>CM024597.1:14088857-15338857 GCA_014182555.1 Eucalyptus erythrocorys | reverse complement strand
TATTGACCCTAGAATCGACCCTCTAACTAAACTTGTCGGTCTGGGTAGGTTTCAAGGTCTGCCCAAGAACCAATTGATTTTTCCCCCTTTTTGGTGGTTTCCACTACAATCTATAGTGCACAATATCTCTGAGTGAGAATTGTGGTTCGTACGTTGATAATAAATTAAACATAATAAAGTTATTAGTATACAAGTATAGTTGGCATACTTAAAACTTCAATTGATATCTTAGATTTGGAAAAACTTAGAAAACTATACAAGCATGATGAAGTTGTAATCATGCCACTATAATCATCAAGTTGTAAGTATGCCACTATAATCATCAAACTTATTCCTTGCACTCTTATTTGGGTTGGTTCTCTGCTCTCGATTCCCAGTTCACAGTTTAGGAACTAAGAGCCAATATTGTTTACCCTAGAACCAACGCTCAAATCCAACCAACCAGCCGAGGCTGGTTTTAGGGTCAACTTGGGGATTGGCGATTTTTTTCTTTTGGGTGGTCTCCACTGTAATTTGTCGCTAATAAAAACTTTAGATGAAAACGATGGCTTGCCCGCTGATAACAATTTAACATAATAAAGTTACAGGTATATAACCATAGTTGGCATACTTAAAACTTCAACTGATATCTCAATTGTACAAAAGTACATCAGTATAATGAAGCTACAAATATTCCACTATAATCATTAGTCTTATTTAATCCCCCCTTGTTAGGGTTGGTTGCGAGTTTCGAAACTGAGAACCTATCATGTTGACCCTAAAATTGACCCTTGAACTAAACCTATCGACCTAGGTTTGTTTTCAAGGTTAACATGGGAACCGGCCAATCTTTATTCTCTTTGGTGGTGTTTACTACAATTTGCAGCCAACAGCAATTCTGCATGAGAACTTTGGCTCGCATGCTGATGACAAATTAAACATAATGAAGTTATAAGTTTTAAAGTATAGTTGGCACACGTAAAACTTCAATTGATTTCTCAAATCTAGAGAAACTATGAAGTTATAAGTATGGCACTATAATCATCAGACTATTTCATCCACTCCTTGTCATGGTCGGTTCCAGTCTTGAAACTAAGAAATGATCCTATTAACCCTAGAATGAACCCTCAAACCGAACTTGCAGACTCAGGCCGATTTCAAGGTCAATCGAAGAAACTATTGATTATTCTTTTCTTTTTGGTTGTTTCCTCTACAATCTGCAGCAGACAACAACTCTGAATGAGAACTATGGCTCGCACACTGATAACAAATTAAACATGATGAAGTTATAAGTATGTCAGTTATAAGTATAGTTGACATACTTAAAACTTCAATTGATATATCAGATTTGGAACTTAGAAAAACTATATAAGTATGATAATGCGTCGGTGTCTCTTTTCACTACTTGTTCAAATCTATTCAGCAGAGCATGCACGGCACAGGGACGCAGGCGCAAAGCACTCCGGCCATTCACAAAGCCAGCTCCTTCTCTTTCCGTTACTCTAACGGCTAGCATTAAACCTGCAAAATTCAATGGTCTTTCCCAGCGTCAAACCGTCAATTGTTCCATTAGGAAAGGTTGGACAAAAAGCACAAGCAAACTGGTTTAGGCAAGCTGGTTCGGGTGAAGCAAATGATTTAACTGGTTCTAGAATGATCCAAGAATCTTCCTTTGCTTGCCTTGTCTGAAAGCTACCATTTGTGATTGTAGGCAAATCCTATTGTGGGCATCAGGCATGTCAAAGCTGTGCCAGGTTCATCAAATGTAAATTATGGACAAATGCTTGGCGTCAATCGTCAGTTTCTCCGTTCTTTGTGCTTATTTCTTATGCTGGCCAAGTGAATACAGATCCAGGAAGGAGCACAGATTAGGAGGACAAGATACCACATTGAAAAAAGTTGAAATCGCTCTCTGCTCCTTGCTCTCAAAGTGGTTCTCTAGTATTTACTACAGGGTTACTTCTGTGGGAATTGCTATCCAACAGGTTCACATTCGTCCTGCCATTGGGACCTACCGGGTCGGTAAGGTGAATCCTCCCCGAATTCAGTGGGCATCGACTCCCAATAAAGACTCGGTTTCCACTCAGCCTCTTTGAGAACTCTCAGTATTTCCTCCACCACGATCTCACTTCCCTCTGGGGAGAAATGGATGCCGTCCCTGCATAAAAAGGATCAGAGAGCATAGCTTTCAGCCAAAAGGGAACTGAGATAACATGCACAAATCCAGTTTATCTATTATTAGGATCAAACATGTCTCGTCCATTTTGGTGCTCGCAACTGATTGAGGGAAAACTGAAAGTGAGCTGATTTCGGACTCCGTTGCTTGCATTGGGGACACCGTTTGATCATTCACATCAAGTTAGGAGGTGGTAACAAAGTCCAACGAATAGGTCTTGTTTGGAATGTGGTGGAATCTGAACAAGGGGTGTTCTCAACACAACATTAACTAGTTGCAGCTAACCAATCCTTGGACATAATCAGATGAATTATTTGAGAAGCAAATCATACTAGTGATAGCTCTGATATGAAGAGCTTCCATTGCCTAAAGAAATTAAACACTGCCTCACAAACTAAATTTGTAGTGTTTGGTTTCTGCAACGCAAAACCATTGCTATTCTATGAGCCCATCAATTGCTGAGAAAGGGGTGTTATCAGTTAAGAGCACTGACACAGCTTTAGGGCCTTTCTTTAGAACAAGTTTAGATTAATTTTAGAATGGTATTGAGCTTTTCATTTGATATGCATATGCAGAAGTTTGAACTGGAATGGTTGAGGTAACCCGTTTATTCTACTTTTTCTGCATCTCTCAATCCTTTTCATGTGTTTCTAAGCAAACTTACGTAAAGCATGCCGTAGCCCAATCATCCCTCTTCTGCATTGCAGTCCACAGATCAACAGCCTTGATGTTCATCTCCCTGCACAGCTTTAAACAGGCCTCCGAATATACTCGGCACAATTAATTTGTTCGCCTTAGTTCTTGAAACTCATCGCTGATCCCAGGTATAAAGCTATATCAGAATTCAACAGGCAAAACAGAGACTAAAAAAGTATGAGAAATTCAAGATAACACACCTCAAAGATTCACGAAGTTTCTCCTCATTGACAGGTGGAGCACTTAGAAAAATGACGCGCGTACAATCCGACAGGCTCTGCTAAGAAAGCATGACAGCTTTAGAATTTGTCTCAAGCAGAGGAAAAGAGAGATTTTCTTTATGGGATAATAATAAAAGGCTCGATGAGTTGTATCTGTTGAGCTCTACAGTTTATTAGTTTACATCACGCGTTAGTCTACTCTCTCTCTGGTGAAAGTAAGCATCAGTGCACAATGGTGACTATGAGAAACCTCGAAAAGAATGTCGCTATCATAAGTCGCTCACGCCTCTTTGCTTATGATGCACTCTCTCAAATCATTCCCTAATATTGTCATCAACAGACAATTTAATCATCTATTTTACCTTGAGATATTTGGCAATCTTCCTCATGTTCTCGACATACTCAGGAAGCGGTACATGAGGGCCAAGACCAGATGGGTCAGGCCGCACTGAGTCATTTCCGCCGAAATAGACAATCACCAGGGATGGTTGTGTGGCTGCATCCTAGCATTGAGGTAGTTACAGAAATTTAGCCGCAGATTCTTTATTAATTGACACTAGACCTAAAAAAATAAGAAACCCTGATGATCACGAGATGTGATCTTAAGAATATAAACTAGACATCCTCCGCAAACAATTGCTGCTAAAGCTTTTCAGCATGCAGCTCCATCTGTATACAATGCTGATGAGCAAGCAATGTATCTACAAGCAAAATGCCAAAAATGTATAATTTCAAGAAGGGCAGAAAATATTAAGAGCCCAGAGATTTGAGTGACACCTTTGGAAACACTTTTTCCAGGACTTTAAGAGCGAGCCTCGAGTTCCATCCAGAGTACCCCCTCAAGATTATGTCTGCCTGCAAAATTCACAGCTTCTCTAGTATTCCAGACAACCAAATGAAATAAGGATCGAAACTTGAATTCCAAACTGGAAAATTTTCACCATTGCTTCAGTTCTTTGATATCTTCTGTTAGGTTTTCAGTTAGTATGTTCATCGGTACGGTTCACTTTTGATTCAAGACAATTTTCTGAGTCTATCTACAAGCATTCACAGCTGGTTTCTTTTTTTCCCAACCTTGTGTTTGGCAAATCAACAATTTTTTTTTTTAGCAGCATTTTAACAAACATTTAAGGATCTATCACAACAATGAGGGTCATGAATGGCAGCTTTTCAACTCCAGAGTACAAAAATTCACCCATTTTGACCAACAAGGTCCCATCACCAACATGCAAAGGATCACGACCTTCATGTTCCCACATCAATTGGGTCCAAAGTTTGAAACTTTTAGGACCAACATTCATGCCATCTTCAGACTAAAAAAAAAAAAGGTTCATTTGTTTGAATGAAAAAATACTATAAATAAATTAGGAAAAAAGCCACGAAAAACCCTGAACTTTGCCCCGAGAGACACATTTACTCTAAACTTTTTTTTTGTGCCGTGAAAAATCCCAAACTTTCCAAACCGTGACACATTTACCCCAAACTCTTTTTATGACATTAAAAACCCTGAACTTTTGTTGTGTGACACATTTACCCAAAAATTGGAGGGCATTTTGGTCTTTTCATTTAATTTTTTTTTTCTTTTTTTTCTTCTCTCTTCCCTCCGCCGGTCAGCCGGTGGAGGGAAGCCAGCATCCGATGAGGGCTACCATCGCCGGCGTCTAGTGAGGGTAGCCCTCGCCCGCGTCGGGCGAGGGCGGTCCTCGCCAGATCTGGCAAGGGCCGCTCTACGTCGGCGAGGGCCGCCCTCGCCTGACGCTAACTTCCCTCCGCCGGCTCCACCATGGCCGGGCGAGGGAAGAAGAAGAAAAAAAAGAAAAAGGAAAAATAAAAATTAAAAGGACAAAAATGCCATTATGGGGTAAATGTGTTGCGGTTTGAAAATTTTGAGATTTTTCACGGCAAAAAAAAAATTTTGGTAAATGCGTCACTCGGGACAAAGCCGAGGGTTTTTCGTAATTTTTTCCCAATAAATTAATAGAAACAGGGTTATATTGTAAAAATTCTTTTTTTATTTCGCGTTGCATGAGTGACAATTATTCATCGAAAATTTGTGAAACCTCGGCAGAGCTCCCCCGACAGTTCTTTCCACCGCGATTCCATCATCCACAGAGCATGTCCGTGTAACCTTTTCTTGATCTTAAACGCAACCTCCAAAAATGGAAAGAAGAACGAAAAATAAAAAACAAGGAAAAGCATAAAAATAAGGTGTTGCATGGTTTGATCAGTCGCAAAACCAAGATAAGATCGATGGATATTTTCCCCCGGGCGTGCGCGGGTCCCGCCGCCACCGCCGCAGTGGGATCGATCCGCCCGTACTGAGTTTAGAAAGAAAGAAACAGCGGGAGGGAGGGAGCTTGAGGTGACCCACGTAGACAGGACATCGAGAACTACGCAGGAATTCTCTTCCTGGGTGGGAGTTCGCGATAACGTTGTCACTTTTTCCCTCGACCCATAAAAGAAAATCCCAGAAAAGACCGACCCCAGACCAATGGAAGTGGATAAAAAAGAAGAAAAAAAAAAGGCAAGAAAGCAAGAACAGTGGAAGTGGATACTGGACGAGGGAGGAGGAGGACGAGGAAGGGAGGAAGAAGAAGACCATGCGGGCGTACAGGTTGGCGAGGGAAGCGCCCCATCCTCCGTTGCCGAAGCTGAGCTGGACTATCGACGAGCCGAACAGCACGAACTCCGGTCTCCCCGGTCCGACCATCTCTCTCTATTTCTCTCTCTCGTTCTCTGCTCTGCTCTGCTCTGGTTTCGAGAATGACAAAAGAATATGGTTCGTGAGCACGCCACTTTGGCAGTCTTAAATAAATTGTTTTCTTCTTTTTCGTTTGGTATGTATTAAAAAAAAATTTTGGTCCACACACGACAAGACTTTATTAGTACGGTACTAATTCATTTGATAAATGAGATATGGAAAATTAGCCGTTCGTACGACAAAGATATCAACTTTTTATATATGATCGAGTAAGAATATCATCACGAGGTGAGTCTTTTATTTTCTATAATATACTTTTTTGATGTGGAAGAATAACTTTACATGTGTTATCCCGTCATGACATGTTAAAAATGGGTTTAACTTATCAATTCTGATAGGCATGATTATCATTTGTACCTAAAACGTATTGACCTACACATGGAAGAAACACGCTTAATTGCGTGTCATTAAATTGTGTCGTAAATTTATTGATTTGCCATATCAGGTCATCCGCTATTTGTATCATTAACATCAAAAAAAGTAGAGAGGAGGAAAGTGGTGATAAAAGAATGGAATATAGACATAAATTTTCAGCAATCACTCATTTGACAAGCACTTTTAAAAATGCATTTCCAAAATTTCTTTTATAATCAAAAAGTAGGTGCATAAAGAACGATTCATTGAAGTTTCTTTAAAGATTCTTTCTCCAAGCCCCCCGAAGTTTAACACTATTGTATTACTCATCGAAGCTTTCACATTATTGCATATTATGTGACATCATAGATTTTCAGTCCTGATTTCAATTGAATAAATTAGACATTTCATCGATGCGCCTAAAGTGCTATTTTCAGAGCTCATCACTCTTAAGACAACTAGACTATCTATAGAAGTCATTAATAGTTTTTAATGCAATAAACTTGAGCATTCGACTAGCAATCGACTACTCGACCGTGTTCATCTGCCGAGATAGGTCGGTTCAACTGAGATATGTGATTAAACGTGAGTGATTCCACTAAATTGCAAAATTCTCGTCGATCAGTACTAAATTAATTTTTCAATCGTTTTAGTGCCCTGCATCTGTAATCGAAACTTCGAGATTTTCACGACAACCGAGAGTTGCCTATGTGTCGAATAGGTTCAATGTGGCTCGAAGAAAATCAACCACGAGTCATTTGTACTAAAAATTTCTAAAAACTATCCGGTAAATTAAGTCATGCTAAAATCAAGGCTGATTGAAATTAATTATGCATTGAACTCGATTTTAGAAATTAAAAATCTTGTCATGTCACAAGTCATTTTAGGAACGTCGACTCATCTTTTGAGGAATTTTTAGTGAATTTGAGATTTTTAGGGAAAATCGTTGTGAACAATTCAGAAAACGAACGGAAATTCGGATTGGCTAATTTGAAGGGACTTTTGGCATTTGGTGTGAGTGAATTGATGAATGGAAGTTGTTTGGGCTTTTTTGAATTCAAATTGAACCTCAACCAAATTTGTTTGTTCAGAAAATTAGATTCGAAAAGAAAATGAATTAGAATTCGGAATTAAAGGAAATGGCCATTGTTATTGCTCAAAACTTGTTGTTTGAGGGAAATTTTGTGCAAGATTACAAGTAAGGATCAAGTAATTTAGCATGGGAATTTTTTGGGACCAAATTGGACTAAATAAGAGCAAGTGGGACCAAGATTTTTAGGTTATTGGATTTTATTTTTATTTTCTAGTTCTTTTTCTCTTTTTCTCCCCCACCATGCACACGTTTCCCCCCTTTTTGGCCGCAACTCTCTCTCTCTCTCTCAGGCGCACGCCCAGATTCCTCCCCATGCCGACAATCCCTCCCCCCTTGCCATGTCCAACTTTCCTTCTCCCCACCTTCTTTGACTTTTTCCTAGTGATTCTTATCTTTTTTTCTTTTGTTTTGCTTTTGACCGAGA
The DNA here is from genome assembly GCA_014182555.1 of Eucalyptus erythrocorys. Taxonomy (NCBI): domain Eukaryota; kingdom Viridiplantae; phylum Streptophyta; class Magnoliopsida; order Myrtales; family Myrtaceae; genus Eucalyptus; species Eucalyptus erythrocorys. The sequence goes on along the minus strand of CM024597.1, from coordinate 15,331,153 downwards.
CTTCTTTTTCCCTCAATCTCTCTTTGTTCTCCCTCTCACATTTGCTCATCCCATTAGCCGACCCACTCACCCCTCGGCAACTCCATCTTCCGCATCTTCGCGTGCCAGAAATTATATTTTGGCTAAGGCTGACCGTATACTCACATGAGTATTTTTATCGGGTATGATAAAAAAAAAAATGATGAGTTGGTTATATGATTGGAATGGTATACTATTTTGGCCTGGGGGCCATAATCTATTAGCTTTGGGCGAGTATATATATTATACAATATTATCAGCTTCGGACGAGCAATAATTATTAGCTTTGGGCGAGTATATATATAGTATACCATATTATTAGCTTCAGGCGAGCAATAATTATCAGCTTTCCCCACATCCTGGATTTTCAGTCTTGATTTCAGTTGAATAAATCGGGCATTTTATCAACACGCCTATAGTGCTATTCTCAGAGCTGATCACTCTTGAGACAACTAAACTATCTAGGGAAGTCATTAATAGATTTTAATACAATAGATTTGAGGATTCGACTAGGAATTGGCTACTTGACCGTATTCATCTACCGAGATCATTACGACATAGTAAGATCAATAAAAAATCAGAGATAGGTCAGTTCGATTGAGATATGTAATTAAACATAGGTGATTCCACTAAATTGCAAAATTCTCGTTGATCGGGGCTAAATTGATTTTTCTATCGTTTTAGTACCATAAGCTTGTAATCTAAACCTCGAGATTTTCATAATAATCGAGAGTCGTCAATGTGTCGAATAGGTTCAATGTAGCTCAAAGAAAATCGACCACGAGTCATTTGCACTAAAAATTTATGAAATCTACTTGGTAAATTAGGTCATGCTAAAATCGCGTCTAAATGAAATTAACTGCAAATTTGAACTCGATAAGTCCTGTCATGTCATAGGTCATTTTAGGAATGTTGACTCATCTTTCGAGGAATTTTCGGTGAGTTCGGAATTTTTACGGAAAATCGTTACAGATGATTCAAAAAACGAATGAAAATTCGGATTGGCCAATTTGAATGGACTTTTGGCATATGGTGTGAGTGAATTAATGAATGAAAGTTGTTTGGGTTTTTTCTGAATGCAAATTGGACCTCAACTAGATTTGTTTGTTCAAAAAATCAGATTCCGAAAAGAAAATGAATTAGAATTCATAGTTAAAGGAAATGGCCATTGTTCTTGCCCAAAACTTATTGTTTGAGTGAAATTTTGTGCAAAATTACAAGTGAGGATCAAGTACTTTAGCATAATGATTTTTTGGGGACAAAATTGGATTAAACAATAGCAAGTGGGACCAAAATTTTTAGGTTATCGGATTTTATTTTTATTTTCCATTTCTTTTTCTCTTTTTCTCCCCCACCATGCGCACGTTTCCCCTTTTTTGGCTGCAACTCTCTCTCTCTCTCTCTCTCTCTCTCTCTCTCTCTCACGTGCGCACGCGTGCACGCACGGATTCCTCCCCACGCTGACAATCCCTTCCCGCTGCCATGTCCAACTTTCCTTCTCCCCACCTTCCTTGACTTTTCCCTAATGATTCTTATCTCTTTTCTTTTGTTTTGCTTTTGACTGAGACTTCAGTTTCCCTCAATTTCTCTTTGCTCTCCCTCTCACATTTGCTCATCCCATTAGCCGACACACTCACCCCTTGGCAACTCCATCTTCCGCATCTTAGTGCGCCAGAAAATGTATTTTGGCTAAAGCCAACCGTGTACCCACACGAGTATTTTTATTGGATATGATAAAAAAAATGATGAGTTGGTTATATGATTGAAATGGTATACTATTTTAGCTTGGGGGTCCTAATCTATCAGCTTTGGGCGAGCATATACCATATTATCAGCTTCAGGCGAGCAATAATTATTAGCTTTTAGCAAGCATATATATATAGTATACCGTGTTATCAGTTTTAGGTGAGCAATAATTATTAACTTTTCCCACATCCTGGATTTTCAATCCTGATTTCAATTAAATAAATCGGGTATTTTATCGATGCGCCTATGGTGCTATTTTTAGAGTTGATCACTCTTGAGACAACTAGACTATCTAGGGAAGTCATTAAGAGATTTTAATGCAATAAACTTGAGGATTCGACCAGGAATTGGCTACTCAACCGTGTTCATCTGCCGAGGTCATTGCGACACAGTAAGATCGATTAAAAATCAAAGATAGATTGATTCGACTAAGAAATGTGATAAAACGTGGGTGATTCCACTAAATTGCAAAATTCTTGTTGATCAGCACTAAATTGATTTTTCTATCGTTTGCATACGTCCATAATCGAAACTTTAAGATTTTCACGACAATTGAGAGTCGCCAATATGTCGAATAGGTTCAATGTGGCCCGAAGAAAATTGACCACGAGTCATTTGTACTAAAAATTTCTAAAAACTACCCGGTAAATTAGGTCATGCTAAAATCGCATCTGATTAAAATTAACCGCGAATTTGAACCTAATTTCAGAAATTGAAAGTCTTGTCATATCACAGATCATTTTAGGAACGTCGACTTTTCTTTCGAGGATTTTTCGGTGAGTTCTCGATTTTTACGGAAAATCATTGCGGACTATTTGGAAAAGCAAAAGGAAATTCGGATTGGCCAATTTGAAGGGACTTTTGGCATTTGGTGTGAGTGAATTGATGAATGAAAGTCGTTTAGGCTTTTTCTGAATTCATATTGGACCTCAACCAGATTTGTTTGTTTAGAAAATTGGATTTTGAAAAGAAAATGAATTAGAATTCGGAATTAAAGGAAATGGCCGTTGTTGTTGCCCAAAATTTGTTGTTTGAGGGAAATTTTGTGCAAGATTACAAGTGATGATCAAGTACTTTAGCATGGGGATTTTTTGGAACAAAATTGGACTCAACAATAGCAAGTAAGACTAAGATTTTTAGGTTATCGGATTTTATTTTTATTTTCTGTTTCTTTTTCTCTTTTTCTCCCCCACCATGCGCACGTTTCCCCCTTTTTGGCCGCAACTCTCTCTCTCTCTCTCTCTCTCTCTTGCATGCGCGCAGATTCCTCCCCACGCCGACAATCCCTCCCCCCGGTCGGGTCTAACTTTCCTTCTCCCCACCTTCTTTGACTTTTCCCTAATGATTCTTATCTCTTTTCTTTTGTTTTGCTTTGGACCGAGACTTCATTTTCCCTCAATCTCTCTCTATTCTCCCTCTCACATTTGCTCATCCCATTAGCCAACACACTCACCCCTCGGCAACTCCATCTTCCGCATCTTCGTGCACCAGAAATTGTATTTTGGCTACGGCCGACTGTGTACCCACACGAGTATTTTTATCGGGTATGATAGAAAAATGATGAGTTGGTTATAAGATTGAAATTGTATACTATTTTGGCCTAGGGGCCCTAATCTATCAGCTTTGGGCGAGCATATATATAGTATACCATATTATCAACTTCGGGTAAGCAATAATTATTAGATTTGGGTGAGCATATATATAGTATACCATATTATCAGTTTTAGGTGAGCAATAATTATCAACTTTTCCCATATCTTGGATTTTCAGTCCTGATTTCAATTGAATAAATCGGGCATTTCATCGACGTGTCTATAGTATTACTCTCAGAGTTGAACACTCTTGATATAACTAGACTATCAAAGGAAGTCATTAAGAGATTTTAATACAATAGACTTAAGGATTCAACCAGTAATAGGCTACTCAACCGTGTTCATCTGCCGAGATCATTACGACACAGTAAGATTGATTAAAAATCAGAGATAGGTCGGTTCGATTGAGATATGTGATTAAACATAGATGATTCCACTAAATTGCAAAATTCTTGTTGATCGGCACTAAATTGATTTTTCTATTATTTTGGTACCCTGCGTCCATAATCGAAACTCGAGATTTTTACGACAATCGAGAGTCGTCAATCCGTCGAATAAGTTCAATGTGGCTAAAAAAAATCGACCACGAGTCATTTGCAATAAAAATTTCTGAAAACTATTCAGTAAATTAGGTCATGATAAAATCGCATCTGATTGAAATTAACCACGAATTTGAACCCGATTTAAGAAATTGAAAATCATGTCATGTCCCAAGTCATTTTAGGAACGTCAACTCATCTTTTGAATAATTTTCAGTGAGTTTGGGATTTTTACGGAAAATTATTGTGGACGATTTGAAAAACGAACGGAAATTCGGATTGGCCAATTTGAAGGGACTTTTGCCATCTGGTGTGAGTGATTTGATGAATGGAAGTTGTTTGGGCTTTTTTCTGAAATCAAATTGGCCATCAACCGAATTTGTTTGTTTAGAAAATCGGATTTCGAAAAGAAAATGAATTAGAATTCGGAATTGAAGGAAATGGCCGTTGTTCTTGCCCAAAACTTATTGTTTGAGTGAAATTTTATGCAAGAAAGCAAGTGAAGATCAAGTACTTTAGCATGGGGATTTTTTAGGACCAAATTAGACTAAACAAGAGCAAATGGACCAAGATTTTTAGGTTATCGGATTTTATTTTTATTTCCATTTCTTTTTCTCTTTTTATCCCCCACCTTGTGCACGTTTCCCCCTTTTTGGCCGCACTTCTCTCTCTCTCTCTCTCTCTCTCTCTCTCTCTCTCTCTTGCACGCGCGCAGATTCCTCCCCACGCCGACAATCCCTCCCCCCGATCGAGTCTAACTTTCCTTCTCCCCACCTTCTTTGACTTTTCCCTAATGATTCTTATCTCTTTTCTTTTGTTTTGCTTTTGACCGAGACTTCATTTTCCCTCAATCTCTCTCTGTTCTCCCTCTTACATTTGCTCATCCCATTAGCCAACACACTCACCCCTCAACAACTCCATTTTTTGCATCTTCGTGCGCCAGAAATTGCATTTTGACTAAATCCGACTGTGTACCCACACGAGTATTTTTATCGGGTATGATAAAAAATGATGAGTTGGTTATATGATTGAAATAGTATACTATTTTGGCATGGGGCCCCTAATTTATCAACTTTGGGCGAGCATATATATAGTATACTATATTATCAGTTTCGAGCGAGCAATAATTATTAGCTTTGGGCAAGCATATATATAGTATACCATATTATCAGCTTTGGGCGAGCAATAATTATCAACTTTGGGCGAGTATATATAGTATACTAAATTGGCCTGAGGGCCCTAATTTATCAGCTTTGGGTTAGCTATATTATCTATTTTCAGCTTTGGGTGAACAGTCCTCGATTATAGTCAGACTTTATAGATAGTATTGAATGTACCGACCATGGGAATGTCATGATGACATGTAATCGACTGAGTCGATTGATCAATGATTCAATCTGTAGTGATGGATTTGATGTTTATTTGATTTGTACTGACATGTAGGAAGGAACAGAGGCCAAGGTAAGTCCTTTGACCCGTGTTGTGCTTAGGCAGTCCTTAGAGCATATTAGCTTCCTAATCGGGTCTTAGCTCACTGCGACATTGTCTCACTGGTTATTGTATAACCATTTTCAGGTCCTTAGATGGTATTGGTGAAGGACCTAGAGGCCCAAAGTGTAGAAGGTGAAGCTTGAAGAATTGACGATCCTATTGGACTAGTTGGTCATAGGACAATTCTCTTTTGATGGGAGTTGATTCCTTTTTGCAGACTTTGTTTTATGAACTTATGGTTTAAAACCTGACTTAACAATTCACTTTGTATATATTTGCAATGGTTTGCAATATATATAAGTGTGGTTGCTTTTAAAGTGAAAATTTGGAGTCCTACTTTCCTATCCCATTGTTTTTATTGTATGGGGATTATTTATATGCTTCCGCATGCATATTAAAATTAATGGGTCGGCAATGCATCTTGGGACGTTGCTATTAATCGACCAGGTAAGGGATAGGTGGGTGCCCGAGGATCGGGGTGTGACATATTAAGACCTGAACTTTTAAAAGTTATGGGTTGCCCCATTCCACTTCAACTTTTGTCGTAGTTTTTTGTTTCTCCTTTTGCGTAGTCATTTAGTGTATACAAAAAATGGAGTTACTTGTTTTCTTTATTGAAATTACCTTTATTACATGTTTTATGAGGTCACAAAGAGAGAAAAGATGCATGGTTGATGAGGCTTAGGAAATTTAGAAAAGTTTATTTCGGTCAAAGAAAACGAGTTAGTATATCTTAACTAAATATATGTATAATGGACAAACATATAATCAACTAATGCAGTGCGTTGACTCCATGACTACTCAGATAAACTAAGGCAAAAGAACACTTCAAGTGCCAAAAGTTGACACAAATGGACACTTAAGTGCCAAAAATTACGAAAGTGACACTTAAGTGCTACATTTTTGGAAAAGTGGACACTTAAGTGCCACCTCCAGCGAAATCAACCAGAAACCATACATGGCAATTAAATATTAATATTGCTCACCAACGTGGCTCATCGGAGAGCTGACTCAGCTCCGCTTCACCGAAAACGACGTCGTTTCTACAGTTGGCCAAAATAGAGCCCTTAAATTGGCCAAAACAACGTCGTCTCCCCAATTGCCCTAAATCAAGCAAAATCCCATTGAAGCGCTAAAGCCCTAATCCCGAACCCTAATTCGATTTATCCTGAATTCTATAGTCGAATATTAGAAATGGAGAGTAGGACTTTTAGCAGTGGCTCAAATTCCTCTCGCCGAAACAAAGTAGAAGGCGAGCGTTTTTGTTTTTGTGGGTTACCAAGTCTAAGAACATCGTGGACTCGCATGAATCTCGTGAGAAAATTCTATGTATGTGCCCAATAGAAAGAATGGTCGAAGTGCAAATATTTCAAGTGAGTCAATGCAAAATTCTCTCACCGAGCCACAGAGGTGATATTAGACCTACTTGACGGATGTCATCAACCTCCATTAATGCCTGTGGATGACTTGGACGATGTTGGCTCAATGCGAGCTCAAGCATATTTTACTAATCATTGGAAGAATGAAGTTTTAATGATGAAAATTGAACGAAAATGTTACCAAGTGTTTATTATGTTATTGTTTTTTTGTCTATCTTACTTTATGATGAAATGTAAAGTATTTGAAGATGAGAAGAATTTGCTCTGACTGCCATAGTCGTAAATGAGTTGAGAAATGTACTTATTTTGAATGAAATGTAACTTATTTTTTTTGGAAGATGAGAAAAAATTTTGTGTTGTCTATAAGATTGTTGTTGCTTTTTTTTTTTTTTTTTTTGTGCTGTCATATGTATTATGTGTTACTCTGATGCTTGTCGAGAGGTCAAGAAAGGGAATGAATAAATGAATGAATGAGATACTGTTTGTACTATGTTTTTGCTTATTCTTGAATATAAATCAGAGAGGATGGAATGTATATTGGGTCAATCTGTTGTGGTGACTTCTTTACTTGAACTGAATAACAAACATTGAATTGAATGGAGTTGCCATAAGTTGAACCATATATATAATCCAATAGCTTCTCTAGTTTACTGCAAACCAACATATATATAGGACAAACATGAGTGATTACTCGAGTGCTATAAGTTGTATTTAGTTATCACTTAAGTGCCAGTCGTGATAAAAAAGAATCATTTAATTGTCAAGTTATTATTAAAAATGATCACTTAAGTGCCACTTATAGTTAAAAGTAAATACTTAAGTGCCAAGTTTTTTATAATGTGATCAGTTAAGTGCTAATTTTTTTTTTTGTACTTTTTCTCTATAAATTGCACCAGCCATCAGCTACCACCAGCTACCACCACCGCCCACCACTGGCCACCATCGACCTCCAGCCATCACCACCAACCACACTAAGCATCCCAAGCACTCACTTAAGCCACCACCAGCCACCATTGTGCTGGTGTTATGCTGCTGTAGAAGTTATTAGTCCAAAGTGCCTTGCACCAGCTTGCACCAACACTACCTGGTGCAAGATGTGCATATTGCACACTTGCATCTTGCACCAGGTGCAACACAAGCCCCCAACTCAACCCCTATAATAGACCTACCATCAGTAGGCATCAGCAATTACCACTAGCTACCACTACTAGCAAAACCAGCATCCCAACTACCACACCAGCAAATAGCCACCACCATAGACCCACCATTAACAGCCACTGTTGATGGTGGGTGATGAGTCTGTTACAAAAGGGGCTCATGCAAGCTAAGCTATGCATACTGCACACTTGCACCAGTACTAACTACAGCAAGAGCCCTCAACCCAACCCCCCACAATGGACCCACCACCACCAGGCTTCACCAACTGCCACCACCAACCACACGAGCACCCCAGCCATCACCACAGATCCACCACCAAAAGTAGTAAGTAAAAGTAAAAACAAAATCAAAAAAATTAAAAAGGCAAAAATGACAAGCAACAAGATCGTTATTGAAATTAAGTCTCACAAACTTAATGATAAAGTATAAAAAAAAAATCCACAGTAAAACAACTGACTCCTCAGCCCCACAAGCCATGTCCCATCCCATTTCATCAATAAATATGCACAATATCTTATATTTGTGCTCATTTTGATGGACCTTTAGCTTGATTCATAATCCTTGCATTTTTTCTAACTGGACGTGAGACTTCTTCTTCAACTATCTCGGGATGAGTTGATTTTGATAACGCTGCAATTGTCCTAGGCCGAATTGATTCAGAAGGAACTACAACCGTCGTAGGCTGAACTGATTCAGATGGACCTGCAACTGGGTTCATCTTACTCTTCTATCTTGTTGGCGGAGCCAATGTCTTCTTTTTTATTGGCGCAGCCGTTGATTCTTGAGTTTAGCTTTGAGAGATAAGAACCTCCAAACTTCTCCCAGGTTTCAAAAAGAAAACTCAATTATCAACAAAAGTTTGTTGAAGAAAAATTCCTTGGAGTTTTGAAGTTGACAAAACAGCCTCAACAGTACGGTCTAAAGACTCCAAGACTCAATCGGTTACGTATGAAGTTTTCAAGGTCTAAAGGTTTTCAAAGACAGTCAGACCCAGAAGTTCAGTCTGAAGTTTTTCCGTCTGAAGTCAGTCAAGACACAATTTCAGTCTGAAGACCTTCAAGACTCAGTTTCAGTCTAACAACCTTCAAGACCCAAATCTAAGTCCGAAGACAGTTCGCGATTTTTACAGGCTGGCCACAGGTTATTCTTATGGCTAAGGAAAGTAAGATATTGGATTTCATATTTCCTAATCTTAACCATGGAATATCTCTGGTTGTGATCGAGAGCTTGGAAGATTTACTCTTCGGATTTTATCCGTTGAAGATCAAGTTTATTCTTGGAAGAATCTAATTTTGGGAACTCAAGATCCTGATTGTATGAGCGAACATGATTGATGAGCTACTGTCTACTTACGTTTTCGGTGACAAGGAGATCACTTAAATTGATTTAGTCCAACGGGTTGATTGGATGAATTTTTGGTAAGTGCCAACGGGTATGAAGGCACAGAGGCTATTTAAGGTGGATCGATGTTGCTTGGAAATGAGGAGAGATTGGGTAGAAAAATCTCGATGTTAGAATCTCCAAAATCACTTGTTCTCTAAAATCTTTCATGTTCAAATTGTGTATCGAAGAGAGTGAGATATAGTGCGAAAGTAGCAGGAAGCTGTAGGAGAGACTGTCTACTGAAGAAGTCTAGTCCGTATACTGTAACAGCTCTCGTTTGCTACATAGTAATTACAGCCAATTGGCTGCCAGCGTGGAGAGTGGATGTACGCTTGGACTAAGCCGAACCACTATAATCCTTGTGTTAATTTTCTCTTACCCTACTCTATTTACTTTATGAATACGTGCTTTATTTATTTTTGATATATCTTTGATATCAACGTATTCTACCGCAAAAGATTCCAAAAGAATTCCGCAACAACCTATTCACCGCCCTCTAGGTTGATTCACTAGCTTATTTCAAAGTTTGCACCATAAATTAAATTAAATGCAACCTATAAAACTCACATTAAGAACGACTATTCTAGTACGCTCATCTGTATAAATGTTATAACCATATTGTTTTAGCCTCTTCCCAAGAGCCCCTCTTGTTCGAAGGGGAACATCACTTTCAAGTATTTGTGATTGGTTAGCCCTTCTTCTCGTCTATGATTTCTTGGGCTCTTGTTGTGGCTATTCAGCTACAGCAGGGGCTTCTTTAGCCAATTCTTCAGCTAAGCGTCTTCTAGATGGCCTTCTTATAGCTGGCCCTTGATTTGGCTTTCTTCTAGTTGTTTTCTATTTAGCCCTTCAGCTTTAGTGCACATTCTGTTGGCTTTTGTGGTAGCCCTCGTGATGACCTTTCTAGTAACCTTTGTGGTGACCTTGGTGATGGACCTTGTTGTGGCCCTTCAGTTGGGCTCTCTATTGGCAGCTAAGCTCTAGCTTGCCTTCTTCGAATTTGAGAAAAATGTAAAGGATATCATAAATATAACTTCAAGCTATATAACAATGAAAGGGCTAGTACGCACACCTAAAGGGGGTGAATAGGAGTATATAAAAATTTTCTCGCAAGACTTAATAAAATTAATTGCCTTTAGAAGATGTTAGACTAAGGACGTAATCCGCTTTAAACAATTATGTAAAACAATAAAGCAACGAATAAAATAAGGAGTTAAGGAAAGAAAATTTGGAACACAAGATTTTATAGTGGTTCAGCTTAGATCAAGCCTACGTCCATTCTTTCGTACTAACAGCCCACTGGCTGGATCTCACTAAGATTCAAAAGAGATTGTACAACTTGTGATCTTCGACTATCTCAATAGAGAGTCTTTACTGGTCTCTCACACAGTCTCACTATATGTTTCTCTCTTTTGTAAACAACTTTGAACTCAAAGTATGAAAGAGCAAGGAACTACAAAGATTCAGACTTTGAAATTTTTCTTTCGCGCACTATTACGAACAACTAGAGAGGCCACCTTAAATACTCCTTCATGCCTTTATGACCGTTGGCACTTCCAAAGGAATTCTTCCAATCTACCCATTGGACGAAATCAATTAAGGTAATCTCAAGTCGTTAAATAATTGGTGATGAAAGCCCATCAATCATGTTCGCCTATACAATCAGGATCTTTTGTTTCCATAGGTAGAACCTTCCAAGTTTGCTTGCCTCTCAAAAGATATTAAAATTGGAGTAGATTCTAATAAGAATAATCAATCAAGTGATGCAAAATCCAGCCATAAGGTCCTCCAAAAACCATACGAATTGAATCCTTGAAGATAATTCGGCATCTGGATAAGTCTCCATTATTTGTTCTAGAAACTGGTAGTTAGGGCAAACTTTGAGTCTTAAGTCTGGCGGTCTTCAGACTTTGACGAGAGAGTCTAGAGTTCTTCAGATTTTAACACTTGAGTCTGGAAGTTTTCAAACTAGACTGATGGAAATATTTTGTCAACTTCAAAAACAATAAATGAGTTTTCTTCAACAATCTCCCCCATTTTGATGGTAACAAAACCTTCCTACAAATTTGAAAACTTTTGACTTACAAAACAACACTTAAGCAATTCATAATATCTTATAAAAATAAGTTGATTAAGATCTAGATAGCATTGATTCTGTAACCATAGAAAACATGTTAGTACTACAAGATGAAATAACTATCCATCCATAATCAGTATCATAAGCTTAGTTAATGCAAGCATCAGACAATTCATACCAAGGTAGCAGTCAAAGGTCCAAAGTCAAAAGTCCAAAACCAAACAGAAATACCAAAGTCCAAATCAAAAAGGTCATCAAAATCAAACAAAAAAGTGCTCAAAAAGATAAAGTATAGGTCAAATCTACACAACTTCTCCCCATTTTTGTCGACGGCAAAAAGTGGAGAACAAATAAAAAGAGTTGATTGAAAAGAGTGGTGTGCAAATCATGGCTGCTTTGGTGTACGAACAAGCTGGAATTCTCCCATCTATTTGACTGTCTCCTCAAGCTTTCCAATAGTTTCCTTCAATTGTTGAAAATCTTTACCCTTCACATTATCTTGCACTTGATTCTTCAGGGCGAGTAGCTGTACTTGCAACGAAACTGAAGTAGCCATGAAAGTTTTCTTGAGAGCCTTTATCTCGAACTCCTAGTCATATTGCTATCTCCTTAAATCCATTAGGATATCCAGTAGTCATGAAAAGTCTACAATTTGTTTTGGTGCAACACTGGGTCCAACCGATTCAGTTCCAGGAGTTTTAAGATTAGAGGGATCATAAGCAATTCAATTCTCAAGACTAGGAGGAGATGCCTCAATGTCTGCTTTAGGATAAAGATAGGCATACACATCATCTAGATCTGCTGCAGATCGACTAACATCACTAGTAATAGCAAGTGAAGAAATACCTCGTTTTTCAACAGCTCCCCCTATTTGTGTGCCTACAGGTGAAGAAGAGAATTCTTTTTCTTGTTCTTGTTCAACTTCAGTATCAAAGTGATGTTTTTCTTTATTTTTTCCTCCAGCAGTTCCAGTCCTTGTTTTCTCAAAGTTGCTTGACAAGGATATGGCCAAAGTTGGCTCAAAGGAGTCATCTCGACCCTCTTTTTCCTCTTCTTCTCTTTCTTTTTCCTCCTTCCTCTGTTCTTCCTTCCTCTTCCTTTGTCCTCCTCTATTCTCTTTCCTTCTCTATTTCTTCTCTTTCTCGTCTCTCTTTCCTCTGGCTTTTGAAGGCTAACAAAACTCTGTAGGTTCCTTAAGACAAAGGTGGAGAGAGTTAAGTCATCCTCATCTTCTTCATCCTGCAAGATAAGTGTTCTCCTCTTCTTGATTGGTTCGCTCATTGGTTCCTTACCTTTTCTTTTCTATGCTGCTGGGTCTTGTCTTGCATTGACAGGGGATTTCTCCTTCATGCTCTCTAACACCTTGTTGAGCTCCTTCAAATGCATCTTTGAGACCATCTTCAGTTCTATCACTATTGGAACAATGCTTCACACACACAAAAGTGCGGGAATGTGAATTTTGAAATGTCTGAAAAGACGCGTGATAAGAGCAGAGTAAGGAAGTTGTCCTTTATCTTTCACTACCGTCCTGTACATGTGTATGAGGATGTTGTGAGGTAGAGAGAATTTGTAACCAGTGTTGATGGCATACATCAACTTCGCTTCTGAATGAGAGACACCAATCTTTGACGTAGACTTGGGCAGAATGCAGTTGATCACGATCTTGTGAAGCAAAATGTTGGAGGCATTCATCCTTGTGTGGGATATTTTGCCTTCAGCAAATGCGTCTCGTACAAGTTGCAGAGTAACGTGAACAACAGACAAATTGATTGGTGGGAAACACCCTCTTTCCACCCCCAATCAAGTCAGCCAATGTGTCTACATTGACCACAAATTCCTTATCCCTGACTGTAAAAGAGAATCTATTCACATCCAAAAATGATAGATTTGAATAGAAGTAGGCAGTGAGTTCTGGATAAGCAACTGTTGTCTTAGAACAAAAACGCTCCAATTGAAGAAGAGCAAATTTCTCCCTCAGATTCATTTTCACCGAATCAAGAAAATCAAAATCAACACTCCTAGGGTTCATAACCCCTCGCTTCAGCAATTTTGAGTAAACTTTCTTATGGTCCTTAGAGCGGAAAATACTCGCTCCTTCACCACGAACATTTGCAGCCACTCCCATCCTAGGTTGGAAATCTGTGAACATCCGTTCATCGTCGTCCTTTCCTTCAGACTGGTTAAACGTGCCAAATCGCGGATCACTAAGAAAATTGGCAAATGTCCTTTCAGCCAACCCTTTGGGTGCAATACTCATCCTTTCCATCGATTGCAAAAACATCTCATTTTTGTAACTCTCTCTCTCTCTCTCTCTCTCTCTCTCTCTCTCAAGAAATTATCAATCAGAGTCATGGTAGTACCATTGTCTTTCAACTTAGAATAAAGTTTGAAAAGAACCTCAGGTTTCAGTGTTCTTACTGGTTCTATATCTTCTACAATTTCTTCTTTTGGTTAATGCTGTGAAGGATCTCGTGCTCTATGTTGAGAAGACTGGCGCGGTTGAGAATGTTGTTGTTGACTTTGCTGGTGCTATTGAGGAGAGTCTTCTTCCTTGGTCAGATCGAAATGCGTAGGCCCCCCACATATACGCTGTGATTCCCTGCTTACAATTCTTGAAGACTTTCTTTATGAAGACATTGTCGCTTTCTTGGTGAGAATAGAATTGCATGTTAAATTTTCTTTATGAATTTTATTTTAGGTCATAAAAAAGAGAGAAAAAAAAAAAAAAAAAAAAAAAAAAAACAAATTCACTTAGGATGCTAGTTGAATTGCATGTTAAATTTTAATTAAAAAAAGCGAAAAACAAACAAAAATCATCATGAATTTTAGAATAGAATTGCATGTTTAATTTTAAGCTTAGATCATTTTTTAGATAGATTGCATCTTAGGCTAGAAATTACTAAATTAAAACAATATCTTAATTTAAATTAGGATGACCTAATTCCTAGTTTAAATAGGATAGAATTTTAATTTAGTTAGGAATTTCATTCAAATATCTTAGGATAGATTACTTCCACCTTTTAGGATAAATTGCAATTTTTAGAAAAATAAAAACCATAAAATAAAAAAAAATCAAAAATCTTGCATGAGCATGTAGAATTAGGAATATAGATTTAGTAAATAAGACATTTAGGCTAGCAAATTAGGTTTTTTTTTTTTTTATAATCACATTTTTAGGATCATATTTTTAGAAATCTCTTTTTTAAATAGGTTAGGATTAGATTTAGATAATTTCATTCTTAGAAATTTTTTTTTTTTGGTAAAGTTATAAAATATTTTTTTGGTAAAGTTCATTCTTAGAAAACTTGGCACCTTTTTAAAAAAAAAAAAAACAAAAAATAAAGAAATGGTTTTCTAAGTCAAAATAAGGTTAATTTAAATTAATCCTAAACATGAATTAGAAAATTATTCGTTTAGGTAGTTCAATTAGGGCTTTTATTAATTCAAAATTCCAGATAAAAAAAATCAAAAAATAGGTGCGTGTTAATCAATTTGCATTCTAGGGTCATTTAATCAAAATTTGCATATTAGGTCATTTAAGTTGCAATTATTGCATTTCATGTCATATAATTTAGATCATTTTGCCATGTCATATTAGGCTATTAGCATGCATTGCATTTAGATTAAATTCGATTAAATAAAGTGAAAAAAAAGGGAAATCTGCGTGTTAATTAGAGACCATATCTAGGATTGTTGATGTGGATTTTAATCTAACGATGCAGATGCTTTTATTGCTACAAGGTAAGTCCCTTAACCTTATTCATTGTTTTATTGGGTGTTAAATTGGTGGATTGCGCACCCGCATGATCACCTCACATGTTAGGGAGATAAATTAAAATCGATTCAAGTGCCGCTAAACATTTTTCAAAATAAAAGAATGGTACCGAAAGGGCGTTAGAGGAATCTAGCGTAACCAAGTCCCCGTATCTAGAATCTCTAGTTCGTAGGAGTAAAGTAAATCTCCCATTACTTTACTTGGGTTTCTAATCGACCCACCAAAAACTGATTAGTGGTGACTCCTTAATAAAAATCATTTGCATGTTAAGAATTCAAACCTAAGTCGCGGATTGGTATGGGCTTGGGAGAGCCCGAGTTAAGTCTAGGCTTAACAATCCATTAGCCAAACCCTAGGTGGTTCACACCCGAAAGGTTGGTCGCGACAGCTTGGCGACTCCACTGGGGACTTGAGTTAAAACTCTTAGTGGACTTAGGCTAATTTTTCTTTTCTTTTGAAAAATGTTTTTGTTTGGCAGTGAGGATCCCAGGTACGTTCCTAACATTTAAGGTGTTAAATGTTTTTGCAGATTGGGAGGTATAAGGGGAAGTGTTTGCTGACCTTTGTTTTGCATGGAGATGTAGGAATGAATGGTTTATTTTTATGTATGAAGTGTTGCTTGATATAAACTGTTGTGCATGCCTTGCATTTAGCACTACACTATTGCACACATAACTTGCCGCCGGACCTGGGCCGCATAGGATCATCTAAGATGGTATTAAGATGGATATTACTCCGACCGCAAGCTCATGGTACGAGTCACCCATCTCAATCTCGAAATTTCATTCATGGTGTCAAGAGTACCCACCTCGGTCCGCATGCCCGCGACCTGGGTCGGCTCTTTGACCAAGCCGGAGTCATGAGGACCCGGCATAGTCCACGCGCCCGTGGCTAGTCCGATCATCCTTGTGGCTCCACTTTGTTAAGCCTTCTAGAGTAGAAATCGAACCACTTATCATGCGCATGTCTATGTGATTGCCTCTCATTGGTAAAGTAAGTTCTCTAAACTTTCACCCTTGAAATTTACTTACTTTGTCATATTATTTTGTCGGTCCATGGCATTAGGATTTTATTGAGTCTTGGTCAATATACAATGGGGATACCGGACCTTCAATTATTCTCCCTTCGAAGCAAGAGCTGGGCACATGGTGGGACAAGTTAGACCAAGATGGCCGTCGATTTGTGGAGTCATACATTGGCCGACTGCTTCCATTGCTGCGTATCAATATCCATGGCGGCCTTATCCAAGCACTCGCCCACTCTTGGTGCCCCAAGACTTCTACCTTCATTCTTGGCGGTAAGTATGAGCTCACGCCCACCTTGGAAGAATATAGCATTGCCATAGGAAAGCCTTTGAAAGCTGAGTTAATTGGTCCGCCTATCGGGATAGATCCCGTTATGGCCTTATCTGATTTTTGAGAATTAAAGGGGATGATGTGAGAAAGGTTTTAAAGGCTCATCGCAACACATGTCCCCTATCTTTTCTAAAAGAACATTTTGAAATTGGCCCTTCTTCTCAAATGCGAAGGGTTTTTCTTTTAGCCTTCTTTGGGTTTATAGTTTTTCCTTATTACAAGAATGCTATTAACCCTTTGATGGCTCACTTAGTTAAACAAGTGTTGGAAGGAAAGAATTTTGTAAACACTGTTTTAACTGAAACTTTCCTTTCCCTCACTCGATTTAAGGGAGATGGTGATAAGACTTTCCATTCCTCTCCTGAGCTTTTGCAAATTTGGTTTCTTTCTCATTTGAAAGGATTTGGTGGTCTAATGACTATACATGATGTCAATGACTCTAATCACCCCATTATGAAATTTGAGGATAAGCAAAAACATGCACCGGATTACCACCATTCTGAGTGGCTAGCTTTCATGAAAAACCAACTTCCAAGGATTTTCTATGGCATGCTATGTGGTTTCAAGTTCGTGCGACGAGACTCACGTGTGGAGGTGTTGGCCCAGTCCCTCTATTAGGATTTACTGGAGCTTTGGAGTACTATCCGACCAGAGTAACTCGTCAGTATCAAGTTGTGCAAGAGCTTCCCCCGGCATTGCAAGTAGATCCACTCCAAGTCAACTTCATTGATGGAAGCCAAGGCCATGAAGATTCCATTCTCACAATCAAATCAATGTGGGATATGTGCCGTCCATGAAAACTCAAGTGGCCCGAGGAGGAGCTAGAGGGTAAGGAAAGGAAGTATTATGCCTCAACCAACTATATTCGACAACACAAGATCTCGGAGGAGCTGCTTCCGAAGATACCTGAGGCGCCACTAAAGATCACCAACCGTGCTGAAAATAAACGCCTCAAGAGGGTTGCCGAGAAAGCTCGAGAGGAGAATAAGCGATTGCGCCGGATGGTGTCCCGAGTGTATATTGATCAAGCTAAATGAAGTGCTTAAATTAATCTCGTCATTCTCATTTCTAGTTTGATGTTTAGGGACTCGAGTCTTTTACTTTTCTAGTTCATTTGTTTAGAGTATTTGAAATTCCAATTTTGCTGGACTTGTCAAAAATTCCATTAATAAAAGCTCTAGATCGTTGCCATGGATCGGCGTTCATTTTTCATATGAGATACTTATTTTTGTTCATTTCTTTCGTATTAGGTGGTAATGGATCCTCCATGATCACCCATCGTTACACGATCGAGAGCAAAAATGGCCGACTAGAATGAAATGCATGATCGCATGGCTGCCATGGAAGATCAACTTAGGCATCTACTTATTGTTGAAGAAAAATCCCTTGGAGTTTTGAAGTTGACAAAACAGTCTCAACAGTGTGGTCTAAGGATTCCAAGACTCAGTCGGCTACGTCCGAAGTTGTCAAAGTCTAAAGGTTTTCAAAGACAGTCAAACCAGAATTTCGGTCCGAAGTTTTTCCGTCCGAAGTCGGTCAAGACTCGTTTCCATCGAAGACCTTCAAGACTCGGTTTCGTCCGACGACCCTCGAGACCCAAATCTAAGTCCGAAGATAGTTCGCGATTTATTTACGGGCTGGCTACAGGTTATTCTTATGGCTATAGATATTGGATTTCGTATTTCCTAATCCTAACCATGGAATATCTATGGTTGTGATCAAGAGCTTGGAAGATTTGATTCTTCGGATTCTATCCGTTGAAGATCAAGTTTATTTTTGGAAGAATCTAATTTTGGGAACTCAAGATCCTGATTGTATGGGCGAACAGGATTGACGAGCTATTGTCTACTTACGTTTTCGGGACAAGGAGATCACTTAAATTGATTCAGTCCAACGGGTTGATTGGATGAATTTTTGGAATGTGCCAACGGGTATGATGGCACGGAGATTATTTAAGTTGGATCGACGTTGCTTGGAAACAAGGAGAGATCGGTAGACAAATCTTGATATTAGAATCTCCAAAATCACTTGTTCTAAAAAATCTTTCATGTTTACACTGTGTAACAAAGAGAGTGAGATATAGAGCAAAGACAGCAGAAGGCTGTAGGAGAGACTGTCAATTGAAGAAGTCTAATTCGTCCACTGTAAAGGCACTCTTTTGCTACATAGTGATTACGGCCGTTTGGCTGCCAGCGTGGAGAGTGGACGTAGGCTTGGTCTAAGCCGAACCACTATAATCCTTGTGTCAATTCTCTCTTACCCTACTCTATTTACTTTGTGAATACGTAATCTGTTTATTATTGATATATCTTTGATATCAACGTATTGCATCGCAAAAGATTCCAAAAGAATTCCGCAACAACCTATTCACCCCCTCTAGGTTGATTCACTAGCCCATTTCAATTGGTATCAGAGTAGGTTGCTTATTTGTTAGAAGTGTTATTACTTCTGAAGCTAAAGATCTATGGCTAGTGTTTTGGCTCCAGGGTTAATTGAAGGTCAGAGCAATACCAGATCTCCCTACTTCAATGGCAAGGATTACAACGTATGGAAAAACAAGATGAAGGCATTCCTAAGATCTAAAGATCCTATGGAATGGGATATAGTGGAGAACGGGATTATTCCTAAAGCTACATCAAGCACGGGAAAGAAATAGGCGATGGAGCGGGGTTACCACAAGCGAAATCTCTAAGAGACATGCTCTTGATGCAAAGGCTATTTACTCTCTCTATTGTGCATTATCTCCTACTGAGTATAATAGAATTTCATCTTGTGATACAGCCAAAGAAGTTTGGGACAGATTACATATTACTTATGAAGGAACAGATCGAGTCAAAGAAACCAAGATCAACATCCTTCTTGGTCAATATGAAGCCTTCAAAATGAAGCCAGGAGAAACCATCTCAGATATGTTCAGTCGATTTACAGAAATTGTAAACGGCTTGGCATACCAAGGACAGTCAATCTCAGGACCTATGAAGGTCAATAAACTGTTGAGAGGGCTCTCCAAAGATTGGAATCACGTCAAGACATCTATCGAGAAACACGAGAGGATCATGTCTCTTTCAGTTGACGAATTGGTCGGCACACTTCAATCCTATGAAGTCGAGCAATTCAATGACGAATTTGACACAAAAGGTAAGAATTCAATTGCTTTAAAATCTAATGATGATTCGATGTTACGAGACTCGAAGAAGACCACGGATGATGAAGAATTGGCACTCGATTAGAAAGTTTAGAAGGTTGAATAGAAAAAGTAGAAGATTCAACGGTAAGAAACAAAACAATCAAAGATTTCAAAGGAGATCAAATGAAGAAGAAGATACCAGCAAAGAAGTTGTTTGCTTTGAATGCAAGAAAAAGGGGCACATCAGACCCAACTGTCCCTTATTGAAGAAAAGAAAGGAAAACCTGAAAAGTTCAAGAAAGCACTCAAAGTTGAAACATGGAGTAATATTGAATGTGAGGAGAGTGATGAAGAATATGCAAATATATGTCTTACGGCAGACTCAGACTCAGATTCTGATTCAGACGCAGACGCAGACTCAGACTCAGACTCAGACTCAAACAATGGTATCAAGGTTAGAAATTTAAAAATTCCTGTCAAAGTATCAAAATACATTGATGAACTTTGTCTCAATCTTAAAGGCTCTCTTAAAAGGATCGCTGAATTAAAAAGGGAGAATTCCAAAATGAAACAACAAGAAAAGATTTTACTTGAAAAAGTTGAAAGTTTAGACAAGTCTCTTGCTGCTTCAAAAGAAAATGGAAGTGAACTTTCAAAAGAGAATGCTTGCTTGAAAGAGGATTTATTGAAAGTCTCAAAGAAATTTTCAATAGGTTCTGAAAAATTGGACAAAATTCTTTCTATCTAGAAACCTTACTTTAATAAATCTGGTCTAGGAATGACACAAGAAACTGTTCCTTTGATCGATTTCCCAAAAGTAAAGGAAAGAATAAGGAATAGGCCAATAATAACTTTTTATAAAAATCATTTCCAAAAGGTTTTTGTAAAGCCTGTTGGTAGACCTTCTCTTACTTGTTCAAGATGTAAAAGTGTATATCATTTTGAAAAGGAATGTTCCAAAGTTTGGAGACCTGTTAAGAAGAGCTGGGCAAAGACTGTTTATACTACTAACAATGATGGACCCAAGAAGATCTGGGTACCAAAGAAGACATGAGTTTCTTTCTTAATTGCAGGTTACCCTCAAGAAGAAAGTCAAGTGGTATTTGGACAGTGGATGTTCAAGACACATGACAGGAGACTCAAGTTGTTTTACAAAATTTTCTCATATAAAAGGAGGAAATGTCTCCTTTGGTGGTAACAACAAAGGTAAGATTGTTGGACAAGGAACTGTGGTGATTGGAAATCTCACAATCAACAACGTCTCTCTAGTTGAGGGATTGAATTACAATCTACTGAGTATTAGTCAATTATGCGATTTTGGATACAAAATAAATTTCCAAGAAGACACTTGTTCTGGAACAAGCAAGGATCTTTCACAATCCTTCACTGGTCGAAGACATGGGAATATCTATTTGCTAGAAATAAAGTCGACAATCCTCAATGCTTGATATCAATTCAAGATGAAGTCATCCTTTGGCATAGGAAGCTTGGACATGTCAATCGAAGCAAATTGCAAAAGTATCATCCAAAAAGCTTGTTCGAGGACTTCCTAACCTCAAGTATCAAAAGCATGAATTATGCACTCCTGTGTACTTGGTAAACAGGTTAGAAGTTCTTTTAAATCTATAAATCAAGTATCCACTAATCGTGTTTTGCAGCTATTACACATGGATTTATTTGGACCAACTAGAGTTCAAAGCATTTGAGGTAAAAGATATTGCTTGGTTATAGTTGATGATTATTCTCGTTTTACTTGGGTTTTCTTTCTTGCAAATAAATCTGATGCATTGATTCATTTTACTAAGTTTGCAAAGAAAATTCAAATTGAAAAAGGATGTGCAATTTCGAGTATTAAAACCGACCATGGTGGAGAATTTGAAAATCATGATTTTGCCAAATATTGTGATGACAATGGTATTCAACATAATTTTTCATCTCCATACACTCCACAACAAAATGGAGTTGTAGAAAGGAAAATCGTTCTTTGCAAGAAATGACAAGAACTCTTTTAATCGAAAGCAATATTTCACCTCATTTTTGGGCTGAAGCTACTTCTCTTGCTTGTTATATTATAAATAGAATCTTCCTAAGACCTATAGTGGAAAAGACACCTTATGAATTACTCAAAGGTAAGAAACCAATTGTTTCATATTTTCATGTATTCGGTTGCAAATGTTTTATTCTAAAGAATTCCAGTGATCGAATTGGTAAGTTTGAAGAAAAATCAGATGAGGGAATTTTCCTTGGCTACTCCATGACAAGCAAAGCTTACGAGTCTTCAACAAAAGCACTCAAACGTGGAAGAATCCATGAATGTGAAGTTTGAAGATTCATTACAAAATCGAGACTCAACTTGAAGATTTAGAGTCGGGCAAGTGTTTACAAATTCTCATGAAGAAAATCAAGCCTCGACGCCGAGCCTCAAACAAATTCAGAAATTCCAAGCGAAGAAGAGCTTCACCAAATTGACAAATCAACTACAAATTGGAAGCAAAAGTCAAGTCATCCCCAGACCTCATCATTGGCAATATTGATGAAGGAGTTCGTACTAGATCTAAAAGACGAGAAGCTTCCAAAGGTGCTCTTGCACTAATTTCTGAGATTGAATCAAAAAATATAGAAGATGCATTGAAAGATGAAAGCTGGATCGAAGCAATGCAAGAAGAACTAAACCAATTCAAAATCAACAACGTTTGGGAGCTAGTTCCTAAACCAAAAGGAAAATCAATCATTGGTACCAAATGGGTTTTCAGGAACAAGCTTGATCAACAAGGAAAAGTGGTAAGGAATAAAGCAAGACTTGTAGCAAAAGGCTACACACAAGAAGAAGGCATCGACTATGACGAAACCTATGCTCCCGTGGCAAGGTTAGAAGCTGTAAGATTACTCCTTGCTTTTGCTTGCTTTAAAAATTTCAGGTTATTCCAAATGGACGTGAAAAGCGCATTCCTAAATGGAGTCATTCAAGAAGAAGTCTATATGGAACAACCACCAGGATTTGAAGATCCTAAAAGACCAAATCTTGTTTTCAAGCTGAAGAAAGCCTTATATGGTTTAAAACAAGCACCTCGAGCATGGTATGAAATGTTAAGCAATTTTTTAATTCAAAATGGCTTCTCTAAAGGTAAAGTAGATACTACACTATTTATAAAAAGAGAAGGCAAGGATTTCATACTTGTTCAGATTTATATTGATGACATTATTTTTGGTTCTTCTAATGAGAGACTTTACAAGAATTTTTCAAAGTGTATGTAGAACGAATTTGAAATGAGCATGATGGGAGAACTAAACTTCGTTTTGGGACTTCAAGTCAATCAATCAAATGAAGGAACATTCATCCATCAAGAGAAGTATGCAAAAGATCTTATCAAGAAGTTTGGAATGGAGAATTGCAAGAAAACAGAAACTCCTATGTCAAGCTCATCAAAGCTGGATAAAGACGAACAAGGGAAGAGTGTAGACCAAAAGCTATACGAAGTATAATCGGGTCACTTCTTTACCTTACAGCTTCTAGACGACATCTTGTTTAGTGTTTGCATCTCGTGCTAGATTTCAATTTGATCCTAAAGAATCTCATATGACCGCTGTAAAGCGTATCATTAAATATGTTGCAACTACATCTAAGCTAGGTCTATGGTATTCTAAGAAAGGAGATTTTACTCTTCTTGGATATTCGATGCGACCTCGCTAGTTGTAGAGTGGATAGAAAAAGCACTACGGTACATGTCAATTATTGGGAAACGGGATGGTGTCTTGGTTCTCAAGAAAACAGGTACTATGGCTCTTTCAACCGCTGAAGCAGAGTACATTGCTCTTGGAAGTTGCTGCTCTCAAATTCTATGGATGCAACAACAATTGAGAGACTTTGGAATTGATGAAAGACAGACGGAAATCAAATGTGATAATACCAGCGCAATCAACCTCACAAAGAATCCAATACTTCATTCAAGAGCAAAGCACATTGAAATCAAACATCATTTCATTCGAGATCATGTTCAAAGTGGAGATGTTGTGATTCAGCATGTAGATTCAAAGAATCAATTGGCGGATATATTCACAAAACCCCTAGAGAAGGCTCACTTTGAATCAATTTGTTCAAAACGGGAATTGTGAATTTTGAAGATATTCAAACTCATCGCTAAAGTCGAAGGTGGTTCGGACTCATCGTTAAGTACGGAAGTGGTTCGGACTCAACGCTAGGTCCGAAGACGGCTCGACTCAAAGCAAGGTCCGAAAGCGTTTCGGACTCTACGTAAAGTCGATTATGCTCGACGCAAAGGTAAGATCTGAAAAGGGTTCGAGACTCAAAGGTAAAGTCCGAACATCCGTCGACTCTATACTATTTTATCTTTTACGAATTTCCTTTTCGTATTCTCTCTTTAACATATTTTTGGTAATTACTTTTCAGTATTTCAAAATCTCTTTTCGCTCTTTTTTCGACATGCATTAATGGCAGTTTATATTTTCAAAAAGGCAGTTTTCTTTTTACGGTTTATTTTTGGCAATTCTTTTCTTTCACTTTTTGGCGACGTTTCGTATTCCGGTGATTTTTCTCTCACTATTTATACTCTCGAACCGTCACTTTTACTCTCAGCTACTCCATTGCGATTCATCTTCATACTCTTTCACTCTCAAAACCCTAAAAATCTCATTTTGCCATTTCCATTTCGTCCCTTTTTCGCCTCAAAGTTTCCATTTTTCCTCACGTACAAGTTGAAACTTTGCTTGCTCTACAAGAATGTCGTCTCGAAAGTCCTCCCATTGCAAGCGGGGACCACAGAGACAGCAAGAGGGTCCTACAAGGGTGGACCTAACGGAGGAAGATTCGCCTCAACGAGAAGCGGAGCGTCAACATTCCGAGGAAGTTGTTACCGGCGTAACCGGTAAGAACTCTTAAGCCACATACTGCTTACAATCTCTATACAAGGCTCAAAGAAGGGGAAGGTTAGCCTTAAGACGATCGAGGAGTATTTGAAGGAGAGGGGATATAGGAGTGAGTATGCGTTTCTGAAGGAGATGGAAAAGCTAAAGGTTGTTGGTGAAGGCCTTTGCACGAGAGGACGCTGGAAAATATCTCGAGTGATCCACTTGAGAATGCTCCTGCTAAAACTTTAGATGATGATGAGAGACTTTTCTCTCATTTTGAACCTCGTTTTGGTGTGGCTGCTAATACTGTTTGTCCTCCTGGAAGTTTATTTCGGTCGAAGGAACATGAACGAGTTTATGCGAAGCTGTTAAAAAGGGGAGTGGTCAATCCAAGGAGTGTAGACTTTGACTTCCTAGATTCAATAAGGATTAATTTGAGAGGGAAGTTTGCTAGGCTGCAATTGGAAAATTTCGCACGGATATGATTGTGGCCCACTCGAGTTGGCGGCTTACTTTTACTCGAATCTATCCTTTTTGGATGCAAATCACTTGTCCTTTTCTTTCATGGACAAAGATTATGTTGTTGATGTTGACTTGCTGGTGACATCATTGGTGTGGAAAGAAGGAGTTTCCAGCCAATCAAAGTCTCAACAGCCTATGCAACTCGGATATTGTACAAGACAGTCTGTTGAAGGCAAGATATCCTACACTAGGATGAATGCCACCAATGTTTTGTTGCATAAAGTTGTCCTCAACCGCATCCGGCCAAAAACGACCTCGAAGACCGATGTTTCCAAAACATAGGCAAAGCGATGTTTGCCATCAACCGAGGCGGAGACCTTTCTCACTTCCACATGTCATACTTTTCCATATGTATAGGACGGTGGTGAAGGATAAGGGTCACTGCCTTATTCATCAATCATCACCAAATTGTTTAGGCATTTTGATATTCAAGTCCCCGCATCTTTGTGCCTAACAAAGTTGAATTTGATGCTCGTTGGAGAGAAGATGGTGATGAAGATGAAATTTTAACCGATGCAAACCTTTGGAAAGGTTGAGGAGGGAAACACCTTCAAGAGAAATTCCCACTGCTTCATCAAAAAGGAAGGGCAAAGAGCCCATGGCTGAAAAGAAAAGAAGAAAGATCATCTTGCAAGACGAGGAGGATGAAGAAGATGCCATGACTTTGTCCACTTTCTCTAGGATGAGGAGCCCTGTAATCCTGAGAACAGAGGCTGAAGAGAGAGCGAGAAAAGAAGCGAGAGGAGAAGGAAGCAGAGAAACGAGAGGAAAGAGAAGGAAGAGAAAGAAAGGAGAAGAGAAGAGGAGAGAAAGAGAAAAGAAGAGGAAAGGAAAAGAAAGGAAGAGGAAAGGCAGAGAAGAGAAGAAGAGGAGAGAAAAAGAGAAGAAGAAAGAAGAAGAGAAGAAGAGAGACAGAGGAAAGCTGAAGAAGAAGAAAGAAGAAGGAAGGCTGAGGAAGAAAGCAAAATGCAGGAGGATATGGCTGCTGCATTTGAGCCATCTTTTGCTGGGGAAGAGACCGAGAAACATCCTCGTGCGATGTGGATGTTGGCGATGATTTTTCCACTCCACCCACCGGCATTCATTCGGGGGAGTTGCTGCGAACAAGGAACAATTTCGCCACTACATTTTAGTGATGTGAGTAGGTCAGTGCGACCCCGAGGAGGTTTATGCATCACACTTCCCAGAGCATGAAGAATCCTCACCGCTGAAAAAGAAAGGGCCGAGAGGGAAGCTCCTAGCTTTCAAACCTATTCGCTGGTCCAAGTGGAAGCAATACTAATTCCACAAAGCATTCTCACGGTTGTTGGATGTTATCTTTGGACCGAAGAAACAGGTTTTGGGATGGACTTCGAGATGAGAGATCTCGAAGAAGGCACTGCCGAGTACTTCGGTGAACATGCAAGAACAGATCAATGCACTGCGAGCTCAAGTGGAGTCAAATCAAACCGGTGCACTGGTTTCGGTGAAGGAAAACCTTGCCAAACTCGACAAGTCAGTCCGGGAGCTTAGCAAGTTTCAGCTTGTTCGTTTCCCTGCAGCCCCTAAAAAATTTTCAAAACTTTATCTCAATTTTACTCTACCTCTTTGATGGGACAAAAGGGGGAGAGTTGCGCAGATTTGATTGCGGGTTTTGAAGATTTGAAGTTTTTGAAGCCGAGAAAGCTTGGAGATTTTTTTTTTTTACTTGATTTTGATTTTGATTTAGACTGTTTTATTTCGGATTTCGATTGGGTTGTTTGAACTTTTATGACCTTATGCTGATGTGATGATTTGAATTTAGACTTGTGAATTTGATTGCGGGATTACTATATTTTGTGAGGATAATTGTTATTGGACTAACACTGTTTTGCGAGATATAATCCTCAAAATATATATGAGTTTTTCCTTGCAGGTTTTAATTCACAAATCTGTCGAGGTTTTGTCACCATCAAAAAGGGGGAGATTGTTGAAGAAAAATCCCTTGGAGTTTTGAAGTTGACAAAACAGCCTCAACAAAGTGTGGTCTAAGGATTCCAAGACTCAGTCGGCTACGTCTAAAGTTGTCAAAGTCTAAAGGTTTTCAAAGACAGTCAGACCCAGAATTTCGGTCTGAAGTTTTTCCATCTGAAGTCAGTCAAGACTCAGTTTCCGTCTGAAGACCTTCAAGACTCAGTTTTAGTCTGACGACCCTCGAGACCCAAATGTAAGTCTGAAGATAGTTCGCGATTTATTTATAGGCTGGCTAAAGGTTATTCTTATGGCTACAGATATTGGATTTCGTATTTCCTAATCCTAACCATGGAATATCTATGGCTGTGATCAAGAGCTTGGAAGATTTGATTCTTCGGATTCTATCCGTTGAAGATCAAGTTTATTTTTGGAAGAATCTAATTTTGGGAACTCAAGATCCTGATTGCACGGGCGAACATGATTGACGAGCTACTGTCTACTTATGTTTTCGGGACAAGGAGATCACTTAAATTGATTCAGTCCAACGGGTTGATTGGATGAATTTTTGGAATGTGCCAACGGGTATGATGGCACGGAGATTATTTAAGTTGGATCGACGTTGCTTGGAAACAAGGAGAGATCGGTAGAGAAATCTTGATATTAGAATCTCCAAAATCACTTGTTCTAAAAAGTCTTTCATGTTTACACTGTGTAACAAAGAGAGTGAGATATAGAGCAAAGATAGCGTAATTTGTAGGAGAGACTGTCAATTGAAGAAGTCTAATCCGTCCACTGTAAAGGCACTCTTTTGCTACATAGTGATTACAGCCGTTTGGCTGCCAGCGTGGAGAGTGGACGTAGGCTTGGTCTAAGCCGAACCACTATAATCCTTGTGTCAATTCTCTCTTATCCTACTCTATTTACTTTGTGAATACGTAATCTGTTTATTATTGATATATCTTTGATATCAACGTATTGCATCGCAAAAGATTCCAAAAGAATTCCGTAACAACCTATTCAGCCCCCTCTAGGTTGATTCACTAGCCCATTTCACTTATCTCGATGCAGTCTATGATGGATCAAGTAAGATCCCTCCAAGTGAGTCAGGCTCTTGCACCGGTTGCACCGGCCCTTGCTGAGATAGTAACACCAAAGCACGCAAACAAGGCCCAAGTGGGTGATGGCAACATGCCTGATTTGGAGGATGACCCGCTGTTCATTACTGATGAAAAGACTAAGCCAGAGCAGGATGAACGCTTCGCCAAACTTGAGGAGAAATTGAAACAATTGCAAGAGTCACAGAATTCGCTCCTGTTTGACGTGTCAGTTTATGAGAAGGTCAAAATGCCGAAGAAGTTTAAGATGCCGGAGTTCGAGAAGTATGACGGTACTTCCTGTCCAAAAGCTTATTTGCAGATGTACCACATACGCATGACCCAATATGTCAAGAACGAGCCTCTCATGATCCAGTCGTTTCATGCAAGCTTGACTGGGTCCGCCCTCAACTGGTACGTAATGAAGAATATAAATCTTCTCGACACTTGGAGTGAAGTAGCTGACGCCTTCCTAACGCAGTATAAGTTCAACATGGATATTGCACCCTCCCGGGAGGATCTTGAGCGGATGGAAAAGAAGAAGAGCAAGTCATTTAAAGAATACGCTGTAAGATGGAGGAACCTGGCGGTCCAAATCACTCCTGAGCCTACTAAAAAGGAGTTGATGAAGTTGTTTGTGAAGACCCTCCCGTCTAAGTTCCGTAACCGGATGACGAGCACGTATGTCGAGAGTTTCAATCAGCTTATTCCTGTCGGAGAACAAATCGAGATGGGGATAAGAGAAGGATGGTTTGCTGAGTCGTCAAGTAAAAGATTCTCTACTAAGAAGGAGAAAGAAGTTGTTGTGGATGTGGACGTGAACATGGCTTACAGCCAAGAAAGTATCAACCGTGGCCCGCCCGTCCAGATCAATCCAAGACAGCAACAAACCGCTGGTCGTCAACAATTTCTAAATAATAAAAGGGAATTCACTCCTCTCCCTGGATCTCCATCCCAAGTGTTGGCGATCCTAAGAAAGAAAGGCTTGCTTACTAGTGAGCCAAAGCGCCCTAATCGCGAAACCCTTCGTAGTTATGATTCAACAAAGAAATGTGACTACCATAGTGGGGAATTGGGGCATTCAACTGATGAGTGTTTCACCCTCAAACACAAGATTCAAAATCTCTTGGACACAAAGGCCTTTTCGTTCCAAACCGCTCAACCAAATGTCCAAAAGAATCCGCTACCAGAGCATGAGGGCACAGTAAATGCCATTCTGGAACCTGAAGTCGGTCGCATCAAGAACTCGAAGGTACATGTGGCGAATGCTTACAATGGCCTAGTGAGAGTTGGGTATTATCCGGATCATGAGGATATCCTCCTGTCACTAATGAAGGAAAGAGTTGCCAAGATGGTGGATGACGGCATTATAGTATATGCCGACCATAATTGCATAGTTTCCACTAGTTCCCACATCATCATCGATTGGGGGGAGGAACAAGCCGCACTTGTTGCTGAAAAAGAAGAAGTTGATCCTTTACTTGCGGATATGCCCCAGTTAGAGGACGCATCCGATGATGAGATAGTGATTGAAATGCCACAGCCATATGAGTATGTCAGCAACAAGGCCGTCCCTTGGTCTTATGACTTGGATGTTGGCATTGTTACAAGGTTTGGTCGGACTTATGCTCAAGCAAATGCTCAACCCACAAAGCCTGTCACTGATGAAGAGGCTAAGAAATTTCTAGCTGTGATTAAAGCAAGTGAGTACAACGTGGTCGACCAACTGAGGAAAATGCCTGCCAAAGTCTCTTTGCTTGAACTCCTACGAGACATCGCCCGTGCATCAAAAGGCACCGATGAAGGTGCTAAGTGAAATTCATGTGCCGAGACGATTGAGGCGGACAAGTTAGAAGAGTTTGTAGGATCAGTCCTTCTCAAGGATTTGATCGCCTTTTCCGATGAGGAATTCCCTCTTGAGGGTAGAGGGCACAACAAGGCACTTTACATATTTGTCAAGCACAAGACTACCCATGTGTCCCGAGTGCTCATTGATAATGGGTCCGCCCTAAATATATGCCCATTGGCTACTCTTCACCGTCTCAAAGTTGACCCATCCAAGATACATGGTGCAATGACTTCTGTGCGAGCTTTCGATGGCACGAAGAAGGACGTGATCGGGCAAATCCACCTTGATATGCAAATAGGGCCGGTCGTCTTCAACATTCCCTTTCAAGTGTTAGACATCCCCACTGCATTTAACTTCTTACTGGGTCGTCCCTGCATACACACCGCGGGAGCGGTACCTTCAAGTTTGCATCAGGCTGTGAAGTTCGTGATTGAAAGGAAGCTGGTCACCGTGTATGGTGAGGAGGATCACCGAATCTATCAAGAGACGGCCATCCCCTATGTGGAGCCAGACTCTGAGTTCGAAGCGAGCTACCACTCGTTTGAGTTAGTATCCACCATACATGCTTCTCCTGACTTGACGCCTCCTACTCCCGAAGTTTCAAATGCTGCCCTTATGGTGGGAAGAGTGATGATCGGGAATGGTTTCGTTTGGCCAAGGCATTCGAGACCCCATTGAAGCCCCTCAGAGGTCCCATTTTGCTGGATTAGGGTACCATTGAGGAGGTGGACAAAATTCTGGAGGAAGAAGACAAGAAGGATTGAACCCGATGCCTAACCGAAGGCAAAGGAGGCAAAACCCGTCGCCCCCAAGTATTCATGAAATTCCCTGATCCTCCGGTGATGATGCAGGATGAGGCGGAAGTGATAGACACCCTGGGGCAACCGAGCGACAAGTTTGACTACCTGGTGAAGTATTCGGCCCCTCCAAGCTTCTACATTGATCCTCGGAGCATTGTCCCAGATGGATAGGGTGGCATGGATGATCCGACACCCTCAAAGACCGAGGACCCTGAAGACATGCTGGAAGGAGTAACAAGCTTGTTCGATAACATCGTCATAAGGGCCATTGATGAAGGATCCCCCGAAGAAATGGGCCCTGGCCCACAAGAGTAACTCGTTTATCGATTTCTCGCATTCCCCTGCGTGGGAATTTTTATTGCTTTCTAGGAATAATTATCGCTATCTAGTGATTGTCTTCGTTTTCTTTTTAGGATTTGGATTTGCATTTTCCATTCAATAAATGTAATTGATTGATGACTATCAATAAAATTACAAGTTTTATTTTGAGGGCATGATGAGGTACACCCAACCAGCCCGGTGATGATATCCAGCCGATAAAAAAAAGAGAAAAATCCAAGGAGAATTCTGAGGCTTGGGCTTCATCATGCTTCCTCGTGTCAAAATGTTTATAAAAAAAATCCTTTTCAAAAGTCTTTCAAAAAGTCTTTCAAAAATCTTTCAAAAATACAGATTACTCTATTTGTTTTTCTAATTTATCTACTTCCTGTTTCAGGGATAATCTTATAACATGCAAAGGCATAGAAATGGACCAATCCAATGCCGCAAGCGCTAATAACGAAGACCTTGGAGACACAATTGAAGACTCCATTGAAGTGCAGCGTAGTTGGGAGCAGCATGAAAAAGCCAAGGCTCTTACATCCGAGCAAACTATCACTATCAATTTAAGTGACATTGAAGAAGCCAAGGAGGTCAAAATTGGGGCAAATCTCCCAAAAGACGAGGCCAAGCGCCTAATCTAGCTACTAAAAGAATATCAGGAAGTCTTCGCGTGGACCTATGCTGACATGCCCGGTTTAGACCCAGTAATCGTGGAGCATGCCTTGCCTACTAATCCGGACGTGCCACCTAAAAAGCAGAGGCTACGGAGGACCAAACCTAAGCTCTCAAAGAAGATTGAGGAAGAGGTGATGAAGCTTTTGAAAGTGGGATTTATTAAAGTCTCACAATATCCTGAATGGGTAGCTAACATTGTGCCAGTAATGAAGAAAGATGGTCGAGTTCGAGTCTGTGTCGACTATTGGGACTTGAATAAGGCCAGCCCGAAGGATGATTTCCTGCTACCCCACATAGACGTCCTTGTGGATAGCACCGCTGGATTTGAGTTATTCTCGTTCATGAATGGTTTCTCCAGATACAATCAGATAAGGATGAAGGAAGAAGATAAGGAGAAGACTGCATTTATTACCCCGTGGGGGACCTTCCATTATAAGGTCATGCCTTTCAGACTCAAGAATGCAGGGGCAACTTACTAGCGAGCCATGGTAGCATTGTTTCATGATATGATGCATCAAGAGATCGAGGTTTATGTCGATGATATGATTGCGAAGACCCGACCTGGAAGAAGCCATGTTGAAACCCTAAAGAAATTGTTTGATCGTCTTCGTGAATTCAAGCTTCGATTAAATCCTGCTAAATGCGTGTTTGGAGCAACGTCTGGTAAATTACTCGGGTTCATTGTGAGCAAGAAAGGGATTAAGATTGACCCATCTAAAGTTAAGGCCATATGTGAGTTCTGACCTCCATCGACGGTCAAAGAAGTCCGAAGCCTTTTGGGGAGATTGAATTACATTGCCCGATTCATTTCCCAACTTTCTAAAAGCGCCAAGCCGTTCTTCAAGCTCCTAAAGAAGAATGCACAAGTCAACGGGATGGTGAGTGTCGGGAGCATTCGACAAGCTGCAAAGATACCTAATGAACCCACCAGTTCTGGTCCCACCATCACCGGGCCATCCCTTGATTTTCTACCTCACTATTCATAGTGAATCATTGGGTGCGATGTTGGCTCAAGAAAGTCATGTTGACAGAAGAGAACGGGCCATTTATTACTTGAGCAAGAAATTCACTATATCAGAGCTGAAATATTCTGATGCTGAGAAAACTTGTGGGTGTTGCATAGATTGCGGCAGTACACATTGCACTACTAGAAGTTCCTCGTAACTGAGAATAATCCTATCAAGTATTTGTTTGATTGGCCAACTTTGGTGGGTAAGTTGGCTAAGTGGCAAATTTTAATCTCAGAATTTGATGTGCAGTTCATGCCGCAAAAGTCAGTTAAAGGTCGAGTGATCGCTGATATCTTGGCTGAGAATCTAGGAGTCTCAAGTAATGATGATGGTTCCCGGATGACCGTGTTTTGAGTGTAGATGAAGGCTCATGGACAATGTTCTTTGATGGAGCCGTGAACTTGTCCGGCTCGGTGCTTGGGCGAGTCCTAATATCCCCAGATGGACAACATCATCCGGTAGCTGCAAAGTTGGTGTTCCCATGCACTAATAATGTAGCTGAGTATGAAGCTTGCATCCTCGGACTCCAAGCTGCAATCGAGATGGGTGTGACCAAATTGAAAGTATTCGGGGATTCTGCACTGATCATACTACAGACCGTAGGAGAATGGGAAACCAAGAACCCCAAACTGCTACCATACCACAAATATCTAGAAGACCTGGTAAAGGAGTTCAAGGAAATTTCGTTTGAATACTTGCCAAGGTGTCATAATCAATTTGCAGATGCACTCGCAACTTTGTCTTCTATGTTGCAAGTCACCAACGGGTTGGAAGTCGAGCCATTGAAAATAGAAGTTTTGCCGAGGCCAGCTTATTGCATGATCATAACTGAAGAATTTGATGGAAAGCCATGGTATTACGACATCATGAACTACATTAAAAAACAGGAATTTCCTGAAGGAAGCACTTCGGCTGAAAGGAAATACATCATGAAGATGGCCTCAAAATTCTTCGTCAGTGGTGAAAATTTGTACAAGAGGTCTTATGGTTCGGTCTTATTAAGGTGTGTGGATGCAGCCGAAGCTACTCAAATCATGCAAGAAGTGCACGAAGGTGTATGTGGCCCTCACATGAACGGGCACATGTTGGCTAAGAAAATTATGAGATTAGGCTATTACTGGCTCACACTAGAAAGTGATTGCATTAAACACGTGTGAAGTTGTCACCGTTGTCAGATCCACGGTGATAAGATAAACGTTCCTCCAACTGAGCTGCATCAGTTTTCTGAGCCATGGCCTTTCTCGATGTGGGGCATTGATGTGATTGGCCCGTTAAATCCCAAGGCTTCAAATGGGCATCGGTTCATTTTGGTGGCAATAGACTATTTCTCCAAGTGGATTGAAGCTACATCCTTTGCAAATGTCACCTTTGCACGCAATGTTGCAAAATTCATCAAACGTGACATAATTGCTCGCTATGGCGTCCCCGAATCAATCATTACCGATAACGGGACAAATCGAACAACAAAATCGTTGATGAGCTGTTCAACGAGTTCAAGATCAAACATCCGAATTCGTCCCCTTACCGCCCTCAAATGAATGGGGCTGTGGAGGCTGCCAATAAGAACATTAAGAAGATCTTGGCCAAGACAGCCGAGAATTATCGAGATTGGCATGAGAGGTTACCTTTCGCATTGATGGCATATTAAACGTCTATCCGCACTTCTACTGGGGCAACCCCTTTTGCTCTAGTATATGGCATGGAGGCTGTTTTACCCGTGGAGGTGGAGATTCTGTCCCTAAGAGTTCTATCCCAAGCAGAGTTATCTGAGGCTG
Source organism: Eucalyptus erythrocorys (assembly GCA_014182555.1). Lineage (NCBI taxonomy): Eukaryota > Viridiplantae > Streptophyta > Magnoliopsida > Myrtales > Myrtaceae > Eucalyptus > Eucalyptus erythrocorys. The sequence goes on along the minus strand of CM024597.1, from coordinate 15,296,669 downwards.
AATGGATGCAACAAAGACATGAACAGTTGAACTTGATTGATGAGAAGAGCGAAGGCTCTCGCCATGGCCGGACTTATCAGCAGAGAGTGGCCGGAGTCCTTCAACCGGAAGGTACGACCGAGACACTTCGAGGTAAATGATCTTGTTCTAAGGAAGCTATTGCCAATTTTTCCAGATCCCGGGGAAAGTTTGCCCCAAATTACAGCGGTCCATATGTGGTGAAGAAGGTACTTCCGGGAGGTGCTTTGATTCCGTGAAATGGATGGTCGCCGGTTTTCCACTCCAGTTAATTCGATGATCTTTGTCAAGAAGTATTATCCATGATTGAATTTGCTGTGTCGTGTTTTGAATTACAAGTGCTTTTATGATGAATAAATTGCCTCAATAAGTTGCAAATTCAAATTTGTTGCAAATTTTGCATGTTCTCCATAATGAATTGTGTGAGATGAACTGAGTATGTCAAATGGGATATCTTGGAATGATGAAAAGCAAGCCTTATTCCATACACTATTTCATACGCTAATCCCCAATGAGTTGTGTGAAAAATTCCATGCTCGCAAGGAAAAGGGCGGTCTCGCAAAGGGTACGTTATCCGAAGTGATGAGGGGCAGTTTCTTCCTCTACCCAAAACACTACAGATATATCCATTATTTAGCCCTTTGAGCCCACACACATGAAAAGCTTTTAAATTACCCCTGTCAAGGATCATCCCACATTGGGACAAATTTGAAATCAAGGGTAGGAATTTTCTTACTCACACTTGCGTCAATCTTTGGGTATTGCTTTCGCAGTATAACTTGTACGATAATTAAAGTGCTTTAAGATGATGAAGAACAGTTATTTCTCTATCCTATACACTTCTATTCATTGCACAGCCCACTTGAGCTTATGAATTCATTTCATATTAAACCCAGTTGGTGATCATCCCCCACACTGGGGCAAGACAAATTCAAGTGGCATAAATTAGGATGCCCACAAAAAATGAAGATTCTGATCAAAGAAAAAAGTGTAAAAATGGGGCATAAAAAAGCAGTGTGCCTGGTAAAAGCAAGGCCGATGCTCAAAAGAAAAGAAAAAGAAAAGAAAAAGAAAAAAATGCCTGATATGGTTAGTCATACCCTGAACAAGGCGGTACAAAAAAAGGAAAGAAAAAAGCTCAAATGATATTGCAATCAATGAGTGCAAAAGAAAATCTTCGACATTAAGGAAGAAAATCAGTGGAAGTGTCAAGATGATCACCAACTTTACCCTCTAAACACTTTTTGAGCCTAATCATCCTTTCGTTTCTTAACCCATGAACCAAGCCTACGTTACGTCCCTTACAAAGTCTCTTGATTAGGGCACTTAAATTAACGTAAAGGTTCATATGTTCGAAGGCATCGCTCGAAGGAGTGTGAGTAAGATAATTTCTGCCTCATTTCTTATGTTTCTTGACTTGTAAACCCCAAGATGATTGCAGAATATTTTTCAAATAAGCTTGACTCAAAGAGTCCTATTCGTTAAGCCATTGACCAAGCCCGCATTATGGTCCCTCTTAAAGACCTCTCAGATTGGTGAAGTCGTACCACTTGCGAGATTGCTTGGACCCTTGTTTGGCATCATAAGGGTGAGATAGAGTGATTGATAGAATCCTGCATTAAAGGTCAGGATAAAATAGCCATGAGAGAAAAGTCCTTTCTAACCAAAGGAGCCCTCATTTGACACATTCATGACACTCATGTGTTCAGAATGGAAATTAGTTGATGCAAGATTGATGGAAATTATCATGAACCTCCATCAAAATTGATGCATGTTTATGATTACAAATGCATCTTGCTTCTTCTATGATCAAGTTTTGCAGGAGACATATCCCCCAAGATTCAAAGATGTTACCAGGTAAGTATATCTCTATCTATACCTGGAATATTTGCCACTGTGCAAGTATTCCCTTTTAAGTATATTTGACACTCAATTGAGTTGTCTCCCAAAGATTTTTCTCCAGATTCAATCTGATTAAGGCGACCGAAGAATGGTTCGGGTCCTGGTTAGATGATTTCTGTCGCAAGGCTGGGCGACCAAAAAATGGTTCGGGTCCTAGCCAAGCAAGACCTCAGTCTAGGTGACCGTAGCATAGAATGGGTCCTAGACAACATTCATTGCTTTAACAGGTGACCATAGCATAGAACGGATCCTGGAAAAGCAATTTCTCCATTCAGGTGACCGTAGCATAGAACGGATCTTGAAAAACAAATTTCTTCGTCGAGGTGACCGTAGCATAGAACGGATCCTTGGCAGCACTTATTGCTCTAACAGGTGACCGTAACATAGAACGGATCCAGGAAAGCAATTCTCTTCCGCCATACCGGGCGACCGTAGAGTGGTACGGGTCCCGGGAAGGCGGAATCTTCACAAAGCCGTGTTACTATTCGGGCGACGTAGAATGGTACGGGTCCCTGGACATGTAACACCCTCTACCTCGGACTACTTCATCCTCCTTGAAGGTAAGTTGTTCCAGGTAGGTTCATTTGCATTAGCATTTGCATGCATCATATAAATTGCATTTAAAAATGGAATCCAATTCCCAACAAAAAATCATTCATTGCTTAAGCATGGCCAAAATTAGGTCTCAATTTGTCTTTGAAAGCAACCTCTGCAAGCTCACCTTCAAAGAGGGGCAGCTGTTGACACCTAATTTTGGGGGTTCATTTTTGCTAAAAAATAAAAAATAAAAAATGCATGGCATAGGTAGATTTGATTTTTTCCATTGTCATATTTTGTTTTATTTTATTAAGATTTTTATAGATTTGGGTAATATGCACTCGGATGTATTTTTGCGCAAAAAGGGGAAATTTTTTGATCAAATATTGCGTGGGGTGAAATAATATATTCGATGGAATTTTACGCGAGCAAAATCGGCAATAAAATATGCCGCGAAGATACAATTTTTGGGTGTATAAAAGGGGGTGCGTACGGTTGACCTAGGGGGGCTCCTTTTCGAAAGAAAAGAAGGCCAAAAAGTGAGCTGAGAGAAAGGGAGCTGAGGGAAAGTGAGCTGAAGGAGAGAGAAAAATAATAAAAAAAAAAAAAAGGAAAAAAGGGCACGGTCGAAGCCCTTCTTCCCCCCCAGCGTCCGTTCGTCTTCCCCGAGGGGGGGAAGTCTTCGCCGGCCGCCGTTGCCATTGACGCCCACGCTGTCGAGCCAGCGACACCCTCGCCGTCCGTCGCTTTCGCCGGTCCCGCGACTCGCCATCGCCGTCGCGCCCCGTTGCCGATCTCGGTCCTCGCGCGACGCCCCCTCACGTGACGCCCCCTGCAGCCCGTGGCTTCCCCCTGCAATCTCAGTGCTTCCTTGAGCCGTGACGCCCCCAAGCCCAGATCTCGAGCCACGAGGTCTCCTGCTCCGCCCTCGCGCCCCCGGACGTTGCCAACCACCACCGCCGAGCCAGATCCGAGCGCCGCGACGCCCCGCCGCCGGATCCGCGCCGCGACGTCCCGACGCCACCCCGCACCGCCCGAGCCGAGCCCGCGACCCCCGGCCCGCCCGTCCCCTCGTCGCCGCCGCGCCAGGGAGACCCAAAGCCATTGCCACCAGCCCCCTTTCTTTTCCTTTTTTTTTTTTTTTTTGCAAAAAAGAAAAAAACAAAAAAGCAAAAAAAACAAAATTAGGTAATTTTTTATTTTTTATTTTTATTTTCTTTTATGCTATTTATTTTTTTGTTTTATTTTTATTACTAACATTGCATGTTATTTGTTAAATTAGGTGTAATTGTTCCCTTTAATGTTAAATTGAAATTCCATGATATGAAATTGCTTGAAATTAGTAATTGCCAGTCCGATTTTCGCGCCCGAAATCCGACTCGTAGTTACTTAAAAATTGCCAATCCGATCTCCCGCCCGAGATCCGATTTGTGATTTTTTCGCGAAATTGGCCAACCCGATCTCATGCGCGAGATACAGTTCGTCAATTTAGGGAATCAATTTTGCTTGATTTCTTTGGAGTTGTTTGAACTAATTTTCCTTAAAAACTCAAAAAAAAAAAAAATGTAGTTTTAGGGTTTGCATGTTTAGGATAGAAATTTCTTTTTTTAACAATAAAAAATAAAAAAAAATCAGATTAACTGGTTTAGGTTGCATGTTTAGGAATTGTTAATTTCAAGATAAAAAAAAAACTCGAAAAAAATCTTAAATTAAGATTAGGTCTGTTGCCTTGCATACTTAGATTAGGGATTTTATTTTAGGTCATAAAAAAAAAAAAAAAAAAAAAAAAAACAAATTCACTTAGGATGCTAGTTGAATTGCATGTTAAATTTTAATTAAAAAAAGCGAAAAACAAAAAAAAAAATCATCATGAATTTTAGAATAGAATTGCATGTTTAATTTTAAGCTTAGATCATTTTTTAGATAGATTGCATCTTAGGCTAGAAATTACTAAATTAAAACAATGTCTTAATTTAAATTAGGATGACCTAATTCCTAGTTTAAATAGGATAGAATTTTAATTTAGTTAGGAATTTCATTCAAATATCTTAGGATAGATTACTTCCACCTTTTTAGGATAAATTGCAATTTTTAGAAAAATAAAAACCATAAAATCAAAAAATCAAAAATCTTACATGAGCATGTAGAATTAGGAATATAGATTTAGTAAATAAGACATTTAGGCTAGTAAATTAGGTTTTTTTTATAATCACATTTTTAGGATCATATTTTTAGAAATCTCTTTTTTAAATAGGTTAGGATTAGATTTAGATAATTTCATTCTTAGAAAACTTGGCACCTTTTAAAAAAAAAAAAACAAAAAATAAAGAAATGGTTTTCTAAGTCAAAATAGGGTTAATTTAAATTAATCCTAAACATGAATTAGAAAATTATTCGTTTTAGGTAGTTCAATTAGGGCTTTTATTAATTCAAAATTCCAGATAAAAAAATCAAAAAATAGGTGCATGTTAATCAATTTGCATTCTAGGGTCATTTAATCAAAATTTGCATATTAGGTCATTTAAGTTGCAATTATTGCATTTCATGTCATATAATTTAGATCATTTTGCCATGTCATATTAGGCTATTAGCATGCATTGCATTTAGATTAAATTCGATTAAATAAAGTGAAAAAAAAGAAGAAGAGAAATCTGCGTGTTAATTAGAGACCATATCTAGGATTGTTGATGTGGATTTTAATCTAACGATGCAGATGTTTTTATTGCTACAAGGTAAGTCCCTTAACCTTATTCATTGTTTTATTGGGTGTTAAATTGGTGGATTGCGCACCCGCATGATCACATCACATGTTAGGGAGATAAATTAAAATCGATTCAAGCTGCCTGCTAAACATTTTTCAAAATAAAAGAATGGTACCGAAAGGGCGTTAGAGGAATCTAGCGTAACCAAGTCCCCGTATCTAGAATCTCTAGTTCGTAGGAGTAAAGTAAATCTCCCATTACTTTACTTGGGTTTCTAATCGACCCACCAAAAACTGATTAGTGGTGACTCCTTAATAAAAATCATTTGCATGTTAAGAATTCAAACCTAAGTCGCGAATTGGTATGGGCTTGGGAGAGCCCGAGTTAAGTCTAGGCTTAACAATCCATTAGCCAAACCCTAGGTGGTTCACACCCAAAAGGTTGGTCGCGACACTTTAGGATCTTCTTCCTCATTGATTTGTTTTACTTCATATGATTAAAATGTGCCAACCATTTCGTCTACAAAAAGAGGCATGATCCTCTGGGTTTCTCTTATAAAAGTCCTCAAGTGGTTCCGGTCTTTGGAGAGTTCTCATAGCAACTTATTGAGCTTCATTGGTCCAGAGATTGGCTGTCCTTGATATGCTAGACCGTTTACAATTTCTGTAAAACGACTAAACATGTCAATGATGGATTCTCCTGACTTCATCTTGAAGGTTTCATATTGTCCGAGTAGGATATTGATTTTTGTTTCTTTAACTCGATCAGTTCCTTAATAGGTGACGTGCAACCTATCTTAGACTTCTTTGGCTGTTTGACAATATGAAATTCTATTATACTAAGTAGGAGATAAATCACAATATAATGAATAAATGGCTTTAGGATCAAGAGCTTGTCTCTTGATTATATCTGCTTGTGACAGTTCTCTAGTATCTACAACTTCCTTCCCTGAGGTTGATGTAGCCTTAGGAATGATCCTTTTCTCTACCACATCCCATTCCTGGGGATCTTTCGATCTCAGGAATGCCGTCATATTGTTTTTCCAAACATTATATTCATTCCCATCAAAGTAGGGAGGTTTGGTGTTGCTTTGGCCTTCAACCAAACCTGGAGCCAAAATACTAGCCATAGATCTTTAGTTTAAGAAGTAAAAACACTTCAATAAATAAGCACACAGGCTCTGATACCAATTGAAAGGGTTAGTACGCACACCTAGAGGGGGTGAATAGGTGTATATAAAAATTTTCTCGCAAGACTTAATAAAATTGATTGTCTTTAGAAGATGTTAGACTAAGGGCGTAATCAGCTTTAAACGATTATGTAAAACAATAAAACAACAAATAAAATAAGGAGTTAAGGAAAGAAAATTTGGAACACAAGATTTTATAGTGGTTCGGCTTAGATCAAGCCTACGTCCACTCTCTCATGCTGATAGCCCACTGACTGAGTTCCACTAAGATTCAAAAGAGATTGTACAACTTGTGATCTTCGACTATCATAATGGAGTTTCTACTGGTCTCTCACACAATCTTACTATATGTTTTTATCTTTTGTAAACAACTTTGAGCTCGAAGTATGAAAGAGCAAGGAACTACAGAAATTCAGACTTTGAAATTTTTCTTTCACGCACTACTATGAACAACTAGAGAGTCTGCCTTAAATACTCCTTCATACCTTTATGACCGTTGGCATTTTCCAAATGAATTCTTCCAATCTACCCATTGGACAAAATCAATTAAGGTGATCTCGAGTTGTTGGATAATTGGTGATGAAAACCCATCAATCTTGTTTGCCCATACAATCAAGATCTTTGGTTTCTATAAGTAGAACCTTCCAAGTTTGCTCGCCTTTCAAAAGATATTCAAATTGGAGTAGATTTGAATAAGAATAATTAATCAAGTAGATGCAAAATCCAACCATAAGGTCTTCCAAAAACCATACAAATCGAATCCTTGAAGATAATCCGGCATATGGCTAAGTCTCCATTCTTTTTTCTAGAAACTGTCGGTTGGGGCAGACTTTAAGTCTTGAGTCTTGAGTCTAGTGGTCTTCAGACTTTAAAGAGAGAGTCTGGAGTTCTTCAGACTTTAACACTTGAGTCTAGAAGTCTTCAAACTAGACTGATGAAAACGTTTTGTCAACTTCAAAACAATAAAGGAATTTTGTCTAACAAACAACGTAAAGGAAAACTAAACACAAATTATTGAACTTACTGGGTATTTTTTTCTCTGCTACTGCTAAGGAACCGTCGACTTAACTAGCCCTTCAGTTGTTTCGGCCAATCCTTCATCTGGCTGTCTTCTACCTTGCCTTATTTGAACAGGCCCTTCAGTTTCAGGTACAGCAGGGGCTTCAGCTAATTCTTCACGTGTCATTCTTATGACTTGACAAAGACAAAAACATCACATACATGTCAATTATATCTTTGTACGTATCTATAATAAACCATAAAGCAATATAAATACAAATGTCATGACTTACTAGATTCATTGTCGTCAACTGAAAAACAGTCGACTCACTTCGCCTTTCTGTTTGTCCTTCTCCAACTGTCCATTCACTAGGCCCTTCGGCTGGCCTCAACTATTCATGTGGCTTCCTTAATTGACAACCTTTAGTATTATGCGCTGCTATGTGGCAAAAAGAGTACCTCATCTTTACACCCATCCTACTCATTCTACGCCGATATGAGACCTCTCCCTCTATCATTCTTTGTTTTCATTTTGGTCTTCCCATTTTCTTCTTTAGTGGCAAAGGTTGAGGTGCTTCGCGATCTATTGGCTCCTAGAACTTGCTATTTTTGATTGGCTGCATCATGAATTGGTACGAAGCAAGATATTTTGATTTCTTGTACCAATCATCAATGTAGTCCTCTGTGTTGTGGCCCTTCAATTGGATGGCACATATGGCATATATACAAAGAATTCCACTTAGTTGCCATGCTTTACATGAACATTTCCTCGTACCTAAATGGACAACATACTTATCAGAACCCTTCATTATCTCATATCCTTCATCCCCATTCCAAATGAGATGACAATACCTACTTGCAGCCAAATTCTCATCCAATTTCTTAGCAATTCTAAGACCACATTGGCTAGTCCACTTTGCAGCCTTCTCTCTTTGTTTGTGCCGCCGAATCATGACCATAACCTGTATGTCTTCAAGCATCGAGATAATTGGTTTGCATCTGGTATCTATTATCCTCCCATTGAATGCTTCACAAATGTTTTTATCGATGTTATTACACTTGAATTCCTCGTTGAAGAACGCCCTACACCAACACTTCGGTTATATTTGGAATAGTGCATCATAACCTTCCTTTGTCAATTAAAGCAGTTCTTCTTTGGCCATCCTAAAGTTAGTCATATCCGTGCTCTTTGCTAGCTACTAAATTACGACTGTAGTTTGTCCCCTTTATAGGTCTTTGCCCAATTCGAGTATATGTGCCGTACACACATTTGATGTTCGGCATAAAAGGCAACAAGTCAGCTATTGCCAGAATCAGTCCCTGCAATAATTCAAAATAAGAAATGTAAGCAAATGACATGTTGATATCAAAAAGTAAACAATTGACCAAATTTTTCAAAAAGTAAACATTACCTTTTGTTGGTCATTCATGAACGTCCACCCTTCCCCATTTGTTATCTCCAAATCAGTTATCAAATTTTTAGAAACCAGGACCAATTGTCCTTATTCTCTACCCTCACAATAGCCCAAGCAAATGGAAACATTTGGTTATTTACATCTCTTTCAATTGCAGTCAGCAATTCTCCCTTGCACAAGCCCTTCAAAAAACAGCCGTCCAATCCTACAATCCATCTACAACCAGATAAAAATCCCCATTTACATGTATCAAAGCAAACATAGAACTTATCGAACTTGGTCCCACTATTAGGAAGTTGTCTTTTCATGACCTCTACATACACTCTACTAAAGGATTTTGCAGCCTACATTCCTAAGCATAATCTCACAACTGTCCATATTCACCACTGTACTAACCAATGAGTATCTTCATCATATTTTTCTTTGATCTTTTACATTGATTCTTGGATATATTGATGCCTACCTGCTCCTTCACCAGCATCCTAAACTCAGTACTATTCATTTGAGGCATTAGCTTATCAGATCAAAGAAGTGCTTGGACAACTATGCACTTATTACCCTTTTATTTTTAAAATTAATGGAACAAGTATGTTCCTCTTAGTAGGCTCTAATCTGGAAGAATCCACTTCTCTTAACAAATGCACCATAGATCTTCCATGGACAATTTTGTTGCAAACACCTAATTCTTATAAAGGTCTTAGTGTTTCTAATGAAGTCAATATTCCTCTGTGCAACAATGGAGTTCTTCAGTATAGCTTCCCTAAATTGTTTCGCATCTTGAAATTTCATACCTATTGACAAAGTAGAAGAGACAATGGATGGATCATAAGAAGGAACTTTTCCTTCTATGTACAGCTCCTTGGTCTTCTTCAAGCTCATCCTAGGAAATAGCATTCTCGACACTTTCTTCATAGGCCGAAGGCCCTGTTTGGAACTTCATCAGCTACCTGCAAAGCTACAAACTTATTTGTTAAAAAATCCCTTTACTTTTTTCTTGATTGTATAAGCTCCTCGTCGTCGTTATACTGTATAAGCTCCCTGTCGTCGTTATCACTTATGAAATTTTCAGCAAGGAACCCTTCATCGTCATCATCACTTGATTCAGCTACTTCCCAATCTAATCTAGTGATTATGACATCACTTATGTTATCATCACTTTAGTGAACTACATCTGCGCTTCTCTCCTCTCCATCATGTCTGTCCTATCCTCATTCAACCCTAACCTCAGTACTACCTTGAATACTAACTCCTTCTTGTCCTACTTGGGTGCTCTCTCCATCATCATCTTCATCCTCACTTTCATTATCGTACTCAACGTATACTTTTACATTTTCACCATGAAGATAATGGTATAGAACATCTCTAAAATCATTATCATTTTTTAAGCTTCTCAAACCATCTCTTAAGTCTTTCCTAGGAACACAATACAACAACTTCTGAACGTTACAAGACAAAAAAGTCATTATATCCCTAACAAATCCTATATAAAATGCCTTCTTTATATCGACAAAGATGGTGCCCTCATTTCCATCATCATACTCCCACTTATTCTCCCCAATTACAAAATCCCTACTGTAACAAACTATGACAGCGACATAATCCTTGTCATAAGCCATTTCTGTACCAAGAAAAAAAATAATTAGTTTTTGGGACCACATCCACAAAGAACAACAGACAATTGCACATAGGAGTCCCCCCACTCTCATGGACTTTATTAAAGAAAATGGATGGGGGAAGAGATGTACATGTTAGGCCATTTATTATAAAGATACCATTCATGACAAAAAGAGGTCCCCACACTGACAATATGCCCCTACATGACAACAAAAAAAGAGGTTGCCACTCTGATTGTTTGCCTTCCCCTCCCTTAAAATATTAACCAAAAAAACAGAGGTCCCCACAACAAACACAAGTCCTCACGACAATCATTTCAACACTTCAATTTTAAAAAAAAAGTGACCAAACATCCCCATAACAACCACTTCGAGCAGTCAAAATCGTTGTCGCACATCACATTTCACATCTAACCCCTAAAAGTCATCACCGCACATCACAATACCACGTCCAAGCTCTAAACACACATCACAGTAGCACCATTCTAAATCACATATCACAATAACATTAAATCTTCGAGGTTGAGCCCTAATTTTCCCCTCATCAAACCCTACATTTCGAGGCCAATCCCTAAATTGCCAATCTGAACTCCCATTAGGGTTCTAGTACTACTTCTAACCCCTAAATCACACATCAAAGTACCATCCGAGCCATCCTCCACATTTCCTCGCCGAGCCCCAAATTTTCCATTGGAGCCCTAATAAAAGAATTCGAGCCCCAATTTCATCACATGGGAGGGGGAGAATGTGGCATCCCAGAATTTTTATTAAGAATTTCTGGGATATGGATAGGCGAGGAAAATTTTGTGATTGTAATTAGCAATAAAATTGCCCATGACTCGTACTGAGGCTCGGCCATGAGCTTGTAAGGAATATATTTTAATGGCAAAAGACTTTGGCCATGTGATTAGAAGTTGTGCATCTTTATGGATTGATATAATTTTTTTTAATCAACCTAATTGAGAAATTGTTTATTTAATTATTAATTATTTATTAAAAATTTATTCAATTAAATTGAGGGCTTTGGGCCGAAATTGAGTGGGTCTATGACGGGCCAAGTGGGCCGGCCACAAGCCCACACGGCCACAAGCCCACAAACCAGCCCACAATCCACTAAAAACCGTGGATGGCCAAACCAAGGGGGGGTGGCCGGTTTTGCATGCAAAACAAGTGTAAAATGTAATCATTTCAAGCAATGATGGGTTTTAGAGGAAATAAAAGAAGATAACCGGTTCTAGAGAGGGCTTCGACGGGCATAGAGAGAGAGAGTGAGTGAAAGAGAGAAGGAAGAAGAGAAGAAGGAGAGGAAAGGAGGAGAAGCCGACCGTACCCCGCCCGTGTTCGTCGCCCGTTTGCTCGATTTTTTAAGTCTAAGGCAAGAGATCAATTCCCTTATCTACTCATGCATGTCTTGTTGTGAATCTAGTGTTGTTTTGTGGTGAAAATCGTGGAAGGTATGAACTGAAAGTGAGATCTTGAGCTGGATTTGCTTGAGGATGTTTTCTGTTTTGAGTAAGACTTCATGCGCCAGAAACTTGTAGGGATTTGCATGTGGTTTTGGAGTGAGAATTTGATCTCAACTTCTTCATGAGATTTAAAGAGAACATCCTTATTTGTAACATACTAAAAATTGAGATAAAAAGGACAATATTTGAGGGGTGAACTTTATTTTCTAAGAAAATGTTCAGATCTGGTGATGCATGTTGAGTCTTAGTGATTTTGGTTGCTGTATCTAAAATTCTATTGAGAATATTACTTTGATGTCTTCTTGGAAACCATAAAGAACATTAAGAGGAACGACATACTCAAATTTGGGACCAAATGAACATGAATAGCCTAGTGAAATGCTGTTTTTCTTGAAGAAGTGAAAACCGGGTGAACTGTTCTTGACGTCAGTAACTTTGAGTGATTATAAGATGGTTTTTCTTTGGGTTTTTCACTTTGATGTCTAAATGAAAGTTGGAGAGTATACTTTAAACAAGAACATATCCAAAATCCAGAGAAAAATAAGCAAAATAAGTTGGTCATACGTAAATTTTTCGGAGACAGGACGTTCTGGAAATTTACGGTGTATGGGCAGAAGCTCTTTTTAGTTATAATAAATTTTCTATAACGAATTTGGCCTAAGTGTTTTCATGAGAAACTTATATTAGAGTCTTGTTGATCATATGGTAAAATATCATAAATTTTGAAGGCCAATTGGACATTTAATTTTGAGAAAGGGTAGATGTTAACATCGGGCGTTAATCTTGATGCAATGACGCCAGGAGCAGAAGCTTGTGATTACTATAATTAATTATTTATAATGAATTTGACCTAGATGTATTAATGGAAAACATACTTTAGCATCTTGGCTAGATCGTGGTAAATTTTTATAATTTTTGAAGCTTGTTTAAATATTTAATTAAAAGAAATTGTAAAATGGTGCAAACTGTGTAACCGAGAATAATTTGCTGGATTGTTTAATTTATATCTTTTGTGTGGTGATCTTTTGGGCTTGAGTTCTTCATGAAAGTTGTGCCTCTATGTCTTGTCTGTGTTGTGGTTAAATTTTATAATTTTTAGAGGTCATTTAGTAATTTAATTGAAGAGAATTCTGAACCGGTGTAAGCTGTGGAATCCGAAATTTGTCTGCTGTGAAGTTAAAATTACATCTTTTTATGTAATGACTTTTAAGACTTGAATTCTTCATGGAAAATGTGTTATTGTGCTTTGGTTATCACTTGTACAAATCCCAAAATTTTTGAAGGTTAATTGAGTATCCAATTTGGGTATTTTCATGAAACATGTATGCTGGAATTTGCAAGATTTCAACAAAAAAGGAGATTTATGGGCAAATTTAAATGGCATGAATTAGATGATTGATGTAGCTCCAAGTGTTTTACCATGTTACACGAATGATGATCTTTGGCATATCATGTTGATGTTGGTTATGTGGATCATGTTGTATGCCATATGAGATTGAGCCATGCATGAAATTATATCTCATGAAAAATGAGAAGGCTGTCGGATGGTGTGTGCCGACAATGCCCCGGGAGTTTCGGGATGCCCGGCCGGGGAGTGAAAATGCCGGATGCCCGAGTAGCCCTGTGTGCGTAAATCTGGATGGCCTCGGAGTTGAGATGCCCGGAGCGTAGGGATGCCGGAAGCACGGATGGTGTGTGCCGTGAATGCCTCGTGATGCCAGTTGGGGTGCGAGATGCCCGGAATGTGGGGGGCCGGAAGCCCGGATGGTGTGTGCCGAGAATGCATTAAAAAGCCAATTAAAAATTGTGAAAATTGAAATGTGAATATGCATATGGTGGTATGTATGCATAGACATGGCATGGTATATGTGAATATGCATATGGTGGTATGTATGCATGGACATTGCATGGCAAATGTGAATATGCATATGGCGGTATGTATGCATGGACATGGCATGGTATATGTGAATATGCATATGGTGACATGTATGCATGAGTATGGATTGATGTATATGGCTATATATATATATATATATATATATATATATATACACATGGGCATGGATGGATGTATATGCCTATGGTGGTATGTATGAATGGGCATGGCATGATGTGTATGGTGACATGTATGCATGAGCTTGAATTGATGCATATGGTGATATGTATGCATGAGTATTGGATTTGAATATATAGATGAATGGATCCTTATGGCGAAATGTGACACATATGTGGAAGTGTGATGATGTATTCCTATATGATGCAATTTCATGTATATGGACTCTAATTGTGATGTTTTGTGTGATGCTTGAGTAGCCATAGGGAATTATTTATTTGCTGAGTGGTTGTACTCACCCCTTTTTGGGAACTAACATTTCAGCTTAGAGATGCCGATTCCACCTGTCACGCGGGGCACCTTTTATGGCATACCTTCTGACGTGGATATAGAGGTGACGGTGATCGACTGTCCCTATGTTCCTGGATTGACTTTTCTTCGAGTTCGTGCAATAGTATCATATGAGGTGGGCCTACCTGATGGCCCAGTCACCCAGGAGTTCATCTCCATCCATGTGCGCCGGGATGGGATGATGCGAGGGATGTTGCCACCTCCACCACCTGATGCGCCTGGATGGGTGTAGCTGCTGCGTGAGGGGGAAAGGCTAGAAGCTGAAGGTCTTTTTTTGGACACGACCGACACCAAGGAGGGATGGGTCGCTCTTTTGAGATCCGTGAGAAAGGGGTAGAGGTGTCCCTTTTTGAGTATAAGCCACACTAGTTGTGTGCGATGGCTTACTTTTGTACGTACCTACCCCAAGATTAACCCATCCTGTAAATACGTAAATAAAAATGGTTCGGTTTTCTTTCCTTGATGTCTAGCTGGTGTGCAATTGTCTCATGTTTGTGTGAAAGGAGAGTTGGTAAGATTATGCTTCCGCAAATTTAAACTGCGCTGGGACCGAGATAAATATATATATATAAAGAGAAGGGAATGCCCAAGTATTTATTGGCTTAGTTACAAGAAGACTAATGACTGTGGCGATCCCTTTGGGTTTAAGGGTGTCACAGAGAAGGGGATGAACCTGGAGGGGCGACGATGGTGAGCGGCGACGATGACCAACAACAGCAACTAACGACGATGACCGATTACTACCTTTGGGCGTGAACGGCGACGAAGAGAAGGGCCTAAGATCTAGTGTGAATGCGAGTGAACAGGGAGGAATAGCGACGGCCAGGTCTGCTTAAGCCAAAATAACCTAAACAACGTCATTTAGTACCAAGGAAAAACGAGGTCATTTAGGTTGGCTCAATTAGCGTGGTTGGACGTCATTTTTGTCGTCCATGTGTGCTTTTTAAAAAAAAAAAAAAAACATTTGCCACCTCAGTAAAAGATGTCGCTAGAAAATGCCACATATGTAATTTGACCGGATTTTCTCACCAATGGCACTCGAGTAATCTATTTTGCTCCGATTTTTGGCATTTAAATGTCACTTTCGTAACTTTTGATATTTAAGTATCCCTTTGTGCCAACTTTTGGCACTCCAGGAGTTCAAGTGTCGACAAACTAATGCACTTCATCGAAAAACCAAGGGAAATTTGTCCAAAATATCCTAAATCCATTATACAATGACTAATTCAGTTCTAAAATTTTTAATTTAACTAATTTAGTTCTAAATCTTTTAACAATCAATAATATGGTTGTTTCGGTTAATTTTAACCAAAAAGCATTAACATGAATGACAGCCATCTAACTCGAGCATTTGCGAGGATAATTTTCGCAGTTTTTTTGAATTCTTTTCCTTTTCATCTTTCATTCTTATTTCCCTCCTTGGGCCATGGCCTTGGTGAGGGTATCACAATCCTCACCTATGGTTGGCAACCTCTATCAACCATAGCCAAGGTTGCAAACTAGCAAAGGAAATGGGGGAAAAAAAAAGGAAAGAAAAGGATAAAAAAAGGAAAAAAGAAAAAAAGATTCATAAAATTTTAAAAATTGCAATAATTACCAATTTTAGTGTTGATCATGTCAAGTAGGATGGCCAATGTTCATATTAGCAATTTTCGAAAGGACTACATTGACAAATTATTAAAAAGTTTAGAACTAAATTTGTCAAATTGAAAATTTTAAAATTGAATTGGCTGATATATATGATATGTTTAGGACATTTTGGACAATTATCCTAATATTTTGAAACTCATTTTCTCCATTGATAATCGATTCTCCGTCAATCAACATTTAATTGCATTGATGTTGCATTGGCCCGGTAAGTTTTCAACAATTTTTGTTTAATTGATTTCTACACCTTAAATAGTCGGGTTTTTATCACATCGGTACAAGTTTGGGGGTTTTGGTGGCACACTAAGAAGTTTGGGCTATATTGTTTAGTATTCTCGATGAATTTGAGTTAGTGTCACGGTGGACATAGTTTAGATTTTTTTTAAATGTTATTTACTTGCTTTTTTCAAACCTTTTTTAGAGGGAAAAATGATTAATCTTGGTGTACCTGAATGTAAAAGTAGAGAGTGTGAAGCACGGGCACTAATTTTTTGTTGAGTAGGTCATTGATCAAAAGATGGCCCTAGGAACCATTTTTATCTTGAAAATTGAGTGAACATACGTTACAAAGTACTTTTTTTGGTTGATGAAGCATAACCTTGTGGATATAAATAATGGTTCACTCCCTGTGTTTGATAGTGACACATATTAGTAATTGCACCACAAGTGCTAATTGTTATGCATGATATGCAATCAAGTCATAAATCCTCTAGTCAATTCATTCAAATCCTAATCCTTTTATCAAAATATGTAATCAAGTCATACGACTAGATTCTATCAAGTTCGAGATTCTGATAAACTTTTTGGATTATAAAGTCTTCATTAATTTGTAATGACCATGGGTGAATGTCATGCTTTTGATTTCAAATTCATGTCAATTTTGAAAAAATCATCCCTATATCTTAAACTCTATCTCTAAAGAGTAGGAGTCCTAAGTTCAAACATTTCTAGACCTCTTATTTGTCTCGCTTTATATATTTTCACTCTTTAGTCTAAGGCAAAAGTTCAACCTCTAAGGGAGCTATTAGAATATTGATATTAAATTACGTATTTATTTAATAATTTAAGTTTTTAGAATAGTTGACAGTATATCTATAAATTCTTACATAAGATAATAAAGAAGAAGTTGTTTTAGGGGGTTAAATGGGCAAATTTGGGTTATGCAAGCCAAAGAATATGATCTGAGCCATCATCTTTTTCCTCAATCCCCATCCACATGGTTGAGCGAAATCCACAGGTGATGGCTACAAGCTGATTTGATCCTTAACTCAAATATCCAACAGACACCACCAAATGTACTTGCTATTGCAAATATGTCCATGTTGCCTTTACTACATATTTCATCCAGCATGTCACACACCTCTGCACAAGCCTCGGCTTCATTCAAGTTGCAAACTGTTCATGTAAAAAGTGACAAATTATGGTGCGTTTGATAAAAAAATTTTATGAGGAATAATTTCTTTTCAAAAATAGTATTTTTTTTTTATTTCTATTTCCGGAAACAATTTATGAGTAAAAGAACACATTTTGTAACTACATAAAATTTATATTCTAGGAATAGAAAAAGAAGAGGAATGCGTTTGGTACGAACCATAAATTTTTTTGTAACATAGAATTTCTTTTAAATTTTTAATAAATGTTTTAGATTTTTCTTTTTTCCTCTCTTCTTCTTCTTGTTGCTCCTCCTCTAGCTGGCGGTGGCGGCTGGTGATCAGCAGACAATGGTGGGAGGTGGTGGTGGTAGTGGGCAGTAAGGAAGAAGTAAAAAAGAAAATAAAAAGAAAATAAAAACGACTTATTTCTAAAAATTGTTCTCAAGAATAAGAAATTACATTTTCTTACTTCTTATTTTGGTTTCAAATGTATTCCTCGACCACTTTTCTATTTCGAAGAATGGAAAAATTAACTGACATCACCAAATGAATTTCTATTCTTTTTTCTATTTTGGAGAGCAAAAGAACAAAAGAACAAAGAAAGAGAAGCGTTACCATGCTGGTCGTTTATTAATAGATCTTCTTTTGGTCCTTAGGTTTCTGTCATGTTGAGAATAAGGTTTCCCAAGAGCATTTCTCGTGCATAGATAAATCCATAGATGGAGCTTCGCATTGAAGGGAAGATCGAAGCATGAAAAAATTCGGCCGATTGAGCTGAGACATTTCTTGTTTCTTGTCTCCATCGAACTCTCTCACTTGCAAAACTGAACTGTGCAATTGCTGCCTTGAAGATGGAGCCTTTTTTTTTTTTTTTAAGAGTTGGGGCTTTATCTAAGTTTTGCAGCAGTTTGTCTAGTAAAATATATGGTAAAACAATTTTTTGGGTTGATGAAGGTATGAAACCTTGTAACTGGTTGAGAATGTTTTCAATAATTTTAAAGTGGGTATAGAATGCAAGTATAAAGAAAATTATTGCATATACAATTATAGAAGGCACCGCACGGATGGGAATTAAAAATTATGACAACAAAGGTAGATTTGTTTACAAATTATACACGAACGTTACGAACTAATTTCATGAACAGACGAGGTATTTTATGAATCCAAACATAATTTACAAACTTTAATTAGTAATTATGATTAAAGACAGAATTAGCACTACCGAAAAACTTCTATGTAGCATGGAATTTACGAAATGAAGAGGTTATCCATGAACAAAAATATGTTACATGAAAAACTGTAACTTTCCATGTAAAGTTTATATCAAGTTTAAAAATTGTGTTTATCCTTATATTTAACTGCTTCATTGGTCATAATTGTCCTCTATACTTCCTATCATTCTTCAAATGATAGTAAATTTTGTAATTCATTGATTGAGTTTGAGGAAGGGAAGGAGGTGGCTACGGTAGTCACTATCATCGATGGCCCTTTACTACCCCGCTTAGTCCTATTAAGCCCTCCCCAAGGTTAGCACCCAAGCAAGGGTCTCGCGCGGCCAAATTTTGCCTTAGTCAGGGCAAAGAGATGGGGGCACATATTTTCAGTCAAACTAAAAACTTCTTAAAAGGATGGTCGGTTCTAAGGTGTTAGATTTCGAATCTAGATTTCAGATCTTGAATTTGAAATCTAACCCATTTCCTAGATTTAGAACGAAAAATCAAACCCGTTGACCCCCACCCCTCAAATCGAATCTGCTAGCTCAAGCATGTTTCAAGGTCTACCTACTCCATTTAAAACAGTGGGTTACCGAGACTTTAACCCCATTCTTAACCAAGTTTCAAGTATCGTTACTCCTGAAATGAATTTTGTTTTGACGGCTCAAGTTTCTAGAGAGGAGGTTCGCCTTACAACTTTCCAATTAGGCTCTACAAAAGCCCCGGGCCCGGATGGATTAAACGGCTTATTCTATCAATGGAACTGGCCTATTATTCAGGATGAGCTCTTCTATTCAGTTCAAACCTTTCTACAGACAGGGGTGCTGCCTCTGGATCTTAATAAGACCACAATAACCTTGATTCCAAAGATTCCATCACCAAAAAGTTTAGAGCAGTACCATCCCATTAGCTCAAGACTCGCAAAAGACGAAGGCATTTCTGGGCTGTTTTAAAGACGGATATGAAGAAGGCTTATGATAGAATTGAATGGGATTTCCTCACAGCATATCTACTCACGCTTGGTTTTCATCCTACCTAGGTCCAATGGATTTCCCAATGCATTTCAACAGTGACTATTAGCATAAAATTCAACGGTGAACAGCTCTAGTATTTTCAACCTACACGAGGTCTTCGTCAAGGCGACCCTTTATCCCCTTATCTTTTTATCATTCAAGCCAATCTCCTATCAACACTCATCCACAAAGCAATTCATATGGGCAACCTAAAGGGTATCAAGCTAAATAGGTCATGTCTTACTCTTTCTCACCTGTTTTCCGCTGATAATGCCATTTTCTTTTTAGATGGGACTATAAAGGAATGTCAAAATATGGCCAACATTTTGAATTTTGACTGCCTAGCTACGAGACAGGAATTAAATAGAAATAAATCATGTATATTCTTTAGCAAACACTGCCCGACGAGCCTCAAGGAGAATCTAGCAAGTGAATTGAGAGTTCCTGTATTGGATAGAACAAGGAAATATCTAGGCACTCCCTCTGATTGGGGAAAATCTAAAAAGGATATGTTTGCATGGCTCTTGGGTAGAGTGAATAACAAGCTTGAAGGGTGGAAGGAGCAACTTATTTCCAAGGGTGGAAAGGAAACGTTGATTAAGACCGTTGTGCAGGCTATGCCTTAGTACTCTATGTCTATTTTTAAATTGCCTATATCCATTTGCAAGTCTATTGAGCAGAAGGTAGCTTGTTTCTAGTGGCGCAACAACTTTAGGAAGTCCGGAATACATTGGAAGCATTGGGAGGTTTTAAAAACTGCGAAAGCTTTAGGAGGATTGGGTTTTCGTGACCTACTAGCTTTCAATAAGGCAATGCTTGGAAAACAAGCATGGCGCTTAATACAACAGCCTTCCTCCCTCTCGAGTAAATTGTTTAAGGTCCTATATTTCCCAACTAAAGATTTCCTTAAGGCTGACAAAGGCACCCGCCCTTCCTGGGGTTAGCAAAGCCTACTATCAGGAAGGGAGGCGATCTTACCTGACCTTCAATGGTCAGTTGGCAATGGATCTCAAATCAAAATTCGTGAAGCAAGGTGGTTACCAAAGGGACTACTCTATGGCCCAGCAATGAGAGAGGAACCTGAGCTTGTCTCGGACCTACTAGCGCATAATCTGTCTAGCTAGAATGAACCCTTACTAAACCAACTCTTTGGCGCCTCACTAGTGAAGGATATTCTGGCGATTCCAGTTAGAGCAGACCTTACTTCTGACCATCTGGTTTGGACATCCACGACAAATGGAATATACACAGTTAAGAGCGGGTATATGTCAATCCAAAAATCTACTTCAACTACCACCCAGCATCACGCCTCATCTTCCTATCAAGCACCTCCTCTCCTCTAGAATAACATCTGGCATCTAAGACTTGCTCCTAAGGTTAGAATTTTTATGTGGTCTATTTGTCTAAATGCACTATCGACCAAAGACAATTTATTCAGACAAAGAATAACCCCTAATCTCGTATGCACTTTATGCAATCAACAATTACCATAAACAATAGAATATCTCCTGTTTCATTGTCCATGGACTACTTATATCTGGTCTCACCCCAGCCTCTACTTTCCCATAGTTGCATCTGATAAAGGCTAGTAAATACACCTAGAAGGGGGTGAATAGATGTTTATGGAATTCTTTTCAAATCGTTGGCCGAAATATCCTTTAGTATGAAAATCACATCAGAAATAAACAACTCATGCATCCATAAAATAAATAAAGTAGGGTAAGAGAAAATTGACACAAAGATTATAGTGGTTCGGCTTATTGTAAGCCTACGTCCACTCTCCACGCTGGCAACCAACTGGCTGTAATCACTATGTAGCAAATGAGAGATTTTACAATTTACGATTTAGACTTCTTCAGTAAAAAGTCTCTTCTACAGCTTCTCGCTGTTTCACACTGTAGGTGTCTCTCTTTGATATACAATTTTGAGCACAAGAGATTTTGAGAACAAGAGATTTTAGAGGTTCTAATTTTGAAATTTTTCTATCGGTTCTCTCATATTCTCGAACAACTTCGACACACCTTAAATATCCTTCGTGCCTCCATAGCCATTAGCACTTTCCAAGAATTCATCCAATCAACCCGTTGGACTGAATCAATTTAAGTGATCTTTACGTTGTCGAATATATAAGTAGAAAATAGCTCGTCAATCCTGCTCGCCCATACAATCAGGATCTTGAGTTTCCAAAATTAGATCCTTCCAAAAATTCGCTTGTCCTTCTACGGATAACATTCAAAGAGAAAATCTTTCGAGCTCACAATCACAGCCAAAGATATTCCATGGATAAGTTAGGGAAGATAATATTTAAATCTTAATTTCCTTAACCATAAAAATTACCTGCTGTCAGCCTGGCAAAATCGCTAACTGTCTTCAGACTTTGATTAGGTCTGGAGATCTTCAGACCGTAAAATTTCAGACCGAAATCTTCAGACCGTAAGTCTAGGTCTGACTGTCTTCAGACGAAAACGCTTGGGTCTTGAACTCTTCAGACTTAACCGACTGAGTCTTGGATACTTCAGACTTTACTGATGAGGATGTTTTGTTAACTTCAAAACTTCTTCAACAACATCACACATACATAGAGTGGAAGAGTGGATCGTAGACCATATTATTAAGAGGCAACACTCACTTGATCTGGAAGCGGTTGCTGCTATTTTCTGGCAGTTTTGGAAAGCTCGGAATAGAGCCATCTTCTGTAATCAACATCCAAACCCCCATATTATTGTTGAGGCTGCTTCTGCTCAAGTCAAAACGAATTAGAATCTTCATCATCTTTCCAAGCATCCAGCGAGTACCTCCTCTAACAATAGCAACTTCTGGAAAGCCCCCGATTCGGAAACATTGAAGATCAATATTGATGGGGCTTATAACAATGGAGATTCAAAGGGTTATATAGCCTTTATCTGCAAAGATCACCATGGGAAGTTGCAAGAGGGTTTTTCAGAGACTGTACCTGCTTCGTCGGCTCTGCAAACCGAAACCCTCGCTTTGATCTTTGCCCTTCACCACTTATTGCAGCACAACAAATCGGAAACGCCTCTCTGGATAAAGTCGAACTGCCTTCTCCCGGTTGACTCCATCAACAATTGCCTTGACCCTCCATGGCATCTCCGTGCCCTATTCGCCGAAGCAGCTACTCTTGTGCTTCGCTTCGCTCTCCTCCAGATTACATTCTACAAGTGTAGGGTAAACTTTATAGCGGACTGGCTGTAAAGGCCCATGCAAAAGGTTTTCTTTTTCTAATTGGGCCATCTCTCTGCCCCCCCTTATTTGATCTTTTGCTTTCAAACGCTTTAGCAACGGATTGTAGTATCTTTTCCTCTTAATGCATCTCTTTCTGCCCAAAAAAAAAAAAAAAAAAAAAAAAAGGTCTACCTAAGTATCAACCAATTTTTTTTTCTTCTTTTGGTTTCCACTACAATCTACAATTGACAATAACTCGGGATGAGAACTATGGCTTGTACGTTGACAATAAATTAAACATAATGAAGTTATAAGTGTAGTTGCCATATTTAAAACTTCAATTGACATATGAGATTTAGAAAAACTTAGAAAAAACTACACTATTATGATGAAGTTATAAGTATGCCACAATAATCATCAAAGTTAGTCCATTCACTTCTGATAGGGCTGGTTCCTAGTTCCCAAATTTGGAACTTAGAACCGATCTTGGTGATCTTAGAACTAACCTTCAAATCTAACATATCGGCCAAAGCTATTTTCAAGGTCAACTTAGGAATTGACAATTTTTTGTCTTTTAGGTGGTTTCTACTACAATTTGTAGTTGACAAAAACTTTAGATGAGAACTATGGCTCGCACGCTGATATCAGATTAAACATAATAAAGTTACAAGTATATAAGTATGGTTGGCATTCTTAAGACTTCAGGTGATATAACAATTTTAGAAAAACTACATAACTATGTTGAAGTTATAAGTATACTAATATAACTATCAAACTTATTCAATCCACCCCTTGTGAGGGTCGGTTCCCATCTTTAGAACTAAAACCCTATTTTGTTGGCCTTAAAATCGACACTCAAACCGAACCTATCAGCCCAAGTCTTTTTTAGAGTTAACTTGGGAAATGGTCGATCTTTTCTTGTTTTTAGTGGTTTTCACTACAATTTGCAGCAAACAACAACACTGGATGAGAACTTTGGCCCGCGGATTGCTAACAATTTAGACATAATGAACTTACGAGTTTTTTAAGTATTGTCGGTATACGTAAAACTTCAATTGACATCTCATATCTAGAAAAAAACTATATAATTATGATGAAGTTATAAATATTTCGCTATGATAATCAGACTATTCCATCCACCCCTGTCCCATCCGATTCCCATTCTTGGAACCGAGAAATAATCCTATTGACTTTAGGACAAACCCTCAAATTGAATTTGCCGACTTGGGTTGATTTCAGGGTCAACCGACGAATCGGTTGATTATTTTCCTTTTTGATTGTTTCCACTACAATTTGCGGCTGAGAACAATTTTGGATGAGCACTACGGCTTGCACGCTAATAACAAATTAAAATCATGGAGTTACATGTAGAGTTGGCACACTTAAAACTTCAATTGATATATCAGATTTTAAAAAATTGGGAAATATTATAAAAGTATGATGAAGTTATAAGTACGCCACTACAATCATCAAACTTATTGCGGGGCTGTTTGGTTCAGCATTCCCAAGGGGCTTTCAGCCCCGAAAGCTCCTTGGGAAAAAATGAAGCCGTTTGGTTCAGCATTTGGGGGATACTTGGCCAAATGCTAGCATTCCAAATGCTTGTAGAATGCTGAATGCTGAAAGCAGGTGGGGAGGAGCATTGAGCATTTGGCATTTAGGAAATGCCACGTCTACTGTTCATCTCCCTCTTCCCGTCGTTCTCTCATGCCATGCTACTGTTCATCGCCCTTGCCAGTCGTCTTTATCTTCTTCTTCCTGGCCACTGGACTTCTCCGGCAGCCACCACCTCCGCCGCCGCCTGAGGGTCGCGCGTCGCCGGTGACCACCGTCTGGGGGTGGCGCGACGCGCGACCCAATCCTCAAGCGGCGACGTGCGACCCAGGCCGCACGGACCTCGAAGCTGCCGCCCGAGGTCTCTCGCGGAACCAGGCGGCGTCGCCTGGTTTGCGCGGACCCCAGGCGGCGTCGCTTGAGGTCACGCGGACCTCAAGCGGCGTCGCCCGGCTCACACGAGCGATCGACGCCGCTCGAGGCCTCGGCCACCAGATCGGCCGTCGAGAGGCCGAGATCGGCGGGTCCGGTGGGCGGATCTCGGCCTCCCGACGGCTAGATCGGCGGCCGGTGGCCAAATTGGCCGTCCGGCCTAGTTCGGCGACGACCGGCCGGCGGTTGGCCGGCCACCGGATTTTATTTTCAGATTTTTAAAAAAATTAAAAATGGCAAATGCAAGTTTTGCCAAACAGTGTTTTTGCTAAAGTTATTTTGCAATGCTAAATTTATCAAACGATGTAGCATTTCGGAAAACCCCTTTATCTCAAAGGTATTTGCATTCTCTCAAGGGTATTTCCCCAAAACCGAACCAAACGGGCCCTGCATCCACTGCAGGTGAGGTTCGGTTCCTAGTCTTGGCATTGAGAATTGATTTTGTTGATCCTAGAATCGACCATCACACCAAACTTGCTGACCCGAGCGGATTTCAAGGTCAACCGAAGAACTGGCTGATTTTTTTCATTTTGGTTGTTTCCTCTACAATTTGCGGCTGCCAGCAACTCTGGATGAGAATTATGGCTTGCATGTGGATAAGAAATTAAACATTATGAAGTTTTAAGTATATAAATATAGTTGGCATACGTAAAACTTCAATTGATGTTTTACATTTTGAAAAAATTAGAAAAATTATATGTATAATAAAATTATAAGTACACCACTATAATCATCACACTTATTCCATCAACCCTTGTTAGGGACAATTCATAATTTTGGAACTAAGAACCGATCCTATTGACCTTAGAATCAACCCTTGACCCGAACTTGTTGGCCTCGGCCAATTCTCAAGTTGACCGAGGAGCTTGACGATTTTTTTTCTTCCTTTAGGTGGTCTCCACTACAATCTACAGTTGATAGCAACTCTAGATGAGAAATATGGCTATCATGCTGATAGCAACTTAAACATAATGAAGTCATAAGCATATAAGTTTAGTTGGTATACTTATAACTTCGAATTCGTTCGTTTCACGGAAAATTAGTCATTTCTGGAAAATATTTTCCCAGAAGTCATTTTTTAGAAAAACGACAATATTTTCTTGTGTTCGGCTAAAATTTGAAAATGTTTCGAAAAATATTTTATGGTGTTCGGTAAGGAAAATATTTTCTATTCATCAGATTAGTGAGCGCGAGTGTCAAGCTCAAGACTCGCCAGATCGACGAGCACAAGTTTGAGATCAACAAACTTGAGGTTCACCCGGTTCAACAACTAGCCAAGAAAAAAGATGATGGGAAACAAAGAAAAGAAAAAGGAAATTAAAAATAATTAGAATCAAAAAAGAAAAAGAAAATTAAAAAATAATTCGAATAAGAAAAGAAAAGAAGAAGAAGAAAGGGGAGGAGAAAATGAAGATGTGTGAGATAAGAGAGATCAAGTAAGGAAAATGTTTTCCACTTGAAAAAGTGAAAAACATTTTCCCCTAATTTAGAAGACTTTTTCAACATTTTCCCAAAGAATTCATTTTTCGTGAAACGAACGCAGGAAAATCTGGAAAACATTTTCTTGGAAATTATTTTCCGCGAAATGGACATAACCTTCAATTGATATCTCATGTCTATAAATACTTAGAAAAACTATCTACGTATGATGGAGTTGTAAACATCTCACCATAATCATTAGACTTATTCCATCCACCCCATCAAGGTTGGTTGTTAGTTTGACGAATCATGATAATCCTAGAACTGACTCTTGAATCGAACCTACTAACTTGGACTGGTTAGGGTCAATCCAAGAAGTGACTGATTTTTTTTAGTGGTTACCATACAATCTATAGCTAATAGTAACTTTGGATGAAAATTATGGCTTGCACGCGGATGACAAATTAAACATGATGATATTGTAAGTATATAAGTATGGTTAGCATGCTTAAAATTTCAATTTATATCTCAAATATGAAGAATCATGTAAGTACAATGAAGTTACAAGTATGCCATTGTAATTTAAAAACATTCCAACTCCTCCGCCGCTGCTTGTCTGAGGCGAGATTTGGTCGTGCAAACCCCCCGGGCTCTCCTGAGGATGGACATAGCTCTCTTCTCGCCGTCTTCTCTCTTCGCCGACGCTGACGACTCTTCCTCTGGTTCTCTCTCTCTCTCTCTCTCTCTCTCTCTCTCTGGGCTTCTCTGGTTCAGCATCATCATCGATTGACAAGCTGCACAATTTGTGTCGCAGAGGAACAGCATGAGTCCGAGTCCGAGGCTCCGCAGAGCTACGCGGAGAGGACGCACCAGTTTCCTGGAATGGTTATAACTTTCGTTCTTGATCGCCCTTCTGGTGTTTTGACAGTTTTTGACCTCTCATGTATGAATCTGAGTAAAGTTGGGTCCGTCGGCTCTTGCTTGGGCGCACGATTGCTCGAAGGGATTAAAATTTTTGTGGGTTTTAAATTTGCGGGGCATAGAGATAAGCATTAGCAAGAACAGTCCGATTTGTGCCGGACTGCCTCATTGTGCCGGTTTGTGGATAGGAACAGAGATATGGCGGTTGTGGTTGATGTGTTGAACAATTCTTTGGGATTGGGAAGATATGGAGGTTTCTGAATGATGGCCAAATTGGTTCTCGAGGCAATTTGTCTGATGCAGAAGTTTCTTCCTGCCATTGGTGATGGGTCTGGGGGCTGTAGTCGGTATATGGAATAACTCGTTGGGATTGGGAAGATATGGAGGTTTCTGAACAATGGGCATGACGGTTCTCCAGACAGTTTGTCTGATGCAAATTTTTCTTATTGCAATTGGTGCCAACTTTTTGTGAACTCTATGCTCCTTGTTCTTGTTTTTGTTTGAGCGCTCTTTTCTGCAGTTTGCCAGGGTTTTACGGTATTGAACAGTTCCTCATGTGCATTGCTTGTGCAGGATTTGGTCATCCAGGAGTTTTCATTCCACCAGCTGAATGCTAATCTTTTATGGCCAGGGACGTTCGCATTTGCTGAATGGTTAGTTCAGCACCGGACATGGATAGAAGGACGGCACATCATTGAGCTTGGCAGGTGCCTATTGATTGTCTTGTTGTCTAGACTATCTGGTTGCCATAATGAATGAGTCTCTGAGCATGAAATCTTCATGTAACAAAATGGGTGATAATTGGTGCTTCTAATTCCCTAAAGTTCTGAGTTCCTTCATTATTTTCAAGAAATAATTTTCTCAAGTATCCGGGCAGTGTCCTGAGCCGTTGGTTTAGTATCCTTTGATTTTGTACCCGCAAATGATACAGCTGCTTTTGCTACTTTACATCTTGATACACACTCCAACACAAGGAGCGGGTTTTAGATCTTAATTTAGCGACTCAATGGCAGTGGAACTGGAGCTCTGGCCATCTTTCTGCAAAAATCTTTTAGTCTTGACATCACCACATCAGACTATGATGACCTGGAGATTGAAGAGAATATAGCGCATAACTGCAAGATGAACGGAATTACACCTGTCCTTCCTCATATAAAACGTGAGTGTCCCTTATCGAACCCTCAGCAAAATTTCTACGTTCATCTTAATGGCTGTTAACCAGCCTCTGGAGGAAGTTATAACCTGGCATAGTCTGACAGATAATGATTGTTCTAGGTAGTCAGTTTCTTCATGCGAATTAAATTATTTATGCATGAATGCCCCTATTCTGTAAGTTCAGGAAAATTTATATCTGTTAGTGAGTTCTTTGGTTGCGTACTTTGATCATCATAGCTTTCTGTAAAGGAGATGGATTCGGCTCCCTGCCATACTCATCCTCTTCTCTCTTGAAAAAATTATATGGAAGCTTCTTTTAGGCTGGCAATGCTGATACTCCTTAGATGTGATGCATCTTTTTTATCGGTTTCCATTGTTTCATTGAGGATGCTGAATACGCTTTACATTTCAGATTCATGGGGAGACACCTTTCCTGTTGGTGAACCACATTGGGACCTGGTCATTGCTAGTGACATTTTGTTATGTAAGTTTCTAAGCTGTCTTTCATTAGGTAGTGGCTCTGTGGTTGTCATAATGTTGAATATATATGCCAAATGAAGAGATGACATAGCTATCAACGTTAAGGGGCAAAGAGTCTATGGAGAAACCTCCACAAAGAGCAAGGGTTCTTATTTTTATGATTGATGGGAGCTAGCAGATGTGGCAACATTTTGCAAAGCAGTCTTGAGTTCCAAGTTGGTTTGTGCAGCTGTTTTTCAAAAGTTTGATTTTAGGTCTTTGATATGCTTGGAGCCATGTGTTAGTGCTGTGTGCTGTAAGATAAATATGATTGTTGGTTTGACGAATGGTCATCGTGTATTTTGATACTTGACTTTAGGGTTGGTTCAAACTGTCCAAATGCATGATAGGAACTTCCTTAAGACGGTACAGCCGATCTGGAAATGGAGCATTCCAATTTTATGTCATCTTGGGGAATTCAGTTTGATAAGCCACTGCCATGCCCTTTTGGCATTGACACCTGCAGCCCTGCTCATCATGGCTTCTCTTTCCCTTGTTTTCCATAAATTTGAGAGGAACTTAAAACTTCATTTCTCTGGCGTACTTCTCCTTCCTGTAACACTCTAGTTTCGTGTTTAGCATATATGTGACAATGAAAGGTTCTCTTGGCTTATGAAATACCAACTCACTTTAGTGATTGTGAACTATCCTGTCCCTTATATCTGACTAGAAGATTTTGTCTGTATCTTTCTCTCCCCCAAATTCATGGAGGAACATTGTCTTTACATCTGCAATTTTTGGCTTTAAATTCTTTTGTTTCTGAAAAAATCAGCAATCAGACGATATCTTCCTAATTCATTGTTGTTTTATCTTTTGGGATAATTATTCTAGGGAAAATGTTTTCATTATCAATCATGAATTATGAGCATTTTCCTGCACATTATTCAATACTACATGTTCAACATATTTACTTTTTATGATTCTCTGAAGATGTGAAGCAGTACCAGAAACTGATAACAACTCTCTGCTTTCTCCTGAAAAATTATAAGTCAAGAGCTGGTGGGGCTGATGTCTTGGAGACCAGTCAGAAAGGTAATTATGCACACGCCTCTTCTGGTTTTAGCACGGGTGTCATTTTTTTTACTGGTTCTTCTGCATTTTTTAGCAGCAGGATCTTATGCTGGGATTCCACAGCCGGCATTTCTTATGAGTTGGCGACGCAGAATTGGAAAAGAAGATGAGTCTCTCTTCTTCAATGGTTGTGAGGATGCTGGACTAGAAGTGGAGCATATTGGCTCCAGGGTATACTGTATCAAACCTAGAGAATAGAGAATCAAAATAGGCTGAGTTTGACAGTTAATACTTGATGAACATGTATCGACAAGCAATACACTCAACGTGACTAGGTAGTATTTTGAGTACAAACAGCACCATTTCATGGATATTCTTTGATATTGTACACAGTGGGGACGTACTTTGCCCTTATGTTCACTAGCTTAGGACCAACGTGGACTGGGCCAGAGTTTTTGCACCTCCTAAGATGAAATGGAAAATCACGGGAAGTATTGTGGTTTACAAACTTTGGGCAATTTTTAGCTGTTAAAAGGAACTTTTGACTCCTTTTAATTTGTGCCTCTATCTCACTATTGAAATATGATGGATAGTTATGTAGATATCGTTTTTGTTTCTATTTACAGCATCTTGGCGTTGCTATTGTGCGCAGAAAGGGCCATGCTTTTGGACACTATTTAATATAACAGGAGGAAGAAGATAACTACGCAGCTGAATCTGGAGGATGGATCACAGGTTAGTCTCTACTGAGAAGAGGTGTGTGGCATTTTACTCTGTCGGCACTCAGATTCTCAGTGTGACTTAGTGTTGTTGAGTATAGTTACTTGGAAAAAATGCCCCCCTTCTATATCTAAACATTTTCAGCTCTAGAGGGATCTGTGTGTGTGTGTGTGTGTGTGTGTGTGTGTGTGTGTGTGTGTGTGTGGGTGGGTGAGGATGCAAGCCTCGCCACTCCACCAGCATACATTTCTTGTTAAATTCTATTGATGATCCAATGAAATTCCAAAAGAGGGAATGGAATGAGGTTGGATTTGATTAATGGGGGGCACGGACTGGGAGGAGTTTATGGGTGCTAGGTTCTTTTTTCTATGTTACGCTGTAATAAGTGATGCCTTGAGCAATATTTTTCTTGTTGTAGTGGTTTTTAAGACGGTCATAATAGTAAACATGCAACACAAGAGATGGGGGAGTGAAAGTAGGCCTCATTACCAAAGTCAAATTGCATGTCATTCCTTGGGGAAGAAGGAAAAGGAGTGTACTCTCCTCCTCACCATGAACGGACTAGCAATTCTTTTGATAGATGTGAAGCGCGTTCTGTCTTGGTGTGACATTTATGTCACTCGGAAATAATTTCCTGTCGAATTGTCTAATTTCAGTGTTGATACATTCAGTCTTTATGATAACAATGGTGATAATCATTCTTCCTTTCATTCAGAAAACAAAACTTTGCTTCATGTCTACGTAAGATGGACAGTATAATGCTCGGGAGACCTTTGAATGTCTTCCTCCACATTGAGATCCAAAGTTAGAACGCTCGACCTCCTTTCTTCTTGCTTAAGATCAAGGGTAGATAGTGGCCTTTTTGGCTTCATGACAATTTCATCTGATTATCACTCGAGTCCGGCCTCTAAATGTAAATTAGTATCCAAGTCTTTATAGAGATACTAGTTAAAACCTTAGTGTGTTTGAGAATCCATTCATTCAATCCATGGATCCATACATCATATTTCACCATGAATTTTGTCCAGAAGTCCTAAATTCGTTATATGTCGAGCAATTCAATTCTAAATTTTCAATTTAATCAATTTAGTTGTAAATCCTTTGACAATTTTTTAATGCAGTTTTTCCGATTAATTTTATCCAGAAATTATGGACGGGGATGCCAATCGTCTTATGTGGCATGTCGGTTGGCGTTAATATAGCCAATTTTACAAAAAATTTTAAGGTTTTCTAAATTTTTTATAATTTTTTTATTTTATTACTATTATTATTTTGCTGTTCATTTTCCAAGAAAGGCCAGTAAGGGTCAACTGGGGCATTGTGATGGTCTACATGCCCTCGCTTAGATTTGAACGAGGCTCGTCGCCCTTGCTTATAGCTAGACCCGTCAAAATGGATCATAAATTTATTTCTTTGACTCATGTGATGGGTTGAGTTGTTAGATGGGTTAGTTATATTCGGTATATGAGTTATAAATGGGTAAAGTCTACTCTGAGTCATAAATAGATTTAATATGGGTGTTAAATAGGTTCAGAACTCATCTTTATAATGCTTTTTCATCCTCCCTCGATCTTGCACCTATTCATTCCATGCTCTTATATCAATTTGGGTATGCATATTTTTAGATTGGCTTAAATATGTAAGTGTTTTAGTAATATGGATCGCGTTAATGAATTAAATCGAATATGAAACATTAGATTTGTATGTTATGGAAATGGGTTTAAACGGATTAAATGAATCATTTGGATTGGACAATTTTTAACCCAACTCGACTTGACTTACCCATTTGACAGGTTTAATCACGGATTGTGGGCAGTGATTAATCCCATTTAAATAGTGCAACGACATGCCGAGAAATGGATTCTTCGGTACATCTAGGATACCTCAGATGTGGTTTGGTCTTTGATAGATGTTGCGATCTAAAACATTCAATTGTTGGCTTTATTGATTTTGATTATGTAGGCGATATCGATAAGAGGAGACTTTTGAAAATGTTGTGTTTTTACGATTGGTAATTTTGTAATTAGTTGGAGAGCAATCTTCCAAGACATGTTTGCTTTGTCTACCAGCGAAGCAGAGGACATGGCAACAACGGAAGGAGCAAAGGAAGCTTGTAAATTGAAACCTTTGGTTATAGAATTTGGGATAAAGCAGGAGGGAGCCTCCGTTATGTTATTTATTGTGATAACCAAAATGTGATCTAATTTTTCAACAATGCGATGGATCATGACAGTACAAAACATATTGACATTCAGTATCACTTTGAATGTGATGAGGTTATTAAGGGTACAGTTTAGATGAAGAAAGTATCTACAGTGGATAATCCAGTAGATATGTTGACCAAATTAGTTCCTTTGACCAAGTTCAACTTGATTGACATTCTCTCCGTTGAACTTGCTTAGGCGGAGTTGGTTGCGTTTTATCTCTTATTTCCTATACCAAGTACACTCACTTGGAATTAGTGGTGTGCGTTGCCGATTCCGTTGTTTTGGAAGAGACCTTGTGGAGTCACTTCGGTTTTGGCTCGAGATGGAGCCTCAAGAAAAGGAAATGGAGAAATTTGTGGCGAAAGGGGGGATTTTGGAGAGAGCATGAATACAAGCTAGAGCGAAAGAGAAGGGACATTGGGAGTTGGCCAAGGAATTCAAGACCCTACTCATTCAACTGATGGAGTCATGCCATTATCCTATCTTAGTATTTGGTCTCTCTCGACCTTTCTATCAAACAGGAAATGCCATGCCACCAAGACCAGCCGCAACCGCGAACGATTCTGCATTAATTTGCTCAATCCATAAATAAGATAAAGAATCCTCTTCCTCAGGAAAAAAGTTCCTCTCAAGAAAGAACACAATGATCCTAATGGCCCAACTAGAGACCAACCTCCCACGTATCAACAACACCATTACTTCCTACTTCTACAGCATGAGCTTACACAGAGTCTTCTTCCTATGATAAGGAATGGTAAGGCTGTAGACTAGTGCACCTACGATTAAGATCAAACTCACCCACACTAGCTGGACCATTAGTTTGAGTCTCTCCTCCTTGTATTGCTCCGACAAGTCCTCCTCGAGGAAAGAAAAAACGAAAAAAAGAAACGAAAAACGACATTTTTGGACGAGACAATGGTTTTGTTGTGATCGGAAACCCTAGTCTCAACATTTTACCTATTACTGACGCGTCAACTAAAAATCCCGTGTTAACACAATTGAGTTCTAAAATTTGTAAAAAATATAATTAAACCCTAAAATTTATTAATTTGGTTCAATTGGGCCTTCCCGTTAACTTTATCCAATTTGGTTAATGGAAAATGTTGACATGGCTTTTTTTTTTTTTTCGAGGACATGACTAAAATGAAATCGTTTGGTCTAAATGTGATTTTTAATACAAATTTCATTTAAATTAAATTTTAAAATATGTTAAATTCAAAATTAAAAAAAAAAAAAAAAAAAAAAAAAAAAAAGGATAAAGGGTTGCAAGCCCTCAATACTGCTGGTGAGGGTGGGGGGACCCTGGGCTGCAGCCGGTGGCTGGCAACTCTCACTAATTGGAGGCAAGAGACATGTTTGGCGTGAATGATTCTTGGTTTTAGGATTTAATTAGCTAAATTAAAAATCTTATGATTGAATTGACATCTGCATCTGTATAATAAATTCAAAACATTCTTGGTTATTGTCCCTGACATTGTACATAGTCCTAAGTGCTTAAAGATTGCCGACACTCGAGCAATTATATATTCACATATGATAGACGACTTAGAAGCCACCTGGCTCTCATCAACGAAGTTGTTTAATCACTTAAGTTAAAAGATCCCCCTTCCTTTAGCACGTCTCCATCTGCTCTGCATTGCGTAAAAGCGGGTATGCGTTAGCATCGGCACGGGACGCGCTTCGAGTCAAAGATCGGCATCTTGACGTAGAAGATCCACAGATTGCCTAACCACTCGGATCGATCCTAAAGCTGATGGAGACAACAAGAAAGAAGAGCAAGAAGAAGCAAGAGAAATATTAGACGGAAGTACGCAAGTACAGCTTCCACAACTTTCTGGCGATCTCTTTCGTTGTCAGGCAGTAACACATCTTTGGGTGGTTGTGCCGACGGCATGAGTGATGGT
Organism: Eucalyptus erythrocorys; assembly: GCA_014182555.1. Classification (NCBI taxonomy): domain Eukaryota; kingdom Viridiplantae; phylum Streptophyta; class Magnoliopsida; order Myrtales; family Myrtaceae; genus Eucalyptus; species Eucalyptus erythrocorys. The sequence goes on along the minus strand of CM024597.1, from coordinate 15,262,152 downwards.
CACGGCCTACCGTTTTCGGATTTCAGCTCTATCCTACGAAGATTCGAGGAAGGGGCACTTAAATAATGCATTCGTGACACAACAAAGACAAATGTAGTATGAAACACTTTCACAACTCTATATTCGAATGATTTGAGACACTTTGGCTCATTCGTATGAACTTGTTTGTTCACTCATTTAGAATCGAGCATACTTCTAGATCCTAGGGTTGTATTTTATATATTTCTCGCGCGCTTGGGTATTTTTTAAAGACATCACTATAGATCTTTACTATTCTATCACATTGTTTTTGTTAGAATCCTATAGAGATCTAACCATCTAATTTTACCTTCACATGCTTGAGGAATATCATTGACAAGGGGCATTAGGAGTCGCCCATGAACCTCAAAAGGTTAGACTATTTAAAAGAAGAGCTCTCACTTCATCGCATCGTGTGAGGTCAATATTGGACACCTGTTGGCATTCCAGCTTTCTTTCTTTCGAAACCATAGAAGAAAAACAAAGAAAAGGTCTTAGATGGAAAGCGAATGTATCGAACCATTCTAAAAGAAGAAAACACTATAAAAAATCTCAAATTATGCTCACTGTTGCATAAATATCTCAATTTTTTTATGTCATGAAATTTAAAATTTATATGTGTATAATATATACAGGGAAAAGTGCCAAAAAAGTCCTAAACCTTTTGCCTTTGTGCCGATTTAGTCCTAAACCTTTTTTTGGTGCCGATTTAGTCCTAAACCTTTTTATGTTGTGCCAATTTAGTCCTTTCCAACCAATTTTTGCCGGATTTTGCTGACTGGACGCCGGCCGGCTAACGTGGCCTTATCGGCGCTGACGTGGACAACTTTTAATAATATTTTAATATTTTTTATTATTTTTTTTTTCCCTCCAGCCGGTCGCCGGTCCGGCGACCGGCCAGAGGCGACGGCCGGCGAGGGCGAGGCCGTCCTCGCCGGCCACCTCGCCGGATCTGGCGAGGCTCGCCCTCGCCGGATGCGAGGTCGAGCCTCGGCCATGGGCGAGGCTCACCTCGCCGGATCGGGCGAGGTGGCCGGCGAGGTCGGCCTCACCCTCGCCGGCCGTCGCGATTGGCCGGTCGCCGGAAAAAGAAAAAAACAATTGGAGGAAAAAAAAAAAAACAAAAACAAAAATAAAAATAAAAATAAAAATAAAAATAAAAATAAAAAATATTTAAAAATATTTTAAAATATTAAAATATTATTAAAAGTTGTCCACGTCGGCGCCAACAAGGCCACGTCGGCCGGGTGGCGTCCGGTCGGCCAAGAAAATCTGGCCAAATTGGCCGGAAAGGACTGAATTGGCACAACGTAAAAAGGTTTAGGACTAAATCGGCACAAAGACAAAAGGTTTAGGACTTTTTTGGCACTTTTCCCAATATATACACCTTGTCACACTTGTATAAATTTGAGATTAAAATCAAGATATTTATATCACAATAGGTAACTTTTAAACTTTTAAGTGACATAAAAACATCTCAAGAATGACTTTACCAAAAAAAAAAAACATCTCAAGATATTGTGTTATAATGGACATGATTTGGGGTTTTTATTATTAACCCTTTTAAACTGTCAAAACGATCGGGTTCAAACACTTGTCATTGTGGGTTTTTGCCCTTTTTTTTTTTACGTGGGGGCCCGCATTTCATTGCTAGATTGGACCCGGAACGACCACTTGGGCATTGCAACGAAAGGTTGAGTTGTCTTGTACGTGCATGCAAACTGCAAGAACGCACCGTGGCCATTTATTGGTACGCGTCCAAGGGAGATATCTCTTTCGTCGCCGTTCGTCGAAGCCTCATTGAATCAGCTTGTCTTCTTGTCAATAACGAGACAAGACCAATGCTTTATCATCTACGTATGCCTAATCTTCACGTTTGAGGGAGATATACATGGCCCTTATGTTCATTTATTTATCTTATTTATTTGTTTCGTTATTGATTTTGGCCATCATGTAGGAAACTTCTTGGAAGCTCCCTTTCTGGCTCTCTTGACACATGGGAGTGGGTCGGTCCATTTTTTGTGTTCTTTTGTCTTACATTGTTATCTAAGACATGGCATGTGGCAGTAGGGCTTCCATGGAAAGCGAAGAAGCATCAGATGAGAGTGCTGCGAATGCAGAAACGCATTAGGATTGTCAGGCCTGGTCTGCTAAGGGTCTCGCCAGATCTGTCAATGATTCGGATGCATATCAGTACATCCGATGAAGTCACCATATAACTCCCCAACAAACCCTACTATTATAGGTTGCAAAGGATAGAAAAGTTAAGTGGTCCTGAAATTGTTCATCTTTGGATGCGGTCATCACTTTTGTTCTGCCGTGTAAGAAAATGAGTCTGACCTTTTTGAGGTCTGAGAATCTTACGATATATGTTAATGGCGTCCGGATAACGATTTGTGAGTGATGAGCAATCCTAAAATAGATGATTTGAATACGTGCGGTATGTTCTCACCCCTCATGAAAACCGCATCCATGACCCAAAAGGATAAATATAAATCAAAGGTGGACTCAACTCAACAATGCACATGCCTAATGGTTCCGCTTAAGAAGAGAGTCGTGATTTCTATAGATTAGATGTGAGTTTGTATCCTTAGCACGGATAAACTGTGATTAAAGAGACCCACCAATGCATTGTAGGTAGGAGTCCTTCCAAATCGAATGGAAAAATTCATCTAGGTTGGAAAGAAAGTGATTGATTAGGGTTTTATGTCAAAATTATACAAATTTATGCGTTTACGCATTAAGAAAACGAAACTCAATTGAAGTGAACACTCCTTGACAAGGGATCAGTAAATGTCATAGAGACAAATTATGCAGACTAGTGTCTAATCAAGGAAATGAAGCTAATTGCACCTAAAGAACCTAAAACCGAAAGTGTTAATATTATGAAAAACTTCAAACTAGTATATTTGTGACAAATTTACCTCAAATTAACTATTGGACTACAAAAACCCTAAACTAGTATACATGTAAGAAATTTGCACTAAACTAATCTTTTTACTACCAAAAACTCCAAACTGTTATATTTGTGATAAATTTATCATCTTTTTTTGGTAAAAATTAATTTACCCTCTATTAATTTCCATTAAATTTAATTAATATCACAACAAACCACAAACCGATACCATTGTGATAAATGAAAGGTAAAACCCCAAATCGGTACATCCGTCAACTAACACATGTCATTCAATTCAGCAATTTGATGATAAAATTTAAGGATAAGTAACAAAAGGTAAATTTATTACAAGTGCACTAATTTGAAGTTTTTTGTGGTATTAAACTAAATATAAAACCATAAACCCTAAATGTCAAATTTTCTATGTGTAAACCAGGAACAACCATGGTCACTATAATTAATATGGCCTTTACTCATGATTGTTGAGGTGTGGTTCATACTTTTCATCGACAAGAAAGTACGGAGTCTCGTTCTCTAGTGAGTGGATGGGAGTCTCGATGGGGAAGGGGGGCAATGCCCCAAGCCACAAGAGAGCTTTTATAGTTTGGCCCCATATTTTATTGGTAGTTTAGGGTTGTGCTCATTAGTAGCTATTGTGTGGCCTAGGGCTTTCTTGGCCCCTAGGGTTTTCTTGTTGCCTACATATGATTTCTTTCTCTTATAATTGGGAGTTGTAACAAAGAGATGAGAGGTGCTAATTATTAGAGGTGAGCAATTCCCAGTGGGGTGAGGATTCCACGTTCCACCTAGAACCTGCTAGTTGGGATAGGTTTTTAAATTTTTAGAACCTGGAACCTACCATGCATACGTAAGAACTTGGCCTATCACAAGTTTCAAAGTCAGTTCCAGGGTCTACCTAAGTTTGACTTGTATTTTTATTGAATAATTGCAGTAAATCATCATCTCTAGTGACTATTATTTGTTATCATCCATTGATCAAAACTCATATTTAAATATATGAAAATTATGAAATATTAGCAAAATAAAAGTCTCAGTCATGGATATCGTCGAAAATAGAAACTCAAACTAGTGACTTCATGCTACACACTCATCATTAAACACCATAGAATGCCCGCAGGATTGCACAAAAACATACAACAAGAAAAATACGAAGGCTTGTTTCAATTTTCGTATTCCAAATTCCTAATTCCACTAGAATCTAGAACTTCCCCATCGAAACAGACTCCTAAATTTTGGAAATTGAATCTATCCTGCATATACTAGAATCTAGAACCAAATATGTCCCCACCGGTCTGTTTCTCAAGTTCCCCAGTCCATCCTAGAACAATGCTCATCTTTATTAATTATAGTGGAATCCTGTATCAAATGCAGCTCTAGTTTAAGGGTGAATCAAGATAAATCCGGTGTCTTGATTTGTCTTTCTAGCCTTACTCTCTATATATCATGGTATTTGTTCACCTAATCCTAACAGTGATTGTATACACATTGTAAACGTCATAGAAACAAATTATGCAAACTTATGTTTAATTAAGGAACGAGATCCACTATGCTTGAAAAAACATAAACCTCAAATCCTAAACCGTATATTAGCGAACTAGGAACAATCATGGTCATGAGTATGATTCGTATGAGCTGTTGTCGTGGTTGTACATACACAGATTCTTCCTGCAAGAAAAGGCAACGTTTAGTACTGTGTTTCAATGGCATGATTTTTAAAGCTTAATGAGCACTTCATGCAAATATACACAAAGCAAAACGAACTTCAAAACAGCTCCTCACGCATGATCTAAATGAAAACAAAAAGAAAACAAAGCAGAGTTTTCACTGAAATCCCAGTGAAAATTGAAGTCGAGGAGAACATGAAGAACATATATATAGAGAGGCCCCAGAGATGCTTCTCTATAGTCACGCTATTGCTGGAAATTTCTCTCTCTTTTTCCTTATTTTGTTACCTTGCACCACCAAGTTTATGTTATGGCCTTCACTGCCTCCAAACTGAAATTTCTCTATCGTGTCGAGATTCTGGTAATAAGCATACGCTAACTTTGAGTGTAACTCGACTATATATATATATATATATAACGACAGAACTAGCGCCACGCGCACGAGTACCATACACGCGCCGGAAATCCACGAAATCACACCTCGAGAGGTTATCGACCATACATATGTAGCTCCCTACGCAATTAATCAGCACGTACATTCGCGGAAATTCTGGTCCGCAAAGTGTCCGAAACTAAAGCCTGTGCATCCGCAATTCGCTGTTGTATCAGTTACAAAACTACACGGCTGAAGAACATGTACGTAGCCCCACACAGCAAGCAAGCATCACCACTGCGCTTTCGTCGTGTAATTTCTGGGAAGCTTCCTATGCGGTTTTGAGTAGGGTTGGCCTGTACGTGTCCATGACAGGCATCTTTCATCTCGTGCACCGATGGTGTCACGTAGTGGTGGCTGTCGCGAAAGACGAGATGGGGCTTCCCTCTCTCCTCTTCGCAGTTCATGTGATCTTGATAGGCTTCAACTGAAGCAAGACGACGGGTGGCAGATCAAACTGGGGGGCGCATGAGATACATTTTCATTGTTAAAAAACGGTACAGATGTATGAATCATTGTCAGGTAAACGGTCCCCTGGAATTCGGTGCCAGAAGTTTCCATACGCAAGGACAAAATTTTCTTGATTAGCATTCTTTAATATTTGTGGCCTTGAAGCGGGGTTGGAGTTCGGTGACTCTTGTCTCTAGCAAGTGATATTGACGGTGACATTCATGTTCGGATTCACTTGGTAAAAAAGCAGGGCGGTTCAGTCGGGAATGTAAGATGCGTTTTGAGTTCATCATACCACGATGTTGTACTCTCGTACGGAACTGTTGGGACCTTTTTAATACTCACCATCGCTGTGACGCCGTCATCTGTGGACTCCCGTACTGATTTTGACGGCTTGTTCAACATTTTAGAGAGCCATCCTCATCCGGGATTTAAGAATTACCTTTGCTCCTCTCTCGATTTTGGTCGGGGTGAGAAACCGAGCTAGTTCAATTCAAGGAACCGGTCCGGCTTACAAGGGGACTGACTCAATTTCCAATTTCAAAAACTGAAAACTATCTATAACCCATCGATAACGAATTATCCATAAGAGTGACAATAATTAAAAATATCAAGTTATGAAATCCTAATTCATGTTGATAGAAAGAGGAGACTCTTGTATGGTTCTCATTTCTATATCTTAAATCGGTCAATTCAAACCGTGAACCTAAAACTTACAAGGCTAGTTCTAGGATAAAACTTGCAATCAAACCGGTTTTGAATTGATTTACCTACAAATCTGAGTAAGTTGTTTTACTCTCTTTTTTAATAAAAAAAAATTTTGTTGATATTAAATATGTTAGACATATCATTTCAAGGGGAAATAATTGTTTTTTTGTTTGATACATACATATTACATAGTTGGTAGATTGAAACAAAAAAAAAAAAATAGAAAGAAAAAAAGCCGAATGGGCTCCATGTTAATTGGGTCAAGTCCCAATTTCAAAATCTAAGAACTGACCCTAACAAGTTAATTTCTAGATTTGAAGTCTATGACCTATGCACTTTAAAACCAATTACCCCTAGTTTTAATCAAAAAGACCAAAATTAATGATTGTTAAGTGTGGTTTTTATTACTCAAATGCATTCCCTTTATAGAATATTTAAAGAATAAAATCAGTTAAATGTCCATATCACTTGTTTGTGAGATTTATATACACTTGACATGGTATCTCTCCACATATCATTTCAAACTTATTATTTTAAAATTTTGAGTTGTAGCTGTCGCGACCCCTTTCTTTCGGGGGGCGCCCGGCCGGATCAGGTGCGAGCGCCCTAAGGAGGCTAATGGCTTGGCTGGATTTAATTAAAGACTGGACTCTCCCAAGTCCACCAATTCACAACTTTAAAATATTTGGTTTGTAAATTGATTTTTAAAAAGGAGTCGCCACTAATCAATTTGGGGTAGGTTGATTAGAAACCTAAGCAAAGTATCGGGAGAAATACTTGCTCCTGCGCAATCAGAGAAATTAGGATCGGGGACTTGATTATACTAGTTAATCACTAATGCCTTTTTCGGTACCTAATATTGTTTAAACTCTAAGGTTTTTTGGATGTTTGGGGATTTTCCATGCATTTTAGGAAAAATCACATTTTTGGGTATTTTCCTCATTTGGACATAAAAAGGATTTTTTTGGATTTTTGGGGTATTTTTGGAAAAATACAAGTCTTTTTGGCATTTTATGAAAATTTGGACTTTTTAGGAAATTTGGCAATTTTTGGGATTTTTGACATTTTTTGGAAAATATTAAAATATTTTATTTTTTTTGGATATTTTGGAAAATAATAATTTTTTGATTTTTCTAAATATTTTCGAAAATAAATAATTTTTGTTTTGATTTTTGATTTTTTGGAAAATAAAACATTTTTAGAACATTTTTTTGATTTTTTTTTTAAAATTAAAATGATTTTTAATATATTTTGAGAATAAAATATTATTTTTGAATATTTAAAAACCGACCCGGGTCGGATCCACGGGTCGAATCCGCCCGGGCCGGTCCAAAACGCGGAAACGCGAAGGGATCCACGTTTCGGGGCCGACGCCGAAACGACGTTGCGGGCCGGGTTTGAAGACTCGGCCGGCCCGACGACCCGCTCCGCGACCCGGCCCTCTGTTTTTCTATAAAACGGCGTCGTGGTGGCCTCAGCGAAACGGCATCGTTTCGCTTCTGGCGAAAACGGCGTCGTAGGGGGCGGGTTGTGCGCGACTCGCGGGTCATGCATCCAACCCGCTCCACGACCCGTCCAGCCCTCCGCGAAACGGTGCCGTTCCCTCGGTGGTTCTCCCCGGCCCGACCCGATAGCCCGACTCCGTGACCCAACGACTTGGACCTGCAAAAACGACACCGCTTTTACCGATGCCCGACCTGGATCCGACCCACTCACAACCCGATTCCAAGCTCCCCCTAAAAACGTGAAACCCTACCCGGTTCCTGATCCGGGTCCGACCCGGTGACCCGGAATCGCGACCCGAAATCAGGAACCCTAGGGTTTCGATTTGGGAAAGCCGAGGGCGGCTCGCAGCGGCGCGCCGACGGCGAGACGGCGGTGATGGTAGTGATGCCGAGCCGGGGGAGGCGGCGTCACCGCGGGACTACACCGCTCACGGCCGTGGGGCTGAGCTGCGACGACGAGGCTCCGCCTTTCCTCCTCCCTCGCTCTCTCTCTCTCTCTCTCTCTCTCTCTCTCTCTCTCTCTCTCTCTCTCTCTCTCTCTCTCTCTCTCTCTCTCTCTCTCTCTCCCTCTGCAACCGACTCCGGCCAAGTCGAGATCGAAGCTCGTCGACCTCGGCCTCCCCTCTGAAGTCTCTCAGCGGGGTTCCTAAGGGTTGCGAGCCTCCTTCTCTCTCCTTGCCGTTGCTCCGGTGTGTCGATTAACGGAGGGGAAGGGCCTATTTATAGGCGGGGAGTGGCCGGCCGACGGGGGATTCGACCGGGGGGGACGCCGCGGCTCCGGCCGGCCGAACCGGCGTCCCATCCGACGCGTACCGTCGGCCGTCTGCTCCGTCCTTCCCCCACGTGCTCCACTGTTTCTCCTGTCGTGCACACCATCTCCTGCCACCGCCTGCCCCACGTCGCGCGTGCTGTGCACGCGAAACCGGGCAAAGAAGGAGCTGCCCGCGGGTCGGGTGCCGGGTCGAGCTGACCCGCGGGTTTTGGGCCGCGGGGGCCCCCTGGGCCGCTTTTTACTGTTTTTTTTGTTTTCTTTCGTTTTCGGTTTTCTTTCCGGTTTTTTTTGCCGTTTTTTCGGTTTTCTATTTTTTCTGTTTTTTCGGTTTTAATCAAAATAAAATAAAATGCAATAAAAGCCAAAAATTAATTAGAAACCCATAAATAAAATTAAAATCTAAAAATTAGGCGTCAACAACCTTCTAACATGATATTATAACTAATTCCATTTTAACTTATTTCACATGTGCAGCCTCCCATGCTTGTACATGGGTTTATATGTCTTTTAAATAAAGACTTCCTCCTCGATAGCTCTACTATAGAAAATGCTAGGTTCATAGGATACTCGTTCTTTAGTAAACAATGTATGAAACTATGACCTCACAAATTTTGGTGTACTTGATTTAAGATTTTTTATAACGAACGTCACAAGCATACTGATATAGAATTTTTTATGGTATTGTCTCTAATTATAAATTACTTTTCGTTCTAACGATATAATGAAGATTAATCTCTTGATACTAATATCGTGCAGGTAGCCATTCGACGTGTAAACATTTGGTATCTGCCTTATCCGACTCTGACTAAATTTCTCTTCAATCAAATGATATTATCAGATTGGAGAAATTATTAAGCGCTTTGGAGCAAATGCCAACTCCCATTTTGACTGGTCTAGTCATCTCATTATAAAGGGTCAAATAATTATCATTTTCTGTGTTTTTTTTTTTTTTCCAAAGTGATGCGTAATGATTGTCGAATAACATCCCAGTTAAATTATCTCGATTCGGTTGGATAAACATCCAAATTTGACCGGGAGGGGAGATAAAAAGAAAAAAAGAACAGGGAGTTGGTTTGCAGTTATAATAAAAGGAAGAAAAAAACTCTCATTCGCTAAAGGATAAAATAAAGGGCACCTCGTCTTGTGATGTCTACTTCATTTGTGTATGCCAAAAAAGGTCATAGCCGGAGAAAGAAACAAAAAGAGCCGCAGACTGACGAAACAGTGGAGAAGCCGTGGGTTTCTCTCTCAGCTCTTGAAAAAGACCGCCTCTGGGTTTGTTGAAAATGAAGGGACTTCAAGCGGCCGCAGAGTGGTAATTTTTTCTTTTTTGTCAAAAGAAATTTCTATTCATTATATGATAAAATCAATAAGAAATCTCAAAAGTCACCCTTATAAGGCAAACTGATAGTACTCTAAAACAACCCAAAAACCAGAAACCAAGGTGCATTATTATAGCATAATTGGCAAAGATCGTCATATGCTCATCCTTCATGAACAAATCTATAATTACATCCAAGCGAAAAGATTGGTAACTGATATCTAATATGTGCTCATTGTAAAGTGGTAATTTGCGTGGTGAGTTTTACATATAAATTGAGTTGAGACTTGGGTATAATTTAATTGTGGAAAATACCCGAATGTGTGAATGATGGTAACTCTAATTCTTCGATTACAATAGATTACTTGCTGCTCACACTTTCCATAGATGTATGTATCAACACTTAGATCAAATTATGTAAATCTTTAGTATCCTTTATTGTTTATTATTTATTTCTCTAGTGATTTCATATTAACTTAATTGCAAGATCCGTTAGCATTTCCTCGTTTTACAACAATTCATAGTAGAGTTTGAGGATTGGATTTTATGGATTGTAATTTGAAGCTTTTGCTTATCTGATTATTGTCAGTAAATTGTATTATTGCAATTATGTAAAGTAGAAATTGAGAAATTTAACATGAGGAACAACTTTGGGTTATGGAGCATTAAGATATATGCACTATTAACAACTAAAGATTTGGTTGAAGTATTGGAAGTGGAGGATAAGTTGTTGAAACAATGAAAGATGCCGAAAAGGATGTGCTAATGAGGAAGGCTAGGAGTATAATCATTTGCTATTGAGTGGAAGACTCTTGAAGAAGTACGGTCCAGGAAACCTATTAATTACTTTGGATTATGAGTATTTGGATATCCTGTGTATGCTCATGCGAGTGATAATAAGCTTGAGCTTAGGACGAAGAGACATAATTTTCGACAAGACTATAATGCTTCAATAGAGGAGTCCTGAACGCTACCATCAAAGCAAATGGATTATGGGATCACTAGTGAGATGGAGCTTCAAATGGAGATTCGAAGGTAACACAAATAGAGACTGCGATGAGGCCACGATTCTTGAGATTGATGATGCTGAACAACCGGCATAGCTGCAGCATATTATAGTCACTAGGAAAATAAAACCACTAAGACATTATGGTTATATAGATGTTGCTGATGCATTGACTGCAGGTGATGAGGTGGAGACAAATGAGCCTTCACCTTACTCTAAAGCAATAGCTAGTACAGAGTCGTTGTGGTAGCTAAGGGTTATGAGCGAAAAGAATAGAACCACTCAACTGAAATCAAACACGAGAGCTAGTCAAGATACCTAAGAGCCCAAAGATTTTCAAAAGCAAATGACTCTACAAATGGAAGGAGGGCATTCTTGGTGTTAAAGCAACAAGATATAAGACGAGACATATTGTGAAGGGATATACATAGTGGAGGGTATTGACTACAAAGAGGCGTTATCTCTTGTAACAAGACATTTCTATTCGTTGTATTACTTGATTTAGTTGCAACACATAATGATATGAGCGTTTTAATGTTTTCATGGATAGTTAGGACTATCCATTTAGATAAATAGTTGTGTTTACTCTAGGAGATTGGAGGATGGGTCTTTGATAGATCTATTATTATATGTCGATGACATGTTAATAGCAACAAAAAAATATGTCTAATATTGATGTGCTGAAGAGGCAATTGAGTGTTGAGTTTACGATGAAAGATATAGGGGCTATAAAGAAAATATTAAGTGTAGAGATTTTGCATGACAAGGTTGTAAGAGTTTTACATCTGTCATGAAAGAAATACATGTAGAAGATTACGGCACATTCTAATATGCAATCTATAAAATCCGTGAGTATATTTTAACAAAGCACTTTAAACTTTTTGATAAGTTATCATCATACAATGAGGTAGAGAGAGAGCATATGTCCTGTGTTCCTTACTCTAGTGATAGTGGGTGTATTATGTATGCTAATGCTATAATATCCATTAGGTCTGAAATTTCACAAGCTATAAGTGTAAATAGTTATATATGAAACGTCCTAGTAGTAAAATCTATGAGTACACATTTAACGAAGCACTTCAAACATTTTGATAACTTAACACCATAGACTAAGTTGGAGAAGGAACAAACGTCCCATGTTTCTTATTATAGTGTAATGGGATAGCATGTACGCTATGATGTGCATTAGGTCTGTCATTTCACAAAGCGTAAGCGTAATTAGCCGTTATATGAAGCGTCCTAATAAAATTTATTAGGAAGCTATCATTTAAATCCTCATATATTTGAAAAGATAACAAACACGGATTTAGTGTACCGAATAGATAGCAATTCCAACGAGACCATTGGGTATATGGATTCGGATCACGTTGTTGACTCGGATGAGTGGAAGTTTTTAGCATGGTATGTGTTTACACTTGCAACTAATGCAGTTTATTGGAAAGCGTTTTTACAAGATCATGTTGCCTTATCTTCAACTAAGGCAAAGCACATGGTACTAACCTTTATAGCAAAGAAGACGAGATGGCTAAAAGGTTTGCTCTCAAAATTTTTGGTTGGAACAGAAAAGTATTAATATACACTATGATAACAACTATGTGATTTATCTAGTAACATCAGGTATAAAATAATCCAAGATGTCTTAACAAAGGGCAAAGTTGTGGTGAAGAAGATTGTTACTGTGGAGAACCCAATAGACATGATGACCAAGCCTCTTCCTTTGACCAAGCTCAAGCTTTGCTTGATCGCAATTGGCATATGTAGGGAGTATACCCTTGTTGGAGTGTTGCGAGATCAATATGGATAATAAGTACTATAACTTGACCTGAAATGTCAAGCTAAAAGTAGAAATTTATTAAATTATCTCTAGTTTGAGCCGTTTACATACCTCGACCCAACTAGATAATATGTAAGCTCGATCGCACAAAGAGATTCAAGAAGGGAGCTTGCATTACGGTTAAAACAAAAGGAGCAAAAAAGAAAAAAAAAATCTTGTGAGCTAAAAGACAAAATAACATTAAGGGGCACCTTGTTTTGTAATATCTATTTCACTTCGTTTCTTTATTCACTAGCCTGCACCAGATGCGAATGGGTGAAATAAAGCATACATGGGTTTCTCTCTCAGCTCTTGAAAAGGGCTGCCAAGAGGTTTCTTGAGTGGAAACCGCGCACACAATGAAGGGATTCCGAGCGGCCGCACAGCAGATCTGTGCTGTGAGTTTTACATCCAAATTGGATTATTTATTTGTTAACAACTTTAAGCTTAGGTATTATTTAAGTGTAGAAAATATTCAAGCGTGAGAGTGATTGTAAAATCTAATTACTCGATTATAATTAATTATTTATCTATGGCTCTCTCCATGGATGGTGATGTAGATACCGACACTTGAACCAAAGCATGTAAATCATTAATATCTTTTATAGTTCTTCGCTTATTTCTCTAGTGATTTTGTAGTAACTAAATTGCAAGGTTCATTAGCATTTCCATGTTAATTTTTACAACACACGTTTCGCTTCTCACATACCTAAAGTCCCTCAAGATATTTTCGTCTACTTAGGGGTGATTGATTATGACCAAGAAACTAATACTTATCTTGGATGCAAACCAACTTGGATTTATACTAATACTCAGACCGAATCACATAAAGTTTTTGTATCTTTTATTGCTCTTCGTTTATTTCTCTGAGAATTTCGCTGATTTAATTGCAAAGTCCGTTAGCGTTTCCGTATTAATTTTTAAACGCACGCCATGCTTTGAATACGCGTAAAATCCCTTGAGATATTTTCTCCTGCCTAGGGACGATTGCTTCCAACCAAAAAACTAACATTTACCCTAGCAGATTCTGCTCCTTTAGGAACCGGCTTGGATCCGAACCGGCCCTCTCCACAATTGATCAGGGAACCGAGCCTAACTTGAAGTAATATGATTATAATTTTTAGAAAAATATACAATGCGAACAATTTGTGGCATAATTATTAAGGTATTGATAAATTTCACAGTATTTCCAAGTTTGAAGCCCTTCTTGACATATCTAGCTTCTTTTTAAGCAAAGCAAATACGTGACAAAAAACCTTAAAACCGGGTGAAACTGGATCTTTATATATAATTGGAAACTATGACTGGTTTTCACAATCTTTATTCAGATACCTACCATATTCTAATGTAAACGAGCTTAGAAACCGACCTGGTAAGTCCAATTCGGTTCGAGTCCCAGATCGAACAGGCCGGTTCGCTCGACCCTTGCTTCCCCAATGCAAGAAGGAACCAAAAACCCATGAAACTTCCAGGAAGATTCATGTTCATAACTGCAACAAGACAGAACATACATGTATATATACACACCATTCACAAGAGTCACACCGCACACAAAAACAGACACAGAAAACGCTGTTTCATAGCCTATCCTCGATCAAGTCGGAATGGCGACCAATTCGTGCAATGAGGCGTGGGTCGTCGAGAACGGCGGCCTTAAGGGGTCGAGCAAGGAGACAAGGCCCGGCCGGACGGCGCACAACATGTCCTCATCGTCACTACGCAAGAAGTCCGACCTCTCTCTCGTCTCCAAGGTACCGTGCCGGTGCCTGAGGATGCTCCTCACCAACCTCCAGGAGGTCATTCTCGGGACCAAGCTCTCCATCCTCTTCCCAGCCATCCCTCTTGCCGTCGTCGCCGAGTTTTACAGCTTCGGAAGAGTAAGTCTGAGGAGAAAGAGAAAGGAAAAAGATTTCAATTTCTGTCTACTTTCGGAAATAAAACCACATAATCGGTTTCAGGGCGGATTTCTCATCTTGAACCTAAAAGCAAACTGCACAGGTTTCCCAGTTCGCAAAATTGGGAACTGGGCCACTTGAATCTGGAATCGGACTAAACCTATCATTTTAGGTCGATCTGGGAATCGGATTTGGGACCGATGAGTACTTCTATTTGTAATTTTTTTTTTTTTTTTTTTTTTTTGGAAAATAGCTTCATAACATTAAGTAGAACACAGTTTCTTGACAAAAGACTTGCGGGGAGCTGAAACTTTCAAAACCCCAAACCCAGATAAGGAAACTTATCATTTTAATTCCTTCTTTTTTATCTTACTCAATTTAAAAAAAAAAAAAAAATCGATAGTTTGTAAATTATGTTCTCCAACCCTAATTGACAGGATAAAAAACTTTGGAAAACCCGGCCGACTGAAGAGAGCCAAATTTGAAAAAAATAAGGAAAATGAAATGTTGGACACTAGGGTTGACTCCATCAGAATACGAACTTCATTATCAATGCGCCTTAGTGATTTCAAAAGACGTGGGAAAATTAAAGAATGGGGTGCTCAAGATTCTACTAAATTCTTCAATTTCCTTGCCTGCCATATAAAGAAATTAGGTAATTTACTATTTTCAGAAGTTAGAAGTTCATTTGATGCGCTGACCGAAGTGAGTTTGTGCTGCGTCTGCATGCAGCCGTGGGTCTTCGCTTTGAGCCTTCTGGGACTCACCCCTCTCGCGGAACGCGTCAGCTTCTTGACAGAGTGAGTGTTCATACAACTTTATAATCATTTAATCTCGACTTAACTCATTTAATATACATGCAAATATGTCTATGTTTCTAGCGGCATCGATTCTGGATGCTGGAATTAGGGTTTCCTGACGCGTGCCCTCTTTGCTTTTCTTCTCATCTTGCAGGCAGATCGCTTACTACACCGGCCCCACAGGTGATTTCTTGAGGCAGTTCTCAACTTTACATGCGAACGTCGCATATGTTTGTTGTCTAAGTACAAGCATATATTAATTAACTAGGTAACCGATAATAGAGATGCGGTTCTGCGGGATGTACTATGATATTCTCTTCAAGGACCGAGTATAATAGCAAATGGACAACGCTCTTGTCCTGTCTCAACTTAATTTCTATGGTCATTCTGTAGAGAAGGACATTTGTGGGTCGAAAGATTGGGACCTTGACAGCGAGGGGTCGGGACCTCGGCAATGAATCGAGGATCGGAGACCGGTTACTTAGACATTTGGGAGTTTACCATTTCAAGCGAGGCGAAAGTTGGACCTTACCGGTTTTATCTCCTTTCCAAGTGGATCTAATTATGTATGCAATCTGCTATTGATTGTTTTGCAGTGGGAGGGCTTCTGAACGCAACCTGCGGCAATGCAACCGAGCTGATCATAGCCATATTTGCCCTAAGCCAGCACAAGATTGAGGTGGTGAAGTACTCACTCTTGGGCTCCGTCCTGTCCAACCTCCTGCTCGTTCTTGGCACCTCGCTGCTGTGTGGCGGCCTCGCCAACCTCCGGAGAGAGCAGAAATACGACCGGGTAAGAAAAGATTAACCGCTTGGTCAAGTGCAAGCATAGCAGCTTCTGTCGTTGCGATAATAAATAATAATTTCAATCTGGTCTTCGATTTCAACAGCGACAAGCTGACGTGAACTCTCTCATGCTGCTGCTGGCGTTGCTGTGCCACCTGCTGCCGATGCTGTTCCGGTACGCTGGCGCCCCTGCCACCCCAACAGCGGACCTGACGCTCAACCTGTCGAGGGCGAGCAGCATCGTCATGCTCCTGGCCTACGTCGTCTACATCTTCTTCCAGCTAGTCACACATCGACAATTGTTCGAAGCACAGGTTGGGCGAACCATTCAAATTTCATTTTTCCTAATCCTACAGATTACAATTTCTTGATTTCCACTAGTCATTTGCACTTTTCACTAATATGCATGATGCTATTATTTAAGTCCTTGCTGTGGCAGGTGGGCTAGTTCGAATCTTAATCACTTATTTTTCTTCATTTTCTATAAATTACAATAACTAATTGTGAACCCAACTATAGGAATTGATTAATTATTTATTGATTTATGAGGCTAATATTGCTACAACCCTATAGTGGAGAAGATGGACTGTGACGTCATATTTCCTAATATAAATTGGTCTAATTACAGGACTCTGATGAAGAAGATGACAACACAGCTTCTGGAGAAGAGGCAGTGATAGGGTTTTGGAGTGGATTTGTTTGGCTGGTTGGGATGACCCTCGTCATAGCTTTACTATCCGAGTACGTTGTCGACACGATTGAGGTAATTATATTTTAAATTTTATTTTATTTACTTCCAAAGTGATTAAAAATATTTACCTTTTTCACTAATCGCAAAATGTAATTACTTATATATATTTAATTGATAATCTCATCAGTCGGCGTCGGCTTCGTGGGGTCTGTCCGTGAGCTTCCTCAGCATAATCTTGTTGCCTATCGTCGGGAACGCAGCGGAGCACGCCGGGGCGATCATATTCGCTTTCAAGAACAAGTTGGTGAGTGTTTTAAATTGATTAAGGGGGCCGGTCCGGCGATGAACTATTGAGCTTTTCTTAGTTTCGTGTCAAGGACATTTTCTTCGGGTAAATAACGTAAACTTCTCTCGACGCGATCGCAGGACATAACTTTAGGCGTCGCTTTGGGCTCAGCAACTCAAATCGCGATGTTCGTGGTGAGAATTCATGAATTTTACGTCGCTGATTAGACCCTTTTTTTAATATTACATCAACAAGCTTTAATTAAACTTTGAAATTTTGATGGTTTTCAGGTCCCTTTATGTGTGGTCGTTGCTTGGACAATGGGGATTAGGATGGACCTTAATTTCAACCTTCTTGAGACTTGCTCTCTTGCTCTATCAATCATTGTCACAGCTTTCACTTTGCAGGTTATTATTATAATATTACCATTTGTTTTATTAATATTGATATTTTAATTGTTATTATTAATCATTTATTTAACAGATTTCAATCTTTAATTTTACTTGACGCAGGATGGAACTTCCCACTACATGAAAGGATTTGTTCTCCTGCTTTGCTACGTAGTGATTGGAGCATGCTTTTTGTCTTAAGAACGCCCCTGAGTGAGCACTATATTTTTTTATCTATTCATGTTCTTTTGAAAATTATTTTGAAAAATGAAAAGGACTAGCTTTTGTCAATTCTTATAACGCCAAAAATCTAAATCTAATTTGGATAAATATTTTATTTAGCAGATCAACCTAACATGAACCACTTGGAGCTCAAACTACCAACTGAAGCAGTTTTCAGAGCTTAATCAAGTAAGTGCAAATTTCACATTCAACTCTTGTAAGTTACCGTTGAAAGTGACTGATCATGAGCCGATTTTAACACAGAATTCAAGCACCCGATCGATGAAGGATACAAGGGATCGGACGAGAGATTATCTAAGGATTTGTCGAGAGACAAGGAGGATTTGTAATTCTTTCAATTGTGTTGATTGATTGGTTCGATTCAGTTTCGATCAGATTGATTGCTCTTGAGGAGTGATTTGGAATTTTGCTTTATAAAGCATTTTCCATCTAAGAGTTTGTTCATTCGTCTTGATGAGGGTGTGATATGAAGGAAGATGGGATTCATGGCCTTTGGTATAGATATGTGTGTGAATCATTTAGGGTTTGGCTGAGTGAAATTTTTGTTCCTCACTTCGACTTGGAGTGATGTGGCAATGCCAAACTGGTGATACAATAAATAATAGTTAATAAATGGAAGTCTCTTCCTGTTTGTTATTTTAATTTAGTTTACCATGTCATTTTTTAAAATTATTAATTACCCAAGAATCTTCTTATGTCGTATGCGCTCCATCTTTTCAATATGTGCCTTAATTTATTTACTTACCTCTCATGTGGTTTCTAATTCAGTTTGCACAAAAAATGAGATTTCAAACTATCTAAATCTTTAATGTCTTTTATAGTTCTTTGCTTATTTCTCTAGTGATTTCGCATTGACTTAATTGTAAGGTTCATCAACATTTCCACACAACACACGTTTGACTTCTAACATATCTAAACTCTCTCGAGATATTTTATTCTGCCTAGGGGTGATTGATTATGACCAAGAAACTAATACTTATCTTAGATCCAAACCAGCTTGGATCTATACTAATGCTTGGACCGAATCACATAAATCTTTTGTATCTCTTATTACTCTTCGTTTATTTCTCTGATAATTTTGCTTTGATTTAATTGCAAAGTCCGTTTTTAAACACACGCTATGCTTTGAACACGCGTAAAATGCTTTGAGATATTTTCTCCTCCCTAGGGGCGATTGCTTCCAACCCAAAAAACTAACACTTACTCTAGCAGATTCTGCTCCTTTAGGAACCGGCTTGGATCCGAACTGCCCCTCTCCACAATTGATTAGAGAACCGAGCCTAACTTGAAGTAATATGATTACAATTTTTAGAAAAGTATACAATGCGAACAATTTGTGGCATAATTATTAAGGTATTGATAAATTTCATAGTATTTCCAAGTTTGAAGTCCTTCTTGACATATCTAGCTTCTTTTTAAGCAAAGCAAATACGTAACAAAAAACCTTATTCAGATAATTGGAAAGTACGACTGGTTTTCACAATCTTTATTCAGATACCTTAACATATTCCAATGTAAACGAGCTTAGAAACCGACCAGGTAAGTCCAATTCGGTTCGACATTTTATCTTTCTGCCATGAAAGGAAAAGTAAAAGCAAAAAGAAACAAAAAACCCATGAAACTTCCAGGAAGATTCGTGTTCATCAGTTAGACCAACATATATGTATTGTATGTATACGCACCACTACAAGAGTCACACCGCACACAAACAACCCTGTTTCATAGCCTATCCTCGAACGAGTCGGAATGGCGACCAATTCGTGCAACGAGGCGTGGGTCGTCGAGAACGGCGGCCCAAAGGGGTCGAGCAAGCAGACGAGGCCCGGCCGGACGGCGCACAACATGTCCTCATCGTCGCTGCGCAAGAAGTCCGACCTCGCCCTCGTCTCGAAGGTCCCGTGCCGGTGCCTGAGGATGCTTCTCGCCAACCTCCAGGAGGTCACCCTTGGGACCAAGCTCTCCATCCTCTTCCCGGCCATCCCTCTCGCTGTCGTCGCCGAGTTTTATAGCTTCGGAGGAGTAAGTCGGACCAGAAAGAGAAAGGAAAAAGATTTTGATTTCTGTCTACTTTCGGAAATAAAACCATATAATCGGTTTTAGGGTGGATTTCTCACCCTGAATCTAAAAGCGAACTGCGCAGGATAGTTTCCTAGTTCGCAAGATTGGGAACCGGCCCACTTGTTCTGGAATCGGACTAAATCGACCGTTTTAGGAACCGGATTTGGGACCGATGCATACTTCTTCTTGTAATTTTTTTTTTTTTTTTTTTTTTGGAAAATAGCTTCTTAACATTAAGTAGAACACAGTTTCTTAACAAAAGACTTGCGGGGAGCTGAAACTTTCAAAACCCCAACACCAGATAGAGAAACTTATCCTTTTAATTCCTTCTTTTTTACCTTATTTAATTTTTTAAAAGAAAAAATTGATAGATCGTAAATTATGTTCTCCAACCCTAATTGACAGGATAAAAAACTTTGAAAAGCCCGGCCGACTGAAGAGAGTCAAATGTAAAAGAAAAAAACTTTTAAAAATTTTTACAAAAAAAAAATTTTAAAAAAAGGAGGAAAATGAAATGTTGGACACAAGAGTTGACTCCATTAGAATACGAACTTCATTATCAATGCGCCTTAGTGATTTTAAAATACGTGGGAAAATTAAAGAATTGGGTGCTCAAGATTCTACTGAATTCTTCAATTTCCTTGCCTGCGATATCAAGAAATTAGGTAATTTACGGTTTTCAGAAGTTAGAAGTTCATTTGATGCGCTGACCGAAGTGAGTTTGTGCCGCGTCTGCATGCAGCCGTGGGTCTTCGCTTTGAGCCTTCTGGGACTCACCCCTCTTGCGGAACGCGTCAGCTTCTTGACAGAGTGAGTGTTCATACAACCTTATAATCATTTAATCTCGACCTAACTCATATAATATACATGCAAATATGTCAATGTTTCTAGCGGCATCGATTCTGGATGCTGGAATTAGGGTTTCCTGACGCGTGCCCTCTTTGCTTTTCTTCTCATCTTGCAGGCAGATCGCTTACTACACCGGCCCCACAGGTGATTTCTTGAGGCAGTTCTCAACTTTACATGCGAACGTCGCATATGTTTGTTGTCTAAGTACAAGCACGCGTTCTTTACAAAAAAGAAAAAAGGACGAGCATGCTTTAATTAACTAGGTAACCGATAATAGAGATGCGGTCCTGCGGGATGTACTATGATATTCTCTTCAAGGACCGAGTATAATGGCAAATGGACAACGCTCTTGTCCTGTCTCAACTTAATTTCTTTCTGTGGTCATTCTGTAGAGATGGACATTTGTGGGTCGAAAGGTTTGGGACCTCGACAGTGACGGGTCGGGACCTCAGCAATGAATCGAGGATCGGAGACCGGTTACTTAAACATTTGGGAGTTTACCATTTCAAGCGCGGCGAAGTTGGACCTTACCAGTTTTTCCTCCTTTTCGAGTGAATCTAATTGTGTATGCAATCTGCTCTTGATTGTTTTGCAGTGGGAGGGCTTCTGAACGCAACCTGCGGCAATGCAACCGAGCTGATCATAGCCATATTTGCCCTAAGCCAGCACAAGATTGAGGTGGTGAAGTACTCACTCTTGGGCTCCGTACTGTCCAACCTCCTGCTGTTCTTGGCACCTCGCTGCTGTGCGGCGGCCTCGCCAACCTCCGGAGAGAGCAGAAATACGACCGGGTAAGAAAAGATTAACCACTCAGTCAAGTGCGAACATAGCAGCTTCTGTCGTTGCGATAATAAATAATAATTTCAATCTGGTCTTCGATTTCAACAGCGACAAGCTGACGTGAACTCTCTCATGCTGCTGCTGGCGTTTCTGTGCCACCTGCTGCCGATGCTGTTCCGGTACGCTGGCGCCCCTGCCACCCCGACAGCGGACCTGACGCTCAACGTGTCCAGGGCGAGCAGCATCGTCATGCTCCTGGCCTACGTCGTCTACATCTTCTTCCAGCTTGTCACACATCGACAATTGTTCGAAGCACAGGTTGGGCGAACCATTCGAATTTCATTTTTCCTAATCATACAGATTACAATTCCTTTACTTCCACTGGTCATTTGCACTTTTCACTAAACTTGCATGATGCTATAATTTAAGACCTCGTTGTGGCAGGTGGGTTAGTTCGGATCTTAATCACTTATTTTCTTCATATTCTATAAATTGCAATAAATAATTGTGAACCCAACTATAGGAATTGATTAATTATTTATTGATTTATGAAGCTAATATTGCACCAACCCTGCAGTGGAGAAGATAGACTGTGACGTCATATTTCCTATGATGGTGTGATAAATTGGTCAAATTACAGGACTCTGGTGAAGAAGATGACAACACAGCTTCTGGGGAAGAGGCAGTGATAGGGTTTTGGAGTGGATTTGTTTGGCTGGTTGGGATGACCCTCGTCATAGCTTTACTATCCGAGTACGTTGTCGACACGATTGAGGTAATTATATTTTAAATTTTATTTTATTTACTTCCAAAGTGATTAAAAATATTTACCTTTTTCACTAATCGCAAAATATAATTAGTTATATATATTTAATTGATAATCTCATCAGTCGGCGTCGGCTTCGTGGGGTCTGTCCGTGAGCTTCCTCAGCATAATCTTGTTGCCTATCGTCGGGAACGCAGCGGAGCACGCCGGGGCGATCATATTCGCTTTCAAGAACAAGTTGGTGAGTGTTTTAAATTGATTAAGGGGGCCGGTCCGGCGATGAAGTATTGAGCTTTTCTTAGTTTCGTGTCAAGGACAGTTTCTTCGGGTAAATAACGTAAACTTCTCTCGACGCGATCGCAGGACATAACTTTAGGCGTCGCTTTGGGCTCAGCGACTCAAATCGCAATGTTTGTGGTGAGAATTTATGAATTTTACGTCGCTGATTAGACCCCTTTTTAATATAGGTTAATACCCTGAAAAACTCAAAATTGGTACACTTGTGACATATTTACTCAAAACTAATTTTTTTTACCTGAAAAACCCCAAAACTGGTATACCCGTGACAAATTTACCCCGACTAACCCAAAAAAAAAAAAAAAAAAAAAACCTTAAAGTGGTACATTTATGACAAATTTACCCTAAACTAATTTATTCAACAGCAAAAAACTCTAAACTGATAAATTTGTGACAAATATACTCTTCGCTAAATTGGATTAATACAAAAAGAAATCACAAAAATTGTAAACTGTAATAAACGGAGCGTAAAATCCTAAATTGATATATTAATCAACTGTCACGTGTTATTTAATTTAATAATTTGTAATAAAATTTAATAAAAACTAACATAGTGTAAATTTGTCACAAGTGTACCAATTTGAGATAAATTTGTTAAAAGTATACCAGTTTGGGATTTTTAATGGTCTAAAAAATAGTTTGAGGTAAATTTGTCACAAGTGTACCAGTTTGGGATTTTTCGGGTATTAACCCTTTTAATATTACATAAACAAGCTTTACTTAAAGTTTGAGTTTTTGATGATTTTCAGGTCCCCTTATGTGTGATTGTTGCTTGGATAATGGGGATTAGGATGGACCTTAATTTCAACCTTCTTGAGACTTGCTCTCTTGCTCTATCAATCATTGTCACAGCTGTCACTTTGTAGGTTATTATTATAATTGTTATAATTTATTTTATTAATATTGATATTCTAATTGTTATTATTAATCATTTATTTAACAGATTTCAATTTTTGATTTTACTTGACGCAGGATGGAACTTCCCACTACATGAAAGGATTTGTTCTCCTGCTTTGCTACGTAGTGATTGGAGCATGCATTTTTGTCTTAAGAACGCCCCTGAGTGAGCACTACATTCTTTTATCTATTTATGTTCTTTTGAAAAATATTTCGAAAAATGAAAAAGACTAGCTTTTGTCAATTCTTATAACGCCAAAAATCTAAATCTAATTTGCATAAATATTTTATTTAGCAGATCAACCTAACATGCACGACTTGGAGCTCAAACTACCAACTGAAGCAGTTTTCAGAGCTTAATCCAGTAAGTGCAAATTTCACATTCAACTCTTCGTAAGCTACCATTGAAAGAGACTGATCATGAGCCGATTTTAATGTGGAATTCAGGCACCTAATCAATGAAGGATACAAGGGATCAAACGAGGGATTATTTGAGGATTTGTCGAGAGATGAGGAGGATTTGTAATTCTTTCGATTGTATTGATTGATTGGTTCGGTTCAGTTTCGATTAGATTGATTGCTCGTGAGGAGTGACTTGGAATTTTGCGTTATAAAGCATTTTCCATCTAAGAGTTTGTTCATTCGTCTTGATGAGGGTGTGATCTGAAGGAAGATGAGATTCATGGCCTTTGGTATAAATATGTGTGAATCATTTAGGGTTTGGCTGAGTGAAATTTTTGTTCCTCACTTCGACTTGGAGTGATGTGGCAATGCCAAACCAGTGATACAATAAATAATAGTCGATAAATGGAAGTCTCTTCCTGTTTGTTATTTTAATTTAGTTTACCATGTCATTTTTTAAAATTATTAATTACCCAAGAATCTTCTTATTTCGTATGCGCTCCAACTTTTCAATATGTGCCTTAATTTATTTACTTGCCTCTCGTGTGGTTTTCTAATTCAATTTTCCCAAAAAATGAGATTTCAAAGTATCTAACTTAAGCTTTGGGTAAATTATCTATCTTGGAATGTGTGAGAATTGAAGTGCCTTAGTGCCCCCAATCGTAAGCCTAAATGAGACGGGTGGTATTGATTTGGAATGAAAACTAGGACCAATTCAGTTACATTTTCATGTTCCAATTGAACATTTTCCATTTTGGATTATTCTCATACATCCCCATTAAAGCATACCCCATCATCATAAGATAAAAACAAATCAATCATGTTTGGATTCTAAAGATTTCATTTTCAAGTAACGAGACAAGACCTAGTAAATCGTGTATTATGGAGAAAATTGTCTCAAAAATCTCAAAATCTATTATAAGATGGTCAATGAAGTTATAAACTTTTCAATTCAATTCTAAATCTTTTAAAGATTTACCAATACAGTCATTATGATAAATAAAGGTTGAAAATCGCTTATGTGGGCGCTTTCTTATATGGCATGATTGGAAATCACTAACATAAGCATCGGCTTTCTTATGTGGCATGGCCAGCGTTAACATGTATGCTCTCACTTGTGCCTCGCCGACCATTGCCAACGCTGTGTGAACCTCGTCAACCATTTCGGGAAGATCAACAAAAATATATATAATAAAAAATTAAAAATTAGAAAATATTCAAAGAATTGTGAAAATCTTCTCATTAGTATCAAACTGTCGATGGCCGCATCAACTATTTTAGACTAATTTTAGTCGGAATGACTATATTAAAAAATCATCAAAAGGTTTTAAATTAAATTAAAGAGAAATTTCAAATAAGGACCCAAAATAAAGCCGTTTTCTCCGCACACAAAGAAAAAGAAGAAAAAACCCCAAAGTGGACGTTGTCTCAAATAATGGCATAAAGTGGCTAGGTTAGTATCAAATAAGGGCTTGAACTTGATTTACAACCAAATCTTCACTGGACAGCTTTTTCCGGCAAGTAGTGTGTGGGCAATTTTGTCCAAAAAATTCCAACTAGGTAAAAATGCTTTAAAATCCTCAAACAAACACAAATCCCAAATTAAACTCTCATTATTTCTTTGTGAAATTGTCAAGTCTTCAAAGCTTGAACTGTCCATCAATTCTCGACTATATTGTGTTTTCTTCCTATCTTCGATGCTAGATGGAATGGATGCACTTACTGAAGAGGACAGAGCTCGTGACAATGGGACAAGGAGGTATTTTGGGTGGATGAAGGATTTGAGCTGGAATCAAAGAACCCAAGCCCCATCTAAACTCAGCAAATGGAATTGACATTCCTTCTCCTCCAACTAATAATGGAGCTTGAGACGATAGACTTTTAAGGTGAGGATCAATTTGTTGTAGGGGATTGACTTGAAGACTCGACGATTTCACGAAGAATCAATGAGATTTCAATTTGGGATTTTTATTTGCTCAAGAATTTTAAAGCATTTTTACCTAGTTGGATTTTTTTGGACAAAATTGCCCACACACTACTTGCCGAAAAAATGACTAAGCTAAAATGGCAATATGCCATCATGGAATTTCCTTAAACGACTAAATTTGGCGTGGCATGGAATAAGCTAAACAAGTAATAAAAATCATTCAATAAGGCATCAAATAAAATAGGGCTCAGCATGGTTCAAATTAGGCCAATTCAACATTTAACCTAAGGATTAATTCTCACAATGTTGGTCCCTAATTTTAGAACTAGGAACTGACCGTATTAAGCCTAGGATCAATGAATAAATAGCCTTATGGGAGATCCACTTGGGACCAACCGATTGTTTATTTTTATTTTCTAATTTCATTTTGTGTATTCCTTAAAATGACAAACGTACTCCAAGTAATATGGTTTGTATAGAACATTCTCAGGGTTGACTAGCGGTACAACGAGATAATATGACTAGTAAATTAAAACGCATGGTACTCATATCAATTGTAAAGACAACTATAAAGGTATCACTCCTACTTTCTCAATCCAAATAACGTGTCACCTGAGCTCAAGAGGGTTAATCAACATTTTGAACACAAACTATAGTCCGTTTGAAGTTTTTCCTTCAATTACACAATTTAGAATCTTCAAAACTCTGTAGAACATAGTCTTAACAAAATTCATCTAGTAATACATATGTCATACACACAATGGAAGATCCTAAAATTTACCCACCCCGTATTTC
Organism: Eucalyptus erythrocorys; assembly: GCA_014182555.1. Classification (NCBI taxonomy): domain Eukaryota; kingdom Viridiplantae; phylum Streptophyta; class Magnoliopsida; order Myrtales; family Myrtaceae; genus Eucalyptus; species Eucalyptus erythrocorys. The sequence goes on along the minus strand of CM024597.1, from coordinate 15,235,684 downwards.
ACATATTTCCCCACCCAATAGGGGCCAACACCATGCCCTCACACAACCTTGCTCCAAACCACCGAGCCACTCCTTCAAATGAAACTAATCTTGTAGAGCCATCACTATGACCAGATCAACAACTTATAATTGCCTCGTCATCTACAACACTCGGATTCACTGAACTCATAAAGGAAAACTACTAAAACCTTATGTCTAGCTAATCCAAAACATGGACAGACATCTCTCACTGCCAACACAATCAAGCGAAACATTCCATTCCAACCCCACACAGCCACACGGTATATGTTCCAACAGTCCTTGGACTAGGGATCGACCCAATCCCCTTAAGAACTAGATCAAGATCGGCGGGGTAAGGCCAATCTTGGGTTGGTCCAGGATCAACCTTTGACAAATGCTCACCCCTAAAATAAATACCTATAAAAGTTAGATTAAAATTAAATGGGCAAAAGGCACAAAAAATCTTAAGCTATGTTTTTTTTTTTTTTTGTCGGTCCTATTCTATACCTACTCTACACTCACTCTCAGACTTTACGCTAAACTTTTTTGTGACATAAAAAATCTCAAATTTATATTTATGTGACATATTTACTTCTGTCAAAATTCTATCGATTGGTACTATTAAGTAACGAGCGCGAAAAGAATTTGGGATTCAAAGTTATGAGCCCTTTGTGAGGAGAAAGAAATGGGGTTCGCAGCTGCAGGAGAGGAACGAAAACGCTTGCTTCTCTTTCTTTCTTCCGTGCCGTAATAAATGCATTGCAGAGGAGGCGTGCAAGCTAAAGAGAGAGAAACCGTATGCAGGCTAAGAGAGGGGAAAGAAGACATAAGAATTCAGTGGGACTTATGCTTCCATGTGGCGCCGCATGAGTGGTCGGGGACCACGCTGACATGCACACGGTTTTTGCACATCATCGGCCTTCGGAGAAGGGAAGAAGATGCCAACCACACTTGGCAAATGCGCGTCATCAACCAGAATGAACAGAATCAACTATAAAAATTTTCTATACGAGATCACGTTAATATGGAGGAATTCTAAGGATGTGTTTTTTATTTAGCTCGATGCAACTCTAAAAATTAATACCTTTAAGGTTATGATCGAATTCAAAGATCAACATCAACTATTTGTTTAACTTGTAACATTTAACAAGAAATCACACACCATGACAATGTCATTCTTTCTAGTCAAAATCTATAAAAGCAAGAAACTATAGAAACAATTATATAATGCGCATTGTATTATGTTAAACCATTTGAAGGAATTTATCCAAGATAGAATATACTTTGTCATAAATATAATTAAGTGTTGACACACGTAAATTCAAATACATATTTTTTAAATTTTTGAACAATATAGTTTGATATTGAATATTTTGAAAATTTTGAACTATTTCATAATAAATAAAAGTCAATGAGATAATGTCATAAAAATACATAGTAGAAAACGAAACAAGTGTACTCTTGAGGATTTCATGAACTGATCCATTGTACACTTCAATATTGGATTCTCCGATATTTTCAAAATTTTCAAGTATTTCATGACAACGTTAAACGAAGTTCTATTATAACTAAGTGCAAGACTAAATTTTTTTTAAAACCATCCCCTTCGTAAGGGACCACTTAATAGCAAACAGAATGAAACTAGGCAAGAACCCCACCAGTGTATATAAAAAGCACATGTATCTCTCTTCATCACCCTCCTCGGTTCTCTCTTCATCACCATCCTCGGTTCAAAAGTCTCTCTTCTCCCCCTCTTCAGATCAAAACTTCTCTGAAAATCATGTGCAGCTGCCAATTGTGGCGGAACTGTGAACTCTTGGACATGCATCAAGCTGCCTGGCTGAAAGCCCAGAATGATCCACAACTTACGTGAGAGTTACATTTTTTCTTAAAATTCTTTTTTTCTCCAACTCTTATATATGGATTTTTTTTTTCCTCTTTATTATTGTCTTCAGACAAGCTGAAAAGATTGATCATCGTCATGCCTACGAGCAAGCTCAAGTAAATGTCATTCAGGCCATTCAACGGATCTGACAAAATGAAGTTTTGGTCCTATCTTCCACCACTAAGGCAAGGGAATTTCTAGGCATTTGGCATAAGTTAAGGAATAATCGCGGTGCTCTGCGCATTGTTCAAAATTGGAAATGTGAATAGACGTGACAGAACAACCATCCGCCGCTGGCAGGAAGAGCATCGATTCACTATTCATAATTATTTTTTTGACTTGCCACCACCATCAAACCAATAGTCCATCCTTTTTTTATTTTTCTAGACCATACCGACCTAATTATATATTGTAGTTTGTTTTTCAATGTAAATAGATCTTTGGAACCTTAAACCAATAGTCCATCCTTTTTTTTTCTAGACCATACCGGCCCGATTATAAATTTTGACGAAATTTTGACGGAAGTAAATATGTCACATAAATATAAATTTGAGATTTTTTGTGTCACAAAAAAGTTTAGCGTAAATATGTCACAGTAAATAGTTGTTGGTCTATAATTTAAGAACTAGTAACTGACCTTATTAAGCCTAGGACCAAGAAATAAATAGCCTTATGGAAGATCCACTCGGGACCAACCGATTATTTTTTTTCTAATTTTATTTTTTGTATTCCTTAAAATGACAAACATACCCCAAGTAATATGGCTTGGATAGAACATTCTCAGGGTTGACTAGCGGTACAACGAGATAATATGACTAGTAATTTCCAATGCATGGTACTCATATTAATTGTAAAGCCAACTATAAAGGTATCACTCCTACTTTCTCAATCCAAACAACATCTCACTTGAGCTCAAGAGGATTAATCAACATTTTGAACACAAACTATAGTCCGTTTGAAACTTTTCCTTCAATTACACAATTTAGAATCTTCAAAACTCCGTAAAACATAATCTTAACAAAATTCATCTATTAATACATAAGTCATACACATAATGGAAAATCCTAAAACTTACCCACCCCGTGCTTCACATATTTCCCCACCCAATAGGGGCCAACACCATGCCCTCACACAACCCTGGTCCAAACCACCGAGCCACTCCTTCAAATGAAATTAATCTTGCCGAGCCATCGCCATAACTAAATCAACAATTTGTAATTGCCTCGTCATCTACAACACTCGGATTCACTCAACTTAGAAAGCAAAACCACTAAAACCTTATGTCTAGCTAATCTAAAACATGGAGAGATGTCTCTCGCTGCCAACACAACCAAGCGAAATACTCCATTCCAACGCCACACAGCCACACAGTATAGGTTCCAACAGTCCTTGGATTAGGGATCGGCCCAATCCCGTTAAGAATTGGATTAGGATCGGCGGGGTTGGGCCGATCTTGGGTTGGTCTAAGATCAATCTTGGACAAATGCTCACTCCTAAAATAAATACCCATAAAAGTTAGGTTAAAATTAAATGGGCAAAAAGAACAAAAAATCTTAAGCTATGTTTACTGTGACATATTCACGCTAAACTTTTTGTGACACAAAAAAACTCAAATTTATATTTAGGTGACATATTTATTTCCGTCAAAATTCTATCAATCAATACTATTAAGTAACGAGCACGGAGAGAATTTGAGATTCAAATTTTGAGCCCTTTGTGAGGAGAAAGAAATGGGGTTCGCAGCTGCTGGAGAGGAACGAAAACGCCTGCTTCTCTTTCTTTCTTCCGTGCCGAAATAAATGCATTGTAGAGGAAGCGTGCAGGCTAAGGAGAGAGAAACCGTGTGTAGGCTACGAGAGGGAAAAGAAAGCAGAAGAATTCAGTGGGGCCCACGCTTCCACGTGGCCCCGCATGAATGGTCGGGGACCACGCTAACATGCACACGGTTTCTGCACGCCATTGGCCTCCGGAGAAGGGAAGAAGATGCCAACTACACTTGGCAAATGCGCGTCATCAACCAAAATGAACATAATCAAGTAGAAAAATTTTCTATATGAGATCAAGTTAATAAGGAGGAATTCTAAGGATCTGTTTTTTATTTGGCTCGGTGCAACTCTAAAAATTAGTAGCTTTAAGGTTATGATCAAATTCAAAGATCAACATCAACTATTTTTTTAACTTGTAACATTTAACAAGAAATCACACACCATGACAATGTCATTATTTCTAGTCAAAATCCATAAAAGCAAGAAACTATATAAAGAATTATATAATGTGCATTGTATTATGTTAAACCATTTGAAGGAATTTATACATGATAGAATATACTTTGTCATAAATATAATTAAGTGTCGACACACGTAAATTCAAATATATTTTTTTTTTTAAATTTTTGAACAATATAATTTGATATTGAATACTTTGAAAATTTTGAACTATTTCGTAATAAATAAAAGTCAAGGAGATAATGTCATAAAAATACATAGTAGAAAACGAAACAAGTGTACTCTTGAGGATTTCATGAACTGATCCATTGTACACTTCGATATTTGATTCTGTATTTCGTGACGACGTTAAACGAAGTTCCATTGTAACCAAGTGCAAGATTGAAATTTTTTTAAAACCATCCCCTTCGTAAGGGACCACTTAATAGCAAACGAATTGAGACTGGGCAAGAACCCCACCGGTGTATATAAGAAGCACATATATCTCTCTTCATCACCATTCTTGGTTCTCTTTTCATCACCCTCCTCAGTTCAAAAGTCTCTCTTCTCCCCCTCTTCAGATCAAAACTTCTTTGAAATTGAGTGCAACTGCCACTTGCGGCGGAACTGTGAACTCTTGGACATGCATCGGGCTGCGTGGCTAAAAGCCCAGAACGATTCGCAACTTACGTGAGAGTTATTTTTTTCTTAAAATTCTTTTTTTTCCAACTCTTATATATGGATTTTTTTTTTCCCTCTTTTTTATTGTCTTCAGACGAGCTGAAAAAACTAATCATCATCATGCCTTCGAGCAAGCTCAAGTAAATGTCAATCAGGCTATTCAATGGATCTGACAAAATGAGGTTTTGGTCATATCTTCCACCGCTAAGGCAAGGGAATTTCTAGGCATTTGGCGTAAGTTAAGGAATAATTGCAGTGCTCTGCGCACTGTTCAAATTGGGAACGTGAATAGGCGTGACAGAACAACCATCCGCCGCTAGCTGGAAAAGCATCAATTCACTATTCATAATTATTCTTTTAACTTGCCACCATCATCAAACCAATAGTCCATCCTTTTTTCATTTTTCTAGACCATACTGGCCCGATTATATATTGTAGTTTGATTTTCAATGTAAATAAATCTTTGGAACCTTAAACCAATAGTCCATCCTTTTTTTTATTTTTCTAGACCATTCCGGCCTGGTTATATATTTTGACGGAATTTTGACAGAAGTAAATATGTCACATAAATATAAATTTGAGATTTTTTGTGCCACAAAAAAGTTTAGCGTAAATATGTCACAGTAAACAGTGTTGGTCCCTAATTTAAGAACTAGGAACTGACCTTATTAAGCCTAAGACCAAGGAATAAATAGCCTTATGGGAGATCCACTCAGGACCAACGGATTGTTTAAAATTTTTCTAATTTCATTTTTTGTATTTCTTAAAATGACAAACATCCTCCAAGTAATAAGGCTTGGGTAGAACATTCTCAAGGTTGACTAGCGATACAATGAGATAATATGACTAGTAATTTCTAATCTACGGTACTCATATCAATTGTCAAGCCAACTATAAAAGTATCATTCTTAATTCAAACAACATCTCACCTGAGCTTAAGAGGGTTAATCAACATTTTGAACACAAACTGTAGTCCGTTTGAAATTTTTCCTTCAATTACACAATTTAGAATCTTCAAAACTCTGTAGAACATAGTCTTAACAAAATTCATATAGTAATACATACGTCATACACACAATGAAAGATCCTAAAACTTACTCACCTCGTGCTTCACATATTTCCCCACCTAATAGGGGCCAACACCATGCCCTCAAATAGCCCTAGTCCAAACCACCGAGCCACTCCTTCAAATGAAACTAATCTTGTAGAGCCATCGCCATAACTAAATCAACACTTTGTAAGTGCCTCGTCATCTACAACACTCGAATTCACTCAACTCAGAAATGAAAACCACTAAAACCTTATGTCTAGCTAATCCAAAACATGGAGAGATGTCTCTCGCTGTCAACACAATCAAGCGAAACACTCCATTCCAACCCCACACAGCCACACAGTATAGGTTCCAACAGTCCTTGAATTAGGGATTGACCCAATCCCCTTAAGAACTGGATCAGGATCGGCGAGGTTGGGTCGATCTTGGGTTGGTCCAAGATCAACCTTGGAGAAATTCTCACCCTTAAAATAAATACCTATAAAAGTTAGGTCAAAATTAAATGGGCAAAAGGCACAAAAAAATCTTAAACTATGGAAGGACATTTGCACATTATCGGGTTACTATTCACCCTTCTCTCTCACGCGGGCGATGGAATCCCTGTAGCTCGTGTTTCTAGTTCTTCGGCTGGACGATTGGTTGACCGTTTGGTGGGGCTCCTCTTTGGTGGATTGTGACATCATTATCCACTTATTGAATCATACACTCTCTTATTCGGGTACGTTGTCTCCATTTCTCTGATTATGGCCTGCGTGGCTAGGGTTTCATTTGCTACTCTATTTCTGCGAATTTGATGGTGGGACCGAATTCTGTCGGTGAATTCCATTTGTCGGTAGAAGAGAGTATGGAACCACGTGGTAAAGACCCATTGGTAGTGGATGAAGGTCCTTCGAACTCGTTGCAGTCGATTTCCCGAGATGGTGTCACTATTCATCCTTCGGAAGGAAATCAGAGAGTGTCCCGTGTTCAAGCTGTTGAGCGCCACTCATCTAGAGGCAGGTCGGGTTCTAGAAAGCCTACTGGCCGTTCCAAAACTGATAACGCTCAAAAGAAGACCTGGGTGGCTATTGCTCGAACGGTTGCTAAAGGTTACGACCTGGTGTTCACACCTCCAACTATGGTGAACAACAAGCCCGTGATTGAAATTACGAGCTTGATTTGGAAGCCTAGACCCGAAATTGCATAGTTGTCTTATGGGGCACTTCATTGGACGTAGGCTACCGTTCAAAATGGTGGAAGAAGCCATGAAAAAACTCTGGGGACCTAAGCTATTTGAGGTGATGTCGAACAGCAAAGGCCTCTTTATGTTTCATATTCCTGACAAAGATTTTCGTAGGAAAGTCCTTGAAGGTGGTAGAGTAACGGTTGCAAATGTGCCCCTAGTCCTATAACAATGGACGCCAGGGCTTGAGCTGAGAAAGAAGTTCCATCCCACCGTTCCGGTCTGGATTCACTTATCTAATCTACCTTTCTCCTGCTGGTTTGCACACTTTATCGGTAGAGTTGCTAGCGCAGTTGGGAAGCCTATGTATGTAGATCAACGAACCGAACAGCTTAAGAGCATGTCTTTTGCTCGTGTATGTGTGGAAATAACCCCAAAACAGGAGTTTGAAGAGGTTATTGAGGCAACTTTTAATGGTGAAAAAATGACATAGGGGTTGAATACGAATGGATACCACTGGCTTGTGCTAAATGTGGAGTATTCAGGCATAATTGTGCAGGAAAAGCTGGGGCAAATCCCAAGGAATCGACCCGAGTTTCAGCTCATCCCACTGAACAGGAAGCATCTCGTATTCCCGATGCTCCTCCTAATACCACTACGAATGCGCAAACAGCAATGAATCAAACTGTTGAGGAGGAGCCTTTGCCGAATTCTCTTGTGGCAGAGCCTCAGCATCCGAAGGTCCCTAGAGAAGAGTATGCTGCCCCGCATTCTTCGATGCTGGAAAAATCGCATGAGGCTGCAACTTCTTCCTCAATTCTTTTGATTGAACCTGATGAAGGCGGATGGAACCAGGTCAAGTCAAAAAAGAAGAAAAAACAACAACAATTCCATATGGACCCGGCTGCCTTTGAACTTTCTCCGATGGGTGATGGAGGCCAAGTCCTTAAGGTACCTAGCCCCTCGGACCCTGCTTCCAAAGAGCTCACAATACCAGAGGAAGGACTTCGGTCCCCTCATTCTACGAAAGGTACGGCTCGCAATGCTACCATCTCTTCCTCGCAGGAAGATGAGATATATAACTCTTCCCCTGGAGCTGAGAAGGGCTCCACGCAAGACCATCTCCTTCAACTACGCCCTGATCTGCCTGATCTGGTCCAGCCTGAAGATTCCAAGGTGACTAAATCAAGTCGCAAGGCCTCCAAACGAAAGTAGGATCTCTTATTCCTTTTTGATGTTTTTTGGATTCTGGAACGTTAGGGGCATCATGAACCCTGTTCGCAGGGCTGAAGTTAGAAAGCTTGTTAATGCTAATAAGTTATGCCTAGTTGGCCCTTTTGAGACTAAGGTCCCAGAGCAATTATTTGACTCTATTTCTTCCAACCTCTTAAGAGAATGGCATTGGACTGCTAATTATGATTACGCCCCTAGAGGCAGAATTTGGATAGGATGGGATCCAAACTCTGTTGTTTTTGATGTGGCTTCCTTCAATGATCAAGCCATCCATGGCCGTCTTTCTTCGATTTCTGCTAATCTTACCTGCGATATCTCTGCGATATATGGGGAGCACTCTTTTGTGCGTCGGAGACCGTTGTGGAATGATCTTATTTACTGTGACGAGCTCTTTCAAGACTCGGCCTGGCTTGTTGCGAGCGATTTCAATGCTATTAAAGATCCCTCTGACCGAATGGGTGGCTCTAACGATTGGATTCCTTGTTTTGATGAATTCAAGCTCTGTTTAGATCAAACGGAACTTGAGGACCTTAGATACTCTGGGTGTAGATATACTTGGTCAACTTCAGTGGGAATGGCCAGAAAAATGTGAAAAATTGATAGGGTCCTTGTAAACACAAAATGGAGAATGGACTTCTCTTTTTCGGAAGCGTCTTTTCTCAATCCCGGTATTTCTGATCATACTCCTATGCTGGTTAGAGTTGACAATCCTCGGCCAAGGAGGAAACCGTTCAAATACTTTGATTTCTGGGCCGATCATCCAGACTTTGATTCCATAATCTCCAGTGCTTAGGGAAGTCACGTGTGGGGTGTTCCGATGTTTCGTCTTGTGACCAAGCTCAAGCGGGTAAAAGCCAGCCTCAGGGCCCTCAATTTTGAAGCATTCTCGGATATTTCCCAGAGAACTCTTCATGCAAGGGACATTCTGAATTCTACTCAGAGCTTGCTTCAGTCGGACCCAGAAAATGTTTTGCTGGCAGAGCAAGAAAGAATACAACGAATCCGGTTTATAGACCTCCGTCGCCAGGAAGAATCCTTCTACAGGCAAAAATCAAGAATCAAGTGGTTAAAGGAAGGTGATCGTAACACTAGATTCTTTCATAATCATGTCAAAGCGAGATGCCTTAATAACCGAATTCTATCGGTGAAAGACCCCTCAGGCACGGTAATTTCAGATCCTGATTTGGTTCCTCAGGTGTTCCTTTCTTTCTTCACGGATCTGCTTGGCTCTCGGGTTGATTCTTTCAAACCTAATCTTCAAGACTTGATTCCTTTTGTTTGGAATTCTATCTCGGATGAACAGGCTTGTTCTCTGACTGCTTCGGTCTCTTTGCTAGAAGTAAAGAATACCTTGTTTTCTCTTGCTAAGGGCAAAAGTCCTGGTCCGGATGGTTTCTCGGCCGAATTTTTCAAAAAGAACTGGAATATTGTTGGCCCCTTACTTACTGAGGCCGTCCAAGATTTTTTCGCCACTGGCCTTCTGCTGAAGTGAATGCCACTATTTTAGCCCTTATTCCTAAGGTTCCTAATGCGAGTGAAGTGAAGGATTTCAGGCCAATTGCGTGCTGCAACACTGTCTATAAACTTATTACAAAAATATTGGCCAATCGAATTGCTTCGGTTCTTCAGGAGCTCATTAGTCCCACCCAGAACGCATTTATTAAAGGCAGACGCATAAGAGACAATATCTTGTTGGCTCAAGAATTGTTTGCAGGTTTTCATCTTAATCCCTATCTTCCTAGATGCGCGGTGAAGGTGGACTTTCGCAAGGCTTATGACACTGTTGATTGGGACTTCCTCGAACTTACTCTTAAAGCTTTTCGGTTTCCTTCATGGATCATTACCCGAATTATGGCGTGTGTTCGCAAACCTAGTTTTTCAATCTCTCTCAATGGGGAGCTCCACGGTTTCTTCCCGGGTTGTAGAGGCCTCAGACAGGGTGACCCCCTGTCGCCTTATCTGTTCACTCTAATCATGGAGATCTTCTCAGGTATCCTGGCTCAGAGGACTTCCTCCGAGGACTTTAACTACTTCTGGAGATGTAAGTCTTCCAAACTTACCCACTTATTTTTTGCGGATGATGTGTTTCTTTTTAGCCAGGCGGATTGGAATTCGGTCATTGCTCTCAAGAGAAGCCTTGATATTTTCTCGTCTTGGAGTGGTCTTATCCCTAACAAAGACAAGAGTGAAATCTTCCTTTCGGGGGGAGACATATTATCCGAAATAGAATTCTGCTTCGTTCGGTTTTCAAGAAGGTAACCTTCCTGTTAGATATCTGGGAGTACCAATTATCTCCAAAAGATTGACCAAAAGTGACTGTACTCAACTTGTGGATCGTATCACTGGGAGAATTCGCTCTTGGTCCCATAGATTCCTTTCCTTTGTAGGAAGGGTTCAGCTTATTAAATCGGTGCTTCATGCTATCCAATCATTCTAGGCCAGTGTGTTTACTCTCCCGACCTCGGTAATTGCGGGCATCGAAAGTATCTTCATACGCTTCTTGTGGAAAGGTACTTCTTTGAGTTCGGGGGGAGCTAAAGTGTCTTGGACGGATATCTAACTTCCTAGAGGAGAAGGAGGACTGGGCCTGCGTTCGATAAAAGAGTGTAATACAGCCTCTATGTTGAAATATATTTGGATTTTATTCACGGACTGAAGGAATTCGAGTCGGCAGAAGACGACTTACCTGATTCTAATGCGCAAACAGCAAATGGCCCCGGAACGAACGTTGAATTGCCGATCAAACACGAACAATACTTCCTTACGTTGGTCTGGATGCAATCACTAGGAAAACACCCGATTTCCACGGCGTAAATGCCGATTGTTCTTGCAAAATTGAAAATGGAATGCCTTCTTCCTTTGATGATGGAAATGGAGAGAATTCTTGTGTGTGTATTTTGCCAACAGGTACATATGAGTGTCTACAAAAGGCTTTTATATGACTCACGACACCCCTACAAATGGTGTCCCTCCATCGTACCGTATCAAGTGCAAATGGTGCGGTCCAATCGCACCTCATCATGGACGTACTAGCTGGTAGTACTACATCTCCCACTCGGACATGATGAGCTTGACAGTGCTCTATCAAGAATATAAGGCATTCAACATTCATCAATTTTACAAAACAATTCATACTTGCAAATAAGCCGTGCGACCAGTGAGTACACCTGCACTTGGGAGCTCAAATTATGCACCTGTTAGGGATAACATAATGGCTACAACCCCGAAAAGAAATAAATAATCGATGTCTCACAGTGCCCCAGACCTATTTTGTTACATCAGTCCAAGTATACCTATCCCTTAAAGGCTATACTTGACTATTCTCAAGACAACATGTATTTACAATTACATCCGCAACCACATAAGGCGATATAATTGGTCGACCAGTAAATACATGCGATGGATGTATAACAACAATAGTCTTCCTTCGCACTCATGTCTCTCTCCATTTCAGAACAATTGCTTTCCTAGTCACATCCCATAAAACCATATCTATTCATGGCCGCCGATAACATGCTAAAGTAGCAACATTGATCTTTCACTTCGAGAACATAGTCAGAAGTAACATAGGGCACAAAATGAGGTAAATTATAAATTACCTCAAGGGCTCACACGATGAGTAAATAGGGATTATTTCACTCACCTTCCCTTGTCGATCGTATAATGCACATGTAGTATGAATTACATGCTATAGTGGATTTCTCTTACTATAAGAGCGTATGTCATTCATTAAATATATCCACTATACGGATCTTAGCCTAAACATAGTCACGTGCTTCACGTACTCATGTTTAGCTCGAGTACTATATCAGCTCGCTTTCTATAGTGCCCAATTAAGTACTCGCATCCGGCATCATTCAGGCATACATGATTGTGGGATAATCATGTTCGGTCTTATTATAAACAAATTACAAACCTCATCTTGACTCCAATCAAGGCGACATATTTTATGTACCAAACTTGCTCTTCAGCATTTATTTGCACATAACGTCTCATCTCAACGTGCTAACTACAGCACTTGAGGCGATTACTCGTGTAAGTGAGCCAATCATTGCCTGATGACATACCTTTCAATAATATATGTGTGTATGTGCTAGTCTCATAATGGATTTGTACTTATTGATAAAACATCAAGTCACTAATAATCAAACAAGTACAATACATATGTCCACAAATACATAAACCAATGATCCTCCACAATTACATATATCATATTCTACGCAATCCTAGTGACATCCTATGGGTCAAGAATATGTCTCTAGGATTAGCCTTCGTAAGTGGATCAGTAATCATTCTATTAGTTAAAATGTATTGCAGGATCACTTCTTTATGCGCTATAACATCTCTGATGAAGTTGTTCCTTATGTCAATATGCTTCGTCCTTCCATGATACTTGGGATCTTTGACATAGGCAATGGCGGCTTGACTATCGCAATAAACTGTCACCGGTCTTGGAACTTCAGTGACAGTGACTAAATCTTCCAAGAAGCGTTTTAGCCATACTACTTCTTGCACTGCGGCAGAACATGCAATAAATTCTGCCTCCATAGTAGATAATGCCGTGCATGTCTGTTTCTTGCTATTCCAAGAAATTGTGCCTCCATTGAGCAAGAATGCATATCCAGAAGTTGATTTACGCTCGTCGAGGTCTTCACCCCAATCAACATCTGAATAGCCTAATAGGCATAAATCATTCCCTTGGTAACAAAGTCGATATTCCATGGTGCCCTTCAAGTATCTAAGGATCCTCTTCACTGCTTTCCAGTGTGCTTGACCGGGATTTGATTGATATTGGCTCACCAATCCCACGGCATAACATATGTCGGGTCGAGTACACATCATAGCATACACATCATAGATTACTTTAATTTCTTCTGGAGTCTTAGGACACATCTCAGCACTTAGGCCTTCACCTTGCATGACAGGGGTATCAATGGGATTACAATACTGCATATTGAAACGTTCAAGAATCTTCATAATATAAGACTCTTGCGATAAAGCAAGGAGTTTCCTAGATCGATCTCTTTCGATCTTAACGCCTAATATATAAGCAGCTTCTCCCATGTTCTTCATTTCAAAGTTGGAGGATAACCATTCTTTTATGGTGATAACCATAACCTTGTCATTTCCAGCCAACAGAATATCGTCCACATAAAGTGATAAAATCATAAATTTATCTTCGGACCGCTTGACATATACACAATGATCCTCTTCGATCATCATGAAACCAAAAGTTGTTATAGCTCTATGAAAACGAAGATACCACTGTCTAGATGATTGCTTAAGGCCATAAATCGAGCGATGAAGTTTGCATACTTTATCATCTTGGCCTTTAGCTATGAAACCTATCGGCTGCTTCATATAGATTTCCTCATCTAATTCTCCATTGAGAAATGCCGTCTTTACATCCATTTGATGTAATTCTAGGTCCAAATGTGCGACGATGGCTAGAATAAGGCGTATTGAGGCAAACCTTACAACTGGTGAAAAAGTTTCCTCATAGTCTATACCCTCTTGTTGAGTATAACCTTTTGCCACAAGGCGAGCCTTATATTTTTCAATGGATCCATCCGCTCTTTGCTTAATCTTAGAGACCCATTTTGTTTCCAATGGCCTTGCGATTTGGCGGTAGATTAACCAAGTCCCAAACATGATTTGCCCTCATTGACTCCATCTCATCTTCCAAAGCTTTTCTCCATTCTTCCTTGTTAGAGAATGAGAGAGCCTCTTGAACAGTCTTTGGCTCAGCATCGTCTTTCTGAGCAATCATAAATGATTCCCCTTCAATCTCAAAACGACGACGAGGAATACTTTTACGATTACTTTTACGCAACTGAATTTCCCTTGAATTCGGTTCGTCAGGCGATGCAACACTCCCACTAGGTCTTGCATGTTGAGGTAAATCTTTATTTCCCTCTACGACATTAGTGGGTGTGTTATTAGGATCTTCCATCTCATATAATTGGAAGTCTTTATCAATCTCACCTCTACTTGGAAAATCGTTCTCCAAGAACGTGACATCTCGTGACTCTATTTCGGTCACACTTCCATCAGCTTGTTCACCTATGAACACATATCCTTTGGAGTGTTCAGAATATCTAATAAAGATACACTTCTTCCCTCTAGGGCCTAATTTGTCATATTTATGGGAAGAATCATGAACATAAGCTGCACACCCCCAATGGACGTAGACTACTTAAGTCTGGTTTCCTACCAGTCCATAATTCATAAGGGGTGGAAGTGACCGACTTTGAGGGCACTCGGTTAAGTACATAGGCAGCAGTCAATAATGCATCTCCCCAATAAGAGATAGGTAAATTTGCTTGTGTCATCATGGACCTAACCATTTCCAATAGAGTTCTATTCCTTCTCTCAGCTACCCCATTTTGTTGTGAAGTACCAGGAATAGTCAATTGTCGTACAATTCCCTTTTCATCACATAGAGTCTTGAATTGCTCCAATAGATACTCACGTCCGCGATCAGTTCTCAATGCCTTTATTGTTTTGTTTAACTGATTCTCTACCATCGCTATATATCGTCTAAAGCAGTCCAATGCTGCTGACTTATGGGAGATCAGAAAGACATAACCGAAACGCGTGAAGTCATCTATGAAAGTGATGAAATATGAGGCTCCATGCCTCGCCCTCACATTCAAAGGACCACAAATGTCAAAATGTATGAGTTGCAATGGAAGTTCGGCTCTAGTCCCTTTACTGAATGGTTTTCTAGTTGCTTTTCCAGCTAGACAATGTTCACATACAGGTAGATCCACATTGGTGAGTGACCCCAAAAGGCCTTCTCTAGCTAATCTTTGCATTCTTTGCAACCCAATGTGACCTAATCTAGCATGCCAAGTACTTGCATCAATCTCAACATTACTAGCAGATGCAATTAAAGAAAAACAACCATCAACATTAACATTGTACTAATTATAGTCAATGTCCAACACCATAAAACCATTCAATACATGACCTGAACCATAATAAACCGTTCCAAACAAAATGTCAACACAATTACCATGGAAATTCAATACATAACCTAAGCTAAGAAGGACAACTACGGAGACCAAGTTTCGTCGAATATCTGGAGCATAAAGGACATCATGCAGGAATAAGTTTCGACCACCACATAAAATTAATTTACATGTGCCGATACCCTTCACTTCAACTCTTGAGTTATTTCCAACATATATCCATCTTCTTCCAGGCGGTATCCGACGATACTCCACAAATGCTTCTCGATCTCTAGCTACGTGGTCTATTGCTCCTAAGTCTACAGTCCACATTGGATGAGATTCAGCAAGCATCACAGTACTAGAAACAAAAGCATTATTTAAAATAATAGAGTAATAGGGTACCTTTTCCGGCTCAGTGCATTCACAAGTAAAATGACCCATCTTGCCACAATTGTAGCACTCCATCTTGGTCTTGTCCTTCTTCTTACCACGCTTCTTGCGTTGGAAGGTCTTAGCCCTCTTAGATGTCTGATCAGTCTTCTTCCCTTTGTTGTTGAATTAAGAATTCCTTTTGCGCTTGAAGCCCGAAGCTTTGCATGAACTCGATTCAGCAACATAAGCATGGGTGGAGGATCTTGCAGCCTCTAGGCGCTCATCCTCTAATTCCAAGTGACGCGCTATATCATTAAAAGTGACAATATTCTCATTATGCATCATATTGATCTTCATATGCTCCCAATTGTCAGGAAGAGACCTTATAACAGCCTGAACTTGCTATTCATCAGTAAGGGAATGACCTGCTGACTTCAGCTCATGAATCATGTTTGACATCTCCCGAAGGTGCTGCCTCATCGTTACATTTGGGCGCTTTCGGAATGTGCCAAACTTAATGGTGAGTCTCCTCAGCTTAGTGGCAGATGTACCCCCAAACTTATCTTTCAAGGCAATCCACATAGCTTGAGCTTTGTCATAACTTTCAAACTCACACATGAGATCATCTTGCATACAGCTCAGCAACGTGACGCGAGCAATGCTATTTTTCTTTTTCCAAGCTTGATAAGCTTCCAGATCTCTCCTGTGTTGAGCTGAAGTCCCATGCTCAGGTTCATCCATTGTGTGGTTGAGGGTTTCCAAAACCTCTTGCTCCTCAAGGATGTACTGAACCTTTTGGTGCCAAATATCATAATTGTCACCGTTCAATTTCTCACCCTTATTGAGGTCAGCCACAATGGTCTTAGATGCCGAAGCCATAATCAATTTCTATAGCACATTGACATAATAAACGCAGAATCAATACTAGCACATTTTACAGAGTAACACACATATTTAATTTGCAGCAAAGACAAACTAAATTAATGATAACTCAACAAAAGACACAGAGGCAAAAGTTCACTGTGTTCCCAATCAACTTCTATGTACAATTGTTCTATTATCATTAATTAGTCTAATTTGCACAAATTTTAGGAATAAGTGCAGCGGAAGTCCTAAAACTTGTCGCGAATGTGCATTTCAGTCCTAAAACTTGCAAAATGTTTTTTTCAGTCCCAAAACTTGTCAAAACGTTACAAATGAGTCCTAAAGCCGACGCCATTAACTTTTCCGTTAAAAAAGTTGATGTGGCATTTTAAATTATTTTTTATTTTCCAGGTGGATTTTTTAATTATTTTTTAATCATTTTTTAAAAAAATAGATTTATTCATTTTATCTAATTTTCACCAAAAACTTAAAAAGATAAAATAAAAATATTATTTTTAAAAATTGTTTTAAAAAATTGTTTTAAAATGATTAAAAATAATTAAAAAATCCACCTGGAAAATAAAAATAATATAAAATGCCACGTCAGCATTTTTAACGGAAAAAGTTAACGGCATCGGCTTTAGGACTCACTTGTAACGTTTCGACAAGTTTTAGGACTGAAATGAACATTTTGCAAGTTTTAGGACTGAAATGCACATTCGCGACAAGTTTTAGGACTTCCGCTGCACTTATCCCCAAATTTTAAGTTCTAGGTCAGAACTTTCACAAATTCTACCAACCTATGAACTCCCACTAGAAAAAATAATTACAAGTCCTTATGTAATTCTACATTTTTCCATCAACACAAAAATTATAGCATGATATGAACCAACGTACAAATAACAATCATGCTACAACTATTGATCAAAAAATAGCAATTCAACATTTAATGGATTTCCTACCATTGTTCTAATTTTCCAGCAATTAGAAAATTGCATGTATATTAAAATATATACATCACATCATTGAACCAAACTCTACACAGCATGTACAACATCATTTGCACACAAGCCAGTTACTGTATTTCTTAAATCACAAGAAAATACAAGCTACAAATGAATAAATTGCATTTTATACCTTAGAATATGCGTACATAGGGTTTCGTACCCAATTTTAGACATTTATAAAACTCAAATATCCAAAATAAATATACCACAGTGTCGGGAACATCCATATGAACCAAACGCCACCAACCATGCTCCCATCGGAGCTCGCACGTGCCCACACGCGCCGCCTGAGTGCGCAGCGCGTGTTGCGCACGCGCCAGCGAGCCAAAACGCTCCTGGCCGGTCCGACCGCTGACCGGTCCGACCGGTCCGACCGCTGACCGGTCCGACCGTTGACCGTTCAACCTGGTCGGGTCGAGTCAACCGGTTCGGGTCGGGTCATCGGGTCGGGTCTCGAGTCGGGCGGGTCGCCAACCGGCGACCGACTGGCCAACTACCGCCGTCAATGACGTCATCGATGACGTCATCCCCAACGGTTACAAGCCGTTGGGTGACGTCACTGTGACGTCACCACGCGCCGATTGGCAAACCGGCGCGTGACGCGCAGCTGCCGGTCCGCTGACCGGCGCGTGGCGCCCACGCGCAGCGGCTTCTGGCCACGTGTGTGGGCGCGTCCAGCATCGTCTCGCCACACTCGACCCACTGTCGAACTCGTCTCGACGAGTACTTTCATCCTGTATATTCAAAAGTTGATTTTGGCCGAAAAAATATTTCGAAAATTGGTCAAAACCGTACGGATGGGCGCGACCCCGAACCTGTTCTTCGCTCCAGTCCAATTTCGAGTTTTCATATGAGAATTCCAACCATCAAAGAGTCAAACAGTGTAGATTTCATATTCTTGATCTCAATTTCAGATGGTAAACGAGAAAATTGAATGAAAAACAAGGCAGAAATCACGATCAGGCTCTGACACCAATGAAGGAATTCGAGTCGGCAGAAGACGACTTACCTGATTCCAATGCGCAAACAGCAAATGGCCCCGGAACGAATGTTGAATTGCCGATCAAACACGAACAATACTTCCTCACGTTGGTCTGGATGCAATCACTAGGAAAACACCCGATTTCCACGGCGTAAATGCCGATTGTTCTTGCAAAATTGAAAATGGAATGCCTTCTTCCTTTGATGATGGAAATGGAGAGAATTCCGGTGTGTGTATTTTGCCAACAGGTACATATGAGTGTCTACAAAAGGCTTTTATACGACTCCACGACACCCCTACAAATGGTGTCCCTCCATCGTACCGTATCAAGTCCAAATGGTGCGGTCCAATCGCACCTCATCATGGACGTACTAGCTGGTAGTACTACATTAAGAATCGCTGTGGTGCCGTTGGATTCACTCTAACTTCTTAAAAAAATACAGCTTCTGGGTTGCCCCACGGCCCACAATCTGTGCTTGGAGTTGGAAGAAAATTCTTCAATTGAGAGACCCTTTCAGGCGGTCTTTTATGTGGGAAGTTGGTAATGGTCGTTCAATATCCTTATGGTTCGACTCTTGGCTACCGTGTGGCCCTCTTCATCTTCAAGTTCCCCAGCAGTTTTTATCTCCCACCTCTGCATCAGTGGCTTCGTTATTTTCTTATGCTGGTGGTTCGTGTAAGAGACGCCTGGAGGACCTGGGCTTCTCCTTTCCGCCTCTCAAGGTTAGTTCGGATCGTTTTGTCTGGTTGCATCATTCGTCCGGGATCTTCTCGGTTGCCTCTGCTTGGAATCATATTAGAACTTCGAAACCGAGAGTCTCCTGGTCCTCCTTTGTGTGGAACAAGGATATTGAGCCAAGATTCCAATTTTTACTTTGGCTTATCACTTAAAAACGCCTGCCCACTCAAGCGTTTCTTCTTTCCTATGGAAGAATTGATTACTCAACATGCATTTTTTGCAACTCTCAACCTGACTCGATCAACCATTTATACTTTGGTTGTAGTATTGCTGCGACTCTTGTGTTCTTTTGGGCCACCAGGTGTAATCTTCCGTGGAGAAATGGCACTTGGGAAGAAAACCTTGCTTGGGCTAAAGATTTCCATCATGGTAATGACTTCTTTCATAGTATTGCTCGGTTCTCCTTCGGTGCTCTTTGCTACATGATCTGGAAAAAAGAAACGCCATGATTTTTTGGGGGACGCTCTTGATATTCCCTCGTTGAAGAACCATTTGATAAGAATGGTTAAAGAGAAAGCTCTCACCTTCAAGGAAGTTCCTGACTCTCCTCGGAATAGGCGCCTTCAAAGAGGCTGGGGTTTTGACTCCTCCATTTTTGCGTGACTTCAATCCCAGTTTGCTCTCTGCTTCTGCTTCACCTCAGCTATTGGCCCTTTTGCGCAATATGCCCTTTTTCTCTCTCTGGAGCCGTCCGAGGTTTGGTTGCTGGGTGTAGCTTGCTGGTGTTGTCGTTCCTTCTCTGCTTCTCTTGTCCCATGCGTCTGTTTGGCGTCTGTTTGGCTATTGTAACTGGTGCTTTGCTTGTTTTTTTCTTCTTGCCTCTTGGCTTTTACTCGGCTCCCTTTCACTCTAGTCTTTTCTAGAGTGTAAGTTTTTGGCGCCGGTTTTGTACATTTGTCCTTAGCTTCTATATATTTCTTACTTTTACCAAAAAAAAAAAAAAATCTTAAACTATGTTAACTGTGACATATTCATGCTAAACTTTTTTGTGATGCAAAAAATCTCAAATTTATATTTATGTGACATATTTACTTCTGTCAAAATTCTATTGATCAATACTATTAAGTAACGAGCACAGAGAGAATTTGGGATTCAAAACTTTGAGCCCTTTGTGAGTAGAAAGAAATGGGGTTCCTAGCCACTGGAAAGGAACGAAAATGCCTGCTTCTCTTTCTTTCTTCCATGCTGTAATAAATGCATTGCAGAGGAGGCGTGCAGGCTATGGAGAGGTGTGCAGGCTAGGAGAGGGGAAAGAAGGTAGAAGAATTCAATGGGGCCCACACTTCCACGTGGCCTCGCATGAATGGTCAGGGACCACGCTGACATGCATACTATTTCTACACGCCATCAGCCTCCGGAGAAGGGAAGAAGATGCCAACCACGCTTGCAAATGCGCGTCATCAACCTGAATGAACATAATCAACTATGAAAATTTTCTATACGAGATCAAGTTAATAAGGAGGAATTCTAAGAATCTATTTTTTATTTAGCTCGGTGCAACTCTAAAAATTAGTAGCTTTAAGGTTATGATCGAATTCAAAGATCAACATCAACTAATTTTTTTAACTTGTAACATTTAACAAGAAATCACACACCATGACAATGTCATTCTTTCTAGTCAAAATCCATAAAAGCAAGAAACTATAGAAAGAATTATATAATGCGCATTGTACTATGTTAAACCATTTGAAGGAATTTATCCATGATAAAATATACTTTGTCATAAATATAATTAAGTGTTGACACACGTAAATTCAAATATATATTTTTTAAATTTTTGAACAATATAATTTGATATTGAATATTTTGAAAATTTTGAACTATTTCGTAATAAATAAAAGTCAAGGAGATAATGTCGTTAAAATACAGAGTAGAAAACGAAAGAAGTGTACTCTTGAGGATTTCATGAACTAGTTCATTGTACACTTCAATATTTGATTCTCCGATATTTTCAAAATTTTCAAGTATTTCATGATGACATTAAACGAAGTTTTATTGTAACCAAGTGTAAGACTGAAAATTTTTTAAAAACATCCCTTCGTAAGGAACCACTTAATAGCAAAGGGAATGAGACTGGGCAAGAACCCCACCAGTGTATATAAGAACACATATATCTCTCTTCATCACCCTTCTCGGTTCTCTCTTCATCACCCTCCTCGGTTCAAAAGTCTCTCTTCTCCTCCTCTTCAGATCAAAACTTCTCTGAAAATGAGTGCGGCTGCCGCTTGCGGCGGAACTATGAACTCTTGGACATGCATCAGGCTGCGTGGCTGAAAGCCCAAAATGATCCGTAACTTATGTGAGAGTTACATTTTTTTCTTAAAATTCTTTTTTTTTTCAGCTCTTATATATAGATTTTTTTTTTCTTTTTTATTATTGTCTTCAAACAAGCTAAAAAGACTAATCATCGTCATGCCTACGAGCAAGCTCAAGTAAATGTCAATCAAGCCATTCAACGAATCCAAGAAAATGAAGTTGTGGTCCTATCTTCCACCGCTGAGGCAAGGGAATTTCTAGGTATTTAGTTAAGGAATAATCGTGGTGCTTTGCCCACTCTTCCAATTGGGAACGTGAATAGGCGTAACAGAACAACCATCTACCGTTGGTTGGAAGAGCATCGATTCACTATTCATAATTATTCTTTTGACTTGCCATCACCATTAAACCAATAGTCCATCCCTTTTTTATTTTTCTAGACTATACCGGCCCGATTATTATTGTAGTTTGTTTTTCAATGTATATAGATCTTTGGAACCTTAAACCAATAGTCCATCCTTTTTTTTTTATTTTTTAGACCATACCAGCCCGATTATATATTTTGACGAAATTTTGACGGAAGTAAATATGTCATATAAATATAAATTTGGGATTTTTTGTGTCACAAAAAAGTTTAACGTAAATATATCATGGTAAACAGTGTTGGTCCCTAAATTTAGAACTAGGAACTGACATTATGAAGCCTATGACCATGGAATAAATAGCCTTATGGGAGATCCACTCGAGACTAACCAATTGTTTGTTCTTCTTTCTAATTTCTTTTTTTTTTTTTTTGGTAAAAGGTAATATAAATATATATAAAGCTAAGGGAATATAAAAAAGACCGGCACCAAAAACCTACACTCAATCCTCAAAACGAGACAGAGTGAAGGGGAGCCAATGTAAGAAGCCACAAAGGCAAACAAGAAAGCCACAAGGGCACAGCAACAAAACAACAAGTGGAAAAGAGAAAACAACAAGGCCGACCAACCCTCAACTAAGGAGCACTAGGCAGACGAGATTCTTTCTAATTTCATTTTTTGTATTCCTTAAAATGACAAACGTACTCCAAGTAATACGGCTTGGATAGAACATTCTCAAGGTTGACTAGCGGTACAACAAGATAATATGACTAGTGATTTCCAATGCATAGTACTCATATCAATTGTAAAGCCAACGATAAAAGTATCATTCCTACTTTCTCAATCCAAACAACATGTCATCTGAGTTCAAGAGGATTAATCAACATTTTGAACACAAACTGTAATTCATTTCAAATTTTTCCTTCAATTACACAATTTAGAATCTTCAAAACTCTTAGAACATAATCTTGACAAAATTCATCTAGTAATACATACATCATACACACAATGGAAGATCCTAAAAACTTACCCACCCCGTATTTCACATATTTCCCCACCCAATAGGGGCCAACACCATGCCCTCACACAAGCTTGCTCCAAACCATCGAACCACTCCTTCAAATGAAACTAATCTTGCAGAGCCATTGCTATAACCAAATCAACAATTTGTAGTTACCTCGTCATTATTCACTGAACTCATAAAGGAAAACCGCTAAAACCTTATGTCTAGCTAATCCAAAACATGGAGAGACATCTTTCGATACCAACACAATCAAGCGAAACACTCCATTCTAACCCCACATAGTATAGGTTCCAATGGTCCTAGGATTAGGGATCGGCCCAATCCCCTTAAGAGCTGGATCAGGATCGGCGGGGTTGGGCCAATCTTGGGTTGGTCTAGGATCAACCTTAAATAAATGCTCACCCCTAAAATAAATACCTATAAAAGTTAGGTTAAAATTAAATGGGCTAAAGGCACACAAAAATCTTAACCTATGTTTACTGTGACATATTCACGCTAAATTTTTTGTAACACAAAAAATCTCAAATTTATATTTATGTGACATATTTACTTCCGTCAAAATTCTATCAATCAGTAATATTAAGTAACGAGTGCGGAGAGAATTTGGGATTCAAAATTTTTAGCCATTTGTGAAGAGAAAGAAATGGGGTTCGCTGCTACTGGAGAGGATTCTGTGCCATAATAAATGCATTGCAAAGTAGGCGTGCAAGCTCAGGAGAGAGAAATCGTGTGCAGGCTAGGAGAGGGGAAAGAAGGCAGAAGAATTCAATAGGGCCCAAGCTTCCATGTGGCACCGCGTGAATGGTCGGGGATCACGTTGACATGCACACGGTTTCTGCATGCCATTAGCCTCCGGAGAAGGGAAGATGATCCCAACCACGCTTGGCAAATGTACGTCATCAACCTGAATGAACAGAATCAACTATAAAAATTTTCTATACGAGATCAAGTTAATATGGTGGAATTCTAAGGATGTGTTTTTTATTTGGCTCGGTGCAACTCTAAAAATTAGTAGTTTTAAGGTTACGATCGAATTCAAAGATCAACATCAACTCTTTTTTAACTTGTAACATTGTTGACACCTAATTTAGGATTAGATTTAGCATTGGATTATGGAGGGAAATTTTGAAAATAAAATATTTTATGGTTGAAAATATATCCTCATTAGTTGTTGTTTGATTTTGGAGCCATTTTTTGTTAATCTGTCGAGCGAATATCTCACCTGCAAAATCAAATTCGTTGTTGTTGAGCGAATATCTCACCTGCAAAATTCGAGTGTTTCCCCTATAAATAGAGGATCAAAGGCTTCACGCGAAAGGAGGGGGGGACTTTTCTTTGGTGAAAAAATGGAAAAGTGAAAGAGGAGAAAAATCAGGAAAAGAGAGCAGAAAGGAAGCCGTCTGGGGGGGGTCTTCGAGAGAAACAAAAGAAAAAAGAAGGATAGAGAAAAGTACAAGAGAGCAGAAGGAAAGTGACGTGCAGCAGAGGGAAGAAAGCAAAGGGAAGAAAAGTAAAAGCCACCAGAGAAGAGACGTGAGATAAACAGGAGGAGAGAGGAAAAATTAAAAAAAAAAAAAAAAAAAAAAGAAGAAGAAGAAATTCTTCTCCTGCGTACTTATTGCCGTCTGCCCAAGCCTCGACCTCCGCCTCTGCTCATCCGTCCGCGATCTCGCCAGAAGCCACCACCGCCGCGGCACCGCTCCACCAGCAACCCGCGCTCTTCCCCCCGACGCCGCAGCAGCTCGCCCCTGTCGCGGTGCCCCTGCCTCGCTGACGCCTCCGCTCATCCATCCGCGAGCCCATCTGCCCTGCACCTCTGCCCGATCCACAGGAACATCGCGCCGCTGCTCTGCTCCTCCACTGCCCAACCTACAGCAGTCGCGTCCTCTCCGCGCCACTGCCCCTGCTCCGATGCGCCACTGTCTCTGATCCACCGCGCTGTCATCGTCGCCGCCCAATCACTGCCGGAGCACCGACACCGATCGCCGTCCGCCCGGCGCCAATCTACCACACCGGAGAGACGATCTCAAGCCCCGACGTTGCTGCCTCTGTTCCGATCCTCGAAGCCCAGCGAGCGCCGCGCCGTCGCACTGACCCGCGACTCATCGACCTATGCCTGCACGAGTACCGCACCCCCATCATCGATTGTCCCTCTCGCCTACCTTCTGTCAACATGGGTATCCTCCATTAGGTAGTTTGTTTTTTATCTTTATTCTTATTTTTCACTAATTTTATACTATCTTATTTTATTTGTTTTGTTCAATTCAAAATATTGAGATGTGCTTTTCTTTTATAAGTCTAATCAGCATTAATTGCAGGTGTTTTATCCCAAATTATGGTAATTATTAATTTGACCCGTAAGACGTCGGGTCATTTTTTTAATTACTTTAACTTTTAGGAAGTTTGATAATATTTTAGTTGTTAAATCATTATAGAGTTAAAATAGTTGTTAATTTAATCCGTGAAACAACAGATTATTTTTTCAGTTATTTTAATTCTTATCTTTGTTGTTTTAAAATAATTACTTGTTTTGGAAAGATAAAAAAAAACTAAAACATTAAAAAATCATAAAATCATAAAAATCTAAATATTGCATTAGAGCATTTAGGTTTATTAAGTTAGGACTACATTTGTAGGATTATAGTTTCTTTAGATTATACTTCTAAATGTTTTCTTTAATTAGAACTATTTTAAATAGTGTTGGCACATCTCATTATTTTTTTTTAGAATAGCTTTAATGATAAGATATAGTTTGAATTAAACCGATCATTTTAGATAGTTTAATTAGGGTTTTATTAATTCCAAATTTCAAATAAAAAATCAAAAATCTTACATGCATGTCAAATAATTTGCATAATAGGTTTAATTAGAATTTTTCTATTAAAGTAAAACTCATGCATATCAAATTTAGATTAAGATTGCATATAATTAACATTTTTAAAAAAAAAAAAAAAAAAAAGAAAAATTAGGTGTCATGTAGTTTAGAAATCATGTTTAGGGCATGCATTTTCATTAGCATTTTTGTAAGGTTGTAGTTTATAATTTCTTACAATTTATTACTTCATTTGATTAGATGTTATTTCATTAATTGTGCACCCGCATGACCACCCTTTGCATGTTAGTAGCTTAGGTTAACACCCTTTGCATGTTAGTAGCTTAGGTTAAAAATTAACCAAGACTGCCTGCAAAAAATATTTTTTTTATGACAAGGTACCGAAAGGGCGTTAGATTTTTCTAGCGTAACCATGTCCTCGGACTTAATGAATCTCTGGTTCGTAAAAAAAATAAAGCATTCTCCCATACTTTATTTGGGTTTCTAACCATCCCTAATTGGTTAGTGGCGGCTCCAATTTGAGTATAATTGCATGTTTAAATGAGATAATTTCTAGTATCAAGTCGCGATTGGTAGGACTTGGGAGGGTCCGTGCCAAGTCTTCGGACTTAGTAATCCAATAGCCTTTCTTTGAATAATTCACCCTCGGGAAGGTTGCGACAGCTTGGCGACTCCGCTGGGGACGGTTAAAACTCATAGTGGACATAGGCCTGTTTCTTTTTCTAAAAAACAATATTTTGTTTGGCAGCATGGAAACAAGGTACGCTCCTAACATGAAGTGTTAAATGTTTTTACAGAAAGGAGGTATAAGAGGAATAGTGCTTGCTGACTCTTTGTTTTGTAGGAAGGTGTTGAGATTGAATGCTTTTCTTATCATTGAAGTGTTGCTTGTATTATAAATTGTTGTGCATGATTTTCAAATTATTTTAGCACTACAATTGCACACACAACCTGCTGTCGGACCTGGACCGCATTTAAGGATTCTAGGATGGTGTTGAGAAATGGATTAACCTTGAACACGAGACCGCGATGTAGAGGTTGCTTTCTCAACCCCGAAATTTTTTTCATGGTGTCAAATGTGTTTGTCCATATCCGCGAGATTGCGTGATTATTGGACATTTCATTCGACTGAGCCGGGGTTAGGAGAACCTGACACGTTAATGCGAGACTGCAACGGTCAGATCATCCTCTTAGCTCCATTTTGTTAAGCCATCTAGATAGAAATCGAGCCTCACATTTCATGCGTGTGTCTATGTGATTGTCATCCATTACCAGTGAAAGTAAGTTGTCTAAATTCTTTGCAGTTTATTTACTTATGATTTTGTTGGTCCATGACAATTAGGTTTCATCGTCAGCATATAAAATGAGATGTTTTAGTTCCTTAGTTCAATGTTTAGAGTCTCTAATTTCAATTCAGTGTTTTCAGTTTCTAGTTCAATGTTTAGGGACTTAAATTTCGATTCTCAGTTCAATGTTAGGAAGTTTGATTCATTGTTTAAAATAAAATTTTGAATGAAATCAGGCAATTAGATCATTATCATGGACCAATCTCATTTGTTATGATACTTACTGTATTTTTTCCCCTTAGGTAGCATCACGGCACATCCAAGATTGCCAATCCATACTTGTTCCAGAGCAACCATGGCAGATAACACCGAACAAACACGTGTTGCTGAACAAAGTCGCATCACTGTCCTCGAATCGGAGATGAAACAAGTCCTGAATGTTCTTGAGTAGCTCTCTAAACAAATCGAATCTCTCCAAGCAAACACTGCCCCACTAGCTCCACAAGTTGAAGTGGTATTACCACAACATGATCCCGTGGCCGATCCAAGAGACAAAGGCAAGAGTACATTCGCAGTTGGAACATCGACCTCTAATGATGCTTCCAGGGAGAAAATTATTGATGCGCCTCAAATTGTTGATGAGGAGGAACAAGTGATACACTCGGCTATACCGAAGACTGAGCAAGAAAAACGCATGGCAAAAATCGAGGAGAAACTCAAGCAGCTGCAGGGTTCGTTTATCCAAGGACCAACTGATTTGTCCCACTATGCAAAGGTCAAAATGCCAAAGAAGTTCAAAATGCCAGACTTTGAAAAGTATGATGGCACCTCTTGCCCGAAGATCCATCTGCAGACTTATGTGGTCAGGATGACCCAATATGTTGATAACATCCCCTTGATGATTCAATAATTTCAAGCAAGCTTGACAGGACCAGCGCTTTAGTGGTATATCATGAAGGAAATTAATTTGCTTGAGACTTGGGAGGATTTGACTGATGCCTTCTTCAAGCAATATAAGTACAATATTGATGTCACTCCATCTCGAGAGGATTTACTTCACACTGAGAAGAAGAATACGGAATCTTTCAAGGCATATGTCACGAGATGGAGGGCCGTAGCTGCTCAAATTACTCCGGAGCCAACAGAAAAAGAGCTGATGGATTTGTTCATGAAGACACTCCCACCTGAGTATCGAAATCGAATGCTGGAACCGACTGCTGAGTCATTCAATCAGCTAATCCCTTGTTGACGCCTCAATTTTACCTAGGTTTTATTTTTTTATTTTATTTTATTAAGTTTTATTTTCTTTATTTTCGGCTAATAAATGAACAAAAAAATAATTAAAAAAAGCGGATAAAAAACCCAAAAAAGAAGCCTTCCCGCGGGGCCCACTCGCGCCTCAGCTTCCCCCAACCGCGTCATCTCCCTCATCACGCGGTTGCAGCACACGTGCGCAAGGACGCGACGCCAGAGGAAGAGGAACAGTCGCCGGCGTACGAAGCGCAGGAAAACAGGACCACCGAGGGGACGTGACCGGAGGGGGGAACTGTAGCACCCTAAAACCCCCTTAAGGTCGCCACAGTTATCCTTCTTCCTTCGCATTTCAGATTTAGCCATGTATTCTTAGGCTCTTTTTTTTTTTTTTTTTTTTTTTTTTTTTTTTACAAATGGTCTCAGCGCACTCGACTTGCAGAAGCGAAATCACATCTCTCCAATTCTCCCTTCACACAACCAAGAAGGGCAATGCACACAACTAAACATTATAGGATAGTGAAACCGAGTCATTTTTATTTACATATCTACAAGATGGATTCTTTTAGGGTAGGTACATATCAACAGAAAGCCAGCTCATACTAACATGGCTTATACTCAAAAAGAGAAAACTCATCTACCCCTCAAAAACCCTCATACATAGGCTCATCCATCTCTCGGTCTAGGTTTGTCCAAAAAAAATCTCAGCTCTCAGCTCCCAGCTCCCCCTCAGGCCCTACATCCACCCTGGTGCGTCGGACGGCGGTGGTGGTAGCATGCCTCGCATAATCCCGTCTCGTTGCACGTAGACGGAAATGAACTCCTGGAACACGGGGCCATCCTCTAGACCCACCTCATAACGTACTATCACCCGCACCCGGAAGAACGTCAGTCCAGGGACAGATGGACTATCAATCTGGGTCACCCCCACCTCTACGTCAGATGGGATGCCATAAAAAGTGCCTGGAGAGACTGGCTGGAGCGGCATGACTAAGCTGAAAGTTAGTCCCCAAAAGGGGTGAGTATAACAACTCAACAAATACATGATCTCTATGGCCACTCATACATCACACAAGACAGTCAAACATGTCACATCATCACATAACAGCAACAGATATATCATGACATCATATAGCATCAACAGGTAAAATCATGCACATGCCAACCATTAAGCCATAGATATTCAATCATTCATGCACTTACTATCTAGTGCTCATGCATGTACCATGCATACAAATCATCAATACTCAGGCATACATATCACCATATGCACATATATGTCATCCAATGCCCATGCATACATTTCACCATGTGCACATATATACCATCTAATGCCCATGCATACATTTCACCATGTGCACATATATACCATCCAATGCCCATGCATACCAAATTTCACCATATGCACATTTCATTTCCAATTTTCACAATATTAGTTAGCTTTTAATGCATTCCCGGCACACACCATCCGGGCTTCCGGCCCCCCACATTCCGGGCATCTCGCACCCCAACTAGCATCACGAGGAATCCACGGCACACATCATCCGTGCTTCCGGCATTTACACTCCTTAACCGGGCATCTTGCACCCCAACTGGCATCACGAGAAATTCACAGCACACACCATCCGTGCTTCCGGCATCCCCTACGCTCCGGGCATCTCAACTCCGAGGCCATCCAAATTTATGCTCACAAGGCTACTGGGCATCCGGTATTTTCACTCCCTGGCCGGGCATCCCGACACTCCCGGGGCATCATCGACTCACACCATCCGATGGCCTTCTCATTTATCATGATTTACAAACACATGCATGATTCATGGCATACCACATGATGCTCACCACTCATAACTTTATGCAATGCCAAACATCTTTACTCATGTAACATGAAATTCACATGGAATAACTCCATTCAATTAGTTCCCGTAGAATTCAGCATGCATAATTTTCTGAAAACGTCTCAATTAAATACCAAATGACCCTCAAAAATTGCAAAACTCACACACGTGACAGTCAAGACAAAATGGCACACTTTTCATGAGGAATGTATGTTCTAAATGTCAACACACAAAAAGATATCACTCAGCCATTGCAACACAGCGATTTTCGAACATTACAGCTTACATGGTTGTAGAAAAACCCTAAATTAAATATCCAATTGACCACTAAAAATCATGAAACTTTACTAAATCAACATTAAGACATAAAGGTAGAACTTTCATTAAGAACTCATGTTCAAAAAAACCTCACACAAAAAGATATAAACTCGGCAATAAAAATCACAGTTTCAAGCATTTCAGTTTACACAGTTTTGGAATTACTTTAAATTAAATACCCAAACATCATTCAAAAATTATGAAACTTCGCCATGTCATAGCCAAGAGTCTAAAGTAAATTTCTTATGAAGACATTAACATCAGATTCGTCCTACATAATTTGTTACAATAAACAAAAGCTTCGGTTCCTACCACAGAACCGTCCAGAATCAACCATCAACGAAATTTCATCATTTGAGCAACTTATCCTCCTTATTTTCTTCTGATTTTTGGATATGTTCTAGCTTAACATATTTTCTTCAACTTTTATTTAGAAGTCGAAGTAATATTCCCAAAAGAAAGTCACCTTATGATCCTCACAACCTACTGACGTTCCACAGGACAGTCCAGATTCCATGTCCGTGAAAAAATATGCAATTCACTAGGCTATAAAGGTTATATTTGTCTTAATTTTTAGTATGTTGTTCATCAAGATGTTCCCTACAATTCCTATGAAGAAGTCAAAAAGAAATTTCCAGCATAAAGTCACGTTCAACAACCAACAAGCATCAAAGGTCGACATGCAATCCAATATTTACCCGGTTTCATAGAAAATCGATTTCACCCCTTAAATATCGTCTATTTTGCTTCAAATTTGAGTATGTTATACTTCAAGACATTCTCTACAACTTTCATGAAGAAACCAAAGTCAGATTCTAACCCTAAGATCACCTACAAGCTCTCACAAACTTCGGGCGCATACAAGTTCACTCGGGTCCGATTGTACCCACAACAAATTCACTCTCAAAACCTCAATTTCTACCCATAAAACTCACGAAATCAGCCATTAAACAACACTACATCAACACCACAGCAAGTATGAGTAGTTGAGAGACCAATGCTTGCCTTAATTTTCAGCTAGACTTGCGAAGAAACGGTGACAACTCACGGGCGGCTCGGCTTCTCCCTCCTTCTTCTTCTTTTCCTTTTCGCCTTTCTCTCTCTCTCTCTCTCTCACACTCAGCCGGTCGAAGACCCTCACAAACCGACCATTCCTCCTTTTATACCTCTAATTAATCATCATTTGGGTCTAATGATTGTTTTTCATGCAGCTTGACACTTAGCACTTCATGGTGACACTTGGACAAGGCACAAGCCACATGGACAACCACATGGACTCTCGGCCACTCCCTTGGCGTGCATGGAAGGCCTTGGCCGATCTCTCCATGGGCTTATTGGTCGGCCCACCTAGCTGGCCATGAGTCCAATTCCACTCGGCCCAAGCTCCTCAAGCCTATTTCCTAAATTAAATGTCTAATCCTAGCTTATACATGTTTAATTACAAGTAAAATCCTAGCCGTATAACATTACCACAATATCAATCAAGGGTAATTTAATTTCATAGGACACACAATTAGGTATAGAAATTCCTCTCAATCCATTTTTCAATCCAGGCTTAGTCACACATGAGCCTACAAAATCATAGTTCATCGAATGCTCGGCCTTTGGCTCAATTGTAACTTATTAATCCACTGACTAAAGTCTATTAGTGCTTCCATCGATCGGCCACAGTCATCGCATCCTCGAAATTCTTGGATGCCACAGGAACAGCGGCCGACGGGACAGCGGTCTAACCGTCGGCCGAGCCCTCGCCGACCGGCCATCCCCCCCGCCTATAAATAGGGGGGGCCCCGACGACGAAAAACCACGGACGGCGAGAAACGAAGCCAAGAGAGAGAGAGAGAGAGAGAGAGAGAGGCGGCAAGGATCTTGGGCTGCAGATCTTCGAATCCTCCCAACTGAGAGACTTTAGACAGGGGGGCCGAGGACGAGCGGCACTAGATCTGAGGTCGGCCGACGTCGAGGGAAGGAGACTCGAGGGTGAGAGTGGTTCGAGGAGGCTTCGGTGTCGACCAAACCCACGCCGTCGCCGTGGTCGTTTGCCGTGACCTCTGCCGTCGCAAATCAAACCCCCGCCGTCACCATCGAAGGTAAAAACCCTCGCTGATCGCCATAGCCGTCATCGCCATTAACGCCGCCGCCGCCGATCCACCATTCCTTCCCCCTTTTTTTCGAAGCTGCGAAATCGCAAACCCTAGGGTTTGCGATTTCGGTCAAAAACCCGGATCCGGGTTTCGGAACCGGGTAGGGTTCCAAAGATAGGGACGGCAGCGAGTCGGGTCGCCGGGTCGTCTTCGGGTCGGATCGGGTCGAGTGTAGGCTTACGGCGTCGTTTTTGTAAGAAGAGTTAAGAGTCGGGTCGTCGTCGGGTCGGACTGGGTCGGGTGTCCTTGAAACGTCGTCGTTTCGTCGAGAAGCGGGTCGAAAGTTAGGCCGGATCCGGGTAGGGTTTCGCCCCAGGACCCGGATCTGCGCCGAACGGATGTGACACCGTTTGGTCAAGAAGGAGTGAACGACGCCGTTTTGAAGAGGAACGGGAGCCGAGTTGCGGAGTCGGGTCAACGGGTCGGGCCGGGCGTCCATGCCGGCCGCGACGCCGTTTTGATGCCCCGCTTCAAAACACGGCTTCCTCCCGCATTTCGGGCTGGCCCGAGCGGATCGACCCGTGGATCCGGCCGGGTCGCCCTTTTGAATATCTTTATTATTTTCAAAAAAAAAGCTTTTAATTTCCGAAAAAATAAAAAAGAGGTTTAAAATTTTTTAAAATGTTTTATTTCAAAAAAATCAGAAATCAAAACAAAAATTATTTATTTTCAAAAATATTTAGAAAAAATCAAAAAATTATTATTTTCCAAAATATCCAAAAATATTAAAATATTTTAATATTTTCCAAAAATGTCAAAAATTCCAAAAAAATGTCAAAATTCATAAAAAGCCCAAATTTTCATAAAAATGCCAAAAAAACTTGTATTTTTCCAAAAATACCCCAAAAAAGCCAAAATCCCTTTTATGTCCAAAATGAGGAAAATACCCAAAAAATGTGATTTTTCCTAAAATGCATGGAGAATCCTCAAACATCCAAAAAACCTTAGAGTTTAAACAAGATTAGGTTCCGAAAGGGCATTAGTGATTAACTAGTGTAATCAAGTCCCCAATCCTAATTTCTCTGGTTGCGCAGGAGCAAGTATTTCTCCCGATACTTTGCTTGGGTTTCTAATCAACCTACCCCAAATTGATTAGTGGCGACTCCGTTTTAAAAATCAATTTACAAACCAAATATTTTAAAAGTTGTGAATTGGTGGACTTGGGAGAGTCCAGACTTTAATTAAATCCAGCCAAGCCATTAGCCTCCTTAGGCGCTCGTACCCGATCCAGCCGGGCGCCGCCCGAAAAAAGGGGGTCACGACAGCTTGGCGACTCCGCTGGGGATTTTTGAGGACTTAGGCCATTTTTACCTTGTTTAAATTCTTTACTGACTTAGGTTTTTTTGTTTTTACAGGTCAATTATTTAGAAATTTATTTTAAGCTTGCTTAAATTAAATTGTCTTGTGATTATAAACTGTTGTGCATGCTTTACTGTTTTAAACACTACACATGGCACACACAACCCGACCACCGGACCTGGGCCGCCATAGGATTTTTAGGATGGTGTTAAGAAATATACGGCCTCAAAAGCGAGACTGCCATGTAGAGGTTGCCTTTCTTTTCCCCGAATTTCTTAGCCGAGATTAAGAGGGTACGCTGCTAACGCGAGACTGCGACCGGCAGATGCCCTTTTAATTTCAACAAGCCTTCTGAGTTAGAAATCGAGCCGCACGTCCCATCAGCATGCCTCTGTGTTTGCCATATTTATTTCAAACAAGGTAATTTATTTAATTTTACTCAGTCCTTGCTGGCTCATGGCAAAATAGGATCAGGTCATGTAGCCCCCATTTTTAAATGCGATGGGAAGAATCGATATCAAATTCATTCCTGCCCCAAAGGAAGAGCTCCTCAAATGGTGGAATCAGTTAGATCAGCTTGGCCAAGAGCGTGTCAAGATGAGGATTGGTCATCTCCTCCCATTGCTCCGAATCAGTATCCATTCCGGAGTCATGCAAGCCCTACCACATTTCTAGTGTCCGGAAACATCCACCTTCGTGTTCGGCAAATTTGAATTAACTCCCACTCTGGAGGAATACAACCTCGCCATAGGAATGCCCCTGGGAGCGGAGCTCGCTAAGCCACTAACCGATATCGACCCTATAGTCAGTCTATCACGTTTTTTAAGAAATAACTCGGTAAGAGAAATTGTCAAAGCCAACAGCGATGCTTTCCCACTATCATCCTTAACCGAATGCTTTGAAGAACAATCAATGTCTCAAAAAGCCAAAATCTTCCTTTTGGCGTTCTTTGGATTTATTATTTTCCCCTATAGAAAGAATGCCATAAATCCTTCAATTACGGGGATAATAAATCAGATCATTTTTGGTGTAGGATATGTAAACATGGTTTTAGCCGAAACATTTTTATCCCTTGATCGTTTTAAAGCCAAAAAATAAAAAATCATGAGAGCCGCCCCAGAAATTTTACAAATATGGTTCTTTTCTCATGTCAAAGGGTTTGGGCACCACATGCAAATATTTGAAATTAATGAGTACAGAAACCCGTTGCAAAAATTCCAAAGTTTGGAGAAACATTCTCCTGATGAAGAATATTCTCGGTGGATTGACTTACTAAAAAACCCGGTCCCAGAGACATTTATATGGCGAGCTAAGTGGTTCACTGCATGTGAGGCACGTTTCGCGCTTGATTATCACAATCCCATCCCACCGCTGGGCCTCTCCAGAGCTACCTCATACTACCCATATAGGGTGGCCCGCCAGTATAGAGCCCTTCAAGAAGTCCCGCCACCACTCAAGCCCGATCGGCTTCAGATTTCTTTTGCCCCCACAGGTTATGATTACTCAAAGGAAATCAACATGATTCAAAGCACATGGGATAGATGCCAGCCGAAGAGGATTATCTTGCCCAGAAGACTAAAGGGGCAAGAAAAAGCCCATCATGCATCCATCTTTTACATCCTCAATCACGAGATTCCCAAGAAATTGCAACCGGAAATCCCAAACGTAAGTAAGAAGATTATCAAGCAAGAAAGGATCAAGCTTCTTGAAGAAAGTTCGGAGGCCAGCAAAAGACACTTGTCAAAACCACCCCAAAAAAACAAGTGACGCCGCAGGATCGAGACTGCCCATCGCATATAAAAATGGGCGTCGTGGCTTTTGATGTGAATATCTAGGGTCGTTCTGACTTGTGTAAAAAGGCTCTTTTGACATTGTACAAATCTCTTGTTAATAAATTAAAATGACTCGATCCTTGCCATGAGCCAGTGTCCTCTGTGTTTCCTTTACTTCCACTTTGCCCATTTCTTACATAAACAGGAAATCATAACATAGCCATATTCTCCAAATCCAGAAACTAGAATGGCTAAAGAGAGTGTACCAAGCCGTGTTGAAGTCATCGAAAATGAAATGAAGCAAGTCTTCAATGTGCTCCAGCAACTCTCAAAACAAATGGATTCCATCCAAGGCAAACTAACTCCTACCCTGGCCTCAATCGAAGTGGTACTGCTGCAGTCATCCACCCGAGGAAACCAAGGAAGAGATACCAATCATAGCATGCCCGAGTTGGAGGACGACGCACACCAAATCGTAGTGGAGAAAGCCAAGCCCGGAGTTTCACCTAAAATCGAGCATGACAAACGTCTCGAGAAACTCGAGGAGAGGCTCAAGCAGCTGCAAGGCATACAAGATCCTACTCCAACGGACCTCTCTATCTACTCAAAAGTTAAAATGCCCAAAAAATTCAAGATGCCCGAATTTGAAAAGTACGATGGCACGACCTGCCCAAGAGCTCATTTACAAATGTATCTGGTCCGAATGACCCAGTACGTTAGTAATGTAACTCTAATGATCCAGTCGTTCCAGTCAAGCCTGGCAGGTCCCGCTTTGAGATGGTACATCAAGAAGAACATAAACCTCGTTGAAACATGGAGTGAGGCAAGTGAGGCGTTCCTCAAGCAGTATAAATTCATAATGGACATTACCCCTTCGCGTGAGGATCTCGACCGCACGGAAAAGAAAAAGCAGGAATCTTTCAAAGAATACGCTATCAGGTGGAGAAATCTCGCCGCCCAAATCAGTCCCGAACCAACTGACTTCAAACTAAGGAAAATGTTTGTCAAAACCCTCCCGTACGAGTACCGCAACCGAATGGTGACTACGGTTGCCGAATCATTCAATCAACTCATTCCGGTAGGAGAGCAGATAGAGATAGGATTAAGGGATGGTTGGTTCATCGAGCCTGCACCAGTCGGCAGAAGATTCAGTTTGAAGAAAGACAAAGATCCTCTGATTGATGTCAACGCCACCTACACTGCAGACATCGGTCGTCCCCCAGTCGTTCAAACAAACACAGGCCAGCGTCAGACCAATAGCCGTCAACCCCAGCGCTACAACAACTGAAGACAATTCACTCCGCTCCCTGGATCTCCATCCCAGGTTTTGGCAATCCTCCGGAATAAGAATCTCCTCTCGACTGAGCCAAGACGACCCAATGCCGAAAGCTTTTCCAGCTATGACCCGTCCAAAAAATGCGACTATCACATGGGGGAAGTAGGCCATTCGACTGATGATTGTTTCACCCTTAAGCATCGGATCCAGAACTTGCTAGATACCAAAGCCTTTTCGTTCCAAACTACGAAGCCAAATGTCCAGAGCAATCCGCTCCCGATCATCTGATAAAGTAAATGCAATATTTGATTCAGAAGCTCGCCAAATCAAAAACACCAGTGCGCATATTGTTGACATCTATCGAGGGCTAGTCGAAACCGAGTATTATCCAGGTGACAAAATACTACCTTTTGTTACGATGGAAGAAAGGGTATCAAGAATGATAGAAGCCGGAGTAGTCAGGCACGTTGGCCACACTAGCATAGTCTCCACTATATCACAAGTCCTCATCAACTGGGATGAGGAATGTGCCGCGCTAAAGACAGAAAAAGAGAAGAAGGGTCCCACCCCACCCAGGGACGTAGTTGAAGAAAAAGGAACCATAATTGAAGCACCAATAGCGAGGGCAGCCATAGTTATTGAGATACCCCAGCCTTATGAATACGAGTGCAATAATGCTGTACCATGGTCTTATGACCTTGATGTGGGTCTAGTCACGAGATCTGGGAGGACCTATGCTCAAGTAGGCATGCACTCCGCTAAACCCGTCACTGACGAAGAAGCCAAAGAGTTTTTGGCCATGGTTAAAGCTAGCGAGTATAATGTGGTGGAACAATTGCGAAAGTCGCCAGCACAAATCTCTCTGCTGGAATTGCTCCAGACATCCGTAAAACACCAGAAATCTCTCATGAAGGTATTGAGCGAAGTACATGTCCCTGAAACAATCGATCATGACAAACTTGAGGAATTTGTCAGTACCATTCTCCTAAAGGATCAAATGGCGTTCTCTGATGAAGAAATTCCTGAGGAAGGTAGAGGACACACCAAAGGCCTCTATATATCGGTTAAATGCAACGCATCTCACGTTGCTCGAGTATTGATTGACAACAGATCTGCCCTGAACATATGTCCACTAGCAACGCTCTGTTGCCTTAAAGTGGAGAGATCACGAATCCAGGTGCCCAAAACTTCCGTTCAAGCGTTTGATGGAACAAAGAAAGAAACAGTAGGAGAAATTGAGCTCGACATCCAGATTGGTCCGACCATATTCAAAATCTTGTTCCAAGTAATGGATATCTCCACTACGTTCAATTTCCTCTTAGGATGCCCATGGATCCACATCGCAGGGGCGGTACCGTTGAGCCTCCACCAAAGTGTGAAGTTCGTGGTTGGAGGGAAACTCATCACGGTCCGAGGAGAAGAAGACCACCACATTTATCATGAGACGGCAATCCCTTATATTGAACCTAGTGACAAGGCCAAAGCCAGCTATCAATCATTCGAACTCGTGTCCACTGTACACGAAGCTCGTGAGACTCCGCCCCTCGTCCCCGAGGTATCAAATACTGCAATAATGGTGGGAAAAATCATGGTTGGACACGGTTTCATTCCTGGGCAGGGGCTTGGTAGGGAAGGTCAGGGCATCCGACAACCTATTGAAGCCGTGAGGAGACCTTACACCATCGGCCTAGGATATTCCCCAGATAGAAAAGCAAAGAAAAAAGTCAGCTTTGAATTTCCCCGTCTCCAGGAAACTTTCCCGGGCCCAGCCAGGATGATGCATGAAGAAGAAGAAGAAGAAGTAATCGGCACTACAAAATCGTCCAACCCCGGAAGCTCAAGCTTGCCCGCAATCCAAGAAGACGCAAATTGGCTCTCTCTTGCAAAATTGGATGATATAACCACCATGTTTGGAGATGTTTTCATAGGTGCCATCGAAGAAGAGCAGTTGGAAGGAACAGACAATAGCTTCTCGTTCATCCAGCTCCAACGCCAGATCGACGAATTACGCGAAACAGTGGACCATTTGACGAAGGAATTCGCTCGAACTACCCACTCTAGTCATAATGAGGACTTAGCAGCAAAGGAAGGAAACCCTATTGATGTGAGCTAGCAAGAGGATCCGCTATCTCAATCCTCAAAGAGCGCGCGGCCATATTCACCTCTTCCTAGGTCAATGACTATCATTTTCCCTATCCTCCTAGAGCAAGGATTAATCACCAGGGAGCTGAGTCATCCTACTCCTGAGTTTTTCCTCGATTACGATCCGTCCAAGCAATGTGATTACCATTCGGGGAGCTAGGACACTCGCTCGATGACTGCACAATCCTGAAAGACAAGGTGCAAGACCTTCTGGATGCTGAGGTATTCACTTTCCGCTCTCCATGGCTGTGTTTCGGCAACGATCATCTCCTTGTGGTACCCAGCACTCGCACCATGTTCCCCGAGCATGCCGAGAAAGCACGTAGAGGGAAGGTGATCATGGACATTTTGGGCCAACCAAGTGGTAAATTTGACTACTACGTCAATTATTCAATCCCCCAAAGTTTCTATGATCACATTCCCCGCATTGTCCCTGATGGATGGGAAGGCCTGGATGATCTAGAGTCTGCAAAGTTGCAAGGAAGCGTAGCCGACAGCTGGTATCAAGACGGCTTCGTGGGCGCCATCAGCGAAGGACCGTCAAGGGAAATGGGCGCAGGCCCGCTCAAGTCGAATCCTTTTTATTCTCTGCATACTCCCCTACGTGGGAGCCTGTACATATTTCTTTAAGCTTGTCTAGTTTCGTTTTCAACATCAAGTTCCATCTAGGGAACCCCTTTTTGAAATCACCCCGTAAATCCATCTACTAATAAATAAAGTTGAAAACCTTTTGAGGGCATGAGGAGACACTCCAAACCGGCCCGTTGATGATAACCAGCCGGCAAACGAAAGAAGAAATCTGAGGCCTGGGTCTCCTCGTGTTTCCTTGTCCCGAATCTTCAAAAGAACAATTCATCACCTTTTCAAAAAGAAGCATGCATGACGCTAACCCTATTTGTTCCCTTAGCCTATCTCTTCTATGACACAGGAATGATCTAGCGGAAGGCGAGGGAATAGGGACGGTCCAAACCGACAGCGTGGATGGCCACTCTGATAGCTCGGAAGATGACTTTGATAATTCCGATGAAATCCAACGGAGTTGGGAGCAGCATGAAGAAAAAAGGCCCCCTACCACTGAAGACGCCATCACTGTCAACTTAAGCAACACAGAGAATTCAAGAGAGATAAAGATCGGCGCCAACCTCCCTGAAAAAGAAGCTGCAGACTTAATTGCCCTTCTAAAGAGGTATCAAGACATGTTCGCATGGTCATACGCGGATATGCTAGGCCTTGATCCAACAATTGTGGAGCACGGCACTGCCAACCGACCCCGATATAACTCCCAAGAAGCAACGGTGAGAAGGACCAAGCCGAATTGTCGAAAAGGCGAAGAAGAAGTAATGAAGCTACTCCAAGTGGGTTTCCTCGAAGTCTCGCAATATCCTAGCTGGGTGGCGAACATTGTACCAGTAAAGAAAAAGGATGGTCAAATACGTGTTTGTGCCGACTATCGTGATTTGAACAAAGCAAGCCCGAAGGATGATTTTCCGTTACCTCACATAGACGTTCTTGTAGACGATCTTTGCAGATTCAGACTTTTCTCTTTTATGGATGGATTCTCGGGATACAACCAAATAAGGATGAAGGAGGAAGACAAGGAAAAAACGACATTCATTACTCCATGGGGAACTTTTCATTATAAAGTCATGCCTTTTGGCCTGAAAAATCTTTGGAGCAACTTACCGGCGTGCCATGGTCACCCTTTTCCACGACATGATGCACAAAGAAATTGAAGTATATGTCGATGACATGATCGCTAAAACCAGGCATGGAGAAGACCACGTAAAGACCTTGGAGAAACCATTTGAGCAACTTCACCAGTTTAAATTACGCCTGAACCCAGCAAAATGCGTGTTTGGGGCAACTTCTGGCAAATTATTGGGATTCATTGTGAGCTGTGAAGGAATAGAAGTAGATCCATCAAAAACCAAGGCGATATTTGAGATGCCTCCTCCTTCAACTGTAAAAGAAGTCCGGAGTCTCCTGGGAAGATTAAACTACATTGCACGATTCATTTCCCAGCTTTCCGAAACTGCAAAGCCTTTCTTTAAGCTTCTCAAGAAAGATGCGCAAATTAAATGGGATGATGATTGCCGATCGACACGCGAAGACCTGAAGCAGTACTTGATGAAACCCCCTATTTTGGTACCTCCAGTCCCAAGGCAGCCCTTAATTCTCTACCTAACCATCAACAGTGAATCCCTAGGTGCCATGCTAGCACAAAAGGGACCTCATGACCAGAAGGAACGAGCCATCTACTATTTGAGTAACAAGTTCACAATGTCAGAACAAAACTACTCCAGATCAGAGAAAACATGCGCCGCATTGGTATGGGTATTGCACAGACTCCGACAATATACCTTGCATTACCAGACTTTCCTCGTAACCAAAAGCGATCCGATCAAGTATCTACTCAGTCGTCCAGCATTGGTAGGAAAATTGGCCAAATGGCAAATCCTGATCTCAGAATTTGACATTCAGATCTTGTCACAGAAATCAGTTAAAGGGCGGGTAATTGCCGATATGTTAGCAGACTGTCCTGAAGAAGTATGCAAGGATAACCCCTCGGATGACCAGATTTCCGCCATAGAAGAAAACAAGTGGACTATGTTCTTCGACGGAGCCGTGAATTTGACGGGCTCCGGCACTGGGGCAGTCTTGATATCCCCAAATGGACAACATTATCCTGTGGCTGCAAAATTGGTCTTTCCATGCACCAACAATATAGCCGAGTATGAGGCGTGCATCCTTGGCTTGCAGGCGGCTATTGAAATGGGAGTAACCAAGCTAAAGGTATTCGGTAATTCTACTTTAATAATCTGCCAGACGGTGGGCGAATGGAAAACAAAAGACGCCAAGCTCGTGCCTTATCACGGTTACTTGGAAAAGTTGGCAGGAAAATTCCAAGACATCTCATTTGAATACTTGCCTAGAATTCATAATCAGTTTGCCGATGCACTAGCAACGCTATCATCTATGCTGCAAGCAACGGGAGGGTTAGAAGTAGAACCTTTAAAGATTGAAGTCCTGGCAAGACAAGCCTACTGCATGGCCATAACCGAGGAGCCCGATGGAAAGCCATGGTATTACGATATCATGAGATACATCCAGAAGCAAGAGTTCCCTGAGCAAAGCACTCCCTCTGATCGGAAATACCTAATGAAAATGGCTTCAAGGTTCTTTGTTAGCGGTGAAAATCTGTACAAGAGATCGTATGACTCAGTCCTGCTAAGATGTGTGGATGCAGCCGAAGCCACACAAATAATGCAAGAAGTACATGAGGGAGTATGTGGCCCTCACATGAATGGACGTATGTTGGCCAAGAAGATAATGAGACTGGGTTATTACTGGCTCCTCTTAGAGAATGACTGTGCTCAGCATGTGCGAAGTTGCCATCGTTGTCAGATTCACGGAGACAAGATAAATGTCCCTCCGACTGAACTACACCAATTATCTGAGCCATGGCCATTCTCAATGTGGGGGATCGATGTAATTGGCCAGATTAACCCAAAAGCGTCGAACGGACATCGGTTCATCCTGGTGGCAATTGACTACTTTTCGAAATGGATTGAAGCCACGTCATATGCCAACGTGACTACACGAAATGTTATGAAGTTCATCAAGCGTGACATAATCGCCCGTTATGGTGTGCCAGATTCCATCATCACCGACAATGGGACAAACCTGAACAACAAGCTGATCGATCAACTATTTTCCAAGTTTAAGATTCAGCATTTGAACTCATCACCTTACCAGCCGCAAATGAATGGAACTGTAGAGGTTGCCAACAAGAACATCAAGAGGATCCTAGCTAAGACAGTCGAAAATTACCGCGACTGGCATGAGAGGTTACCTTTCGCACTGACAGCGTACCGAACCTCGATTCGAACTTCTACTGGGGCAACCCCTTTTTCCCTGGTTTACGGTATGGAGGCGGTTTTGCCTGTGGAAGTGGAAGTCCCCTCCCTACGAGTTTTATCCCAAGCTGGTTTATCTAAAGAGGAGTGGACACAACAAAGGCTCGAGCAGTTGAACATGATCGAGGAAAAGCGACTGAAAGCTCTATGTCACGGTCAGTGTTATCAACAGAAAGTAGCTCAATCATTTAATCAAAAGGTGCGGCCCAGGCGCTTCGAGGTAAACGAGCTAGTCCTAAGGAAGACACTGCCAATTTTTCCAGAGCCTAGAGGCAAGTTCGCCCCAAATTACAAGGGTCCTTATGTAATAAAGAAGATACTTCCCGGAGGAGCCTTGATCCTAACCGAGATGGATGGACGAGAATTTTCTAAACCAGTGAATTCCGATACTGTAAAAAAAGTACTATCCTTGAAAATGTTCACTGTCTGGCATTGCCAAAGTACTCCTCTATCAGAATGAAAATGCCTATACGCCTTTTATATATGAGTGATGTATTCGCACCATCATGAGAAATGTGCGCGAGGTTAACTCAATGAATGATAATCACCCAGCATTTAGGGAAGTGACAAAAAATTGAGTAACAAACTCGATGACATAACTCGGGCAAATCAACATTACCTAGGCCAGCGTGCGAGAATTTCGCTCGGCTTGGCACAAAGGAGGCATCACTCAAGAGCTACTCCAGTCGGACAAAGCTTTCGGTCCCAGTCGACGGCTTAGAACCCGAGAGCCCCACTTCTTGTTCCAGACTCATACTCTCGCAAAAAGTAGTTACCATTGAAAAGCTGGAAGTTTTGATTGTCTATCTCAAATTCCATACAAGCTCGAGGTACATCACCTTGTCCAAATACTGCCATAATCAAAGGCAGAAGAAAAAAGGAACTCCACAAGAGAAAACATTGAAAGGGAATCCTTGGTCACAGAAGGAAAGGCCAGTCAAAGGAATCATTAAATCAAAAAGCTGCCATCAAGATCCAGCACAGATAAGCCCAGGGGAAAGGTAACTCGACATCATTTCTTACACTCACTCTCT
This sequence comes from Eucalyptus erythrocorys, assembly GCA_014182555.1. NCBI lineage: Eukaryota > Viridiplantae > Streptophyta > Magnoliopsida > Myrtales > Myrtaceae > Eucalyptus > Eucalyptus erythrocorys. Next base: position 15,191,799 of record CM024597.1, on the reverse strand, counting down.
GAGCTCATGTTAACAGGAAGCGTCAAGACTCAAGGGCCCAATGGCTACAAAAGGCAGACTGAGCCATTCGAGCACAAGACCAAGACAAAAGCATCCGATTAAATTCCCATCCCTGACTGACCGTTCATGTGTCATGTCCCTAGCCAATAGGAGCATTTTGTTGGTACTCATTTGTGAATAACCCTTCATAGATACCTCTTTTTGATGTTCAAATTTTAACACATTTGTGAATACCATTTCACTAATTAAGCACTCTTCAAGCTGTTAATAGTCTTTCTTGAGTAAAAGCCATTCATTCATTTTTTAAAAAACACAAAGCTCCTTCACATCATATACTACATGCCTTTTTTCCACTTGAATTGTGCATGATGGATTTGTCTGTCTAAATCTTTCATTCCATTGAATATTAGAATAGACGGCCAAGTAAAGAATACAAGATCAATTGAGCATGTTGGATGAGGCGCGTCAGAATGATGACAGGCAAGCCATATCCCATACACAGTCCCCCATCTATACACTTGTGAAATGAGTGCAGAAAATTCCATGACTATAGGGTAAAGAGTTCTCTCGTGGGTGGTACGATACCCAAAACAGTGGGAGGCGTTCCATCACTCACCTTGAGCCCCATACACTGGCCAAATTTCCATCCCACCCCCCATCAAAGAACCACCCCACACCGGGGCAAGCCAAAAGCAAGTCAGCATCACCAGGTGAGAAAAGGGATAGAAATTTTCTTGCTTGCACTTACATCAATCTTTGAATGTCTTTATTGCGTATGAACACTCGCGTTAATTTAAGTGCCCTAGAGTCATGAAGAGCAATTCTCTACACACTCCTAACCATTGTACAAATTCAATCGAGTCTATAAAATCACCCTCACAAGGAGGCAAAACAGAAGCTGCCATTCAAGCAGCATAATCAAAAGAGCCAGCAAAAAATGAAGACTCAGCAAGTCTAGTAAAGGCATTCGCTTGAGCTTGTCAAGATCAGTTCCTCAAGCAGCAAGAACAAAAAACCTGGGCATAAAAAAGGCAGTGTACCTGATAAAAGCAAGGTCAGTGCCCGTGAGTAAAAAATTGAAAAAAGAAATGGGGGCATGAAAAAGCAGTATGCCTAGTAAAAGTAAGGCCGATGCCCCAAACCAAAAGGTAGCCATTTGCATTCCCAAGAGAAGTTGCTGTTGAGGTCCAAGGAACCTTCATCAAGATGTGAGAAGACAGACCAGTGGCAAGAGTCAAGACAATCACCAGCTCTCACCCTTTCACATGAGTCAAGCCTATATAGCACCTTATTGTAAAAAGTCTCTTCAAACTAGGGGCACTTCAATTAACATAGGATTTCATATGTTTATAAGCATCGCTCGAAGAAATACGAGCAAGATTATTCTATCTCTTTTCGCAGGATCCTCTACCTGCAAATCTAGAAATGACCACGTCACATCTTTCCTACAAAACCATGACCTTATTGATGAGCCATTGACCGAGCCTTCATCACAACTCCAAAAAAGACCTCTCACATTGGTAAAGTCGTATCATTTGCGAAAATACTCGGACCCCTGCTGACATGATGAAAGTGAGATAGTGTGGTCCCTATAAATCCTGCATCAATGGTCAAGATAAAACAGTCTTTCCCATGAGAGTAAGTGGAAAGTCCTTTCAGACCGAAAGTCCCTCATCTGGCATGCTCAAGCCATCTACATTCTGAACAAAAGTCGTCTTTCAAAATCTTCCCCAGTGGAATTCAAGTGATGCAGAACTGACGAAGTCATCATGCATAAATCACATTTTGATTTACAAATTTACAGAATGTAAGATCATTGCATACACATGTGTGTATATTGTACAAATAGCAATGTTCATAGAAATTAGAAATGTCACCAAAAAGCATATTTCCATCCCTACTCCCAAAAGCTTTATGTTTGATAAATTTTTGAGTACCTCCCACTGTCTAGATGCTCCCTCTTATTGACACTCAGTTTGTTTGAGTTATACCCAGAATATTGATAGTTGACCAAATATCCCTTTATCTTTAAGTACCTACCTCTGTCTAGGTACCCGTGCTCGGCTTGATTTGTCCCTCAAGTATTGATATCTGCAATTGCCCAAAGCATCCCCTTGTTTCCGAGTGTTGGCCACTATTCAAGTGCCCTCTTTGTTAAACACTCGACCTATTCATGCTGCCGTTAAAGTTTAGATACTTGTGACTATCTAAGTCCTCTCATCTCAAAGTCTCGAATCCCCCATTTTTGTGACACTCAACCTGCCAGAGTTGTCCTCCACATCATGCACCTGCAATTACTCAGGTACGTCCTCGATGTTCCCAAATTCCAGGAGGCGGGAGGCCTTCATGAACATCCCAGGTACGTCCTCGGTGTTCCCGAAACCCAGAAGGCGGGAGGCCTTCACGAATAGCCGAGGTGCACCCTCGATATTCCCAAAAATCCAGGAGGCGAGAGGCCTTCATGAACATCTCAGATACGTCCTCGATGTTCCCCAAATTCCAGAAGGCGGGAGGCCTTCACGAATAGCCAAGGCACGTCCTCGGTATTCCCAAAATTCCAGAAGGCGGGAAGCCTTCACAAATAGCCGAGGTATGTCCCCGGTATTCTCGACATCCAAAAGGCGGGAGGCCTTCACGAATAGCCAAGGTACGTCCTCGGTACTCCCAAAATTCCAGGAGGCGAGAGACCTTCATGAATGTCCAAGGTACGTCCTCGATATTCCCAATTCCCAAGAGATAAGAAACTTCTACGAATACCCAAGGTATGTCCTCGGTATTCCCAATCCCCAGAAAGTAAGAGACCTTCACAAATGCACAAGGTACGCTCTCCACGTTATCAAAAACTCCTCTCGATGCTCGTGAATGTTCGAGTTTCCCTAAAGGCTTGTACTTGTGATCATCCAAGTACCCCTTCAATGCTTAGGACGCCTACCAAGGTCCAAATATCCGTCAGGTTAGTACTCGTGAATATCCATGTACTCTTTAATATCTCTGTGAATGTTCAGATATTTTCCAGAGCAGATGCCCTGAGAAAGGTCGGCGCATCCCCCGAAAAAGGTCGGGTTTTCAACTGGTGTCTTCAACGCAAGTCAGACACCCCCCAAATTAGATGCCCTGAGAAAGGTCAGCGCATCCCCCGAGAAAGGTCGGGTTCCAATTGGTGTCCCTGACGCAAGTCAGACACCCCCCAAATCAGATGCCCTGAAAAAGGTCAGCGCATCCCCCGAGAAAGGTCAGGTTCCAACTGGTGTCCCCGACGCAAGTCAAACACCCCCCAAATCAGATGCCCTGAGAAAGGTCAACGCATCCCCCGAGAAAGGTCGGGTTCCAACTGGTGTCCCTGACAGGAGTCAAACACCCCCAGAGCAGATGCCTTGAGAAAGGTCGGCGCATCCCTGAGAAAGGTCGGGTTTCAACTGGTATCCTTGACGGAAGTCAAACACCCCCCAAAAAAGCAGATGCCCTGAGAGAGGTCAGCGCATCTCCTGAGAATGATCAGGTACCAACTGATGTACTCGATACAAATCAGACACCCCCCAGATGAGATGCCCTGAGAAAGGTCAGCACATCTCCCGTCAAGGCGACCGAAGAATGGTTCGGGTCCGAGACAACCCTCTGATTGCTCCGAAAGGCGACCGAAGAAGGTTCAGGTCCTGGAGAAGTAATTTCCCGTCAAGGCAACCGAAGAAAGGTTCGGGTCCTAGAACAAATTATGCATTGTTTTTAACAGGCGACCGAAGAATTATTCGAGTCTTGGAAAAGTAGCCTCCTCATATCACCAGGTAAGATGACACCTTGATACTTGCCAAAACCCGGGGTTCACATCCTATCTCGCTCACTCCCGGTAAGTAACTACAGGTATCTTCTTATCTACCTTAGTATAGGTAATGTTAGATTACTCTTTTGCCACATGGAATAATATGTCCTAAATAAAACATAACCTACTACACATGCCGGGTAAAATTAAGGCATCAGTTTGTCTTTGAATGCAACCTCTATGAGCTCACCTTCAAAGAGGTGCAGCTGTTGACGCCTCAATTTTACCTAGGTTTTATTTTTTTATTAATTTTTATTTTCTTTATTTTCGGCTAATAAATGAACAAAAAAATAAAAAAAAAACGGATAAAAAAAACCAGAAAAGAAGCCCTCCCGCGGGGCCCACTCGCGCCTCAGCTTCCCCCAACCGCGTCGTCTCCCTCATCACGCGGTTGCAGCACACACGCGCAAGGACGCAACGCCAGAGGAAGAGGAACAGTCGCCGGCGTACAAAGCGCAGGGAAACAGGGCCACCGAGGGGACGTGACCGGAAGGGGGAATAGCGGCTGACGGGACAGCGGTCCAACCGTCGGCCGAGCCCTCGCCGACCGGCCATCCCCCGCCTATAAATAGGGGGCCCCGACGACGAAAAACCATGGACGGCGAGAAACGAAGCCGAGAGAGAGAGAGAGAGAGAGAGAGAGAGAGAGAGAGAGAGAGAGAGAGGCAAAGCAAGGATCTTGAGTGTAGATCTTCGAATCCTCCCAACTGAGAGACTTCAGACAGGGGGGCCGAGGACGAGCGGCACTAAATCTGAGGTCGGCCGACGTTGAGGGAAGGAGACTCGAGGGTGAGAGTGGTTCGAGGAGGCTTCGGCGTCGACCAAACCCACACCGTCGCTGTGGTCGTTTGCCGTGACCTCTGCCGTCGCAAATCAACCCCCCGCCGTCGCCATCGAAGGTAAAAACCCTCGCCGATCGCCGTAGCCGTCGTCGCCATTAACGCCGCCGCCGCCGATCCACCATTCCTTCCCCCCTTTTTCAACGCCACGAAATCCCAAACCCTAGGGTTTGCGATTTCCGGGTCAAAAACCCGGATCCGGGTTTCGGAACCGGGTAGGGTTCCAAAGATAGGGACAACAGCGAGTTGGGTCACCGGGTCGTCTTCGGGTCAGATCGGGTCGGGTGTAGGCTTACGGCGTCATTTTTGTAAGAAGAGTTAAGAGTCGGGTCGTCGTCGGGTCGGATCGGGTCGGGTGTCCTTGAAACGTCGTCGTTTCGTCGAGAAGCGGGTCGAAAGTCGGGCCGAATCCGGGTAGGGTTTCGCCCCGGGACCCGGATCTCTGCGCCAAACGGATGCGACACCGTTTGGTCAAGAAGGAGTGAACGACGTCGTTTTGAAGAGGAACGGGAGCCGAGTTGCGAAGTCAGGTCGACGGGTCGGGCCATGCGTCCATGCCCGGCCGCGACGCCGTTTTGATGCCCCGCTTCAAAACGCGGCTTCCTCCGCGTTTTGGGCTGGCCCGAGCAGATCCGACCCGTGGATCCGACCAGTCGCCCTTTGAATATCTTTATTATTTTCAAAAAAAAAAAAAAAAGCTTTTAATTTCCGAAAAAAAAAAAAAAAAGGTTTAAAATTTTTTAAAATGTTTTATTTCAAAAAAATCAGAAATCAAAACAAAAATTATTTATTTTCAAAAATATTTAGAAAAAATCAAAAAATTATTATTTTCCAAAATATCCAAAAATATTAAAATATTTTAATATTTTCCAAAAATGTCAAAAATTCCAAAAAATGTCAAAATTCATAAAAAGCCCAAATTTTCATAAAAATGCCAAAAAAGACTTGTATTTTTCCAAAAATACCCCAAAAATCCAAAATCCCTTTTATGTCCAAAATGAGGAAAATACCCAAAAATGTGATTTTTCCTAAAATGCATGGAGAATCCTCAAACATCCAAAAACCTTAGAGTTTAAACAAGATTAGGTTCCGAAAGGGCATTAGTGATTAACTAGTGTAATCAAGTCCCCGATCCTAATTTCTCTCGGTTGCTCGGGAGCAAGTATTTCTCCCGATACTTTGCTTGGGTTTCTAATCAACCTACCCCAAATTGATTAGTGGCGACTCCGTTTTAAAAATCAATTTACAAACCAAATATTTTAAAAGTCGTGAATTGGCGGACTTGGGAGAGTCTAGGCTTTAATTAAATCCAGCCAAGCCATTAGATGATGCATGAAAGGAAGTAGAAGTGATGGACACCCTGGGGCAACCAAGTGACAAAAATTTTAATTCCTCTGCACAGGAATTTTCATTGCTTTCCGTATTTGCTTGTCAGGATTTTCATTCCTAGAATTTCCCTTATTTCAGTAATGTAATTTGCTTTTCATCCAATAAAATACATTGAGATTTTTCATGTTTTAAGGGCATGTTGAAGTACACCAAACTAGCCCTGTGATGAAATCCTACCAAAACAAAATGGCAAGGAGCTAATTCTGAAGGTTGGGCTTCTTCATGATCCCCTGAAAAAAATTTCAAAATAAAATAATTTTCCAGCATGCATCTAATTTACCCTATTTGTTTCTTTTAATTATTTGCTTTATGTTTCAGGTGCAGCCCTACGCACATTTAAGGAACCTTTATGAGCTCCCTTGCAAAGAGGGGCAAGACACAGACACTTAATATCTTTGACTTTATCTTTTGATGTGCAAGAATAGAGCATGACCTGTCTATCACTACAGAATGTTTTCACATGATATTGTGTAATTCGTTAATTCCACTTGAAATTTATCAAAATGGATAATTCAGTGAAAGATGTCGAGTTACTTGATCATGCTAAATGAGACATGAAAGGCAAGCCTTATCCCATACACAGTCCCTTGTCTATACATTGTGAGGTGAGTATGGAGAGGTCTTGTGTTTCAAGATGAAGAGGTTTCTTGCAAGAGGTACGCAGCTGAAATGACAAGAGGCAGTTCATTTCCCTACTAATGAACCCTTGTTCAACCTTTCTTTGAGCCCAAATACTTGAAGAATTTCTTTCATACTACCCCTGTCAAGGACCACCCCACATTGGGGCAAGTTGGAGGTAAGACAGCATTATGAGGTGAGGAAAATGAAAAAGAATTTTTCTTGTTCTCACTTGTATCAATCTTCAAGTCATGCTATTACATTGAATTCATATGGTAATTTAAGTGTCTTAGGACGACGAAGAGCATTTCTTTTTCTATCCTACACACTTTTATCCATTGTGTAACACCCCAAAACCCTCTTGAGGTCATTACAGTCACGTTTATCTACCTTTATTTTTCCTTTGAGAGCTGCAAACTCTTAGGCTCTCTTGAAATCTGTTGTCATTATATGTATATATTTTTTTTTGAATGGTCCCTGCGCAATTGAATAGCGAAAGCGGAATCACGACTCTCCCAAACAACAAAGGCCAATGCACACAACTAAAGATATAAGATAATGGGATCAGTTCTCTTTATTCATAGCATGACAGGATGGATTTTCCTTGCTTCTTTTCAGGGTACATGATACATCAAAAGAACGACCACACTATAAAACCTCAAAATAAAGTATCATCACCCCTCATCAAAGAAAAAGCCTATACATCAACTATCCATCCATCTAAGCTGATCCCAATCCAAAAACCCACCAGCCTCCTCCAGTCAGAGCATTGCGCCTAGTTCCAACCCGGCGCTCCAGGAGGTGATGGCGGCGGCATCATCCCCACCATCTCGCCATCCCGACAGATGTAGGCAAAGACAAACTCCTGGTATACTGGGCCGCTCTCCAAGCCAACATCAAACTTAACCTGCACGTTCACCCGGAAATAAGACAAGCCGGGGACAGTAGGGCTAACCAGGTGAAACACCCTCACGTCCACATCAGAGGGTATGCCGTAAAATGCACCAGGTGCGACTGGAGGCAGCGACATCTTTAAGCTGAAATGTTAGTCCCCAAAGGGGTGAGTACAACCACTCAGCATAAAAGCGATCCTTAAGGCTACCCATACAACATAATCAAACAATTATCATATCATATGGAAATCAAACAACATCAAGGGTATTGCATATTCATCATGAGAGAACCAATCAGCCACGTATTCTAATATTCTTCGCCAAACATACACTTATCAAATATGTGCACTCATGCATCAAATACTACTTATACTCACATGGATCATCATATGCATTTCTTTCAAAACAGCCGCTATATATGCATATACATGTATATCTCATCACATATGTACTCCTTGCACATCGGCGTCAAGCGGAATTATGAGCACTTTACATAATTCAGCACGCATAATGCACATGTTTCACATCCTGTGCACCACTCACATGATCACTTAATTTATGCACATGTACATCAATAGTGTCGCATGCCTTTTTCTTCATGCTAACAATGCTCACGCATATGGTTATATCAAATGCATGCAATTTCAATTGCACAATCCGGTACACACCACTCGGCTTCCGGCCACCCCACTTTCCGGGCATCTCACACCCAACCTGGCATCGTGAGGAATTCACGGCACACACCATCCGTGCTTCCGACATTTACACTCCCTGGCCGGGCATCTCGCACCCTAACTGGCATCACGAGGCATCCACGGCACACACACTCCGTGCTTCCGGCACCCCCAATGCTCCGGGCATCTCAACTCCAAGGCCATCCAGATTCACGCACACAGGGCTACTGGGCATCCGGCATTTTCACTCCCTGGCCGGGCATCTCGATACTCCCGAGGCATAATTCAGTGCATGTCATGCAATTATCTCTTTCATATGCATAGTTCACAACATGTTACATGATATACATAAGTATGACAGCAAGCACATCCATGTATTTTCAATCATATAACATAAATCTCACTTAACAAGTTTAATCTAACTAGTTCATCACCAACACAGCATGCACACTTTGAAGAACTACCTCAATTCAAGGTCATTTGCTCCCCTTTAAACTTTATGAGGCACGCACATACAAGTAACAAGGCAATACAGTATATGTTTCATGAAAATGACATGCTTTGAATACCACAGCATAGAGAATTTCATTCGGCCTAGGTCTCTCCAACAAACCTCACATAAAACAGCATGTATATTGACCAAAAACATCTTCAATGCACCACTCCATTGGCTTTTAAGAATGCTAACTCATCTCCATATTAATAATAGGACGTAAGAATGTCATTCTTGCTAAGAAAACAAATCCAAATAATGTATACACAATAATAACTAGATTCGGCCACAACCGGCTCATGTTTACAAAAATTCCAGTTTACACTATTTATGAAATTCATGAATTTGAGGCACCAAATCACCTTCAAAAATTACCTAAATTTAGTATGTTGTAGTCAAGAGGTTAAAAATCATTTTACTAGAAGGAATCCTCATCAAATTCACCCCACAAAAAGCAGTACAAAAATCGCAAACTCCCATCTTACTCTTTGAACCCCGCAGAACGTACCATCAGCAAAGTCACTCAAATTGAACCCCTTTAAACTCTTTCTTTTTCTCTCATTTTTGAATATGTTGTAGCTAAACATGTTTCCTACAACTCTTCTTTAGAAGTCGAAGCTGAATTCTCAAGCAAAAGTTGATTTACAAGCTCAACTACCTACTGACCTTGCCTCGTCCAAATTCCAGAATCTAGGCCCGTGAAGAAAAATACAATTCACTAGGTAAAACTCGATGAAATTAACTCAATTTTTAGTATGTTATGCATCAAGATGTCCTTTACAAATCACAAGAAGGAGTCAAGCAAATATTCCAACTAAAAAGACATGATTAAAGGCAAACAAGCATCAAAGGTCCCTCGGTCATCCTCGGTAATCATCCGGTTACAAGCTAAGCCCTTTTTACCCCTCAAATCTCATTCAAATCCTCTCAAAATCGACTATGTTATAGTTTAAAATGTGTACAACAACTTCTCAGAATACATCAAGCTCAGATTCCACCTCTAAACCCACGAAATAAGCCGTACAAGCTTCGGGTGTAAACCAGTTTCTCAACACCCGATTTTTACCCGACTTGGAATTTCTCCAAAAACACTCAATTCTAACCATTCAATTCACGGTTTTCAGCCATAAAACAACACTACACATGTATAGGAAGCTAGAAGGATCACTCTTGCCTTTTGATTTGAGTAGAAATGGCAAGAAATCCCCACGGCACAAGCTGAAATTGCTCAAAACCCTCTCGGCCGAAGCTCCTCCTTCTCTTCCTCTTCTTCTTCGATTTTCTTCTTCTTCTCTCTCTCTCTCTCGGTTGACTAACCCCACTCAAAGGACGGTAATTTCTCTCTCTCTTACACCTCACTTACCACTCATCAAACCTAGCTCTAGGCTTCCATGCATGGGGGACAAGTGGCAGTAAAATGGACACCTTGGCACCACCTAGACCGGCCACTCTCTCTTCCCTTGGACGTGCGACATTGAGGCTTCATGGGCTGGGCTTGGCTAATTTAATTGGCCGGCCCACAATAAAACCCTCTCATTAAGCCTAATTTTATTCAATTTAAACATGTCTCAATCCCTCAAAGTCTTGTGCTTAACCGTAGATTACAATGTGCACATATATATATACATTCAATTTCAAATGCCAACTTGGTCATATGGTATAGTCACTATGTCCATCAAAATAAGCAAATCGTAGTTCAATAGTCCAATGACTAGAATTCTATGAATTTTGTTGGCCACAATCGTCACATGTTCAAAGATTGTATCCAATTTGAAAATGCCATATTAAATAGTCCAATAGCTACAATTTCCCAAATTGAATCGACTACAATCCTCATACCTTCAAGAATTTTCGAAAATTGAGGATGCCACACATTGCTTAGCCCATTTGAGTCTATGGATTCATTTCACATTAAACCCAGTTGGTGATCATCCCCCACACTGGGGCAAGACAAAAAAAAATCATTCAAGAAGCATGGCTTACAATGCTGATGAAAAATGAAGGCTGTGTGAGTCCAAAGAAAGTGAGTGCAAAAAAAAGAGGGGCATGAAAAAGCAGTGTGCCTGGTAAAAGTAAGGCCAATGCCCCAAAAAAAAGAAAAAAAAAAGAAGAAGAAAAAATCAAACACTGGTTGAAGCCGTACCTCCCAATAATGTGGTACCAAAAAATACTCAGATATTGCAATCAGTGGAGTTGTGATATAAAAAAAAATTCTCGAAAATGGAGAAGAAGAAAATTGGTGGAAGTGTCAAGATGATCACCAACTTTGACCCCCAAACACTTTTTGAGCCTAACGATCCTTTCGTTTCTCAACCCATGAACCCAGCCTATGTTACGTCCCTTACAAAGTCTCTTCAGATTAGGGCACTTAAATTAACATAGAGGTTCGCATGTTTTAAGCATTGCTTGAAGAAGTGCGAGCATGACCACTTCTTTCTCATTTTTGCAGGGTTCTTGACTTGTAAACCCGGAGATGATTACAGAATTATTCTTTCAATTGCCTTGACTCAAAGAGTTCCTTTGTTAAGCCTTTGACCAAGCCCACATTACAGTACCTATCAAAGACCTCTCAGATTGGTAAGGTCGTACTGCTTGCAAGAAAATTCAAACTCTTGTCGACAAGATGATAATATTAAGTGATATATTCCCGCATCAATGGTCGGGACAAATGACCCCTCCCAAATGAGAGGGAGTGAAAAGCCTTTTCACACCAAAAGTATCTCATTTAGCATTTTCAAGAGATTCACGCTTTAAGTGAAAATCGTCCTGATGATAATTTTTCCAGCGGAAGTTTGGAAAAGAAAAAGCCATCATGCATGGACTTTCATTGAATTTTAAAAAGAAAAATGACGAAATAAATTTTTCTTCAAAGACCAAAGGATTTGTCTTTGAAACCCTGAGTTTAAATACTTGATGAGAATTCCAAGTACCCATTTATAAAATGTTTTCAAATGTCTATTACGAATTCCAGATATTTGAACCTTTAAACACTTGATGTGACTTCCAAGTGTTTGTTTTTTCCAACATCTGATGTGATTTCCAGATGTTTAGTAAATATTTTCAAATGTCTAGTGTGAATTCCGGATATTTGAATCTTTAAACACTTGATGTAACTTCCAAGTGTCTATCTTTCCAAACATCTGATGTAATTTCCACATGTTCAATGTTTTCAAATGTCTGACATAAGAATCAGATCTTTGAAATTTCAAGTACTTGATGTGATTTCCAGGTGCTTTGAATCGATGAGAGTTCAGCATTCTTCAAGACTTTGAGCCTTTCAATTATCTAAAGAGAGTTCCAAATTTTTGTCAGTTCTCATAGGAATCATTTCACACCAAAGTCCACAGACAGGTATGAGGTACATGTTCTTCTTTGCATTTGCATTTCATTGGTCATAAACACGTGGAAATCTATGTTCATGACCAAATCATTGCATTTACATGGCATTATTTATTGCATGGTACATGTTCTTCTTTGCATTTCCATTTCATTGGTCATAGACACGTGGAAATCTATGTTCATGACCAAATCATTGCATTTACATGGCATTCTTTATTGCATGACCTTGCATTTATTTGAGTCCATTTCTTTAAAAAAAAAAAAAGAGTCATTACAATTATCATTTGCATATTTATTTCACATTCATGATTTAAATTAGGCAATTAGGTGTCAATTATCTTTGAAGGAAACCTCTACGAGCTTCCCTCCAAAGAGCTGTTGACACCTAATTTAGGATTAGATTTAGCATTGGATTATGGAGGGAAATTTTGAAAATAAAATATTTTATGGTTGAAAATATATCCTCATTAGTTGTTGTTTGATTTTGGAGCCATTCTTTGTTAATTTGCTGAGCGAATATCTCACCTGCAAAATCAAATTCGTTGTTGTTGAGCGAATATCTCACCTGCAAAATTCGAATGTTTCCTCTATAAATAGAGGATCAAAGGCTTCACGCGAAAGGAGGGGGGGACTTTTCTTTGGTGAAAAAATGGAAAAGTGAAAGAGGAGAAAAATCAGGAAAAGAGAGCAAAAAGGAAGCCGTCTGGGGGGGTCTTCGAGAGAAACAAAAGAAAAAAGAAGGATAGAGAAAAGTACAAGAGAGCAGAAGGAAAGTGACGTGCAGCAGAGGGAAGAAAAGTAAAAGCCACCAGAGAAGAGACGTGAGATAAACAGGAGGAGAGAGGAAAAATTAGAAAAAAAAAAAAATTCTTCTCCTGCGTGCTTGTTGCCGTCTGCCCAAGCCTCAACCTCCGCCTCTGCTCATCCGTCCGCGATCTCGCCAGAAGCCACCACCGCCGCGGCGCCGCTCCACCAGCAACCCGCGCTCTTCCCCTGACGCCACAGCAGCTCGCCCCTATCGCGGCGCCCCTGCCTCACTGACGCCTCCGCTCATCCGTCCGCGAGCCCATCTGCCCTACACCTCTGCCCAATCCACAGGAGCATCGCGCCGCTGCTCTGCTCCTCCAACGCCCGACCTACAGCAGCCGCGTCCTCTCCGCGCCACTGCCCCTGCTCCGACACGCCACTGTCTCTGATCCACCGCGCTGTCATCATCGCCGCCCAATCACTACCGAAGCACAGACGCCGATCGCCGTCCGCCCGGCGCCGATCTACCGCACCGGAGAGACGATCTCAAGCCCCGACGTTGCTGCCTCTGTTCCGTCCTCGAAGCCCAGTGAGCGCCGCGCCATCGCACTGACCCGCGACTCATTGACCTGTGCCTGCACGAGTACCGCGCCCCCATCGTCGGTTGTCCCTCTCGCCTGCCTTCTGTCAATGTGGGTATCCTCCATTAGGTAGTTTGTTTTTTATCTTTATTCTTATTTTTCACTAATTTTATACTATCTTATTTTATTTGTTTTGTTCAATTCAAAATATTGAGATGTGCTTTTCTTTTATAAGTCTAATCAGCATTAATTGCAGGTGTTTTATCCCAAATTATGGTAATTATTAATTTGACCCGTAAGACGTCGGGTCATTTTTTTAATTACTTTAACTTTTAGGAAGTTTGATAATATTTTAGTTGTTAAATCATTATAGAGTTAAAATAGTTGTTAATTTAATCCGTGAGACAACGGATTATTTTTTCAGTTATTTTAATTCTTATCTTTGTTGTTTTAAAATAATTACTTGTTTTGGAAAGATAAAAAAACTAAAACATTAAAAAATCATAAAATCATAAAAATCTAAATATTGCATTAGAGCATTTAGGTTTATTAAGTTAGGACTACATTTGTAGGATTATAGTTTCTTTAGATTATACTTCTAAATGTTTTCTTTAATTAGAACTATTTTAAATAGTGTTGGCACATCTCATTATTTTTTTAGAATAGCTTTAATGATAAGATATAGTTTGAATTAAACTGATCATTTTAGATAGTTTAATTAGGGTTTTATTAATTCCGAATTTCAAATAAAAAATCAAAAATCTTACATGCATGTCAAATAATTTGCATAATAGTTTAATTAGAATTTGTTTATTAAAGTAAAACTCATGCATATCAAATTTAGATTAAGATTGCATATAATTAACATTTTAAAAAAAAAAATTAGGTGTCATGTAGTTTAGAAATCATGTTTAGGGCATGCATTTTCATTAGCATTTTTGTAAGGTTGTAGTTTATAATTTCTTACAATTTATTACTTCATTTGATTGGATGTTATTTTATTAATTGTGCACCCGCATGACCACCCTTTGCATGTTAGTAGCTTAGGTTAAAAATTAATCAAGACTGCCCGCAAAAAATATTTTTTTTATGACAAGGTACCGAAAGGGCGTTAGATTTTTCTAGCGTAACCATGTCTCCGAACTTAATGAATCTCTGGTTCGTAAAAAAAATAAAGTATTCTCCCATACTTTATTTGGGTTTCTAACCATCCCTAATTGGTTAGTGGCGGCTCCAATTTGAGTATAATTGCATGTTTAAATGAGATAATTTCTAGTATCAAGTCGCGATTGGTAGGACTTGGGAGGGTCCGTGCCAAGTCTTCGGACTTAGTAATCCAATAGCCTTTCTTTGAATAATTCACCCTCGGGAAGGTTGCGACAAACATTTAATAAGAAATCACATACCATGACAATGTCATTCTTTCTAGTCAAAATCCATAAAAGCAAGAAACTATAGAAACAATTATATAATGCGCATTGTATTATGTTAAACCATTTCAAAAAATTTATCCATGATAGAAAATACTTTGTCATAAATATAATTAAGTGTTGACACACGTAAATTCAAATATATATTTCTTAAATCTTTTAACAATATAATTTGATATTGAATATTTTGAAAATTTTGAACTATTTCGTAATAAATAAAAGTCAATGAGATAATGTCATAAAAATACATAGTAGACAACGAAACAAGTGTACTCTTGAGGATTTCATGAACTGATCCATTGTACACTTCGATATTTGATTTTTCGATATTTTCAAAATTTTCAAGTATTTCGTGACGACGGTAAACGAAGTTCTGTTGTAACTAAGTGCAAGACTGAAATTTTTTTAAAACCATCCCCTTCGTAAGGGACCACTCAATAGCAAACGGATTGAGACTTGACAAGAACCCCACTAGTGTATATAAGAAGCACATATATCGATCTTCATCACCCTCCTCGATTCAGAAGTCTCTCTTCTCCCCTTCTTCAAATCAAAACTTCTCTGAAAATGAGTGCAGCTGCCAATTGCGGCGGAACTATGAACTCTTGGACATGCATCGAGCTACGTGGCTGAAAGCCCAGAATGATCTGCAACTTACGTGAGAGTTACATTTTTTCTTAAAATTATTTTTTTTTACAGCTCTTATATATGGATTTCTTTTTTCTTTTTTATTATTATCTTCAGACAAGCTGAAAAGACTGATCATCGTCATGCCTACAAGCAAGCTCAAGTAAATGTCAATCAGGCCATTCAACGGATCCAAGAAAATGAAGTTGTCGTCCTATCTTCCACCACTGAGGCAAGGGAATTTCTAGGCATTTGGCATAAGTTAAGGAGTAATAGTGGTGCTCTGCCCACTGTTCCAATTGGGAACGTGAATAGGCGTAATAAAACAACCATCCGCCGTTGGCTGGAAGAGCATCGATTCACTATTCATAATTATTCTTTTGACTTGCTACCACCATCAAACCAATAGTCCATCCTTTTTTTATTTTTCTAGACCATACCAGCCCGATTATTATTGTAGTTTGTTTTTCAATGTAAATAGATCTTTGGAACCTTAAACCAATAGTCCATCCTTTTTTTATTTTTCTAGACCATACCGGCCCGGTTATATATTTTGATGGAATTTTGACGGAAGTAAATATGTCACATAAATATAAATTTGAGATTTTTTTGTGTCACAAAAAAGTTTAATGTAAATATGTCACAGTAAACAGTGTTGGTCCCTAATTTTAGAACTTGACACTAACATTATTAAGCCTAGGGCCATGGAATAAATAGCCTTATGGGAGATCCACTCGGGACTAACCGATTGTTTGTTCTTTTTTCTAATTTTATTTTTTGTATTCCTTAAAATGTCAAACGTACTCCAAGTAATACGGCTTGGATAGAACATTCTCAGGGTTGACTAGCGGTACAACGAGATAATATGACTAGTAATATCCATGTATGGTACTCATATCAATTGTAAAACCAACGATAAAGGTATCATTCTTGCTTTCTCAATCCAAACAACATGTCACCTTAGCTCAAGAGGGTTGATCAACATTTTGAACACAAACTGTAGTCCATTTGAAATATTTCCTTCATTTACACAATTTAGAATCTTCAAAACTCTATAGAACATAGTCTTCACAAAATTCATCTAGTAATACATACGTCATACACATAATGGAAGATCCTAAAACTTACCCACCCCGTGCTTCACATATTTCCCCACCCAATAGGAGCCAACACTATGCCCTCACACAACCCTGGTCCAAACCACCGAGTCACTCCTTCAAATGAAATTAATCTTGCAGAGCCATCGCTATAACCAGATCAGCCCAATCCCCTTAAGAACTAGATCAGGATCGGCGAGGTTGGGCTGATCTTTGGTTTGTCCAGGATCAACCTTGGACAAATGCTCACCCCTAAAATAAATACCTATAAAAGTTAGGTTAAAATTATAAGAGCAAAAGGCACAAAAAATACTAAGTTATGTTCGTTGTGACATATTTACGCTAAACTTTTTTGTAACACAAAAAATCCCAAATTTATATTTATGTGACATATTTACTTCCGTCAAAATTTTATTGATCAGTACTAATAAAAATTTGCTTACATGGACGCTAGAAAAACAAACCGTATTGACATGTCGTCCTTGTGACTTGAGTTATTTTGACTGAAAAATCATGTACTTTAACAGTGGATAAATGTGTTGCATAGGTATGAGTTTGAGATATTTTACTTCACAAGAAAAAGTTTACTTTAAATGTGTTAGACGTGCGGACCTCTGGAGTGCCATAACTTTGCACGAAAATATACTTAAGTGCCATAACTTACGAAAGATACACTTAAGTGCCACATTCAAAAAAAAAAGGGATCACTTAAGTGCCAATCCAGCGAAAGTCCGGCCAAAACGCCCATGTGGCATTTTTTTTGCGAACCGAGCCCAAAATGACGCCGTTTTGCATGCTGACATGGCCAAATAAAGCAAAAACGGTGTCGTTTTGGGCTGACGTGGTAAAAATATATATAAATTAAATTTAAAATTAAATTTAGTTAAAATATTTAAAATTAATTTAGTTAAAATATTAAAAAATAATAATTAAAAAAAAAAAAAAAGGGCGAGGGGGGAGGAGGCCGAGGGATCGCCCTTTGTCGCCACCGCCGCCACCCCGCCACCGCCGGGAAGGGCCAGCGACGGCGGTGGGAGGGTCACCGGCCCGACCGGCGATGAGGACTCGCGAGCCCTCGCCCAGATCCAGCGAGGGTCAGCGGCCCTCACCCCACTGAGCCAAGGGCCGCTGCCCGCTAGGGGTCGCCCGACGGGCGACGGCCCCGGCCCGGCGGGGCAACGGCCGCCAACCCTCGCTAGATCTAGGCGATGGCGCGGCCCTCGCCGGATCGGGTGAGGGCCGCAACCCGCCGCCGATCGGCTAGCCGCCGTCGCCGGCCCTTCCCGACGACGACGGCGGGGGCGACAATGGCGGGCGGCGGCGGCGGCGGGCGAGGGCGATCCCTCGCCCGCCTCCCCCGCCCTTTTTTTTAATTTTAAAATTATTATTTTTTAATATTTTAACTAAATTAATTTTAAAATTATTATTTTTAAATATTTTAAAATTTATTTAATTCTTTTTTTTTTTTACCACGTCAGCCCAAAACGACGTTGTTTTTGCTTTATTTGGCCATGTCGGCATGCAAAAACGACGTCGTTTTGAGCTTGGTTCGCCGAAAAAATGCCACGTGGGCATTTTGGCTGGACTTTCACCGGATTGGCACTTAAGTGATCCCTTTTTTTTCGAATGTGGCACTTAAGTATACATTTCGTAAGTTATGACATTTAAGTGTCCTTTCGTATAAAGTTATGGCACATGAAACATTCTTATCCCAAATGTGTTACAATTGACATAATTTATAGTTTTTAAGTCAAAAGTAGGGGTAGGCATAGTCCAAGTTGGGCCGATCCACCTCTTAATTCTAGGACCAATTTGCACAATATTAGTTCTCAATTTTTGGGACGAAAGATCGATCCTATTGAGCTTAGGACCAAAGACTGGACCGACCCAATAAGTTTGGTCCAATTTAGAGTTAACTCGGGACCAATCGATAATTTTTCTATTTCATTTTTTATACTCTTTGAAAACGCGAACGAGGACCAGACTGACCCAATGAGTTCGGTGACGAGCGAAATAGGCTAAGAGAGGCAAGCGGTGAGCATCAAGCAAGGCGAGCAACAAGCAAGACAAGCATCGAGCAGCGAGCAGCACAAGTGAGCAAAAGTGAGTGAGACGAGTGGAGAAATCGTTTTTTATTTTTTTTTTATTATGGCAAATTGAAGAATAAGAGGACAAATAAGACAAAAGAAAATGAGTACTACGGGAAGCCGTGAAAAGCTGTTTATACCTTTTTGGATGCCGTGATTATTCCTCACAAAAACATTTTTTTTTTATTTGTAAATTATGGTTTTGACGTTGTAAAAGACATAAAAAATCTAAATTCTTAAAAAACAGTATAAAATTACTTGGACTCCTTATTAAAGATCTATTTAATGTTGTTGACGTCGTTTGTTTTAAAATTAAAAAATTATAAATACTATATTATATGGTCAAGGTTGGTTCGGATTGAACCAACCCTAAACTCCCCAGATTGACAACCAATCCGCATGGTACTAGTCCAAGAATTCTAGGACCAAGGATCGATCTAATCTTTCTATAAACTGGACTAGGACCGGTTGGATTGGGCCGGTCCAGCGTTAACCCTAGACTAATGCTCACCCCTATCAAGAAGTTTGGGTAAATGTGTCGCATTATGAACAGTTAAGGGTTTTGGCCACTTTTTTTTTTCGATTTAAAAATAAAAAGAGTCTAGTGACTCAGTTCGCACGTTTCAATAGGGGTGTGCATGGTCCGGGCGAGCGGTTCCCGACCTAGAACCGGGAACCGCCCGTTAAGGACCGATTCCGAAAAATTGGAACCAGGATCCACCCGTTTGTTACATGGATCCATCCGGGAACCAAACCGCCGGTTCCCGGGTGGATCCATGGAACCGATCTTGACGCGAAAAATTTTTGATTTTCAACTAGAACGACTACGTGACATCAGAGCAAGCCAAAGAAAGAAAAATCAAATTTAAGTACGTGAAACAAAAATTCATTTATTGTAATTATATATGTATCTCATAGATAAAAAAAAAAAAAAACGCGAAAAAATGGAATGCAACATTTTCCCATTTCCTACTTGCAAATAATCATAGATGGTTAAATTTTCTTTGACCAAAGATAAAGGTTCCCTAGAGAGTGAGATGAGATGTAGAGTTTCTTTTAGTAATTTTTTTTAATATTAAAAATGTTCCGGTCCGGTCCGGTGGGCGGGCGGGTGGATCCACCCATGGAACCAGGAACCGGGAACCGGACTGGTTCCCTCAAGACCCGTCGGTTCCGGGCGGTCCGGGCGGATCCCGAGTATTTTGCACACCCCTACGTTTCAATATCTTAATGGGCTAAATACATTAAGGCCCATGTCATGTTTCAAAAAAATTAATTATAAAGGGGTAGGGCCCACTTTGAAATATCTTTATAACCGTCCTTTTCCTCTTCCTCTTTTCAGGTATAACTAGTCTATGTAGCACGGACACTCTCTGAAAGCCTTCGTGTCGTGTCCGACACTCCAACACGTGTCCGACACGCTTCGACACGTCCCGACACGCTCCGACACGCGGTCAACGAGTGTCGAAAAATCCGACACGTGGTCAACTCTTTCCGACACGCTCCGACACGCGAGTCCAAAATTTCAACACGTGATTCCGACACGCACGGGGTCAATTTTAAAAATTTCTAATACTTGAGGGGTCAAAATATAAATATACACAAAAGAAATAATAAAAGAAGTAATAAAATTGCTATAAATATACACACATGGGTCAAATTTCTTTTTCAGTTTTTTTAGAATTTTTTTATTTTTTAAAAGTCTTTTACTATGAAAGAAGTAATAAAAAAATGATATATATGATAAATAAATAAATTTAAAAATATCATTTCAGCATTTTTCTTTAAACAATGTTTTTTTTTCCTCTAAGTTTTGTGTATTATTGTAACAAATTAAAATAATCAATGATGTTAGTTAATATTTTTCGTGCAAATTAATTCTAGGTTATTTTTATTATTTATTTATATATTTATATATAAAATATATATTTAATATATAACGTGTCGGAACGTGTCGAAATTCTCTATTTTTAAGAAATGATATGTAGGCGTGTCGTGTCGTGTCGTGTCGCGTGTCGCGTGCCCAGTGTCGGTCTTCTACATAAAGAAGTCACTTATCTTATGTTTACACATTGAATTAATTTTTAAAAATATATTTTTTTTTTATTTTTTTTATTTTTTGCTTTTTCGTGTGAGAAATTGGCTTTTCTTGGCGCGTTCCACGTGGCGAGATTATGGGATGATTTTCTATACATAATCTGGCAAGCGATTAAATTAATAAGGAAAGTGGAATACAAAAATATTGATAATAATAATGAAATATGATTAAAATAAGGAGGAAAAGGACGATCTTCCTCCTGCTCGTTTCGCTCCCTCCACTCTGCAACTACCCTTTCTCTCCCTCTCCCTTTCTCTCTCTAGCGCGCTCGCTCTTTCTCTCTCTACCCCTCCCTCTCTTCCTCGCTTTCGCCTTATCTCTCTGAATTCCATTCTCCATCGCCATGAGGAGGGAAGAGAAGGGCGTGCTGGTGTGCCGCGGCATCCCGGGCCTCGCCGCCGCGGCAACGGCGGAGGGCCGCGGGCCGCCATTGTGGAGCCGGTCGCGGCTGTGCCTGAGGGGCGGGGATCCCGGCGGCGGCGGCGACGGGGGTGGTGGGGGTTCGCGGCGCTGTCGGTGGCGGAGAAGAGGGAGCGGCGGAGGAGGAGCGAGTGCGAGCCGACGCCGGCGCAGCTGCTGAAGCACCCGCTGGCGACGGTGGCCCTCGTGCCGAAGGACGCGGCGCTGTTCGTCGCCGGGGCCATCGCGGGCGCCGCGGCGAAGACCGTCACGGCTCCGCTCGACCGGATTAAGCTTCTTATGCAGGTGCACTGTTTTCTTCTTTTTTTTTTTCCTTTTTTATTATTATTTTCTGCTTCTGTTGGTGTTGGCGGGCTTCGAATTCAGTGGCATTTCCTTTGGTTCGGGAGGATGAATTTGGTGTGGCCTCGTGTGTTTTGATTCGAGGAAAGTGATGTGACTACCGATTATTTGAATTTTGGATTGTTGTAGGGGAATAAGCTACGTTAACTATGAAAATTGAAAAACTACAATCTTCAAATGTTGTTCTTGTTTTTCTGTTACTGATTTACGTTCTTGATATCTCCGGGTTATAGTGCAACTGATCGGTTGTGGCGAAATTCAGCTACTGTTATGACGCGACCATGTGTTTGGACAGTATGTTGCTGGACTGCAAATGGGAATGATCCTCTTCCGCGGGATGTATTTGTGACAGAACGGGGTCGTAAGGAATAATGTGACAAATGCAGGGCCGAGGTCGTTTGGATTTTTGGATTGATTGCCTTGTTTTTTTTAGTTAAGGGTCATCTTCATGAGTGCATGTTCCTTTGGAGTGGAGAATGGATGTTTCTTCTGGTTATATCAAATGCTTTGACTGGGAGTGTTGGAATTGTCTCTTAGCTGTGCTTGCTTTTTGGGTATCACTTATTCATAAGGGCAGTTTTCTTGAGCTCGGGGCTCACTAGACTCTAGTGAATTTGCTGCCTTTGACAGACTCATGGGGTTCGAGTTGGACAACAAAGTGCAAAGAAGGCTATTAGTTTTGCCGAGGTAAGATATATTTCATTTAGCTGAAATGTTTTTCCTTATCTTTTAATCTTGATAAGTTGGAAAATGAGTTATTTCATTTGGAGTTAATATTCTCGAAAAATACAGTTTAATGGAAATTGGTGAGGGAACCTTCCTTCTGAGACAAGTATGACATTAGCTGTCTCAGCATTAAGTTGTGTTGTCTTCATACTAGAAAACCGGTTGCCCACAACCTATGGAGCCTTGATAAAAGAAGAAAGTTCTTGCAATGTCTGACGGTCTTATAAGTCAGATAAGATATGTGTGTAACTTAGCGAGTTATCCATATACAAGATTGTTGCATCTGGCAACCCGCAAATTTTCATACCAGGGCATAAAATCTTGTTGACATCATACTTTCAATTTTTCTTCTATAAAAATCTGGAATCCTTTAACTAGATATTCACCTCTTACTTCAATCAATGAACTTGTTTGTAAATTTCTCATCAACTTCCCTTCTAGAACTACTCTATTCTAAGCACCACGTAAAAAATCTGTCAAATTCTTTCACTGGAATTGTAAGATGAGATATTAAGACTGTCTTGTCACATAAAAATGAAATCATATTATTCAACAAAATTTAGGTATACCATGTTGTGAAGTTGCACTATAGAACTTTTTGGTAGTTGATCAAAATAATTGCATGCTGAAGATAAAATAAGGTGGTGTTTTGGCCCAAAAAACCAATGATATCATGGAAATTTGAATAAGTAGAATTTGCTACTTCTTCTGGACTTTTATATACCCATCTTTGATCCAACGCTGTCTCTGGAAATCTTTCTTTTTCCTTTCCCATCCATTACCTAGTAGAAATCCAATATGTTTGAATGCAGGCTATCACAATGATAGGCAAAGAAGAAGGAATGAAAGGTTACTGGAAGGGCAACCTCCCACAGGTTTGTTGGCTCTATAACTCACTATTGGTTCACAAAATCCTATGTTTACGTGCATTATGCCCATGTCTTTATGTTCCAGGTGATAAGAATCATACCATACAGCGCCGTCCAACTTTTTGCTTATGAATTTTACAAGGTATGTATGAAGCCATCTTGTTTTAATCCTTCCCAAAATTGGTGATGGAGAAGTCAGTGTGTACTGGATGACACTAATGTTATAATTTTTTGGTTCTTGGAATAGTAGAAACTCTTTAAGGGAAAAGATGGTGAACTTTCTGTTGTTGGAAGACTAATGGCTGGCGCTTGTGCTGGCATGACTTCTACCTTTGTAAGTATGCAGAGCCTCAAGAAAAGCTGGGTTTATTGGGAGTTTCTGAAAATTATAATCTGTCTTTCTAGTAAAGGTTCTGTTCCAGTCACTGTTACTAATGAACATAACGTAGGTTCTCGTGATTTTTTTTTATGTGACGAAAATTAGTGTAAGGACATCTATCTACTCCTGTGTAGGTCACCTACCCATTGGATGTCCTACGTTTGCGCTTGGCAGTGGAACCCGGACATAGAACGATGTCACAGGTATATTCAATCTCTTCAAGTGATATGATGCAGATGCAGAGATCGCCTCTCATTACAGATGTCGGTTGATTCTTTTTCTTTCATTTCTCTAAGGTTGCCCTGAGCATGCTGAAAGAGGAAGGGCTGGCATCGTTTTACAAAGGGCTAGGACCCGCTCTAATAGGAATAGCTCCTTACATTGCAGTGAACTTCTGCATGTTTGATTTGTGAGTACTCTTATGTTGTTCTTTATATTCTGTTGAATCATGCATCCTCAGTGAAGGCCAGAACAAGATGATACTTTTGATGGATAACAGGATAAAAAAGGCATTGCCAGAGAAATATCAAAAGAGAACTGAAGCATCTCTTGTAACAGCATTGCTCTCAGCTGGCCTTGCCACAATAACGTGTTATCCCCTAGACACCGTCAGAAGACAGATGCAGATGAAGGGTGCCCCTTACAAGACAGTTCTGGATGCTTTTCCAGGTGATTTGATCCTGGCAGCTTGTCATCATCACTGAGTTCTCAGCATCAGAGCAACATCACTAAAAGGATAGATACAGTAGCAGATCAGAATACATGATTGCTAACAAGGATGTTGCACCAGTGATAGTGAATGTCACCCAAAGATGATGCCTTCTTTTTTGATTTCTTAGTTATGATGTCATGTGAGAGATTGTATGCTTTCCCTGGTCACAATATTAGAATCTGCCTTTGGTTTCTCGTGGATTGACTGACATGATTAAGGAGGATTTATTTTTCAGACTCTGATATACCATATTTTGAGCTCAAATTCATTGATGGGGTTTTCAATTAGGCATGCTTTCAACAGATAGTTTTTCTGTGTCATCTAATAGCATCTGCATTATATCTGCAAGTACTTGTGCATTTGCTTTCTTATATGAAGCTTGCTTCGTTTCTTCAAGCAGGTATTATTGAACGGGATGGAGTGATTGGCTTATATCGAGGATTTTTGCCAAATGCATTGAAAAACTTACCAAACAGCAGGTTACTGTGATTTCTCTCACCTCCTCTTCTTCCTGAATTCCTGTTCAGAATTTCTCCTTCAATGTGCTTTGTGAATTCTGGGACTCTGGAAAAACATATAATTTCATTGTAATTGTCAAGTTTTCGGCTTTGTTGGCCTAATTTGGCTAGCCTCTAAATGATGACTACTTCATAAAAGTATCATCTGGGGTTTGATTAGAATCTTAGCTATCAATCCCCTTGAGATAATTTTCATATCTGTGATGAGATGTAGAGAAGTTGAAGAATTATCTGTGCGCTTTTTGTATTTTTTGTTGTTATTTTGTTTTTCCTTTCTGCATCGTCTAGAAGACAGTTATATGAAGTTCCAAGGGGTGAATATTAGTGTCAGCTGCTCTTCCTTTGTCCTAGTTGTTCTCCCACTCCCATGAACCCAACCCAAATTTTTCGGTTTCAGCCATTTTTCATCTAGGTACTAATTATGTTTCCTTCTTTTTAGAATGCTCAGGTGCCCTCTTAGTACTTTTAGTGTGCATATCAATCTTTTGCCTTCGAAACCTTGTGTTGGACCAGGGAAATTGCGAGACCTGTCAAGTTTTCATACATATATGTACATGATCTAAATCTAGTTGCTTGCATGCATACTTATGACGATATGCTAATCTCCATTTACATAACACTGAACATGTTTGCCCATCTTGCCTTCCTGCAGCATTAGGCTTACGACATTTGATACGGTCAAACGCTTGATTGCTGCCGGTGAAAAAGAGCTCGAGAGGATTAAAGAGGAAAACCGCCTGAAACAAGATGGAGCAGCCACCGAGATTTAAAAGATCCAATTCTTTCAGTCATTATTTCTTCTTCTTTTTCCATCAAAATATTGATTTTTGCCTGGCATATGTATCAAGCAGGATGGGGCCCCTTGTTCACAACCGGGCTTTCTCACTAGGAGATGGTATCAGATGGTCCAACGGTTGCTCAAGGTCCTTGAGAAGTTATTGTTCAAGCTGGTCGGCGGGCAATTTTTTTCTTATTTTTTTCTGTGATGTAGCGTTGGTATTTTTTGGTTTTTACCTGTCATTACGTCTCTGTAGTGTACTCGTTCTCTTAGAACCCACCTTCATGGGTTACTTGCGGGTCAATCATGCGTCCCCCATACCTCTGCTTGGACGCGATTAGTTTCTGTCGATGCTACAGTTTGGAATACACAATTACTTTCTGTGATGGTGATAGGCTTGATTAGTTTCCCTGTCCATCGATTAATGTCGGGTCTTCTTCTTGATGGGTCGAGAATGTCGAGAGGATCGGATCTTCTTGCGGAGAAGGCATTGCGTTTGCTATCAAGTCGAAGAAGGGCACGCATTTCGCAAGTCTAACATCGGACCAAAGCAACAGCATGATCTGTTGAGAATAGGTGCTTTCTATGACCGTTGCTTATTTGATTGGCGGTCATTGGATCGCGAAATGAAATGATAGATCTCTAGTTGAAAATTGCAAGAACTACGTGTATATGGTACGACATTTGTATTGGAACCAAGGTAAAACTGATCGTGAAACGGCTCTTGGCCAATGTGCAGTTTGTTTACATGATTGCTTGAAGTCGGGTGTGTTGAAAATCGAACCGCAAAAACAACCGAATTGTTTAGTGTTAAGTTTAGCACCCGCCATAATATAAAATATTATCCCAATTTTATAAACATTTTGAAAAAATACATGTGAATCTGCATTTTAACGTTTATGTATCACGGATCTTTTGAGCATGTGTTTGCAAAACTTAAATCAAGCAAAAAAATAAAATGAAAAAAGTTTACGTTGGAAGTCATACCGCTAATCGAACCAAACTTATCAATGCTACTAAACCGAACCTACCAATCTAAAAGGGCAGCAAATGATCGGAAAACACATCTTTACTAGTCGAACTAGTTCAACCAGCTAGTTCAATTTTGAAATCTCTATTTGCAAACTGTTGCGTTAATATGCTAATTTTCACCTTCCCCAATTTCGTAAAGTATTTCGCAAAAATGCATCTTTGAACATATTGGTATAATTACACGATTGTTAGGAGGGAATTGGTCAACGGCTTTATCTTTTTCAAAAAATTTCAACTAGAATCCTCAAGTGAGACCATTTACTCAAAAAAATCCTCAGAATAAATCATGTTCCAAATAAGACTCTCAAGTGAATAATTTAATCTCAAAACACAATTCGACTCATCGGCCAATCAAATTTTCATCAGTTGGCTAATGTGCCATTTTTCTCATTGTTGACACATAAAATTATCCTTTTGGTCACGTGTTGGCGCTGAGGGATGTTGACAATCAAAATCATCCTCACTATCAGATGCTGGTTATGATCAACATCAACCTAGCTCATATCAATCATAGAGATGAAGGATGGCCAAGGTTTTCAAAAGCCCTTGGGCTGGATTTTGATGGGCTTACAAGTGGAAAAGTGTGATTCGATAGTAAAGCAGTCGATAGACACGTGTCCAAGCCAAGAAATATTATGTAGACGTAAAATTCAAATAGAATTAGCGTCAAGATTTAGGCGGGAATAGTCGATGCTTAAAAGGGCATGCAAAATCAAAGGTGCGGTTAATACTTGCTAAACAAGTCATGTGTGCATCATCAAACAATTCATGCGTGCATTGTCAAACAAGTTAGAAGACAACAAGATATGGATAAAGCGATTAAGCAGAAAGCGTGCAGAAACTTTCAAGGAGGGATCAACCAACCAACGGTTACCAGATTGGCCTATAAATGTTGTAAACAATCTAACAAAGGGCCTCCCGAGCAACATATCAAGATCCTATATCTTATCCTTTTAATTATCTTAGCCAAGCCTAGTCTAACTATAACTTTATATTTCTGTCGTAAATTCAATTCCAACGAGTGTTTATATTTTAAGTAGTGCTATCCTACCATTCAGCGTCATCGATTAGATTCCGACGTTATGTCATCATATCCATGTAAGAGCAATACTTACCAGGTGTTGTTTTCATCGTCCAACGTCGTAGTCAATTAAATTCCAACATTGTATTATCATATCCATATAGGAGTAGCAATTACTCAATGTTGTTTCCGCTATTCAGCGTCATCGATTAAATTCCAACATTATGTCCTCATATCCACATAAATGTAGTACATATCCAGTATTGTTTCCACTGTTTAGTGATGTTGATTAGGTTCCAATGTTATATTCTCAAACTAATCTAGGAGTAGTGCCTTCCCAATATTGTTTTCCTTGTTCGGCATTGTTGAACTAGTTTCAATATTATGTAAATTACTTGATCTTACTAGGCTTTCATTAGCTTATTGAAGTGGTTTGAATTAAGATACGGATTATCATTGATTCCAAGAATGTACTAAACAACTTCATTAAATTCAAGAATATATAATATATCTCTATTGGCTCTTGACCCTCCCTGTCCAATAATAGCACAGAACCTAAGTCCTCTTAAAAAAAAAAAAAAAAAAAAAACACCTAGTGAATTTCGTTGCAGGATCCAAAATCAGTGAAACACTCTTCATGACTAAGGTTTTTTTTTTTTTTTTTTTCCTCCGTTGTCTCATTGTATCGTGAGCTGGGAGTATGCCTTGAGACTATAAATTGTTCTCGGACTTTTGGGGGCAAAAAAAAAAAAAAAAAACACTCCAGGGACCTCTTTTGAGAGACAAATAGTTCTATGAGGCTCTTACTACAAAATTTTCCAAATTTCTTTGTGTCAACCGATCTTTTATGGGGGAAGAAGATAACGACGTCGTCATCATCATTATCATCTCCTCTTCATGGTCCGGCACGTCGACGACCCAGCTCGGCTCCCAAAAAAAAAAAAAACAGAGAGAGTCAGCATGTCTCAAACGGTGCACCTCTCGTTCCCGCACCGCGCCTTCCTCCTCTCCCGCCGGCGGAGAAGCAGCCGCCGAGACGGCGGAACCCCGCCGCCGCCTCCTCCTCCTCCTCATCCCTTCTCCTCCCGCGCCTCTCCCCTGCGCGCCGCGCGGCACGGAGAAGACGCCGCCATTCCCAGGTGAAGCTCCGGAACCTGCTTCTTCCCTTCCCTTCCTTTCCCCCGCCGCATTCGTTTTCCACGCGCCTGCTTGTCGCGATGGTGACGTGCGGCTGTTCTTCTGGAGCAGGTGCGAGGCCCGGCCTCCCGTGGTTCTGGTGGAGCGGTACGGCGACGGCACCGCTAAGAGGTTCGTCAGCTGATCGCTCTCCTTCTGTTTTTCCCGAATGTTCTCGATTGCGCTCCGCCGTGGATTTCGTGCGAATGAACGCTGGAATCGAAACTGAGCTCGATGAGTTTCGGCTCGTTAGACCAAATCGCACTCTTTTGCATCGTTCGTCGTAGTGAATCGATCGCTCTGCGGTGCTCTCTGAGACGTTGCCGAGGAGCGAAATAGAGCCGAGATTAGGTCGGTCGCTCGGGGAAGAAAACGCAATGCCCTTCGAGTTCCCGCCGTTCGCCCGAACTGAAAGTGATGCTGCGGTTTGTTAAGTGGAGGAGGAAAAGAATGTTGTTCTGGATTTAGTTTTTATGTCGTTATGGAAATGATGATCATGTTCTCTGTAAGGCAATAGGCTAAAAAGCTTTGCTGTGGCAAGTTTATGCGGTTCTCGTTTTCCCGACTTTTGCTTGACCTTTCTCATGTATGCAGGTATACATTAAATGACAACTCGTTGTCGAAAATTTCTCTTGGAAAACACATATCAGACGAAAATGAACTTGAGGGGACGCGTTCTGATGACCTGAAATTAGCGTTGCTACCTGATCCCATAAAAGTTTTTATATTGCCCTCGGGCTTTCCAGGTGAGCAGCATCTGTTATCTGGGTTAAGGTTTCAATTGTTGTGATTTCTGCTTTTGGTGGTTTTTGTGTTCTTTAGTCTTTACTATGTTTATTTTTTGTATGCTTTCTCATGTTCCTTGCAGAGTCGGTTTCGGATGATTATTTGCAGTATATGTTGTTGCAGTTTCCCACAAATGTCACTGGATGGATTTGTCACGCGCTGGTCACCTCGAGTCTCCTAAAGGCATGTCACTGTCAGCTGTCAAGCCTAATATTCTGCTTTATATTCAATATGTTGTGTTAAATGTGTAGTTGTGGCCATTATCCCGCTCTGTATCAAGGATTTTCGTGCCAGAAAACTTGGAATTCAGTACTTGTCATGCCATAGATTCTGGATAAGAACATCACTAACTTGTAGCACGATAGCACAGGCTGTTGGTGTGGGCTCTTTCTCAGGAAGCACTGCTGCTGCTTCTGCTGCTGCCATTAGGTAAAATTCTCTCTCTCTCTCTCTCTCTCTCTCTCTCATCTATGTCGTGCGCACGCCCGCACGACATAGATGCGTGCATTATGATACATGCACACAGACATAGAAAACATGCAGCAATGAATAGAGACAAGGTTATATGCGCACAGACTAGAAAACCCAGATGCAGGCACATAACTATGTCCTGCTGCTGTATTTGAACACTGCACTCATGCATATATTAGCTTCTCCCGCCGTTAATCTTTTATGTAAGTTATTGTCTATAATCTTCCATTACCACTTTCATGTGAATCAAATAATCCATTTGTAGGAATGAGCTCTGCTTCTTTATCTGTTAATCAGATGGGTGTCAAAGGATGGCATTGGAGCTGTTGGCCGTTTACTTATCGGTCTGTATATCCTGAATATAGCTTGAGGGTAGAATTTGCTTCCACTGTAATTTGCTCTAATAGCTGTTAATTTTCCAGGTGGCCGATTTGGGAATGTCTTTGATGATGATCCAAAACAGTGGCGAATGTATGCAGACTTTATTGGCAGCGCTGGAAGGTATTGTTCACTGTATTGGGCATCAGTTATTTGGATATCAAATCTTAGTTGTCATGAGAAGACACTGTTAAATTTGTGCAGCATCTTTGATCTGACAACTCAACTTTATCCTGCCTATTTCTTACCGCTTGCATCTCTCGGTAATCTTGCCAAGGTAAATAATAAGTTAAGCTTGCTGCAAATTTCTTTCCAAAAGGCACAGGGTTGTCACTAAGCTTTAATTACTCTGCCGTAAATTAGCTTTAATTCCTTCGGTGCACCATTTATTTACATGCTGTGGGCTATCTGAAATGTTCCAGAGTAGGTATGGCCGACATTTGGTGGGACTTGAGATACAAAACTCTTCGAGTGTTGAATGTTGTTGATAAGCTTTGAATCATACTTTTACATTGACTGAATTTTGGCACAAAACCATAATAATTTTCAAATTCAAAGGGCCTCATGTTTGATTAAAATTTTCATCTTACATATCAACATATAATGAAACTTGTTTAATGAGAAGTTGGGACCATAGATGGGGGAAGGTGAATGGCTTTCAAGAATTGGGTAGCTGAGCCTCTATATGCAGAATGGGAAAAGCCCTTGAAATAAAATTGACCATGAGCTAGGATGCTATCAGTCAAGTGTAAGTTTTAGAGTGAGTTGAATTGGCCATCTTGACATAGATAGCCAAAAGAAAATATCAGTGGCATGAAGAAGACAGTTTGGAAACAAAAGAGAGATAGATAGAATGATTGGAAAGGAGTAAATTCTGACAAAATATATATTTTTTTTCTATATTGTATCTTTGTTGATTATCATGCTCTTCAAACTTACATAAGCAACCAAAGCAGACCAATTTAATTGAAACAGTTAAGTTAAGCGGAAGAAGAAAAGTAAAAGGATGTTGGCTTTTCTTGTTCTTGCTTAGTGGACTCTTGGACGGTTCATTATTTTCCTTGCCTTTTTTTGGTGGTGGCTAGGGGCTGGATCCCTAGCTTTCATAAAAATCAGAAAAAAATTTGGAGTGCCAACTCAAGTCTGCTCCTTCAAGATTAAAGCAAGAGTGCATAGATGCATGAGATGATAAAAAAAAAATGGGCTTCCATGCAGTGGTATGAATAGGTGTATTGGCTCTCCACATGCTTTACTCGCACTTGGTATTAATTTTGTGAAGGAATTTGATTGCATTTTTCCATCTTTGTACACGACTGGACTGCTTCTCCGACTGCTAAAGATTTTCTGCTTATTGCCATGTCTAATCTAATTTTTCTTTGTTTGTTGAAACATCATATGAGCAGGCTGTTGCGAGAGGGTTAAAAGATCCTTCCTTCCGTGTGATTCAAAACCATTTTGCAATCTCTGGAAATCTGGGTGAAGTAGCAGCCAAGGTACAACTACTACAGTGCTGCTGCAAACGTCAGTGCACATGATAATGCAAATTTGAGATTGTGATCTTGGTGTTTCATTGCCATTCCTTATCTGTTCCATTCTTAAAGCATTTATTCTAATTCTGTCCTCATTTGATGAATAGCTTATTGACAAGGTTAAGTACACTTAGATTTGATCATTCCATGAAAATGGCATCTGTGGATGACTAACCCGTGCTAAGATCAGCCTAGCAGGCTGTCACAAGTCAGACTAGGTGGGCCTGAGGGAGATTTGGATGAACATAACTCATAATTTCTGAGAATCTCAATCTTCTATTAAACCTTACTTAAGTTGTCTTTTGTGCTTCCTGACAAGTCCAGAATGTTCTGAAACCTTATCAAAGCTGCACCGTGCTTTTTGTGGAAGCTTCATAAGCAAGTATCAGTAGTATTGAGCAAATTGTCGATCTGATTTGCATGATATGGAGCACATGTTTCCTGTGGAAATGATGTCACAGTTCACCTAGTAATGCATCTTAAAAAGTAATTAAAAAAGAGCTTTAACCTACTACTTTTATGACATGTTGGACGCATCTTCGATTCTGTTTTTGTCGTCATTGATTGACATGTGAACAAAATTTCTTCTGCATTGCTCTGTTGTAGCATGAAAAGCAATGTCACTGCAATTGATCATCATCTATATTATGCTCTATTTGTTTTCGATCCTCCTGAATAGTAAGTGTCAAAATGGAAGCTGATGCTGGCATAACTAAATAGTAGCTGCTTGTCTAATGAAAGCAGCTAGCTGCGAACTGGCTAGAATCATGCTTATGAATCTTGTCAGGAAGCATTTTAGTCAAAAGAAAGGGCCAGGAACAACCTAGTCTTAGATTGTCTCTTTAATCTTCCGTGAAGGCCATCTTTTCTGCTTTTCCTGATGATTGTAGAATGTTTTCAGGAGGAAGTTTGGGAAGTAGCTGCTCAATTGCTCGGTTTAGCTATAGGGATACTTATTTTGGTAAGTCATCTGCTTTACTAAAAGGTGATGTCCTATTTCTTTAACTTAGGAATGTATTGTGCATGAAAGAAACATCAGTTCATGTTGATTTGCTATTACCAATGCAGGATACACCTGGTCTTGTTAAATCTTATCAGTCTTTAGCATTGACTTGGACGAGCGTGAGACTTTTTCACCTTTGGTTACGATATCAGTCTCTCTTAGTGTTGAAATTTGATACGGTACGTTCACACCTATCATTGACCATCGAGAGAAAGAAGGCTAGAAATGATAATTGTTTTTGTGTTAGTAGAACACCCTTTTCGAGGTTCTATGCTATTCTTCCACTTTTCTCGAAGATCCCGCTTTCTGCTGGTTAGACTGAATTAGACAAAGGAGGACAGTAGTAGGAGGTAGACTGTTATAATCATTGTTTTTCTTAACTGATGATTTAATGTGATCATTATGGCAGATAAATATCAAGCGTGCTCGAATACTTGTAAAATCACATGTGTTAACCTCAAAAGTTCCTGGTAAATTTATACATATTTCAGGTTTTTGTGATTCTGATTCTTCTTCAGTTGATCAGTCGTAATGCCTAATTGATTTAGGATGTGATGAATGCAATGCAAGAGAAAATATTCTTGTTTGGCAAAGATTTTTGAAGCCATACATACGTTTTGGTGTGCCATTTGAAGAGATGATAAGAGGTGAGAAGGCTATTTCTCAGGTATGCAGAATTTATGGCCTCATATAGTTAAATTCTATTTCCTATTACATCAAGTATTGAGGAAACTTTCAGACTCAAATTCCCTGTCAGGGTCTGGGATTTCATCCTGTCAAACTGGGTTGCATATTTAGGCTGAATAATAATGATTTTTCTTACCTCTTTTGGCCAAAATGAGATAAGACATTTTTAATTTGTAGTAACGCATACAAAAGGTGACTATTGCTCAATCGGCAGTGAATACTGTTTCCTTTATTGAACTTGGATGAGCTTGCCATTAACTTAAAATGACTGCAAAAATATTTTCTTGGCCACTTGAAGCGAACTTCTTAATTCCCAATTCTCAAGTTGACTTCTTAAAAAAACAAAGCTGCTTATTTTAACCTAACTTGGTTGGGTTTCACTTGATTAGATTAGTTTGCTGGATGGATGTTTTTCCTCATTAGAGTCAATTCTTGATTGAACCAAAAAAAAAAAAAAAAAGAATCAGTTCTTAATTGGCTGGAAAAGAAATATGCTAAAACATCTTTTTTGCCCCCTAGGTAAGTGAACTTTTGAAACTATATGGAAAGGAGGATTACATTCTTAGTGTAAATTCAAGTCATGAAGACTTTGAGATCTTCATTGCATTTAAGGTATGGCTTTTTAACTTAAGCGATGGGGCCAGATATGAGGTAACTCCATGTGTGCATTGTTCTTTCTCTAATATAATCTCCTCTAATCAGGTGGGAGCTACAAGTTCATCAGTGTTGCGGGGTCTCTGGCAAGCTAATTGGCTGCATGAGAACTGGGACAATGCAGCTGATGTAAATTTTCAGCTGGCTTTGAGCCTTTCCGAGATGGAAAAAAGGTTCGAAGATTTTCTGCAGCAGCTGGATGAAGCTGGCTGGGATAGACACAATATAACTCTGAGGGTTCCGAAGGAAATCTTGATTGATCAGATTTCTGCAATATGACGGACTGTCATAACTGTAAATGCTGGTCCAACAGAACAAGCCCTCGAACAAGTCATAACTTTGGAGTCATCAGGTTGGCAATCTTTACTGAAGCTGGTTTCTTGGGCTATATGGTCAACAGCCCGAAATTTTGTGGCTCTTGCCTAATCCAAGCTGCTATAAGTAGTTTTCGATTCTGACCTTCTATTGCTTGGGAGGAGGAAAGTTTTCAGTTGTTGTCTGCATAGAGTTTGGCCTTTTATTAGGATGTTAGTGTCCGTGTCCGACATTATCTGCTTTGACAAGGCAACAAGACAAGGAAAATAATAAACGTCTGACTCGGGGAATGTTCATCTCCAAGAGGTCTCTACATGGACGAGATTATAACCGCGTCATCATACTTTTAGCAATCACTTGGCTCGGTGGAATTTGTAAAATCTTCTAAACAGTTGAACTTTGATCATTCGTTCTATACAGTTCTCTATGAAAGCTGATGTGATGTGGTGTCTTTCATTTTGGTGGACAAGTGCTGCAGCGGCGGTCTTCTACCGTTCCCCTTGTAACGGTTGATAAGGCTGTAATATCACATCTAGCACAACTATAATGTAATTATATGAGGGAATGACCCTCGGGTGATTTGTTTTCATTCGCTGGTTCGTGCCTCAGGCAAGGGTTCTCGTTGGCGGGTCACACAAGATGCCCAGGGTTCCCAGTCTCGGGTGAGCCCAACCTTGCTTGAGGCGGCGTTCATCCTCAGGCGAATGGCCACGGCGGAGACCCTCGGCTGGGGTTCAGCGGCAGATACTAGTTAACAGCAAAGCGGCAAGAACTTATTATGAACGCAACAGATGCTAACATTGATGCAAAACTTACAAGTTGGTGCACCTTTCGAATCAAGTTTATAAATCGCCGAAAGTTGGTGGCTCTTTAATGGAAGATACGCCTTTCGTCTTTCTTGCTTGAGGTCTTCCGGTTTCAGCTATTGCACATAAATTCCTAGTTAGCTGGGACAGCAATACATCCATCGTGCTTCAATTTTTATTAATTTCATGTGATGACAGCCAACTTCGCATTCTACGGTGACCGTGATTTCAACCCAAACTTAAAAAGTGATGATGACCTAACAGTAGCAACACTATTAGCTAGCCACCTTATGGCCGTCCTACCTCCTTGTCCTCACCGGGCTAAAAGGAAGTTGGGAGTGGAACGAGGCGCCGATCCCGCGTCATTTACATGCTCATCATCACATTCATCCGACAACGCTCCTAAGCAATGAGATATCCTCTCATCCCGATCCCGACAGCCGCCGGGATCTCGAGAATTAGAATCATAGAAAAACCCGCGCCAACGAAAGCAAAGTTCTTCCCCCTTTCCCTTTTTGAGAAGACAGAAGGGGCAAATTCCCCCTTACAAAAGGGACTTATAATCTCCTCATCTCCAATGCCCACTAGGTCAAAAGACAATGCCAATTTCACATAATTAATTGCGCACAACATTTCTTCTAGTGGCCCACTCCCCCCACCCCGCCTCCCTTTTTTTTCTCTTCTCGTTTGCATAAAGAACACGCCAAATCAATGAAGTGGCGAGTGCGCAAGGAATACTTCATTTATTGTATGGTGTGCTAACTAAACTGCATGAACCCAAATTATAATTTTTCTAAAATCATCTGAGAATTAATGACATAATAATTCATAGCCCAATCGCGAAATTTTTATGGTGGTAGTAGTTGCTTCGCAGTTAGCTCTAACTTGATATTCTCCCAAAAGCTTCCATGCTCAGATAGGGCATTTGGATAGTGACATGCGTCCAAGGATAGGAAATCTGCATCATCATTTCATGCCATTTCCAAAATATCTCAATGTAATCGTGAAGCTTTTTTTTTTTTTTTGGTTAATAGCAAAAGGATCAAGTTTTCGCGTCATGTCGGCTCCGACATGAATGCAACTAGAACCTTTTTACCGGACAATTCTCGATTTCCCAAACTTGGATCTCGAACATGTCAATGGTCGTCGAGCATCGTCTGCGAAATTTCTTTCTTCTTCTTCGTTTTTTGTCGTTTGATGAAATAAAAGCTAAAGAAAAACAGTGTTAAGTACTTAATCCGGATAATCCCACGTTTAATTTCTCTTTAATAATTTTGGCAGATAGGGGGTGTGTCGGTCCTCCAAGCAAATGGTTGCTTCACACAACACGAATGAAGCCAAAGTGGCTATCCTTGTTTCCTCATCCTCTTTTTCGGTTGGTTGGGATGTCCTTGTCACCAGAGAAATAATTATAAGAAAAAGCAGCAAAGCAAATAAAGAATTGGGTATTTTAATCTGCTTTTGATTGCACGAATTAGATTCCCAATTCCGATTTTAATATTGTGTATTTGGTCTTATTGCTGGAATATTTTAAAAACGTGCTCAGGCATAGAGTTACTTGAGGGGTCAAACAAAGACTCCGTGCTGAAAAACAGATTCCGTGAGATGCACAAGAACTTTTTTTCTGGATGGAATCGTATGAGTCGTTCCGCATATACAGGAACCAAATTGGAAAAAAAATGAAATTATTATTAAAAATTAGCGAAAATTATACAAAACTCACGTAGACTTTGAAGGTAGTACGGTTCGCTCTGAACTTTCAACTATCGGACAATATCCTCTGAGCTCTCATATTTTTTGTTACAGCGTTGGCCGTGTTATTTGCTCCGTTAACGTGTGAATGCACATGACTTTTAAAGGGTAAGAAAATATTTTATTCTCATTTTTTGCGGAAATATTTTCTTAACTTTTAATTTCCATGAAATGGAAAGATATACAACATTGTAGAAAACTAAATGAACTGAAATACTACTAATTGAAAGAAATACATTTTAACAAAGAATTTGTTAATATTTGATACATATAGCAACTTTAATAGAAATAAAAGGATATTTTGAGAAAGAAATAAACACAAATTAAATAAAAAGGGAAAATGCCTCAATTACCGGTCAATGACAAAAACTGATTACTCAATCTGCATATTTAGAGGGTTAATTAATTATTATACTCGATTAAAATAAATACTTCAGAAAAATATAAAAGGAAATGATACCTAAATTCATAAAAAAAAGATTAATATAAATATAAGGTGCTATTTTTTATAATTTTATAAATTGGATTTTTCATTAATTGACCGTTTAAAAGTACATAATTCCTTATTCATTTTTTATAATTTGACATTTCTGTTATTTAGGCATTTTACATTTTACTTTATTTTTTTTTCCTTAAAATATCTTTTAGATCTATTCATATATTCATCAAATTTGATTTTTTTTTTCACAATTTTTTATGGACTGATTTTTTGACATTATTATTTTATTTTATTTTCTCTCCATTTTTATTTTCATTTTATGCAAATCAATGGAAAAAGAGAGATTTCCTTTTTTTTTTAAAAAATGAAAATACACTTTTCCTCTTGAAAAGTCATGCGAATTGCACATGCTAACAGAAAATATAACTAAGGGTCAATAGTTGCCACAAAACAAAAGCTCGGGGGTAATGTATAATCGTCAAAAGTTTAAGGGGCAAACGTGTACTACTTTCAAAGTATATGGGAGCTTGGCGTAATTTTCTCCAAGAAGTATTGAGTGTGATAATTATTAGATTAAATTACATCGACACCCACTCGATTTTGTCAAAATTACTCAAACTCCTGGTTGGTCCATGAAAAGTTGACTTTGAATTTACAAAACTCCACGTCACCAAGGAAGAGACACGAAAGCAATCGGGGTCCAACTTAAGTGACCCGACCCGCTTGATCAGAAATACACAAAATTCATGATGTCCAAAAAACCAGTTGTGTCTTTCTCCCTTCCAAAACACCATTGTTCTTTTTCTTCTTCAACCCCGAATGTCTAAACTCTAACTTGTAGATCTTCTTCTTTCACGGTCTTGCATGATTCACCTTGCGATTGGACCTCAATCGATCTTGTTCAAATTGAGCATGTTAAATTGTACATACTTCAAATCTAGTCAAAATCAAGTCAAGTCGAGTATATATGTCGAGTTTTATATGGGGCCGAGTTCAAGCAGCAAAAGAGTACTCTATGGGGCTTGAGTTAAGTTTCAAGCTTCAAATTAATAATTCTAGTTAAGCTGAAATTTGGCACTGTATCAACTCTACTCAATTTGATTGCATCCCTAGGTGTAAAGCCATATGACCCAAGATAACAATCAACTCCAAAGTATAATTGGTTTTTTTCTATTAACTTACAAAATTTGCATTGCCACGTCATTCAAATTCCTATTTAAAATTCTCGAAAATTGTTTAACATCTTTGACTTGCTTTGGTTATCTTGTGCCTTTTGAACTACAATTCAATGCACACGATAATCTATAGTGTCATGTCAAGGATTTTGTTAATGAATATTTTAGAGATATTTCATTTAAAACTCATTTGAGAAAATATTATAATTTTCAATTTACCAACTCTCATGTTACATGTAATCACTTATTAAAAATCATAATATTTTTCTTGCTAAGTATATTTAACAAATGTTCTGAGATACTCGTTAACAAGTTATTTATGTCAATTGATTGTACGTGAGAACTCATGGTATATGAACATATGGCTTTTATTTGGTGACATGGAATTTTGTGAAATCGTAACTAATTGTTTATGTTCTTGCCATACTTTGAAGAACTTAATCATGACCATTCAGCACTTTATTAATCTTTTGAAACCGAAAGGGTCTTTGACGACGAGGGCGGCGTAGAGTGCAAATTTGAAAACGTGAGCGGCGTCCGAGTAATTCTGTCGAACTCGAGAGGATGCCCAAGTAATTTCCTCCAATCATTGAAGATACGCCATGACCAGTGCTTACGTGCAATGGCACTCAACCTGTAATCAGCGAATGTCGATGTCTTCGAACTCACTCCTCTTCCAATCTTTTGCGCGCTTTAAATTTCGTCGTTTTCGGCACTAAAAGTGACCCCACATCAATCTATCTACATATATATATATATATATATATATATATATATATATTTTTATAGAGAGAGAGAGAGAGAGAGAATAGAGGGGTGCTGTGTATCTGGTATTAATTGCGCGGATGGCAAGATCGAAGTGATGTGATGGACCGCTCACTTTTACTTGAGTGATATACTTGTCATCTTAGGTGGCGGCACAGTTGAATTTTAAAATTTATAAAAAATTATAATCAAATCATAAAATTTTTGACAGGATAAATACTCTGAAAGTGTTAAATTTTATAATGAAAATACAGTTGAATTTTAAAATTTATAAAAAGTTATAATCAGTTTGGGGTTTTTGGTGGTTTTTTATAAAATTTATTAAATCGATGCAATCCGATCTTTGTATTAACTTCATCCAACTTGATTGGTGGAAAATACTCACATGCATTTTTTAATAATTGTTCTTGATTACATAATGATGTCGTGACTAAAACGATATCGTTTTGATCTAGATCTTCTTTTTAATGCATCTCATTTAAATCAAAATAATAAAAAAAAAAATTGAGAAACCAAACAGTCAGTTGCAAGGCTTGGGCCTTTTCAACAGTGGTGAGCCGACAATGGCAAAGGCTTGCAACCCTAGCCGTTTGCTTTCTCCAACTTTTTATAAAATTAAATTATTTTTTATTTAATTTAAATAAAAGTTGTATTCAAAATCAAATTTGAATGAAAATGATGTTTTAACCACGTAAGAAAGAGAAAGTATTAAAAAAAAAAAAGCCATACCATCATTTTTCTTTAATCAAGTTAGATAAAGCTAATTAAAAGACTCGTTTGCGCTAATTTAATAATTTTTAGGATTTAATTACCCTTTTGCAATTCTTATCTTTTTTATACGGGTGTTGCATTGCTTTACATACATCGATGAGGGCGCTACATCCCTCTTACTAGTAATGCAACCACTACCGGTCATCTCTTTCTTATCCTTTTTTATACGCGCGAATTCAACCCCTGGCCTTAGAGCTAGAGATCAGATTCGTCCAACCTCTTTCCCAATTTTGCTTTTGAAATTAAAAAAAAAAAAGTAAAATAAAGAACTTGAATGAGGAATAAAACATTTGACTAAGGCTTTATTCGTTTCGTGAAAAATAATTTCCGGAAAAACATTTTTCGGATTTTCCGACGTTTGTTTCATGGAAAATAAATTTTTTAGGGAAAATATTTTCCTTCAAAGGAAAAAAATTTTCTAAAGTAGTGGAAAACATTTTATTCATTTGATCTTTCTTATCTTACACCTCTACAGATCCTCACTTCTTCCTCCCATTTCTTCTTATACTTTTCTTTTTTTATTTAAATTATTTTTTAATTTTAATTTTCTTTTTTAATTCAAATTATTTTTTAATTTCCTTTTTCTTTTTCTTTTATTTGTTTCACATCTTCTTCCTTCTTAGCTAATTATCGGACCAGATGAAGCTCAAGCTCATCGATCTCAAACTCAAGCTCATCGATCCGGTGAACCTCGAGCTTGACGCTAACGCTCGCTAACTGCAGTAAGCGGAAAATATTTTCTTTATCGAACACCGGAAAATATTTTCTAAAACATTTTCATGTTTTAGCCAAATACCAGAAAATATTGTCATTTTCCTAGAATATGACTTCTAAGAAAATATTTTCCGAAAATGATCAATTTTCCGTGAAACGAACGGATCCCGATACATACTAATGACGAAGACGACGACGACAATAGAAATGCAAATTGATGTCTTTCAACAAAATGCCTAATTATTTTTAATTGAAGTAGGAGAAAATTCTCTTTATTTTTTTTTGGCATTTGGAAATTTGTGGTACGAAATGGAGATCCAAATTAGCATTCGCAAACAAGAAGCTGTAGGACGCAAAGTACAATCACGTGCAAGTCGCGTGATGTGGTTGGCGATTCCTTTTTGCCTTCCTCTGTTAATGGCGACACAAGGCTCAAGTGGCCCACTTAATGATGTTCCGGAATTTTGTTTTTTT
Organism: Eucalyptus erythrocorys; assembly: GCA_014182555.1. Classification (NCBI taxonomy): domain Eukaryota; kingdom Viridiplantae; phylum Streptophyta; class Magnoliopsida; order Myrtales; family Myrtaceae; genus Eucalyptus; species Eucalyptus erythrocorys. The sequence continues at coordinate 15,150,378 of CM024597.1, read as the reverse complement.
GTACAATTAGATTCCTCACCTTCTCAAAATTGTTCACTTTGGTCCTTCCATAACAACTATAGAATATCTCCCTCTCTTCCAATTTATTCATGTAGGTGTCATTTTCAAACTCCAATGATTATCATATCCCCTTTAGGAGGGAATACCAAAAATACACTTCACTTTTGATCAAATAACCACTTGCATATCCCTATCCTGACGTATACCTGTCTTATATACCTTAAAGTAAAACCTAATATTGGAAAGAATAAATTATCCTTCCTCACAGACTCATTTTAGTATCTCACTTGAGGCCGGAGTGGTTTGGTTTCTTGTTTGGTTCCGGTGTTCTAGGCTGGTATGAGAACTGAGGATCTAGGGATAGATGATAGAAAAAAAAAATGGCATTTTTGCAGATGAGGATGCAATGCTAATTGATGTGAAGGTACACAATGTTTATAAAAGGTCAAATGTAAAACTCGATAGAAAAAAATGACATTTTCGCAAAGGAGGATGCAATGCTAATTGATGTGAAGGTACACGATGTTTATAAAGGTCAAATGTGAAACTCAAGTGTGTATTCAGTATTTTTGATTGTAGAGATATGTTGGGAGTACACGGTAGTGAACCTAAATCCGAACCCATATATTCAGTTGGATATATCTTCAGTCAAAAGTTTAAATCTAATGGGTTATGGGCTCTTAGAATATATTAAATACTCCACATCACATTAATTATCTAATGTGAGATTTTTCTAACATAACTCACACGTATATCTCAATAATCTCTCCTAGTATGAGCTCAATGTTAGATTTGCCTCCCTTTAATTTAGGTATCATTTTCTACCAACATAACTCAACTTGAATCTCCATCAATATCCACTTTCATCCCTGATCTCTTTCTCCAGACTAAATCACAAAGGTTGTAATTGGACCACGTTATTAACCACAATGGCCACCTTCAACCATGTCTCTCTTGCCATAATTAACATCGGTGACCAAAATTTATGCGCAAAATTAACATGTCAAAAGAGGATGTGATCTTGAGGAAGTTTCTTGCATCGAAATATCCCACAGACATGTGAACTGAGTTCATTCTTCTAGACAATTTCAGGCTCAACTCGAGCTTGATAGACTGTCTATGATGGTTAAGCATCCATCATGGCATTGGGAGAGTCGAGATAGATAATAAGCATTATGAATCGGCTCAAGTGTCAAGTCAATGCAAAAATTGTTGAGAATGTATCTATAATTTGAGCTAGTTTCCTAATTTGAGTAGGTTTCCTAAAACAAGTTTTTCTACTCTAGATAGGAATAAAATATTTGTGTCCAACTCTAATATCAGATAGAGTAGTGCAAATAAGATGACTATCATATTTTCTTTCTGTGAGTTTTTTGAACGAGTTCTTTGTGAGAGGTCATGAGATAATACATGTGATTTACTTTGACTTAATCTAAGTGTGGAAAATACTAAAAAGCTTGTAAGCGATTTGATTAATGAATTATACACTGCCAACTCTTTCCATAGAGTAGTTATTGACCCTTGGACTGGATCATGTAAATTTGTTGTGCTCTTTATTGTTCCTCATTTATATTTATGGTGAATTCGCATCGATTTAATTGTAAGATCCTATCAGTTTTAATGTTAAATTTATAATGACGTATGTAAATGGTCATTTGAGTGAAATACAAGGTGCATTTTTCGGTGATTCTTCCTTACTTTTTTAAACTAAAATGATGCTGCGTGCCATTTGCTGGACATTTAGCGGCTACATAAGTTGCTGCCGTGTCCATATTACCGGTTGCTAGGGAAGTCAATTTTAGTAGACAGAGTTTGAACAATTTTTTTTTTTTTTGGGGGGAAGTTAAAATATGCATAGAAATCAGATAATATTCATATTTTTCCTATAATCTGTTAAATTTGCATTAGGAGCAAAGCTATCCCTTAGGCTCGTCTCCTTTGCCGGAGACCAACCAAAAACAATTTTTCAAAAAGTCAATGATTTTCACCCACCATGGCGCGCACAGATTAGGATATGGGCGGTTTCTAGATCGATTCGAGTTTTAAATGGAACTTTCTCTAGAATCTAACATATCTTGCATATTTGGAAATTTAAAATCTACCGTCTCAATTGATCATAGGGAATTCACTTAAAAATCAGCTAATTTCTTTCTTCTTTCCATTTTTATTTCAAGCTAAGGAAGATAGGACGCAAATACATCAAACAAATGCTCCATATGTCAATGACACAATCAACATATAAAATTAAATAATTCAAAATTCAAAACACATAATCATACTTATCTAATAACAAGAATCAAATTACGCAACACGGATTACACTTTTTTTTAATCAATACTCATGCAAACACCCGATTCGTATAACAGTTTGATTCGGGTGCCAATTCTATCTTGAAATCATGTTCATTTCTAGTGTAGACCCCATCTACGGCCTCAACTAATCCGATCCACGTCGGTCGGGGCCCACAGGTGGGGGCCGATCACGAGACTTAGGGAGGAGATCCAGGGGGCAGTTTCGTACTTTCAACCTCACCCCAACTCCTTTCGATTTCCGCTGGGTTTAAACTAAAACTAATCGACAATACAAATGGGAGTGCTGGTGAGAGCTGAGCGGCACTGTTACGTGCGAACCAAGCGAAAGCCAAGTTACCCCCACCCTCTCCACCCTCTCTCTCTCTCTCTCTCTTCCCCTGTCCGAAACGCCACTCCCTCTCTGCTCTGACACACCTCTCCCCTCCCCGTACGAACTCTAGAGAGAGAGAGAGAGAGAGAGAGAGAGGGTGTGTCTCCTCTTTCGTCCTCGTGGGTCGGCACCGAGCTCGCGCGGGGCTGTTTCGGCGGCGTTTTCTTGTTCCGTCGTCGGCGGGGGTGGCGGCGGCGGCGGGCGGGTTCGTGTTCTTCTCTTTGTGGGTCGTGCCGTGCCGGGGGAGATGATGGAGAACGAGGGTTGTCGCTGCTAGACCGCTCGCTCGCGGGGGTGTTGTTGTCTCTCTTTTTGCGGTCGTTGGATGGGAATTTGCGGGAGAGGAGGCGGGAGAGAGACATGCGGAAATCGTTCAAGGACTCCCTCAAGTCGCTCGAAGCCGACATTCAGTTCGCCAATACTCTGTAAACCTTCCTTCTTCTTGCAGTCCACCATATCTATATCCGGGATGTTTCTTTTTTCTTTTCTTTTTTGTTCTTTTTTGGAAATTTCTTTTTTTGTTGTGATTTTTTTCTTGGGTTCTCTGTTCTTGATTTGCGCGACCGGCTGAGCAAGATTTCCCGCGTTGATGCCGGTAGATGTTGTTCTGTCGTAGATTCTTGAATTGGGAGGTGAAAGCTTGTACTGTGTTCTGCAATCTCTTTTCTTCCGCATCGCAGCATATTTCAGTTCCCATTCAGATGCTGAGACTTCTTGTTCATTTAAGAAGGGACTCTGCGTGAATTGTCTACATGGGCTCTGCGGTGAAACAGATCTTGATGACCACTCAACGTGTGATGCGCCATAGCCCTTGTCCTTGCTCCCTCCCTGCGAATAGAGCTCGTTGGGCCTTGTTATCTGTTCAGTTACTCCATCACCAACTTACCCTTTTGCCTTGTGTTTAACTTTTGCTGCGGTGTTTTTCTCGGATTGATCCAACATGGTGTATGAGTGAATCTAGTGAGAATTTTGTCTCTGCCGTCGCACCGAGCCTGACGAATTCAGCAGCTAACTGGTACTGCTTTTTGTTTGGACATCAGAGCTTCGGATTACCCTCGGGAATATGATGGTGCCTGTCTTCAGATGAGATTATCCTATAGCCCAGCTGCTCGCCTTTTGCTGTTTCTTGTTCAGTGGACTGACTGCCACCTCGCCGCTACCTTAGGATTGCTCAGGATTCTCATTTACAAGGTAGACTGCACTTTTTTGCTTTCTTTTGTTCTTTAATGACAATAGTGGTTGTCTCCTTGTGCCAAATTTTGGAATGGACTTAAAGAAAGCATCTCTTCTGTTCAAGGATGTGCTGATTTGATGGTAATTATTGCAGGCTTATGTAGATGGCAAGACCACCGTGTCTATTCATGAAAGAAAAGCTAGCCTTAAAGAGTTCTATGGTTAGTGGAATGAAGTTCTGGTTCTTTCCTTCCCTGTTGATGCCTCTTCTAAGTCCTATCGGAATTTCATAAATACTATCCTAAAGAATATTTCACCTGAGTCCTACATCAACCTTTGCTTTTCATGAGTAGGTGTGATATTTCCCTCTCTCCTGCAACTTCACGGAGGAATAACTGACGTGGAAGAGAGGAAGCAAAAAGAAGTGTGTGCTGCCAAGTACAAAAGAAAAGATGAACTTAACAAGGGAAAGCTATCTGAAATTGATATTGAGAGGGAAGAGGAATGTGGCATTTGCATGGAGATGAGCAGCAAGATTGTACTGCCGCATTGCAATCATTCTATGTGCATGAAGTGTTACCGTAATTGGTAAGCTGTTTCATGTTAAAAGAGAAATATCTGTGCGTTGCTACATCCTGGTGCATGGACACTACGACAGTTTGGAGCCAGTGCGATTTAGACCTGCTCAGAAAATGTATGCTTGAATGTGCACATATTAGAGAACAACCACTCAGTGAAATTAGAAAGACATTTAGCCCACACTGATTCAGCACTAGTCTCTCCAACAGTAGAATAATCATGCAAGGGATACTTTGCCATGTCAGTGTGTAAGATCGATTTATAAATCTAGGTCTGATTACTCCATCATCTTGAAGATTGTAACTAAAAGTTGGACATAAAAATGTTGAGTTGTGCTGGTAGTGCTTGATGGGTCAAGTCATTTGCTTGATTTAAACTGAATATCCAATTCCGTCGATGTATGTTTCATCTGCTTGGTTGCTTCAGGCGTGCCAGGTCTCAGTCCTGCCCATTCTGCCGAGACAGTCTCAAGAGAGTCGACTCTGGTGACCTGTGGATATATATGAGCAGTGTCGAGATCATTGACCTGAACTCCATCGCCAGAGAGAACATGAAGAGACTGGTTATGTACGTAGAGAAGCTTCCTCTCGTAGTCCCGGATCCCATTCATGTCTCCTACGATCCTCATTTCTGATGATTTTTCCAGTGGAGGTCGTTCTCGGACATAGATTGTGTTTGTAGATAATACATCATTGTGCATATGTTTATTCATCACATTGCTAGTTGCTACCCATTTAGAAATTGTATATAAATGTGTGATCAATATAACTTGGTGTATGAATATTCATATTCTTTTACATGGAAGCGTAAAGCCCAGAGGCTTCTTTAGTGCGCACCCAGATGATAATAATTTAAAACTCAAAATGAGGAATGTTCATGTGGCGAGATCATAGCTTTCTGTTTTCTTCGAGAGATCAGGAAAATTCCGTTAGGGTTGAAATTCTTTCCAAGTCTTTTCATACAATTCTGTTGAAGCATTATCGGTGCATCTCATTCTCTGCTTTCTTAAAGAAGATCAGGAGCGAACACCGCTTAACATGGAGAGAGAGAGAGAGAGAGAGAGAAGGGAGGGGGGGTTCCGTTCCAGTAATTAACGTTAGCAATAACCAAAGAAACTCACAAAAGATGATCTTCCTCCCACATCATTAAATAACGATCTGTATAAACATATATCAGGAGTCACAAAGAATAATAGGTTTCTATGAACATCGTACTACTCTGTTTTCATGCAAATGTCTCGTTAAACGTGGCCTCTTACTAAACACTCGGAAGTGTGTATCGTGCATCCCAGGATCCCGACCAGACTGACAGCCGTCGTTATCGGAGTCGAGTTGCTTCAACCAGAAAAGCGCTACTCTACAATACAAAAAGCAGAAAATAGTAGAGCAAAATTTGCCAGCTCTCGCACGTGCATGGTCATGAAACTAGCCAACCAAGCCTTGTAAGCAACAAAATGCTAGACCATAAACGGCAGAGACATAAGATAGATTATGTTACTTGGGTAACAACAAGCACTTTCTGTGGACCAGAACATGTTATATAACAAGCCATAGGAATCTGGCCAAAGCCAAAAAAACAAAAAACAGAATTCAGACTCCGGAACCAGAAGTGCCATATAAGAGCTCGACGCATCGTATACCTACAGTCCAGAATTGTCCACAAGATGACCTATTCGACCAGGGAGTTCCACAACATCCTTCTTCAGTCATCGTCGTCGTCGTCATCATCGTCTTCCTCCTCTTCTTCCTCATCCTCCTGAGCCTCCTACAGCCCAAAACAAATACGTAGGGGTGGATCAATCCACGGCCAATGCAAGAGACAAGATGCAAAATTCTATGCTAATGCCTGCAATATTATTTATTTATTGTACATCCTGTTTTGGAGGCATTGTAATCATGTAAAAGCAATATGAGCTCTAAAACAGTTTCATGATGGACCAAAAACTTTCCCCAAAATTTTCAGCTGTGCAGTTTAAAATTTCTTCCCCCTCAAGTGCAATGGTCACATCTCTCTCTTGACACTTTTTTCTCCGGTGTGGCATTCTTTGCCTAGTACTAATTATGGAAAGGCACTAACTAGTAGTGAAAAGGCAACTTTGCAATATGCTGTGGTCATGCCAACAGTGTAAGGACAGTCACAAGCAAAGTATCGCTCCCAAGAGGAAAGACAGAAAGATGATCACTTAATCATCTCCAAAACCATGCCATGATGATATCTAGGAACAAAAATAATGCTGGAGATCATAACCACAAATTAAAAGATACCTCTGCACTAGCTTCATCTTCATCATTGACTTCGGATTTGGACCTCTCTGATTCCTCATCACCATCTTCATCCACGCTCTCCTATCACCGTGAGTAAATAAAGGTGTTTAATAGCCAGCAAAATGCCAACAGAAAAACTTGTTGCTATCCAGATAACTGTAAGATGGTTTACCTGCTTCTTGTTGTAGGCGTTCATCAGCTTTTCATACTCGGTCTTCTTCTTTGCAGCCTTGGCTTCATATGGGGCTTTTTCCTTTAAAAGATGCAAGAAGATTGCAATAAGAAACTTGAAAGCATCTATATATAGACCAAATTCTTAAAGGCGAAGGGCCAAAAACCCCTGCCAAGATAAAGACAGGCCAAGAATCATTGGCCTCAAAAGCTCTTTGAAACAAGCAATGTTGGTGCTAAATTATAGCACCTAACGCTACAATGCCACCTCCCAAGACTGAACGCATCTATTATCAGCAAACATCCCACCGACATCAAGTGTTAATACAGGCATCTGGAAAATGTCATGCTTACCGCCTGAGACATGGATTTCCACTTCTCTCCTCCAGCTTTCCCAACCTTCATTAAAACAGTTAAGTTAACAAATCAATTTCATCAATATTTCACACCAAATGGATGGCAGACAATACATAGTGAGAGATTATGTTCTTACAGCTGATACAGCCTTTATGTTAGGATTCTCCTTCTTGAAAGTTTTCCTAAACTCCTCTCTGTAGCAACACAAGATCAATAAGAGCTACATAAACACCCACCCACCCACATGCACAGATAAAAAGAACCCAAAAAGGAGGAGGACAAGAAGATACACACAGAAACACAAAGAAAGCACTGGGAGGCCTCTTTGGTTTATTAGGGTCTTTCTTGGCCCGTTTATCCTTCTTGACTTTCCGCTTGCTTTCAGGCCTAGCCGCTGCCTTTCTCTTTCCAACCATTCTGAACATAACAGAGAAACATAGGCTGTCAGTACCCCCACTAAACACATTCATGCAACTGCTCTATACGACATTACATACTAGAGTAGGCTAAGTGAGGCAGTTGCCTCGATGAGGCCAGCCGCCGAAGTGCTCTACGATCTTACTACAGGAATTGATCAGACACGGTATAAGTTTTTGAATCGAAAGCAGCAACAGCATAACCTGTCATCAGCGGGCTTCAAGGCTTCCCTTGAGCTCCTGGCCGGGCCCTTGCCCTTCGTAGTCTTCATTACCAAGTTACAAGTTCTTCCTCGTCCAAAACTACAAGATCAAAAGCCAAAAAAAAAAGAAACAACTCAGGACACAAAATACCATTTTCAGACAGGAATTTAGGCAGACCCCATATGAACAAAATCAAAAAGTTTTCGAATTTCACTTTGATAACAATCAAGCAGAAGTAGCAGGCCACTGGAATTGGCAAAGCACAAGTGGTCGCAAGGATATTGACCAAAAACTAGCGATTTTTTTCAGCCAGCAAAAATCAAGAAAACCCATTTAATGCAAGGGAAAAGAAGCTGCACGCTCAAGGTTCTGCAGCTATCTAAAAAGGGAAGCAATTCTTGCATAATCAGAAATTTCCAAGACCCGATTCATCATATTCCAACCTTACCCACGAGCAACAGATTGACGACAGTCCGACAAGCATCACAACCCACGGCGATTCACACGACAGTACCCAATAACTAATCAAACCAAACCAACTAGTCCCTCCTACAAATTCTCTGAAATTTTTTTTTCTCTCTCAACAGTGACAGAGAAAAAAGAACCAAACAAAAAGATACAGTCTTGAAATCGAACGAACGACGAAAGGAAACCCAATTTACCTTCAAGAAACGGAGCCGGGGGGGCGACAACTTTCAAGGGGCAGAGAAATCGGGGCGTGAACGAGAGGAATCAAGCGGGGAATATCATTTTTTCGTGGGGATCGAACGTGAACAGGGGAACGAGAAAAGAGTAAAAAAAACAGGGGAGGAGAGAGAGAGAGAGAGAGAGAGAGAGGGTTGAGGAGTTGATGTTGCGCGAAGGAAAGGAAGGGTCTAACGCAAAAGGAACGACCGGGAGCAGCCGGTGACCATGACCGGAGCCCTGAGTGGGGAGGAATCTAAAAAGACATCGCTTTAACCGACAATAGCCGGTCTCGGGGTTCGATAAAGGGGGCATACCGTCTCTCAATGATCGCTTTCGCTTGGTGTTGGCATTTAGGTCCTTTTGAGGGAGAAATTGCCTAAATTATTATTTTTTAAGTTTTGATAATTGCACAGGGAGAGAGAGAGGGAGAGATATTTTCATTAGTTATCCCCCACCCCAACTCACATGTGGTGAGCCTGGTGACCAATGGAGATATTTTGTGGACGCTCCCGTGGGACGACAAGTGTCGGGCTCGGCTCCCGGGCCGACCGACGAACCCGGCCCGAGGCGAGTCCGACGGCGTCGGATTTTATAAGCCGATGCCAACTCCACCGTTGGCAGCCCAAAACGCTCGATAGAAATTTTCCAATAACTTGGATAAGAAGATAAAGATCAAGGATGGGTTTAGTATGCCTGATTCGACACGATTTTGCTTTTCAAGAATGCTGTCATTGGCCCCGTTAGCTATCACGATTGTGGTGGTCACCAAAGTTCTCTTTTTCGATGAAAGGCAATCACTTGATAATAATCGTGATCAATTAAGATGATCAGTGCGATAGACAGAACTATCACATAATAAGATAGGTTTCCTTTTATTTAATAAAAAGAGAAATATATCATTATTCAAATATTTCAATATCAATCAAATCATATCCTATTTGCTCATCATGAAGTGACTTCACAAGGGTTGCCACTTGCAATGCTACAACGTTTAATTAGTTCAATTAAATTATAAACCTTCTTCAAAACGTAAAATCAAGTCCTTTCAATAAAAAGTACTTAAAATTTTCAACGTATTACTCAAAAATTGCAAATGTGACAATGTTAAATTTGTGTTTCCAACATCATTTTTGGATTTGATTGCATTTGCCAATAAAAAGGTGGAGGATTTAATTGCACTTTTAAGTAAATATTTTAGAATTTAAGTGAACCAATTGAAAAGTTTAGTGCCCGGTTGCATTTTGTACATAAAGTTTGGAGTTATGGTACAATTTTCCAAAGTTATTATATTTCTCATGATTCTACACGATTGAATTGAAGCATATAATCTTTAATTTGATGAGTAATTGGCAATAGTTAGGTTTATTAAAACAAGTAATGTCAATCTCATACAAGACTCTGTTTGTTTTGTAAAAATAAATGATTTGAAAGATAGTTTCCTAAAAATAATTATCACATCTTTTACAAAAATGAATAAACAAAAAATATTTTCAACGTCCATAAAAAATATTTGGACATAAACCACTCAGGATAATCAAAATGTTTTTATTGATTAATTATTTCAATGCATAAATAATTATTTTTTAGGAAAATATTTTCAAAACAATCATTTTTCATGAAATAAATAAAGCTTAAGTAGAGAAAAAATGAGAGGTTATGCATAGCACCAGCAAAGAAACTACTTTCCAGCATTGAACAAACTAACAAATAGTTAAGTAGGAGTTTGATTTAAGAACTTAATTTTAGGTTATCAATATAATAAGGTAATAATTCTGTCGACAAGCGAATAAAATATTTCTACTTGCGATATCAAGATTTTGCCATGCATATAAGGGCCTACAATACCTCACTCCTTATACAGGAGTAGCTCTCATCGAATACTATTTATAATATTTAACGTTTTGTGAACAACATACTTTGATTATTTATGATGGGCCTCTCTAAACAAGTACAGGCTTATCGCTTAATGTCTTTTCTTTTACGAAAACCACCCGATCGCGAAGCTTTTTTGAGAGATGCTTTGTATTTGCATTCACAGCTTTTTGAAAAGACGCGATAGATGAAGTTCTCTTTTAGGCTAAGGAAATATGCTTGTCTTACCAATAGTGGAGACCTTTTATGACACGCGGACAACGTTTACTTTTTAATTGCAGTGCCATCACAACAATTTGATTCTAATTTCAATCTAAAATGTCACAATATAATACTATTTTGAAGAATTTTCAACAAGGGATGATATTCCCTTATAAAAATATAGGGGAAAAATATATACCTCTCATTTGATCTCATGATCGCTTACATACATCTATTTTGATATATATTATTCACATATTTCTAAGCAAAACCCCACACTAAACGTATCAAATTATCACTTCTTATGGCGCGTTTGGTAATGATTCTGTTTCTTGGGAATAGATTCTAATCAGAAATGATTTTTTTTTATTCTGTTCGCGGGAACAATTTTTGAGCATTTTAAGCCGTTTGATAACTGTCTTAAATTACCACTCCCATGATCCTTGTCAAGAGGAGAGGAGTTCGAATCCCGCTGGCTGCACGGGATCTTAAGTGCGACGTCAGGGTGGTGGGTCCTCCACTAGCGTCGCCCCAGGGTTTACCCCCCGTTACCCCGGGTTTGTCGGGCTGTTCGCGTTGGTACAGTGTGCGGGGTTCCCCGGGTCATATAAAAAAAAAAAAAGATAACTATCTTAAATTTATGATTTCGGAATAGAATTGCGTTTGGAAATGTACTCATTGATTCTCGTTCCAAATCAATTTCTTTTAATTTTTAAATAATTTTTTTATTTTATTTACTTTTTTATTTTATTTTTATTCCTTTTTCTCATATTCTTTTTTTTTTTTTTCTTGTGGTCGGTCGTCGGATCGGCAACCGACCTAACAAGGGCCAGCGATCTCACCGGAGCGTTGCCAGCCCTCGACAAGGCTTGCTTGGCCACCAGCAGGGCTGGGCTTGCCTCCAGCAAGCTCGCCAGAGCGAGCTCACTAGGCCAGGGCAAGGTTGACGGTGGGTTGCTATCCGTCGCCGTTCGCTCCGGCGAGCTCGCTAGACCGGTTACTTGCGATCGGCAATGGCAACGGATGGTGGACGGATAGCAACCATGGAATGGCGGTTGATGAAGAAGAAGAAAAGAGAAGAAGAAGAGAAATTGGAAGAAGAAGAGTTGGTTTTGATTCTTAGATTTGTTCTTGGAACAAGAATCAAATTTTTTTTTTTAACCACCCACCCGGGTGGCGCTAGCTTGGCTTTGGGCCTCCTCCCCCTCACGAAGGGGAGGGGTTCGAAACCCCAGCGTGTCGCGGGGTGACTTACCCGGTGGCACGTGTGTGGTGGCTAGCACGTGTCGCTCCAAAGTGGTTTACTCCCGGGCCGCCGCCGTGTGGGGTTCCCGGGTCAAAAAAAAAAAAAAAATTTATTCTTGATTCTATTCCAAATCTACTTCCGAGCACAAAAAAAAATAGAAATTTGTTCCCGGGAACAAAAATTTTACAAAATGCGATTTTGTTTCAAAACTACTCCTAGAAACAAAAAAATAGAATTGGGTACCTTGTTTGGATGGTTACCAAGAGCCTGTTTGTTTTCATTTCTTTTTTATGTTTTTAAACAGTTTTTTTGTTTTTTTGTTCCAGGGAACAAAAAAGGAACAGAAACGCATTTGTTTGCATTTTTGTTCCAAATCTATTTTTTTGTTCCTAGAAACACATTTGGAACAGAAATAAGAAAAAAAAATTTTGTTTCATGTTTCTAGAACAAAATTTAAGAACACTTTTTCTCTCTCTTCCATTTTCTTTCTCTTTTTTTTTTTTTCTTTTTCTTTGGTCGGTCGCCGGCCTCGGCCATGGCCGGCGACCCGCCGTCGAGGGCCGGCGACCTCACCGTAGCGTCGCCGGCCCTCGGTGAGGCCGAGCGTCGTCGGGCCCCGGTGAGGCTCGGCCTCGCCTTGGCCGGGCGAGCTCACCCGGCGATCGGCGAGGCTCGGCGTCGCCGGCCACCGCAGTGTGCCGGATCCGGGCGAGCTCAAGCTTGCCCAACCAAGGCAAGGCCGACCTCGCGCCGCCTAGGCGAGCTCGATCTCACCCGGATCCGGTGAGGCCGAGCTCGCCCCAAGGCGAGGCCGAGCCTCGCCTAGCGGCCATCGAGACTTGGCCTCGCTAGGGGCCGGCGAGCCTCGCCGTGGCCGGGCGAGGCCGCCGGCCCTCGTCGGCCGATCGTCGGCCATGGTCGAGGCCGCCGACCGGCCAAAAGAAGAAAAAAAGAAAAAAGGAAAAATAAATAAGAAAAGAAAATAAAAAATTAAATTAAAAAATTAAAAGAAATAAAAAAATTATACAAATTTACCAAACGTGTTTTTATTGTTTTTATATTTCTGGGACAAATTTACAAACGCATTTTTTTGTTAAAAAATTGTTTTCCGAAGCGTAAATACTTTTTTCCAATTTTTGTTCCCATAAACAATTTTTAAATAGAAATGTTACCAAACGCACCCCAAATGGCCCCTTACAAACTCATTTTAGCATATTGCTCAAGGTTTGGGACAATAATTATTAAATCAATTCTAGACTTATTGTATAAATGTTGATTCACTCTTATTACTTTTTTTAATTTTACCAATGTAAGTCTGAATTTTTTAGTGTATTTTTTAAATTAGTCATTCCAATTAATTATCGCCAAAAATTACTAACATGGCATTAAATTATCGTTAGCTGTCTTGCATGGCACGACGACATGGACAGCTTTACTCAAAACCACAATTTATGTGGATCGCCGAGTTAGCAATTTGCAGTGATAGTTGTTGGAGAGGATTACATTGGAATTTTGTTAATGTAGTCCTAAATTTTGTACAAAATTTATGACCATATTGACAAAATTGAAAAGTTGAAGTGCAACACAACATAATAAAACATGCCGACACTGTCATTTCTTAAAAAATAGAGAATGTTGACGTATTTGAACACATTACATATTGAATATATGTTTTTATATATACATGAAAAATTATTATTTTTATGATTTTATCAATCAAATTAATTTGATTCAAATTCAAAAATAAATAAATATTAAAAAAAGAGTCTTGAATGAATTTATAGTGAAAATATTAATCTATCATTTATTGTTTCGATTTTGAGTGACATGAGCGAGAGGAGCGGCACTCATCGGGAGGAGTCTATCAAAAATTTATTCTTGATTCTATTCCAAATCTACTTCCGAGCACAAAAAAAAAAGAAATTTGTTCCCAGGAACAAAAATTTTACAAAATGCGATTTTGTTTCAAAACTACTCCTAGAAACAAAAAATCGAATTGGGTACTGTTTGGATGGTTACCAAGAGCCTGTTTGTTTTCATTTCTTTTTTATGTTTTTAAACAGTTTTTTTGTTTTTTTGTTCCAGGGGAACAAAAAAGGAAGTAAACGCATTTTGTTTGCATTTTTGTTCCAAATCTATTTTTTTGTTCCTAGAAACACATTTGGAACAGAAATAAATAAAAAAAAAATTTTGTTTCATGTTTCTAGAACAAAATTTAAGAACACTTTTTCTCTCTCTTCCATTTTCTTCTCTCTTTTTTTTTTTTTTTTTTTTCTTTGGTCGGTCGCTGGCCTCGGCCATGGCCGGCGACCCGCCGTCGAGGGCTGGCGACCTCACCAGAGCATCGCTGGCCCTCGGTGAGGCCGAGCGTCGTCGGGCCCTGGTGAGGCTCGGCCTCGCCTTGGCTGGGCGAGCTCACCCAGCGATCGGCGAGGCTCGGCGTCGCCGGGCCACCGCCAGGTGCTGGATCTGGGCGAGCTCAAGCTTGCCCAACCAAGGCAAGGCCGACCTCGCGCTGGCCTAGGCGAGCTCGATCTCACCCAGATCCGGTGAGGCCGAGCTCGCCCGCCCAAGGCGAGGCCGAGCCTCGCCTAGCGGCCATCGAGACTTGGCCTCGCTAGGGGCCGGCGAGCCTCGCCGTGGCTGGGCGAGGCTGCCGGCCCTCGTCGGCCGATCGTCGGCCATGGTCGAGGCCGGCGACCGGCCAAAAGAAGAAAAAAAGAAAAAAAGGAAAAATAAATAAGAAAGAAAATAGAAAAATTAAATTAAAAAATTAAAAAAAAAGAAATAAAAAAATTATACAAATTTACCAAACGTGTTTTTATTGTTTTTATATTTCGGAACAAATTTACCAAACGCATTTTTTTGTTAAAAAATTGTTTCGAAGCGAAATACTTTTTCCAATTTTTGTTCTCATAAACAATTTTTAAACAGAAATGTTACCAAACGCACCCCAAACAGCCCCTTACAAACTCATTTTAGCATATTGCTCAAGGTTTGGGACAATAATTATTAAATCAATTCTAGACTTATTGTATAAATGTTGATTCACTCTTATTACTTTTTTAATTTTACCAATGTAAGTCTGAATTTTTTAGTGTATTTTTTAAATTAGTCATTCCAATTAATTATCGCCAAAAATTACTAACATGGCATTAAATTATCGTTAGCTGTCTTGCATGGCACGACGACATGGACAGCTTTACTCAAAACCACAATTTATGTGGATCGCCGAGTTAGCAATTTGCAGTGATAGTTGTTGGAGAGGATTACATTGGAATTTTGTTAATGTAGTCCTAAATTTTGTACAAAATTTATGACCATATTGACAAAATTGAAAAGTTGAAGTGCAACACAACATAATAAAACATGCCGACATAATTTGTCATTTCTTAAAAAATAGAGAATGTTGACGTATTTGAACACATTATATATTGAATATATGTTTTTATATATACATGAAAAATTATTATTTTTATGATTTTATCAATCAAATTAATTTGATTCAAATTCAAAAATAAATAAATATTAAAAAAGAGTCTTGAATGAATTTATAGTGAAAATATTAATCTATCATTTATTGTTTCGATTTTGAGTGACATGAGCGAGAGGAGCGGCACTCATCGGGAGGAGGGGGAATTGTGTGTAACAAGAAGTGATAATTAGAAACAGAGAAAATAAAATTTTTCTTCTTTCCCCATTTATTGTTTTTATTATTTTTATATATTTGTATTTTGACTATTCATTTATTGAAAAATTTTCAAATTAACTCCCTGCGTGTTAAAATCGTGTGTCAAAACGTGTCAAGGGAGTTAACCATGTGTCGGATTTTTGACACTTATTAATCGAGTGTTAGGGTGTTTGATCCGAAGAGTGTTGGTGCTTCCTAACTTTTCTCATAGCTATTATAATTTTTCAAATTTTGGTGGAATATCAAAATTTGCTTTTTAACTTTATAAAAAGCAATAGAGCATGCTTTATTTTTAAGGACGTTGCGTAATTAATCTATAGTGAAGGGGCAAAAAAAGAAAACTGGTGGCACCCTTCTTCGCGCTTCGTCTCCGGTTTGTCGCTGTAGCTCCCGCCGTCACGCATCTCTCATTAGTCGTCCGCCGCCGCTCCCGTCGCCCGCCGCCGTCGCGCGCCTCCGTCGCTTCTCTCTTCCCCTCAGGTCTGATCTAAGTAAGCCCATTTCCATCTCTGTCTGTCTGTCTTGGGTTTTCTTTCCCTCGTCTCGGTCTTCATCGTAGTTCCAAAGGCTGTCGTTTCTTCCGCTCTAAGCTGTTCGATTCGGCGTTGGTGGGTTTGATTCTAGGATCTCGGATGAGGGTGTTGTGAGGTTTTTTCATTGAGCTCGCCGCGGCTCTGAAAAATTTGATCTTGGGCTTTTCTTGGTTGCGGGGGTTTCATCATTGGTCTTGATGAATTCAAGAGACATTTCAAAGGTGAGAGCTTCGATTGTCTGGAATGTGAATTTGGTGGGCTGGGAAGGTTCCTCTGCGAAACGAAGTGGCCTTACTTGTTTTGAGTGAAAGGCTGCGTTTGCTTGAGTTGTTAGCTTGCTGAGGACGAGAGTGAGACGGGCTACGGTTTGTTGTGCAAAAGAAACAAGCAACGGTTGCTGAATTTCTATTCTCGAAGGAAATGAGAGCGAATGAGAATTAACTATTATGCTTTTGGGTAATGATGCAGATTTCTGGATCATCTTTTTTAACGTATGGTATCTTTATTTCTCTTTTGAAAGTTTGGTATTTGCTCTGCTCTCTTTCTGTCAATCAGTAACGCGGACTTCTCGGTTGATTAATCCTTCTTTCTTCACGCTTCACTGAAGCAGCTTTAGACTCCAGCTCGTTGCTGTTTCTCCCGCTGTCACGCAGCTCTGATCAGTGGGGAGCTGTATAATCCTCTCTCTCTCTCGTGCGATAGTTTACAAGATTCATCGCCACTGATTCCAATCTCTGAAATTCCGTTGTCTTTGGCAGCCACAACCTAATTTGGTGAGTTTCCTCTCATCACTTTCTTTGGCAGTTTCTCTGGCGTTGGCCTTGTTGCAAGATTTTAGCACATCATTTGCGGATGCTCTGAAATTTCACTTCTTTCGTAGAAACTTTTGCTATCTGGTTGGTTCTTGGCCGTGGGTTTTTGACAATGATTCGGATTTCGACCTCTTCTCTACTGGGTTCCCAGCTTTTGTTCTTCTGTCATCATTGCGGTTGATTTGATTAAAGTTTCTGTTGTTTTCTCGCTTGTGCATTTTCCAGTAAGTGGTGGAATTGGAGTCAGGGCCTGTCTGGCTTATTTTGATGTGAAACAGTGGTGATGTCACGGGACGTTGGGGAAATATGGCTAGTTTTCTTGCCCATGGTTCTCTATGGATATGTAGCTTGTCTCCTCTGTATTTCTGAGTATGGTGAGATATGTCACAGAGATAATTTGGCACAGGTTTAGTAAAGTCGACTCTGAGTAATTGTTACACAGGTCAAACTTAATGCACAGGGATCCTAGATTACTGTTGAATCTTCTTTGCCCTCCACTGACCTAGGCACGCGCAATTCACCATTCTTCCTTGTCCAATATCTTGCCTCTGATGCATTTCTTGTTTAATTATTCTACTGTAAGTCTGTAACTGCTATCACGATTTGAGTCACCTTTTCGCTGGGCATTGTTTTGTCGGGAAGCAAGAACCTTCCACATGTAGGTGAGACATGAAGTTAACCAACCAAGGCAACCACCAACGGCCACAATCAGATAATGGAAGCTAGAAGAGAGGATTTGAAAATTGTAGAGACACCAAAATCAATGTGGAAAACCCTTTCTATGTAAAAGGAGAAAAACAATGGGCAATGGAATCTACTAATCCATTTCATTAAAATACATGAGGTTCAACCACACCTAGAACATGCAGTGAGCTCTTCCATCCACAAGCTATTACAACACCCACTGCGAATTACAAGCATGTGCTAACTACTTTCTCTAAGAGCTAACATTACTTACTTGGAAGCTTGGTACAACTTTGTAGAAGAAGAATTAGAAAACTCACACTCATGCCTTCCATCGTGAATGCAAAAGCAACCTTGAACGAGTAGAATGCCCTAAACCCTCTATCTCTCTTTTCTCTCTCTTGTGTCTTCTAATTTTCAGACCACCCTAAGACTAGCGAGAAGCTCTCTTAGAAATAGACAGGCTACAAGGCCATGGGCTTAAGATACAACTCATGGGTCTGGCCGATTTAGCAAACACACATAGACCAACATGTTTAACATTGTTTGGGGCCTTGGTGGTGGATGTTTTATGGTGCAGTGTTCTGAACTGGCTGCATTACCATTCTGCAGTTTCTCTGTATGGCAAATTCCTGTAGGTATATGAGATTCAGTTCAGTTATCATCTCTCAATCTTGAGTGTCCTTTGTTTTCATTTTGTCCATTGTTAGGTCTATTCTAGATGACAACTTCTTGTAATTGCGCCCATCTGGTTTCTCAGCTTTAACTTGATTCTGAAAGTCATCAAGAACGTGCAAGCCTTAATTGAGGCATATTTCTTTATGCCTTATGTAAATTTCAACTTTTTTCTGGGAGTTATTGCTTTCACTATTGAGGAATGCCAATGCATTTCTGATAGGCACTTCCTGTTCGTGTGGTGCTTGCTGTTGATCATACTGCATGATATAGATGGCTTGAAGGAGTTCATGAAGTTTGTCTATTCACAACAGGACTTTGCTATGGGAACACGAAGCCTTTTATGGGATATCACAAAAAAGTATTTTACAGTTGGTTTGATTGGGCTTACTGTTTCAGATCGATATGCAAGTATAGTGTCTGTTCGTGGCTCGTCTATGTCTCCAGCATTTAATCCAGGAAGTGACACCAGTTAGGTACCAGTGTCCTTTGATGTTTCTACAGATGATTATTTGAAACATTATGAGCTCAAGATCACTCAAATTGTGGTGAACTGCTTTATTATCTTTATGTGTCCAAGTGTCTATGATGCTGACCGATAGTTGCTCTCAGTGCAGATGACTATGTGTTGGTGGAGAAATTCTGCCTTGACAAGTACAGATTTTCACATGGTGATGTTGTAGTCTTCAGGTAACTGTTTCTTTCCTGTTGTTGATGCTTAATTTGTATTTCAAAACCAGTGTACCTCACTGCTTAGGATCTGTGCTATCTGATCTGGTCATATCATCTCACAATTACAAGATACATGGAGCAAAACATGCTGCAGACATGATATGTAAAATTCTGATACCATATAAACCACTTGCTGTCATTATGCACATGAGGACCCTTGACGAATTTTTGAGATTCAAGACATAAACTGGGAAGGGCTGGACCCTTGATGTTGAAGACCTCATCAAACTACTAAAATGTAATAATAGCCTATTAGATGTCTTTGAACCTGTTGTGCCAAAAAAGGTTTTGGTGCGGATCTTAATTATCTGATGTTAGCATCGATTTCCTTGGAAATAGCAGGGGAGCCTATCATTGAATCTCCTCTTTTTGGCAATCTTCATGTGCTATCAAGATTGTGGTGAATTTTAAGTAAATTGAAATGTGGTGATCATCTGTGTAACTACTCTTTCGAGCATCATTTTGCTTCTGTAATCTGATTACGAAATCTTTTGCAGCTCACCAAGCAATCACAAGGAGAAACACATAAAGAGGATAATAGGATTGCCTGGTGACTGGATAGGAACACCCAGTTTGGACGATGTGTTGAAGGTTCCAGAAGGACACTTTTGGGTTGAGGGAGATAATTCTGTTTCTAGTTTGGATTCAAGATCCTTTGGCCCGGTGAGTTGGCTGTCTTTTCTCACATTTAGGTTTCCATATCACAGCTTATCTGATTCATACTGACTAGCCACTAACGTTGTGACTCGGTAATGTCCTGTGGGAACTTTTGTTTTCTCAATGATCTTCTAGACTTTCTTATCTTTAATAGGATGGAAAAGTTTTACACGAGTTGCCACCATGGAATGCTAAAAAACGTTTCTGATCTTTTAAGTTACTTGGACAATTTCTCCAGAAGCCGTAAAGAGAGTTTTGCATGATAGAACATCGTGTTTTTGGAACAACTAGTGGTTGAAGTTTTCAACATGTGACCCGAATGAGCTGAGAAATCCTATTAAGAATCAGTACCTTAGACGTGTGGATTATATTTACTTTCAAGACTTTCTGCGCTTGCATTGATCCCCTTGCTTAGGTACAATCTTTTTGTAATAATTTGTAGGAGTTGGGTGTTTACTTACATGCAACTTGCCTTTGCTTTAAAGTTTACATTTATGCTATGTCGGTTCTTCTCTGAGGATAATGTCAACATGCTTCTGATGAAGTGTGGAGGCTTATTTGCATGTGGTTCATGCAATCTAAATGTGGTCTAGATGAAATCTCTCATTTCATTTAATGGATTTAATGCATTTCATTGGCAGATCCCTCTAGGTTTGATTCGTGGAAGAGTGACCCACGTTGTATGGCCACCTCAGAGAATGGGTCGTGTTGAAAGAGAAACTAATCAGCGTCCACTTTCGTCCTTACAAGATAGGCGCGAATTCTACTGAGGCTGGAGTGAATTTGTTGATCATTTTATCGGTTGTCTCTTCTGAGCATCAACCCGGTTTTATACTCTTATTTCCTTTTCATTAATCAGCCATTAAATTGTGGCTTCATTCCGTGATTCTCAACTTCATCTATCAGTCTTTGAAATGCTTAGGTGTAAAACAGGCTTTTGTAAATTTAAGATTTACTCCTTTCTTCTGTTTCACATCAGCAATTTTGTATTTGAAGAGATTAGTCAATAATTTTTGGAGAAAATGGAGGAAAATTGTTGTATGTTCATGTTGGGCATCTGTTGATTGATTCATTTTCCAAAACACAAGTGCTCATTCATCATCTCGAGTACTGTTATAATAACCATTCCAGGCCTCTCTTTTACTTGTACTCGGGATGTTCTGGATTTTACTGAACACATCTCAATGACCAGTCATTGTTTTGCTTATTTATTTCTTTTCATTCGCATATGGTTATTTGTTATTGTATGTTTTTCTGAAGTCAGATCCGGGTTAAGAATCTTTTGGTCATTAGTTGCCCAAAAAGTTGCCCAAAAAAGAGGATTTGGGCTTTCAACTTTGATTGAAAGGCTGCAAACACTTCTCTGCAGATTTGAAGCCCCCAAGCCCAAAACAATAACACTAAGAGCAAAGTGGCTATGGCATAGAAACCTGATCTTTTTGTGTTTTTCCTTTTGGTTCTTGGTGAAATTCTTGTGTATGACAGTGAAATTTTAGATAAGGTTTCAGTTTCATACCTTCACTCTGATTTCCAAGCGAACTTCTCGGACTTAAAAATCTTTGGTCGGGCAAAATAGAACAAACCTGGGATCGTGCTTGATTAATTTGTCGTTTTTCTTGGCTAAGAAATCGTTACACCCAAGCGTGGTGTCTTGTTCTGTTCTGTCCGTTCAACTAGGCAAAATCAATTTTGCTCGAAATCATATCGGTCGAAGGGCATCAAACAAACCATTGAGGTTTGTCCCAATGATCACCCTTCTAACATGGAAGGGAAGGTTTGGGGTTCGGATTCCCACCTTCTCAGGGGTTGGGGTGGGGATAATTTAGTTTCGGAAGTGGATTTCGACTTTCACACGCCCTGCAAGAAGGCAAGGTAAAAGTCTGAGAATAAAAATTAGAGTAAAGAAAAAAACATTGAACACGCTCCCTTCGAGCCCAATTTGAGATCAAATCGATTTTAAATGCAAGAAAAGCTAGATAGCGCTAGTCTGAGCTTTAACATGCAATGCCTGTCTTTCTAATCCGGCCCCGTCTCCTACACTAGATGTTCCCTGAAATAGACATTACTTTACCTTTCTTCTTCCCCGCTGCGGGAAAAGTTTGCCCTGACCGCGAAATGTTGAACCAGACTTAAACAAGTCGCCCCGACCGCGAAATGTTGGACCAGACTTAAACGAAAGCATCCGCACATCTGGAGAAATTGCAGCCATGGGAATGTTGGAACGTTTGGAAAGATATGGAATGTCTTTCGGTACGATGTTTGCGTATGCGCGTTGGTGGAATCAGCGCTATGCACAATCCCAGGGAAAGAATTATTCTTCGGCTGAATAATGTCGAATGATTAAGACCAGAAAAGAAATGGAATTTTTATCATCGTTGACTGACGAATTTTCTAAGTTTGCAGCTGCCGGCATGAAGAATTTCGATCGTCCGAGACAACGACGTAGGCCCGTCGGTGTCCAGATTCATGGGTCCACGCCAGACATTTTTCACCTTTTGTATTCCTAAATCTTGTTAGGGTCTACTAAATCCTCCTCAGAGCAAAGATTTTTTAAGTTTTGAAAGGGATTTTATTGAAAAATTATTCAGACGCTCCTTAAATAATTAAAATAAGGCGGTGCTACAGTAGTCAAATTGCCGAGATGCTTCTTAACCAATATATTACAAAAATTGAAAATTTCCTCATTGGACATGGATGAACAAAGTGCATTGGACCTTACCAATAAATTAAAAAAAAAAAAAAAAACACAAAGTGCATTGGTCAATAATGGGATACATTAATGAGGAGGTTTGTACACATCGAATTGAAAAGGACTTTGAAGCCGGGTCCCTTCTTTCTGACCAGTGACCAAACCCCATAAGAAAAAGAAGAAGATTTAAAAAAAAAAAAAAAAAAATGAAAAGTGGAGTCCACTTTTGTTTCCGCCGGCATCCACGAACTTGGGAACTTTGGAATCATAACTAATAAACCTAGACGGATCGATGACCATAGGTCGTGCTTTAGAAAAATTAACTATTCAATCATAAACTTATCGTATAGATATCAAGTCAGTCCTAAATTTATCGCATGTATGTCATTTTGATCTTAAACACCTACGTGAAATTATAAAAATTTAGTCATTCTAACCAATTTTCATTGAAAATTATTGACATGGTGATGTATACTACATAAGATAATTGTCAATTTTGATGAAAATTAATTGGAATAACTACATTGAAATTTTATGGAAAGATTTAAGGCTAAATCGATAAAATTGAAATTTTAAGATTAAATTGATATTCGTACAATAAGTCTATGATTGAGTGGGTAATTTTTCCATCACACGTTATGATACCGCTGTTGGTAAACAACGGTAGATTAAAGGAAGGAAAAATATCTTTATAAAGAGCTGTTTATTTTTTATGGCTCATGTTATTTTTTAATCCTAAAATAACTTTAGGCACCCTTAAAGATTTATATGGTCTAAACTAGCTCTCACTAAGATTTTATGAAAAAAGTGTCAAAAAAGTCATAAACCTATTTTATTTGTGTCAATTTAGTCTTAAATATTTTTTTATACCAATTTAGGTCTAAACCTTTTGATCTAATGCTAATTCAATCTTTCCAATTAATTTTGGCTAGATTTTGATTGACATGCATGTCGGCTAGCTTATGCGCTATCATTAACTTGGACAATCTTTAATAATATATATTTTAAATTATTTTTTCCGACTCTTATTTTTTCTTATTTATATTTTTTTTGCCTTTCTTCTTCCTTTGGTTGTGACTAACCGACCACCAACCGTGACAAGGCTAGTTGCCCCTACTTGGGTGAGGGTTGCTGTCGCCTGCCACAAGCGAGGCTTGGGTGGGTGAGAGTGAACAACGATGAGGGCTCCCCTCACCAGTTTGGCGAAGCCAACTTACCATGTCATGGTCGGTGGTCAATCACTGGTTAAAGGAAGAAGAAAGGAAAAGTTAAAAATTTAAAAAAAAATTGAGAAAAAAGAATTAAAGAATTGAAAAATTATTAGTATAGTATTAAAAAATATTCACATTAATGTTGATATTGTCATGTAGGCTAGCATGAGTCCACGTTAGCAAAATATGGCCAAAATTAGCTAAATATATTTAACTGGCATTAGGTCAAAATGTTTATGACTAAATTTGCACAAATAAAAAGTTTAAGACTAAATTGGTATCAATGTAATAGCTTTAATACTTTTTTGATGCTTTTCCCAAGATTCTATTAATGGTAAGATTCATGAAAAAGGAAAAATGTACCTTTACTATAGACTAATCAATCTAATAATTTTTATGATCAATATCCTAAAAAACCCCAAACTTGTACACATGTGATAAATTTACTCAAAAATAATTTCTTAATCATGAAAACCCAAAATTGGTACCACTCATAATAAATCTACCTCAAATGACCACAAAAAATCCTAAATTAGTATACTTATGATAAATTTACTTCAAACTAATTTGTTCGACCATCAAAAATAAAAAACTGGTATATTTGTGACAAATATACCCTCAATTAAATTGGATTGATACTACAAAAAAACTACAAAAATGGTAGAACCATGACAAATGGAGAGGAAAATCTCAAACTGGTGCACTAATAAACTGTCATGTATAATATAATTTGGCAATTTAATAATAAAATTTAACAGAAACTAATAAAGGATAAATTTATTATAAGAATACTAGTTTAAGGTAAATTTATTAAAAGTATACTAGTTTGGGATTTTTGATGGTAAAAAAAAAAAAAAAAAGCTTTGGATATATTTATCACAAGTATACCGGTTTTAAATTTTTTAGGATCTTAACCCTAATTTCTATCAACATTTCCTAAACTATTTTTTTCCCACCAAATTGAGGAAGTTTACATGTTCATTGCTTTTTAACGAGAATGATCTTATATTCAAGTATTTGATAAATTTAATGATAGAGATTTTGTTATTTAAAAATATTAGAAGTATTTATTTATAGTGTATCTCCAAAGTTCAATCTAGAATAACTTCTAGTTGTATACAATTCTTTAGTTCAAGCTTTTCTAAGAAGATTTTTTTGGTTAAAGTTGTGAACTGTTTATGATTATAATTTATATTTAAAAAATTGCAATCACAAAAATCATCAAAAAGATGCAAACTCATTACAAAAAATCAGCTTGAGCACATTAAAAAGTAGAAGAGAGGAAATGAAGCCTATAAAAAAAAATTCTAACAAAAAAAGTCTACATAAAAGTGAATGGAAAATAAGATAATGTGGTGAAATAAAATATTTTTTTTATTAACACGGATAATCTTGTATTTTTTTTTTATAATGCGCAGCTTTTATGCTTTCACTCTTTCCGTTTGTGGTGTTGATTAATTAATTCTCTTAAGGTTATCTTCATCAACTCAATAATCTAGGGAGTAGCCATTTAGAGCATAGAAATAGCGTAATCCTTTTTTTTATTTTCGAAAAGGTAAAGTTTTTTTTTTATTATACTATTCGCAATTGTCATTTTCTTGATGGGCGTGCTTCGATCTCCTCAAGCCTCAGCCTCTTGAAGATATTTTCATCAACTCAATAATCTAGGGAATCAGACCAAAATAAAAAATAAAAAAAATCTAGGGAGTGTTATAGCCATTTAGAGCGTCAAAATAAAATAAGCCTTTTTTTTTAATTTTTGAAAAAGTTAAGAATGTTTTATTTATTATGCTATTTGCAATTGTCATTTTCTTTATAGGGCGTGCTTAGATCTCCTCAAATATTAGCATCTGACTATTCTCGAAATGCGAGAAGAATATTAAAGAATGATTTGCTTTGGAAAAAGACTATGCACATTAGGCTATACGTCTTTACTCATGCATGTCATGTTATGGTTAAGGAGAATTTTTTATTTTTGCTCAAAAAAAAAAGGAGAATTTTTTATTCATTAAGGCCGTACTCTCTCAACTTACATAAATGTAAATTTCCCTATTTCAAGTTTTTCAATAAAGAATTCTTTGGTTAAAGTTGTGAACTCTTTAAAATTATAATTTATAGTATTAATATCATGAAAAATCTCAAACTGATATACCTATGACAAATTTACTATAAATTAATTTTTTGATCATCAAAAATTGCAAATTGGTATACTTTGACAAACTTATTTCAAATTGGTACATTTGTGATAGATTTATCTTTTTTAGTTTCCATTAAATTTTGCTGTCAAATTACTGAATTGGATGATACGTGACAGTTGATTAATGTATCAATTTGATATTTTACTTCCCCTTCGTCACAATTGTATTAGTTTGTGATTTTTATGGTATAAATCTAATTTAATGAAGGGTATATTTGTCACAAACATACTAGTTTGGGATTTTTTGCAATAAAAAAAATTAGTTTTGGATAAATTTGTCACAAGTGTACTAGTTTGGGGTTTTTGGCAATAAAAAATTAGTTCAAGGTAAATTTGTCACGAGTACTAATTTTGGACTTTTGATAGTCAAAATATTAGTTTTGAATAAATTTGTTATGGATATACCAATTTAGAGATTTTCGTGGTATTAACCTTAATTTATATTTAAAATATGTCAATAACAAAGATCACCAAGAAGATGCAAACTCATTAAAAAAAATCATTTATAAAAATAAGCTTAGGCACGTTAAAAAGAAGAAGAGAGGAAATGAATCCTTTATAAAAATTCCAACAAAAAAAGAAGTCTATAAAGACGAATGGAAAATAACATGACTCTTTTTTTTTTTGGTTAATACGGAAAGTCTTGTATTTTTATGACACTGCGTGACTTTTACACCTTCACCCTTTCCACTTGTGGTGTTGATTAATTAGTTCTCCTAAGGTTATTTTCGTCAACTCAATAATCTATGTAGTATTATAGCCATTTAAAGCATGGAAATAATGTAAGTCCTTTTTATTTTTGAAAGAGTTAAGAACTTTTTTTATTATGCTATTTACAATTGTCATTTTCTCAATAGGGCGTGCTTAGACCTTCTCAAACATCAGCCTCCTGAGGTTATTTTCGTCAATTCAACAATCTAGGTATTGTTATAACCATTTAGAGCATGGAAATAACGTAAGCCATTTTTATTTTTGAAAATGTTAAGAATGTATTTTCTATTATGCTATTTGTAGTAGGATTGATCGGTTGCTGGTCTGGTCCGGTTGCGAGGTAGATCGGGAACCGGACCGGGAGGACCAGTTTCCAGATTTCGGGACTAGGAACCAGACAGACCGGTCTTGGAATCGGGAATTGGACTGACCGATCGACTGGTCTGGTCTGATTTGATGGAACTGGTAAATTTGTTATCTTAGGCCAAAAATAAAATGAAAAATGGGAGAAATAGGGAGGAATTAGGGTTTATTTCTTAAGAAATTTAAAAAATATATATTATACATATAAAATTAATTGGTTCGATCTGGTCGGTTAGGTCCGTCCGGTTCCCACCTTGGAACCGAGAACTGGACCGATCGACAACCAGTTCCAAAAGTGGGAATTAGAAACTGAACCGTCCTCTTTGGAAACCGCCTAAAACTGGCTGGTCTGGTTTGTTCCACGTTCACGCGATTCCTATTGCACACTCCTAATTTGCGGTTGTCATTTTCTTAATAGGGTGTGTCAACATCGGCCTTTGACTAATCACCAAAACGTGAGAAGAAGATTTAAGAATAATTTGCTTTGGAAAAGGACAAAGCACATACGTCTTTACTCGCACATGTCATGTTATATCTAAGGATAATTTTTTATTCATTAAGACTGTAGTACTCTCTCAACTTAGATAAATGTGAATTTTAGTTATGAAACCTTACTAACCAAAAAGAAACTGAAGTTCAAATTTCCTAAATTTTTCTGCTCGCATGTTTTGACTATTTTTTAGTGTAAAACATCCAAAATCTGTTTTCATGTCCAGATAAAAATATGTAGAATCGTATATAATGATTTTTAGAGTGAAAGTCATGAGGAGATGTGTTAAGTGGTTTTTTCCTTTTCTAGACTTTCGAACGGGCAGGAAATAAAAAAGGGGCATAAATACAGGTGTGACTTATTTATTTGCCTCGATCTATTATAGCTGCGGAAATGTCCACTAATTTGTCCGGGTGTTGCGCAGTTTATGCGATTTTACTGAATTTTTATTTTTATTTTCATTTTAATGTATTTCCTTACGTGAAAACACCGATAACAACTGGGAAGTTTGTGTACAGACTCTCTCTTCCGTTCAAATCATTTTTTGATGCGGTATATGATTCTTCAAACGCTTAAATTTTTAGAACGAGTACTTGCATGACTTGATTTCGATTACATTGGCTCGAAATAAATATACCAAAAGCAATATCGCACATTCTATTTTCAACATAGGATGCATTAGATGGTTTGCGAGGTTTATAAGTGGTGCACATCTCTTATTCTTTTCGAGAAGGCTACACGATTTGAACAAAGTACAGAGTAAAGAACACCTGGAGTGCCATAATTTGGCACGGGGGGACACTTAAGTGCCATAACTTTTTTTCGGTATACTTAAGTGCCACTTTTTTTCAAATGGAACATTTAAGTGCCACTCCGGCGAAAATCCGGCCAAACGGCCGACGTGGCAATTTTCCGTTGATGGAGGTCCAAAACGGCGTCGTTTTTGCATGCCGACGTGGCAAAAAAATGCAAAAACGACGCCGTTTCGCGTCGACGTGTAAAAATAATAAAAAATTAATTAAATTAAATTAAATTAAAACTTAATTTTAATTAAAAATACTCTAAAAATTAAACTTTTTTTTTTTTTTTTTTAAAAAAAAAAAAGGGGTGGGGGGAAGGGGCGGGCGGGCGAGGGCCGAGCCCTCGCCGTCGCCGCCCTCTCCGCATCGCCGGAAGGGCCGGCGACGGAGGGGGAGGGTCGGCGGGGTCGCCGGCCCCCGGCCGATCGACGGCGAGGGCCGTGAGCCCTCGCCCGGATCCGGCGAGGTCCGCGAGCCCTCGCCGGGATCCGGCGAGGGCCGCGGGCCCTCGCCGCCCCCGCCGTCGCCGGGAAGGGCCGGCGACGGGGGGGAGGGTCGGCGGGGTCGCCGGCCGCCGGCCGACCGGCGGCGAGGGCCGCGAGCCCTCGCCGGATCGCGAGCGACGGCGGGAGGCGGCGGCGGTAAGGGCTCGACCCTCGGCAGCCCGGCCCCTTCGTCCCCCACCCCTTTTTTTTTTTAAGAGTATTTTTAATTAAAATTAAGTTTTATTTTAATTTAATTAATTTTTTATTATGTAAACGGCGTCGTTTCTGGCGAGTCGGCGCCGACTCAGCTCTCCGGCGAGCCACGCAAGTATTAAAAAATAATAAACACGTGCCACGTAGGATTTCCGGTAAGGTCGCCGGATGTGGTACTTAAGTGTCCCATTTGAAAAAAAAGTGGCACTTAAGTGTACCGAAAAAAAGTTATGGCACTTAAGTGTCCCCCGTGCGTCTTAAGATTATGGCACTCCAGATGTCCTAAACTCACGAAATACAAGATGTTTTCTTCAAAACTAGTTAAGATCATAAGTCATTTAATCATGTGAATTAAATAAAAAGAAAAGAAACACGATACGTGACGCATGAATCGCCAGATTAATCAAGAGGTTAAATTGTGGAGCAATACATGTGTGTGTATCAAAGCTATGCTCCTTTTAGGAGTGCGGGGTTTATCCTTTCTGCTTGGTGAGGTTTTTGGCCTATTCGGCTGGGTGGACATCAACAAGCGAGTCAATGCTGAAAATGATGGAGATTGTTATCATCACAAGTTCCGTCGAGTACCAGGATTCTCCAATTTGCGCGATACTAATGATGAACACGCCGTCAAGATAGGTAAGGAGTTAATGGGGACCCAAGACCTAATTAAATCAGGGAAAGAGCTTGTGGAGTGATACATTCAAATGAGGACCGCTTTAAGTACTTCTTTTAAAGGCCTTAGCTCACATGAAAAGAGTCGTCTTGCACCATTACGATAAGTTAAAAGATATGGTAAGCAAAAAGGGGGAAAATTAGATTATAATCATGGAAGTCTTTACAAAAGTAAAAATAACGATAAAGTGCATTGAAAATTATAAAACTTATTATAAATGTGTAATCGAATCATAAAACTTGCAAAAAATACAATAACACCTAAAACTTGGCAAGCTGATATAATTGGGTCATTTTGTCAGTTCTATTCAATTTGACTAACGAAAAATGTTGATGTGACTTATTTAAATCATTTCTCTCCCCTACATGAGACATAGCGCAAGTGAAAACGCCCATGTCTATAAAACAATGCCATTTTGGATCATCTACTTATCCAAAAACGTAGTAGTCTCCCTCTTCCCCAATTGAACATTGTCTCTTTCTTCCCAAATTGAATGTCCTTTGTATGCTAAGCCCTAAATCAGGCTGTTCTCTTCTTCGTTGATTGCGCACCGATGTGAAGACTCGTCTCGCGGGAACCTTGGCGGCGGATTGAGCGACGATAGAGACGGCATCTATCTCCAAGCCTCTCTTCTCCTCGCAAGTATCGCGTCTTTGTAGTTTGCGCCTTCGTTGTCGATTAGATCGTAGCCGTAGATTTGAAAACTTTACGAAGAAGGTTCTGTGCAAACACTTTGGAAATTGAAATCAAGGTTCTCAGTGCCAATGAAAAAAATATGTAAGGAGGAATTGTTTCAATCCTTCAATTCTTGATCTTTCCCCTTGTTCGAGTGGTTTGACTTTTGCTTAAACAAAGCTGAAATCACTTCATTGTCACAAGTAGGGGTGAACATGATGACTGTTGGGATGATCTAACACCTAGCCTGGGGACCAACCTACATAGTATTAGTTATTAATTTTTGAGTTTGGGGACCGGACCAATCTTATGGATCTGGTTTGATTCCAAGGTTAATTTAGGACTAATCATTTTTTTTTTTTTTCTTTTTTATATTCCTTAAAAAAATAAACTTATTATTTTAAATTATATATTCATCAATAATACGACATTGCTCGCCAAAATAAAATAATAATAATAATAATAATAATAATAATAATATGATACCGAGCAACTAAATTATGGACATCAATACATATCAAATATAAACATAAAATAAGATAACAACAAAATTTTACACTTGTTAAAAGTAACAAACCATAAAAACGAACATATGACACGAAAGAATAGAGTTGAGCAGTGAGGTGACTAAACAAAGGCGAGCAACAAAACAAGTGAGGCAAGCGAAGTGAAAAGAGACGAGTCGTGAGCGAGGCAAGTCGTGAGCAAAGTGAATGAGGCCAAGACAAGTGAGCGAGGTTGAGGCGAGTGAAGAGGGTTTCTTTTTTTTTTTTTTTTTTTTTTTGGTCAAATTTGGTCTAGGTTTCTATTTTTTAATTTGCACGACAAATTAAATTGCAAAGAGAATAGATAAGGATATGCTAGAACTTAGAATAGGCAAAAGCATATATTATATAATATATTAGATATATAATATATAATATTATGTATATGGTTGGTTCAAGTTGAATTAATTTAAATTTTCAAAATTAAGGATCAACTCACCCGGTATGAGATTCAGAGATCCTAAGACCAAGGACTAGTTCAGTCCCCTTGGACCGGATTCAGGATGAGCATTGGTCAGATACTCACCCCTAGTCACAAGGGAGAGACTGCGCTAATAATTTCTTGGGGTGTAGCAACTGAAAAAAAAAAAGGAAAAAAGAAATTCTCAGAACAGTTGCCAATTACGTGGATTTGTCGGGACGTTGACTTTCGTCTGTAGTGGTTGTCATGGGGCTTTGCATTTGTCAAGAGTATAAACAAAACCGTGCGCGTTCACATGTCAGCGTGTGGTGCGTTGCTGACGTCATGCTCACGTCACTGCTGTCGATAGCTCTTTCTGAAAATGTTACAAGCTGAAAATACAGTGAGTAAATTGAGGGAAAAAAAAGAAGGAAGGAAAGATAGACATGGAAGGAGTTCTCCCTTTTTTAAAAGAACTCTTTTCTTTGAAATATGCATTCCGATTTTTGTCATATCAAGATTATAATAGGAAATGAGACGTGGTATTACAATTTTGCTCCAACTATCCCATATCGTCGTTTTTTAGATCAATTCGAATTTCCAATCATCTCCCAACATTATATCGAGTTATGATTAGATTCTAAATTACAAGATGGGTTTCGGGTGCCGTCAAGAAAATCTTACAAGATTACAGACTAGTTTGACTTTTAATTGACAGAGGACCTTGAATTCAAGTTATAATAATTCTACTGTTCTTGAAAGTGGATTAGACCACTCGGCCAATTACGGCACTCCTCATTATCATATTCGTTAATGATTAATTTAATGGAGAGCGAATTCTGAATTTTTGTACAATTTAACAGAGGCACGTTTGAAAAAATTCACTTAGAAAACCCGACAACCTAATAATAGTATTCTTCAACGAGTGAGAAACGAAGCACAAGTGTCGTGTCTTGGCGAACTTACCTTTGCCCCTAAGGGCGTAGAGGAGTGGTTGAGGGAAAAGGCTTGAAGTGGGGTAGGTTACATCCTACATCCTCAAGAAACCGAAGCCTCGTGTTCGGTAGAGCGACCTGTAATCCATGCACTTAACTACAATGATTAGGAGCAAAACCTCTCCCCAGGATGGCTTACAGAACCGATCATGTGAAAAGGGTGCCGGCCGCGTCCACGCAAAATTTCCCTCTGGACGCAGCTAAAAGGAACCCCGAAAGAAGTCGCCATCCGTGGCGTCTTTTGGTGGAGTCCGAGGCTTTTTTTCCAACTTTTCTAGCGCCCCCCGCCCCCGCTCTTGGGGGCGTTTACATGGCGTGCGTGGGAAAGGAGTCTCTTGAGTTTCTTGGTGGGCTGGATAAAGAAAATGGAGTGAATCTGATCCATGAATCGTTCGTCTGACGACATTACCGTACGAGGATTGAAAAGGAGACGGAGGTCTGTTCTGTGGGTAAAACTGGGGAACTGCCCTCCTGTCTCTCTCTCTCTCTTTCTGTCTTTGTCAGGGTCAAGTCTTTTGGTGGCAATCTGTCTTTTGCACGCATTCTTCCCCATTTATTACCAGCAGAAAAAGAAAAGGAGGTATTCATATGGCTCTTGTTTTATCACAGTATGGATCTTGTTTTTCCGAAATACGGATTCTTTCTCTTCAACTGTTTTTTCTCTGCAATTTTCCTGCAAGTTCTTCCCACCCCCGGCTCTGTTTCTTCAGCACTTTGGAAGTCGGGTCAGAGTAACTGACGTGTACTCGTCTGTATCTGCTCTCTCTCTCTCTCTCTCTCTCTCTCTCTCTCTCTCTTTATATTCTTGCTCTTTCTTCAAGTTTTGAGCGTGGTTTTGCTGAATTTTGAACAGCTATTCGGTTGTATTTTGGGTCTGTTTAGGGTGGAGAGGATGAGGAGATGAGGTGAAAAAAATGGAGGTAGCTGAGTACTACTACGTGTAGAGAGATGCGCAAAGCAATGAGTTTTGGCTGCTTTGGTGGGTTCAGTGGCTGTAAAAGAAATAGCAGCCCGGCTCAGGCCGAGGGAGATGGTAGGTATATCAAAAGTTTTGTGCTTCCAAATTGTCAAATGCAGGATGATTAAATCTCACTCTTTTCCTATTTTAACATCTCGGGCTGTTTCTTTCTCTCTTTTTCTCTTTAACATGGGGTTTCTTGAGCAAAGAATTCGGATGAAAGCCCATTGATGTCTGTACGATGTCTAATTGGCATCGTCATCAGCATCTCTGAGAGCTGCTGAGGATATGAAAAATTGGTTTATTTGAAAATTTTCGGACAAAGAAAGAAATTTTCTGCTCACCCTCACATTATCAGAACATTCATTCTGATGTTTCTTGAGGGTAATTTATGCAACAACCGTGTTCTTGCTTAATAAGCACGATTCTGGTTCTGAGTTCTTGATACGGAAAGGCAAGCTTTGGTCAAAACCGCAGTCTTTATGATTATGGTTTCAGTTACAGGTTTCGAGTAGGTATGCGTGTACCTAAGTTGAGTCACTGGCCAAAATTAATGGCATTTTCCCTTTTGAAGCATAAGCAGACTGGCTGCAAAAGAAATTTAGATTAAGTTCAACTTCCGATTTGCAGCATTCTATGCATAGCAAAGCTCAAATAAGAAACAACCCATGCTCGTAGAGGAGCATGCCAACTGAATCAAGATACTCGCGAAAGCAAGTTTTGATATTTCTTAACTGTATCCTAAAATATACCATGTAACGGAATGATGTCCAAGTTAGCCTACTGTTTTCTACTGTTCCTCTGTAATTTGTTTTGCCTGTCACAGAGATTCCGACCAACAACGTAAGGCTCTTCTCTTA
This sequence comes from Eucalyptus erythrocorys, assembly GCA_014182555.1. Lineage (NCBI taxonomy): Eukaryota > Viridiplantae > Streptophyta > Magnoliopsida > Myrtales > Myrtaceae > Eucalyptus > Eucalyptus erythrocorys. The sequence continues at coordinate 15,116,477 of CM024597.1, read as the reverse complement.
TCCTTCATTAAGATCGGCAACCGGGAACTTCCATCCGTCAAATAAACTTGGAGGAGGCGGTTTTGGAGTTGTCTATAAGGTGAGCCCATTGAAGTATCTGTTGAATTGGACAGCAAAGAATGTTCTTAGGTGTTGATAATTATATTGCACGGTGGCACAGGGAGTTCTGAGAGACGGTACTCAAGTTGCGATTAAGTCCCTTTCAGCAGAATCTAAGCAAGGAACGAAGGAATTCCTAACAGAGATCAACATGATATCGAATATTCATCATCCAAACCTCGTCGAACTCATTGGCTGTTGTGTGGAGGGCAAGAATCGAATGTTGGTGTACGAGTACCTGGAGAACAATAGCCTCTCTAGTGTTTTACTCAGTAATTCTCATTTATCTGAATTTGGTGTATATTTCAAAGTCTGTGATACTCATAAGTGATTGAACAGACATCTTTTCTTGACTTGGGCAACAATTTCCTAAGTAAATTTTCAGCATAAAGCTTCCACTATTCAACTTGTTATCATTCCTAGTTTTGTAATGCAGGTTCAAAAGGCAAACATGTCATTCTGAATTGGCCTCAGAGGGCTGCGATTTGTCTGGGTATGGCATCAGGCCTTGCCTTTCTCCATGAAGAAGCCAAACCGACTATTGTCCACAGAGACATTAAAGCCAGTAATGTACTTCTTGACGGAAATTTTCATCCAAAAATTGGAGATTTTGGGTTGGCAAAGCTATTCCCAGACAACGTTACCCATTTGAGCACTCGAGTAGCAGGAACGGAGTAAGTGTAATTATTATTGTGCTTCATATCCCTCATGGCTTGCCTAGGCTATATTCTCGCTCGGAACTTTTGCAGACAGTTCATACTTGTGGTGTAGGTTTTCTAGGAGCATTCTAAGGTGAATATCTTCACCGGGATGTCTGGTTTTTCTTATTTTCCTCTGTTCCTTTCTTTTTTTTTTTTTTTTTTTTTTTTTTTTTTTTTTTTTTTTAAAGTAGATCAAACCGGATGTATTGTTAGCACTTGCAACAAATGTGGTTATCTCATATTCTTTTACTTTAATCATTTGGGATGTTTTCAGCGAAAGAATGAACTCACCAGAAATAGTATCCCTCTGATATACATGTCTCTTGCGTTTGACCACATATCCTTTCTGTGAGATCACTATTTAGTTAACTCAAACAATTTTGGTTAAACTTTGTTCTGTTAACCTCATGGCTTTATATCTATGTGATTTATCTTTTTTGGTTTCTCACAGAGGTTATCTGGCTCCAGAATATGCGCTCTTCGGCCAGCTGACCAGGAAGGCGGATGTCTACAGTTTTGGGATACTCTTGCTCGAAATAGTTAGTGGCAGAAGTAGCAGCAAAGCCGCCTTTGGGGAGGAACTCATGGTTTTGGTTGAATGGGTATGTTTCTGGCTTCACAATTCAGATGATTTACCTGTGTTTCTCCCGCACTTTTTTATCAGGCGCATGGATGATATTCTATAGCAACTCGAGACTCTTAATTGAAGTGTTCTAACTTACAATAGCAGTTTTGCATCTTTTATGATTGAGGTTGTACTAGTCAGAGCGGTGTATAAGTTTTTAATGGGTACAATAGTAGCATTGGGAAGAAAGCCGAGCATTCAGAATAGGTCTCATGTTTGAATTGAAATGACGAGATTGCAAAAATGTTATTGCAGCTAGTCCCATGTCTTGGGTCTTTCAATTTTTATGGATTGGAATGGCTTATGATATGTTACTGCATCGATCGGTCTGTGCATATGCTGACTACTGCTTATTACCGAGCAGACGTGGAAACTAAAAGTGGAACAGAGACTTATAGAGATTGTCGACCCAGAGTTGGCGGAATATCCGGAAGACGAGGTATTGCGCTATATCAAGGTGGCGCTCTTTTGTACTCAAGCGACTTCGAACCAAAGACCGACTATGAAGCAAGTGGTGGAGATGCTTTCAAGAAATGTTAACCTCAAGGACGAGTTGCTGACAGAGCCCGGCGTATACAGGAGGAATAACTCTGGGCTGTCAGCCGGCGGTGCTGCTAGTTCTTCCGGGTCTTCTCAGGCCGCCCGGAAGGGAAAGCAGGCATCCAATCCACAGGGCACCCCGCCTCAAACTAACTCCGACAGTGCAAGCCTAATACTTCCAAGATGATGATTCACTTGTTACCAAATGAACGTGGTGCAGCTCCGAAACCCGAGTACCGGAGTTTTTCCCCAACCTTTTTACTTGGCAATTCTTCATACTCCTGAGTATTTCTTCGTGCTAGTGATGCTCTCAACAAGAAACGGCTTCTGAGTGAGTAGCTACCAGAGCGCATATGGATTGAGGATATAGCTAGATAACTTCTTTCGTTTCAGTGAATTACACTCTTTAGAACCTATGTATAGGCATTGTTGATTCATTCATCTGTATGACTTCGAGAAATGGTTCACCAATATAAACTAGTCATTTCATGGTACTGATTGCTCTCTTCTTGGCTGTCGTGCATGCTGCTGTGTCAAAAGGATTTGTCATACGGAGAGAGGGAGATTTCTTAGGTGCCTTTCTAGGTGCACTTCTCGATACGGGATGGAAACATTTATGGCTAGGAAAGCGACGCCAGTGAATTTGTTCATCCATCGACTTCTCGAAATAGATGCTCGGCCTGTACCGGTGTACATCTGTTTTGATAGGGAAAGGAGTTCCAGCAACGAACGTGTCTCCTCGGACACCACAAACCGACTGGATGACCGCAAAAGAAGGGCAAAGAAACGAAAGTGGAACGCCAAACTGGACGAACTGGTAACAAATAAACGGAGAAACGTATGCTGCAGGCACGTCTATATCAGCTATAAGAACCTTTTGAAACTTGAAACGATTAAATGCTCATTTGACACCACATTCAGTTCCAAGCACGAGGCGTGAGATTTCCAAATCAGCAACCTGAGAACCATCCCTCAGTAACCAGGAAGCCTTTCACCAACAATAACCGCTGTTTTGCTAGGAGGGTTGTGTCACAGACCTTGCTCATCAGAATACTCGATAAAATGACATAATACCAACAAAGCGAAATACTGGAGGAGGAAAACTATAACTTGAAACGGCGAGACAATATAAACACAAACACACACCAGAATATTAAGCCTGACAAAACTTACACCAAAATTACGAGGGCTAGAGTTTTTTTTCTAAATTCTGCACAGAAAAAGACTGGATCTATACAACATGCACATAAACTGAAGTTCTAAGATTTACTGCACTCGAACTTAATGTCCTGACATGGATCTATAACTCTTTAATACTAGCACCCATAAGTTGCAGGTCCACACCAAGAGCGATCAAGCAGTAGATGAAACCTTCGGAGCTGCTGCTGCAACAGCCTTAGGAGGAGCTTGAGCAGCCGTGGTTGCACCAGCAGCTGGTGCCCCAGGTTTAGCATCTTTTTTAGATTCTGTTGCTTCTGGGGGTTTAGGCTTCATATGGGGAGGAGTATTGTGCTTAAGCTTGATAAGTATCTGACGCATCCTCGAGAGATCGGTTGGCTTCCCGGGTTTCGGTCCCTGCATAACCACGATGGAGGGCTTCTTCTCCTTCTCCTTCTTCCCCCTTTTCTCAATTGTTGGGACTTCACGGGGTACGAGGTCTGCAATTGACTTCCAATAGTCCTTCTCAGCTTCAGTGTGGAACTTCTGCTGGTTGGCCAAGAATAACTGGCGACAAAAAATATACAGCAAAAATATCAAATGACTGCACAACATCTAAATAGAAGACCCTAGTTCCAAAGTGTTAAGAGTATATCCAATGTCACTTAAATACCAGATCGTGGTGATCCTAATGTTCAAGATAGTCTCAATCCGACTAATGGTTTAAGCTTTCGGTTTGATAAGGTATCAAAGTCTACTTCCGCATTCATGCTGCAATTATCATTTATTTCACACATGCTTCTTGTTTATCTCATTTCCTGTTATTTAACTTCACAAACATTTCATTTGGGTTTGCACATGAGGGGTGCTAATAAATATCCTACATTGCTTAAATACGATACTTGTGCCACATAGAAATGTAGCTTTCTCAACCTAATAACTTAAGCTTTTGGGTTAGAAACTTTAGCACAAAAACTGTCTTTATTTTTTATTCTTTTTGCTTCCTTGTATCCCATCAATCCAGTATGTAGAAGACTACCAAAAACACTTCTTGCATCAGAAGCTTCTAAGCTTGCCATCCGCGGACGAGATCGATAAGAGAAAGGAGCATACAGAAGTCATACCATAAACAGGTGAACCGAGGGAGTGGAACACTAGAGCTTCAATACTTATGTTTGGCTCTACAAGATCTTTTGCAAAAAGAATGTAGATTTTAAAGATAGTGTCATGAGCTTTTACCATTTCTAATTTCAAGTATGGGAAGCAAATTATATAGGTATTTACATGCTTAGCTCTCCTCAAACTTTATTGAATACAGAACCTAGGATCAATTGGAAAGGAGTTATAGTAACTTCAAAAGGCTGATCCATAGATGATATACTGTCCACTGAGTTTTACAGACCCACAGGATGCTTGCGGCTACTACGATCTCTCACAAACATTTCTAAACAATCAAAATTCAATATTATGTCCAATTGAATCCAACAATCGGACATCGCGGAGAGCAGAGGTTTCCATAGCTCTAGTCCATCATGCAAACGGAGTCCTTAAGAAAGAGAGTTCCTCCACAGAATGATCTATTTCTCCAGAAAAAGGTAAACTCGCAAGGTTTTTATTAGTATATACGACCTTCCAATTTGAGTTAAATTGCATAAAACAATCGCATGATGCAACTTAGCATACCAGAATAAAAAAGACAAGAAAAGAACTGTCTTTTACGCATGAGCTCTGATTCATATGTTGATTAACTGATCTGTTCTATCCTGGGATCATAGTGCTCGCCGGAAAAAGAAGAAAATTTGCATGAATTCATTACCTTCTCCCTTTCTCTATTGGAAGACTTGCTGTTCTCCACCGATATGCTGCGCTTCCGGTAGAATTCAATCTTGTATTGCTCTGCCTCCTCAATGATCTGCGCCAGCAGCTCTTTCTCCCTCTTCTCCTTCTCCTCCAACCTGATCGCATTTTGCCTGAAAAATTATATCCCAAGTGTTCATTAATTACATAAACAAGAAGCAATCAATTCATTTCCATTCAACGATTACTCTGAAAAGCGAGTAATTTCAGTGCTCACGAAACAAAAGACTGCCATGCATCTGTAATTTTGATTCCACGCAGTTCGAGCTGTACTGTAGTCAATCTATTCGCACTTATCTATCAAATTCATATCCATGAGAAGCTCAAGTTCATCACTCTCTCTCTCTCTATATGAAAATTAATCAGTGCTAAACATCAGCTGAAACGCTATCAAACACCGCAAGAAGAGCTCACCTCCTCCACTCTCTCAGAGCAAACCCTTCCTCCGGCTGCATGTCCGCCGGAGGCGGCGGGATCGGGCCGTCCGGCTCGCCGAAACCCCCGCGGGAGCCCTCGTCGCCGTTCTGCTCCGGCGAGAACCCGCCGCCCTCCGCCGCCGCCTCCTCGGCCGACCCGTACGGCGGAACGCCGAACGCCGGCGGCGGCGAGTCGGCCTCGTAGTCGAACCCGGCGTAGCCGTCGCCGTCGAGGGGCCGGGCCGAGCCGGCGGCGGCGGGCGGCGGCGAGTCGCCGACGAAGGAGGCCATGCCGCTGGTTCCTTTTCCGGCGATTCAGCGGAGGAGATAAAATCACGCTTTGGGCGCCATCCAGTGGGCGTCGATGGTTTATCCAGTGGGAGCGCGCGAACGGCCGCGAGACGCGTGGCGGGGCCCGATTGGCCGCGGCCCTGGAAAGTCGAGGCTGAGGAGCTGTTGACGGCGGGGTGGGTGGGGAGTGCAGCGTGGGGGTTAGCGCAGGCGATCGTGGCTTCCCCGGGCGGACGGCGGCGCCACCTTTTCCGGCCCGAATGTTCATCGATCGCGTGATGACGACACGATTTCAAATGCGAAAAGAGAGAGCAGCTGCGTAGCTGAAGTGATGTAACGAAAACGACACTCGCCACGTGTCGTCCCCTGGTTGGCCTATCCGACGGGGATGATTTGTTCTTACATGAGTGTGTCATTGCTGAGCCACTCCACCTTTTTTAAACCTTTTTTTTGGGGGAGGGTTTTTTTTTTTTTTTTTTTTTTTTTTTTTTCCGCCTTAAATGATCCGATAAATAATCAAACCCAGTTAAATATCTATGCTATTTCACGTACGAGGGTTGGTTGCGTACTTGACTTGCTGGGGGCAGTTGAAAGTACTTTATTTCATTTTCTTCGCGAGTAAGTTTGCTTACTCCTCCAAATATAGATATTAAGGATGTCAAAATCGAATTGAATTAAAATTTCATGCATTTTCATTTTGATTTGATTTTCAATTTAAATAGTAGAAAAATAATCACTTTTTTTTTTTTTTGTGTATTTGGGTTATTTCAGTTTAGTTCAATTAATTGAGCCAAATCGAATTTCTCAATAAAAATTGAATGCACAACTTAAAATTCCTCTTTTTTCTCACTCCTTTATTTAGTTCAGTCCTAGTAAGTAGGGTAAAAAAGAAAACCAAGAAACCAAACCGAACCAAAATCGGGTTTTTGGTTCAGTTTATATTCAATTCGATTCAGTTTTCACCCTATTGGTTCTGTTTAGTTCGGGTTTCATGGAAACCCAAACCAAATAGTTGACACTCTTAACAAATACTTCTTATGGTACAACAGGATATCCTGGACTTGAACTAGAAATCTTGCCCGAGAAGTAAATCATTATAGAGGAGAGAATGAATAGATTCCTTTTTGAGAGCAATTCATCAGTCCCAAATGGAGCATCCAACTCTTCGTTGTATTACACTCTCCAAATATGCTTGTTATCCCCTTCTTCATTACATGACAAGTATTTGTGAAATAAATCTAGTTAGAAGAAAAAAGAAGGCATTAAGAGACTCTCCTAGTTCAACCCGAGGGATTTGTTGATAGTTTAAATAGATTCGTAGGTTAGGCCTATAGATACGTTTCAAATTTAAAATAAATTGATAGGGACCTTTTCAAGTAGGTACACGAATTGCCTTAAAGACAAGAATGGAGACGACGGGTTGGTCCATGGATTTTCTTTCCTTGAAAAGGGTTCTTCGAGAGTCTTGAGACCAACAAGTACATGATAAATACTACATAAAGAGCTTCTAGCCGACTGCTAGCTTGAGAGAAGGTAGCCTCTCTAGACAAAAGATGGCTCAATTTCTATTCTTTCGTTTTGATATCGGGTTTATCTAGTTTTTTAGGGGCCTAGAATGCTAAGAGGTGGAGGAGAAGCAACCCGAAACTCCAATCAATTGAGACATACAAAAATTTCTCAACATCCATCAACGGAGCCATCAAAAGAATGATTGAACTTGCTCAAGTTTCTAGTGAGGAGGCATCTCTACAATTGCTTTGATCTTTGCTGGATCGATCTCAATTCCTCGTCTGCTTACTATGAAGCCCAGAAGCTTGCCTGAAGTAAGTCCAAAGCCTAATTATAAGCTACGGTTCATCACAATGCTATTCTTGAAGCTACCCTCACATCACGTACTATGATCAAACTAAACTATCTCTCTAATTGTATGACTACCCGAGCTGCCATGCCTATGCGAGGAAATCCACTCAACTATATTTAGTCGAAAACCAAGAAAAAGATGAATCTATTCAAACTATCAATGAATTCCTAAAATTTTAGTGGGACGTGGATTGTAATTCATTATGATTCTCAAGAGTGTAATTGTGACACCCAAGAACGTCACGTGTGGCATAAGTCTTTTCCGCTTGTACTCATCATTATGATTACGCATGCGAAAGCATAATAAATTTTCACAACATCCCTTACAAGAAAATCACATGAGTTTAATCAATATACATACGCTTCTTTATATTAACACCCATATAGTGGAGCTATGTTTAATCAATATACATACTAGTTACCATCTTTATACAACATTAAACAAAACAAAAACATAGTTTTGGGAAAGGTCGGGGTCACCTAACACAACTAGACCTGTACTAAATAAAAGTGAGCTTGTACATTAATTAACCACCAACTAACTCAAGGGTTGATGATTTTTGGCATCATCACGTCTCACTTATCGCCATGTCCGGAGGACCACCAAACTCTTTTAAAGGTTCAACCATCTTGCCATTTACATCAATATACAATGCGATAAAACAGTAGGAAGAAGCTCAAGTAAACCTACATCCGCCCAGATAGTGGAGCTATGTTTAACAAATACCATCTCAGATTTCGGTACAAATATATCCTAATATTCCGACTCTATATATTTGGAGACTCTATACCATGGCACAAAAGGTGGATCCATCCCACAAATTTAAAAAATATAAGAATAAACCGAAGCCTAACAAATGAAATCTACAAATCAAAGGTAAGAGATCATCTCACTACTCAACAAGGAACATGCAAACAATAATGATCCTTTTGCATACAAATTTACTGTGAGAGATAATTGAATGAATGGATGCATTAATTTACCATCATGCTATGTTGATACAAACCATAAACGATATCATACATGATTAGTCACTCAAATGCAAATAAATGACATAACACATTGTGATGCATGATTATCACAAATTAGTTCATTAATAGATATGTATGCACATGGTCATGCATCATATTAATTATTTAATCTCATTTCATCCCATTTCATCCCAATTCCTAAGACATCTCAACTCTACGGGGAATCCTGACTCTACGGAGCATCTTCACTCCGAGATGTCTAGAACACTTGAGGGGCACAGCAACTCTGGGGCATCATCGCTACTAATATGTGAGCAGTTGATATAACTTTTCATAATACTTTCTATATTTACTCACATAGCAAAAATGCACATGATAACATTATAATCATATGATTTTCCTTACATCAACAAAGAAAACAACATTTATTATAAAAATGAACATCTGATACAAAACATTTATTCATGCAATTTGCTTGTGAAAAATAATTATGTTGCCCTTTCAATGATCATATATGCGAATAATGATAATGAGATTCTTACCTCTTTTCATTTTTCATGCAAGGAAATGATAACATTATCAGAGAATCGACCATGGTAAAAATCGATAATCCAAATAATCAACAACAAGATAACATCAACAACCCAATAATGAACAATGCTTAGTTAGTAAATGGGTAACTTAGTTGAATTGCAAAAATATCTCTTAATAGTTTAATCTTACCATTCCCACTTTTGATTCAATTGAATCTTATGGAAATCGATTGATCACAACCTCGGCATGTAGAAAATCATCAATTTAAGCCAAATAAATACAACGATTTAATACTTAATTATGCGAAATTTTCTCACCTTTAACATCAAAGTTCAAACTAAAATTAACAACCATCAAACAACTAAGTCAAAAGTACTAAGTAGATCAATCTAATTTAGCTCCTAGAGTTTTCATTTACCTCAAATAGAAGGCTTGAGTAAAATCAAAACTTCAATCAGCTTGACAGCATCATAATCAAGAGCAAAGATTAATATCTCTTAACCTTTTATCAAAACTAGTTTAAGAAAAGAGAATAACCCAGAAGTTCACCTTGTAAGTTCTTGAAAAATGGCATTTTAAAACTTTGACAATACTAGAATAGAATCTTTCCTTTTACACAAAAAGATTGGAATTTGAAAATAAAATAGGAAGATCTCTTTTTCTTTATTTGCATGAACAAGTTGAAATTCTTTTTTTGAAACTTAAAGACATAAGAAAACCTTTTCATAGGCCAAGAGAGATAAGAAAAAGTAACTCAAGTTAAGAGAAATGATAACTTCAAGTTAAAGAAAATACTAGGTGGAAGTGCTAGAGAGGTGGTCAAGTCAAAAATAAAAATAAAAATCACAAGTGGCATTATCATATGATTTCTTCCAATAATGTGGCCAGGGAGAATGAACCTTAGAAGATCAAACTTGAGTTAAAAAGACACATGGCAAGAATATGAGAAAATGAGATTAAAATATCACACATGACCACCTTTGGTTAGCTTGATCAAATAACCAAAGTTGAAGTAATTATAACTTTGGGTTAAAAGCTTTAAGTGCAATGATGGGAATGGTGCTTCAATCCAAGAAATATAAGTGGACTAATATTTTGAGAAAATGCTTCTTGACCAAATAAAATGAGTGAATTATCAATACATTAATTGGCTAAGGTTGAAATAGATTATTTAATGCAAGAAGTCATAACTAAACTAAGTTCAATGTCACGAACTAAGGATATATCACTTAAAATACTTCGTGGAGAAATGAAGAGATGGTATAAATTAAAAAGGACAAATGGCTCACTTGCATGGCTTCCAAAGTAGATATTTTATTAAATTATCAATTATCTAGTAAATCAATAAATAAACAAGGAAATCGGTGTTCGTTCCAAGCATTGATAAATTAGAAAAACGACACGCGAACCCTTGGAGTGCCATAAGTTGGCATAAAATGATACTTAAGTACCAAAAGTTACGAAAGTGACACTTAAATACTAAAATGGGAGCAAAATGGATCACTGAGTGCCAATTCGGTCAAAACGCTGACATTGCGATTTTTCCGACGAAGCAAAGACAAAGCGGTGTCGTTTTGGTGTTGACATGAAAAAAATAATATAAAAATTAATTAAATTAAATGAAAGTGACACCGCCGGCACCTTCTGGTGGTGCCCTAGCCGAGGGAAGGGTCGGCCGGGGTCGTTGGGCCCCGGCCAAGGGCCGACGACACCGGCCAACCGGTAGCGAGGGCCCGCAAGCCCTTGCTGAATTTGGGCGAGGGTCGGCGGCCCTCGCCCAACCGGGCCAAGGGTCGCCGCCCGCCGAGGGGTCGCCGGCGACCCTTGGCCAGGGGCCGGGTGAGAGCCACCGACCCTCGGCGAGATTTGGGCGAGGGCTCGCGGGCCCTCGCCGTCGGTCGACCAGGGTCACTAGCCCCTAGCCAGGGCCCAGTGACCCCGGCTGACCCTTCCCCTGGCTAGGCGCCGCCGGGAGGCGACGACGGCCGAGGGCTTTTTTTTTTTTTTTTTTTTTTTTTTTTTTTAATATTTGTATTTTTAAATATTTTAAGTAAATTTAGTTTTAAATTAAATTAAATTAATTTTTGCATCAACAGCAAAACGATGTCGTTTTTGCTTTATTTGGCCACGTCGCGTGCAAAACGGCGTCATTATGTCGTCAGAAATTGCACATGTCAGCATTTTAGCAAAATTTTGACTGAAGTGGCACTAAAGTGATCCATTTCTTTTCGAATGTGGCATTTAAGTGTCACTTTCGTAACTTTTGGAACTTAAGTGTCTCTTTATGCCAACTTATGGCACTTGAAGCGATCTTTCGCCTCAAAAAAACATTTTGAACTCACTAAAAACATTGGTGAAAAATAAGATGCTAGAAAGATTTCAATTTTGTAAATTTAAAACTTGAACATTGTCAAATATGCAACTTGAGGACTACAACTAATATGGCTGTAAATCCTTACCAAAAAAAACTAATATGGCGGTAAATTAATGACCTTCACTCAACACCGACGACATATATATCAATATCTATCACTAAGGTCAACACATCAAATTCTGATGATTACAGTAACAGAAAATCATCCTTCGCACTGTCCGAGCCTCACAAAATTAACAACTTCCATGGCTCCAAACTAAATAACACTTATCTTTATATGCTAAATATTATTTTAAAAATTCCAAATGTCACAATAATGACAGATCGAGAGGCTCGACTAGATGAAATCGGTGGAAAAATGTTATGTTATATATGGTAATCTCGGTAATTTTTCTAAAATCATCCCCTCCAGAGGCCCAAGTATTATACGTGCCTCCATAATAAAGAGTCTTGAATATTAGAAGAAAAGCCCCTATACCTAATGGGTAAATTTCAACCTTCACGGAAGGCGAACGATCCGGGCACTATCTTAGAGAGAGAGACTCAATTTCTTTGACTGGTGGGGGCTCAATTATTTTATTTAAAACAAGGGAAATAGCATATAGGATGTATGAATTACCCATTGTCTATGCTATTTATGTTGTTGCTAGTAAATATCACTATTTTTATTTTTTGTTTTTTATTTTGAGGATCCTACGTGATAATGAGAAAGATTTTTGTATGTGTGTCTATATATATAAACGGTTGATAATATTTGAATATGATGAATTAGCTCGATCATCCATACATAACAAATTGATGTGGTCTATTCATCTCATTACATATGAACAAACAGTAAGAATTGAAGCAAGAAGGAAAGATGACCTTCAATTTATTTTATTTGCCTTGCCCAATTTGAATTTCAAAGAAGGAACATTTTTTTTAACATCTTGTTGATAGAAATTTTTTTAATTAATAATCAATAATATCAGTATAAAATTTGTTGTTCAGAATGAATGGTTTCGTTTTTGTAACTTTCTAATTGCTTCAGGGTCTTATAAGTTGAATTAATCAAAATGATAGAATATGAATCACTAGAAATATGTGTAGGGATAACCAAATGGGAAAATGTTACAAATGGTCCATATACTTTTACTTAATGTGCAATCTCGTCCCCGAGTTTTCGATTTGCTCAATTTGGTCTCTGAACTATCGATAAATGTCCGATCTAATCCTTCGGCGACTATTTTTTCTTTTTCTTTTTTCTTCTTCTCTCTTCCCTCCGCCATGGCTGGCGGAGGGAAGAGAGAAGAAGAAGAAAAAAGAAAAAGACCAAAATGCCCAATTCCGTTAACTTTAACTAATAGAAGGACAGGATTGGTCAATTTTCAAATAGTTAGGGACTAAATCGGACATTTATCGATAGTTCATGGACCAAATTGAGCAAATCGAAAACTTAGGGACGAGATTGCACATTAAGTAGAACTCTAGGGATCATTTGTGACATTTTCTCTAACCAAATAACAAAAGTTTGTTGAGGTGGCTGGAGCAGGCTACCACCAAGCAAAGATCCTCTTTTTAAAGAAATGCGATTAGGAACTATTATATGACAAACAACCCATTTTCACTCCTTATGGTGGACAGGGCTATTGATTATATTAAAAAAGGGAGTAGCTCCATGAGCAGGTTGAAGAGAGCTCTACGGGGCTTTGAAGACCGAATTCATGTACGTGGAAAAATACAGGTGTGACTCGGTTGGTAACCGTCATAATCTAAGTTTGTTCTTGTCGTAGCTTCTGTATAAGTTGTCTGACTCATGATATGTATTACGACGTTTTGTACAGGCGTTGCAATAAAATTGAACTTGGATTGCAACAACTAAGACGTTAACTTTGGTCCCCTGGCGGACCAATAGCCAAGGCCAATCTTAATGACAAGGAAACCATTCTTGATAGGTAGGTTTTTTGCCATTATAGCATATCTACGTCAAAAAATTGAGAGAGTCGTTAGGTTCTATTTATTTTGTGAAACGTAAGTAATTTGAACTTTTTTTACCTAAAAATGATTTCTTACATCACTTATAAAAATGAATGAATGAAAAAAAAAACTTCAGTGTCTACGAAAATATATAAACATAAATTGTTGTCGCTAATGAAAATATTTTTCAATGGCTAATTATTTCAAGCGGTAATTTTTAGAAAAATATTTTTTAGCAAACAAATCCTTAACGAAAGACATGTTTCCGTAAATTAAACTAGTCTTCGTTCCCACGTGCGTGCGAGATTAGTGTGAATAGCTATATGCTTCGACAATAAATGTATTCTCCTTTTTAAGAATTTTGATGAGATTCGGAAGGAAACTGTTTCGGACGTCTCCTGTTGATTTCAAATCTCAAATTGTCCTAAAAAATATGGAACTGTCATCGTAAAACTGCATGAGTCTTCACCTTTAAATACCTTACTAAGTTAGATTTAATTTTAAATGAGAGGGCATGATAGTAATTTAAAGAGTGGAAACCAAATATGAAAGTTGATTTTATGTATCGCCTAAATTGAATGAGTTAGAGAATTTGATTACATATAAGAAATATTAACAAGAAACCCATAGAAGAGAAACTGTTCTTAATTCAATACTTTAACTTAATATTTGATGATAGTATTATCCAACTTTAATTTTAAGTATTATAATATGGAAAACTTGCTTATTAAATTACAAAAACGTAAATTTGATACATTTTTATTACTACTTTGTACTATTTTTCTCACAAATTAAGAGTGTAATAAATATATACATATATAAATTATTTGACTTGTATATGAGACATGCATTCAATGTGATTGATGAAAGGCATTCCCTAAAAATAGCAAAGAAGAAAGACAAATTGATATATTGCTGGAAAAACATTGATATGATTACAGAGAGGCCAGGGCCCCTGGCCCCCAAACTTTTTGAAATTGCATTATTGCAATAAGCTGTCCAAAAACTTGTGATGAAAACAAATTTTTGTTAAATCAAATGGAGTCATAGTGGACATCTAGAATAATGACTTTAGCTAAACTGTGCATTGATTTTGACTAACCAAAGTAACATGTTATGCCATGTCGATTTACATAGGTGTCAGTAAAATCAGTACAAATAGTAAATACATACTATAATAACTATAAGTATGATAATAGGTTCAAAAAAACTTTTGTCACCATCGAATGCACCATAGGAAGAGAAGAATTATTGAACTTTTGTTGATCCGATGGACCATCCCGTGGCCCTACACGAGCACCAAGAGGAAATTGCATCAGCATAGTGTTATTTTTCCTTCAATTCACCACATTGGCGAACCGAGACAGCTCTGCTTTGGATGTTTCTCGAATTGAGTATGGGCAAATAAAATGATTCTGGCCTAACTTGTCTTAGCTAATTAAATTTGTCTACCTTTGTCCATACATTAGCTTTGCTCATTGTTTCGAAGGCGATAGGAGCGAAGACAAGCGGGCCTGCAAAATGCGTGCTGATGCTTCGTCGGCGAGACATTATCCTCCTACCCCAAGATTCTTTTAGATAAAAATGGTGATTAAATTAATCGATGCAATTAATAATTAGAAGGGCCAATTGACGTAATCAATAAGAATCTAGATTTTTAATTTTATTTCACTTGGAAGCCAATCGTGAGGAAGATCTCATTGAGAGATGGACATATCTTTTCTGGTATGTGAGAGGGACACATTTGTCAAGCGGGGATCATGGCAAATTGTTAATGATTTCGTGATTGGGATGTAATTAATATAAAATTATTCCTCCTAAAGATTAGCATGCCAGCATCTTGGGGTAATAATCTGCATTATTGAGCTATTATAATGATGGAGATATCTAGATATCTCCCTCAATTTCAAGAAAATTACCAAAAGAGTCTTAAGTCAATTACATTTATGCCAAATCGGTCCTAAACTTTTCAATTGTGACAATTGAATCCTAAAACTTTTGATAATTTGTCAATTTAGTCGTTTTGGCAAATTTTGACCAAGAATTACTAACTTGGGTGTTGGCCATCTTGCAAGAAATGGCCGCATTGACATGAGTAATTTTTACAATTTTCAAATAAATTATTTAATTTTTTTCTTTTTCTTTTTCCTTCGCCGATCGTTGAGCCTTGGCAACCAGCATGTGTGGGCCGACTTCGCTAGGATCTTGCGAGGTTGAGCCTTGCCCAAGATTGGTAAACTTGAGCCTTGCTCAAGACTGGTAAGCTCGAGCCTTGCCCAAGGTTGATGAGATCGGTCCTCGCTTGTGGCCAGTACCAACGAGGGAAGAAGGAATAACAAAAGAAAGAAAAGAACAAAACAATATAAAATAGAAATCATTATTGATTAGTTTTTTTTTTTTAAATTGCTAAAATCACCCACATCATTACCAATTGTGCCACATAAGATGGTTAGCATCTACATCAGCAATTTTCAGTCTAAATTGACTGAAAGAACTAAATAGGGAAATTATCAAAAGGTTTAGTACTCAATTATCTTTTTTTTAAATTAACTTTGTGACTGGTCTTTACCTTAAGTACTAGTGTTAAGGTCGGCAACAAAGAGGAGAATGCGATATAACAAGAGTATGCCTGTCATTTTTGGAATTTGGCATTATTTCTCTCAATCGACATGTACAAACCACTATTCTGATTTTCAAATATGAAATTGAACGTCATAAGAAGGTATCATCACTCTTTCAAGTTTGACCTATTGGTGCAAACTCATATATAAGTCTTTTCTCAGCATCTTTGGCAGCTCATGTTTTGCCCTCTTTAAGCCAGATAATCAAACCATTTTTTTTTTATTAACAACCATGTTATAAGCAACTCCTACACTCTAACTTACCTCTCTCTCTCTCTCTCTCTCTCTCTCTCTCTCTCTCTCTCTGTGCCCTCAGATCTTCATGACACTGCAAAGAATTGTTAAGAGAATGCTGAACTGTTGTCGGGTCCTAGTTCGGGGTAGAGCAAGATCACTTGTTTTCTCTGCGTTGGCATTTGGTGCTATTTTGGTCACCCTTTATGTAGATATTATCGTCATTTCAAGTAACTCTCTACGTTCTTTGAGTTACAACGATCAAACTCCTCACGTGTTTCATGGAGCAATTCAGGAGACAGAAGCAAGAAATCTTAAGTCAACGTTCAGGCACTTGCAACTTCGTTCCGTGCATGAAGAGGTCATGGAAATTCAAGAAGTTAAAGTAGACGACGATGATGACGAGAATATAAGACCTCTAGTTCCTCCGATTAATGTCACGGAAGCAGAGAGAGTCTCGTGGTTTCGCAAAATCTTGCCGGAATTCGATATATTCAAGTCGGATAACTTGACTCGGCGATTTCATGGCCGCGTGATGGGTTTCTTTGGCCAGAAAAATAATTGCTCAGTACGGTTCTTCATGACGTGGATCTCGCCGGCAAGGTCGTTCGGGAGGAGAGAGTTCTTGGCCTTGGAGAGCCTCTTCAAATCAAACCCATATGGTTGCTTAGTGATCATATCAAGAACCATGGATTCGAAACTAGGGTTTAAGAAATTCAAGCCCGTTCTTGATCATGGCTTTAAGGTGATTGCAGTAACTCCGGATTTGCCTTTCTTGCTCAAAAACACGCCGGCCAAGGCCTGGTTCGACGGAATGAAGACTGGAACAAAGGATCCGGGTGAGATTCCATTAGCTCAGAATCTCTCAAACTTGATAAGAATCGCTGTCTTGTTCAAATACGGTGGTGTGTATCTAGATACCGACGTTATAGTACTAAAGGACTTTGCGCTGTTGCGAAACTCGATCGGTGCTCAAAGCATAGATGCCATGTCGAGGAGATGGACGAGATTAAACAATGCGGTGATGGCGTTCGACAAGAAGCACCCGCTCTTGCTTAAGTTCATGACGGAGTTCGCCTTGACCTTCGACGGTAACAGGTGGGGACACAATGGGCCTTATTTGGTGTCCAGAGTGGTCGAGAAAGTCATTGGGAAAAAGGGTTTCGAATTTAAGGTTTTGCTGCCGATGGCTTTTTATCCGGTGGATTGGACGAGGATCGGAGGGCTGTTCAGGCGGCCGGAGACTCGGGCCGACGCGAAATGGGTGGAGGCAAAGATAGCGCAGTTGAGTGGGGAGACATATGGGGTGCATCTATGGAATAAGCAAAGTAGACGATTGAAGATTGAAGAGGGAAGTGTCATAGGAAGATTGATCGAAGATCATTGTGTTATTTGTGAAAAGATATACAATTAAGGAAAATTTTCCGATCAGGGCCATTGTCTTCATCATTTTTGCTCTCCATAATCCGTCAATAATTGTTTTCTTTCCTATCTCCTAGTAATTGTATATATGGTTCTGCTCCTTTTGATTTGAACATTGCAATAAATTGAAGAAATGCAGCTATAGAATGGTGGTTCATATTAGAAAAGGAAATTGTGCATGTTCAAGCAAAAGGAACAGATGTTCTGCTACTATAGAAAAACATATCGATTTTCTAATCAGTTCGATTATACCTAGCATAGCAAATTATACAATTAGTGTTTCTCAAATTAATTATAGGAAAATTCTGCTTTTTATCCTTGTACTGGTATGTGTTTTCAAATCAAGGCCATGTACTCTTAGATTGTCTAATCCGATTCTTTTGCTTTCACAAGTTTTCTATCTACGTCCTTTCAACACTTATTTCATTTAAATTCAGTTAACGAGGCCATCGAATAACATCAAAGAATGGCATGGAAAAATATGCCAATGCCCACATGAATATGGGTGGAAACATTTAGCCATTATAGATAACGCTGAAAATATCATATAGATAAAATCTCCCACGCGAACATCAACATCAAGAAAGATGATAGTTATGACAGTTGGATTTAGTGTTGGAGGGATTTGAATAAAAAATTTGTGAAAGTAGAAGAACTTGATTAGATAAATTAAAGAATAGAGACTTGATTTGGAAATGCGTGAAATTACAAGAAGGAGAAGTAGAATTTTTCCAAAAAAATTAATGTATAAGAAAGTGGAAAGAATAATCATATGTGAAGTCCACGATCAAATAAATAGGGGGAAGAATAATAAAGAGCGCGCCAGCCGTTGCTGCTACAAGGAATAATGTCATGCCTAATAGCCGCCAAAATTGAGATTAAGAGTTGACAGATTCATGACAAAGTCATAGTGCCACCTTCTTGTCAAGGCAAAATTGTTTAATGCATTTAAAAAAGCAATTGAGTACAAGAAACCACCTCATTGCAAAGGTCTTAATCATAATATATGTCATATATGTTTGGTACGTGCCTAACCCCCCAAAAAAAAAAAAAAAGAAAAGAAAGAAAGAAACTCAGCATAGTTTTAGAGATTAAAAATATGTAAATAAAAAAAAATCAAAGATTGTTAATGAATTAGAAACATGATAAAATACAACTTGACATGCTCCAAAAGATTCTGTACCTCTTATCTATCACTTACTAGAGATTGATGGTAGTAATTTTAGCGATTGTATCATCTAAATTCGGATAGGTTAGGGCGGGGATTTTGATTTGGAAGGCTCAGAGCAAGTAGAGCTCGTTGGAGAGGCTCCGGCTTCTTCCTACCCTTAATTTCTTGTGAGGAGCTCGATGTGGATTCTGCGTTCCCATCGCACGAAACGACGTGTCGCAGGAAATTAAACGTGCTCAAAGAATGCCAACGCGGTGCATGGAGAAGTAAGTTGGAGGCTTACGATTAGGTGTCATCTTTATTTTCGAATGTGGAACCAAGGCAAGACGCAATGAAATAATTTCTCTTTCGTTGGTGTTATCGTGGTGTTCGGAGAGGTAGGAATTGGAAGGGCGAATTTCGAAAATAGAGATCGCGCATCCTTCGATTAATAGGTCTCAACTCCTGATTCGAAAAGAATGACAGGCGTATCGCTATGATGCTAATTGAAGGAACTTGTTGAAGGGTCGATTTGAAACTCCAATTCAGGGACCTGCTTGAGGTTACTTCCCGCCTCAATCCCCTCCTTAACCTTTCTTTAATGAGTATGATGTAGACTGTGGAGTGTCAAAAATACCAGAACCGAACTGAAAAGTTTGGGTAATAAGTTAAAGAATCGGCATCATAACAATTTTGGTTCCCGAACAGAATCGAGAAACATTCTCATCCCCAAAGATTTAGAAGCCCCCAACATTGTCTCATTCTCCGCTGCCATTTGCACCTCAATCCATCTAAAGATAGAAAAGCACGTTTATCTATGTTGATTTCGACTGTGAATGTACTCATCAATGCCAACTTCAAGGCTAAGTCAGACACTTTTGAAGTTTTCTTGAGATGAAAACCTAATAACACCAACGGTGAAGAGTACAAGATGAAAATCAATGGCAGAAGAAAACGATTGCCTTGTAAAGTTCGGCAAAATTGGAACCCCAAACTCCATTATGCGAATTAATAAGGAATACGCCAGATCTCAGATCTAGGGTTTGACTTGGCCTTGGATCTTGTGATTGGATTGGAGCATATCTTGGTTCATTTTCTCAGTTCACTTTTGATTTGTGCTCGTTGTGAATGAAAATCTCGACGTGGGGATCATAGTGCTTCAGTTTGTGGAGGAAGGAGGAACCCCCAAAGCCCAGAAAAAGAAAAGAAGGACGCAGTGGGAGCAGAGAGAAAAAGTGTATACGTCCAAAAAAGGAAAAAAACCTGAACCATGATTTCAGTTCGGGTTGCACCTGGTTTTGGCCACGGTAACCAACAAGAACCATGTTTGGTTCCGTTCGGATCGGATGGAAGCCTGAACCGAACCATTGACACCTCTATTATCGCATGTCACTTGTCATTTGAGCAAGATTTGTCCTCATCAACGAGGATAATTCTACTCACCTCAATGCTCTCAAATGTTTTTCTCATTAAAGAAAATGATATAATTAATCCTAGAATTTTGACTTAATATATAATATTATCCCTTAAATTTTTAATTCATTCTATGTGGTCTTTAACTTTACATACATATTCAATTTAATCCCTGAACTATATAATAATTATTCAATCTTATCTCTGAACTTGAATTAATTGAAGATAAAAGTGGACTTTTTCGTATAGTCTGGAAACTCTATTGAATATACCAAAAAGTTTAGGATCAAATTAAACAATTTAAAAAATTTAAGACATCATTACATATTGAATTAAAGTTTAGAAAATATATTGAACAAACTAAATATTAAAAAAATAATATTACATATTAAATTAAAATTCAAGAATCAATTGTGTAATTATCAACTCTCATTACCGTCGAGGAGGAGGGGCTTTCAAATCTAGAGACTCCTCCTCCACATCTCATTTTGAAGAGTTGGCCAAAATTCTACGCCATGTGATAGGCATCGTAAAAACTTGAGTTATGCCACGGCAGGCCTATCTCACGGTATCCGTCTTTTATGAATTTGTTAAGTTTAGGTTTTTTAAAATAAAATCTGACATATTGGCTCTCTAATTTTAAGGGGTTCTTTTCTTAACTCTTTTCATGCTGCTGGTGAATGTGGACTTGTTTTTTGGACATTGATTATATCGAATTTCTCTCCTTAACATTGAGTGTTTGCTTCTACTTTTTACGTTTGAAATTTTACATTTGAAATTGAGTCGTTCACATATCAGTCACTCCAAATCCATAAAAGCCCAACCTAGCTAAAATCACTTAAAAATATTGAGATGACTGTACTGAAAATCCTAAAACTTATCATAAAAATACAATTGAGCCTTAAAATTTTTAAAAAGTGCAATCAAATTTTAACTTATTAAGTTAGTTCAATCACTAAAACTAGTGAAGTCGATACAATCAAGTTTTAAAATTTGTTAATATTTTTTGTTTGTTAAGTTAAACGTAATTAATGAAATAACTTGATTGCACTTTTGGACGGCGACCCTACCCCAACCAATGACAGTCCTTAGCCGATTTGGGCAAGAGCTGACAACCCTCACCCTACCAGAGTCGCCAACCACTGGCAAGAGGCCTGACGACGCCAACCAACCCTCACCCACTGTGGCCAACCCTTTCCGGTGATGGTAGGACGGGGGCAATAGGCCCTCACTAGTTTGTTGCCTTTGCCTTTTTATTTAAAGATTATTTTTAAATTTAATATAATTAATATTTATATTAAAAATTAAATTTGGACTAAAACGACGTTGTTTTGGGGTTATTTTTCTCGTTTTAGCCTCGTCAACACCGCATCAGAGAGAGAAAGTGATTAAAAAAAAAAAGAGTAATGTCAGCATTTTTCCTTATCCAAATGGGACGGTCAAAGGACGCAAATTGAACATATCCCAACAAAAAAACTCCAGTGACTGACCAAAAAAAAAAACAAAACAAAACAAAAAAAATCCAGTGAGCGTCTCTTTTCTTTTATGCGGCAAAGCGATATATAAGGCCAAGAATCAGCAACGATATCCACGGTCAAACTTGGATTCTTGATTTCCTTTCTTAACAGCCCAAGAACCCGAAGCCCAATATATGTGTCCTCCTTTGATTTTCTTCTACGGCTGAAGAAAATCAGGAAATAAAATTGATTATACCAAAAAATTAAGAACTTTTGATTATTATCGACAAATGATAATAATTGATAAGAGTAGAGTTTGGCCACTTATAAACTGAATTATCGACAACTTGAAAAATTGACAACTTGAATGAGTCGACAGAAAATGGGGTTAACAATCTTGGATGCAACTGACAAATAAGTAATCGTCCATGTAATAGAATAAAGCAACCGTCAATGTAGGGGAGTTGAAAAACCTATCAATGTAACCATTTGTAATCTCTGCTTGTAACTTTCCTTTATTATCTCACTTTATAACATCTGTTTGTAACTTCTCTTTTTAATGTTTGTTGATAATTGCCAATGATAGGCTTTTAACAACGTACTCTTTGAGAACCCTACAAATCAAATCACTTTACTATCTTTAAGTATCTTTACTTTCTTGCATTGTACTTTTATTTTCTAGACTCACACTGTCAATTAAATTTTGGCATGTTTCTTTATTTTGGCATACTCAGACTTTTGTCGTTGATTAAATTCCACTAGAGTTCGTTTACGTTTGGTTCACTTGTAACGGCTGTACTATACTTTCCAACCTTGTCATCAATTAAATTCTGACACGGTTTATGTTTGTATGGTCTTGATTGAAGTAAAGCTATTGGTATCCTTATATACTTGGATATTTTCTGTCGAGAGTAGACGTAAAACCTATCTCCTTAAATTAAAAGTTGAATAGCGACCTTCAATGAAAAATATCTTGTCGCAGGAACATTCTGGTGAAATATTATTTTGGCACGTTTAGTAAGACCAATGTGATAAATTTATGGAAAAATAAAAGTGAGAATAAGGAATCAATTCGATCTTGACAATGTTGGTTATATCAATATGTCGCCACTACCTACCAATGAGGGTAGGACGTTTTGATTAATCAACTGCGTAGTCAATGGCAGATCAAGCACAAATTGGAGATGTTGATATCCCAAGACAACTTACCAATGAGCATAGAAGACAACTGAAGCCCTGCCTTATCATGTTGGCTACCATGAGGAGGATCACCAACGAACATCAAAGAAAAAAAAATAACCACATGATGACATATTTCATCGACGTGGTCAAGCCAATGATCGTCAATACTTTTTATGAAGTTATGCACAGGCCAAGATCATCGGGTCATTCAATTTACATTTATGTGAACCTTAACAATATGCACCTATCAAGTATGTTCCCTCACCTATTGCTGCTCAAGTTACTTTTGGTACTGCAATACAAGTTGTACCACCCCTAACATCAATGGATGCAATTTTCCTAACTATTCAAGTTAACTTAGTTAGTAACAATAATGGCAATTTGGCAAATAAAAATACTCAACAAAATGTGCCATTGCCAAATTTGGAAAATATACAATCAATTAGACCAATACCTCTTGTCGACAACGCAAGACCAATTGGAATAGTGCATTAGCTTAACTTAGCACCTACCTCATATATGCCCAATGTTGTGAATGACAATCAAGGAAAACCATTGTAACATCCCTAATTTCGACACTTACTTTGGCATTGATTAGTAGGTTAATGATTGGTACACCGATGTCGTGAATATGCCATAAGTCGACCCGAGGGTCGATTATGGGCCATTTAGCCTATTTGAGAATTGGCAACTAAGGGATTGATTATGCTCGGATAGAGTGTTCGACCATGGGTAGAGTATTCGATCATAAGGATTGGTCATGGGATGATCACATACTATCACGGATCGATCAGTTGACGATAATGGACTGATTCCACACGATCATCACACCAGCCGAGAATGACCATATATCGATTCAATGCGATCGTGTATCGTGACAAATCAATCAATCCCACGCAATTACATGACAACCGAGAATTGATCATGGATCAAATAAACTCAACGTTGATCAGTTTCAAACTAACCATGAACTGTGGCACAAGCCCTTGGACTAGCCACAGGACCAGCCCTAGGACAGTTTTATAAGCCCAAGGATTGGACTTTGGACCTAGCTAAATTCCCTTGTACACAATAAAGGGAAATTTAGAAGTTAGTTTCGCTGATTAAAGCTCAGTTGTGTCTGGCCTCGTTCGATTATGGCTTAGGCACAAATTTCAGACCAAATAAGATAGTCGATCGTGGTTAAACTCGAATAATTCCCATCCAATGGGACGGCCTTTAATTTAGTTACTTTCCCATTGAGCATTAAATGATTTTGGAAGCTAGTTAATTAATGTCGGTGTTGACTCATCTAGCCAAGTGGTATAAGATGGCCTTGCCTCTTGAAGGTAATCATGTTCTTTGGATTTTAGCACAGCAATGCGTGGTGAGTCACGTGCCCAATTAAGGAGCTTGAAGACCAAGTTAGACTAGCGAAGGCTTCTTGAAAGGTAAGAACCAAAGGCAATTAGCGAAGGAGATGACTTATGGGCAAATTTGTCCCTATTGACCTACAACCATCATTTCCCTAAAATGAGTCTTGAAAGTGAGACACTGGATGAAAGAAGGAAATGCTACACACCCCACTTACTGGATGAAAGAAGGAAATGCTACACACCCAACTTGAGGAACAAGTCAAGATTGAGTTTTCTTGGATTGAAGATAAGCTTGCATTAGATGCTTTTGGACTTTAGTTCATTAATGCTAGGTTAGTCATATGCTTAGGTGTCTTTATTTGATTAGGGTCAATCATTCCCCTAAATTGAGACTTGAAGACCAAGTTGTCTTCCAATTAATGCTTTTCTTTAATGCTTCTTGACTTGAGACAATTTGAGACCAATAATGGTGTCTTGCAAGAACCCTTTTGATGCCACTTTTGGAGGAGGATAGGAAGACCACTCATTCATTTTTGGATCATCATTATAGGATGAATAATGGCCTAGGTAGACCAATTAGAGGCTAGACACTTCAATTTTTAGAACACTTTGAGCTTATCTCATCTTGTAGACTTGCCATTTTGCCTATCTAGACTTGCCACTTAAGTCTTAGTCATTGAAGCCCTTGGCAAGACAATTTTTGGAGAGAGAACTATAAATAGAGAGACAATCCCTTCTTACTTAAGGTTAGACACTCAAGCACACTTCCTACTCCCCATCATCTGCCCCTCTCTCTTCCTCTCAACCTCTCTCTCTCTCAATGTCCTTTTTATCGCCGTTTGTTGCCATTGTTTTGGGCTGCCATTAGGCCACCGGTTTAGATTGTTGTAAGTAGAATTACTAATATTTGGCCAGGGCACTGTGTTGCACTATTCCAAGCATGTAGCGAGTCTCTGATTGAAATTGTTAGGAACATCGGTCTTGCTTGAAGAGGTTCGGTTACTGCCTTTTTTAGGTCAGTTTAGATCATGTTCTTGTTGGATGAGTTTCGCTTCTTGCTTGTAGAGCTTCAGATTGTGCTTTTGCCAGAGTTGTTTTGGAAAAAGTTCGACTTGTATGCTTATATGATGTACTTCGGTTATGCTTTGTTCAAACCGATTTGGAAAACGTCTTTGTGAGAACTTGTTACTACTTTGCAAAACCATTTCACATTATTGCACAAGTGTAGGTTATACTTCATGCCCCGAGCTTTGAAAAGGGGTTTCATCGGCCTTGAACATATGTAAGATCATGACGGATTGATCTTTTCTTGGTCTCGGTGTAGTATTGAGGCATATTATTCTCGAGCCAAGTTGATACTAGCTTGGTGCTCAAACATGTTAGATCAAGCCACAATCCTTGATTTGCACCCCACATGTTCAACTTTACAATGCAAGTAAGTCATTTCACACACTTATGCACGGCATATGTTTGAGCCTTAAGACTAAAAATGAAGATAAAAACTGGATTATGTTGCTTGATGCATGGTCACACAAGAGACTAATTTATAGCTATCAACCAATGGATTTCGGCGACGTTGCCCAATGGATTTCGATTAAGCCGTCAATCGATGGATTTCAAAAGAACCATTGGATTTCGGTTAAGCCGTCGACCATGGATTTCGATGACATTGCCAGATAAATTTCGGATGTTCGGTTGATTTCAAAAGAACCGATGGATTTTGGCTAGTAATAAATGAACCCCATGTGCATGAGTTCTTCATATTATGAAATGGATCTTGGTTTATATTTTGCTATTGATTTGCCATCGACAAATATTTTGGATAAGTTATACATTTGTTGAAATGACGAGGTATCATCCTATTCAAAAATTAGTGGATTTACTGACTGAGTTTATAACTCACCTATTATCTTTTTCAGATTTGTAGGATGGATATATTGCCTATGCAATTCAGCGTTCCAATGGAGATGGACATATCGGTGACCAATATTTATTTTGCTAGGGAAGACCATGTAGGTGGAAGCGCAAGTCAACAACCTTGTTTCCCACTAGTACCATGCTTGGTACGTATGGGCGAATGGGACCTCGTTGGTCCAATCCGCAGTTTTGATGGATTGCCAAGGCCAACCAACGAAGCTCCACCCAACGGCACCGTAGACGACACATAAGTGGCTGGTTCTTTTAGGGGTCCCGCTTTTGGATAGCATCTCGGTAAAGGAAATAGGATTACCCTTGGCCTTGGCAACGTTTTGATAAGGATCGGTGGCTATGTAAATGACGCTTGGCCCAAGTAAACTGGGCTTGTAAATATTGTAAGAAGAAATGTAAATATAGTAGCTTTGTTTTTATGTATGTTGCACATGTGTTTTCCGATAATTGATGTTGTTGATTATGGTGGAATGGGTATGGTTATTATATCACTTTCGTATGTGCCTAATTCAAAGATTAATAAAAGGAAGAAAAATGGAATGGCAACAAGTCTGGGATGTCGCATTTACAACCCTTGTCGGTCATGTCCTCGAGACTTGGGTGTCTGAGATGTGACAACCATGGTCTCTGCCTAGGGAATGGGATGGTTAAATATCCTTAGTAGAAGTGATGGTTGTACCAAATCATGCATATGATTTTAGGGCCCAATGTAGCTATCGACAATCAGGTTAGACCACCACAAATATTTAGGGGGCAACCTAGTCAAGTAGTCCCTGATCAAGACCCTCTGCAAGTCTAGTTGAGTGGATAAAGCAATGTAATGCCTAGGGTACGATGTCGGGAACATCAAACTTGTATATCGAAAGCCATATCTAGACTAGATGGATGTCATCCATTATCTTAGAGGCTTTAAGATCGCTTATTTTAGCCTCTTCTCAGGTGAGCATGAGCAATCAACAGTGGAGCATGTTACCCAATTCATTACACTATGTGGTGATGCATCTCATGCTAATGGTTGAAAGCCTTGTTTCCTTTACCACTGTTTAAGACTGCTCTCGCATTGTACCTCTACCAGCCAATTTCATACATTTATGGGAGAAAGTGGAGACACGGTTCCATAACCAATTTTGTAGGTCAATACATGATGAATCTATAGTCAATTTGGCTGCTATCAAACAACAAAATAATGAATTGATGGACCAGTTCAAGTCTAGATTCTAGAGGACTAGAATTTGATGCCTTACCTCATTCCTAAAAAAGACTTCACAAATTTGACTTTCAGCAGATAAATTCAATCTTAGAGAAAAATATGAAGGCTAATATTTGCCAATTTATTCCAATTTGTAATGATAATATTTGAGTATGAACAATTACTTAAGGACAAAGATAGAGGGCTATATGAAGAATCTATACAAGACGTGCTTCTCACAAAAAAAAAAAAAAAAAAAAATATGAGCTTTATGATGAATCTGACTAAAATAAAATTCAGCAAGAAAACTTAAATTCACCAATGAGATGGGGAAACATGATGACTCATGATTATCTAATTTAAAAGAATTGAATGATCCATGAATCATTCAATTTATTTAAAAGCAAGCATATGTTTACACCAAAAAAATGACCAACTTTAGTTTATTATAACAAGTGGTGGACTTAGTTGATAAGAGTAGTGTTTGGTAATTTATGAAAAGAATTATCAATAACTTGAAGAATCAACAGCTTGAATGAATCGATAAAAAATGGAGGCGATAATCTTAGATACGGCTATGAAAGAAGTAACTGTCAATGTAGTTGAATAAAGCAACTGTCAACACAGTGGATTCAAAGAAACCGTCGATGTAACCATCCGTAACCTCTATTCATAACTTCCCTTTGTAACTTCTGTTTGTAACCTCCCTTTATAACTTCCCTTTGTAACCTCAGTTGATAGCCGTCAACCGTAAGCTTTAGATAGCCACATCATACTCTTCAGAGAACCTCACCATAAATCCAACAAATTTACTATCTTTCAGTATCTTTACTTTCTTGCACTATACTTTTATTTTCCAAACTCGCATCGTCAATTCAATTCCAATGTGTTTTTTAACTATAGTTTCCAAATTCGTATCGTCAATTAAAGTCCAATGAGTATCTTCGGGAGAAGTACACTAACGGTGCCATAAGTTGTGTACGGCGCTCACTTTGGTGCCAAAAGTTTCCGTCAGATCACTTAAGTGCCAAATCGGAGGAAAAACGTTCACTTTGATGCCACCGGCGAAAGATTCCAGCCACCTGCGAAAGATTCCGGCCAAAATCTGACGTGGCCTCAAACTCCGGCGAGCCACATCAGCATAAGAAACCAATAAAAAAAATGCCACGTGGATTTCTGGCCGATCAGATCGGCGTTGGCACCAAAGTGAGCGTTTTTCAAATTTTTTGGCACTTAAGTGATCCAATGGAAACTTTTGGCACCAAAGTGAGCGCCATACACAACTTATGGCACCATTAGTGTACTTCTCCCGAGTATCTTTATTTTGGTGTACTTAGACTTTTGTCATCAATAAATTCCGATGGAGTTTGTTTACGTTCGGTTCGCTTGTAATAGCTATACTTTCCAAGTCTTATCGTCTATTAAATTTCAGCAAAGTTTACATTAGTATAGTCTTGTTTTAAGTAAAGCTATCAGTGTCCTTATTTATCTTGATATATCTAGTCTGGAGTCAACGTAAAACTTGTCTCCTTAAATTAAAAGCCAAAAAATGACTTTTGGTGAAAGATATTTCGTCATAGGAGAAATTCCAGCGAAGAAAAAATTTGTTTAATGGCTTTTGTTGACCACCATTCGAGAGCAAAGAAGAGATGACCTTGGTATCCTTCTTTAATTGATATTAGGAAAAGCAAAAAAAAAAAAAAAAAGTCATAACTATATTGCATTTGTACCAATTTAGTCATAAACCTTTCAATTGGACCAATTTAAACCTAAACCTTTTTCATAGTGGTGTCAATTTGATCTATTCGGCTAATTTAAGTCAGAAAATGTTGACATGGGCATTAATCATCCTACATGGCAAGGTCGGCACTGATGTAAACATGTTTAACAATTTTTTTTGAATTTTTTCTTTTTAAAATATATTTTTTGATTTTTTCTTTTTCTTTTTGCAAGCTTGGGTCAACCTTGCTTGGGCGAGAGTGAGCACCGACTATTTAGGGGCGGCCCCCTTGCTTGAGCGAGGTTGGGCCTCGCTTGGGCGACAGCAAGGCTTGGCGAGGGTTCACTTAGCTAGGATTGGTCTTGCGTAGGAGGCTAACTTGCATAGGCTAGGGCAACAATTGCCGTAACCCAGGTGAGGCTCGACAAGGCGCAGCCCAACGAGGCCGACCCTTGCTTGTGGCCATGGCCGATGGAAAGAAAATGGAAAGAAAAAAATTCAAAATTTTATTAAAAAAATATGACAAATTCAAAAATATTATCAAAGTATTATTAAAAATGTCCACGTCAGCAATTTCCTATCTAAATTGATCAGATAAACTGAATTGGTATTAATGTGAAAATGTTTATTATTAAATTAATCCAATTAAAAGGTTTATGACTGAATTGGTATCAATGCGATAGATTTAAAACTTTTTTGGTACTTTTCCCATTGATATGAGATAAGGATCTAAATCCAATTCTCATGGCTATAGTTTGATTCAAAAATGTCACCCCACACACAGGTTCAAGTTCGAGACATAATTTAACAAATCAATAGTACAAGTAACATTAACACCCTAACGAATTTAAAGTTTTGAATTCCCAACTTAATTTAAGCATGCAATGACAGTTTGATTCTTACACTAATCAAGTGAGAAAATAGTCTCACTATCGAGCCACCCTGCTTGGACTTTGATTCGAGGTCTTGATGTCTCTTGCGTAAGGTTAGTCAACTATTCAGTCGATCTGGAATTAACTCAGCTAAAGAGGATTTTCTTGTCAATAAGAAAATATTCATTATAATAGCTATCATGAGATATTATTGCCACTAGGGATTGAAGTCACTCAGCTCCTGTTGTTGCTTTAAATGAAGGCCTTTTGGAATCTCTAAGTCAAAACTTATTGTAACAACCCAAACCTGGGGTAGTACGAAGGGACGGACTAAGATCACCTCGGTAGTACCTGAGTGAGGTTAAGTGCATGTCTCCTGTCCCACATCGCTCAGGAGAGAGTCATGGGCTAATTTATAAGACTTGGGTTCCTCTAACTGTATAGACGTGTTTTCTTGGGCTAGTATGGGCAACCCTAGAAGAACAAAATCGTGAGGACTTAGTATCTAAAGCGGACAATATGTGTACAGTGGAGTGTTCAAAGCAGATGTCGTGACCCGATCTCGCCACCCTCGATCCCTCACCATCATGAGGATAGAAAAGGGGGAAATGTCGGATTTATGGGTACTTAATCACGACAAATTCCTCACTGCTCGTGTTCCAAAAGACGTCATCATTTTGCCTTTTAGATCAAGCATTTCGTGAGTTCCCTTCATGAGATCGTGAGCTCTCCCAAGCTCATATCTCACGTGACGATGGAGTATCACGATCCATATCCATACGGGCGACACACCTCGGGAGAAGAGATTGGGTGTGGATGTTTAATTTAAAGGTACCATTATCATGGTATCCCTCTCGATAGTACGCTTCGCCATAAGGATGGCATCACTTCTCATATCGAGTACTAAACTATGGTAAGTTTTATCGAAACTCATACCCTGCACGATGGGTTTATTTATATGGTCTAATTGTTTATGACAACTTAAAAATAAGACGAAAGTCGCCACTACCCTCGTTTTGGGGGTCGGCTAGAAAACTCAATCGAGGATCGACTAGAAAACACAATCGTGGGTCGGGATTGTTCCCTCAATTCCTACATAACCAAATATCTAGGTTCATGGACTTGGGTTACGCTAATATTTCTATTAGCGTCATTTCCGTACCTAAACAGTATATTGTGTTTTTCTAACGTGTCCATGCGTTTCTTCTTACATTTTTAGGATCGTTAGTTCTAAACTAAGCGATCATACATGGTTGGTCATTTTCAAACTATTATATCTCTAGAAAACAAGAAAAGAAAGCAATCAATGGAACTAAAATTATGAAACAGTAAATGAACAATCAAGGAAAGCAATAAATCTACTATGCAATTCCAGAAAATATAAAAGAAAAACACAATTGAAAAAAGATAAGAGGAAAAGAGAAAACCTGTAACTCTTCGAGCTTTATACAACAAAGGGAACCTGAGACATATGTTGGGGAAAATGAATAATACATAATAATGGTCAGCATGGACATCAACCTCCATCATCTTCCTGCCCTCGCTATTTTCGGGATCCTATTCTAAACCTAATCTAAGAAATCTATAACTAGGTGCATACAATGGAAAGAAACAAGTATACACATCAAAATAATCAAAAACATGACATCATATTAAGATCAATCATTTAAAGAAAGTTCAATGCGAAAGTCAAATTTTGGGGCCTCGGGGTTGGCTTTTGTCTTTCATGCGAGGGTCCTACTAAGACACATACCCAATTCATTTTATGATTTATAGCCATTATTGACCAATTGTGTTCTCGCATGGCCAAGAACACTTATAAGTCTTCTAATCAAGCGATCTATGTAATCTTAGGGTTTTCTCTCGATATCATGCATCGACCCTACCATTCATTTAAAAGTCACATGAATTGCAAAAATTTAAACATGCATGCAGGTCTTTTGAACCTTGTTTCTCAACTAATCAAATAGATGAGTGAATTGTCGGTAGATCACTTATCACCAAAGTCATGCGTCAATCACAAACACATACGTTTCTAATGGATAGTGTGACTATATGTATGAGGGGTACGTGAGATATTTCAAAAAACATATTTTGAAATCATTCATGAAAAGTTGTGAAAACAAAATGATGTCTCAGTTATGAAAGACTTTTAATTGCCAAGGCCAGCCCGGAGCTCGCATAAATGCACTCACAAGCATCGCATACATTTTAAATACAATTCAAACTGTGACTTTCACGATGTCAAATCGGGATTTTAAAAAAGTTTGAAAATATTTAGGATTAAAGTATATCTAGGTTATGGAACACATTTAATTGCTAAGGCTAACTTGGAGCTCGCATAAATACACTCACAAGCATCGCTGGTATTTTGAATATGGTCCAAACTATGATTTTTCCTTAAGCTAAACCGAGTTTTGGAGAAAAACTTTCTTAACCAATTGTTTTCGGAAAACATCACATGTACCAAAGTATTTTTGAAAGATGCAATTTGAAAATGCCAATTGTTTAATAACAAAGATCAAATCATTTAGAACAGCTTCTATGAAGATGGTATGGCCTAATTTTATTCACAAACTAACCTAAAAGGTATAACTAAACAATTACAATCATGTTTATATCAAGAAATTTCATAACAAGCATGTAAGGACAACAAAATTGAGTAATACCCATTGACAGTCTAACTATAGAAAAATTTCCTAATATGTATGACATGATAATGAACAAATTTTGCGAATGAAGCTTTCCTAAACAAGCTATACATGATTTTACAAAAATTAGACAACGAGCAATAGCATATCAAAAATTTGTCAAATCAGCAAGACACTCAGCCAATATCGCAAAAATTTGTTCTAGCAAAACAAGTCTAATAATCACCAAATTTTCATGCAACATAGCTAATATATTGAAGAACAAGTTTTATTAAGAGGCCAAGTGCAAAATTCTAATAGAAAAAATAGAACAAAAATATCAAAGGTTTGTCCAAACAGAGTTTTTTTTTTTTTTTTTGGTCGAAGGAGAATATATTAACTAAGAAGAAAGAGTACAACCAGAGTTAACAGCGTCTGCATACAAAAGATTAAGAAACGGAAAAGGAAGAGGAACATTCCAAAGCTGGGCTGAGTTGTCATGCGCGTGGGCCTTGGCGGCCTAGTCAGCCACCGAATTCGCCTCCCTCCAACAGAAGCGCAGAATTAGGGTTTGGAACATAGAGAGCTGTGCGGCCGCCTCAGCAAAGAGAGGTTTGAGGTTCCAAGGGGGCAACGTCTTTCCAGCGAAGGAATCAACCACTACGCTGCAATATGACTCCATCACTAACGGGGTCTGTCGAAGATCCTTGTCGGTGAGGTGCTGCAAAGCCAAGATTAAGGCTTGAACTTCCGACTCCAAAGCAGAGGAAGCAGGGAAGTTGCTGGAATACACGTCTAAGAGCACTCCTTGGTGATCTCTGCAAATCGCCGCCATGGACACCTCGGAGCTGCCCTAAAGGTAAGAAGCATCGATAATGCACTTTATAACCCCCTGTTTAGGAGGTCTCCACAACTGGCGAGGGTTTAACAGTTTTTTCGCTTTGTTGGAGCTGAGCGACGCCGAAGAGAGAACCAGACGATGCTGGGACAGAGCTGCTTCAACTGCGTTTTGCAAATTCAGGGGATGATTTCGAAAGATAAAGGAGTTCCGTTGACGCCACACATTCCAGAGGAGATATGCAATCACTTCCAATTTCGATGAGTTGATAGTTTCGATCTGTGACATTAGCCAGTTATCTAGCCGATTAGTCCTGTGTGCCTGCATAGTAATACTGATGGAAGGGTGAGACCAGATTGCTTTGGTGTTGGTACATGATAGGAAGAGATGCTCTAGGGTTTCTGGGATGCGATCTTTACACAGCTGGCAGAAAGGGTTATCAATGATATGTCGATTAAACAAGTTAGCTCTAGAAGGAAGAGAGTTATGACAAGCCGACCATAAAAAGATACGGATTTTAGGTTCCACCTGCATTCCCCAAATACGGCGCCATAAAACTGAAGGAGTTTGGTATGAAGAGGAGGTTGTTGAAGTGCTAGACTTTGCTGTCATTTGTTAAAGGAGATGATAGCTGGTCTTAACTGTATGTAGACCATTAGAAGTAGCCAACCATATTAACTTATCTGCAGTGTATTGAGGTCTGACAGGAATAGAAAGGATTTCATCAATAACCTGATCATCAAACAGTCTCTGAAGCACTGATAAATTCCAGCAATTGTGATTGAGGTCTAAGAGGTCAGCCACTAAGATAGGATCCTGTCGATTTGCTGGGCCACCTAGAATACCTCTAGGTAACCACCTGTCCTCTCTAATTCTGATCATTTTACCATCACCCACTGACCAGCGCACAAAAGGGAGAATTGAATCCTTACCCAACAAGATACTTTGCCATCCCCAAGACGGTCATGAGCCACGAACAGCAAATTGAAACTTCGTAGAATGAAAGTATAAACCCTTAAAAAGTCTGCTTCATAAGGATTGGGGTTGCTACAATAGTCGCCATGCTTGTTTACCAAGCATGGCTTTGTTAAACTGAATCAGATCATGGAATCCTAATCCACCATTTTCCTTACTTTGTTGGAGCGTAGACCATTGTAGCCAATGGATTCCAGCTTTAGATTGATCATTTCTCCACCAGAAACGAGCTATGCTCTTCTCAACAGCTTGACATATGGACAAAGGAATCTTAAATATCGACATAGCATATGTAGGAATTGCTTGAATGACTGCTTTGATCAATGTTTCCTTACCTCCTTTGGATAATAATTTCTCTTTCCATCTTTGCAGTTTAGAATGGACGCAGCCCACCAGCCAGGAAAACATCTTCTTTTTGGATCGGCCCCACTCTAAAGGTATACCCAGGTACTTGCCACATCGATTGATCACTGGAATGTGCAACTCCATAGATAGATTTCCTGCAGACCAATAGGACAATGCTTGCCTAATATTATCTCTGATTTATTACGATTTAAAGCTTGTCCTGTTGCCATGCAATATTGATTTAAAATGCTGCCAAAATTTTGAAATTCACTAATACTCCCCTCTAAGAAAAATAGAGCATAATCAACGAAAAACAAATGAGATAGAGTGGGACACCATCGGTTAAGCTTGATTCCTTTGAGATGTCCAATGGAAATAGCTTCATTGATTTGGCAGGACAGCACATTCGCTAGTAATATGAAAATATAAGGGGAAAGAGGGTCACCTTGCCTCAGACTGCGAGTCGAGTGAAAAAAAGGAAGCTGATCCCCATTCATTGTAACACTATAAGATACTGTAGTAATGCATTGCATCACCCATTGGACCCAAACAGAATGGAAACCCAATTTCAGAAGATAATCATTCAAGAAATCCCACTCCACTCTGTTGTAGGCTTTCTGCATGTCTGTTTTGAGGATAGCTCTAAATTTTCGAGTCGATTGATGAATCTTGAGCTGATGTAGCACCTCTTGCACAATCATTATGTTATCTTGAATTTGGCGACCACTAACAAAGGCTGCTTGCTCAAGAGAGATCAATGATGGAAGCCACGGTTTGAGGCAATTGGCAAGAATTTTGGAAATGATCTTATAGGCGAAGTTACACAAGCTGATGGGTCGAAATTGGTCAAGACGCTCAGGGTGAGATACTTTGGGAATCAACACAAGGTAAGTTCTGTTTAAAGCAGATGGCATTGTGCCTGAATTGAGAAAATTCTGTACAAGATTAAGGAGGTCCTCTTTAATGATATTCCAATGGGTCCTGTAAAATAGACCATTAAACCCATCTGGGCCAGGAGCCTTAGTTGGTCCTAATTGAAAAACTGCCTAATGAAGCTCTTCTAAAGTTACTGGTTATAATAACTGAACATTGATCTCTATTGTAACTTTCTGTGAACACTGAGCAATGATAGGATTGTAATTTCTAGGGCCCACAGAGGTGTAAAGACTAGAGAAAAAATTAAGGGTCATTTGCTGTACCTCCTGGGGCTCACGAATCCATTGCTGGTTGTCATTTTGTAAAGTACTAATTCGATTCCTTTGTCTGCATTGCACTGTAGTGGCATGGAAGAATTTTGTATTTTTATCACCCCAGCTTAGCCATTGAAGCCTAGATCGCATAGCCCAGAATTGTTCTTCTCGTTGCCAGGTAGTCCGAATTTCCTCCTTAATTTTAGAAACTGCTGCCCTATCATAATGAAGCTTCCTATCATTTGTAATAGCTTGGAGTTGCTGATGAAGATGAGAAATCTGTAGATCTGCCCTGGAAAAGTGCCGACGACTCCATTGTTGCAGAGCTTGTGTGACTTTCCTAAGCTTAAAAGAAAAGCCAAGGTTAGGCACCTACGCAGCTTGCCAAACTGTGGAGATAAGTTCCTGACACTCTGCTTCACCATCCCAGAAACTCTCATAAATAAATGTTTTATGTCACCTTTTTACAGGAGCTGTGGTATCAAGGAGTAAAGGGCAATGATCCGAGCCAACAGCAGGAAGGGCTAACACCTCAGTGTCTAGGAAGACCAATCTCCAATCAATAGAACAGAACATCCTGTCCAACCTTTCCTTCACCAACTCCTCCTCCTCTCTGTTATTCATCTAGGTAAATTGACACCCTTTCGAAGGTAACTCCATGAACTCACAATCAGAAATAAAAGATCGAAAGGATGACATACGAATTGGATCAGCAGGTCTCTTGCCAACCTTTTCCCAAGGATAAACAATCTCATTAAAATCTCCCAAACATATCCAAGGTAGAGTATTAGAGATGTGAATGTGTCGAATATCATCCCATAATAGCTGTCTGGCATGAAAAAGATAAGGGGCATGAATACAAGTGAGTCGAAAAACCACACCATCCTCCCCTTCTTGGACTGTCATATCAACAAAATGCTGCGAAGCTTGCAACACCTTAACAGACAAAAGGTTTGTCCAGAAAATGACTAGACCTCCCGCAAGACCGATCGGATTAACTAAGTATACATTACTGAATTTTAAACTTCTCTGCACACGCTGAATCTTCTGATCATAATTTTTTGATTCCATTAGGAACACCAGCTGGGGTTTCTCTTTGGCCGACAGGGCCTTGAGCGCTTGAA
Source organism: Eucalyptus erythrocorys (assembly GCA_014182555.1). Taxonomy (NCBI): domain Eukaryota; kingdom Viridiplantae; phylum Streptophyta; class Magnoliopsida; order Myrtales; family Myrtaceae; genus Eucalyptus; species Eucalyptus erythrocorys. The sequence continues at coordinate 15,079,448 of CM024597.1, read as the reverse complement.
CTGTCAGGGGATTCCCCAAACCCTGACAGTTCCAAGACAGGATCTTCATTTGTGGGGTGGAGGCTATTGAGGGCCAGCCGCCAAAGCCCATGTTCCAGCTTCTATCGCATCGAAGACTGGGTTCTCCAAGAGGTCAGCATCGTCTAGAGTATCAAATAGAAGAGCCTTCGACTCAGCAATATTCGGCCTTTTCTGTTTCTTGGAAATTCCAACCTTGGGAGGTATATGTGAGGCCTTAGACTTTTTCATTTTAGGGGTGGGAGTCTCCGAACTTTGAATTCCTTTCATTTTCTCAACTGCAGGGATCAAAGCAGTATGATGTGCATATCCCAGAGAAGACCCTGGCTGAGGTCCGTTCTATTCACCCCCCTGGGTCGGGGGTATTGATATATTTGCTGAAGGGTTAGGAATTGTCCCTGTAGGAGTGGGTGCAAGAAGCAATAAAGGGAGACGGGGAATCTGGGATGGAGGGGTTTCTGGGACACGCTCCTCAGGTGGAGGTGGAGGTGGCTGAGAATCATAAAAGGTACGCCAATAAGGACTATGTTCCTTGACCTCAGCTCGAAGCCACTGTCCATAGGCTAAATGTCCGTCTATTCTTGCTTCTGCTAAAGGCATTTTCTTACAATTAGCCGCATGATGTCCTAATATCCCACAGGTATAGCAGAATTGGCAGAGCCGCTCATAACGGAAATCCAGCCACAAAGTCTTACCATGAAGACGAATGAGCTTTCCGGCACGCAATGGTTCAGTTAGCTTTAGTTCCACCCGTACCCTGCCTGCTCCAATAGAATTGCCCTCTCTATTATCTAATCGAACTTCTGTAACCTATCCAATGTCTTGAACTGCTTTGCGAAGCATATGCTCAGTAGTCCATTCTAAGGGTAGCCCGAATACTTGAATCCAGAATAAACAAGTAGAGAAATCATAACACTGCAAGGGGGTATTAGGTATCCACGGTTTGAAGATAACAAGATGGCCATAAAACAACCATGGGCCCCTTGCCTCAATCCTCTATTTCTCAGCATAAGAGCGAAATTTAGCAACATATAAACCAGTTTCTCTTTGAGTAATGTCCACTTGATCTGTAAGCCAAGCTCGTCTTAGGGCAATTTGCAACGCTGGAATATTAATAGAAGGATCTAACATTATTCGACCTACCAGACTTAACCGACAATCTTCTATTTTCTCAGGAGGTGGCGTATCATCCCAAATCTCAAGATTCTGTTCAGTAGTCAGCTGGCCCAGCTTAGAACACAGCGCCGCCACACGATCAGACTCATGCAAAGCTTCCGGATTCATAATTCTCTACTAAAAGTACTCGCCACAACAATCTATGAGGGATATCAGTCAAACGAAGGTATTAGAGAAGCCGAACTATATAACTTGCAGTACCCATGAGATACGAAGTCAATGCGCCGCCAATTGCCGAAGAAAACCGTTATATACATCCGTCTGGAACCAACAAACAGGGAATCGAAACAGCAAGGATAGCTGAAAGTAGCTGAAAACCAGTGCAATGTGTACCTCGGAGCTAGATTCCGACATGCAGAGCGAGAAAACTTCAACCCAGACCAACGAACCAAATCGAAGCCCCCGGAGCTAACAAGCAGATACGAGCGCCGAAGATGGTTGGAAGCAGGTAGAAAACCTCTGGGCCATGGAGAGAAAACAGGGAAATCGAATAGAGAAGGAGAACAAGGAAGAGGGTTTTGGAAGCTACGAAGCTCGTAGAAGAACTCTCGACAAAAACGAGAGAGAAAACTTGTTAACCAAGCAAGAAACTTTGACCTTTTTTCTCAATGAGCCACTAAACAGAGGTTAGAACATAGGTCCGAATTTGATCTCATGTCTAGATTCTGATCTAGTTTTGAAAAAATAGAAAGTGGTCCAAACAATAAGTGATTAACATGAAATCAGTAGCATTGGAAATTTTTAAGTGTGCTTTTCAATTCTCAAAAAAGGCTCGAATCCAAACTAGGTCAATTAAGTGCTTTAAGATCAAGATTTCAAAAGGTGTGCATATTGGTAACTAAAAATTAGAATACAATCATGCATTAATAAATCTCAAGATTATTCAAGTAATGAACAATTGGCATGGAAAGATCGCGTGACTTAGAATTAGATGCGACAAACAATTTGGGTAATCATCTAATCCTAAGTCGGTATGAGAAAATGTCATACAATTCAATGACAATACAAAATGACTCAAGGATTCATGATAAAATGTTCGAGAGTTTTTAATGAACATATAATTTGTGGCAAAAATTTAAAATGCAAAATGACACTCAAATGCAATGACACGAACATGTACTCAAACCTTGTAACATGAGTTTTAAGTGTCAAGAAGACATTATCTCAAAATTTAGTTTTTAAATGTCTCAAACAAACATGAAGATGCATAAATGATGATTTCATATCAGCATTGATTTACAGAACGTACACAATTTCAGTCATCGAAAGACGTGCAAAAATCTTACATAAAATCCTACATATAGAACATGCAATAATGAACATTTCTCATTAAGAATTCAAAACCTAAATATGATCACATGAATCACAAAAAAAAAAAAAAAAAAAAATGACAAAACAGGTATGTGCATTTAGACTACATACTGATGCAGCACGTTTTAACCTTAACTCATGCAGTTGACTCACTTGCCAATGTCAAGATTTTACAAAGTATGCATTAATTGAACATATGTATCATATATTTCAACTTTCATGAAGGATTTGAGATTAAATAAGTGCATTTATGGACTCAATTTTATCAAAACGGAATTCGGACCCATGCAGAACATACTGTCTTATGTTCAGATTTAAACGATTTTGACCTAGTTAAACATGTCTAAAAATTTTGACACAATTACAAAACATGTACGACATTAATACAAGCAACTTTCATAAAGGAAATTTATTCCAAAACTCAAAACAAAAATTAGTACAAAAATGGAAAAATCATATATCAATAGGGAACAAATTGACCTAGGTTTAGATCTGAGTAAATCTGACCTAGTTAAGCATGTTTAAAAAGTTCAAAAAAAAAAAGTTACAAGGCATGCACAACACTAATACAAGCAAATTCCATGAGGAAAGTTATTCCAAAACTCCACACAAAAATCAGTACAAAAATGGCAAAATTAGAGATCAATACGAAACAAATCGACCTAGGTTTGGATCTGAGTAAACTTGATCTAGTTAAGCACATCCAAAAATCATGAAAAAATTACACGATGTGCACAAAAGGACTTGGAACTAAACTTATGAGGTAAGATTATCCAAAAATTATCACAAAATGCTACACAAAAATAGTAAAGTCTCATTTCGGAGCAAAAACAAAATCAAAAATCCAACTGAACTACAATAAAATCACTCATCTTTGGAGATATTTTTTGAGAGTCAAACAATGCTCGATTGGGGAGTGTAGCCTACCGTTTCGAAGCTTGGAATGTCTATTATCTAATCTTAAGAGGACTCGAGTTGAAATGAGATGGTTTCGGACATTGTTTTGATCAAGATAGTGAGTCAATCCTAAGGCTACAAAATTGCAAATTTAAGCAAAATCAAGCATAATCATTCAAGTTCTTCATTCAAGAACACTTAATTGTAGCAAATCATCATCTAACATTCAATCATCACATATTTACTTGAAATTGAACCCTAGCCCTGGCCAGCTAATCTGGCCTCACTTCACGGGGTTCAAGACTGAGAAATTACCTTTTATCGCAATCTAGTCGATTTTGATCGAAATCGATTGAAGTTTTCACAGAAACTTTGATCAAACCTCCATTAACCGCCAAGGAATAGATCAAAACAACAAGGAATAGTCTCTAGAGGCAGCTGAACCACTTGTAGCAAAGGAAAATAGAACTGGTCCAATCAGACCAGCCTTCGTGCGTCGGTTGAGAGATTAACTGATCAGACCTATGTTGACCAAATGTAGGTAGAAGACGATGTATAGATTAGATCAGACCTTATCTAACAACAAGAACATTGCCAACGGGGGCTAGAACCGACGGCAATGGCTTCGTCAGAGAAGAATCCGATCGAGCCGACGGAGAGAGAGAGAGAGAGAGAGAGAGAGAGAGAGAGATGGTTTGTTGACAGCAAAACAGAGAGAAGAGAAAAAGAAAGAGACTGAGAAGAGAGAGATTTGGTACACAAATGAAGCCCCTCGAAAATGGAGGGAAAATTTATTTATATACCCATAAATTAAGCGATTTTGGCCATCATTTCAATCCGACAGTCGAAATTTCAATCGAACGGTCAAAAATTGATTTCAAATGCTCCATTATGATCTCGAGGTGTCGGGTAATTAATTTAGTGGATTTGATTTGAAAAAAACCAAGCCAAAATTAGGAATTGCGTCAAAATATCTAATTAAGGGTTAATTTGCAATTTGATGAAATTCGATAATCAATCTATAAAATTTTGAGAAATTAAAGGTGCAAAAGTGAAATTGGCATTGAGAGGATCCAAGAACTGGTCTCCGAAGGTTAGGAATCGGCCGGAAAGGGCCTAAATCGGCCAATCCTGCCGACGGCCAGTCAGATCGGTCAGACCAGTTCGGTTTGGTTCAGTTGGATTTTGACCGGTTCTTGACCTTTTGGTCCGGTTCCGGCTATTTTGTTCACTTGGGACCCTTGTGAGTCTAAAATTTATGCAATTTGGTCCCTAAGGACCAAATTGAAAAGGAATTTTATCTTTTTTAAGAAGAAATTGACTAATTAAGATACGATTAAGTTAATCAAATCTTATGAGTGTGATCTAGGGGTCTTTTATTGACCTAATTGAATTATTATGGTGAAAAACAACCAATCGAAACCATGGGTGCCTTGAGTTGGGCTTAAAGGGCTAAAATGGTAAAATTTACAATTTAATCGGCAAAATTGTAAATTAATTAAAATTGAACTCAATTAGTATCACAATTGTCCTACCTAATGAGCTACCCATATTGAAATTGACCTTGAATTGAAGCGCTTGAGCTTAGGTCAAAAATAGATCTAAACCTAATATTAAAATTGGATCTAGATTTATAAAATTAAACCATAACCATGAATGAGTTAATTCGAATTTTGACAATTGAAGCTTAATTGCTTGATTTTCTTATACTCGGGAGATAAAATTCTTCAAATTGATGAATTTTGGTGTGAATTTCACAAAATCGGTTTCAAATTTAGACTTATCTTAAGAAAATGAGTGAGAAACAATCATTCGTTTGCAAGTTATGAAGGATCAATTTTCATCCCCTAATTAGGACTTAAAACGACAATTCGCATTTTGACTTGGTAAATCATGAAATTAAATGTACAGACAGATTTCAAATAGTCCCTAAACCAAATGTCAGAGAAGGAATTACACCTAATTATAACTAGAATAAAAGTAATTTTATTTTTGGTCGATTTAAAACCTAAAACTGAAAAATTGAGAAATCAAGGTTCTTAATCGAATTTTATGAAATTTTTTATACAAAAGTCAAATTGGCATTAAAAGAAATATAAATGTGCATTTTTTATTTTTATTTATTTTTGGTCAAAGGTTTGCCCAAAAGTCAACCATTTAGTTGACTTTTTTTAAAACGTATTTTTTGTCAAATCTTTGAATTTTCAAGAAATTGAATTAACAAAAGTGAAATTAAAATTAAATGAAATCTTTTTAGGTAAAAAGTCAATTTTTGATCGGGGTTGACTTTTGGTCAAAGGGTTGACCAAAAGGTCAATCCGAAAGTCAACCATTTGACTTTTGGGTTTTTCTTGAAAGTGAGCTAGAAATTGCTTAAAAACGACAATACAATAGAAAGAAAGGAAAAACGACACTTTTTGGTCGAGAAATAGGGCTTTGTCGCAATCATAAACCAAAATCTCAATTTTTTATAAAATAAAACGTCGACTAAAAATCAAGTGTCAACAGTGGACAATATGTGTACAGTGGAGACATGAGTCTTTAAATTAATCTCAAGAACCATCCTTGTAAATGCAGGTATGCCTTCTTAGCAGGTCAAGCGTTGTACGATTTTCCTAGCAACATGACCGGTACGCAAGCCTTTATGTCGCATGTGCCCGTGGCTCTTGAATGGGGTATCTGCAACGAAACATTAGTCAAAATTCTGATATCAAAAGGTGTGTAGTTGTACAACATTGTTGGGTCCAGCTGCTGGTGCAACCAAACAGCGTTTTCTACGGCTTTGATAGCCCCAGGCCTTACATTCAATGCCGTTGCAGGTCCGGCTTTGCCTGGTAATCCTTATATGACCGATGGATGCAAAGGTTGGGCGACTCAATATTTCTTGCACTTACATGTTTGGTTAATCTGCATGCCCAAACTAATAAGATGGATTATTGTCATTATTTATCATATCTTTTCTCTAAATCATGCTTTCAGAAAAATTGTGATTGGATGAGGAAATATATTAGAACATAGACAGTGAATCAGGATGAAAATTCAATGAATTACTGTCTATTTATTCTGCATGTCGTCGTATGCCCTTCTTTTCTTGTCTAAGCTTTCTCTGCTTCATCCTAGTTCATGTAGTGAATATGGATGAAAATTCATGTCATGCGGCATTCATGTAGTCTCAAGGATACATATGTGCTTGGTCCATTAAAGAATAAACTACTCATGCACACACTACTAGAAAAAGTGTCGTTTATTACAGTGTTCAAGACTGCTGTTTTAACCTTGTTGATTGCTGGCAGATATATATGAGTGCTTAGTCCCGAATGCTACTTCTTGCCTGGGGAGGTGCGTGAACCCACCGGGTTCATATGTCTGCGTAGATAACAATAATAACATAGCCATGAAAGGTAAATGCTACTCTATGAATATTTGTCAATATTGGTCGAAAAATCATTTGTGAAATTTTTTTTCCTTTGGGACGAAACTTAGCCTGTCCACAATGATATCAGCTAGAATAATGGTATTTGCAATTTATGACGTGCTGGTGTTGCAAATATGAGCACAGAACCCCGAGGCATAACAAACGAACCCAACATCTACACAACGGGTAGATGGCCAAGACTTGTCAAGACGAAAAAACAATTGTAGCCTATGAGAATGTATAGTATTTATCTTGTGCATTTGATCAGAAAATAAGAAGAAAGATGAAAGGGTTTCATGCTTGGTTCATGATGTCTGATCAAAGCTTCTTAGGGAAATTAAGACTATTTGACATCTTTTTGTGCAAAAAGACAATTTTTTACACGAGATTAACTTTTTGATCAACTTTTAGTTAAAGGGTTAATCAAAAAGTCAACTCAAAAGTCAACCATTTGACTTTTCAAATTTTTGTTAGAAACGAAAAGAAAATCACTTAAAAATAACAAAACAAAATAAAGAAATGAAAAACAACATTTTTTTAGCCGAGAAAGGAGCTCTGTCGCGATCCAAAACCCTAATCTCAATTTTTACCTTTTAAAGACGCGTCGACTAAAAATCGAGTGTTAATAATTTTATCTTCTGACATTTATTGATAACTATTCTAGGAAAGTCTGGGTTTATTTTTTAGAGCGTAAAAGTGACATTTGTTATACCTTCAAGAAGTGGAAGATGTTGATAGAAAATCAAATTGGGAAAAAGATAAAGTGTCTTAAAACGGACGTTGGTCTTGAACTTTGCGAAGGTGATTTCAATAAGTACTATAAGGATTCAAGGATTGTTTGACATTGAACAATTAGACACACACCACAATAAAATGGGGTGGCAAGATGCACAAATGAGACATTTTTAAACAGAGCTAGGTGTGTACTCTTAAAAGATGGACTTGGAAAAGATTTGTGGGCTAAAGCCATGAACACTACATGTTATTTGATGAATCGTTCTCCTTCAACTACAATTGGATGTAAGATTTCTAATGAGGTATAGTCAGGTAAACCTTCTAATTATTTTAGTCTGAAAACATTTGGATGTCCCGCTTCTTATCATGTAACAGAGGGCAAGCTTGAACTTAGAATCAAGAAATGTATTTTCATTGGTTATGTAGATGGGGTTGAAGGATATAGGTTGTAGTGTTTTAAACCTCATTTATCAAAGTTTACAATTAATAGGGATGTTACTTTTGATAAAAATTTCATGCTTGAACAAAGAAAGGTTTTCACTAAGTTTATAGGTATTTAGGAAGAGAATGTTTGGAAAGAGGTGCAGTTTCATGTAAAGCATCCACAAAGAACATTTGAAGACGTTCCTATTAGGCCAAAAAGTGACATTAAGTAACAAGACTTAGATTTCATCAAAGATGATATAGAAGAAATTGAGCAACCTCGAATTTAGCTGCAAGGAGGACTAAACGATAAATTAAGCCCACTAAAGGTATAGTTTCGCTGATTTGGTAACATATGCTCTTACCGAAGATCTTGGTTTTAAAGAACCTTCTACATTTTATTAAAGTACCATTTGTTCTAAATTTGATAAATGACTTGTTGCAATGAATGAAGAGATAAAGTCTCTTCATAAGAACCAAATTTGGGATCTTGTGAAATTGCTCATGGTGCAAGTGGGTCTTCAAAAGAAAAGAGAGAATTCCATGAAAGATTCAAGACACATTTGGTAGTGAAGGATTTTAGTCAAAATGAGGGGATCAACTTTAATGAAGTGTTCTCTCGATTGTGAAACATAATTCCATTTGTGTGTTGCTCGTGCTAGTAGCCCTTTATAATCTATAGATTAAGCAACTTAATATCAAGACTACTTTTTTGCATGGCGAGCTTGAAGAGATAATCTATATGTCTCAACCTGAGAGATTCGTTGTTAAGGGTAAAGAAGATCATATTTGCAGGTTGAAACGCTCTTTGTATCGTTTTAAGCAATCTCCATGGCAATGATACAATAGATTTGATAGCTTTATGTTTAGTCATGGCTACTCGTGAAGTGTGCATGACAGTTGTGTGCATTATAAAGATTACAACTTAGCAGGGAATTTGAGATTAAAAATCTTGGAGTTGCAAAAAAAATTTTAGGCATGGAGATTCATAGAGATAGACAGGTTGGGAAGTTATACCTGAGGAAGTATATTGAGAAAGTACTTAAGCACTTTGGCATAAAATGTGCCAAATCAGTAAGTACACCTTTGGCGTCCCATTTTAGGTTTTCGGCTTCTTGATCGCTTAAAACTGAAGAAAAAGAAGATGAGATGTCTCGAGTTCCATATTTTAATGTTGTGGGTTGTCTCATGTATACAATGATTTGCACTCCTCCAATATCTCCCAAAATATTATTATTGTGAGTAGGTATATAGCATATCTAGGTAAAGCTCATTGGCAAACCGTGAAATGAATTTTTCAATACATCCAAAGAACCTTAGATGTGGCTTTGGTATTTGCTAGAGGTTGTAATAGAGGACATTCAGTTGTTGACTTCGTTGATTCTGACTATGCATGCGATCTTGACAAAAGGAGTGATTTGACTAGTTATACTTTTACGCTTTGTGGCCTCATAGTTAGTATATGGCAGTTTTGCTGGACATAGTTACTTTGTCTACCATCAAAATAGAGTATATGGCAGCAGCAAAAGCAGTAAAAGAAGCTTTTTGGTTAAAGTGTTTGATTACAAAACTTAGGGTGAAGCAAGAGAGAGCCTCTATTATCTTTTGCAATAACTAAAGTGCAATCCAATGGACCAAGAATGCAATGTATCACCATAGGACAAAATGTTTTGATATACAGTATCACTTTGTACGTGATGAGGTTGCTAAGGGTACGGTTACGATGAAGAAAATGTCTACGATGGATAATCCGATAGATATGTTGACCAAATGAGCTTATTTGACTAAGTTCAAGCACTACTTAGACTTGATTGGTGTTTGCACCATTTGAGTTGCCTAGGTGAATTGGTGGTGTTTCATCCCCTTTCTCCAATATCGAGTATGCTCATGTAGGGTTAAGGGCGTGCATCATTGATTTCGCCATTTTGGAGGTAGCCTTGTATAGGTGGTGAATGAGTGAGGTCTAATAGCATTTGGCATAATACTACTCTTCTAGAGATTTGAAGTCAAGGCAGAGATTTATTAAGTTTTTGACTTTCAAATTAGTGACAATGATATTTTGGACCATGCACATTTGTTTTTTAGGGTTTTTTTAAGGGAGACTATAAAAAGATTGTGTTTAATAACATATCCCTAACCCTAGCATCCACAAAATTCCCTTCTTTCGTTTTTTCTACCTTCTTGTGGGATCTTTAGATCTTATGGCTCACCAAGTGGTTTTTTTAGCATTTGGATTGTACTCATGTATTCGTTATTGAAGATAGCGAAACCCTTCTTTCTCCCGATGGTTTTTTCTCATTTTAGGTTTCCACGTATATCTTGCGTCATGTGTGATTTCAATTTTGCTTTCATTCTTTACTACTTGTGCTTGGATTGATGCATCTTTTGGCATTGTTTCACAACACTTCTCCTCTATGCAGTCTTAAAGAGTTCACCCTATCTTGTCTTCAGAGGTCTTCCTCCTATTGTATTATCGAGGAACTCCTCTTGCGATTCAACAAATCCATGTGACACCCCAATGGGTTTTGACCGCTGCCCTTGCACACTATGATTTGGCAATCAAACCCAAACCAAGTAGTGATACGACCATCAAATCCAAATCGATCATGATTCGCTATAAGCTAAGAAGTATCGATACTCTCCGAAAGCCTTTATATCATGTCGAACACTCTGACACATTTCAACACGTAGCTAATAGGTGTTGGAAAAATCTGACACGTGATCAACTCTTCTAACACATTTTGAAAAGCGAGTTTGGAATTCTCACACCCATGGGGTCTATTTTAAAAATTTTCAATAAAAGAGGGGTCAAAATGTAAAAATGTAAAAAATAATGAATGGGGAAAGAAAGACTTCTTATTCTATTTGATGGTAAAATATGGATTGTTTTTTTCTACGACTTATTAAATGTTAAAGTAAATGGGAGAATGTGGATTGCTTGTTTTTTCTTCAAGTTTTATGAATTATTGGAATGGAACGTAATTAAATTTGTCAAATTGAAATAATGAATGATATCAACAAAATACTATATAACATGCTCCAAAAGATTCTATATCTATTATCGATGACTCAGTTGAGATTAATATGAATTTTAGTGACTCTATCTTGAAAATTCAGAAGATTAGAGCAAGAGTTTTGACTTGGAGGGCTCAGCAAAGTAGAGCTCGTTGGAGAGGCTCCAGTTTCTTCCTAACCTTGATTTCTTCAAGAAGCTAGATGTGGATTCCATGTTCTCATCGTACAAAACGACATGTCGCTGGAAATTAAGCGTGCTCGAAGAATGCCAACTTGATGTTTGGAGAAGTAAGGTGGAAGGTAATGATTAGGTGCCATTCCTATTTAGTCTGGTGCCAGGCGAAGATGTAACGAAATACCTTGTCTCTCAATGGTGTCATTGAGTCGTCGCATGTGGGTCTACGCTTGAGTTTCTAAGGGGTTCGAGAGACGTGGAAGTTGAATTGGTGAATTTCAAAATAGAAGTTGCTTACTTGTTAATGAATTGACAACATGATAAAATACTATGTAACATGCTTTAGAAGTATCTATATCTACTAGTGATGGATTTTTATTTACTCTATCTTCTAAATTAGGAGAAATTCGAGCAAGAGGATTTTGACTTGGAAGGCTAGAGCGGAATACAACTTGTCGAAGAGGGTCCGTTTCCTTCGTAGCCTCAATTTCTTGTAAGAAGCTCGATGTGGATTTTATGTTCTTATCAAACAAAACGACATATCATCATAAGCAACAATTTTTTTTATTATTATGTTTCCTAAATGGATTTTTAAACATTTGAAAGTGTTTGGTAATTATTCAAATTTTATATTTTGGGAATAGAAATGTGTTCTGTACGACCCTTAAAATTTTTTGTAACTTACATTTTTTAAATTTTTTAATAATTTTTTTCTTTTTTTTTTTTTTTTTCTTTTTCCTTCTCCTCTTCTTCTTTCCCTAGCCAGCCACACCAATCACGATGATGACCGTTGACCGGCCAGAAGCAAGGTTGAGCCTCATCGATGGCTAGGTGAGGTGGATCTATTGAGGCGAGCCTCACCCAACCATCGGCAAGACTCGAACTCACCAAAATTTGGCGAGGCTGAGCCTGGCCTAACTGCCATGAGGCTTCACCTAACTAAGCTGGGGCAAGGCCAACCTCATGCCAATTGAGTGAGGTCATTAGATCCCGTCTAGCCAATCACCGGTGACTGATTAAAGGAAGAAGAAGAGAAAACGAAAGAAAAGATTAAAAAAAAATGGTTAGACTTGATTCTAAAGTTCTTCCTGAAAATAAAAAAGCAATTTTTTTCTAGTTCTTGATTTAATTCCAAATATGTTCCCAATCACAAAAATGTTAATAAACGGATTTTTGTTCTTTTTTTATTCCGAAAAATAAAATAATAGAATCAAGCACTATTTGACTTGTTACAAAACAAGCTCGCTTAAGGGATAACAACTCGGTTAGAGGAAGCAAAGTTGGAGGCCATTAATTAGGTGCTATCTTTCTTTTCAAATCCGGAACCAAGCAAAGATTCAATGAAACATTCTCTCTTCCAATGATGTCATTGAGCTGTCACGTATGGGTTTTTGCTGATGGGCTCCTAAGGTGCCCAGACAAGGTTTAGTTCAAACGGCGAATTCGAAAAAATAGAGATCGCACATCCTTCGATTAATCAGTCATAACTTTTGATATGAAAAGAATGATAGACCTATAACTATAATACTAATTCTAAAAAGTTGCTCGAGGTTCAATTCCAAACTCCAGTTGAGGTTACTTCCTGCCTCAAAATCCATTTCCTCAAACTTCCTTCAATGTGCAAAGATGTGGACCGTGGAGTCGTATCTGATATGCCCTTATCGCACGAGCAAGATCCACCTCCACGGATGATGAAAACTCTGCTCTCATAATCTAATTCAATTTATCAGATTGTGCCCGCTTCCATCGAAACCTCGCCCGAGATCTAGCCATTATCGTCAAGGAGGAGGGGCCGTCAAATCTAGAGGCCTCCTCCTCCGAATCTCTCGTTGCCATCAATGAATTCATGGCTCTTCGACAACGAGACGAAGCTCGACATTATTTTAACTAGTGATCCACGTTTTCGTTGCACTATCTCAGATGTCTCAATGCTTTCATACACTCATCCTGCTAACGTTTCGCGTCAAGGAACGTATTTTTTTTTTTTTTTTGGTCGAAATTTGAAACTTCATTCATGTGAAAGGAAACAGTACAACCCGCTGTAATAGTGTGTCCGAATAAAGAAGATCCATCAAAAGAGGTGGGGAAGAAGCAACCCAATTCGAAGATGAAGAGCCATTTCTATGGGCCTTAGCAACCCAATCCGCAGCAAAATTCGCCTCACACCTGCAAAACCTAACGTGAAGATGTTCGAAACACGGTGACTTATGTTGGAATGCACAACTTTAGATATATTCTAGGCAAATTGTCCCGTCCGCATCGTCTTGTTTCTAATTAAAGATTAAGAAAAAATGTTAAACAATGCCATTAAAAATAGGGTTAATATCATTAAAAACCCAAAATTAATATACATGTGACAATTTACATCAAATAAATGTGTTGACCACAAAAAATTCCCCAAATGATTTACTTATAACAAATTTACTCTCCGTCAATTTCCGTTAAGTTTTTTAGTCAAATTATCAAATTATATAACACGTGACAATTAATAAATATACCAATTTGGACTTTTACTCTCTGCTTGTTATAGATATACAAATTTGTGATTTTACGGCATTCATTAAATTTAATAGAAACTAACGAATGATAAATTTGTTATGAATATATTAATTTAGGTTGTGCTCAAAAAAATTAATTTTTGAGAAATTTGTCATAAGTATATTAATTTGAAACTTTTTATAATTAAAAAAATAATTTGAGAGACATACAAGTTTAAGGTTTTTTATAATACTAATCTTTAAAGATACTATGCTATGAACATATAGGTACATATTTTCAGTCCAAGCAAGCAAATGCTGCTTTCTTGAATTACGTCGAAATTTCCATGCCTTGGGGAAAAGGCAATGGTGAAACTTTGGACTTTGCCAATGCCGAACACATGACAAAATGCCAAAGTGGCGGAAGTCATGGTCGGCTACTCGGCAATGAGATTAAACGCGGAAAACCAGACTCTGCCAAAAGCACTGTCGACATTCAATTTGGGCTCAGCCCAGCCTAACCCTCAACTGTAAATGGTCCGAACAGAACCCCAATTGATGGGCAGGCCCATCTGATGGGCATATCCATCTCTAACGATCTCTCAATTCTTGGTCTTTCTTGCTTTCTTGATTCTTAGGATTGATCGGTTTCAAGGCGGGCACTCAATTCTTAAAATCGGAAACGAACCTAGAACCAGCCTGAAATCGAGCCAGCCGGCGGCCGGCCATTGGGGTTATGTACAAAGACTTCATTGGAGCTGTCTTTCAACGCTGATTTTGTCATTCGAATGGTACCCTTCAAACATCTGACATTTTTGCCTACACCTTGAGCGGTTTGAACTTCAAATTGGCCTGCTTTATACATCAATCGCACCAATCAGCGAAAAAGCCCAAGTCTGAAGCTTAAATAACACTCAAAAAACCATATAAAACTCGCAATTTCTCCCATTTCAAACGGGAACGTAAAATAAAAACCGTTCACTAATCCTCTGAAGCTGAATCAATTTTAGCTGGACGAGCACGCCTCGCCATTCACACGCATCTCCAAAATCAACCCATTTTCCTTTTTCCAGAATCTCAACACTTAAGTTCGAATTTTTCAATTTTAGATCTGAAAGCGCACAACCACCCCGAAAACTCCGGCAAAGATTGAATTTTTACCCCAAGAAAGAAGCTGAAATGCGTCGAAACGAAATGGGTCGAGAGATTGGGAAACTAATTTCATTAATTCCACTGCAAATCGAAAGAAAAACACAATCTAGACGAGAAGAAGGAGCATCAAATCCACTTGATTTGCCCAATCTCGCTTCACAATGACGAACCCAACAAGCTAAAAATCACCTAAAGACAACAAGGCAAGAAAACCCTACACTTCCATATACAGCCCCAAGAAAATCCCAACACGCTCACCTAGCGGAACCCTAGCTGCGGAATCGGAAACCGGAACCGGAACCCTAGCCGCCGAAGCCGTACAGGGTCCTGCCCTGCCTCTTGAGGGCATAGACGACGTCCATGGCGGTGACGGTCTTGCGGCGGGCGTGCTCGGTGTAGGTGACGGCGTCGCGGATGACGTTCTCGAGGAAGATCTTGAGGACGCCGCGGGTCTCCTCGTAGATCAGGCCGCTGATGCGCTTCACGCCGCCGCGGCGGGCGAGGCGGCGGATGGCCGGCTTCGTGATGCCCTGGATGTTGTCGCGGAGGACCTTGCGATGGCGCTTCGCCCCGCCCTTGCCCAGCCCCTTGCCTCCCTTCCCGCGGCCCGACATCTTCTTCTTCTTCCTTCTTTTTTCTCGAGAAAGTGAGGGAAAATTCAAAGGAAAGCGAGAAAGAGAATCCGCGTTTTCTCGAACGGGAAAACTGTTCTGTCGAAACGGAGGCGCTGGCCAGCGTTTTATAAGGGGGGCGGCGATATTACGAGTTTCTCTTTTTGTGTTTCTCGAGGTGGGTTCCGCGGCCGTTGGATCGGGAGCCATCGACGGACGAGAGCATCGATCCGCGTCCGCGGGGTTTAGGCGATCGCGGACCGTAGATGGGCCGTGAAACGGACGGCGATTAAGGCGGGTGTGGGTGACGCGGATCGATGACATGGCAGGTTCCCGGCCGGCGGGTGGTTTGAAAAGTTGCTCGCGGCGAATGAAATTCCGCGTGATTTTTCGAACGGATTTCGAATTTTCGAATGACCGTTTTACCCTCGAGATCCTTGTCGGCCGAGTTTTTTTTTTTTTTCCACTTTTTCGAACTCCATTCGACCAGAAGCTCGACTTGTTTTTTGGTTTATTAAAACTCAATATGCTTGAACTTTCGTCGATCGATCGGACTCCAGTCGGTACGAAACATTCACACTCGCCATTTAAAAAAATATTAAAGGTCAAAAATAAAAACGAGAAAAAAAACCACAAAAAAATCCAATCTTTGTCTAGAATAACAAAATCATCCTATATTAGTTTTTGTGATACAAAAAATCATAAATTTCGCACATTATATTACATTTATCCCAAACTTTTTCACATCAAAAATCCTAAAATTTTATCTGTACGACACATTTATCATTCCTAAACTTTTTTCCGTGACAAAATTTTTAAAGGTAAATGTGTCGCATAAATAAAAGTTTGAAATTTTTAATGTTACAAAAATTAAATTTGGAATAAATATATCACATTAATATAAGTTTAGAGTTATTTGTGTCACGAAAAAATCTATGATAAATATGTCAAATCATATAAAGTTTGTGATTTTTTTATGAGTGTTACCCTAAAAATAAATATTAAAAAAGAATATTATAATATATAATAATGTCTATCACCTATGCACAATGAAAAGTACATAAATATGGTATTCTTGATTAAGCTTTCAAGCCAATCGAGTCAAGTGTCTTCACACTTGAACTCGATTTGACAAGCTACTCCAACTCGAGTAGTGGATAAGTTGAGCATGAGCAATTTGCATCTAACTTGACTCTCTTTTTTTTGGTTAGAATGTCTAACTTGACTTGAGTAGAATTTGATCGTGCATATTTTGTAAAAAGGAAGATTTTATTGAAATTATTATAATTTACTTTATAAAAACATATTAGTTATTCTAGTCCGCATTTTTCGCATAAGCATGCCAATAAGCATATTTTTTAATTATCAATAGTTCTATAATATAAAATGTGATGTAAAAGAAAAAGATGAGAAACTATAAAATTGCAAAAAATACCATACATAAAAATACACTTATGTTTATGCTGCATTACTTTTGTAACATCTATTTAACTCGAGAATCAGTCGATTAAAGAAGAAATCAATATACATAGTGCATGCCAATGCAAAAAGGTGGAAAATTCTCTTTGCGGACATTCATTTTCATTGTAAAATTAGATTATTGTAAATAATATTATTCTATCTTACCGGGCGCCACTTGTTTTTTTCAATTTAATCTTATCTTATTTTTTGTATCTAATATTGATATAATTCTCTTTAAAATAAGCGGTTGAATATAATTGTGATTACTTCCATAAGACGACTCAATGTATGGCTCATATATTATATTGGCTATGTAGATGTATTTTATATTCATATTTGAAGATTAACTTGTTTAGGTCTATAGCTTGACAATGCCAGTTTCTATTTAATTTATTTTCAACAATTATACTCTTTTTTCTTGGATATATTCACCAAGGGTTCTAAAACTTGTCACGAAAGTACTATTGAATTATAAAACTTATAAAAAGTGCAATCAAATTAAAAACTTATCAAATTGATTCATTAAATCATTTCGTTAACTGCGTTCAATTTGACTAATTGAAAATACCGACGCGGTTTTTCTAATATTTTTATACACACTTAATTTTAAATAAATTTAAAAAATAAGCTATTTTTTACTAAAACAATACAAAAGTCTAGCAGGGGAGGGCTGCAAGCCCTCGTTGCCGCGACCTTGCCATCATCAGGAGGGATTGGTGTGGATGGGAATAGCGGGCAAGGGTCGCTTGGCACCAGGGGTCGACGATCCTTGACTAGGTTTAGGTGAGACCCTACAGGTAGGGGTGTCAATGGGTCAGGTCAAGGTCGGGTTTTCAGGTTAGATACTATGATCCAACCCAAAACACATTAGACTCACATTGAAAATTTGGGTTGGGTGGCGTCGAGTTTCTAGGTTTTTCTCTTCTTCTCCCTCTCCCACGCCTCTTCCCCTTCCCCTTCCCCTTTTCTTTGATATAAATTTTTGAAGTAAAAGGCCATCGAACTTCTGAAAGAACAACAAATCTGAAAGATGGTGCCTTCAACCTTAAGGCTTTAGGAACTTTTACCATAAACAGAAATTGAAAACGAACTTACCCATAGGCAAGCAATCCACCATAAATTGTAGACATATACATTGGAACAGATAAAGATGTAGTAAGAATAACAGCTGGGGCATCATCCCAAAATTAACAAATTGTAGAAAAAAAGATCCAATATGGGGAGTGACGTTCCCAAATGGAGAGACACTCTTACTCCTAGCAAACCGCAGCTTGAATATGAGGAGACAGAAGCCCAACTGCAGGCAATAAGATAAGAACTTTGTTAAATTTGCACGCTAGAACCATAATGTAGACATGTTCAGGACAATGGTTTCTATCAAAGAAAGAGGTAAAATTCTTGACAAGAATGAAGCATACAAACATTGGATATTCTCTCAAACAAGCAAATATAATTCTCTTATGCAACAAATTTGGTAAGAAGAATTAGTACTCATGTCCTTAGAGTAGAGAGTTTGTTAGTGTTCTGTTTTCTACAACAAATGAGGTTAAGCCCATGACAATGCCATATCCATTTGCAGTCAAGAGACACCACTAGGGGTCCTTCAAAAATTGAAGAATCTATGTGCTTGGCAAACGGGGAAGCCAGCATTGCTTGTATCTGAATTTAGCACAAAATTGAAAAATTTGAGAATCGGAAGATATTGTTAGGAGTGCAAAAAGAGAAATAGGACTTACACTAGTTGCATATTATAAAATACTAGCCTCTAATACATCAATCATCGAGAAAAGTCAATATCGAGTTTGCTTCCGTAGTCATATTTAGCAACTCCACAACAAATTCACGACGAAAATGAGAACTAATGTATGCATTAAAATACAGAAATGTATAAATATTCTACAATCATATTTTCTCACTCGACTCAAAGATTTCAAGGTCTTCTAATGGTGCGTTTGGAAACTACTTTTGGGGAAAGTTTTAGGAAAATGCAAAGACCTTTGAATTAAAGATGTTTTCCAAAATACAAACTATATTTGGTAAATTGTACTTTGAAAACCCTTTGTGAAGTATTTTGAGTAAAATGGTGTTTAGGGAATTACATTTACAAAGGAATTTTGTGGTAAAAAAAATTATCAAAAGAAAAATTAAAAATAAATTGACCAGCAAGGGCAGCGGCCACCGGTGACCTCCGGCGACCCCAGTTCTGGGACGGCGAGGTCGCACAATGCCGTCACGACCTCCGACGACCTCCGACGACCCCGAGATATGGGGCGGTGAGGTCGCGCGACCTCCGGCGACCCCGGGTCTGGGGTGGCGAGGTCGCACGCGTCGCGCGACGCTACGTCGACCTTCGGCGACCTAGATCCAAAGTGTCAAGGTAGCGGGAGGCAGGTCTGGTCGCGTGGAGGTTGTGTGACTAGATCTATTCGCCGGAGGTCGCGCGACCTCGCCGCGACCAGATCTAGTCGCCGCAAGGTCGTGCAACCTCCGGCGGACCCTCGCGGGAGGTCGCCCGTCCCTGAGGCTCGTAGCATCCCGAATAAGATGAACAGTGCTCATACAAGGGCACGAACCGGAAAAACAAAATATTCATGAGGACAATTTCGGAAAAAAAAAATGAACAGTATTAGTCCCCAGCATGCCAAGAATGCTGAAAAGCCCAAGGCAGCCTTGAGGCTGCCTTGGGCTTTTAGCCTTGAAAATGTTTGCTTTCCCATTAAGAGACTTGGAAAGTTGTTTGCCAAACACCCTTTTTTTGGCCCAAGGGGCTTTTGATACCCAAAGCTCAGTCCAAAGTTTCTCCCAAACACACCCTAAGTCCTCCTCAATTAAACGTAAAAGTGGCGCGAATTGTAACCAATCTTGAACACATATAAGAGATGTCATTCTACAATCTTGTGCTCTTCAGCCTCAAGTTGCTTTGAGGGCATACACCCATGCGATATTGCTCAAACAATAATGTCAAAGATGTTATTACTTTTTCTTGTAAAGTTCCTGCCTCCTCGCTTTCATAAAAATGACTAATCATCCACTTCACATAGTCCCACTTATGTTACAGGTCAAGTACACAAGCAATGAATAAAGTGAGATTTATGTTGTTCACATTGCCAAAATATTTATGGAATTTCGTTTTTATTCTTTGAGCCATTTCTTGCAAGCTTTGGTCCTCATTTCTACAATATTTTTCAATCACCGTATAAATCCCATATACATTTTTCGTCATATTATTGCTAGTGATATAAGAAAAACCTAAAACTTTTATAGTTGTATCAAAGAACAACTTCAGAAAAGGAATAAAGTGACGTGCATAATTCCAATCTTCACTAGTGGGCAACCCTTGCCCCTTAGAAAGCTCTTGAGCATATTTGCTATTCCGAAGTTTCGTATTACTAAAAGCTCTTTCAAACTTCAAAGTTGATTCCAACATCATGTATGTTAAGTTCCAATGAGTTTCCACATCCAAACATACAAGACTCTTTGACTTAATATTCTCTAACTCAACAAAACCCTTAAATTTTCTTAGCCTATTAGGGGAAGATCTCACATAACGTACAGCTGAACATATTCTAGCAATCGAATCATTTATGTCTTTCAATTCTCTCCAAACAAACTTAATGTATGGACATAACACCTCACATGGAGTAACTTTTCTCTTAATAACAGAGAGTTCCAAGAGTTAAGTATCTTTCTTAGGTATTGAACTCCTATCATTTAAGTTAGCATTATTTACAGTGATAAAAAAAACACTATGAATCCCCCAATTAATCAAACATTTCTCAATTGTTTTTCCTATTATCTTAGCAGAATGACCTAAGATCTAACAAAAATTTAATATCTTCTTCAACAATTTTCAATCGGCATTAACAAAATGAGCAGTCAGACACATATAACTTAAATTTTGACAAGACGTCAATATGTCAATTGTTAGACATACTCTAGAAGATGTCTTGGAGAAATATTTCTTCAATTTTACTTCTTTCCTCCATGTATAAATCATAATAATCGTGCATCAATGTGTTGTGTGTCGGGATTAAGAATTTTGGCTGGATTCTATTCACAAATCAATTAAATCTCTCATGCTCTACCAACTTAAAAGGCAACTCACTAAGAATAAACATGATCGTTAATTCTTTTTTACTAGCATCCTGATCAAATTTCCAAGGACATGATAAACTACCACCCCCAACAACTTCGACTCGAAGCACTTTTTTGCCTTTTTCCGATGTTTGCATATGGATATCTTTGCACCTAGCAAGATGATGATGCATTGAGCTAGTCCCTTAACCACTAGCATAACCAATAAGGGTACTACAATATAAATGCTCAACCTATTCTTGACCAGGAATCTCTTTAAAATGTTCCTACATTGTAGATCTCCTCCCTCTATCTGTGACATTTGAAACACTCACTGAAGACATCTAGCAATCATTGTATTTATAACACTTAGAGCTTGTAAATTATTATTTCAATAATTTATAGTAAGCCAGACCCTAAATCAATATTAGGAAGGCATATATATAAAAAAATATTACCATTGGAATATGAAGCATTCAAGCATACATCCCAATTACATGTCAGAAAAAATTGCTACAATTGCAGAATAATGATAGAATGGAAAATCTCATCAATGAGTGTGTGAAATTATGGGTTTACTTTCAGCACGCAATAATTCATAAGAAGAGAGGTGGAACAAAGACCATCATTTGTTGCAGATTACAAGCATTACCATTTCTTTGCAAGATTGAAACACATGGTCAATTTTTATTTCTAATTCAACACAATTTTTCTTCTTTTGCCCTTGGTAATATCAGCTCAAAAAATTTTCAAAGACCCAACAACAGAATCAACATGAAAGAAAAACAAAAACTTGAAACAAAAATGTACTTAATTTGTTTACTTGTTTTATAATCATTACCCAAATAATATTAAGACTTGCAACATGTACTTAATTTGTTTCATGTTCGGTTCGTGTTTGGGTGGTGTTTAGGTCGGGTTTTTGGACACCCTTACCTATAAGGCCTTTGCTTCTGTCAATGACGATCAATGGCCCTTGGCCGAGGCCCACAAACCCTTGCTGGCTCACCTCCACCCTCATCGGTCCCTCCCAACGATGGTGGGCTGGTGGTGGCAGCAGCAAGGGCTTTCAGCCCTACTCACCTGACTTCTTATTTTTTAAAAAATTTAACTTATTTTTTAGACCAAAACAATGTTGTTTTAGTGTTATACTTCATGATTTAGCCACATCATCACCACGTAAGAGAGATAAAATATATATTTTTTTAAATCACGTTAGTATTTTCCATTAGCCAAATTGAACAGAGTTAATGAAAAGGCTCAATCAAACCAATTTGACAAATTTTAGGATTTGATTACATTTTTTGCAAATTTTACCACTTAATCACATTGTTATGACAAGTTTTAGGATTTTCAATGAATATATAACTTGTTTCATTGCTAAATACAAGAAGTTATTTGTCATATTATTCTCTGAAATAATAATAGAAGGAATGCTAGCTTGGTGTTATTCGCTCACCAAGTGCCATATGGGCTATTTGGCAACCGAGGAACTATTGGCCTGGGACACATGACTCACTCTCCATTTTTTCAAAAATATGAACAAAAATCCTTAACTTAGTCACTTTCTCATGGCTAAGAAATCAATTGTTGTTCCTAAAATGATAATGTTGTTTCGCTTGATGTACTAAATGCCTGAGCTAAATTAGGTGTGATGTGATCTAATATGAGGAAGCTATTCACCCTATTATTCTTTGCAGCAACTATAGAAGGAAGGCTGGCCTAGTGTTATCCGTTCACCAAGTGTTGCATGGGCTATTTCGCGATCAATGAACTATGGGCCCATGACACATGACTCACTGTCTCCA
Organism: Eucalyptus erythrocorys; assembly: GCA_014182555.1. Lineage (NCBI taxonomy): Eukaryota > Viridiplantae > Streptophyta > Magnoliopsida > Myrtales > Myrtaceae > Eucalyptus > Eucalyptus erythrocorys. The sequence goes on along the minus strand of CM024597.1, from coordinate 15,056,700 downwards.
TCTTTCAAAATCTAAACAAAAACCCTAATCTTAGTCACTTTCCCGCTAATTCGCTCGCCTCACTCTCGCCTCCTTCTTGTGGTCTCACTCCCTCGTTGAAGTCTCGCCTAAGTCACTCACGTTCCTTCTGCTCGACTCGTCTTCCTATCTTACTCTAATTTTTGGCCGATCACAATCGCATCTCATCAAGGTAAATATCCAATGTTACGTTTTTCTGAGAACTTGCTAAAGCTAATGGGGCTCCCGATGGACTTGCCTATTCAAAGTCTCTTTGTGGTTTGAAATTTGTTTCTTATGCTACTAAAATGTGAATAACCTTGGCATGACCTAAGGTAAGAACTTGTGTGGTGTTACTGTCATGCTCTGCTTAACATTGTACATTAGTTTTTGTATAAATCTTTCTGGCCAAATACTTCCTTTTCGTGCTTCAGCCATTGCAAAGGACACTTGATCTGGCTTCGTTTATGAGCAAGAATGCTTGAAATATCTGAAGAAATCGAATAATCAATGAAAGTTTGAAAAATGAATATGCAACGGTTTCATTAGCCCACACCGAATATTGGACCTAACCGATCGTCTAGTTAGGTCTAGTTCTAGGGGGCACTAGTCCAATCTTAGTTCTTGAGTGGGAACTAGACCATTGAGGAACCAATGACCCTATCATCAAGTCAAGTTGAGGTGAGACTCCACTAATTTCAAGCTTAACTTAGCTCACATATTTTGTGCTTGAAACTTAACTTAGTATTAACATCCCCGGGTGAGCTCAACTTGAATAAAGAAGACTCAGAATACTTGATCTCGACTACGAGTGTACAAAGGAACCAAGAACCATTGGGACTGCCCAAAACTAGATTGATTGGCCTAAGACAGGAGTTTCTTATGGGAACTGGTCTAGTTCTCGGTTTCAATAAATTGAAACCAATGAGTACCGATCCAGTTCCCAGTTCTAGGCATGGACTACCTTGCGTTTGCCAATTACCCTATAGCCCTACTTGCGTCTCACAAGGAGAAAATAGCAAAGATGGTGTGGGCGGTGATAGAGTTTCACTTCGATGAAGGCATTTTGGTGGTGATGGATGAGCTCTTCAGGAGATATCCAGAGATGGTGCCAAGAACGGGGCCAAGAACATTTTAGTGGTCGTTTCTTTGATTAGGAGGGAGGCACCTTAGACACTTTAAGTTTAGTCCACTAAATTATGGAGGTGACACGATCAGTCCAATCCAACTTTGAATAAGAGAATATATCTCACTAATATAAACATGAAATTTTATGCAAATGATCTTATTACTTTTGATTTGAGGATTATAACTATTCATTATCTAAAAAAATCCATGGCGTATAATGCCACTCATGTAAACTTTCTTTTGTATTAATGATGTGGGATGTAATTACTCATACCTTCTTATGTTTTCCAAACCAAATTAGCTATAGATAATTTAGTTTTGCATCAAATCGAACAATGTCATGCCAAATAGTGCACTTCCATGGGACTAGTTCAATGGAGCCAACTGAAAACCGGACGACAAATTGGCAATCCCATTCTCAGGTAGATTTATGAAACCCACGGGCAATTCTCAATTCCAATTTTTCGCAACCGATTGTTAGTGGGCAGTTTCCAGTTCTAGAATGTGAATTGCCCCCCTAAACCATACTCACTCTCAATCTCAACTTCACTCGATAGCGATAATTTATTACGAAACCGAAGCCCAATAAGCTTGAATAATTTTTCTTGAAATTGTACTTATGTGGTCGAACTATATAATACGAAGAATTTATGCATCTAATTTTTACTTCGTCGCCAGTCTCTCGAGTTGAGTATTGGCGAGCTCGAACTCAACAAAGACGCTCGAGTAGCTCCAACCGGGCTCGATCGAGAGCCGGGGCTTGTCCGACCTCGAGTAATCATCGACCCGACATCGAACTTGGAAAAGCTAGTAAGCCCAAAACCAGAACCCAACCGATGTTTTGGCCCAACACCATCAGGCCTACTAGAAAGCCCACAAAAATTCTCAACCCACCAATTGCAAAAAAAAAAAAATAATAATAATAAAATAAAAATAAAAATAAAAATTTAAAAATAAAAAGAAAACTAAAAACCTCCTCTTTTGTCCAAGTCCAACAACAATAACAACAACCCCATCAAGCGACGAAAACCAAAACGCGCATTGCGAACGCCACAGGCGCGATCGGGCCAAGCGAGCGTCCCCCGGGAATTCAGAACCCAACCGCCGCGCCTCGCCGCCGGCGGCCGCCGTCTCCGGCGCCCCTCTCCGGCACCTCCGTCGCCGTCCGCGTCCGGAGCATCCTCGACCCTTCGATTCGGGGGCTGGTTCGCTGAGGCTCGGGGCGACGCGAATCGTTATCGATAGGTAAGCCTGAGACGTTCGGCCTGATTCGTCGATTGCAACTTTCGAACGCGAGTCGAAGGGTCTCTGGGTCGTCGTCGGGAAATGGGGATTGTGTGGATTTTGACAATTTTCGCTTGCGAAAGGATGATGGGTCGTTTGATTTTGGGATGATGGGTCGTTTCTGGAGAAGGCCGCCGGGGTTCCTCCCGCGCGAGCTTTCGGAATTCGGGTTCATATTCATGCGTCGGAGGCGTGGACGGGATCGCGATGGCGGCTGCAGCAGCCTGCGTCGGCCGCTGTGGGCGTGAGTTTGGATCTTGCCGCCATCACGGCCAATAGAGGTTGCGGAGGAGGGCGGCGGGCGATACGGCCTCTGGCGGCCCGCCGCTTGTGGTTCAATGATAAGTGGAGGACCAATTGGTTGTGGGTTTTGCTGGGGAAAGCCTGGCATAGTAGGAAACGTTAACAAAAATTGTCTTTTGAATTGGTCGAGTCTGATCTGATTCCTGGATGAACTAGCTCACGAAGATATGGGATTACGAGTATAGCCAAGCATAGGACATGAAAATTGCTGCATTGGGATTCACATTATACTTGTTTTTGCCACCGGTTTTTAGCTGCCCGTTTCAAGAGTGTTTAATTTCTTCGTCGCTTATTGAAACAAACGAAGTGACTATTTTGCGAATTGCTCTGTTGATGCAAGATGGACATATTTCTATCCTTTTTCTGGCCAAAATGCGTTTTTTACCCCTTTATTATCTGTACCTCAGAATAATCACCTTAGGACAGTGTCTGCTTTAGTCGGATGGTTGTAGTTGTTGATGTTAAGTGTGAAAGAAACTTGGCCTTTTGACTTAGGAAACTAATGTCGCATGAGAAGGTTTTGCTTTTTTCCTCCGTGTCCTTATATATGTTTGTGCTTTTTCTTCTTCTTTTTTTTGTAGTTCTTCTCTTTACTAGGCCAAGTAGTACAAAACCACATACAAGTATGAATTATGATGTTTTCATATATGTGCGCATGAAGTTCATTTCTATTGTTATGCGCAAAGTGTAGAAGTTTGGGAAGTTGCAGGCCATTCCCATTCCATGTTGATATGCTGATCTAAAACGTTGGTGGCAATGCAGTTTTTGTCATAAAATCACATGTATGCATCTTGAAATTGTTTAGAAGCTTCTAATGTTTGCTTATGTGCAATCGTGGATCCTCAACTTCGCAGCTATGCAGAGTCAACTTGTCTGTAGTGGCTGTCAAAGCATTCTTCTTTATCCAAGAGGGGCTACAAATGTTTGCTGTGCATTATGTAGCACGATAACCTCCGTTCCTTCTCCTGGTAACTCTTGTGATCTATATCACCTCCAGCTTACTCTGATGATTTAATTAGTATTGATTGCATCAGCACATACCTATGTTTTGTTTTTTTATAAGCATGACCTATCTCCTTGTGAGTGGTCTGCAACATCTGTCTCCGACGTTATTCTATTTTACCTTTGTAATTTCTGCAACCTTTTTCAACCTCCCAATGTGTTGTTCCTTTTCATTCTACTACACTTTCAAAGATTGTAGTAGTCCACCCTTGCCTTCTTTTTTACTTCATCACTTATGGTATCGAGTAAAAGCCAGAGCTCCTGGTGGTTTGACAGACATACTAGATATAATGGACCACGAGTTTGGATCTTAATTTTTATGGGACATCATTTGTGAGTTCTTGAATAACACTTTCTGCAACTAAAACTGAACTTTTATTTTTTATTTTTTGCTTGGTTGCATATAGAACCTAAATAATTGGTGTAGTGATGCTCCCATTTGTCCCATGACTTGTGTTAATGTGCGTATGAAAATGCCTTCATAATGTTTAACTCTCTAGTCTCTATAGGATCTCATCGGATTCTGTATGTGGTTGTGTTTGGCTGACTCTATTTGTACACAGCTTATGCGGGTGCAGATATGGCCCAGCTTATATGTGGAGGTTGCAGGACTTTGCTTATGTACACCCGTGGGGCAACCAGTGTGAGATGCTCCTGCTGTCACACTGTAAACCTTGCACCACTTACACCTGGTAATTTTTCATTAAACAATAATTAACTACCTCTAGTGCTTTGTTGAAATTTCCTTGCTTCAAATCATTGTCTGCAATGCTGAAAAGTTCAATTTCCCTAAGTTTCAACAATGAAGCTAATTGTGATGTTGGTCTGGAGTAGAAACTTATATTAGCTCCTTAGCCACATTACGTGTCAAATACCGATCTCATTCTGCATGATTAATTTTGAGATGATAAAATTTTGGCTCTTGAGTGGCCTTTTGTATGTCAAGAGTTCACTTAGGATTATTGAACATTGCATTACGCATTACTTGGTCTTTTTCTAACTATATTGCTAGAAGAGGTTGAGGAACAATATCTAATTTTGGCTCTGCTGTCTGGATTATGATTGACTTTACTACTTCAACCTTCTCTTGTTGGAGTGGATAACTTTTGTTTTATTTTGGTGGAAAGGAGCAGCCGTGAAAAATGTTTTCTTCTTTATGGCACAAGATTTTGTAGTGGTTGAAGAAAGAGTAGGAAATATGAAGAAAGAATTTAGTAAACTGCTCGGGATTTTTGAGATCTCACGAAAGAGTCTAATGGTTGTCTCTTTTTGAGATATGCTCAAAATCATTTCAGTTTCTTTATGTGTGCTTTAGAATCTTTTTGGTATTGGAAGTAGTGCCTGCTTGTCACCTTCTTTATTTGGTTTTTTTTTTTTTTTTTTTTTTTTTTGGGGGGGGGGGTGGGGGTGTTGTAGAGAGAGATATTTATTGGAGGTCAAAATGCCTTTGCAACATTTGGAATGTGGGCTTTGCTCATTGTGGGGCTCTTTACTCCCCATGCCTGTCACATGCATAGGTGCTGAGCTAGCGTATTATCTTTGTCACTAGATAAATAAACCATTTTTACATTCTATCAATGTTTTGCAAGATGATGAAAATGATAGTGGTTTTAACATTTTTACAAGCTTAAAATTTGTAGGGTTCTTTACTCCCCATGTCTGCCACATGCTTAGGTGCTGAGCTTGTCTATTCCTCCCCCCTGCGACAATCTATAAACCATTTTTATGTAGTATATACATTTAGCAAGATGATGAAAACAAGCTTCATAGTACTGAAATTGGACTTGTAGCAGTAACATTTTAGGGTGACTCCATCTTTATATCTATATTTTAGAAATTCGGGGGATGCTATCTTTATTTTACTGTTGAGTTCTCATCGGTTCATTGTCCAAATCTGACATAGACAAGCAGAACTGGCCAGAATTGTCTCTGTATGGTTGCTGATTTGGGTTTTTGAAATGGCATAATTCTGTGGATGAAAGAGGAATTTATTAAGATCTTGAGATTATAACTGAGGTATGAGGAGAAAAATACTTCTTCAGCATCATACATTGATCTATTAGAATTTAGAGTAAGATCAGGGGTTTTTTTAGCCTCACACAATATTCTTTTTTCATTCATTTGATAGACACTATCAACTTCATTGTGGTGTCCATGGCATGGATTATTCAGGTAATCTAAGGCCATGGTTCCTGAAAAGAATCAGAGCTAGGAGGGAATTTTGATTCTGGTCCAACACCTATTTAATTTGGTAGGGGTGCTTTGAATCTTGAATCCCCATTCCGAAGGAATTGAGATTCCTACTCTCTCCCAATAAAACAATTCCTCCATTTAACCATTGATTGAACACTCCTTCCTAGGCTGGTCAAGAAAAAGTTGTGTAGAGCCAGGTCAAAGTGTTGGCTAGGTAAGCGTCTTATAGTAAGAGGAGTGATTAGTTAGGGTGCGTTTGATAACGATTCTGTTTTCGCGAACAATTTTTTTATCAGAAATGGTTTTTTCCGTTTTTGTTCTCGGAAACAATTTCTGAGTATAAGAATGCACTTGGTAACTGCACAAATTTTTTATTCTCGGGATAGAAATGTGTTTAGTAGAATTGTATAATTTTGTTATTTATTTTATTTTTTAATGCTTTTTTTATTTTTTTTCCTTTTTCCTTTTTTTCCTTTTTTCTTTTCTCTCCTTCTTCCTCCTTTGTGGCTGGTCATCAGCCACGGTGGCGGCCGGCAAGCTCACTGGAGGCTCGCTTGGCCACTGCGAGGGTCGGCCTCGCCGGCCTTTCCCTTGTGACGTTCTGACGAAGTCGCCGGCCCTCATTGGCCGGTCGCCAACCATGGCTGAGGCTAGTGACTAGGCAAGAGGAAGAAGGAAAGGAAAGAGAACAAGAGAAAAGAGAAGAAACGAGAAGAGAAAAGAAGAGAAGAAAAAATTGTTCCTGGGAACAAAAAGTTATTTTTTTCTACTTCTTATTTCTGTTCCAAATCTATAACTTCTTGTTTCTGTTCCAAATCTATTCTCAGGAACAAAAATTTTACCAAACACGTTTCTATTATATTTTCATTCCCTGGAATAAAAGAATAGAAATAATTGTTCCAGGGAACAAAAAATAGTTTTTGCCAAATAGGCCCTTATGAACCCTGTAGATCTCTTCTACCTCTAATTCCCTCACATTTTTAATGTTGTCCTCCCTCTCTTTTCAAGACTGTTGGCCATGTCCATCTGCATGACTCCATACATGTAGCTTTTTGCAATGCTCCTGCTTCTATAAACTTTCTAGTGGATTTCAGTCGGGTTTTCTTTTTCCTATTGCCATGGGCATGTCTTTAAAAAATTGATGGCTTTAACAGTTGACCCTTTACAGCTTGAGATCAGACCCTGTTCCATCCAGTTCACATTAGACAGGCTACTTAGAAAAGTGGACTAGACTCTATCCCTGTTTTCAGTCTTGTTAAGATAAATGCTTGATATTCATCATGGGCTTGTTGCCTGACAACTTAGGCATGGTATCAGGGTTTTAGGTCAAGAATTCTAATATTTGCTCTCCCTCTTGATGTCATTATATGTGTTGATCTTTTTTGTCCTTGTGCTGTTTGATATATTTATCTCTGCAACCTATGTTCCATGCAGAAGGTCAGAGGTAAAGAATGGAGAGTAGCGAGACCTGTTGTTATTGAATAAGTTTGTTCCCTGACAACTTAAGTATCGTTTAAGTCTCTATGAGTTTGTCCAGATATTTGTTTCTTTCTGTATATCCATCTTGCTTCTCGAGATATTTAGCACAGATATCATGGTAGTTGTGAAATATCGAATTCGACATGTATGACACAGTGAAATGTCTTGGAATCTCCATGCTTATAGTTGGTCATTTTGGAGTACATTCTGGAAGTCCTGTGGAGTGTTCGAGTATGTTATGCGACTGGAAGCTATGATAGATATGCTAGAGCTTGGTGAACTTGTGGTTTAGAGATGATTATGGTTTCATGCACTTGGCCTCACCTGTGTTCAACCTTACCTCCCTTTATTGGTCTTTCATTTTTCCTGGAGTCATAAATGGTATTTGCAGAGTTTTGCGAGGAATACTATAAAGGCTGCTTCTCAGAGTGGATCATCTTCTCCAGTAATATTTTATTATTAGGGTTTATCAAAGTAGTGCGGTTATTATTATTATCAAGATATATGAGAAAGCTATCAAGGTAGGTGGACAAGGTTGAAATGGGCAATGGTTAGATGTTTGTACAACAAAAAAGAAAAGTTCCTGGGTGATGATACTTGGCTTTAATTTTCTATTGTAAGCAGTGTACAAATATTTGTCCTGTAATTATAAAGCTTCTATTTAAAGACCCCATTGTTGTGATGTACTGGTTTGTCCCCTAAAAATACTTTTAAAGCTTTGGTTTCTATTGATCGTCTTGTTATCCTGGTTGTGTGACCTGATTGCAATTATTTCCTTTGATGCTGTTTCCTCAGTTTGTCTCTTGCTCAACAACTTACATTGTTTCTTTTGTCTTGGTGACTGTGAAAAAGTTTCCAATCAATATGCTCATGTAAATTGCGGAAACTGTCGGACGATGCTGATGTACCCATCTGGAGCTCCATCTGTGAAGTGTGCAATCTGTCAATTTATTACTAATGTTGGTGTAAGTATCATCAGTTTTCCAGTAGAAGTTATGGCCTCTATTCTCATGTTAGTTTTCACTTTATACTGTGAATTCTGGCTTTTGGAGTTCTTGACTTCCACTTTTTCGTGGAACCAGTTGCATGGGGTTTTCCTTATTAATAATGGGAACCTAAATTTTGTTGTTTTGTCGTTGATCAAAGTATTTGCCTGTGGGCTATTGAACCTTCTCTATGGGGAAATGTCGTTTTGAGCATTTTGAGGGTTAAAACAATTGATTCTCCTAATATGCGCCCCCTGACACTTTATATATTTTTGCAGGCGGGCAATCCAAGGGTTTCTGTTCCAGCACAAAGAATCGATGGACCACAGTCAGGGACAACACCATCTACTTCAACGGTATGGTTTTTCATCCATTTCCTTTCTGGTTAAATTATCACATGACCTTGCAGTTGCAACGTATTGAGCTTCGATCTTTTGACGTGACTTTTTCCCATTTTCTTTGTGGTTCAACCAGTCAATGCCCCAATCTACTCAAACTGTAGTGGTTGAAAACCCCATGTCTGTCGACGAGAGTGGCAAACTGGTAATTCCGCAAATCTCCGCTTATTTCAGAGACCTTATTTTGGTACTCTCGGTGCATGAATTCCTCTTGATGAAATGAAATGAATGGCCAATCTGGATTTGTCTCAGGTGACTAATGTCGTCGTTGGCGTCACAACAGAGAAAAGGTGATATATTGCCAACGGTTGAATATGGATATGGAGATTGTTTGTGCATACCTTGTGAGAAAGACATGACATCAGTACTCCCCAGTCCCCAGTACATTCAGATTCCTGTGGCTGTATTGAGGATCTTGTAAAACTTCGTCTTCATTTGTTTGGCCCTATAGTACTTGTAGAGTGAATAAAAGTCTTGATATTCCTACACGAGCTTGGACAAAAAAGGTTATCTACTTTTATCAGTTGAATATGGAGATGGATATTGGTTTGTATATGATGTGGATAAATAGCATTTTATGTGTACTTCAAGCACATTCATTAGTTCCACGGATATCTGTTGGGCAGCAATATACACTTGTAGAGTGAATGAAAGCACTAGCTCTCAAAGTCCTAGTTTTCGGAACACTGATTACGTGATTCGCTAGGGCTTAATGACTTGAAAATGGTGATTTTGCCTTAATTACGGAGTGCTTCGAAGGTGCTGGCTAATGAATTTGAAGTATCACTTCCGCGTCAGCTTCTCGCGCAAGATGTTACGCAAGAAGTCGATACCGACCTGCGGTCTTGGCTCTCTTATACTTACAAACGTGATTCTAATATACCGGCGGAGTCGAAACCTGTTCAAAAGAGCTACCCTTCGCCAAGCACAGAATCTGGTGATCTTGTTGATGCGAATGCTGAATTGCCCGGGCCTCGATGCATGAAATTCAAATCCAACGAGTTGACTAAACACATCGATGTTGGTCCCTAGCGGTTGGACAGAACATGTACGAGATGGGTTTTCCTGTTCTTGGCTGCATGTGTTCCTATGGATTACGACATATCCCGTATAATGGAAAACGTGATGGAGTTGCACAAAGATGTCTAGGGATTTTTAGCATGAGTTATTTCTCAACCGCCATCAACAATACAGAGAAAGGAGAGTTGGAAATGGTTAGACTACCATTGAACGCAGACCGCTTTGGCTCTTTTGCTCTAGCTTCTTGAGCGATCTCCTATATAAACACTTCGTCGTCTCTCCCATATCAGGCATTGACACCTCTCTTTCTCTCTATCTAATCCTCTCTGTTGCATCCATGGCTCTCGACAATGGAGGGAAGCCCGAGGCCTTGCACAACTCCACGCCGGTATCCAAGGCGCCGAGCAACCTGGTCCTGCTGGTGCTGAGGCTGGTTGCCTTCTTTGCGACGGCAGCAGCGACGGTCGTGATGGCGCTCAACAAGGAGACCAAGACGATCGTCGTTGCGACCATCGGGAGCACGCCTATAAACGCCACCCTTACTGCCAAGTTCCAGCACACCCCTGCGTTCGTGTAAGTCATGCCATTCACATTGAAAAACACTTTTTTATGCAAAGAGGTAGGAGCCAACGAGACTGATTATCAATGTCGACGTAAGCAACCACTGGAGTGATCTACAGATTTTGCAACAGACGAAACGTAGAACACTTCGTTTCTCTACGAGATCAGCTCAAGCTATTAGACTAACTTCACGCGATAACTTTCTCACGACGGATTGAGATATGCGTCGCAGGTTCTTCGTGATTGCAAATGGAATGGCCAGCCTGCACAACTTGCTCATGGTAGTCGTCGAAATCTGGGGACACAAGTTCGACTACAAGGGACTGCGTCTCGCGATGATCGCCGTTCTCGACATGGTATGCATGACCATGTCTGACCATTCTTATTATCCACACGTCCGTTTCATTTCACACCCACGTACAATTCATGTTTATCCGAGACGAGAGACTATACTTCGAGAGCATATCGCGTCGTATAACTATTGTGTAACAAGGTTAAACCGTGGCTGTGGAGCAGATGACGGTGGCTCTAGCGTCCGGAGGGGATGGCGCGGCGACGTTCATGGCGGAGCTGGGGAAGAAGGGGAACTCCCACGCGAGGTGGAACAAGATCTGCGACAAGTTCGGGACCTTCTGCGACCATGGCGCCGGCGCCATAATCTCATCCTTCGTCGGCCTGATCCTCCTGGTGCTCATCACTGCGCTGTCCATCGGCAGGCTGGTGAAGCCAAGGCCTGCCACTCTCTCCCCCGTATAGAGAGAGAGCGAGAGAGATCCGGTAACCCGCGAGGCAAATCTTCCTCGGATCACTCTTCTCCCTTTTGGGCGTGGGATTGATGGCCTTTGTTTTAAGTGTCATGTTTTACCTTGGATCCTTTCCAATGTTTTCACCCTCTGTGTTCAATAACAATGGTTTGGCATTCAACATGGTAGACCTAAATGTAGTAGGCATTTCACCTACCTCATTCCATATGAAGCACCTCACAGTTTTATGTGGTTAGTAACCTATTTTCTGACCTAAGTTTTACCTTAGGCGAGGTGTAAATCCACCTCCAAATGAGCCCCCTAATTCCCCATGATTATTTAACCTGCCCATGGAGAGACAGGGGGAAGACAGGGTCACCCACCCGAGGGTGGTTCTCCCGCCTTTACTTCCCATGAGCAGTCTAAGGAACTGCTCACGTCCACTTTCCTTCAATAGTCCTTGTAAACCTTCAAGGTGCATTTAGTGCTAGGACTTGGCCGGGCCGATTGATATGAGTTTTGTGCTTTTCGTAGAGTTGGTGAGAAGGTTGGGGCGCCTTGATGAGGGGGGTCTGAATTCAAAAGCAAAATATAGGGACAACTCGGATGTATAAACTACCCAAAAAACACAAGTCTAATCAAAATGGTGTAAATTTGGCTTGTCTTCGTGGTATCTCGATGAACTTAACAATTAGGTAACCTAACTAGCATGTCAATCGTTCTTTTTTGTAGTTGATGCACTTTGACTAGAATCCACTTTGACTAGAATCCAACCATATTTGTGGTGAATTGCATATGCGAAGCCGAAAAAGGATAAAATTCGGTTCATCGGGCAATTGAAATCAAAATTCAGTGACCCGAAAGCGAAGTCTACTTTTTTAAGTCAATTTACCAAATTCATGAAGAGATTCGTTGAGCCTCGGAGGCGTGTTATTGATGATTGATGTTGCAGTCAGATTTTGGTGATTGCATGATACTTAATCAACATCATAATTAGTTACTGACCAAAAAAAAAAAAAAAAAACATCATAATTAGTTTGATCAAGCCCAGTGAATTTCAGGACTATCTTAAGTGCCATTTATGCCCACAATACACATGGACCTATATCACAAACAAACATATTTTTCAGTATCCATCCATGTATTCTATATATCCAAAGCCCAGTTAAATTGATGTCCATTTCTCACATGAACAGAACACACTCATCTCATCTCAGTCTCAATGTATAGAATTAAGGATTAAATTTCGATTTCTCAGGGCGATTACCTAACAAAAATCTTCTAGTTTTATGAAGAACATATCCTAGGCTTTGAAATTTATATCCATAATATTTTGCTAAATATCATCCAAATCCATTTCAAGTGCATACGAAAAAAACTGTTTTTTTTTTTTTTTTTAATACATACCGGAACAATTCACCTAACAATTCATGGGCATTAGAGTAAACAAGCAACGGAGTACGATCATTCTGTCAATACAAAGAAAAATATATGCTTTTCTATCTATGTAGGTGATTATAGAAAAACCAAAACCCCATTGTTTCACCGAAATTTAATCGATGGCAAAATATCCTTTCCCAAAAGTCGTTCTTCGGCTTTTGATGAGAGGAGATGGGTTTTGTAGCAATTCTAGATAGGAAATATCTAGGCTAACAAGAAATAATTGTAAACCTTTATTTTGAACTTTGAACTAAATTGTACGTACAAACTGTGCCGGAAAGACAATGGAGCTTTCTATACCCGTTAAACTGCCTTCCTCCTCATAGGACCAAAAATACCCTCATAGCTTATTCTCTACCTTTTCTAATTCTTTTCGTTGCTACGAATTATCGACGATTACATAGACTTCACTATGTTGATGGTTTCTTCAAATCCATTATCTTATTGGTTGTGGTCGAGATTGTTGACTCAACTTTTGCCGATTCCTTCACAATATCATTGTCGATAATGATTCATCAATAATTCAATCTTCTAAACGTATGTATGCTGCTTTTGTTTCTAATTATTCGTCTTAAATCCATACTTCGATGGCCTTGGAAATTATAATACCGTCATTCGCGCAATGGGGGTGACTCTATGGGTACATGAGCGCACGCGCGAATTTTTTAACTATGAAATGAATTATAATGTGAAGTGTTTTTATCGGGACATAACCCTAATGCATGGCAGATTAAAGTAACGTTCATTGTCAATGACATATTAACTAACCATAACGACACATGGTAAATTATGTCGACCACAACGACATGGCAACAACGTAAAGTTACAATGACATGGCATACTGCGATGACATGGCATATATTGTGTTACGACACTTATGATGATGTGGCAATCCTCACAACTAGAGCTGTTAAAATTCTTAATCTATATGTAATGGGCTGAGTTAATAGATTGGTTAGTTATATTCAGTAAATGAATTGTAAATAAGTTTAAAAATAATATAGGTGTTAAAAGGGTTTACAATTTATTGAAATCCAACTCATCTTTATAACTCTTTTTTCATTCTCTCTCGTTCACACTCAATTTCGCCTTCTATCACTCTATACTCTCATCTCAGTTTGGGTATGAGTTTTCATAAATTAAGTTGAATATGGAAGTATTTTGATAATATGAGTTGAGTTAGGTATGATTTAGAAATAGATCGAGTTGGCTATATCATTATTTTTACATTGCCTGTAAATGGATTTATTTGGGTCAAATCATATTTGATCAGGTTTTATTCACCCGTTTAACACGTCTATTGCAACGTTGGGACACTTGCCTTGACCCGTCATCTCCTCCCTCTTGATAATCATCAAATCACATTGGTGTGTACTTACTTCTGTTGACCACTAATTTTTCTTTTAAAAATTTTGACATTAGTCATTTGTGACTTCGATTTATTTATTTATATATTTAAATTTTTTCAAAATCTGGAAGTTACCGTTCCCATGAGAGAGACCAGATGACGTTAACGACACCACCATCCTCGGACACCATTTCACATGGCAAATCAAAAGTCATCTTTGACTTGGGGATTATAATCTCTTCCCCACCCCCCAATGATTACGGGTAAAGGAACAACTTGAACATGATTAATGATTGATCAGAGAATCAACGGCCCACATGTCACTTCCCGATTTTTTTATAAATTAGAAAAATAGAAATTTGAAGTTTCCACATGCATTTGCATGTTCTTTTGAGCCTATAGATCTAAGACTTTCCCCTTCTAATGCAATTTCAAATTTTTTTCCTAATATTTCCCACATTCTAGAGTCCCTTGATTCTTAAGTATATTACATGGGAAAAAGTACCCCAGCCATATGATCCCCTTGATTATTTATAAATGGATTATTAGCTGTAAATATAATAAAAATGAGAATAATTACTTTTATGGCCTAACTACATTGCTTCTGATGTGCTCTTTATATTGCTTGCACTTGACCAAGTCCCATGAATATAAATGAGAAAATTTTCCTCTCACAAGCTCATAATGCTCCTACCTCTTTTCTTTAGGTCTCTGAGTTAATCTTGTTTATTCATTTGATTTGATTACCGGTTATAAATCCATTAAAAATAACCTAAAAGTATATGATAATCGAAACTACTTCCTCTTCTATTTGTTTGACTACTAAATGATCTTAAACATCTAAATGGGTCGGATATAATAATAATATATATAGTAGTGCAAGAGCATGCATAATTAATAGTGCAATAGATGTTATCTTAGATCACCTTTTCTCTAACGAATTAAGTCCACCTTCTCAACATGGCTAACGATAGATCGTTTACATGGGATAATGGAATCTGAATTCAACATTGTATATGTCGGTGAGACAACATTAAAGCATTCATGATTGTGGAAATCGGGTCTAAACTTGCCCTAGCCCTTCTCATGTATGGACTACTAAGAGTGTGATTCTTCGGGGAGTGCAATGCGTAATTTCTTTTATTTGATTCATCCATATTTATTTTCTCTTTTCTTGTAACCATCTTTCAACTAAGCCTGATTTCGGTCTTTGGTCATGTGAGAAAGAAATTAAAGTTCACTGACCACCAACTTGGAGTAAAGTACTTGGTGTATCAGCCAATATTTACTTCTCTGCTCTCTAGAAATTCTGATCAAAGTTATAATCAAACCTGTCAGTAGGCACTCCAAATGAGGACATTCAACCTCTTTTCCCCCTCATCAAGCAACAGCAGACTGACATCTGCAAATTTGGGTTGCACTCAAGGATGAACTTTTTAGCCATTGGTCAGTGGAAAAAAAGCCTATTCTAATCCAGAGATTAATTATTATTTAAGGATAAATCCCAAATCAAATCATGAAAATTTATGGCCCAATCAAAGTCAGAGATGGGTCAGTCGGTCCATGTAGGTTCACATGTGAATTTAAGGTGAGAGATAGGCAGAGAATATTGTGGAGCAAAGGGTGGCACGTGACAGGGGCTGACCCACGTGTGACCCATGTGATTGGATGCAGGTCAAAAAAGATGGAGAGAGAGAGAGAGAGGACCAAAGGAAACATGTCCACATACACCCTTTTAGCATCATTTTATCAAATAATAATTAAATAATTAGCAGACCCATACTCTAATTTTTTTTAAAAATTGGCAGAAATTGTGGGAACATGCTTGTAATAATGACATTGTGCCAACTACAACTAGAGGACGACCAAACGTATCTTTATGGTATCCCATCAAAAAGCAAGAAGGGAATATTAAAAACTGAAATCGAAATCGAAATTGGAAATGGAATTGGAATTTTTAAAGAAAAGAGCTCAAGCTAGGCATTACATATATTGATTTTATAGCCTATGCTTTAATAGCAAGGGAATCTTCACACACTATATATTAGTATCACCAACTAAATTTTCTAACGAAAAGGGGGAAAATAAAATCTATAAAGCAAAAAAGAAAAATTGCATGGGGGGGCAAAAGAAGGAAATTCCAGCACACATCACATGGAGGGGAAGAGGAATCATTGCCCACTATCCCCATGTATATGTTACATGATCTACTTGGACAAAATAGGAAAGATTTGGTTGTCTCGAAAATGGCCGAAAATCAGGGAGGAGGGGCTTTGATGCATGACGGGAGAGCGGTGGCTCAATGGTGTGGCGCGGCGGCGGCCGGTGGTTGCGGTGGCTTGCATTGGTAGCACTTGGCGAAGAGACCGAACGTGTCGACTTGCCTGACGAAGTTGGTCATGCTGGCCCAGCCGCCGAACCCGAAGCCCACGACCAAGACCCATCCCACCACGAAGGCGTTGATCACGTACATGGCCGTCCAGCTTGGTAAGAAGAACGGCGGCTTTTCCGCGGCATTCTGCAAATCAATCAATTGAGAAGACGAATCAATATCAAAGATCTTAAAATTTAGCCAAAGTTTGGTATCTTTTGCTTCACTTAGGATGCCACCGGCCGCTCTTGATGCTAATCATTGAAAGGGGGAATTTCTAAAGTCCAAAGTATGGTGAAAATTTATTTGACTATTTGACAATTATGGTTGATTTTGCTAGGGGTTCTCTCACATGAGATGAGACATTGGGTCAACTCAGACAGCTCACGCGAGACATAGTACAACAGTCCAATTGCTCCACATAACTAATCGAAAGGGACATGCCCATCCATGTCTTCTCATCTGGGCCAAGATCTTGCCAAATCCAATCTCTTAAATGCGCCCCCCCCTCTCTCTCTCTCTCTCTCTCCATGATGTAATTTCACTCACTCCAACATTAACACTCTAACACTAATTTTTCATTAGTTCACATGAAGATAACACATTGTATGGAACATAAATTAATGACAAACACATTGAAATTTCACTTCCAAGATCCGTCGATCGGGGTAAATTTAGAATTAGAGTGTACCTGACGGGCGGAGGCCTTTCGGTAGGTCAGCATGTGGGCGAGGGAGGGGATGATGTAGACCGTGAAGCTGACGAGGAGGGCGCCGACGGCCGAGTTGATGGGGCCAAAGAAGGGGAAGATGATGGCCAAGAACCAGATGGGGATCACCACCGGCAGCCTTGCCAGCGCCCTCATGCACATGCTCTTCGTGTCGTGCATCCCGATCACCTTCTCCCACACGAAGTACAGCGGCGTGCACGCGAACCCGAACGTTATGAACTGCGAACGATCAATCACGAATCATGAGACTATGACGCACTTCCGATACTTAAACTTGATTAGTAGTTCGCAATCACTCAGCCTATGAAATGCACCTCAGATGTGTATA
This sequence comes from Eucalyptus erythrocorys, assembly GCA_014182555.1. Lineage (NCBI taxonomy): Eukaryota > Viridiplantae > Streptophyta > Magnoliopsida > Myrtales > Myrtaceae > Eucalyptus > Eucalyptus erythrocorys. The sequence continues at coordinate 15,039,389 of CM024597.1, read as the reverse complement.
CATTTTAGGTGACATGTCATGGTCTCATACGGATGAATTCAATGACATTGACTTCTCTACAACGAGAAATAGTAACCATAAAAATGACCCTTTTGGCGTGTATCTTGTAACATATAGAGACAATAGTACATAATTGCCCTAACGACGGCCGGCCGGAAAAAAAAAAAAAATGTTGGTCGGCGGCACAATACCTGATGAATGAGCATCAAGATGACGGCGGCATCACGGAATCCATTCTTGGGGAGGAGGGAGAAGGCGTTGGAGTGGTTGAGGAGCTCGTCGCCGAAGGCCCAGTACACGGCGGTGGCCGACGGGATCGTCAGGGTGAAGACGTACAGCGTGGCCATCAAGTAGATGTACTTAAACTTTTGGGGCTTCCACATTGCATGCATGATCTCCCTGATCAAAAAGAAAGAAAAAACTTTAAAAAAGAAAGCACAGGAAGATTTCACCCAAAACTAAAAAGAAAAAATACTACCCATTTTTTTTTTCTAAAAATGGAAACACTACATAAATTTGAAAAAACATAAAAAAAAATCAATACCAAGAAATTAAAAATAACATATTTTCCTGTGTTTTTTCTCATATTCAATTAGACTAGTTGAAGCCTTTGAAACCTGAGGACACGGGGAAGTACGAGAGGACTGAAAATAGAAAACGCTTTTTCGCTGTAGTCTTTTACAGACGAGAAAAAAAAAAGGATTTTTATAAATTTCTTTGCTTTTTTCCAGCTTAGAAAAAGGGTATGAAAAAGGCGCAGTGTTTTTTTTGCATGATTTCGGCCGGTGTCTCGGACTCCGAGTTCGCCGGCAAAAGCAGCGAATGGAAGCTGGGAAGCTGCGCTTTTGTTGAAGTTCGAATCGGATCCCATCCGATCGTTCGAGAAAAAACACGTCGAATTCCACTAATTTTTCTTTGCAAGAAAACGTGAAAGAATAAAGGGTCGAGAACGGCGGAAAATGCGAGCAACGAATGCGGAATGGAAGAGCGTACACCGTCACGGCGTGGCCGCCGAAGGTATAGAGGATGTTGGTGGCTCCGGTGAAGTACAGCACCAGCTTGTTCGGCCCCGTGTGCGTCACCCCCTCCACCTGCCATGGATTCAATCACCACGGAATCTCTTTTAGCAACTCTTTTTTTTTTGTTGTTGTTGTTGTATTCGATTCAATCTCATGAGCAAAAACGAGGAAGGAATCCGGAGGGGGGCCGGCGGGGTGTTACCTGGCCGTGGACGAGGGCGGCGATGGCCATGTACCAGGCGGTGTAGGTGGTCATGCCGAGGCCGAGGAAGGACCAAATCCGGTAGTTGTGGAAGGAGGGGATGAACACCGTCGTGGCGCAGCAGGCGCCGAAGATGTAGGTCCAGGTCCGCTTGTCCAGGTGGTCGTTGATGTAGTATATGTTGCTGCGGGGCGAACACGAATGCATCATGATCAGTACAGAATCTTCTCTCGTGCGCATTGATCTCGCGCGTTCGTGAAAAAATGGAGACACGGGTGATTTTCTGTCTACTGATTCGATGCATACCTTGCGCAAGCGATGAGCTGAATGACGGAACCGAAGAGGAGGAAAGTGCAGTTGAAGGCGAGCCCCACGGCTTTCCAGTACGGCCCGAGCAACCCGTCCAGCACTTCGAACCACTGCAATCGATCGATCGATTCATTCGCTTTATTATTATCTCGTCTCTTTTTTGTCTATGGAGGGGAAGTTGAAGAGGAGGAGACGGAGGAAGAAGAGGGGGACCTGAATGACGTGGTTCTTGAAGCTGACGTTCTCTTTCTCCTTCCTGGTTCGGTACTCAATGTAGAGGACACTGATGAGGTACGCGGTCCAGCTTCCCAAGAGGCCGTAGAAGATCTGCAAGATGATCCCCGACGTCATCCCCAGCTGCGAGAACGAGTACGGCAGCGTCAACAGCACTTGCGCCACCTGAAACGAAACCAATCGAGAAGAAGAGGGGAAAAGCCTATGAGATTCTGGGGTCAGATCGAGCCGAGCGAAAAGACGGGGGGGTGCGTTCTCGATTTTGGATGTTTACTTGATTGGAGGCGCAGCTGAACCAGGCGTCCCAGGCGGAGCCGCCGTGCCAGAGGAAGCTCTTGACGCTGAACGCGGAGGAGCTCTCGTCCGCCCCGCCATCCTCCAGCGCCCTGTCGTGGCCGTCCTTGGCGAGGTTGAGCTCTGCCTCGGTCGCGTTGGCGACGATGGCTTCCGATTCTGCTTGCTTCTGACCCAACATTTCCTTCGTTTCGCACGCTCCCACGTCTCTGTCTGTCCTGCGCGAGCACCAGCATGAGCATGAGATCTCCAACACAAATGATTACACATACATATAATAAAAAGAAAGAAAGAAAGAGAAGGACGCTCGTTCAGACAAGTGACCAAAAAACAAAAGAGAAAAACAGCGAAACCCAAGAAAAATGCCTACTGAAAGAACCCAGCTTTTCCAAGACCCCAACACACCCCCTCCCAGATCCGAAAACCCATCCCCCGTCGCAATCTCTTCGAACCAGAAACATCCAAAATTCCTCACCTCGTCTCCGAAACGTCACGTTCTTGACCTGCGGGGCAAAAGGGTCGGCCGCGTTTCCCAAGGGTCACTCGCTCGACTCACTCACTCACTGACTCTGTTTCACGTTCTCCCTGCGCTGGGGGCTTTAAGAAGAAAAGAAAGAAGGAAAGAAAGAAAGCGTAGAGCCGACGGAGGGGCAGTGCTGCTGCAGAGCAGAGGCGGGAGGCGGGGGGGCTTAAATGGTCGAAATAATTGAAGACAGAGACAGAGACAGAGAGGGAAAAGGACGCAAAGATCTGTGCTGCCCTCGGTGGCGCTGGTGGGAAGGGGAGGGGAAAGAGAGAAAGCTCCCGACTTTCGTATTAATGCGCCACCCAAATTCGCCTCCGCCAAAAGCAGCCCCCCCGAAAGACGGCGGGCGCTGAGTAGTACTCGCCTCAAAAGCAGCGAAAATCTGGGGCGTTTCAGGTCGGAATTCAATGGTCGTCGCAGCAGTTCAGGGGAAAGGAAAAAAAAGCACGCCCAGCACAGACCCCCTCCCCACTCAAACCCTTTTTTATACGCACGCAACTCAGCTCAGCTCAGCTCCGCACAGCAACGACGTGAAAATGCAGAGAGAGAAAACCCACAGAGAGAAACAGAGAGAGAAGAAGTGGGGGGGGGGGGGGGCTTTAAGGAGGACTGAGCTAAAGAAGAGTGCCTCCCGATTCCCCCAGTTTTATAGCGTTTTAAAAACTGCTTTCAACGGTTCAAGACCAGATCTTTAATCCCGGGTTTGTTTAATTATATGATTAATTAAAAAAATAATCACTTCGACTGAACTGGATATTTCTGGTACCTGTCATCGCCACATGATCAATCATGCTGCAGTTTTCGCAATAATCCGAATGGGCCCCCCCACCCTTCTTTTTTTTTTTTTTCCTCCGCCGTTGGATCGCCGCGAAGGGGAAAAATTCCCCGCCGTTCGATCGATCCCGGGAAAAAAACGTTCTGATCTTGTATTTTATTTTATTATTCGAGTACACTCTGTGTATGTGTTAATGGCTGAAAGGGGGGTGTGATTTGAGCAGCGGTTGAAACGCAGCTCAGATCCAAATCTCAGTCAATTATTCCAGGAATTGGCATTTTTCCAATTAATTCCTAATTCTTTTTCATATTCTTCTAATTGCCCTTTTTTTCTATTATTTACTATTGAGGTTTTGAGTTCATCGAGGATTCATCAACTTCCCCCCGGTCTCCCCCACCAGTGGTGGAGAATCGCCACCATTAACTAACCTCGACTGCGTAAAATTATAATGCCGAGAGGTTTGTTCCAAGAACATTTATTGAGAGGTCCCATAAATTATATTTTGGAATAAAATTTATAAAAAAATGTCTTGTGGGTATTTGTAAAGATAAGTCATTTCAAGTGAATTTGCACTTTTCGGTAGGGAAAATGTCACAAATGGTCCTTGAACTATTGATAAATGTCCGATTTAGTCCCTGAACTTTCAATTTGCTCAATTTGGTCCCTGAACTATTGATAAATGTCCGATCTAATCCCTGAACTTTCGATCGGCTCAATTTGGTCCCTAAACTATTAATAAATTGTCCGATTTAGTCATTCGTTACTGTTTTTTTTTTTTTCTTTTTTTGTGCTTTTTCTCTCACGAATGACTAAATCGGACCATTTATCAATAGTTCAGGGACTAAATTGAGCCGATCGAAAGTTCAGGGACTAAATTGGACATTTATCAATAGTTCAAGGACCAAATTGAGCAAATTGAAAGTTCAAGAACTAAATCGGACATTCATCAATAGTTTAAGGACCATTTGTGACATTTTCCCTTTTCGGTACTTTTGTTTTTTTCTCGCGTTATGTGCGATACACTCTTTAGAAATCGAATCATCTTCTTGTTAAGCGTACTTAGCAAGTGTTCCGGGCTCTCGTTAATAAGACCCAAAGAGAAAACGAGATTTAATAGTGAGTGCTTGGAGACAATTGTTGAACATCCAAATACAAGAAATTTTGTCATTTCAAAAAATTGCTTTTTCTTGGGTTATATAAAATCAACATGTTTGAAATTAAACCATCCACCTGGGTGACGCAGTTGGCTTTGGCCCCGTGGCGTCGCGGGGGGTGACTTACCAGTGGCACGTGTGTGTGTGGTGGCAAGCACGTGTCGCCCCCGGTGGTTTACTCCGGCATCCGGCCGTGCGGGGTTCCCTAGGTCAAAAAAAAAAAAAAAAAAAACATGTTGGAAATTAAAATGTTTTTTCGTTAGATGTGGATAACAAGTGTCCTCATGGCACTCATTAGAAAAACCATTTTCATAAAATGTATGATCAACATCTTAAAAATAGAAATTCTCATTATAAATTACACTTTCTATGTGATATGGGTGACTTTTAGATGTTTTTTCTTTTTGGATATTCTTGATGTCTCGACTTATGCTATTACTATTTTTAGTTGCCTTGGTCAGTACTCTAAGGAAACTCGGTAGCGAATCTCATATATAAATATGCAAATCTTGAGCTAAATCATGCAAAATTTATATATTCTTAAAGTATGAATATATTCAATTATCTACATTATTAGATATGATACGTGATTGACATTGGATGGCTCATAAACGTTTGCTCGAGTAAATTCTCTCCAATACACATTTTCACCATCAATCGATGAGTGTATAGATTAATTTTCACGTCAAGGGATCTAGTAACAATATGTGATTATGCATTTTCTTTTTAAATGGAGAAAAGATAAATTATAAGTTTATTCTCCCTTATTGTCGAGGTCGATAGTTTGAAAACCTTCAATTGCTAGCGTCTTAGGGAAGCCATGGTGGTGGGGTCCTGTACTAGTCTCTCCCAGGTATTAACGTTTGGTCCGAGGTGTTGTCCGGGCATTGTACGAACCATCGATTGCCGATTAGCGTAAGCGAAAGGCGGGTCTAACGGATCCTAAGTATTAAAAAAAAAATTATAAATTTATGGTTGTCTTGTCTTCTCATGATACGACTCTTCTTAGCAATGTATGAAACCACATACGTCGATTATTGGGAGTGAGGAAATTGTGACATTAAAGTTTGGTAAGCTCCAATTTTCTTATCAATAAAAGATTTTGTTTACAAGTATTCTATGAAAAGTAATTTCAATTGGAAAAAAAGAAGAAGAAAGTACTGACCATTCTCGTGCTTTACCGAATCGAATGCTCTAAAAATTGAAATTGCTCCAAATCAAATAAATTTTTAATAAGCATCCCGAGGGCACTCAAAATTAGACACTTTTATGAAAAATACTTTCTTAAAATCGGCCAAAAAAAAAAAAAAAAAAAAAAAGGGAAGGGATCGTGAGTTGCACGCGCCGCAGAAGCGCGTCGCCATTGTGAAATCTAAATAGCGGGCCGCCCTATTGAACCAATCGCAGGAGGCCCAATTAAGAAACGGTCGATTCTCTCTCTCTCTCACCTTTTTTTCCCACTTCCATCGCCGGAAAGGAAAACGGAGTGGAAACAAATAATGGGGAAACAAATAAAGTGGAAAAGAGGGATAGCGATAGAAAACACTTCTCTTAAAAAAAAAAAAAAAAAAAGAAGAGGATAAAGAAGTTATAAAATAAAAATGATCAATGGGTTTTTTTTCATGGAAAACAAATTATTTGAAGAATATTTTTGTTAAATTGATCGTTCATATTTCTTGAAATAATCAATTAATGGAACTGTTTTCATTATATTTAAAAATTCTTTTATAGATTATGGAAATACTTATGATCGTTCATTTTTATAAGTGATATGGCCGATCCATTTCAGAAAAAATATATTTTAATTATTCATTTTTCGCGAAACAAACTGAGTCTAAGTTCATTGCCCATAGACATATGTGTTTTGAGCTAGTTTTGTGATCGCAAATTTTCATTTGTCGATGGTTCAACATCGAATGTATAATTTATTCTGTAGACTTGACTGTGAATTTAATAAAAAAGAAATTCCGAAAATAAAAGAAGATGGGGCCAACATTTGGGCTTTCCAATTTTATTAATCCTAGTTGGCCAAAGGATAGAGCTCATCAATTCTTTATGTCTGTTCACCATTAAGAACTTGCACGCCATCATTATTGACTAGAAGTAGAATTCTTCCTTTTTCTCGAAGTATGGTAAAACAGCACATTAGTATAGGGAAGCCCTGATTGCTTGTTGGGTCATGTTAATAATTATAACTACAAGAACATTATTAAGAACGTAGCAAGCAGGGAATAATTTGGTTTTTAGCATATTCATTACGTATCATGAGAGGTATCAATGCTTTGAGATTAATCACTTAAACAAACATTATTGAGAATCATTCTCTTGGTAAACTCCTCCTTTATTAGGTGAAGCAAAAGGGATATACTCAACCTAATGTCACTGACCAAAAAAAAAAAAAAAAAACCTAATGTCAACTTTTTTTGACCTGCTGGCCCCTAATTTGAAATTAATTAAGGAAAAAAAAAAAAAAGAGACAGACAAGTTTCAAACTTACCAAAGATTTGAAGGACCGGCTTCACCGTCCACAAACACCAACATAATCACTTGACTAAATTTCGTATTTAAAAGAATAAAAATTTATATATGGTTTTAATCTTTGCCAAAAAGAAAAAAAAAAAAAAACTGGGGCCTGTTTTGGAACCAGACTCGTCGGAAAGTGATCACCGTTTTATGTATAATTGATGCTTTGAAAAATAAATAAATAAAAATCCCTCCGTATGTGTGCTTTGCAAGATTTATGGCTCATGAAAAGCCGAGTTTTACCACATATGGTCATTCGGTAAAAATATTAAGGGCCTCTTGAATGAGTGCCCTGAGGTAATTATGCAGTTCAGGAGGGACAAAAAGCACGTCAAAAAAATCGGTGTTTCTATAGTGGAATCATAAAATGATGTTACTATGATTTTACATTAATTGTGTTACAAATAAGAAAATCTTATGTGATACAATAGGACTATTTGAATTACAAGATTTTTAAAGGGAATTTAAATCAGAAAATATTATTTGTTCTTAAGCCGTGCCATATGATGAGAAATTACGAGGATATTAGATTTATTTATGTAAATATTGAATAGAATAATTATTTTTTTGGACACGTATAGGATTCTTGACATGTTAAATCATTAATTGGATAGAGAAAGGAGATGAAATAAGTTCATAATTGACGTATTTTTATCAAAGTAAAATACATCATATGTTTAGTAACTTTATAATTATTTTCACCGCAAAAGAACGAGTATTTTTTCTGTAAGTTCAACCATCCTTTCTAGCAACGGTTTTTACACAAAGTACGTTCAATCTATCTTTAAAACCTGTAAGATCATCTCCATTTTCTGCCAAAAGAATGGTCACCTAAATACACATTTTTTATTTTTTATAAATTAAAATATCATATTTAAGTTCAACAAAATTACTTTTTTTTTTTTTTTTTCATAATTCAGTGGTGTGAATGCATATTCCAGCTACTTGGAATATGCTAACCCCATTTACCCGTTAATCCCATATGCCTTTGGTTCTTTGACCAAGAACAATTTGCACAAATTTAATAAGATTTAAATAGGCGACCCGGTTCTTGAATGGGAAATTCTCCGACGTCCCAATTACTTCTAGTGACCTAAAGGAGTTAAAATATATATATTTTAGTTTGTCAGAAAATTTAATTGAGTGGCTTTTGTGCCATCCCAACCCAACACCATACAAACTGAGCACTTGACTTTTACCATTGAGAGAGACTGAGGAAATGAGCTCACCAAATTCAAACTTTGAGGACGTAAGTGGTGTGAAGTAATTATGACTCAAATTGAACATTTGTTAGTATATATAAAATATGTATGACGACACTCGAAATGGATTGTTACTGCTGGTCATCCTTTCCTAGCCTTTTTATATTTGTAGAAAACTTACAATTAAATTTTGGAAACGACTTCTTTTAAAAAATCATAAATTCGTACAATTGATCCTATGCGCTTTGACCTTGTGCTTAGGCTAAGGACTCATGAGTTCAGTCTCAAATCCCTGGTGCCTATGTCTTGGACCTCGATGGCCAAGGCTAGGAGCCCGATGCCTAGCCTTGAGACTCGCTTGCTGAAATAAGATGGAGAGTTTATATTTGAGACTTTATATTCAATGTGTGCTTCATAATTTTTCCGAAACAAGTATCGAAAAGCGACTTCCATACTTTGCAAAATAGAGACAAACATAAAAAACAGAAATTATTTTCCCTAAAAGTAAGTTCTTCGAAAAAAAACAAAGCGAAAACTTTTTTTTTTCTTTTCTCCTTTTGTCATTTGACTCCAAACTCCAAAGAGAGAGAGAAAAAGGGGCCGTGGCGCCGATGGTCAAAATTTTGGGACGGCGCTCACCTAAAACGGAAGCGCCTTTTTGACTTACCGCGACGGCTCGAGCCAAGCCGAAAAGAGAAACGGGGGCCGTCCGCCGCCGAGCCGAGCCGAGCCGGAGCCCCAGCGCGAGCGGCTCCCCTAGCCCCGCACGCTCGAAAAGCGCCGAAAGAAAGAGAGAAAAGAAAGACACGCGCGCACGATGGAAAAAAAGCTCATCATCTTCTTCTTCCCCCAAGCGAGCAATCCACGCCGTTGGTGCCTCGTGACCCGAAGATCGCCCTCCAGATCCGACGGCTTTGATTAGGTCCGCCACCAAGCGTCGCCCCGTGGGGCCCCACCTCCCCTCCACTCCCCAATTATAATAAAAACGATTTATCTCTTTTTCCCTTTCTTTTCCTTTTTTGGCCTTGTTTTTCCCTTCCTTTTCTCTTTTTTTTTTTTCCCTTCTTTTTCCACTCCTTTCCCTTTCACATCCATCCCCCCCCGGTGCGTCATACAATAGCCCAAAAAAAAAAAGAAAAAAAGTTGAGGGAAATTAAAACTGGGATTTTATTCAATCCAGTGCAAAAAATATTTAAAGTGGCTTGCATAGACCATCTTCTAGTATTATCATATTAAATGCAATCCAATATTTTATTCAAGTCCTAATTTTTATATTCAAGACTTAGAACGTTGATTTCTAGTCTTATGTATAAAGTGGCTTGCATAGATTGTGCGTCATATGATAGCCTAAAAAAAAAATTGAGAGAAATTAAACATGACTTTTATTTTCCAGCCATCTTCTAGTATCATATACAATGCAACCCAACGATAATAAAAATATTTTATTAAAGTCCTAACTTTTATAGTGGGGAATTAGACAGTCAATTTTTAATCTTCGGTATAAGGTAGCTTGTATAGATACACTATAAAAAGAGCGAGCGTAATTTGGTCAAATTTTAGGCATCTAATTTGATTATACAACTTAAAAAAAAAGCTCAATTGAATCTACTTGCTCGGACCACAAAATTTCACGAAACACGTTCTATTTAATGACTGCAATTTTGTGATCTGCGGGGAAAAAATAAGGAGAGGGAGAGCGTGGTCTTGAATTATAATTCTATGGAATTGTGATAAAAAATTCGTCTGCATTGGCAAAAAATACAAAAAACAAATGAATTAAAGTAATGTGGCAGTATCCCATTGAATTCTCCCTCAGAAATAGTATGATTGAAAAAGTTAAAGTTAGGGCCACGCAAGAAGAAAAAAAAGGCCAGAAATCCGCCGCCGACATCCATTGCACTTCAAATTAAAGCCAAAGTTTGAAAGGAAAATTAAAGACAAGTGAAAGTTCCGCCTCGTGACATGCATGGAATATAATGTACGTCCGATGAGACCTAGGTGGACTTCATTTTCACATTACAGTCAAAAAACAACGAACCGATTGCTCCCACTAGAATCTAGTGGCGGTGGCGGCGGCGGCGGTGGTAGCCACCGTGACGGGGCGGCGAAGGTGGTGGAGCCACCGTGGTCGGAGGCCAAAATGATTAAAAAAAAAAAAAAAAAAAGGAAAAAGCAAGGAAGGAGGAAAAGGCATGTAGAAAGGAAAGACATGTTACTCGTGCCCCTCGCAAAACCCTCGCCAAGGCCCCGTGCAAACGGGATTTGTCGGCTCCACACGCGCGCACAACCACTTCTATTTCTTCTTCACTTTAGAATTCGTCAAAATAAAACGAAAAAGTAGAGGAAGAAAAGAATAAAACTTATTGAAATTGCCTTGAGGATAATTATCATCATAGCCTTATGTCGGAAATCACCATATTGAAGGCCAGCACTACCCACTTTTTTGTCTCCATGAAAGCCAGTCGGCTCGACAAAAGGGTTTTTACTAAAAGGAGCGTCAGCATAAATCACGAGAAAAATTACCAATTCAAACCGAAATCTAATCACGTTTTCAACGTAACATCAAATTTTTTAGTTAAAATGTCTGGTCATTGCTGGCCGTTCTATTTGACAAATTTTAAGGAGTTTTCAAGTTATCTATTCGTGTATGCCTTCTCAGAGTTTTCAGATTCCATAATTTTGGATGAAACAAATTTGTGATATACCAATGATTCCTACTCGGCAAATTTTGAGGATTTTTTAAGTTATCTATTTGTGTAAGGCTTCTCATAATTTTCAGATTCCATAATTTTGGACGGAACGAACACGCGGTATCTTTCTTGACTTTGTTTCTAGATAAATCCCCCAAAATAAAATAAAAATCTTTCGAGCGAGGAAAAAGGGGCGAAAGGAAGATATCTCTTTTTACCAACCTTAGAAGATCCTTTTGTGGGGGGAAGTGACTAGACACTTTGACTATCAATAGAGAAGGGGAAGAGAGCCGTTCGGATTTTGTCAAACCCCATGAAGAATAAAGAAAAGAGAGAAAAGATCATGTCTTGCTGTGCTCTCTCTCTTTTCTTTCTAGGGTAAAGTTAGTGGGAGAAGTAATGATTAGTGAATGGATTTCGACGCCACTTATCTCCATTTCACACCTCGTCACGAGGACCAAACTTTGGGAATATGTTCCCATTACGTGCTTCCCCTCACGTGGATCTCGACCCCCTACTTGTTTGCCGATTCCATGGATGTGAAATTGGGAAAAAAAGAACGGAATTTTTTAAGGAAGATGACCTTGTTTTCAAGACCCCTTTGGATTTCCAATTGAGGACCATCGATCGGGAAAATAAATACAAATTTTCGTGCCCTCTTTCGAGCACGAGCTTCACTTGCACACATAGATAACGGAATAAGAAAAAAATTGCATTTTCACACGATGGGTTTTCTCGTGAAGCATGTTTAGTAACTTCTCTCCACATATAAAGAGAGGTGACGAGATTGAATCCGGTAGAAAGGTCGGAGAGTTTAAGGAATGTTAAGCGAATAATGCTTCTTTAGTTTCGTTCTGGCCAGTACAAAGGCGTCGAAATCTTTCTTGCCAAATTCCTCTTTTTCTACGAAGAAAAAGAAATAAAATTCATTTTGGCATCGTCCCTTCTTTTGGACTTTTCCTAGAGTAGGAGGTCAAAAGTCTACGCGAGGTCATTATAAGTTATGTGTTATCATTATTTAGTCGCTAATCAATGAGCTTATAACGAGCAAAGAAGCAAAGCAGAGTGTAGCTGAACTCTCAAGCAAGCCTTTTTGTACCTCTAAGAGGTTGACCCGAGGTAGAGCCATGTAGCCTCTAATTTGGGTGCTGTTCCACGTAAAGAAGACCAATAATGATGTAGTGAGTAACAAGTATTATTCAATGTCCAAATGCGTGCTGCAAGTCCTAATTATGAGTAACAGTAAAATTGGATTTAATAATTTTTCTTTAAGAAAAAGTCACCAAAAGCCCCGAACTATGTTCAACGTGATACATTTATGTTAAACTTTTTCTTCTGATATCCAAAACCCCTAACTTATATCTGTATGACACATTTATTTTACGATAGAACTTCATTGTATGATATTCCATAAAAAAAGATATCATTTTTATTTCATTTAAGTCAACTAGGTGCTATGTCGACATCGCTTGCCTTCTATCGTTCATATAGATATATTTTTAATAGTGCTCATTGACAGAATTTTGATAGAGAGTAAATATATCACGCATGTACAAATTTGAGAGTTGTGTTACAAAAAAAAAATTTAAGTAAATGTGTCAAATTGGTATAATTTTGGGGTTTTTTCCCCTCCTTTTCCTTTTGTTTTGGACCCAAGAAAAAAACACACACGCAATCCATGCTACAAGTCCTAACAATTGTATAATACTAATCATGGGCAACCCTAAGAGGAGAATTTATATTGTTAATATGGAAAATGACGGGCAATTTATTTGCTTTAAGGGAACTTACTCAGTGATAATTAAGTACGGCAGGAGGGGAGCAAGAAACGTGACGCAAGAGGATTGCTTTAAGGAGAAAAGGAGTTGGATTCCTTCCTATCGATACTTCGTCAAACGGGAGATTTCATTGGTCAATCCAATTGAATCAATTTATTTTTAGATGACGACCTTTGGATGCTGATCAGCTCGAATATATATTAGATCATTACTAAAATAACATGGCCACATCTTGTAGTCGAATCCCTTATGTAAATATATATTTTTCTACATCAATAATATATATATATATATATATATATATATATCTATATCTACATCGAGATTGATGTCTTACATATATATTAAAGCAGCATCTGATCGAATGCAATTATAACCAAAGCAGACCTGGAGTCATTTTTTTAATTAGATGAAATCTCCGGGATTAATAGGTGACAACAGGCCATTAAATGCTCATGATTGCATCGGCGATTCTGTTAAAGCACAATCTTAGCGATTAGATAGCTACGACTTGATAGGCTTAGGGGTGGCGAGGGGACGGTACTGCTCGAAGTGCGTCGATGATTCGATTTGGACAATCAATTAGTTAAAGTCAAGGTCAATCTTGAAGTGCGGTTTTTTCCGAATTGATAAGTTACCATGATCGAATTGTCTCATCTAACATAACATGACACAATGTCGTTACCTCTCGCTCATTGGTTTCGTGCTTTTGCAACTAGCCTTGGGCACGCAATTGGATAGCTGCCCATTGAAATATCAGACCCCTTAACATCCCTTAACATCCCTTATTCTTTTAGGGAGATTTGAGTTTCTAATAAATGAAAAATTTGGTGGTGATCCTAATATAAATAGGTTCGAGGGAGTTACTGGATAGTGACTATTCTAACTTTAGAAATTTATTCATTATGTGTCACGAGCTTCAATAAGTATTTTACTCATACACATCTACCTTGCACGCGAGAGTAATTCGTGTTGGAGTTGGCTTTCGTGTGAGAAGGTAGAGAGTTAGAGATATACACTGTATTTCGCATTTTATTGTAATAACTTAAATGGTTATAGAGTCAATTTCAAGTCATTAAACCCGATGTAGTTCCATATTTCTCTATGGAGCATGGAGGATTAGTAGCTTCAAAGTCGGGGAAGTCTTATAGTCCTTTAGAGCTCAATTGGACTCCAAGAGATTAAGATGCAATAATTGGAGATGGCCGGCGATAAATGATTTTATTTTACCTAGATAAAGCTAATTTCGATAAGCTGGATGTTAAGTGGCATGGACCCTAGAGAAATTGATGTCTCTAGAGGCCCAGCATATATTATACGCAGCAAATTATCATGTTTGGGACCTCCTATTGCCCCACAATTCGACATCATGTTAAATTGCATGACAATGGCTTATGACCATATTATATTGATTGTTCTCGTAAATATAGTGCCTAATAATGACTTCCATGTGGAAATCACATGATCTTTCGATTTATATGAAGTGGTGTAACATAGACTGGGAGCACTACATAAAAGCCTTGCTCCACTAATCAAACTCGAATTCTTTACTTCTCTTGTCTTTGAAAAGAGCTTGTCATCGAATCAAAATTTTAGGACGATGATAGTGTATTGAAGCCATATCAAATTTGAGAGACAAGTACTGTTAAGAGTTTTAACAAGTAAGAAACCACGGCTGTCCCAACGTTTGTTAAAGGATCTGATCATATTCGATAAATCTCGTAGACAAAACAATGTGAGATGTACTCTAAAACTTTCCATCATATTGAACTAGATTAAGGAACACATTCATAAGGTTGAAGAACTATAAATATTCCGAAGAAAATCCCGCATTCAAAATAAATAAAAATTAATAACTGATCAATCAAAATTAAATCAACTTCAATAAAACCCACTCAAGAGCTTAGATCATTGAAAGTAAAAAGGAAAAAAGAGAAGAAGTGGAAGATAACACAAATGGTTGATCTCACGAAGAAAAAATGGGTTTGGCATCAGAGCCTATTGCCAAGCTAGGGAAGGGTTCCTTCTTCGACTTGGGTTCGTTTGACAAAACTGAAAAATAATTGCTAAAGTCTTTAAGTGCTGAAAATGATTACAAAAGATTGTTCCGTAACATATGAAAAATAACAAAATGTTATTGTTCTCTGACCAAACATGGAATAGTAAGCATTACTTATGATTGTACATTTTATCACTTAATTAAATAAGTCATTCTTATTTGGGACATCAAGGGATTTTTGACTTAAACCATTCAATTAAATTGTAAGTAGTTAGTGGTTATCAAAAGCACAGCACTTAATGTGGTTATCATACCCAAGGATAAGTTTTGTCTTGTTATTGTAAAAGTGTATGCTGGTTTTCATGAGGGTTGAGTCAGTCATTATTCATCTTTCCACCTAGTTTCCTCTTATGATTTCCCCAAATTCTTTTTGCCATGGTCTTTTTATCAATAGGACAACTTGATGCTTCGCATCATTATGTGTCCATGTTAGACTATTGTTTCCTGCTCCATGGGGTTCCATCTCCCCAAGATGTATCAATTAAGAAAATTGTCCAAAAAATCCTAAATCTATTATACGAAAGTCAATTTAGTTCTAAATTTTTTAATTGTGTCATTTCAATACTAAACCTTGTAATGATTTAACAATTTAGTCTTAAACTTTTCAATTATATCAATGTAATCATAAACCTTTTGATGATTTGCCAATTTAATCTTAAATATTTTCATAATTTGCCAATGTAGTCCTTCCAATCAAATATCCAAATAATTGGTTTAGAATTGAATTGGCATAATTGAAAGATCTAGGACTAAATTGGCAAATCATCACAACGTTTAGAATTGAATTTGTATAATTAAAAGATTTAGAACTGAATGACTGTCGTACAATAGATTTAGGTCTTTTTTTTTTTTTTTTTTTGGGACAATTATCCCTTTTCAAATTATTGAAATTGAGCATACAACTATTTATTCTAAACATATAAGCCATTAGAGGATGGTCGATATTGTACTATTTAGTTTTTGGCTCTGTTCTCACATGAAATTTGATTTGTTGATCAAGCACTTAAGTTTGTGTACTCGATACATGTGGGTGAAAGAATTTGTTGGAAAGCCAGGTACGCAATGCAAGGAAAATCGATATATCGGCAAAAGGAAACATGTGGTTATTGACTCCCATAACAACTTATAGTCGGGTAGTGCGCAACCGTTTATTTCTCTCTCTCCGAAAAGTTTCAACTGTTAGATGACGATACGCATCACAATCTCTAGCTCGACCCAATCTACGTGGCGCATCTCCAAGTCAATCGATCGTGGCCTCCTGAAGGGGCCCCAGAATTGTCGAGAGTTCATCAAAACAAGGCCATGTGATCGTCCACAGCTATCCACTTCCAAAGCAAAAGCCCCCTCAAAACTCCTTCCACAGATTGCACGCACGCATCAGCATGACGATGCACCAACGTCGGACCATGCTTTGCTGCATAAGCGCAGCACATCGCAATTCGCAATTAGCTGCGAAAAATGTCATGATTGCAAGGGCAACCGAAACCCTAATTTTTATGCTGCCACCGAGAAGATAACACGGCTGGCTCGGTGGGATGGGAGATAAAGTTAAAGAAAGCAAAAAACCCTTGTGGCTTTCCAAAGTGCGTAAAAGTTGGCGGAGTGTTTTTGTTTAAGGAACGATTCGGCCTTCGATCCGTATGATGATACTTCCGGATAAGTAAAGAAATCGAAAGAGTGCGTCCCTTGCTCATTCTTTTATCACGGCTCCTCTTTTGGCTCTTCGGAATCTCTTTGGTTGGCTGGGGGATGAGGAGAAAACCCTATGACATTATTTTGTCGAGGAGAGAGAGCAAATATTAAAAGTCTAAAGATCGCGTCGATGCCACTCGATTATGCCGAACATTACATGCACCTCTCGACGTGTAAAGTGGATGTGGCATGGGATTTTAATGATTCATACCTTGAATTTAGTTTAAAGGGTCAGGTGATCGATTCCGAGGAGGAAAAAATGCCCATCGTTTCCGAGTATAGAAGAGTCATTTTTACTATTCATATCTCTCGGTTGTGGCCGGATGGCATACGTGGCAGCTCGTGCTCGTGGATGGAGGGGGCGGTGAATTTCTATTGCCTTTGTTGTAAGGTACGAGATTTGAAGCCAAATCAAAGGTACATGACTTGGAGATCAATTATGAAGTATCAAGCATTTTATATTGAATTACATCCATAAGCTTAGATCATCAACTCTGATTTTTTCCTAGGTTGATGCTGCATATGTTAGCAACAATTTCTCTATATTTGGATGTGAATTATGAAAATTATCCTCACATTGAATGGTTTGGGAATCAAATCCAACACGAAATAAAATATGAGGACACGAAAAATAATTATGAGCAACACTATAAAGGCCATTTTTGCACTTTTTTTCCAAAAGAAATAGTAATGATTTTTTTTGTCAAATTCTTTTTGTCGGTTCTAGAGAATGTGATATGTATCAACTTGAACTATTCTAGTACCTTTGAACCGTGTTGCACGATGCTTGGGATGGCGTTTCAAGGTCTGCAACTAGTTTAACTGGTATTGTGGGCTTAATGGCTACTTAGTTATCCATAAGAAACTAAATTTATTTGCGGATATAAATGAAATATTCGGACAATAATTCGCCAATTCATCTTTAGAATTGGGGGCTAGCATCCATAATTTGCTGTTAACAAAGGTTTCTTTTGAATAGGAAAAATTATTCAAAGTGCTCCCAAAAAGACCAAATTTGAAAAGATCCACAACCATATAGGTTTTTCATGATCCTAATTGCAACAATTCATATTTCAAAAATCAGATTGTGACGATTGATGCTTCATCTTCGTTTGCACTGGCAAACCAACCTTGGCCTATTCTCTTAAAGGCCATTGTTGTTGTTATTCAATCTCAACAATTTAAACGGAAGGATTAATAGCACACTCCTAAAAATACTTTCGTTAAAAGATACATTGACGGTTTCATTTTAAAGAAATTATGTAAAGACAACTAGTGATACCTTCCTTAAAAAATAGCTGGAAACATTGAATTTGAACCGCTAATTACCATACCGAATAAAGAAGAATACTAGACATAAAAAAATAATTCACTATATAAAATTGATTTATTAATCAATTGATTGTCTTTATAATGGGTTTTTTTTCTAAAAAAAAAAATTATCACCCAACCACTTATGACCATGATGCTCTTGCTTTGTCCCCAGACCATTTGCGGCGGCAATGGCACCGGTTTTGTCACCACGGCGACGCTCCCCATGCAAAATTAGCCGACACTGAAAATTAAAAATTACAAAAATTAGAAAATTAAGCCGACAAAAACTGTGTTTTCGATATATATATATATATATATATGTCTGAACTATTTTTGCAGCTTTTGACTTAGCAGCTTTGCTTGTAACTTAATGTCTTGTCTCGATGTTGTGACCCGTCACGGATTGCTTGCGTCGTTGGTTTCGATTTCAGGAGTTGGCAGTCAGAGTCCCACGTCTTGGTCTCTGGAATCTAAATCTCAAGCTTTCAGATTTGTTCTCTTTTCGTTTCAATTATTTATCTCCCCAAGAAATATTTTTGATGTTCCCCATCGGGGTTTTTACTAGCCATTTTGGTCAAACTTTGCAGCCATTTTCAGTCCAAATTCATATCATAACCTTCATGTTTTCATTTACTATATGGATATCCTCGTGGCTGTCGTCCGTATCGACTAAATTTTATCCACACAATGTTTCGGTGTTATCAATATCAGTTATAATATTTTTAAGTGTGCATCCACGCGTTGGCTAAATATGATCCATGATATATTCTACTAGTAAGATCTAGTAGTGAAAGGGACTTAGATTAGAAAATAAGTTAAAGCAGATCAACTTAATTAGAGAAATTATAAATAGAGAAATTTTGATAGAGAAACCATGAAAATACATAAACAAAAGGCACGCTTTTTAGTATAACTTAAGCATAATTTGTTGTTGTTGTTGTTGGTTTTTTTTTTTCTCTGCGTTGTGCTCCATATATGTTTCTAATTCCACATTGCTCGTGTCTAGACTATAATGCAAGTAGATAACTATCATGATTTATCTACAAAACGAATACTATCATGTTGGCGGTACACTCGTCAAACGAGCGAGGCGAGGCGAATTGGGTCGAAAATAGTCAAATTCAAATTGATCCATTTAACTCATTTGGACCAATTTCTATACAATACAAATTTAATGATCCAAATCTGACTCTACTAATGCAAATATAAGAAAATTTATATCCAAATTGAGGTGAGGGTGTGGAACGAGCGAGCACGAGATCGAATTAGGGCAAAAGGGAATTATAGAGGTGGGTTAGATGTAAGTAAATTGTTAACCTAGTTAACACCTATATTATTTTAGGATTTATCATTCTAAACCCAATAACTGAATATAACTAATTCATTCAACAATCCGACTCATAAATATGAGATGAGAAATGAATTTATGACTCATTTTGATAGGTCTAATTGACGGTGGCTCAGGATGAGTTGTTGATAGTGGAATTAAAGTCGAAGTAAAGTATCATACACGTCTCTGATCTCACGTCTCTTGTATCCGTGTATAGCAGTAACAAATAAATTATAATGTGATCTCGAATGAGTACGGCCCATTTAAAAAGCCATGCAACGAAAATGATGCCGATGAAAACGGGATATTGTTCCGGCGGCCAGTCCCAAAGAGGTGTGCTGCCAGTACTTTATGTTGCTGGAAATTAGCCTTCGTTTACACTTCAAAACAGCTTTTAGTTTTCCCATTGTTTCGAATCTGGATTTTTTTTTTTGGTCGGTAATCTGGATTTCACATTATGAACTAATCGGAAGAAAACTTATCCACAGTTTTATATCGTTTTTTTTTTGCTTAATAATTGCATTAATTTGGTTAAATTTCATATTCTAACTAACTTCCTATATTTTAGGTTTTTTTTTTTTTTTTCAAACATTACGTTTACTTTTCACTTTGACCATTTCCTATAATTTTGATGAGTAATAAAATAGTATACTTCGTGTCATTGAAATTTATTATCAAATAATTTTCATTACTAGTAAATTTGTTTGTGTTTTTATCAATATCAAAGAAACCTCTTTTTTTTTTTTTCAATTTTTAATTTAATTAATTATCATAGGGGAATCTTTGATTGTGAGATTTGGCAATTTTTCTTATTCCCACCTTTTTCCATTGGCATTCTTGTGCGTCATTTTTTTTTCCTCTAAAATATCTGTACGTTTTGACCTCCCTTGCATAGAATTACCACAAGTCTAATTCAAAATAGTAATTATAAAAAGCTCAAAACTTTCTTATTATCATATGCTAAGGCATTAAAATTTTCCGCCCTTAACGCTAAGAGTTCAATTGCATGGGATAGGGTTTTAATAGGAAGGAAGTACACATTTAAGGGTAAACAAGAAAAAAGACCCTTCAAAGACCCTTCAAGAATCTCATCTTTTTATGTGGTTCAATACAAACCGTCTTCTCTGTACCTATCGTCACTTACTTCCATGCGTATACATCTGTAATAATGATAATTGAATTTTTTTTTTTTGTCAGTCTTACTCTATTCCTACCTTACACTTACTCTCAGACTTTTGCCTTGCTTCTTGCAGGGCGTGGGAGTCGAAACCCACTCCTAAAACTTACGCGTCCCCACCCAATCCCTCCTGAGAATGTGCGGATTTGAATCCTTCACCTCCTCCTTTCATGTTGGAAGGGTGGTTACTGGAGCGAATCCCAGTGGTTACAATTGAGTTAACTCAGCAGAAAACTCATGAGGTCATTCTCTCAAACTTACTCTACATTTAATGTGATCATATTTTATATGAGAAGATACTTAAGGCCAATAAAAAGACTGATTCACCTTTTACACTGTTTCCTTTAACAACTTAATATATTAAATTATAAATAAGAATCATATTGAAGTCATTTCTGATTACAGCCTTGCAATTAGTTCAATTTGTATGACTGTAGAAACAATTAAGACTCGGTTTATTTCATGATATCTAAATGCATCGTCTATGTAAAATACATCATCAGTCGACTAATGCAATGAATATAATTATCAAGAAATATATATATATATATATATATATAAGTATGTGTTAACACTTACTCTCTATTTATGTAATGATTTATTACATGTTGTGTATACCAAATAAAGTTATTTATCTTATATGGGTCTTTGTAGTTAAGCCAATATAAACTATAATTTTAACCTATTGATGAAGGATGAGAATCATGACATGACCACCATCTGATTTTTTACTTTTCTATTCTGGAATAGGAGCTGATCAATATGATCTGATGCCTCTTTGGTCAATATCTTGTTTTTATATGACAAGGAACTTTGGTGATTAAGATAGGCGTTCACCCTTTGATTGTAGCAACCCATTTTGACCGGTTGATATAGGATGATCATCCTACGAAAGTCACCATGCAATGATTGACTCTCTCATTTTGGAATCCTGCTCTCAGGTGGGATACGGTCGTAGATCTGTCATCTTGATTTCTACTATGAGCATGACTTACGGTAGGTGGTTGGCAAGTAAGAAACATAACTCGAAAAAAATTGTTTTAACAAGTGAACGTGGACAACATATGTTAAGCTTCAAAGTTAATTATTAAATTTCCCACATATCGTTATTTTAGGAACCGATTGAAGTTCGTAAGATAATATGATAAATAATTTATCACGAATTTTCTTAATGAATTCGAGATTTTTCTTCGACAAAAGGATTTTGAACTGGAGAAATTAGAAGAGAAATTTAGCGAAAAGAAGAGCCGGCTGAGTCATGTCAAAAGGTCGCAGCTTATCATGAGGGGGCAAAAGGAGTTGGAAAGATGAGTAGCGTGTGGCTCTCACCTTATGAAAACAATCATTCTCCTTAATCATTAAGAGACAAAACCATAAGTTAGGCAAAGCTAGCGAGGGATAAGTCTTCCCGCGGTGGGGACAGGTGACTCACTTCCCTACCCAAAATTCTTAATTTTTCCTTTAATCACTATATATGTCTCGTCATATCCCATCTCAATTTTCAATTGATTAACCTCATCGAATGTGGTAATTCCTTAAACCCATACATCAAATGATTTGTAGAGTGTATATAATCTTATATTCTTAGAATGGCCTAAAAAAAATACACAAATATAATGAGTCAAAAATCTAGATGTTGAATTAGAAAGTGCAATATACTCACCACAAAGGCCCGGTTTGTTTGTTTGTTTGTTATTTTTTTTTGTTTTTTTTTCTGATCATGAACACAATTTCTGTTTTTTTATTTCGGGAAAAAAAAAAGAACGAAACGCGTTTGTTTGCGTTTTTGTTCCAAATATATCTTTTTGTTCATGGGAACAAATTTGGACAGAAACAAGAAACAAGAAAAACTAGTTTTTAGTTCTCGGAACACTTCCGAGAACAATTTTTCTCTCTCCCATTTTTTTCTTCTCTTTCTATTCTTCTTCTTTTTTCTTTGGCCGGCGACCTCATTGGAGTGTCTCCAACCCCTGGGGAGCCTCGCCATTGTTGGGTGAGGCTGCCAGCCCTCGTTGGCCGGTTGCCGGCCATGGCCAAGGTCAGCGACCTGGCAAAAGGAAGAAAAAAGAAAAAAAGGAAAAAGAAAAAAGAAAAAAATATTAAAAAATTAAAAGAAACAAAAAAATTATACAAGTTTACCAAACATGTTTCCGTTTTTTTCTATTCCAGGAACAAATTTACCAAACGCGCCTATCTAGTCAAAAATTATTTCCTAGAGTAAAAAT
The DNA here is from genome assembly GCA_014182555.1 of Eucalyptus erythrocorys. Classification (NCBI taxonomy): domain Eukaryota; kingdom Viridiplantae; phylum Streptophyta; class Magnoliopsida; order Myrtales; family Myrtaceae; genus Eucalyptus; species Eucalyptus erythrocorys. The sequence goes on along the minus strand of CM024597.1, from coordinate 15,016,886 downwards.
AATTTTTTTTTTTTATTTCTGTTCCCTCAAATAATTTTTGAACAGAAACGTTACCAAACGCACCATAATGACATAAACAACCATTTGATTGCTGTCTATCTGGTTTTTGTCTTTTATATTTAATCATACTATTTTTTTTTAGTGAGAATTACCTATATATAAATTTTCTAATAATCTCCCCATTTATAAGACTTTTTACTTTTTCAATTCAAAATTCTAGAATATCTGTCAATGGTATGAAACTATTTGGAGACAATACTCGTTTCCTCCTGAACCTTCGACTGTCCTCTGAACTCTATTTATTTGCAGTCACTAACTCTTTGTCCATTATTTTTTCTTAGAATCATGAGTTCAATGAACGTGCCCTTTTAAAACTAAAATACAATTCCTACAACTTGTGTAAAAAGGAAAAAAAAAATGCGAATCTTCATGAATTTTGGAAGGAGTACAAATTGATCGGGAGAGTATCAAATTCTTCACACCCCTTTTGTTTTCGGATTTAAAGTGTGGAATTTTTTTTTTTAAATTGTTTTTTTTTTTTTTTTTTTTTTTGGGTTGGCACAATGAGTATAGTAAGGAAAGGAATGCATATTACTTCTGAAAGTTTAGGATGATTTTTTTTTTTCCTTTCGTTTAATTTGACCTGAAAAGATGTAAGAATTTAGGGAAACTCGAAGTATATGATGATAATGGTAGCATGGAAACTAGAATCATATCACTTTTCTGCTCCATCCATTCCAGGAGACAACAATGGAATGCATCATGAGTTCAGATCATTCCTCGTGTCTGCGTTCGGACAAATCTGTCTTCTATTAGTTGATCCAATGTTGGTTGGGGAAGCAACAATCTCACGCTTTGATGATCATGCTGATACACATGCTGACTTTGACTTTGACTTTGGTCCAAAAAATTCAAACGGTAGAAGCGATAATTTTCAAGAAAATATTTTTTAAATTATTTATTTTTTTTCACAAAATAAACTAAGCCTAAGAGTGTGTTTGTTTTAGGGAAAACTTTCCGGTAAAGGAAAAGTGCTTTTGGAGAATCTTTTTTTCAAGAAAATATTTTCCCTCTTTTTGATCATGGTATTTTATTTTCCTAACTTTAAGTATTTATATTTTCTTTTACTGTAAATAGTTATATGTTGACTGATAATTTTCAGCAACTCGAACGTGTGAAAGTCCAGAAGATTAATTCACGAAAAATTCTTTTACTCAAACAAACATACTTTAAGACTAACTTTCTATTGTACTTGATAAAGCATTATTTGGCTTCATCTAATCCTTCATTACTCGGCATTCAAGTTGTTCTGGTGAGTAAATGTATCCAGCAATTTTGCGAGTTAGAGATATATACGATGGGATTTAACTGGTTTAAATTGCTTCTCTACGTCGATCTTGGATACATTACTTTATCAATTTGTTTTGCGAAAGTTTGAGATCGAAGTACCAGTTGGGTTTGCTTAATTAATGGCATATATTATTATTATTATTATTATTATTATTATTAGGATGCAACAATAAGTGAGCTATGTTAAAGAAATTCTACACCGGAAAATTCAATGTGGTGTAGAGTAGTTAATATATGCTAGTTAACCTATAACTCATTGATTTAAAATTTTAAGTGAAGGTAGATCAAATTAGATATATTGACGGACTCAAATTTGGATTCTCTCTTAGTGATTTTCCTAAATGAATGTATTGAATTTATATTGCATGCTCTCAACATTTATATTACATAATAATAATAAAAAAAAACAATGTCTATTCATTGCTCTTCCTATAAATTTCCAAATTAAAATTCATTATGTCGCTGATTTGTTTTATACCGTGCTAAGATGTCTTGTCAAACCTGCTAGGATCAATGTCTGTTATAATTTCCGCAAACTTCTGTGCTCGACTGTTTTCAATCATGTTGGTCACGCGATACAATTCTCTAGACCCGCATGCTTCCACATTCTGTGTCCCGTTAGGCCGACAAAAACATCAAAAGAACTTATTCCTATTCTTATTCTTATTATCATTATTTTTCTGTGATCTCAAGACAAAGATTATTTCACAAAGATTAATCTTGTCCCCTGCTTAACCAACGGAAGGCCAAAATTAAGTAACGATAATCATAAAGACGTATGCCGCGACAAGGTAAGTTTAGTGCAATGTCTCAGTCAAATTTCTGACAAGCAATAATTTCACAAACTCATCATTTTTCAACTGTCGAATGGGGGACATTGGTTTTTCTTGTTTTCAGCATCCTATGATGAGATGTGAGAGCCTTTTGCCCAGACGAAGCTAACGTTCATGATCTAGTAAATATTGTCTATAATCATAGTTTGACACCATCACATATGACATAATTTCGAAGGGTGTTTCAAGACTCTTGAGTATCGAATATGCGGCCTGTAACTAGTAAACTCACATAGTAATCTTTTGTACTGAGCGGTAAGTTGATTGAGTCAAGCACTTTGAAAAGCAGAAAAAGCTCAAGTGTTTCACTATAGAATTGCCCCGATTCAATGAATCACACCTTAAAATTTTTTATGAATTTAAAAACTGGTTTGAGACTAAACCATGCTTGTCTCTATAATCAAAACTTAAAAGAAACTGCTATATGTGAGATAATAGTACAGTTTAAGGAATGATTGTCAAGAAGGAGCATTTCCTTAAATGCATATTTGCTATCTAGTGCGAAATCTTATTATATGTTATAATGTTTTCATGCAAGTTCGACGTAACAAGTGAGATAATATTTTCAATTACAACATTGTTAAAAGTAAGTGGAGTTAATATGGGTATTTCTTAACTTCTCAACAACATAGACGAGTGAAATTCGATTGGCATTGAACCTGCTCGCCTAGTTTGCTCCACCTTCTCAAACTTTTGAATGGGTTTGGAGGAAAATGAAGATTGGTCAATCGGAATTGTTTTGGAGGAACCCACATGCCAATTGACATTGGTGATTAGGAAGGCATGATCCTCCAGAGGGAAGAAGCAAGTGGAGCTGCGGAGCTAGAAAAGAAATGAAAATGCTGGCTGGATTTCAGTACCCATCAATCACATCAATCATATCAATGAGCCAGTTGTCCATTTGTTAACGTGAAACCATCGCCAATTATCGATTTTTCATTTTCTCTTCGATTCACCATCTCTCTCTCTCTCTCTCAGAGAGTACGTTTGTGGCTGTAGAGAATAGACCTGCGGCATGTCTAGTAGAATGATGACTGGGATTTCTGTATCTTATAGAAGACATCAAATTTGGCGTGGGATCCACTCAGATTTTGGAGGGTTTGATGAGGAGTTATTCCAAACAATTCCAATTTTCTTTTGGAGCCAACTTCTCCTTGGCCACACAAGAACGTTTCAATTCTTGAAAGATCATCAAGAAACAGTTCAAATTTAAGCTCATCAGTACATTTGATTAGATTTATATTCTACAACTTTCCATGTGAAATCACAATACTTGCGCCTAAAGAAATCGATCGTGCCTGTGGTGATGTTTGAGCGTACTGCTCTTCCTAACTCAAGTTTTGCAATGTTGAACCTGAGCGTTGATGCTTTGCTAGTGATCATCTCTCAGACTTGATTCCTAACAAATCAGAAGAACTTAATCGGACCTCTTTCTCCTAATAAAGGAGTTTGCCACACATATTTCCAATGAATTTTCCCCTTAAAGTTATGATTATTCAATTGGTACTTGTAACAAAGAGAGGGCTCATGAGATGAGTCTTTTTCTAGGAGTAGCATTTACGAGAATAGCATGCTTATGGATGTAACTATATAAGACTGTAATGTTCTTGTTTGTAATGAGTGGCCTTTGCGAAATGGAGTATATCCAATTTTCAAAATTACAATATCTAGATACAAGTGTAAATATGGTATATAAATATTTATTAAGAACCCCTATCTAAACAGCAAGGGTGTGCAAGAAGACCTATGGAATCTGCGCAATCGGCATGGCCAGGTTGGTGCTAGAGTAGGTGTCAGAGGTTAGGGTAAGTTATTTGATGGGATAATGGCACAAAAAATCATGAACTTTGGTCCAACATGCAATTTAGTCTCTGAACTTTTAATTTATTTAATGTGATTCTTGAACTTTAGCCTAATATATAATGTGATTTCTGAATTTTACTCTAATATGTAATATAATCTTTGAACTGTTAATTTGTTCAATATAGTTCCTGAACATTTAATACATGTTTTAATACATTTCCTAAATTATATGAAAATATTCAATGTAATCCTTTCACTAATTCAAGACTAGGGACTAGATTGAACATTTTCATGCAATTAAGGAATTATATTGAATATATACTAAAAATTCAGAGATTATATTGAATAAATTAAAAATCCAGGGACCATATTGCATATTGGGCTAATGTTCATGGATTATTTGTGTTATTTTCCCTTCTATGATCTAACTACATGGTATGTTCCAGTGTTCAAGGTCATACCCATCTTGTGCCCCATACTTTGTGCGGGTTGCCTTGCACCATATTTGATTTTCTATTTTCTTTACGAAATTCTCATGTGAAAAATGTGTCAAATCAAGGGAAAAAAGCGTAACCTTTTTTCTTGGAATTTACTCGCCATGTTATTATCTTGTTAAATTATGTTGCCGTTAACCTTATTATTAGGAATGCGGTGGTGCTTTACTATCCACTTTTTTCATGTGTTACTAATTAGAATAGTGGCATTTTTTATTTGATAAAAATCAAAGCATGCACAAGTTTGCACATTAAGAACAGGTTTGATAACATGTCAAATAGTGTTAGTTTCTATTCTTTTATTTCCAATATAATAAAAAAATAGAAATCTGTTTGATAACGTTTTTTTTTTTTTTTGGGAACAATTCTAAAATCAAGCTTTTGGTCTTTTTTTTTTTTTTTTTTTTCTCTTTTCTTTTCTTCTTTTTTTTTTTTTGTTTCCTTCTTCTTCCTCTAGTTGGTGGCTGGCCTTGGCGATGGCTGGCAATTGGCTAGACAAGGGCTTGTGACCTCATTGGCCCTTGACGAGGCTCCCTCGCCAACCCTCATTTGGCTAGTCGCTGGCTATGGCCAAGGCCGTTGACGGACTAGAGGCAAAAGAAGAAAAAGAAAAAAGAAAAGAAAAAAAGAGAGAAAAATGTAAAATTATTAAAAAATTTAAAGGAATTCTAATTCATAAAAAAATTTGAGAGTTGTATCAAATGCATTTCTATTTTGAAAACAAAAATTTTATACAATTATCAAACGTCTTCGAATACTTAAAAACTTGTCTAAGAAACAAAATAAAAAAACAAAATATCATTTTTGAGCAAAAATTATCTCAATAATAGAATGGTTATCAAACACACCCTAAAACCTGTGATATTCATTCCGAACTCCATGATCGTTCAAAGACTTTTACAAAGTAACTTCTAGATTCCAAAAGCTTGGAGCCAATGTCGTAAAGTGGGTTCCATAATAGGGCAAACACTTTGCCCACCCGGGAACCTGCGCACTCCTACAAACCCGCGTCGGGAGATTTGCCAAAATCGCCACATTCCATTTCCATCAATCGATTTCACATTGCTTCTTTCAACACGTTGCAAAGCAGGGGAATGCTCAATACTTTGTGGTAGTGGTGGACAAAGTAGCGAAATGGTCCACTCATCCGACACCAAAAATAAATGAGAGGCAGGGGGGGGGATATTGAAATTCAATCAGCACATCGATCATTCACCAGCTTGCTGTCAAGCATTTATGGGGCATGGGAGAAGAAAAGGGACTAATTAATTGATGACAGAAATGGTGATAGAACGAGGATTTAATATGTTGAAAGCTATCGAAAGACAGACATTCGAGAGGGCGCCCGTCGTGCCCTTCACGTGCCTACGCTCATCTGCGCCTATGACAGCAGCTCCTCTCTTGCAAATGCTCGTTCATTCCATTTCGCGTACTCGGCTCTCTTTCTTTCACTCTCTGCTTCTTCGTCCCGTCAAGATTTATCCCCTTTTCCACGCGACTTTATCACTCGTTCGTTTGTTCTTCCTTTTTTGTTTTCAATTGATTAACTAGACATGAAACCTAGAGGACCCATGAGACATGGTCCAGAGATAGAGGTGAAGAAGTATATGGAGCCCGGCACATGAGTTTGTCATAAAAAGAATTCAACTGATTCTTTTGACTGTGACGGCAAAATATAAGGAACAAGCCTCGATAGGACGACGATGCTTTGGAATATCCCTTGTGGTTTGCACTCACTGTCGATGTCATGAGAGATGGGGATGGAGAAACGAAATTCAAGAGAGTGAGATTTGGCATTATATGCATGGGGTATATTCTTCACAAGTTTTTCTTCCACTCATCAAAGCTTGTGGCTATATAGTTCTGCAAGCTCATCAATGTCCTTAGAAATTCAATGTTTAGGACACCTTCCATGGACTTTATAGCTCCACCTAACAGAGAGAGAGAAGGGGGGGGGGGTCAGCAATACACCTTTCATATCCTAAACATTCCTACCAAACATGAATACATATGGCCTACTTGCAAGTTGCAACATCAAGTCTCTTCTCAGATGGTGCGCGCTCTCTCTCTCTGAATGACGTTGCAAGTTGCAACATCAAGTCTCTTCTCAAATGGTGCGCGCTCTCTCTCTCTGAATGACGTAGTTTGATCGGATTGCGATTTTATTCGCAATCTGTCCAAGGATAACATTAAGGGATTGAAATGACATCTATGAATGCCAAAGGCAGCAAGACAAATTTGACTAGCGAATGTTACATCTTGAATCGAATATCATTAGCATTGCCACATTCCAAACTCCACTTAGGTAGAGTATATGAGGCATCCAATCCAGTCTATTATCTGATGAACTTGTCACATAAAAACCCTTTTTCGCTGCGTTAAGAGTCTAAAATTAATTGTTACCATCGAAAACCCTTGAGTTCTAACCTTTTAGGTGGAAATCACAACCATATGTTGAGCCTCATTAAACACACTTGAAGCTGCCCAAATTTCCACGAAAACGATCGATACCAATGCTTTGAGACTTCGTTGGAGCTTATTTGAATGGGAATTCAATAAACTTGGATTGTTGACATCTTAATTTTCAGAAAAATTTCAATCTTATCAACTAACGATACCCCAACGATCCCATCAATAGAGCTAAAACCTTATACAATAAGTGAGTAAATTTGAGCATCAAACAAATCGAGAGAGTGAAAACTGCTGATTAGGATGCTGAAAATTCAAAAAGATTGCGAATTCGACCCCGGAAGCAGCTAGAAACCCTAAAGAGGTATCCATTCGCACTGTATCGAATGGAATAGCAACACCCCTTTATGTTATATGTAAGAATAGCAAAACATGCATACATATGTTTGAAATTTGGTCGAGCACCTGATGGCCGAGTGGGGCGACAGAAATTTAAAAAAGAAACCTCCTGTTTGGTCAATATGTATGGTAAACTCCTTGGACTCTAGCGAATTCTTTTATTCCATGTTGTGCTGTGAATACTCGCTGAATTTAAGGATGAAAAGCAAGCTATAGACCCACAAGAAACAACATTCAAGAAAATCACAATCCACCCACGATTTGGCATCTTCCTCTCTCCTGGCGCAATCCCACTTTTGATTCTTGACTTTTTTTTTCCCTTTGGGCACTTGCACGAACGTAAGATGATGAAGGGCTTGTGGCAGACAAAGAGGGGCAAAACCATGCCCTCCCAGGCGAAGCTCGACTAAAAGAATTTTGGGCATGAAGAAAGAAAAGATTCCCATCAAAATCCCGAGAGAGAGAGAGAGAGAGAGAGAGAGAGAGATGGGATTGCTTTGGTGGATTCCTCAAACCACTACCTTCTCTTTGCTTTTGACATTATTATGTGTACAAGGGTGAAATCATTAATGGCGATTCTTGTACTGCTGCAATTTGCTGGTCAAAAAGCTCCTCATAGAGATCTGGCTTGTGAAAGGAACAAACCAACTTGGAAAAAGTGGGGCTTGTATCCTCTATTACAAGCACATGATCACGCTTTACACTGTGGTGTCTCGAAATTTTGCACCTCGTGACGTCTAATCACCTTTCAAATTTGATGTCGTTAACATTTGAAGACATCCCTCGTGGCCCAAAAAGATAAAGTAAAAATCAATTTCAAGGCGCTGTAAGTAAATCGGTTCATTTCACCTTGACAATCTTCTGTTTGTATGACAATGGTTGGTTTGGGAAATCAAAACATGGTTGGGCATAGCCATATGAAGTTCTTGCGAATAACTAACGTGTCCTCAAATTGCTACAAATCTATTTTGAATGCAAGATTAGAGGTGTCACTTAGTGCTAATTGTAAAATGAACAGTGTAGTCTCTAAAAGGGAAAATGATATAAATAGTCCCTGAATTTTTAATTTCTTCATTGTGCTCTTGGAGTTTCAGCCCAATATGGAATATTGTTTCTGAACTTTTAAATTATTTAATGTGGTACTTGGACTTTTAATATATGTTCAATTTAGTTCCTAGATCATATGAAATTATTTACTGTTGTTCCTGAACTTGAATTAATAAAATGATAATATTGGAAATTTTCATATGATTCATATATCATATTAAACAAATTAAAAGTTCATGATCATATGGCACATTAGGTCAAAGTTTATAGATCACTTATGTCATTATTCCCTTTTGAAAACACAATGTAGAAGAGGTGATTTACGCCTATGGACATTTAGGGCGAGGCTGTTTGGGTATGTCCAAGCCCATCCTGTGAAAGTCACAACTGGCGAGACTCTTAGCAAAGTGGATTTTCTTTCCCCTTTTTGGGCTGAATCAAATCGACCAGATCAGAGAAAGTCTAAAATCTTCAATTGAATATCTTGTTGGGCTAGAAGTTACCAAGGATCATTTGTATGGGCTGAATTAGCTTGTAAGTCCAAAGCATTGGATGCCCAATATCTCTTAGAGAAAAGCGAGCATAGCGGTACCAGTCCATTTGCAGTCAAATGACGGGTCGTCTTTCGCCACACAATTTCGACCTCGTATCCCACAAATTTGAGGAAAATTAGTCGATCCATCCTAAACCCCGATTTGATCCTAAACTTTCTAATTTTCCCAATTCAGCCTTAATTCTTGGAGGATTAGACACCCAATTGCCAGGGAGAGAGTTTCACCAATGGGCCTTAAAGGCCCACAAACTTTTGCTTTTGGTCAGAAAACAAAGGGACAAAAAGATATTTTCGACTAAAGTTTTGAGGTCATTTTCACAAATGCCAATAGTACGTTAATTGCGGGACACGATAGGAATTTGCCAGACAATCTTTTTATATCTCAGGTCTCATATATTCTAAGAAATCTACATGATGGAAAATGCATTAAGTTGGGTCTTAAATGGCTGGTATAGTTAGAGCAATATTTATATGCTCGGGCATGACATCTCACTCACTTAAATTGGAAGTACATAGTGTTTAAATATTTTTGAAAAGAGCACATAAGTTAATTGTGCAAGCAACGATGGATCCAATGGAGGCCGGCGAGAACCGTTACCTCCTGATTATCTGTTTGCTAGTGTAATTTTAATTGATTAAATATTGTAAACTATGGAATTTCATATAATATTTCTATATCATAATTCTTTTTCAGCAATTCTTTGAAATAACTGACTTGGGTTGCCAATTCCATCATTTGTGGTAAAAAAAAAAAAAAAAAAAGGTACAGCACCACTTTATTAAATAAATGTATAATTTTGTAATGCCACAATAAAAAGAAAATAAAAACAATACCAACATATAAGGTCACATTGTGACCGCCCCACCAAAGACATTGGACCTTATAAGACAACTCATCATAAAAGAAATATAAAGGGCAAGTATGTAAATATCACTTGATAACCTTTCAAGCTAAGAAAGACGGCGACACTCTTCAGAAGCTTTCGTGTCGTGTCGAAACATTTCAACACGCGATCAATGGGTGTCGGGAAATCTGACACATGGTCAACTCTTCTTGATATGCTTCGACACGCAAGTACGAAATTCTGACATATAATTCGAGACACGCACGGGATCAATTTTAAAAGTTTTCAATACTTAAGGGGTCAAAATATAAATATATGAAAAATAATGAAAATAAAAAAAATAACGGAGAAAGAAGAAAATTCTCACTCTCAAGTTTATTATTTATAAGTTTTGACCTTCTCGTGAGTGACAATGGAACGCCCCTCTTCTCACCGGCGTTGCTCCGCCACCCCCAGAGACTTAAAGTTGTGATTTTTTTTTTTTTGCTTCTTTCCGCCTCTCACAGGCGTTGCCTGCGAGTTATCTCTTTTGGTCTATGTCATTGGCTTGTGAGTTATCTCTCACATTTTCCATGGTGAATTTAGTTATTTCCTTTCCTTTTGGTCGTACTTCGAGAGTTTTTGTCCTAGATTTTCATTTTTCTCGAACCTTGTTTTGCAGAGGAGCTCCAAGCCAGTCTATATCATAAACTCTGAACTTTGTCCGGGATTATAAGAAATCTCACTAATCTCTAACAAGTGTAAAAAAAAAAAAAAAAGACATGTTCATTCAAATTTACTCTTTTGTGTTTGCAATTTTTGAATTTCTCATTCAATCTCTGTCAAATTAAAACAATAAATGATATTAACAAATGTTGGATTAATATTTTTAGTATAAATTAATTTTATACTCTTTTTATTATTATTTATTTATTTTTACATTTATATATAAAAATATATATTTAATATATAACGTGTCAGAATTCTCTATTTTTTTAGAAATGACATGTTGGTGTATTGTATCGTATCACGTCGCCTGTCCGTGTCGGTGCTACATAGCTTTCAAGCCGGTTGGCAATTCCTGTATAATAAAACTTGCGATTGACATGTGACCGTCATTTTCAAATATCACATAGCTAACGCCACTATATTTTAGCTTCTTGTTTCGTTTCTTTTTGTAAAAATCTAGAACACGTGCATAAAGGCGATGCTCATTGAAATCCATGGAGCAGCCAATAATCCGCATGAATCACTTTGGATTTCAGCCTTCAACCACGTGCATGTGGGCTAACTCAAAACAATTGTATGCAATTCGGAGTTTGAACGTGTGACATTCACTTCTCGAGTAGAAAAATCTCAAAAGCCCAACAAAACACTCTGCTAACCCTAGAGAGTTTACTTCTCTCTCTATTTTTTTTTTTAAACTTATTATCAAGTCAAGGCTCAAAACGATAGTTTGATGCTTCAACCAAGAAGAGGTAAAATAGAAATGCACAATGACTCCTTGTTGGTAACCCCATTAAATGGTATCCACCATATAAAAAAAAAAAAAAAAAAAAAGAAAATATATTTCGAGGTGGCAAGCTAGAAACCCCACTAGTGGAGGTGGAATTTAGTGGGCCAATGATATTTCCCTCAATGGTTTAGGCCTTCTTTTCCAAAGTCAAAACTCCGGTTCCACATTTGAGGATGCTTTGGCTTTTGAGGTTTGATTATCCAGAAGGCCCTTTACATTGTAAGATAATGTGAACAATAGCCGTCTCAGAGCTGGTTGAGTGGGCTCATGTGGGAAGTAATTTGTATCGTACACATAAGATGTGAACGGACGTCTGGAGTTCATCAGCTCAATCGGATCACAGACGAATCATTCATCACAAGGTCGGCGAAACAGTAGGAACTAATCCTCTCAATTCTAGTCTTATGGCTTCTAACCCTCGAGATCAAACTGCCAACCCCACAGTTATTGCAGGGATCTCACTCGACTCGTTGACAATACTAGCCTCTTGAAGTTCTATTTCCATGGATAGAATTATGTCCATGTACCTCTCTACATGTAGAGAGAGTTCAGTCCATTGATTTGCTACATCACCTTTGCTGGACGATCGCATGGACTTACTTTGGAACCGAGTTCGATCGTACTTCTTTGGAGAGGAATCGTTTTCGAGAGTTAGGTGACAATCATGGGCAGCTTCAATTTTTGTTCCCTACACATAATAATTGACAGTCAGGCATTAAAGCTGATTGTTAGCATCCTCTGCCATTTCTACCATATGGGGAATAATACAATGATATCTGAAATTAAATGTGAAGATAATTTGAGTAATCACGGGTGTAGATCAACTATTTTCCTTGTTATATTTGGAGCGTAAACTCGAGTTAGAAAGAATGCCTACTTTATTTTGACTCGACCGAACTGTACAATATAAAATGGTCCAGTCAAGTCTTGTTTTATCCTTTTTGTTCACTGAGTTTAATATCCATTTAACTTAATTGATATCGATTTGGTTACGTCACTAGGCCTAAATGTTATAGTACGATTGCTAAAAACAATCTCCTTCCTATGCCAACGATATGATATAATTTTTCAAAAGCTTGCTACGGGTTGCATGATTGGACTATATTATCTCTCAATCCACGCATAGAAGCATTAGGTACCCGCAAGATTAAATGTAACATTATCGTACATGTGTGATAATTTGGCAATAAAAATTGAAGTGGGAGTCAAAAACCATGTCTAATAAAACGGTGGGAGTTATTGGAAAACCGCCGAATTAGTTGGGAAGAGATGAGCAGGCGAGGACTATGTGCACCCCCCCAATAAACACACATACACACACGAATTATTATAAAATATCATGCAATGTGCCCCTCTTTGTAGTGACACTGGACACCAAACCACAACGAATCAAAGCCTCCTTTGAATTGATCGAGACACACAACTTGCATGACGAAACCCGCCCCACGAATTGGGGCATAGTTTAATTTAAGAATTTGAGAAAACTTGGAAACAGGACCACGCCATCGATTTCTTTGCACGACACGAGATCCAAATGGTCGTTTATATACTCCGCGGTCTCCCTCTGCTTATGAGCTTAAGCTTTTGGGTTCGAATTTTTAACTATTATCCTACATTACCTGTGGATGGACTTGAGTTTTGTCTTCCGAAACTCGGGTCTGGAGTCTTCTTCTGTTCCCCCGCTTGACGTTAGCCTTTCTCTCTCTCACGCAGTTACTCTAACTACCGAATCAGTTGGCTGGACCTAGCTGATAATTGGTGGTGCAGTAGCTTGGAAAAGACTTCGAAAAGGAAAGTAAAAAACAGGGATGAACAAACGGACCACCGACGGCATTCTTGACATCCAAGAATAAGATCTCGGGTTTCTAAAGACATTATGTTATAAGATTATTTTTGGAGGTTCAGTTCATTGTCAAGTCCCACTCGCGCTTTTCTTTCGGCTTGGACTATGCGACTTGTGCACAGTGGTTCTCTTCGTGGTCATTTCTTTATATATCGACGTAGAATTATTTGGAATATACATTATCATGTCCGTTTAAAGTCGCTACTTCTAGACAGTTCAATTACAAGACGAATTTTTCTTCTGTGCTGATAAACTTTAATGAGTGTTGGTAATGGTCTCATTTTTTTAAGGTCGCAAATGTTATTGACAAAAGCAAAATAATCGGAGAAAGGCATTTGATTTATAGTAACGAATGTCACATTCTACAATGTCGATTGCATAGCAATTTTTGTTTGGTGATTACAATTGGTGTCATTTGGAAACATTAGAAGGTCACAAAATTTAATGTTCATTTATCAGAAGATAGATCCGAATTATGAGAGGTTTTCCCACGAAACTTTAAAATTCAAACAGTCCTTATACCAAAATATAACCATTATTAAATAATAAAAAAATTCAATCGTCTAAAAATGTTACTTTTCATAACCACTTAGAATGCATCGGTGCATGATTGACTGTAATATCGTGTCATATTATGCTAGGGTGGGCACAATGAGTTAGGGTATTGTAGAATTTTTTTAGCACCGGAGATCATTCGTTTAAATTCTATCAATTGCATTAGGACCACTATCAACAGAACAATATATATGATATTCAAATACTATGCAAATCTATGATACTGCACTCAATTATATTTTACATGTTAGATTGATGTGATCGAGTCACATTACTACCACAAAGTAAAGAAAAAGAGAAAAGAAAAAATGATCATCAGAAGACTTCTGAAAATGCGAATTCCATCTGTATTTTTATTTGGGAGTAAAATAAAGAAGTCGATTTAAACATACAAACCAAAGGCCTTTTAAAGCTTAGTAAGCTGCTGGCTCTCGTGCCTCAGCTTGCTCGCTTCTGGCAAAGCTTCTAGTACTAGATAATTCGATAGTAAAAAAAAAAAAAAAACTTTTAAGCCGACCACTGCATGGGATCGATGAAATATCCATATATGTTTTAGCATGATCATCAGCATTTGGATACTTATTTCAATAGATTAACAAAAGGAACACGTAAAATAAAATAAGTACATGATCGTGAAAATATCAAGTAGCTATAAAATCTGTGAAGGTTTATTCCCAAGAAGAGTAGAACCTTCTCAAATTCTCCGATACCACGAATTTCCAAAATTTCCAAAATCGAGATTTCTAAATATCGCACACCATATTTGAAAGTGACTCGTCAACCGATTAGATCTATTAATTGCGGGATATAACTCATGCTCGGTGTCATTGTCATCTTTTCACTGTTTTCAATTCAAAAGTAGATTAATGGTAGATCATCGACCAAGAAGAAGAACCAAACATCTAAAGGAAAAAACTCCGCAAACGCCTAGAAACGTGAAGATTTGGCTCGTGTTATTTTCAGGTAGCTAGGTAATAACATGACCACAATTATTATTATTATTATTATTATTATTATTTTTATTTTTATTCCTCATGTAAATGAACTCTTGTGTGTTCATAAGATGATACGTGTGGAGATTAGCCCTAATAACTTCTGCTTTGCACAGTTCACCGCCACAAAACTAAACTGAAAAGGAGTCGTCACAAGCATGTGGTTAAATCTCGGACGATAAATAATCCAAGATAGATATTTGAAAGTCCTATTCAGAACCTTAGACTTATAAGCAAAGAGAGATGGCGAACGTGGGAAAAATCAAATTCTCATACCATATTAGAATATTCGATTGAATGTTCGATTGGATGGCGAACGTACGTATATAATGAATATATCAATTTCGTAAACATGAGATGCGGGACGCGTTAAGTAACAGAAAATAGTATAACGCTGACTAATGGAGGGTTATTTTGGAGGCAGCACGGGTATTCAATACGAAGCCTCGTGAGAGGCAGAGGGAGGAGGGAAACCAACAAAAATCCACAACCGCCCTCTCATTTAACTTAATTCCCAAATGCCTTCAATATTTTGTGGCTTTGGTTGCTTTCAAGTTAAATGTTTCTTGAGAGAGAGAGAGAGAGAGAAAGGGGGTTGGTTTGATGTTGAGATCCACCGGTATGGAAACTTTTGGAGCAAGAGATTCTATGCGTTTTTCCTTCTGGGGTTTCGCCATTAATTAACCGGCAAGGGGTTGCGGTTGAATTGTGCGGACAAGGGAGGAAGGAAATCTTCCGTTGTGTATTGAGAAAGTTGGTGGAGAGAAGAGCTTGCCAATAAAGAAACTTGTGCACTTAAATCGCTTGGGGAAAGAAAAGGAAAATACTCATCTCTAGACTTAATAAGTCTTCTCCCAATACTTTCTATTCATTTATACTCTGAGTCAAGCAAGTTGTACGGGTTCACTAGCTCGGCTTTAGCCGTCTGCATCTTCATATGAAGCCGTACAGGGTGACAAGCTAGCTCAGTCTTCATTGCAATTTACACTAGAAGTGAGCAACCGGGGTGGGCCAATCCAAGACTTTTGATCCGGTTCTCGATTCCGACGATAAACAGAAAAAAAAAACGACAGTGTGATGTAATAAGAGAGAATTGAACCACAATCTCCAACTTGAGGGTAGGCATACGAGACCATTCAATAAACGACTAGTTATAAACCAAGGCAAATAATATAATATATTAATTATTATAATGATGGTTAATGGATCAACGAAAATTAATAAATTAAGATACATTTTTTATATTCACATATTTATTGAATTCATGAATTTCCTAGATTCATGTATATTTTAGTCTATGTATTTATTGAGTTCACTAATCTCTTGAATTCACATGTCTCTGGATTCATAAATATCTTAGATTCACTTATCTCTTTGATTCATGAATTTCTTGGAAACATGCGTCTATTTAATTCATGTATCTCTTCTGTACATAAACTAAAAAACTCTATAAATAGATTGGCGCATAGAGGTTCATGACAGTTTTTGGTCTTTTCAACTCGATTTCAAAAAAGTTTTGATATACTTTTCTACTCTTCTGATTTTTCTGGGTGTGCTGGTTCAATTGAACGGTTCAACTGAGTCTTGTTTGCATAGTGCTAATCCAAACAGATTCGAGGTGCTATATTTTGGGAGGCATAGTTCGTGAATCTGCGGAGCACCATTGGTAGGAACTAATCATCTTAAGGAGATTCGGATATCCATACCTCACCTCCATTACATTGTTATTCTGATTATAATAAACAATTTGTTTTCTCTGGATTAATTTCCAACATTAATTATGTAATTTATACAAAAAAGGAAACCTAGTTGTTAGATAGAAGAGGGAATTGTACTAAAACAGATTCGTTTCAGGTTAATTCTAACTATAATCAGATTGGTTCCTGATTCCGATTTTTCAAATTCCGAACTTATTGAGTAAATTCCATATTTTGGTCTCAAAACTGACCCACCTTGAAATGGAATACCTTTAATTTCCACCAATATTAATGTCATGATAAGACACTTAAATTTTCATAAGGACCTGAGGGCCTCCATGAATCTTATCTAGTATACTAACTTTCAAAACATTTAATTGTTCGTGTCACAAAAAATAGTGCATTTGAAAGCGCAACGAATGCTGACCAAAAAAAAAAAAAAAAAAAAAAAAAAAAGCGCAACGAATGCCTTCATGGTTCTTATTAAGCATACTAAAGTATTAATATTTATTTTTTAACAAAATTAAATATCCGGAGCACTAGAAATCATTTTCTTGTGAGTTCTTAGCATAAAGCATTAGCATGCTAGTCATATATATTTTATAAATAACACTTACAAACTTGTATGATATCATTAAATAAGGTGCATTTATTACAAGTATTTACTGACCGTTGAAAAAAAATCAAAATCTACAAAAAAAAAAAAGCCCATTAAATGAAATAATTCATTATAGAATTGTGGATTAATATAAGAGCAAAATAGAATAATACATATATATGTGTTTCTATTGGTTTTGGACGACGGTAATACATAAATTTCTTCTTAGAAATCCGCATAAAAATTATAGAATTCTTCATATTCACCTTTGTTGACACAAAAAAAAAAAAAAAGTCCAATTCTAAGACTATCAATTCGGGCTAAGGAAGACTGAGCAAAATGTGACAGATATAAAACTTGCCAAGTATTGACGGCTTTCAGTTAGTAAGTGTAATTAGTTGACAAAGTGATTGGCATTAGCTAACTAAAGATGTAATGAGGAAAACTAAGAGTGTGTTTAGTTCAATATTTTGAAAGTCTATCGAGCAAATGTAAAGTAGTTTAACATAAAATGACTTTGGATAAATGCAAAGACCGTTTGCTAAACTATATTTTAATAAGTAACTTTGAGAGAAATGTCGTTCGGTAAAAAATACATTTGAAAAACTTTTTGAGTGAATAATATAATTTTTTTATTTTTCTTTGTTTAAAATTGAAAAAAAAATAATATATGCAGCTTTTTAAATATACATTTTGACAATAATGCTAAAAAAAAAAATCAAATATATATAAATGCTAAAAAAGTCAAATATATATAATTAAAAAAAAAAAAAGACCAAACCCTTCGTTAGTCCGGCGAAGGACTATGATTGCCAACGAGCGATTTGGCACCAATGGCCGTCGGTCGAAGTTGGTTGGGCGGTGACCCTAACTAAGGTTGTGTGACCCTTGTCGAACCACGGGCGACCTCAACCGACGGTCGCCAATGCTAGATCTGGCTCATTAGTGGCTGAAGTCCTTCGTTAGACCTCTTGAATTACATATATTTTTAGCATTTATATATAATTGATTTTTTTAGCATCTTTTAGCATTTAAAAAAAAATAATGAGGGAAAAATCGGAAATTTGAAGAATGGGTGAGGGTAATTTTGAAAGAAAAAAATGAGTTTCAGCATTTGGTCAAATACTGAAAGTTCAATGTTAGTTTCTATTAGCATTAGGCTTTTAGCCTTCTCAATGATAAATTTCACTTAGAAGTTATTTGAATATGATTGTCAAACAGTTTGGTACTTTTCCAACGGACTCTAAAGGCCGAAAGTCCTTTGGAAATACTAAACCAAACACATCTTAAGTCTTGGAGCATAGGTGTCGGTATATGAAGCTCAATCTAGTCAACAAAATCCACAACCATCGGAGTCTATGATAAGCGGTTATTTAGGTTATGAAGCCGAACATCTCAGGCAGAATTTGCCGAGGCACGGCGAAATGGCTGTGAAGAAGTGGCACTGATATGATCATCGGGTGGAGGGCGCCATGGATCTTGGAAGCCACCAATGGTAGGGGCAAGAAATGTGGGTTGTTGCCACTACCAAATAGTGGAACGTGGGACTTCAAAAGTGGCCCATGATGCTAGGCAAGGAGAGTGGAGAGAGAGAGAATACACTTCGAGTAGTGGGTATTGATCACCCATTTGTGAAATTTTTTGAACTCTAAAAGTCCAGTAGGATGCAGTAGTTTTTTTTTTTTTTTTTGGTGATAGCTGTTAGTAGTAGCTATAAATACTAGAATTGTAATTCATGCAAAGAACCACCAATCAACCAATAAGTACCAATTGCTCAATCTTTCTTCAAGTTTGGCTTTTTACTTTACCGCCCTTTTACATAACTAGAGACGATTGTTCTCGGTTTTCGCACTTTCAATTTTTTCATTAGTTGCGTTTCATATCCAAAAATGATAAAGGACCCTTCAAATCTATTGTGGCTTTCCATATCAATCTATATCCCAAAATGGTTTTTCGTTGGCACTTTTCAGCAAAACAACCTTATAATATGAAAATGCGTGAAGATTAAAAAACTACATTTATCTCCCACTTTTAATGAGATATATCCGTTGCAAAACAAATGAAGTAAATAGAGTTACTGAGAGATTTAACCCCTAAAATTAGTCACAAAATTTAGCACGTGCAGCAACTGACTTCTCGCATAGCACGGTCATACTCATTCATACTCATTCATAGTATCTCAACCGTCGCGAGTTCAATCACTCGTAAATATCGCACATGCATTTATTCATGATATGTCACCTTTCCGGTAGGTGCTTGGGGATTTGACGTCATTGAGTTTGATCATTTTCACGATAATTAAAGCAAATCATGATGGGATAATGTACATTATTAATGGCTTTAATGGCTCTTTCACCAACTCATTCAAGATGTATGTCGATAAGTTGCTCTCTTCCTTGATATCCATAACACATAATTTAGAAAGACTTTTAAGCATGTAATAGATTTATGGGAAAATTCCAATAAAGATATGAAATATCCTCATTTTCTCAATTAAGAACCTGAAGTGGACTTTATGTTAAACAAGGGCCCGAAGTAACAATATTAATCTCAGATAAGGGCTTTAAAGAGCCATGATAGTTTCAAATAAGGGCATGACCTCGTTGATTGCCAGTCGGCTAAATATTTTGGCCGATCAAGGGTGTTTTTGTCCAAATACAATTTAAATTTCAAATTTTTATTCTTTTCCTTTCTTTTTCTTTTTTTTTTTTCTCTTTTCAGTGAGCGTCGACAATTATTGACGAGGGCTAATGACGGCTTGTAAGCCCTTGCAGGCCACGAACGAGGTCGTCCCTCACCAGCCATTGGTGAGGCAACCCTTGTTTAGATCTGGCAAGGGCTGACCGCACTTTTAATGAGATATATCTGTTGCAAAACAAATGAAGTAAATAGAGTTATTGAGAGATTTAACCCCTAAAATTAGTCACAAATTTTAGCACGTGCAGTGACTGACTTCCCGCATAGCACGGTCATATTCATAGTTATTCATAGTATCTCAACCGTCGCGAGTTCAATCACTTGTAAATATCGCACATGCGTTTATTCATGATATGTCACCTTTCCGGTAGGTGCTTGGGGATTTGACATCATTGAGTTTGATCATTTTCACGATAATTAAAGCAAATCATGATGGGATAATGTACATTATTAATGGCTTTAATGGCTCTTTCACCAACTCATTCAAGATGTATGTCAATAGGTTGCCTCTCTTCCTTGATATCCATAACACATAATGTAGAAAGACTTTTAAGCATGTAATAGATTTATGGGAAAATTCCAATAAAGATATGAAATATCCTCATTTTCTCAATTAAGAACCTAAAGTGGATCTTATGTTAAACAAGGGCCTGAAGTAACAATATTAATCTCAGATAAGGGCCTTAAAGAGCCATGATAGTTTCAAATAAGGGCATGACCTCATTGATTGCCGGTCAACTAAATATTTTGGCCAATCAAGGGTGTTTTTGTTCAAATACAATTTAAATTTCAAATTTTTATTCGTTTCCTTTCTTTTTTTTTTTTTTTCTCTTTTTGGTGAGCGTCAATAATTGTTGGCAAGGGCCGATGAGGGCTTGTAAGCCCTTGCAGGCCGCGAACAAGGTCGTCCCTCACCGGCCATTGGTGAGGTGACCCTCGTTTAGATCTGGCGAGGGTTGACCTCACCAAGGGCGGCGAGGGTGGCCTCCCACAAGTTGAGGGTCACCTTGCCTAGGTGAGGCCATTCCTTATTGGCTATTGGCGAGGTCACTCATGCCTATAGCCACAAGGGCGGTCTCACCCAAGGTGAGGGTCGCCTTGCCCATTTTGTGCTTGCTCATTTCAGAATTTTGTTCATCCTCTTAACAACTTTGTTTTTTTGTGGTCTATTAGGAATTGTTCTTATTATTCTGATTTCATTATCTTCACAAAATTCCTTGCTATCATACTCACCACCATTTGGTTGAGCTTTTGAAAGAATGTGTGTTTGATTGGATATATAAATGGGCCCGAATATGGGCTCCTTCTTGATGATCTCGCTAGGTGAAATTATAGAGTTTTCATTGCATGCTCCCAACAGATAGTATCAGAGCCAATGGCTGATTGATGGACCACTCCAAATATGCATCAGTGTTTGGTTAATGTTTCAAGGAAAAAAAAAATTTATAACCTACGCAATTTATAGGCATCTTTTATGATTCAATCTGATTGAGAAAAGACTTGGGCGTGAACGTGCACGTTGTGGTGTAGCAACGCCATCTAAATTGATTAAGTCTAGAAAAGGAGACCATGAATAAGGGTGGATATTATTGTTGTTGTTGTTGTTGTTGTTTTTTTTTTTTTTTTTTTTTTTTTTTTTTTTTGTGACCTAGGGAACCTCGCACGGCTGGCAGCCGGAGGTAAACCACTGGGGGCGACACGTGCTAGCCACCACATACGTGCCACCGGGTAAGTCGCCAAGAGTCTCAAAGTCAGCGTTCCTGCAACTTTACGTTGCAGGAGCTTCGAACACTAGACCTTCTCGATGGAAGTCTAGCGCCTACCCAGCTGAGCCACCACGGCGGGTGGTTGGATATTATTGTTGTTGTGGTCTTGACAAAGCAACAAAGTGGACATCAAAGTCGAAATATATTGGCGCATAAGGATACTTGTATTAAAGGAGAATAGACCTAACATGGAGTCCAATTTAATATATTGACATGTTTAGATTTGAAGTCTCTCTTGGTAATCTTCCTGAACGAAGGTGTTGGGCTTCCTAATAGTTTGGCCCTAGTGAAACGGGGATCGTGAAATTAACTTTATGCGGTCACTTGTACGTCTGTTACCTTTATTACTCCATGTCACTTGGTTGACAGAACTTTCGGTGCATATTAAACTCGGAGTAAAGCCTCACCTCCCAAATAGAAGTAAAAACTTACTTTCTTCGTTTTTAGTAAGCAAATTTGGCAAGGGAGAAGCGAAAAGTCGAAACGGTGGAGGAAAAACACACGGCCTCCCGGGGCCCAGCTCGAGCAAGAGAAGCCAGGCTCAACTAGCCGAGCCGAGCCGAGCCGAGCAGTCGGGCCATGTGGCCGGCGCCTAGAAACTGAAAAGGGAGGCCAATTGAATGAAAGTGTTACAAGGGCGTTGCCATACCCCTCTCAACCACTGGCGGACCACACGCCTTTAATTAAAATAATTTTCCTCATTTCTCCCTAAGCCTGTTGCATATTCTTCTCTATTCTCAACGGCATTTCCCCCTCCCTCCTTCCATCCCTTTTAAACCCCCTCACCCTTCAATTCCACAATTTGTGCTCTCTCTCTCTCTCTCTCTCTCTCTCTCTCTCTAAGGCCACATAGAGAGAGATAGGATTGAGTGATTATTAGCGAGATTAGCTGCATTGAGAGACAAAGCTTTGAGAATGGTAATGGGGGCTCATTGGGACCGGCGGTTCGAGCTGGTCGCGAAATGCAGCACCAAGGGGCAGTCGGGCCAGGCGGTGGCGTCCGGCCTAGATGGCACTCTGCTCATGTCGCGCAGCGCCTTCCCATACTACCTGCTCGTGGCCCTCGAGGCCGGGAGCCTCGCGAGGGCACTCGTCCTCCTGCTGTCCGTCCCGCTCGTGTACCTCGCCGACACCTTCATCTCCGAGGCGCTGGCGATCAAGGCCCTGATCTTCATCTCGGTGGCAGGGCTGAAGATCCGGGACATCGAGCTCGTGTCCCGGTCGGTGCTGCCCAAGTTCTACGCGGACGACGTCCACCCTGAGGCTTGGCGGGTGTTCAATTCCTTTGGGAGGCGGTACATCGTCACGGCGAGCCCTAGGGTGATGGTGGAGCATTTCGTGAAGACGTTCCTAGGGGCCGACAAGGTTCTAGGAACGGAGTTAGAAGTCTCCAAGTCGGGCCGCGCGACCGGGTTCGTCAAGGAACCTGGGATCCTCGTTGGCGACCGCAAGAGGGAAGCTGTCGCGAAGGAGTTCGGGATGAACGTGCCGGATTTAGGCCTCGGAGACAGCAAGAGTGACCGCGAGTTCATGTCCATTTGCAAGGTACAAGTCATTCAATCATTCCAGCTTTGCAATTTAGGTCCTTCGTTCTTTCTATTTATTGCGTGTTTGGCGAGTGCTCGTACAGCGTCCTTAAATTGCAAGCTGCGACAGATAGGAGCCTCGCATGCGTGCACAGTAAATTGCAATCTCGAAAGATAAAGCTCCCAACCTCTTATTTTACCTAATATTCAATGACTGTTCAAGCACGTACCTTTCCATCTGTGAAGCTAAATCACATGATCTATCATGCACAATGAACTGTACCACGAAAAGCGTACGGTACATAAAAGTATGGAAGAAGAAGTGGAGCATTCGATGATTTTGTTCGAGCTCTTTTGCCACTTTCGACTCCATGCCAATGGAAGATGTTCATCGACTTTAGCATGTCGTCTCCTCGGCATGTCGTCTAATTGACGAATTACAAATATTGACATCATCCACGTTTAAGACGAGGAGGAGATTTTCTCTCATGAGGATCCCGAGAGGTTTCTTCCAAGCAAGAATAAAGAGATATGCAACCCCAATTGTAGAACGAGGTTAAGATATAATAATTTATTGTGCACAGGGTAAGCTCGGTCAATTTCAAATAAGAAAGTCATGGGGATAAAAAATACTTTGCAAGGGCAGACTCTCTGAGAAAATTTGCTTACGTAACTTTTTTAAATTATGGTTAGTTCAATCTACTCAATACGGTTGCAGCTATAAGTGTCATCCACCAAAAAAGGAAAATGAAGTGACTAGGATTTATGACTCTCACTTCTTAACTAAAGCAATTCCAGATGTAGTCATTTCTTAGGCGACGTGGTTAGGCACATTCCTTGCAAATTTAGGAAACTAAAGACGTGTGGTCCATTGATAAATGACATCTTAATTTTCTTCGGCGTTTAGGCTTCAGTTATTGCAACATAATAAGATGATTTGATAATATCTTTGTAATGATAATTTGCACGCCCTACAGGAAGCATACTTGGTGCCAAGAACCAAGTGCGACCCACTCCCACGGACCAAGCTCTTGAGCCCCGTCATCTTCCACGACGGCCGCCTCGTCCAGCGGCCAACGCCATTGATCGCCCTCCTCACCTTCTTGTGGCTTCCGATCGGCGTCCTCCTCGCCATCCTCCGTGTATACACCAACATCCCCTTGCCCGAGCGCATCGCCCGCTACAACTACTACCTCCTCAGCATCAAGCTTGTCGTCAAGGGCACCCCGCCCCCGCCCCCAAGCCGGGCCACCCCGGCGTCCTCTTCATCTGCAACCACCGCACGGTCCTCGACCCCGTCGTCACTGCCGTCGCCCTCGGCCGCAAGATCAGCTGTGTCACCTACAGCATCAGCAAGTTCACCGAGATCATCTCCCCAATCAAGGCCGTCGCGCTCTCCCGCGAGCGGGACAAGGACGCCGAGAACATCCGGCGCCTCCTGGAGGAGGGCGACCTCATCATCTGCCCCGAGGGGACCACGTGCCGCGAGCCCTTCCTGCTCCGGTTCAGCGCGCTCTTCGCTGAGCTCACTGACCGGATCGTCCCCATTGCGATCAACACGAAGCAGACCGTGTTCCACGGGACCACCGTGAGGGGGCACAAGTTCTTCGACCCGTACTTCGTGTTCATGAACCCGATGCCGACTTACGAGATCACGTTCCTGAACCAACTGCCACAGGAACTGACGTGCACGGGTGGAAAGTCGGCGATCGAGGTGGCGAACTATATACAGAGGGTCTTGGCGGGGACACTAGGGTTTGAGTGCACCAACTTCACTAGGAAGGACAAGTACGCCGTGCTCGCCGGGACCGACGGCCGTGTCCCATCGAAGGAGAAGAAGAAGGAGAAGGAGGAGAAGCAGCCGGGCAATCAATGAGTAAATTTGAAGATGGATTAGGGATGAAAGAATCCCATGATTTGCACCTTATTTTCTCCATGCGTTTGGATGATTGAAGTTCATGGAAAGAGGCAAATAATGGTAATTGTAGTTATCATTTCACAGTCGTAATTTAAAGTCCTTACACGCTCGTGTATATTAGTTCACCTATTTTATATCAAGGTCACTTTGTTCTAATTATATGCCTATTTCGTGGAGAAAAATACTTAAAAGTACTTTTTCTACCAATTCTACGGCTGGCATAAATAACGGACCAACTTTTCTATCCGCTTTCCCGCCCATTCCGTTGGAAAGCGAACAAAGCTGAAATTTGTTAAAGGTCTTTCATAATTTCTTGATTTTAAGCGTAATTAGAACGCGGGTCACACAAACCATCGAAAAAACAATGAAGGGCATATTTTATTATGATGTAATAAGTTGGCCAGGAAAATATAAGACTGTTTGATTTTTTTTTTTTTTAAAGTTGTCCTTCACATTTCGCCTTGACTAGTAGCTCCACCAACCAAGACCAGCTTTCGTGATTGCTCTTGCACGGCAATGACTTAGTAATTATTTGGTGGGAAGTAAGGTAATTGAATTGCAGTGAATGTGGACGCAATATCTAACAACATCTTGGTCAAATTGAGATTGGACCTCATCATAAACTTCTATTAACTGCAATATTCCCCATTAAATTTGGTGAGACTACAAAGTCAACAAGCTAATCTTTCCTAGTTTATATTTTCATAGGCACTCAACTTGTCAAGATAGGAGACGGTTGAATGCAAAGTCTATCTTCGTCCTAACCTAATTGACTGATACGAGCCCCTTTTTCTTGCTAGAGACTATTCTAATACATAGAAAGGAACCGCTATCACTCCAATCTAAACGTTTTAAAACAGTTAGTGGTGGTACCGATATTTTCACACAATATTAAAGTAAAAGATCCTAAATCTAAATCTTTCTAAACTTCTTATTTGTCTCTCCATGTATATTTTCGTGCTTTAATTTTATGCCAAAATTCAGTCGAGAGAGAGTACACATTTGTTTCACAATTTAAGCTCTTTGAATAATTGGTAGTGGTCTCAAAATTCATTTTCGTTTCCTCTTAATGGCAAAATGGGGTCACAATGTGGTCCTACTCCTGGTCCAGGACAAATGGATCATGACCAGCTCAGATCTTGGATCTAGCATTAAATGGACATAACCGAAGGGCCTCCATATTTCTCTAGTAAGCACATGGAGTGATGATGACTCGACCCTAAATGCAAGGCCCCCTCAAGTTGACCCATTTCTTGTGCACCGGGCTTGTAGATGTACATAATCAGTCAGTGGACCTACCATAGGAACTAAGGGTGGGGGGAAGTATAACCAGGGATGCAAATATACTCGATTTATGCAAGGCATAATTGTTAAAAAAAAAAAAAAAAAAAATTCTTTTTGGCCGTGTTTGCCTCGGTCATTTGGGAGTTCTTAAGCTGTCCGTAAGCCAAGTCGAGTTGGGTTTTACGCAAAAAAAGGCCAAGTGATTCTAAGGCATATCTTTTAAGGTAATGTACATAAGTTTGGGAAAATTATTCAAAAAGTCCTAAATTTATTATCTAGTAACCAATTCAGTTTTAAACCTTTTAATTGTGCCAATTTAGCCTTAAACATATTATGTGGCATCCAATTTGGTCATAGACCTTTTAATCGTGGTAATTTAGTCTTAAACCTTTTGAAGATTTGTTAATTTACTTCTAAAATTTTTAATGATTTGCCAATATAATCCTTCGGCAATTTCCAACCAAACTTATCCAGAAAAACTATGTTGACAAATTGCTAGAACGTTTATGATTAAATTGACAAATTATTAAAATATTTATGACTAAATTGACATAGTTGAAATGTTTTGGACTAAATTGATCATCGTACATTTGTCTTATCACTGAATTGGCACTATTAAAAAAAAATTAAAAGTAAATTAGCTGGCGTACAATAATTTTAGGAATTTTGGGATAATTATTCCTGTAAGTTTGGATTGGTAGAAAGGTTAAGGGGAAATTGTGACAAGAAATGGGGGAAATTCGACTTGGAAAAAACGAAAAAGTACGTATACAGATATACCAAAATTCTACATATATTAGATATTTCATTTAAATTTAAAAGGACATTATGAATACTGATGTTTTGGACAACCTTCTTATCTGGCATAAGGGGCCCAAAGTCAAAGGCAACTCTCCCACATCGTAACTCTCAAACTGGACAATTTTTGTATATTCCAGTCTAGAATTCTTCTCGACTTTTATTTTTGGACAATGATGTCGCCTGAAGATCTCCAGTGATTGCCAGTCTGCCAAAGCGTTCATTCAAGCTTACATCCAGAATAAAGCGCTCTGGAAATTTGCCGAGCCTTGTGATCCAGAGAGAGTGGACCCATCGTGAGTGTACACAAATTGAATGAGTAGGTGACACGCATCGTTCAATCTGTGACCCATTTTCCCGGCCCACCACGACTCGTTTCTGTTCACGAATGAAAGAGGCCGAGAATGGGCGATCGGCACCGGAAACGTCCTCCGAGCGATATCATAAAGGTCTTGCACCTGCTAAGAAATGTTCACTTTGAACCGTAATTAATCCGCACCACCCTCGACGGTTCGAGGTCAGCGAATCCATCACAGCGGCCCCACTAAAACATCAGCAGCCGGGAATTTTCTCCACTTAAGACATGTAGTAGTTAGATGATGCAACACGAGCTGTTCAGAGATTTGCTCACGATGTGAAATAACTTATTTGGACAAGATAAGCCCTCCCTTTATTATGGTGTTGATCCACCATAACCCCTATTGATAGGAGATGTGTCTGCTTTTCCTTTTCTCGTCCCTCTCTCTAGTTGAACTCACGAGACGGATGAGTGGTCCTTTTGCCTCTCTTAGTTCCTTTGTGCACATGTGCATACGTTGACATTTAGAAGGAGCCCGTCTCGGCGAGTTTTCCGTAAGAAAAATTGTTAAGCAACTAGCTAAAAAAACTACCATTACAATCACTATCCAGTTGATATCTTTAAAAATTGAAATTTTCCTTACGTTATGATTAAAAAAGTTCATTGGAATGGATTTACAAAAACTTGATAATTCAATCTGATTGTGACTCTTGTTCGAATAAAATGGGAATGTCTCGTCCACATATATGAATGAGGGTCCATGTTCACATGATGACATATTATTGTAAGTGGAGAAGAAGTTGCCATCAAACATGTGTTTGCCATTTTCAAGTCTAAACCGTTTTCTCATTAGGTTAAGTTCTTAGTACAAAGGACCAACATTGTATATATAGAATATAACTTAACACTCTGTCTAGCTTATAAGCCTGTTCTTCACGCGTAATGTACTATACATCAACGTTATGGTCTAGCGATTGCCTTTTAAAATTAGATTTTTTTCCATAGATACTAATTGAAAAATTCAATTGATTACTTCTTGCCCTGTTTCTTTTCGTGCACACCTGATCTACATGGTGGTGATTTGATGTTCTATTGGGAGTTATTGAATGAGGCAGTGTCAAAATCCAGTGACTATCTTCAATTCCCGCCAGACCTCTAGTCAAGCAAACCCCTAATGAGTCTCTTCAAGCCGAAATTTGCAGAGAGGATTTGTGACAAGCAATGACAAGTTACTTCATGGTCACAATACTAGAGAATTCCGAAATGGTGAGATCAAACTTAAATGGAAGAATAGTGCTGGAGATACTAAAATTTATATATTGAATGAGTTATTATACAATGTGATGGAGAACAATCTGCCACGTCATTTAATATATGAGTCTTAATATCTCTAGCATTATCCGATGCCCGGATCATTGTATTCTAATATGTGAAATTTTTGGAAGATGGCGTACTTGAGGAAAAGGGGCACAACTCTATGAATTACTAATAACGAGTTTTTGTTCAAAAGAAAAAAAATCGAGGATAATTATGAATCTAATTCAATTACAAAGACAATTTCGTTTTTCTAGGAAAAGTGCAGTTATTGTTATTATTCCTTTTTCTTTACCCAAAACCCAATACTGGATTTTTGTAGTGGTACAAATAAATGTTATATATATATATATATATATATATATATATATATATATATATAATCATTGATTTCTTGATAACACGGAAATGGTCAAGAATGCCATAAAACGATGTGCGCCTTATTGAACTAGAGTATGCACACTTTTGAACTTCCATATCACTAGTTAAAATTCAAGCAACTTGTGTAGTGCTTTCCAGTTCTTTGTATTAATATGCAATTTATATGTATTATGAGGTTTTCTATAATTATATTTCCATCTATATCCTTACTATAATTAATCACTCTTATAAATACATATTATACAATTCTAATTGAGCTCGAGCCACCACAAACATTTTATCATTATTTTTTCTCTTACTCTAAACATCAACACTTTGGTCCTAGCAACTTGACCTTGTTTTAACACAAATCAAGTGATGCCTCGATCATATATGGCGATGGGTCGATAAATGTTTTGCTAAGCTCAATGAAATCCAATTGGGTCAATTATTGATGGGCTGCACATTACAAATTGGGCTTCTGGGCACTTATTTTGAGCAATCTTGCAGGACTATGCGAGCCTTATCTTGATCCATCTTGTACAAGATTTGGGCTTAAATGTCACACAATCCTTCTGCAAATTCGTAGCTTCTTTGGCTGGTTAGCTACATTAACTGGTTTGGCTTTTGGGACTGCTTGCTAGCTAGAAACAAGAAAAAGTTGCAAGAGCTAGAACGATTTAGTCTTATGTCGTGGGGATGCTTTCTCCGAAATTCACTGCAATGTCCTATTTAGGCTTTTAGTTCTATCGATGTTAGAAGAAATCCTCTTTCCTCGCAACTGCTAGAGGTGTTAAAAATGGAGACTACTACGAAAGTGTTCCGTAGAAGACTTGTTTTCCACGTGTTTAGGTGGGAAGAAACCATCTTTTCCAGCAAAAAGATGAAGCTGCGCATCCTGACCGACATCCTCAATTGGAATTTATACCTAAATATGATCCTGACGTGGCGGGAAAACCATCGCTTTTGTTGCCTTTTGCTAAAGGAAGAGGAATCGATGCGTACGTGACTGTCTGCAGTTGATGAGAGTCTTAAAGTCGATAGGGTTTTACACGCGTTTCTCTCCATCTTCCGTGCAAAGACATCTGCAGACATCCTTCATGCCTTGTCAAAACCGATGATAAGGCCATTTGATTTTGGAAGCCCTTTGCATATGTTAAGATTGGACGTACAATCACAAAAAAATAGAAGGTAAAGGAAAGAAAGAGAAATTAAGACACAGTATTTTATCTTAATTTATTATTAAATTAGGGCTACATTCAACGGAAGATTCTATTATAATTAGCATCTTGCATCTCTCTATTATATCCCTTAATAATTAAAAAAAAATAGATGATATATACCCAGTAGCTATTCATGGGCTCAAACCCAAACTACTAATAAATTATGGGTTTAAGTTATAAAAACCCTCTAGCTCGGGGCGTTGCCTCCGAGACCCTCATACCATATTGTCGATAAAGAGTATAAACCATATCTCAATAAAATACAGTTAAGGTTTTTCATCTTTTAAGGCATGAGTTTGAGAATAAGATATTGAATGAAGTTGGTGTTCCGATTCAAAAAACCCAATGAATGACGATCTTGACACTTGACTTTTTCAAGGATATCAAAGAAATTCATGGATCATATTCTACTGAATTTGAGTTTTGACACCAATTGACTCCGACCATATGAAAGCAATCAATGCCGTAGTGCTAAATACTCAAACATTAGCTTGGGGCATTTTCTTTACTCCTTCTCACCTAAGTAGGAGTACATTACATTCTTAATACCAATAATCATACTTGAGAGTTTTGCTTATGCTCAATACATAATGATCAAAGCTAACTTTAGTTGGCGTCGTTATTGGCATAACAACCTATACGCCATTCGTTGGCCCAACCCGAATACTAAAATACTTTGGCCAAGGAAGGACAGAACATATTTGATATTGTTTTGGACGCATTATTCATACATGGTGTGTGTGGGGTCTTTGTATAGGAGTTAGTAAGGAATATCCACCAGAATATATTGTGGTTCCAATACATATATTTTCCTCTTGTATTCCCACTCCAGAGTGAGTATTAAAGAATTCGAAAGTATCCATCTTATTAATGATGCTCAAATTAGCCAACTATCACCACCAAAAGAGAAGTTAGACTTCAACATGTATTATTGAAAAAAAATGAGTTCTTTAATTATCTTCAACGATGATATTTTATTAAAGAAATCAGATAAATTGTGGGGCGTGGGACCCGTTAATAAAATAAATCATACTCCAAATGGTATAATATCTTATTGGGCCTACCATGGATTGCTTTCCTTATTTTTTTTTTCCTTATTTTTTTGTCGTAAAGGATAATTGGTGAAAATGTTAGGGTAGGTGACGCACGCTCGCAAGATCTTAT
This sequence comes from Eucalyptus erythrocorys, assembly GCA_014182555.1. Lineage (NCBI taxonomy): Eukaryota > Viridiplantae > Streptophyta > Magnoliopsida > Myrtales > Myrtaceae > Eucalyptus > Eucalyptus erythrocorys. Next base: position 14,985,625 of record CM024597.1, on the reverse strand, counting down.
GTTCCGATTAAAGAAAAAACTTTTTTTCTTCGAGAATGCAGGAATATATTCCTATACCTCTTTTCCACCTTTTCTTATGTGGGCGACTTTCAGTTATCCTTTTCATATCTACAAAAAGTTGGGTAGCAAGGTGTGGGGAGAAAAAATGGGGGACAGCAATAATGCGTCTTTGCAATAGATTCTTATTCGAACAATGACTAATGATTTCAGGCATATATCAAAGAGGAGCTACCCAACCCTGTTAGGCTGTCTTATCGGCCGAAAGGCAAGACATGTGTATGAATCGATCGCGTGCTATGTACCGTACTTTACATATTTTTTTTTTTTTGTGACCCAGGGGGAATCCCGCACGGCGATGAAGGGAGTAAACCACCAGGGCGACACGTGCCCAACCCATCACACACATGCCACTGCAGGGTAAGTCACCCCGCGACGCGGGGTTTCGAACCCCTCCCCGTGAGGGGAGGAGGCCTAAAGCTAACCACGCCACCAGGGTGGGTGGTCCGTACTGTCAAAAGCAAAAAGTTAAAAATAGAAAAAATTGATGTTAGGATCACACCACATTTGATTCATAAGATTTATACAAAAAAAAAAAAAAAAACCTGTTTAAAAAGTCATATACTCGATATATGATAGCCAATTCTATCACCAATTTTTCAATTTGATCAATTTAGGATTAATTTATTTTATAGAAAATGTGACATTTTTTGTAAAATATTTTCCTAAAAGTCATTTTTCTTGGAAAATGACTATTTTCAGGTATTTGATTGAAACTTGAAAATGAATTAAAAAATGTTTTTGTTGTTTGGTCTAGGAAAATATGATTTGTTTTTCCTAAATAAATATATATTGTTCAAACGGTAGTAGTTTGTGCATGGGGCAGCCGAAGAAGCGGGTATGAGCACTAGAGTCCCAAGTTCGGCCGACCCTGATTCAAGCTCCGAGGATCGAGGCATGAGCACAATCAAAGAAGTGGGTATTAACACTAGAGTCCCAAGTTCGGCCGACCCTGATTCAAGCTCTGAGGATTGAGACATGAGCACTTAGATGACTTGTGCATGGACACTAGGGTTTCAGGCAAACTCGGCCTTGATAGACCTAGACTTCGGCCCAACCACTCAAGACCTAATCATAGATGCTAAGGACTCCAAATCAGCATTGGGATTTCTATACCAAGCATACAAATTTGGGTGCAAGTGCTGATATGATGTAGTTGTATTTTAGAAAATAAATTTTTATTTTTTTAATAGCAATTATCTTCCTAAATTTAAATATAGGTTTTACATTGACTCATTTTTCTAAGCAAACAAAATGCTCAGAAATAAAGAAAATGTCTTCAGCAAAAAAAGGGTACCTTAGTCCTAAACAATTGATGATTTGCTAGTGTCCTATGCTAATATGGTGGTCCAATCAATACTGACCATCCTACATGATGTCGATTATTTCTGCAATTTCTGCTTTAAATCTTGGCATTGAGCTCTTGATGATGGCCGACATATTTAACGTCTCATAATGTTGGCATCAGGTCATATTTGATCCACAAGATTAGTAGGGTATCCTATTAGGCTCAATATTTACCTATGTTAGAAGCATCTCTTCATTGTAAAGAAAAAAAGATACTCATGATGAGGAAAATTATCCAAAAAATTATAAACCTAAAGCACTTTTAATAATTTAGTTTGAAACTTTTTAATTTTATCAATTGAATCATAAATCTTTTTATTTTTTGCCAATCAAGTCCATTTAGTCAATTTTGACTGAAATTAGTTACCGTGAACAACTTCCAATAAGTTTTTCAAATTTTTAATTTTTCTTTGTATTTTTATTTCCTTTGTTTTTTATCTGTGTCGGCGAAGTTCATCCCTCACCTATGGTTACTGAGGCCATGATAGCCTTGGGCAAGGGCTTCATAGCTCCACCAATCGTGTGCAAGGTGGTTCACGCCTAGTCTAGCAAGCCTTTTGCGATTAGTGAGGTCATTAGTGACTCTCATTGGCATTTAAAAAAAAAAAAAAAAAAGGAAAAGGGAATTAACAATTAAAAATTAGCAAAAAAACTAGATAAAATATTAAAATATCATTAAAATTGTCCACGTTAGCAATTAGCACTAATTGAGTCACGTAGAATGATTGGTATCTAGATTAGTGAATTTACGCTAATATTGACTAGATTGACTCAATTAACAAAAAGTGAAATGATTTACGACTTAATTTTAGAATTGAAAAATGTTTAGGATTCAATTGCCAAAATTGAAATGGTTTAGGATTAAATAGGTTTAGGAGTTTTTTGACAATTTTCCTCTCACGGTGTATGGCTATCAAACTTATGACGAAACTAAGGGAAAGAGACGCAAAATGAACTAGTACGCCAAAATATGAAAATGTAAAATGAGCTTTCTTGTTTTAAAAAGAAAAGGAAAAAAGAAAAGAAAAGAGAGAGAATAAAATGATAAGTGCATTGGAAATCCTAAAACTTATCAAAAAGTACAATTAAGTCTTAAAACTTACAAAAAGTGCAATTATATCCTAAAACTTGTCAAATTGACTCAATTAAATCCTTTTATTAACTCCGTCCAAATTGATTAAAGGAAAATATTTGCATGGCATTTTTTATTATTATTTTCCCTCTTATATGTGGTGTTGATGTGGCTGAAGCATGACTAATAAAGCTAAAATAACATCATTTTGGTCTATATATGATTTTTTTCAATCTAAATATCTGGTAAATAATATTTAAAAATAAATTAAATTCAAAAAAGGCAAACTGGCAACTGGTGTTGATGTGGCTGAAGCATGACTAATAAAGCTAAAATAACATCATTTTGGTCTATATATGATTTTTTCAATCTAAATATCTTGTAAATAATATTTAAAAATAAATTAAATTCAAAAAGGCAAACTGGCAACTGCAAAGACTCTGCAGGCCCTCCTTGCCACCACCTTCCAATGCTAGCTCTTAGAGAAGGTTGAGGATGGCCAACAAGCCTCGCTAAATCTCACCGAGGGCGACCAATGGCAGCTTCGACCCTCACCCAATATAGGGGAGGCCCCTGAGGCCCTTGCCTACGATCGCCACCAACCGAGCCTGAACGAACCTTGTCGACTCTTGGTCGGCCATATTGGGGCCAACAATGGTGGGGTGGTGGCGAGGGCCCTCTCGCCAGTTAGTCACATTAGCAGCATGTAGGAAAGAGGAAATAATAATTAAGAAAAAAAAAAGCCATGTCAACATTTTTTATTTGGACAAAGTTAATATAATGATTTTGTTTGGTCACTTTTGACAAGTTTTTAGATATGATTGTATTTTTTTTTTTTTGAGTTTTCTAACTTAATTGTACTTTTACGATAAATTTTAAAACTTCAAAAATCGCGAGACAAACAAGGAAAGGGGTGAAGAATGAGCCAAAACTAGGTGCAGAGGGAAACCCCCCATCGCATCCTTCATCCGAATATATTCTTAAACAGCATCTTCTCCTTTACCTTTCGTCTATGAGGCCTTTTTTGATTCTTTATCCATGAGATGCCGATTACTAGATGACACATCGCTGCCGTCGATTATTCGGGTGGTGAGAAACGGACGCGAATATCAAAGTGAATGCATCCGGAGATCTTTGCCTTTTCTTTTGGCACGAGTCATCTTTCTCTCTCTCTCTACCCCTCCCAATCACCAATGCTACTCAGCTCTTAGACCGGGCCAAGCGAAAGTTCATCCTGCCAGTTTTCTATCTATAGAGATATTTAACATGGTGGGGTCAATGTGTGTAGATATGGTGATATAGTTTATATACATAAAGTTCATCTTATAGTCTTTTTTACAGTTTTCCAATGTAATACATTTTACTCAATTTTGACTGAAAAATCATTGACGTGATAATCCAATTAGTATCGGCTATCTAATGTGGCATGGTTAATTTTTTTTTTTTTTTTTGCAATTATTTAAATTTTCTGAAATTTTTCATTCATTTTTTTTTCCTATTCGGTCCATTGGTTGTCGAGGCTTCAACAATGGCTATTGTAGGTCGCCAACCACAAGCGAGGGCCATGATGCCCTTGCCTTGCCTAGATCTACTGTGCCTTGCTTGTGGTCAGTAGCCCTTGTCGACCATCGCTAAGGCCTTGACTACTAGTGGAGAAAATAGGAAAAACAAGATAAAGTTAAAGAAAAAAAAAATCTTGCAAAACTCATTCATATTAGTGCTGGTGGTGCAACAGAGGATGACCAATGTTCATACCAGCGATTTTCAATTAAAATTTGTTGGAATAACTGCATTGAAAAATTATCAAAAAATTTAGAATTAAATTGACCAAATTGAAAAATTATGACTGAATTGGCTGCCGTATAATAGATTTATGACTTTATGGGTATTTGCCTCGAGCTGTTTTTTTGAAAAATTTTATGTGCGCTTTTTTATCAAATAAATTTCTAACATAATTTATGAAGATAATGCTATCTTTTCAAGGACATTGCTTGTATAAACAACTTCATAAAAAAAGACCCGACTTTCGTTGGCTCCTTACGGAACCTGGGGAACCCTTTGACCTTGCATCGAACATTATTAGATCAATCAAGTGAAGGAAAGAAAAGAAAGAAATGCTTCTTTGGAAATGCATTGAAATTACATCTAATCGCGTGTTTTATTGGACAAGACATAGGTGAGTCAAACGTGCGGGACAAGATCACCTATGTCAACGTGACCATTTTCAGCGACATAAGTTTCGATTTCTTAATTTCTTATGGATTGTCTCATTTGGCAGTACTATTCAAAGTTGATTTTTGCAACCATTTGCTCCAGAAATTACATATCTAAAGTTAGTGAAGAGCGCTAAATTTATATTTCAAAAAGATTTCAAAAATTGTCGGCATCTTTTCTTGTAATCCTCCTTTTCATATTGTGGCGGTGTCCGTGCCAACTTGTCATGCTTTGACTAATCCACCATGAGTGATGTTAAGGATGCACTTTCTAATATCAATTTGGTGCCTCATAAAATGTTTTTCCAACAAGGCTTGTCAGACCCAATACCACAAGAAGATAAGTAAACCCTTTCAGCATCTAAATGAATGCCTTCTGGTTCATAATTTAATTTTTATTTTCTTCATTGGGTTTTTTTTTTTTTTGTAATCTAGGAAATCCCGTATAGCCGACAACCGGTGGATAAACCCTGGGGGCGACACGTGGAAACCACCACCACGTGCACCAGGTAAGTCACTTCTTTATTGGGTTTTTAGTCCTCTAAAAGAAATATAAAACCTAAAAGAAATATTTTTTAAATTCCAAAAATTAAGAAAATAAATTTCTACTTCTCAATATTTGTACGTGGTCTGGAGCTTCAGACATTGATTAAAACTCAAATTGCATGTGCCGTAGAATTTAGAAGAATACTTTAAAAGGTTTCATTAAACAACTTGAAAGGGAAGTGGACAAATAATGTCTCTTGGGCAACTGCAATTACCAACATCGAGTGTGGTAACGTAGTGATAAAACGTCCTGCCGTTTTTCATGAGGCGATAAAGTTCAAGTCAATGATTGCAGAAATAGGCTCGTCAATATTGAGCCTTAGGATTCCTATTGCAATTGAAAGAGAATCACTAACTTTTATAAAGATCCCTCGACTTCCGAATTATTTAATTGCAAAATTGAACTTGAAGTAACAATGTTTTTTGCAAAGTTAGATTCTTAGTCTCGTTTGTTTCGTAAAAATTGAATGATTAAACAATTGCTTATATCGTTTAAAATTATTAGTCAATGAGACATGTTTTTATTATGAATAATAACTTATATCTAAATATTTATCATGTACGATGAAAATATTCTTTATATATTCATTTTAGTAAGAGATATAAACGATTTCTTCAACTCCCCTTTTTCTTTTTCGCTTTTAATAATCTAAGGATGCGGGAGCAGGGCTCTTTTCTTTTCTTATCTCCCATTTTCTCCTCCTTTTATTTTTCTCCCCCGGATTAAAAAAGTCCATTTAAACATAAAATTAAAGGAATGACGAAATGAAAGTTACTTCACCCCGACAGGTTTAGCAGCGCGGTCAACGCTTTTGATGAGCGCGACGGAATACCGTATTTCGAACGTATAAAAATTTTTCTTGCTCGAGTTAGGTATCCGTAACCAAACGAGTTAGGCATCCGTAAGAAAACGCTACATTAGAAAAAGGAAAAAAAAAATCAATGAAAAATGAAAATAAAATAAAATAAAGCTATCGTACGGTCTAAAATAGCGCCAACTGTCATTTTGGAGGGGCGTGGAGAATCGGGGGGTTTAATAATGACCGGTTGGGCCCCACACGGGCGGAAATTGTGAAGGACCAGACCAGATAATGTTGAGGACTGCACGTGCATGTCCTGGCGGGAAACAAAGGCAATTGGACAGTGACTTTACACGTGGGGTACGACCCGCCCGACATAATTTTACCCACGAGGGCAAACCTGTCATCCCACGCACCCCAATGTTTTTAGGTGGTCCTTAAAAATTGTTGAATTTGCCTATTAAAATGACTGGGTAATATCTTAAATTAATATATTAACGATAAATTTATCTTAAATTAAATTTTTGATTACTAAAACTTCAAATTAGTATATTTATAATAAATTTATTCTCCATTAAATTTGATTAATACCAAAAATAAAAAATAAATAAATTGATATATATTTTATCTGTAAAATTAAATGAAAATTAACAAATGATAAATTTATTTTCAAGATTAAATGTAATTTGGGGTAAATTTTCATAGGCCTACCACTTTAATTTTTTTGTGTGGTATTAACCCTAAATTAATAGGGAGTGATACTATCGAATATCCAAAACTGATATATTGTCTGAATCTACTCAATATTAATTTTTTGATTTAGAAAAGTCTCAAGCTGGTATGGCCATTCCAAGTTTACCCGCAAACTAAATTTTGGCATCATGAAGAATTTCAAATCTAAAAAATCTTAAGTTGGGAAATTAGCTGAAGTTTATTAATTTTAGCAGCTCCCTCAAGTTTTGAAGATCCACTAAAGCCCTTTTAATTTTTTGTGAGGTGAAAATTATTTTGGATTAAATGTGGCACAGATGTACGGTTTGAGATTTTTCGTGATGCAAAAGTTAGTTCGGGACAATTGTGGCATCGATGTGTGTGATTTGGCATTGTGGTGGTATTAACCCCAAATAAAAGATAGATTTACATTGTGAATTTTGTGAAAAGAGGTCTAATTTGTAGAAATATGAAATGTGCTCTAATTGGAGTACCTTGGCATAAATTATTTTTCGAGATAATGATATAAATGGTCTCTGAATTTTAATTTAATATATAATGTGATCTATGAACTTTTAATTTCTTCAATGTAACTCAATAATATGGTCCCCAAACATTTAATTTGTTTAATATAGTCCACGAAATAAATTAGATGTTCAGGGATGTCATTGAATAAATTAAAAGTTCAAGAATCACATTACACATTCGATTAATGTTCAGGAACCATTTGGTCCTCATTTTTCCTTTCTGTTTTGGCCGAGAATTCTTTGCACAAGCTTCTCTTCTTCAATTAGGATGGAAATATCTAATGTTTCGAAATTATAAATTTAAATTCGTCGTGCGATCGGACAAAATAGAGAACGTAATCGTAAATGCGGCAAGTTGTCTAAATCAACACACAAAAAGAGATATGACAATAGTAGTATTAAATTAATTAATTTAAGAAGGAGGAGGGCCGCCCCTGTTGGCATGTGGGGTTGGGATATTCTCATGCACGGAATCAAGACCCACACGGTAAACGTTGATGTGTACGTCTCCCATTAATTTAATCACTTACGACCTAAAAAACTATGACATAGTCATGTGACTGGGTTAAATATCCTTTTTTTTTTTTTTCATTTTTTATAATAAGCAATGTATATGTTATTTTGGAGATTGGATCCATAAAATCTGTCTCGATATCGTATAGTTCGGAAATGCGACATTTCTAGCTCATCGTAATCCCTTTTTGACCGAATTCTTAAAAGTTGTAATTCCTCGATGATGTGATTTGGATATGGATGATTGATCTTCCATCGCATGAGACAAATGAATTTTCATAACATGTGCTTATTTATCGTAGCACTTCATATTAATGAAAGAAAAGTTCTTATTGTTCCATCGGATTAAAGACAAGCAATCCAACATTGGGCTAAGAGACTCAAGGATAGTCATCTTATCTTCTCTCCACCACACACCACAGACTCAATCCGATATGGGATTGCAACTATGCTTTCATGCCACCAGAAAAAAAAAAAAAAAAATAGAAGACATGACCCATGTAGGGTTAACAAGCGAGATTAAATCACTGGATTTATCCCAATAACGACTTTTCCAATTTGAAAGGGGAGGTGAGGGATTTGAATCCCTACCTTTTCAAGGGGTTGGTGATAGGGTTAATTTAGTTTTAGGAGTAGGTTTTGATTTTCATGCTCTTCAAAGAGATTAGGCAAAAATCCGAGAGTAAGAGTTAGAATATGAATAGAATATGACTGATAAAAAAAAAAAAATACAAGTGAGATTAAGCTTTTGACATAATTGCGGCGGCTTTGATCGTCCATTCATCATCTCAAGGGACACCTTCCCTATCTCGTAGGCAGATTGCTGCTCATCGAATGCAAGTTGGGCAAAAGATGATAACCCACGCATTTACCGGGATGGATAGAATCGAAAATCCAAGATGCCGTCCCATCTCATCAAAAAAAAGAGAGGGGTTTTCCGCCCTTAAAAAAAGGAGACAGTCAAACCTTTGTTGTAATCACATTACCCCAAAAAAAAAAAAAAAAAAATTATGACGTCAAACGTCCCCCAGGAAGCAATTTTAAAAAGCCAAAGGGAGAGAAAATAAGGGAAAAAATACAGGCGAGCAGCCTAACAGCATATGCTCACACAGCTTCCGAATCGATACCTTCTGGCGAGGGGGGAATATCCATTTGTCCAATGGCCAGGAGAGAGAAAGAGAGAGAGACATGGTGGAATCTCTTAAGACCCCCCCCTCTCTATCTTTCTCTCTCTTCCAAACACAGCCACTGATGACTTTACCCCTTCCTTCCCAAATTTAATCATCCTCTCTCCCCCAAAGGTAGCCCTCTCTCTCTCCAACATTATATAACCACCCCCACCTCACCATGTCCCCTTCTCTCTCCATACCCCGCACTCTCTCTCCTCGCCCGTCCTCCGTCCCTCCCCACATCGTCGTCGCCCGCCCCCGCTCCTCCGCCTCCTGCTTCTGCCCCCCTTCTTCTTCTTCTTCTTCTTTGTCAGTCCGCGCCGCGAGATCCGGGCCGCCCATTTGCCTGCTCGCCCGCCCCGCCGCGCTAGAGGGTCCGTGGAGCAGCGGGAGTAGTGGGAGGAGGAGGAGTAGGAGGAGGGAGGTTCGGGTCGAGATGACCATCAGCGAGCTTAGGAAGGAGGAGGAGGAGGAGGAGGAGCGGCAGCGGCGGCGGGAGGAGGAGGTGGAGGAGGAGGAGGAGGGCCCACCTCCGTTGCTCGATCCGGAGAGCAACTCCAGGCCGCGTCGGATTGCGCTCTTCGTCGAGCCTTCTCCTTTTGCGTGAGTCTTTCCTGGGTTCTTGTCGGTTTCTTTACTTTTTTATGTTTTTTTCTTCTGGGTTCTGACCCACTAGGCGTTTGATGAAATGACGGGGCGATGGGGGGCTTGTGGAAGCGTGGGTGGAAAGTGGTTTTGCTCTGGGCGAGCTGGGTCGATCTTAGATTCGATTTCTCTCCGCCCTGCGATGATGGGTTCCTTTTGATTTTTTTCCGTGCTTTTTATATTGGGACACGTCTGGTGCTTCGGTGATTTCAGGTGTTCTTAAGGACTGGCGAGTGCTTTTGCTCGTCCTGTTACCAGCATTGTCAGAGTATTTTATGTCGTGGTGTTCCGGCTGTTGTCTGATGTGATGTTTTGTTTAGCTTGGCGGTCTCTGAGATTGGCTGATTTTAAAGATGTATTTTTTTTTTTTTTTTTGTCTTGAAAAGGTTTCTTTTGCAATTTTGTGGGCTAAGATCATCTGTCCTTTTTGCGTAATTGTGATTAGTACAGTGTCCCTCCTCCCCGCCCCTCCTTAAAAAAAAAACAATTGGACTGGATTGGCCTTGCAAGCATTCGAGTGTTTTACCCTGAATTTTAGAATTTCACTATCTTTTTTAGCTATTCACACTTTGGATTGCGATTGATAGTTGTGGATGTGCAATCTCGAAGCCGTACTTACAGTTCCTTGAAAGTGATATGTGACTGTATGATGATGCATTTCTTTGTGTTAAGTCCTTGTTTCCATGAGCTTTTGGTCAGGGATATGTATGCCTCAATTTGTGCAGGCTCATGTCATGCTTATCATGATATCATTTGTTTCAATTGGTTGAGCCATTGAGGTGCTAATTGACATAATCTATTGGATGAAACTTATGCTTCGTGTTTTCTGATAGTGCATTGTGGAAATCCATCTTTCCAAGTCTAAGAAGTGATCTTTGCGTCAATTGTAACTTCCAAGATTTTGGGTTCATTTCATTTCACAGTAAAGCATAACTATGGCTTTTTGAGTATTACTCTGGAATGGACTCATTAGTTGATGGAGAAATAGATGCTTCTTTCTCTTCATATATCTTTGCTGTGGCGTGGATTGCATATATGAGGTGCAAATAGAATGACACTCATGAGGATGCTTCTCTTGTTTTTGCGTTCACAGATATGTATCAGGCTACAAAAACCGGTTTCAGAATTTTATCAAGTATTTGCGTGAAATGGGAGATGAGGTAAGTTCGTTCGCTTCTAAATTCCAAATGTGTTTACTGGGATTGCAAGTGGCAGCAAAACTATAGTCACATTACATTGAAAAAATAAATGATGCTAATCTGGATTGCTAGCTGAAAAGAGATAGCAGCACTAGATGGTGCTTCAGCTGGGTTGGGGTTTAGTAATTATCATCAGTTATCTACATGTGTGCGTAAATTTGGAAGTGTAGGAAAACTACTTATTACTGTAGTTATCACTTTTCCCTCAAATTTTGAAGATGGAAAAACTCATTTCCAGTTTGAGAAAATTATGAAAAAAATTTAAATGTTTGAATATTTTGAAAGGTTTAAGGTGTTCTGAGTTAGAAGTAAAAATATGAGAGCCACAAGATATACCAATGTAAGAAGTTGAATGTATAATCCTCTCCAAACAGACCTCTTTCACATGAAAAACTTGTCACTTCTTTAAACATTGGATTCGTAGTATTTGTGAAGGTTTAATTTGTCTCTGGCTATTTCTTCAGTTTCCTATCTGATAGATATTTCTTAAATTTGCAGGTGATGGTTGTGACTACACATGAAGGAGTACCTGATGAATTTTATGGCGCTAAGTTGATCGGATCACGGAGGTTGTTAAAGTTTTCTAACTTAACATGATTTTCTACCATTAAAATACCTCGTCATCATCTGTAACCTTTACTGAAATGCATTGTCTAGGTTTTTCTCTGCCTCTGAGTTATTCACCTCACCAATCAAATAGAAGGCTCAAAGTGCTAAAATTGATAGCACTCTAGACTCTTTAATTGTATTTTGTCTCATAATCCTGAGGAGGAACATTTAAGAAATTTTTAGGAATTTGGAACATGTCTAATCAATAGAGGATAAATTGGATAAAGGAACTTCATTGCTGTAACACATACCATTTCCATCAGTGCTTCTTTGTTGCTTAGTTTTGGTTCTTGCAAATCTAGAAAGAAGGCTACAGCAGCAAATTTCTATCAATTGTCAAATTTAGTTTGATAACTGCTCAACACCAACATCTCCACTTTACAGGTTCTCAACACCATCCAATGTGGAGAACCTGTGAATTGGAGATGTTGGTGAGCAGGCTTTTGTGCAAAAGTCCCTTTGGCTACTCTAAAGTATTACGGTTACTTGGAAAAAGTGCACCGAATAGAATTCTTTTATTTTGCCATCCTGCTTTGAAGAATTTGATATACTGTCTTGTTCTCTTTTATCCATTTCCAGTCTCTTCTCCAACTAAGTATCTTGTGTGTCTGTTCTTCTCGTTACAGCTTTCCTTGTCCGTGGTATCAGAAGGTTCCTCTTTCCCTGGCCCTCAGTCCTAGAATAATTTCAGAGGTTGCGAAATTCAAGCCTGACATAATCCATGCATCCTCACCTGGTATAATGGTAAGTGATTGGCCCTTGTTGATTTGTTGGCACATAGATTGAAGAACCTCAAGATATGACTTATGCATGATGTTGCAGGTTTTCGGTGCGCTTGCCATTTCAAAAATGTTGTGTGTTCCCATAGTTATGTCTTACCATACTCATGTCCCAGTGTAAGTTAAACTTCCCTTTGATTTCCCCCTATTTCCTAAGGTTTGTACTATAATAGCATTTATTTTTAACTTCTAAGTATGTTCCAATATATCTTGATTAATGTTTCAAGAGTGAACTTGAAATGATCAGGCGTCTTAGTTCTTTTATTCTTCACTGGAAAAGACCAGAGTTTGATTCTTCTCTTGTTTGCACCATGCAGTTACATACCAAGGTACACGTTCAGTTGGCTGGTGCACCCCATGTGGCTGATAATAAGTAAGTGAGATTCCAAGGATGCCTGTTAAAACAAATCTCTAGGTGCTTTTCTTTTCCCTAATTGTGTGTGTGACATTCTTGCTTTCCTTTTTCCTCGGTAGAATTTCTTCACAGAGCAGCTGATCTGACTTTGGTGCCATCGGCTGCATTAGGGAAGGAACTCCAAGCCTATAGAGTCACAACAGGTGGGTAAAGTAAATTAACGCTTTGCGAGGGCTTGAAAAATCCTAGAGACAAGGCCTGCTTGTTGATAGGCACTGAGTTAATTTCTTTTGTTAAAATGAAGTAATCAAATGTTGCAATGCAATGGCATGATAGACTGATCTTGTTTTACTATACTATTATGCAGCAAACAAGATACGCCTTTGGAATAAGGGTGTTGATTCCGAAAGCTTCCACCCTCGTTTCCGTTCTCAAGAAATGCGATATAGACTGAGGTAGGCTTTCGAACTTGTTTTCCCCTCTTGCCTTTCAGTGATTTGGTTTGGTGTGTATCTCATTCTGGCCTGTCTGTGATCAGCAACGGTGAACCTGAGAAACCATTGATAGTTCATGTTGGAAGACTTGGGGTTGAGAAGAGCTTGGATTTTCTAAAAAGGTACCTCATTGTTTTACTACATTTGTAGGAAAAAAATTACCTCAGGGAATCATACTGGATTTAACCTGGAAACCTAGTCCTTACGGTTCTCTTGTTCTATTCAACATTGATGTCAAAAGATAGAATTTTGTGAGATGTTTAGGGACCGTCTTTAACATCTTTCCTTAGAGGAGTAGATTTGTGAAATTTATTTGGCATTTTTTCTTGTTGAAACTTGCTCTGTTCCTGCTCTTCCTTTTTTCATGTAGTTTTTGAATCCTTAGAATTCTTTACCGTGATCTGGCAGGGTGATGGACAGGCTCCCCAATGCACGGATTGCTTTCATTGGTGATGGACCCTACAGGTAACTGAATTTCAAGAGTGATACTCTTGCCATTATTGTTATTCCTTCTTTGAGAGAGAGTTCCTTGGATGTGGTTGCGGCTTATCCAAGCCATTGCATTGATGGGGGAAATGGCCATTTTCGAGACTTGATGTAGTAGTTCTAGCAAGTTGTCCTGCAATGTCACCTAATTGTAGGTGGAAATTAGTTGCTTGATTCCTTTAACAGACATATTGGCTACTTTTTGACAGGGAGGAACTGGAAAGGATGTTCACCGGGATGCCTGCAGTATTCACCGGGATGCTACAAGGTGAAGAGCTATCCCAGGCGTATGCAAGTGGGGATGTATTCATGATGCCTTCAGAATCTGAGACACTTGGCCTCGTCGTTCTGGAGGCCATGTCCTCGGGTCTTCCTGTGGTGGCGGCTCGCGCTGGGGGGGTCCCGGACATCATCCCTCCAGAACAGGATGGGAAAACCAGTTTCCTCTTCAATCCTGGGGACCTAGATGACTGCATGAGCAAACTCGAGCCTCTTCTGCAGAACTCCGAGTTGAGAGAAACCATCGGTAAGGCTGCTCGAGAGGAGATGGAGAAGTATGACTGGAGGGCGGCCACACGCAAAATCCGCAATGAGCAATACAATGCAGCCATCTGGTTCTGGCGCAAGAAGAGGGCACAGCTGCTAAGGCCAATCCAGTGGCTAGCGAAACGGTTCTTCCCGTCGCCGGAAGCGACGTACAGGTGATGACGACGACGCCGCTGCCGCCTCAATTGTAATGTTTGCATTTGTGACACTCTGAAGAAGGCATTTGATCTGTCTGTTGATTATCTGTAGTGTCCTCTTGTTTGGGATATGTTCATTTGTTGTATAATTGGGGGACCATAAAGTCGTGGTCATTTGTGACATCAAAATTTATCAACAATGATGTCATCTCAGTTTGCAATTCCTTTTCTTTTTTCTTTTGCCCCTTTACGTCTCTTTGACATTGCTCAAGATGGCAGGCTCCAGCAAAGTTAATATAGGAGAGCGCTCATCTCGGGTGAGCGCTCATTGTACTGCGCCGAAGGTGTGGCTGAAAGTGTTTCAAAGGAAGATTTTGCTGAAATCGAGCAATGCAAAAGAGGCCCGAATGTGCCTGGAAATCATGGATATAGCTCGTATGACTCATTTACTTTGCTAATCAGATGATGCAACTTCATCGCAGGCTCTTACAGGTATACGTTGTTTTGCTAAGATGACAAGCTCCACAGTCGCATTGTGCAAGAATCATGTGAAACCAATGTAAGAGGCTATCATCCGTTCATTGAGCCAATTACATCACGAGATCGCATGAGAATCTCCAGGCACGAACCAAGGATGGTGACTTAAAACGGCAATTAGCTTGAGGAAAAAGAGGTTATTCCTGATTAAACGAAGAAAAAACAGACGGCTCCACAAGTGGCCTTCAATACATTATAGATCTCAAAGGGCTTGGGGGAGAAACCTAGTTTTGTGATGAGTCTTTTCTCCTTTAGATTTTTGTAATTTGATCAGTGACCATGTTGGCCTTTCTAAAGCAATGAGCTATCCGAATGTCTAAATATTAAAGTAAGAGATCATTTCATTCACTGATAAGCACGTGCTCCTACCATGACAACCAATGCGCGCTCTTCAATGCCCTTATCAATTCAAACTGTGTAAACCCAATTAAGATGGGTTCGTGCTTTGTAGATATGTAGTGCTCTAGGGTTTGAAGGAGGGCTAGGATTTCTGCTTGTGCTGTCAAGGAAGCTCCCTAAGGAATAACTACAAATGTTCACGTCCCTTAACTAAAAGAAGGAAACAATGACCCTTTCTAGGAGTCTACTAAGAAAAGAGGAAAAACAAAAATCAAAGATCTGAATTGGATCTAGTATAAACAAGAACAACCCCAATAAAGAATAATAACTAATTCGAAATCGGCAACTCAAATTCAATATCAGCCCAAGTCGGAAGTAAACCAAACTAAAAATAATTGAAACGCAATGCAATCCATACGGGAAAAAGACTAAAATAGTCCTGAACCCATGACATTAATACCAATTTAGTCATAAATTTTTTAATTGAAACAATTTAATTTTAAAACTTTTTCACATTGATACAAATTCAATCAATCTAACCAATTTAGGTCGGAAATTGGTGACAAGTTGTCCTATGTTGCCCGACCGATATTAACGTAGGCATTTTTATAAATTTTCATTTATTTTCTTTCCCTCTACTTTTAGCTTGTGGTTGGTGGCCAGGCCATGGACGACGAGGCCCCATTCACCATTTATGGCGAGGCCGACCCTTGCTTGTGGCTGATGAGGGCTGGCCTCGCCTAGGCAAGGGTTGCCCTCGTCGGCCATGGTTGGTAAAAAGAAAGGGGAAATGAAAAAAAGAAAGAAAAAAAAAGTGTCAAAAATAAAAAAAAAATATAGAAAAGATATAAAAAATTGTTTATATTAGTGTTAATCGTACCATGTAATACGGTCGGCATTTACATAAGTAATTTTCAGTATAAATTGATTGGATGGAATATTCGGGATTCAATTGGAGTAAAAGATTTATAATTGAATTAGTATCAATATAATAGATTTATCACTTTTTGATACTTTTGCCACGGATAGATTTGACCGGATCGACTTTGAAAACGAAGAAAAATAAGCCAACCACGCAATATAAGCAACCCGGTCAAAGCTACAATTGGAGACTATTCAAATAGGACCCGACCTTTATTAGAAGATAATGAAACTCGAGATAAACTGAGTCCCCTCGTTGCAATCTTGATGAAAAACAATCGGTACCTAAGAAGGCGCCAATGTAAGATGCCCTTTATTTTATAAAAATTATTGCGGCTTACATGGTTTTATTAATTAATGATTTAATATTATTTGAATGCTATAAAAAATATTGGTTATGAGAAGATGCAACTCTTATGAAAAGGTGTAATTTATATGAGAATGTGCAATGCTTATGAAAACACGTGACTCTTATGAAGATAGAATATGTTTTGATAGAAGACACCTATTGAAAGCACTTATTGAAAGCATCAATTGATAATCTGTATTAAAAGAGTTTGGTCTTTTTTCCAGCCAAACTAACACAATATTGTATTCTATCATCCATCATATAAAGTACATTAAGACTAAAGTGGGTTAAGGGAGAGAAATTAGATTTCTTCATTTTCTTCTAATTTGTAATAACTATTTTCTCGAAGTTAGTTGTGAAAAATCATGAAAATTTGAAGATTCTTTGATTGGATTACATTTACGCTAACATATTTTGCTTCTATCTCCCTCTTGGAATGTTAGATGAGGTTCATGCTCGATATGAGCTTGAAAGGCCAAGTGGCCTCATCCCCGTTGTCACACCCCTAACTCATACAAGAATAGGGGCAATGACAAGTCGTCCTTTCACTCAGAGGATCCGGCCTTTATGTAATCATAACTTAATCTGATATTGAAATAGATACATCTCTTTATATATTTAATAAATAGTAACCTAGTTATGATATTAGAGTATTCATAATCCATCAAAATGCTAACTCATAAGTTAACAACTATGTACAACTATACTCAAAAGTTCCCACTATCTAAAAGTCCCTAGGATGATGCTCACGATCCACCTACTTGCAGCTCACTTTAAAACCTGAAAAACAAGTAAATGAAAAGAACGAGCAACTAGAGCCTAGTAAGGAATACATTTTTCTAAGTGGATTAAACAATTAATAAGCACATTTAAAACATAAACATTATTCATTTCAATAAATCATATCCAAACAAATCAATGATCCAGCTCATTTATCATTCTCATCAAAACACATGCTAATGGTCCATTTTATTAACCATTATCACACATAATGCCTCATGACAAGGAAATCTGAATTCCCCTTTAAATAAGTCTCCACCTATATAGTTGATAACTTGGCTCATAAAGATATTCTAAATTAGCATGTGCATACTCACAGGCTCTTAATAGGGTTCATAGCAATATCAAATACCAATTGTCATCCTCCTAAACCAACAGACTAAATTCATAATTAACATTGCAAATTGATTTACAAAACGAAGCATACAATTTTCGTAGCTGAACTCATCCACCAGAATACCTTTTGCAATTCATTTCTTAAATATTTCTTAAACTATTTCAAATGATGATAATGATAGTAATTGCTCGATTTGAAGTTATGTAACAATAATGCTACAAACATCACTTTTCGTCTTCAAAGAAATATGAAACATGTCCCGTCTCATTAACTTATAATGATATTGGACACCAACCGTCATCCTCCAAAATCAAAACGCCAAATCCATAATTATTATCACAAAATCGATTTACAAAACAAAGCATACAATTGTTACAGCTCAACTCATCCGCCAGAATATCTTTAGCAATTCATTTCGTGAACATTTCTTAAATCATTTCAATTGACAATAATAGTAGTAAATACTCGATCCAAAGTTATGTAATAATAAAGCTATACACCTCACTTTTCCTCTTCAAAGAAATATGAAACATGTCACGACTCTTTAACTCATAAAACATATATCTTTCTATCATTTCAAAATATGAGTTTTACAAAACCAAAGATGAGAAGTACCACTTACTTGGGAAAGTCGATGACCAACCTATAGTGGTTATTTAAGCCGACGCACTTGAATTCCTAATGATTAATTGAAAAACGATATAAAATATTGAGTAACCAATATTCTAACGAGTGAATTGATTACACTACGCTTATTTATTGATAAAACAACACTTACACGTCAACAAAAAGCTCACCCATAGCGGAAACCCAATTTTGTTCGCTATGCACAACTTGCGCGCTGAATTTGTTTACGTCATAATTACGCCGAACTCTATATCAAGCGAATTTACAGTTAATAGAAAGTCTTTTCGACATGGTACAAGATCCTTTCTAACGAGTGAATTGATTACACTACGCTTATTTATTGATAAAACAACACTTACACGTCAACAAAAAGCTCACCCATAGCGGAAACCCAATTTTGTTCGCTATGCACAACTTGCGCGCTGAATTTGTTTACGTCATAACTTTCTACGCCGAACTCTATATCAAGCGAATTTACAGTTAATAGAAAGTCTTTTCGACATGGTACAAGATCCTTAGTTTGGCTGACCCAAAATTTATCTGGAACTCAAAAGTTACCATTCACTACTGTTCAACATACACAGTTAACATAAAAATTTAGGCAAATTGTAAGTTCAAATCGAGTTCTGTAAAATGCTATAACTTCACAACATCCTAAATATCATTTCCATATATATACACATCCCAACAATTCCTCATTTAAACAATGTAACACAAAATTGACATATATCCAAGTTTGAGCCCTAACTTCAACAATTTCTCCGGTTTAGTGAATAGAGGCTTCAATTATTTACTCGGCCTTGCAATTCGGAGTTCAATCAGCTTCGGATCGTGAATGACTTTTCCCGTTTTCTTCGTTTTTCTTTCCTTTCTTTCTTCACGGACGAATTATTCTATTTCTTCTTGTTTTTGTCGACCTCGAATTCTTTCTTTTCCCACTTGCACGATCAGTTGAAGAAGGAAAAAATGGGCCGGGCTGGAGGCTATGGACTTTGGGTTTGGCTAACAAAATATGAATTGAATTAATGGGCCATACATTACAGCCGTGGCCTCCTTTTCCCAGAGTGACTGAACTATTTGCGTGAATTCTTGAAAGTAATAGGCGGTGCCTTGGAGGCTATCGGTTATAGCTTCATCATAGCTCTTTTAGAGTAATCCCTCAAGCTTTTGCGTTGGGCACATAATGAAATCATACCGTGTGCTCTTTTGGCCTGTGTCGTGGTCTGATGGGGATAAAATGACGATACATACCTTACATAGAGTTAGGGTGCGTTTGGTAATATTTCTGTTAAAAAATTATTATTTTTTTGGTAAAGATTTCTGTTCAAAAATTATTTATGAGAACAGAAATAGAAAAAAAATATTTTTGCTCCAGGGAACAATTTTTGAGCAAAAAAACGCGTTTGGTAAATTTGTTCCAGAAATATAAAAAGAATAGAAACACGTTTGGTAAATTTGTATATATATTTTTATTTCTTTTAATTTCTTTTTAAATTTTTAAAATTTTCTATTTTCTTTCTTATTTTCTTATTTATTTTTCCTTTTTCCTTTTTTCCTTTTTTTCCTTTTTTCTTCTTTTGGCCGGTCGCCGGCCTCGGCCATGGGCCGGCGACCGGTCGACGAGGGCCGGTGGCCTCGCCCAACCACGGTGAGGCTCGCCGGCCCCGGTGAGGCTCGAGGCCGTAGGCCGGGCGAGCTCAAGCTCGCCCAGATCCGGTGAGGCCGAGCTCGCCTAGCGGCCGGTGAGGCTCGGCGTCGCCGGGCCACACCTCGCCTTGGCCGGGCGAGCTCGATCTCGCCTAGATCCAGGCAAGCCCGAGCTCGCCCGGCGGCCGGTGAGGCTCGGCATCGCGGGCCACACCTCGCCTTGGCTAGGCGAGCTCGATCTCGCCCAGATCTGGTGAGGCCGAGCTCGTCGGATCTAGGTGAACTCGAGCTCACCCAGCCAAGGCGAGGCCGAGCCTCGCCAGGGGCTGGCAACGCTCGGCCTCGCCGGGGGTCGGCGACGCTCCGGCGAGGTTGTCGGCCCTCGACGGCGTCGCCAGCCCTCGACGGCCGATCGCCGGCCATGGCCGAGGCCGATGACCAGCCAAAGAAAAAGAAAGAAAAAAGAATAAGAAAAGAAGAAGAAAATAGAGGAGAGAGAAATTTTGTTCTTAAATTTTGTTCGAAACAAGAAACAAATTTTTTTTTATTTCTTGTTTTTGTTCCAAATGTGTTTATGGGAATAAAAAAATAGATTTGGAATAAAAATGCAAACAAATACGTTTTTGTTCCTTTTTTGTTCCCGGGAACAAATAAATAAAAAATTTGTTTAAAAACAGAAACAAAAAATAAAAACAAACAGCCCCTTAGGGCTGCATGGTAAATTTTGTTTGTTCCCCGGGAACTTTTTTTTTTTTTTTTTTTTTGTTCCTAGGAACAAAAAAGAAACAGAAATGCGTTTGGGTGCGTTTTTGTTCCAAAAATATTTTTTGTTCCTAGAAACACATCTAGAACAGAAATAAGAAACAAAAAAGTTGTTTCTTGTTTTTGGAACAATTGAAGAATACTTTTTCTCTCTCTTCTCTCTTTTTTTCTTCTTCTTTTCTTCTTTCTTTTTCTATGGCCGGCAACCGGCCGTCGGAGCTGGCGACGCCGTTGAGGGCCGGTGACCTTGCTGGAGTGTCGCCGACCCCTGGCGAGCTCGAGCTCGCCCAGATCCGGCGAGGCCGAGCTCGCCCGGTGACCGGCGAGGCTCGGCCTCGCCGGGGGCCGGCGAGCCTCGCCGTGGCCGGGCGAGGCCGCCGCCCCCGACGGCCGGTCGCCGGTCGCCGGCCACGGCGAGAGGCCGGCGACCGGCCAAAAGAAGGAAAAAATATAAAAAAAAAAAAAGAAAAAAAGGAAAAATAAATAAGAAAAATAAATAAGAAAATAAGAAAAATAAGTAAAAAATTAAGAAAATTATTAAAAAATTAAAAGAAATAAAAAAATTATACAAATTTACCAAACGTGTTTCTATTCTTTTTATATTTCGGAACAAATTTACCAAATGCGTTTTTTTGTTCAAAAATTATTCCTTAAAGCGAAATGCTTTTTTTCTATTTCTGTTCCCATAAACAATTTTTAAACGAAACGTTACCAAACGCGCCCTTAGTAACTACGGTTGGGTTTTGAAGATCTTGGATGGATAACCTAGAAATTAGCCCAAAGAGTACCCATCTAGCCGAACTAGCTCCACATAGGGCCCGTTTGGTTCGGCTTTTGGGGAATGCATTTGCGAAATGCAAATACCTTTGGCTAAAGGGGTTTTCCGAAATGCAAATGTCGTTTGGTAAAATTTGCATTAAAAACAATTTTGACCAAAATACCGTTTGGTAAAATTTGCATTTGTAATTAACTTTTATTAAATTAAAAAGCAAAAATATGTTTATAATTTTTTTAAGTCCGGCCACTTTGGACCGCCGAATCCGGTGGCCGAACCGCCTATATAAAAAATATAAAAATATAAACATAAAATATATTTATTAAACATAAAAAATATATAAAAAATAGATATTTTTATATAAATATATAAACAATTGGAGAAAAAAAGTAGATATGTTTATATAAAAAAATAGATATGTTTATATTTATAAATATATATTTATTTATTAAACATAAAATATATTTATATAAAAAAATAGATATGTTTATATCTATATAAAAAATATGTAAATATATAAAAAATATATAAATATTTTTATAAATATATATTTATTAAACATAAAATATATATAAAAATAGATATGTTTATGTTTATAAATATATATTTATTTATTAAACATAAAATATATTTATATAAAAATAGATATGTTTATATCTATATAAAAAATATATAAATATATAAATATTATATATATTTTTATAAATATATATTTATTAAACATAAAATATAAAAAATAGATATGTTTATATTTTTATATAAAAATAAACATATAAAATATATGTTTATATTTTTATATAAAATATATATGTTTATATAAACATATTTATTTTTATATTTATTTTTATTCGACGGCCGATCGGCTTCTCTACCGGAGATATGAACAATACCGGAAGTTGCATTCCGAAGATGCAACTTGCCAAAGGACCTCAAGAGCTGCATTGGGCTAAAGGCCCTTAGAGCCACTTGGAGATGCGATTGCATCTCGCCAAAGTCGTGCAAAAAAACGAAGCAAACACCTTTGCATTTGGCCAAGGGACTTTAGAGCCCAAATGAACATTCCAAATGCTGAACCAAACAGGGCCATATTTTGTGGAATCCCTCTCTTACCTAATGCATATCTGAATTTTTCTTGCGCGAAACGGGTGCATGCACTTGATTCCTAGCCGTTAACTGGATCATGTGAGGTTCAATATGTAACCCATTTTGTCTGGTGACCGGCATGTAGTGGGAAGTATTGAGTGAATGAAAAACTTGTGCTGGTGGAGGCAGCGGCGGCAACAGCGTGGCGAGGTCAGACTTGGTAGCTATATATATATATATAGCCGAGATGGTAGTTGCTGTGGCCTGTGAGAGAACGTGGTGAGATTGCTTCTTAGTGTGATTGTAACCTAGTGTTTCGACCTTTTAACGACATCAAGCAATCAAAAATTGGGAGGAGAAAAGATCGAGAAGATGCAGCCAACTACTGAGCAAACTAACAAAGCGAGTCATTTGTGAATATATGTCTTTTCTGATGGAATCCTCAATTTTGACCATAATTGGAAAGAGGCATAGATTTCAATTAAAATGATGTCATATGTCAAGTTGACCTAGAATTACAAAGTCATTAACTTACCACCTAATACATCCCATTCCCCCGTTCTGTCCAAAATCGCACAAAATGTGGCATCAAAAGGACTAATCCGGTTAAGCAAAAAAGACTAGACCCACATCTATTTCTTTGCCCTCTAATGTCCCAAAAACAACGATTGTACACCCGGAGTTTGAGTCTGGTTGACTTGACTCAGGTCGAAAACGTGTGACCGACGGTGCTTGTGCTCGATCATATCCTTGGAAACGTCAAGTCTCCTAGGTATTCTCGCGACTCATGAGTGGGGGCACCCGAAATATCTTGGACTCTGGATGGACATAGAATTTTGGGTTTCGACGAGACATTTCACGGCATCTTCGCCTACCAAAACCTCGCCTTGGTTACCATCGCCATTTCGTCATTTCTGTCTCCAACCTGTCCATCTATTCCTGTCTTGTTCCATGTTTCCTCCATCTCTATAACCTCCCCTTCAAATCTTGCATTCGATTATCCTAGAGCTCATGCAATAACCTACATTCTTTGGCCGGCCTTCTTTCCTTTGCGTGTTCTGACATGGGCTTGAGCCGTGGTTCGCATGGGTCGGGGAAGGAGAGGTTGCGCTGGACCCAAGAGTTGACTACCGGTTTGTGGCGGCCGTGGAGCAGCTCGGTGGCGCCGACAGTAAGTCTCTAGCTTTGACTTATGTTGAGTTATATACTTTGCTTTTCATTGGAAAATCATTCTCATATACAAGTCAAAATCGTCGGGGGGGCTTTTGTTAAACTCAGATGAGACAGAGTCGATGTCTATCGTTGGTCGACAATCATCGTGAGTCGTTCATTAGTGTTGGATTTTATGGTGTTTGATGGAGTTCTTTTGCTTCTTGGAGGGGCTACGCCTAAGGGAATCTTGAAGGCTATGGATTATGATAGACTCACCATCTACCATATCAAAAGCCACTTGCAGGTCCGCCATCTTGCCCTCTCTATTCATATCGTTTTACATTGCATCTCATCGATCATGTATCAAGAAAGTGTAATTTGTATTAACTCGTTCGAAAACTCATCCTAGTTGTATTTTCCTCATGTGGTTGTTTTTCCTACGTCTGACGCTTCGTCTATTTCTTATCCTTTGATATTTCACACTTGTACGTTTTGCATAGAGTACATAGACATATGCATTTGGCTTTCTACACGTGAGGGTACATTGACGTATATGCAAAGTATGGAGTGCACCTTTTCTTTTATATCTATATTAACGGACGGGAGCAATGCAATTTGTGTACTGATGAAACATTTTCGATTTTAAAAGAGCGATGTTATCATAGAATAGAGATCCTTTAAATTTAGTGGTACATTTATCCAGTGATCCGATTGATAGATTTTGTAGAGTTTCAATTTATATTTGAACTTAAGGAGTGAAAGACCAATACTCATTGTTACACGGGTGGTGAAACATAGGTGTCGTCTCTTTTAATTCTGTATGTAATATCTTAACTTCCTCGACGACATCACCAATGATTTTTCCTTTTTGTTTTTTTTTTTTTTTTCTTGCTATTATATTGCAGAAGTACAGGATGTCAACGCTTATTCCGGAGAAACCTCCTAGTAAGTGGGCAACAATTTCTGCTTAGAAAATTTTTGGAAACTTACCCACTTCGTAAAAATCGAAAGCTTATTACTATGATCTCTCTCTCTCTCTCTCTCTCTCTCTCTCTCTCTCAGAGAAGTTTGAAAGGCGAAGCATTTCCGAAATATTTCCTAATTTTAGTGCTACATGGTAAGTAAATTCTGCAGCACCTGTACCGCTTCAATAATCACAAGAAATGTTTTTCCTTTAATTCGTCGTTAATTGTTGCAGTGGTGCTCAACTTAAAGAAGTCATCAGACAAGCTCAAATGAACTATCAAGCTCTATTGAGTGACCAAGACGAGGTATGTAGACAAGCGTTAATATGAAGAATTCAGTGTCCAAAAGTGACTTTGATCTAGGTCAACAATCCTTACTTGAGCACCACGAGCGTCGCTCGGCCCCGGTCTTTGTTGAGTCCCTCTCTGCTCTCTTTCTTTAGGATTCTTTCTTGTCACAAAAGGACTTAATTGCATAGAGATGGAGAGAACAAGTGCCTTGACCGAATGAGAAAAACAAGATGGAGGATCAAATCAGAGAGATAGCAACACACTTGACCCATTTTTGCATGAAATATAATAGTTTCTCTTCTATAACGATCCAAAAGAGAGAATTTTGAGGTCCCCAGTTAGTGTAAAAAGATCCCCACACTTTAAGCAGTTTTGTTCGGATAATTCGATGTCAAGGATCAAAATTTCATATTGGTTAATAATTTTTGTGTCCCATCCTTACAGGTTCAGAAGAACTTGAGGCTCAAAATGGAAGCACAAGGGAGATATTTCCAGAGAATGATGGACGAACACCAGAACGTCCGGCCATTGACTGTCGGCACGAGGCCAAACAAGCCAAGCGTCCCCTCCGTGTCACTGCCCTCGCTCTCGGAGGAGTCTGAGTCACATGCCAAGGAAGCCGACACGGACTCGGAAGGTCCGGAGGAAATACTAACTAGAGTTCCAAAGAGGCCTAGGACATCCCTAGACCGTGACTCTCCTCCAAACATCTGCAACTACTCAGCGATAGTCGCGAGAGACGCGGACAGTGATCCGCCGTACGATCTGGGTGACATCAGCTTTCTGTGGAATCTTGCATCATGCCCATCTCCTTTATTGGTGCCAAGCTCCATGTAAAATCATGGAGAGACAAGTATGAAGTCTGCTAAATAAGAAGCATACATATATGAAAAAATTAGAGCATACATCGTCATTGTAAAAATAATTTTACACATGTAGTATTATTCGCCCCTGATATAAGGGTTAGTGAGAGAGTGTTGTGGTAAAACTCTCAATTCAAGGGTGAACAACACCACCCGGGTAAAACCGGAGTAAATAAAACTCCACCTTGGAATGTCCGGTCGTCATGATTTGTGTAATTTAGGAGAAGCTTATTTGTTTTGATCTTGGATGGGGAAACATTGTGCGCTTGTCATATATATGGAATCTGATATTTCCTTTCCAGTATTCATGACAGCCGTAAATGTTAGTTTTATTATTATTTTTTTATAGTGTAAGAGCTACTATTTTTTCTGTTTAGTCATAATAGATGTAATTACAGAAATAAAGATATGATAATGGATATTTGGTTATTTTTTTTTGGTCAGTCCTACCTTATACCTATTCTACACTCACTCTTAGACTTTTGCCTTACCACTCCTGAAACTTGTGCGTCTCCATCCCATCCCTCCCTGAGAAGGTGGGGGTTTGAACTCCTCACCTCCCCCTTCCATGTTGGAAGGATGGCCACTGGGGCGAATCCCAGTGGTTGATATTTGGTTATTAGAAAGTAATAAAGAAAATATAGTTGCTAGCACTGCCTTCAGACGTTGGACGAGGATATAGATTCTACTATTTCAGTAAGAAAACAAAATTTTTCCCGTGTTTGTGGATTTTTGGAGAGGTTCAAAAATTTAAAAAGTTATTCATAAAAGAAACACCAGTCACCCCTTGATTTTCCGGTGACTTATTGGTAAATTATCCACACTTCTATAAAATAACCAACCTTTTTAATAGTTTAAAAATTTCAAATTTTCTTATGTTAAATTAATTTTTATTTGTCTTTCTTGCCAGCCCTTCAATTTACTAATTCTTATATGAACTTATTGCTCTTCATCTAATTGATCTAAGAACTTTTGATTACGTTTTCATTAATTTGCTGGTACCAACTCTCATTAGAGTTACTTGCAAACATTTATTATTTTTTTAAATTATCAACTTTTGTTACCTTTTACTAATTTTTATTTGTCTCCCCTACAAGCGCCTCAATTTTATAAACTCTTATATGAATTTTCAATAATTATTTTCTTGATTGACTAGTTTTTCTCCTAATAGATTACTAACTAGTTTTGGTCTACCAACTTTCATTTGAGTTGCTAACCAACGTGTAATTGATTTTTTTTTTTTTTTTTTTTTTTTGGGATTACCGACTTATATTTGCCTTATTGACCAACCATCAATTTGACAATTTCTTTCTAAAAATTACCGACCTTAGTTTAAGTGATCAACAACTTTTCTTATATTATTTTTTTTTTTGTCAATCGTAATTTACTTTTACTCTAACTATCACTCTCAAAATTTTACTTGGCTTCTTTGTAGGACGTGAGAGTTGAAACTCACATCTAAAACTAAATCGTTCCTATTCCAATCCTCCATGAGAATGTGGGGATTCGAACTCCCACCTCCCCCTTCCCATGTGGGAAGAGTGGCAAACTCCAATGGTTTCTTAGATTAAGTTACAAACTCATTCCTTTTAGCATTGGCAACTCTTATTTGAGTTAATTACCCATTATATTATTAACTTCTTTTATATGTGAACAAAAATCTCCGTTTATAGTTTATTTTTTATTTATCTTTTCTAGCCGTGCTTTAAATTTACTAACTATTAGATGAAATTACCAACAATTGTTTGAGTGACCTACCCATTTTTCTCTAATGAAACTACCCACTAAAATTAGGTTGTCCACTCTCATTTGAGTTGCTTACCAATGTTTATATGTTTTCTTAAATTTATCATATTTTCTATTGAGTCACACCTTTTTTTTTTTTTTTTTTTTTTTATTGGTCTTGCTTACCTTTTCTTAGGATCAATTCTTATAAAAAAGTGACCCTCGAGCCCTTGACACTTATTAATGTTGTGACTATTGAATGGCCAAAGGAAAGATAATGGATTACTAAGCGAACACTTATTGCTGACTCTCTCAAGCTCATATTAATTGCAACTTTGGGTTTTGATTCAATCAATTTAACATGCAATTTAATACAATCAAGAGTCACCAATAATCTATTATTGGTCGGTTAGAAACCCAACTAAAATGTTGGAGAACATCAAACCAGAGATATCATGGATACAAGGACTTTGTTATGCTAAATAAATATAATGCCTTTTTGCTACCTTTTTTGTTTATTTTGCAGGCAATCTTGTCCAATTTTAATTCTAAACCATTAACATGTGAGAGTAATCATATGGGTGCTAAGACAGTGATTAAACACTAAATAAATCAAAGCAATAAATAAATTGCTCTAAGGAATGAGAGAACCTCGATGTGCTAAGCACATCAAGAGCAGAGCTCCATTATGTCAAATGCATCAAGTGCTCTATAAAGTTTTAACTAGAAACCGAGCAATGCATGCATCACTTAAACATGATTTCTCCAAAAAAAAAAAAAAAAAAAAAAAAAAAATTCTTTTTGGGTTTTTCTTGTTTAACTTGAACATGAGTTAATTTAGGGAAAATTACCAAAATAGTCTTAAACTTATTGCAATCTTTCCAATTCAGTCATAAATATTTTTTTGGGTCCAATCCAGTCTTAAAACTCTTGCTTTTGTACTAATTCAATTCATTCAACCAATTTTGGCAGGCTGGTACTGACATGAACACTGGTCGGCATTGATCATCGGGCGACGCCGATGTGTTAAGTTTTTTATATATATTTTATTTATTTATTTATTTATTTATTATTTTTTAGTTTTCTCTTTCCTTCTTCCTCTGGCCAGTCCAACAATCAGCCAAAGGAAGAAGGAAAGAAAAAATAAAAAAGAGAAAGAAAAAATGGAAAATAAGAAAATATTAAAAAATTGACACATTAGCGTTGGCCGGCGTCCATGTCAGTGCCAGCTGGCTAAAATTGACTGGATAGATTGAATTGGCACAAATGCAAAATGTTTAGGACTGATTTGGAAAAATTGCGATAGGTTTAGGACTATTTTGGTAATTTTCCCAATTAATTTAAATAACTTCACTATATGAATTCTTACCGAAGCATATTTTAATGAGTTAAGATGAAATATAAATGACACGTGTGCTTTTCAACCAATGTACATTTCTAACGACAAGAAGTAGGATATTAGTTATGAAGTAAACCCTATTATTTAACCATGACCGTGTCTATTCTTTGTGCTTTTCTTTTTAATAAATAAGAGACTATATGTAACGGAGGAAAGGCAATTATTAGTCCATATAACATGACCCTAAACATATGATTACTAAATGATAGGGATGTTATAAAACTATTAACGCTTTATAAGATTAATTCTAATGACGAGCAAAAGAAATATGACCTGATCTAATATGACATGCAATGTATTATATGCGTATTGCAAAACTAATTCTATGCATGTGGTAGTTTTGAGACTTTCTTTTTAAGTTAAGATAGGAAACTCACTTAAAGTGTATGACGACTTCACTTAAATTTGGAAATAATATATATTAAATCCTAATCTAAAATAGGTCATTTCCTAATTACTACATGGTTCCCACAATAAGCAATTATATATTAGGAAATTAAATAATTGCAATGCAATTATTATTATTATTATTATTATTATTATTATTATTATTATTATTATTATTATTATTATTATTATTATTATTATTTTATTTTCACAATATAAATGTTTCTTAAATAATGACATGCAATACTCACCTGTACAACATTTACCATAACCTTGAATAGGAAACAGAGGTAATTAGGGATTCGATCTTAGATTTTAAAGATCAAAAACCCAATTATATGCACGGCTTGATATGGGAAATTTCCTACTTGGGGATCGCCTAAAATCGTGAAAAGTACTTAAAAGTTTTTATACCTATTGCATTTGTATCAATTCAGTTTTAAACTTTTCAATTGGCTTAATTTAGTTATAAACTTTTTGTATTTGTGTTAATTCAAATCATCCGGCCATTTTTAATCAAAAAAGTCTGACGTGGATTCCAAGTTAGACCAATCGATGTTGACATGAATGATCATAATACAGGTAATAAACTTCTTATAAAACAACCATAATACAGGTAATAAAGTTTTATTACATTCCTATAATCTGACGACCAGAAGAATGAGAGTGCCAACATCTGAATCAAGTGGTGTGATTCCTAATGAGGTCAAGTTGGAGCCAACATATTATTGTTGTTTTCAATCACCAATTCTTATGGCAAAAACAAAGAAAAATGTAGGAAGAAGGTTCCATGGATGTGTTAAGTTTGATGGTTTAGGATGCAACGATTTCTTCATGAGGGTTGACTCGAAGATACCATATCAAGCAAGGGACATGATAGTTGACTTCCTTGAAAGAAATCAAGCATTATGTAAATTAAGCCAATAGAAGCATGACGAGGTCAATGTGAGCTCATTGCTAGTTGAAATCAAGATTCAAAGAACAAAGCATAGACATTTAAAGGAGGAGCTCGCATGAGTGAAGAAAGAAAAGATGCTATATCAATTGGCATTCATTTTATGCATGTGCTATATCACTATTGGTTATTTGTAGTGGGATAGTTGGTAAGTTTGCAAGTTTGTAAGTTTGCAAGACTGGTTGTGGGTAATTGAGATTGGAATAAAATCTAATGTGAGCATGGATTAAGTCCATGTTGATCAAATAATAACGTTCAAGATTACTCTATTTCCAATTATTATGTTTGAGTAGTTCTTTCGCAAACAATGTGGGTAGCAATAAGTTGGATGTCTTTGATAACTATTTTGTGTGCTTGGAAATGAAACAATTATCATATCCGATAATACTTAGTACAACTAAGAAAAGGAATAGCAGGAAATCCTAGTAGCAACGAATAAATGCATGATTTGCTTATTGTTGATTGTGCTTGTTAAAGTGCAATACTATTTGAGTTACTGATAATTATAGACCTCTAATATGTTGCCAATAACATCTTCGTGCGTGTGCTCAACAACCTCCTCTCTTCACATTTTTCATACATAATACACGAGTCCAAAATCCCTTTTTATGTAATCGACTAACATCCAAAAAGGCCCAATATAACTCATGGAAACTCCATCAATGATAATAAAAAAGTAACAGCTACAAACACGCCATACATTCCAAAAGCTGTCCAAAGGTTTTCAGCCAAGTTCCCCAACAAACGAAGCTACATATGTCTCATACAAAAATCAACTCATAATTAATATTAATTCACCTAAAAACAGCCATTTTCACAAATATTAATCCAATTCTATAATCATTGGTGGTCCAGCAGGTTCAACTTTTACTAGATTCATAAGTCTTGGGCTTTTCCTTGTATATAGTCTTGCAATAATAGACTTTGGACGAGTTGTAGCCTGAGATGATTAAGGCTAGAAATTGGCCTTGGGTTATGATAGTGGCTTTGGCTTTACCACAACATGCTTTCGTGGAGCTGTTCTCGAACAAATTGACTGAGGCTGAGAACTCGCTTGGGGTTTTGATGGTGGCTTTGGTTTTATAGCGACATGCTTTCAAAGGGTTTTTAGAGCATGAGATGACCGAGGTTGAAAACTGATGTGGGGTTGTGACGGTGGCTTTGGCTTTAATATAACATGCTTTTGAGAAACTATTCTAGAGTAAGATGACTAAGGTTGGGAACTCACTTAGGGTTGTCATGGTGCTTTTGCTTTATAGCAACATGCTTTCGAGGACAAATTCTTAATGATTGAGGTTGTGCACTGACTTGGGTTGTGCCTTTGCTATTAAAGCACCTCCTGAAACTATCCCTTTGTCCAATAGGTTTAATAATCTTGCATTGGTTATGCCAAACGATATAAGAATGGGCATGCTTTTAGCTCAAAGAAACAATCAATTGCTATTAGAAAATTTTTAATGTAACTCACGTCGAGAATTTGAAAGTTTGTTTCAGGATTTGTATAAACACTCAACCCTATCATTTTCTTCTTGTGACATTCAAGTTTTTGCTCAACGAAATAGCAAGCCTCAAATACCTAATGGTCCATGCCGCGTCATTAAGCCACCATCTGAACATGCCACCGTGTCTAGCCATTGTATCGTATTGCATCGCCCTCGACATCACCTTGCCTTGCCATCGAGTTGCCCAAGCTGAGCTACCTTCCGCACGTGAAACGACCACCTCGCCCTTGAGTGCGCAAAATGCACCACTTCGGCATGCTGCGCCCCACCGTGCCATGCTAGCTCCCTTGCATGGTGCCACATAACACCAACTATCGCACCCTAAAGTTGTTATTATTATGGTTATAGTTATGGTTAATGGATTAATGGCAGTAGCATATTGTTCCGTGGAGCTAAGGTCCAAAATAGGGAAGAAAGGGAAAGTCAATAAATTAAGATACGTATTTTTTGTTCATGTATCTCTTGAATTCATGAATTTCCTAGATTCATGTATCTTTTAGTTCATGTATTTATTGAGTTCACGAATCTCTTGAATTCACGTGTCTTTGGATTAATGAATTTCTTGGATTCACGTATCTCTTGATTCATGAACTTCATGGATACATGCGTCTATTTAATTCATGTATCTCTTTTGTACATGAACTAAAAAGCTCTATAAATAGATAGGAGCATAGAGCTTCATTACGGTTTTGGTTTTGGTTTTGGTTTTTCCGAATCGATTCCAAAAGAACTTTGATATTCATTTTTACTCTTTTGTTTTTACTGAGTGTGCTGGTTCAATTGAACGGTTCAACTGAATCCTATTTGCATAGTGCTAATCCAAACAGATTCGAGGTGTTGTATCTTAGGAGGCATAGTTTGTGAATCTACGGAGCACCATTGGCAAGAACTAATTGCCTTAAGGAGATTCGGATATCCGTACCTCACCTCCAATTTTATGTTATTTTTCTAGTGATATCTTATTTTATTCTTCTCCAAGATTTGTAAGTTTAAATAAAAGAAGAATATTATATAGTTGTTATCGTCTTCTTTATATTGATGTTTTGATTACAGCAAACAGTGTTGTTTTCTTTGGGTTAATTTCCAACAATCTTAAAGCGATTATATCACTCACTATTTGTTGTTCTTGTCAGATTATTGAGATGACTGAAAACAATCAAGTGCCCTTCAATGTCCAGAATGTTTCAGGAGATGTTCCTATGGTCGATTTGATCATTGCTATGGAAGATATTCAATCCTCAGGGTCTGAATTTGTAGCAGCCAATGCTACGGGCCCTTGGGCCAACACCAATTTTGGTGGTGCGGGTACAAGTCTTACGATTGGTATGCTCGGGACTATTTTTTAGAATAGTACAGGCCAAATGGCTTTTGGCTTCATTTTTGGAGGGATAGTTCAACGAACCTTGCCTATTGTGATGGCAACACCTCCATTTACAGCTAATGAGAGATTGTCTGCTGTGGTGATGTCCGAAGCATCTCTAGTGTCGAACACTAATGGTTGGTGGCTAGACACAGGTGCCACAAATCACATTTGTGCAGATAAACACACGTTCTAATCTTATGAGAAGACTGAAGAAGATGAGAAGCTTTATATGGCTAATTCTGTATTAGCAAAGATTGCCGGAAGAGGAAAGGTGATTGTGAAGTTTACATCTGGCAAGAAGGTTGCCCTGCTGAATGTGCTGCATGTACCAGAGATTCAGAAAAACCTAATTTCTAGCCCCGTACTTGTCAAGAAGGGTTTCAAAATTGCATTTGAATCTGACAACTTTATACTTTCGAAAGGAGGGATGTATGTGGGAAAATGGTACTTAGGTAATGACCTATTTAAAGCCAATGTGGCTGTTATTGATGTAAACTCGAATTATGTGTACCTAAAGACTATTAATAAAGAAAAGTCTTCAGCTTACACTGTTGTGTCTCTTTCTATGGCACGGTAGATTAGGATATGTAAACTATGGTACAATAAAGAGAATAACAAACTTGAGTTAATTCCAAGATTTGAGTTGGATGCTCGTTACAAGTGTGAGACTTGTGTTGAGGCCAAGTTTGCCAAAAAACCTTTCAAATCCGTTGAAAGGACAAGTGAACCTCTACAATTAATCCATAGTGATCTATGTAAAGTTTGTAAAAAGTAGAAGCGGAAAGAAGTACTTCATCACATTTGTGGATGATTGTACTAGATTTTGCTATATTTATTTGCTAATTAGTAAAGATGAGACTATGAGTATGTTTGTCAAGTATAAAAATGAAGTTGAAAACCAACTTGATAAACGGATCAAAGTGCTTGGTTGATAGAGGAGGAGAATACAGTTCAATCAATTTCAAAGAGTTTTGTACAAGTTTTGGAATAATTCTCCAAACAATTGCACCTTATACTCCACAATAAAATGGAGTTGCTGAACAATTGAACAGGACACTAAAGGAGATGGCTAATGCCATGCTTTTGAGTTCTTACCTCAGAACTTGTGGGGGGAGGCAGTTTTAATTGCAAATTTTATTCTTAATAAAATACCCCACAAAAGGCTAAGTAAAACTCCATATGAGTTATGGAATGGAAAGTTACCATCCTACAATTTTCTAAAAATGTGGGGGTGTGTAATGTGATTTATAACGGTAAGTCTAGACACATTTATCGTAGACACAATATCGTAAGGGAGTTGCTCTCAAATGGAATCATTTCTTTAAACTTTGTAAAGTCAAAGGAAAATATTGTGGATCCACTAACAAAAGATTTTTCAAGAGAGCAGATAAATTGTGCTTTGAGGGGAATGAGTTTAAGAGCCTTAACCCAATAAAGAGATTCCAGGGTGGAAACTTAACCTATGCGATTGGAGATCCCATGGTCTAGGTTCAATAGGACAACGCAAATTCTAGAAACTCTAGTGTGAGCACTGTCTCCCATTTCTATGATGCAACAGTGCTTTTCTATAGCGTTATCAATCGTACGCTATGCGTTTAATAAGTACAAGGTACAATGCTGAAATAAATATAACTTCAGATTCCCACTTTCCTAAACTAACTGATAAATCTTCAGCGAGTATCCCCTATATATTAGAGATATCATGATATATCCCGGTTACATTGAATCAGGACTATTTCCCATGAAAGACTCTTATAGATAGGTCCAATCTAGGAAATATATTTGGAAACAAATAGCCTGCAATCTTCAAGCCTTCCTAGATTTCCCAATTGAATTTGTGGAATTCAAGACAACATCAACAAATCTCCACCTTTGGCTTGAATAAACCACAAGCCTCCACTTGAACCAAGAAAATGAACATATCTCTCCTCCACCGTACCTTCGCAAAGGTATGCCCGCACCTGGATCGGTGCGGCCTCTATCAACTTCAATGATGAGTGAGAGAAATCAAGTCCCCGCAGGACTTGAACTTCTCTGTAGTAACCGTCTTCGTGAGCATATCTACGGGATTATCTTGAGTATGGATTTTCTTCAAAGCAATGCTACTGTTTTCCACAAATTCTCGAATTTTGTGGTACCGAACTTCAATGTGTTTCGTTCTGGAATGGAACACTTGATTATTCGTGAGACATATTGCGCTTTGACTATCACAATATAATGTAGCACTTTCTTGCTTTATACCCAACTCCGTGACCAAACCAGTCAGCCATATTCCCTCCTTCGCAGCCTCAGTTACTGCCATATACTCAGCTTCGGTTGTAGACAATGCTACAGTAGGTTGAAGCATTGCCTTCCATGAAATAGCTCCACCGCCAAGAGTGAAGACATATCCCGTGATGGACCTTCGCTTGTCCAAATCACCAGCGAAGTCTGAATCAACATAACCTGCTAAATCAATCGATCCTCCCTTGGAACTAAACATTAAGCCCATTTTGGCAGTTCTAGCCAAATAACGAAAGATCCACTTAATAGCTTCCCAATGCTCCTTACCTGGATTGCTCATGTATCGGCTGACGAGACTCACCGCATGAGCCAAATCCGGTCTGCTACAAACCATAGCATACATGAGGCTCCCTACTGCGCTGGCATAGGGTACTCGAGACATCTTTACAACTTCCTCATGTGAGACAGGGCATTGTTTCTCAGATAATTTGAAGTGATTTGCTAAGGGTGTACTAACCGGTTTAGCTTTACCCATGTTGAACCGCTCCAAGACCTTCTCAACATACTTCTTTTGATTTACCCAAAGCTTACTTGCATGTCTATCTCGAAAGATTTCCATGCCAAGGATCCTCTTTGCAGCACCAAGATCCTTTATATCAAACTCACTACTTAACTGAGACTTTAGGGAATTAATGTCACTTATTTTTCTTGCAGCAATTAACATATCATCAACATAGAGCATCAACATAATAAGTGACTTATCATCCAAAACTTTGTAGTAGACACAAGAATCATGCACACTCCTCATGTAGCCAATACGAAGCATAAAAGAATCAAACCTTTTATTCCATTGCCTCGGAGATTGCTTCAAACCATAAAGTGATCTCTTGAGCAAACAAACATGATCCTCTTTCCATTCCACCTTGAAGCCTTCGGGCTGCTCCATATAAATTTTCTCCTCCAAGTCACCATGAAGGAATGCCGTCTTCACATCTAGCTGTTCAAGCTCCAAGTCATACATGGCTACCATAGCTAGTAAAACACGCATTGATGTGTGTTTTACAATCGGGGAAAATATCTCGTCATAATCAATCCCCTCCTTTTGTGCATAGCCCTTAGCAACAAGTCGGGCCTTATATCTCTCTTGCTCTTTCTCCGTTGCTGCTTCCTTTCTTCGAAGAACCCATTTGCAACCAATGACATTTCGATCCTTGGGCTTCTTCACAAGTTCCCATGTCTCATTCTTTTGTAACGACTCCATCTCCTTCATCATTGCAGTCATCCACTTTTCTTTGTGATCACTTTTCAAAGCTTCATGGTAGGAGCTTGGATCGCCAGAGCCTATGGTAAGAGCATAAGCAACCATATCCTCAAAACCGTACCTCTCCGGTGCTTTGGGAGTGTGCCTTCCTCGACCCATCGCAATGGTATAAGGAACTTCTACCGTTTCTTTGACTTCCGGAGCCTCATTGGATGACTCGCCATTCTCTACAGATTCTTTGGTTTCAAGCTCCACCTTAACGGTAGATTTATCACTCTCCTCTTCAGCAGCCGCGCGTGGCACGCAGCTTGACTTCAACATTGCAGATTCATCGAATATAACATCCCCGCTCGTCAGAACTTTCTTCTCACTTGGATCCCATAATTTGTAGCCTTTCACTCCTTTCTCGTAACCGAGAAATATGCATTGTTTTGATTTTGGATCCAATTTCGAGCGCTTCGAGCTCTGCACATGTACAAAAGCAGGACAACCAAATATTCTTAAATTAGAATAATCAACAATTTTACCAGTCCATACCTCTTCGGGAATTTTGCATTTAATTGCAGTTGATGGAGACCGATTCACAAGATAACATGCCATGTAGACAGCTTCTACCCAAAACTCCTTGCTCAGTCCCGCATGTAGCCTCATGCTTCGAGCTCTCTCTAATAAGGTTCGATTCATCCTTTCCGCTACGCCATTCTGTTGGGGCGTATCCGGAACTGTGAAGTGATGTTTAATCCCTTCATTCTTGCAAAGCTCCATAAATAGTGTCGATTTGTACTCTCCTCCATTGTCCAATCTCAAGCACTTAATCTTCTTCCCCGTTGAAGTCTCAACTTCAGCTTTCCATTCTTTGAACCTTTCAAAGACTTCACTTTTGTGTCGCATGAAGTAGATCCACACTTTGCGAGAGAAATCGTCAATGAATGTCACGAAGTATTCCTTCCCTCCTTTTGACTTTACCGGTGAAGGACCCCATACATCCGTGTGTACATACTCGAGCACGCCCTTGCTTGTATGAGTTGTAGCATTGAACCGAACTCTGCATTGTTTTCCAAACACACAAAATTTGCAGAAATCTAATTTGCATGTTTTTATACCTTGGAGTGCATTCCTCTTGTGAAGCTCCATCAATCCTCTTTCTCTCATATGCCCGAGACGCATATGCCATAGATAGGTGTTATCTATCTCCGTGCTAGCACCCGTGGACACAGATGCTCCACCTTGCACTGTGGTTCCTATAAGTCAATATAGGTTCCCGTGTCTCTCGTCCCTTAAGAACAACTAGAGCTCCCTTAATCACCTTCAAGACTCCACCTTGAGCCGTGTACTTGCATCCATTGGATTCAAGTGCTCCCAATGAGATCAAATTCTTCCTTAGACCCGGAACATGACGCACGTCCGCAAGGTTCTAATCATGCCATCAAACATCTTGATTTTCACGGTTCCAACACCCACGAGTCTTACATGAAGTATCATTCCCCATGAGAACCGAACCACCATCATATGCCTTGTACTCATCGAAGGCTTCTCGATGAGGACACATGTGAAAAGTGCATCCGGAGTCCATGATCCACGAATCTTCAAAGATGTCATTCCTCGACGATATGGACAAGACGTCCCCATCATTGGTCTCAATGCTGTCGGCTATACTTGCCTCATCTGAGCTCTTCTTCTTTTTCTCGTTCTTATTTGGACAGAATCTCTTGGTATGCCCTTCCTGATTGCACCTGTAGCATCTTCCTTTGAACTTTCCCTTGGATTTTGATCGACTCCTACTGGTTGATCCTCGATCCGTTGATCTTCCTCTTCCTTGATTGCTTTTCTCCTTTGCAAAGAGTCCCTGTCCCGAAAATTTTGAACTACTTGCCCTTTTTCGGGTGTCGTTTGAAATTAGGGCAGCAGTCACCTCTCCAATCTCCAGGGTTTCCTTGCCATAAAGGAGCATAGTCACCAAGTGATCAAACAAATCCGGCAACGATGCCAGTAGTAGAAGCGCTATGTCTTCATCCTCAAACCTCACCTCCAAGCTTGTAAGTTCACTAATCATCTGATTGAACACATTGAGGTGTTCCAACGGATCTCCTCCTTCACTCATCGAAGTGAATACAATCTCTTCTTCAAGAACAACTTGTTCGTAAGAGATTTCGTCATGTAAATGCTTTCGAGTTTGAGCCATACCTCGGGAGCGCATTCGATTTCCGCTACATATTGAAGGGCCTCATCCGATAGGTTTAATCGGATTGCGCTGCACGCCCTCTCCTCCATGTCGGACCAATCATCATCAGTGATGGTGTCCGGCTTGTTCGATCTTCCCAGAAGAACCTTTGATAAACCTTGTTGAATCAACAGATCCTTCATCCTTCTCTGCCATAGTGTAAAATTATTATTCCCGGTGAATCGTTCAATATCATATCGAACGGTTGAACCTTTTCCAGCCATCTAGTTAGAAGTCGCAATACAGGAACGGAGAACCTCACTCTGATACCAATTGTTGTGCGGAAGAACACCCTAACTAAATGAGAAAAGTGAACAAGAATAATCAAGAACACGGAGATTTACGTGGTTCGGCGAAAGAATCCGCCTACGTCCACGGGAGAGAGAGACGATTTCTTATTAGAGCGTATCACTCAAGTACAAGGTACAATGCTGAAATAAATATAACTTCAGATTCCCACTTTCCTAAACTAACTGATAAATCTTCAGCGAGTATCCCCTATATATTAGAGATATCATGATATATCCCGGTTACATTGAATCAGGACTATTTCCCATGAAAGACTCTTATAGATAGGTCCAATCTAGGAAATATATTTGGAAACAAATAGCCTGCAATCTTCAAGCCTTCCTAGATTTCCCAATTGAATTTGTGGAATTCAAGACAACATCAACATGTAACATCCAAGTAAGATATGGTAGGATATTTTTAATAGGAATGCACCTATATGCATGGAGTTGGCCGATTCTATGAAAATCTTTAAAGGCTAGATTTTCTAAAGCACGCATGAATCTCGAGAGGTTCAGGGCCGAAAGAACGAACACAACCGAGAACTAATCTTGAATTGGAAATACTTTATGTGAGGTTTATTGTCTAGGCTTGCACAAACAACTAGCGATTCAAGGCTTAGTCCATTGGCTAATTAAGTAAGTCTGATAGGCTTTCACTAAAGAAGGTTCAAAGTGAAAGCTACCTATCTTGATGCAGTGTATTTCAACAGGCATGCTCAGATTTCTTTGAGTCAAAATTTTTTTGTTGATCCATTAATGTGGGGGATTGTTATAATTATGGTTATAATTATGGTTAATGGATCAACGAAAGCCAATAAATTAAGATACGTATTTTCTGTTCACATATCTATTGAATTCATGAATTTCCTAGATTTATGTATCTTTTAGTTCATGTATTTATTGAGTTCACGAATCTCTTGAATTCACGTGTCTTTGGATTCACGAATCTCTTGGATTCACGTATCTCTTCATTCATGAACTTCATGGATACATGCGTCTATTTAATTCATGTATCTCTTCTGTACATGAACTAAAAAGCTTTATAAATAGATAGGAGCATAGAGCTTCATTATGGTTTTGGTTTTGGTTTTGGTTTTTCCGACTCGATTCCAAAAGAACTTTGATATTCGTTTCTACTCTTCTATTTTTCCTGGGTGTGCTGGTTCAATTGAACGGTTTGACTGAATCCTGTTTGCATAGTGCTAATCCAAATAGGTTCGAGGTGTTGTATCTTGGGAGGCATAGTTCGTGAATTTGTGGAGCACCATTGGCAGGAATTAATCGCCTTAAGGAGATTTGGATATACGTACCTCACCTCCAATTTTATGTTATTTTTTCAGTGATATCTTATTTTATTCTTCTCCAAGATTTGTAAGTTTACAGAAAAGAATGATATTATATAGTTGTTATCGTCTTCTTTACATTGATGTTTTGATTAAAGCAAACAATGTTGTTTCTTTGGATTAATTTCCAACAAAAGTCATGAGGCAACAATGGCGAGTTGAGGAGGGAAGGATTACCGAAACGACAATAGCAGCATGTCACCTCCCTCCATTATTTTTCCTGGTTGAATGACAACGCATCAGCATTAAACGGTGGAAAAAAGAAGAAAGAAGAGAAGTGGTGAAGATTGAGAGGGAAGAGAGAGGAACAAGCTGCTCGTCCTTCTACTTTCACCACCAATCTTCTTGTGTTTCTCTCAGTTGCCCTTCATTCCCGTTTCTGCCACCAAACCAGAAGCCGGCAAACAAACACTTTCACTCTTCCTATCATTACTCATCTACAAAAGACATAGAAGGCCGCAACCCCCACTTGCTCCCTCTTCAACTCGGTACTCGTATTGCCACCATTAGCCACGCCGTCATTCCGCCGAGCTGTGACCTTAAACCTTTAGGACCCTTTCTTGTGTTTTCGTGGCTTCGTAGACATTCATACCTAGTCGAAAGTGACGGGGAAAAGATATCTAGTTACAATGCGTGATACCTTAGTTATCGGGTCCATATATGTGTCATGGAAGTATTACACGTTGAATCTCATAAATACTCGGATAGGAAATATCGAAACTTGAGCTAAAATAGGAGAGGACTACCAAGTTAGATTTGGTTCCAATGCGACCTTCGACTTTACTAATTCTGTACTAACTTGTGTGACGTGAATTTCATGGGGCGTTCTTCATGAAAGTCGTCCCTTATTGACTATCCTACGGCATATTTTAATTTTAGATTTTTCTGACTTCGTCTGACAAAAACATATTTGAAAAACTGTTGGGTTTACAATCTATGACATCTGGATTTTTGCTCAACATATTGCGAGAGGAGATATTGTTTGGGAAAAAATAACGAAATTCCAAATTTCTGAGGATGGAATAGTAAGATACCTGGGATGACTGTGTGTACCTGACAATGAAAAAATAAGAAATGAAATCTTATCAGTGGCATATAGAAGTAACTATAGTATCCACCCTAAAAATACAAAGATGTACCAAAACCTACGTCAACAATACTAGTGGAATGATATGAAGATGGACATTGCTAAACATGTCTCTCAGTATTTGACTTGCCAACAAGTGAAGGCAGAGTATCGCAAGCCTACAGGAATGTTAAGACCATTGGATATTCTTGAATGGAAATTGGAACACATAATAATGGATTTCGTGCGGGATTACCAAAGACATCAAACAATTACAACTCTATCTGGGTAATAGTGGATTGTCTGACAAAATTTGCCAACTTCTTATTGGTAAATATGGATTATTCGATTGACAAATATGTGGAGATATATGTGAGGCATATAGTACGCCTACATGGTGTCCTTGTGACCATCAACTCAAATCAAGACTCAAGATTTACCTCAAATTTTTATCTTAGGCCTCCAAACCGTGCTAGGGACCAGGTTTTAGTTTAGTATTGCCTTCCACCCGTAAACATATGGACAGATAGAAAGAGTAATCCAAGTACTAGAAGATATGTTATGGGCTCGCGAGATCGATTTTAAGTTTAATTAGGATGAGAAGCTGCATCTAGTAGAGCTCACATACAATAATATCCGCCACCGAAGCATTGGTATGGCTTCATTTGAAGCACTATATGAGAGGACTTATAGGGTCCTTGTATGGTGGAAGAGGTAGGTGAGAGGAGACTAACAGAACCAGAGGTGGTAAAAGTAACTTTGGATGCAATGGAAATCATTAGGAGTCGACTTAGACAACCTAGAGTCAATAAAAAATTTATGTAGATAAGCGTCAAAGACCCTTGGAATTTAATGTGAGAGATCATGTATTCTTAAAAGTATCATCGATGAAGGGCATGTCAAGAATTGGAAAGAAAGGCAAGTTGAGCTCGAGATTTATTGCACCCTTCGAAATCCTCAAGAGAATAGGGGGTTTAGCCTATTGACTGACATTACCTCCCAAGCTGTCGAATCTGCATAATGTCTTTCATGTATCAGTGTTAAGGAAATACCAGCTCGATCCTGCCCATATACTGGACCAAGAGACTATTAAAATGGATGAGAAAGTGAAGTACGTGGAAGAGCCGATGAAAATATTGGACCAAAAAGAGTAGGTCCTTTGAACGGAAGTGATTCCACTTGTTAAAGTCTTATGGTGATACCACGACATGAAAGAGGCAACATGGAAGCGAGGAAGAAATGAAACAATGGTATCCTCATCTCTTCAATGAATTGTAGGGAACATTCAATTTCGAGGATAAAATTCCTTAAGAGGGGGATTTGTGACATGGATTTTTGCTTGAGATATTGCGAGCCCAAATGTTTAACGGTCCATGCCATTAAACTCATCATCGGACCGTACCAATTGTATCATCAGAAGGACTTGCAACTGCATTCGTTCTCATCATTATTGGGCCGTGTAAGTCTCAATGACAACACCATCGTTTCATGGCAATGCCAACTCGACACCACGTCGCCACCGGAGTACTGCCATGACAATCACCACCGCCTCAACCCAACTGGCTAGGAGCGGCCGAGGAACGGATGACCAGCGTCTTCTTCAATCCTCTTTCGTACTCGCAATACCACGCCACGTTGCCATTGAAGTCAATAGTGAAGACCAGTCAAGCGGCATGTGTGTTCAACTGCGAGCGCCACAGCAACACAAAGGAAAGAAGAAAATTTTTCAAACCCGACCGCTGCAACTAAGCCCAAATGCTGCCCTCTCCTTGCTGCATCTCCTCAGCATCTTCTCTCAGGTGTGACACCTTAGTAGCGTTGGAGACGTGTAGGCTGAGTGAACCAAGGTAACTTAAACAATCTCTTTACTCTGTTCTTTCCTACACCTCAGCTTCACTCGATCTCCTTCAATTTCCTTGCAGTGCTGCTGCCATGAGAACAGAAAGCAAAGAACCACAACCACTCTTCGCCTTAGCCTTCAATCGCAGCAGATAGAAGAGGTTGCACTCGTCCAAGTGGGTCGTCCGAGATACCTCAGCCAAGCCATCACTGCCATCAACCTTGTCTTCGTCCCGCTGAGTTGCGACCACCATCCACTAGGAGGCAAGTGGATATTCCCCATTCTATCCTATATCAATCGATTATCATGTGCAAGGAGAGTTTCCTCAGAAATCTTTTAAATCTAGTGATTCCGAAAAAGTTAGCACCTAATCGCAGGTTACAGACAAAGCTATATAGTTAGAAAGTTTAAAACTTTAGTTGTTGGGTTTGTATATGTGTTACGGGAAGGTTATATCTTGAATCTACGTACAGACCTGGACTGAAGGTACCAAAAGTTGAGCCAAAATGGGAAAAGGTTGTCAAGGTCAGGTTCGGTTTAGTCCGACCCTCGATTTTGTTAATTTTGACCTGACTTGCATGATGCAAATTTCATGGGGCATCCTTCACAAAATTTGTTCCTTATTAGCTATTCTACGACATACTTTAATTTCATGTTTTTTCAACGACGTACAACAAAAATACATTTGAAAAAATATTGAGTTTGCAATATATTTTTAGGGTTACTAAACCGACCTTCTTTTGCTTTTCATTTTCCATAAAATTTTTGGTCAAGAATTCTAATTCATGTCCTTCATAAAGGTTTATTACCACATATAAAATTTCCACGATTTTTCAATCTCGTTTCGTCTACAAAAAATTTATCTTTCTATTCCATCACGTTCTGGGGATTACCTACCGTTTTGGCTAGTTTACTAAAATTTATTTAGAGAAGTACAAGCTAAATTGGATTTTGAGTCCTTCATTGGAAAATGTTCCTCTAGATTTTGTCTATCTTATGTTAGTGTTTCGTAATTTTTGAAACCCTTTTACCTAGACAATCACTGCAGTATCTAGAGGTGCGTAGGACACCCTTATAAGGTTAGTTTAAGAACTTGGATAGGGAATTCTTCTCATAGTTCATCTAATATAGGCACAGGTGAGTTTATGTTAGTCTAGGGGATAAAAAAAAATGACTGAGGATTCATTAGATTCCCACTTGAGTCCCTTGGCAGTAGTAACATCATTGTTCTTTTTAAATTGAATTATGGAATTACTGCATTATGGTATGGATGTGTGATGGGGAATGCCATCAATCCTTAGGATAATGATGGCCTGACTTGTAGTAGGAATACTTAGAAGGGTAACTGGGTTCCTTTGGATGTCTAGAGAGTGCAACGCGGTTCACCTAGATGTCCTTACAATAACAGATGGATGCGAAATGCCCGGGGGGTAACGAGGTTCTCTGAATGATAATAGCAGCATGAATTAATATTGACTATAGCTTTAGTACTTTTGAGTTGAGTTACTAATTACTTGTTTGGGAAAAAGCCATTGCTTTTATTGATATGCTATGTTATTTTGAAAAAGGTTATCAAGTAAGTTGAATATCAAATGATTTACTATACTCTATATTGAGACTTTCCTTGTTAGT
This sequence comes from Eucalyptus erythrocorys, assembly GCA_014182555.1. Taxonomy (NCBI): domain Eukaryota; kingdom Viridiplantae; phylum Streptophyta; class Magnoliopsida; order Myrtales; family Myrtaceae; genus Eucalyptus; species Eucalyptus erythrocorys. The sequence goes on along the minus strand of CM024597.1, from coordinate 14,940,785 downwards.
ATGGTGATTGATTTATATAGTTTAGATTAGTGGACAATCTGCTTGTTGGGTTTAGAATCACTAGTTACTGACTTTATCTTTTCAAAGCAATAGAATTGTCAGCTCCACTTGCCTCCCATATGCTCCTTTATGGAGTTCCAATCGACTTTACTTGGTATGAGGATGAATTCATAGACCCTAGTGTCTCGAGTAGAGTTTTTATTTGGATCATGTTTTGTTTAACAGTGGACATAGAGGCTTCGACTAGGCCTGTATTTCTTGGGTTGTACGTTAGAATTAACGGGGGCACTGTGGGTCCTCTTTCGGTGTATGACGACGACGATAGACTAGGGAATGGAGGGAGTCCCATCGAATAGAAAGGAGGTAAGAGGACATCAGGATCTCTGGGACATGAACGATTTTGACCGCGCCTAGCCAAGGTTAGGTGATCCTGTGCATAGCTGGGTTGGGATGTGATGACCGACGTACAACCGAGTATAATCAGTAGTATTGACCCTTTTTTATTACCCTAGTATACCCAAGTCATCGCCTGACATATATATATATATATATATATATATAGAGGAAATGAAATGAAATTGCCTAGTTCGTGGAATTTCAAGTGCATTTATGGGTTGTTCTAGCTAATCACGCTTCTGCGTGCTTAAGTAAAAGTGAAAAGAACAAGATAATAGTCTTACATTAGCCATGACGTGTTTAGGCCATCACACATACGTTGGCCTAAGAAGCATTAACTGAAAACATATTAAGATCACTCGCTCAGCATCAATGTGATCAGTTAGTTAAGGAAATATTATCTTCGAAGGACATCCCTTGCAATTATGTCCAATCACATTGCAAGCGGAACAAGTCATTCATTACCCTCTTTAATCATCTTATCACCTCTTAAAAGCCCAATTGGTTGTTTTTTTTGTTTTTTTAGCCTACCAGGCATCTTCTTGATCGATGGGGATCGAAGAGTTTTTTCATTGGTTTTCTTCCGATTTCTATCCTCTCATTGTAGGCATTATGAATTGATAAGCACTTAGATACTTTGCCTTATTGAAGTACTTAGTTAGGTAGTCACCTGGATCATTTCTCTTGTAACGTGTCGCATAGATGGTATGACAACATGGAATTCCATGAAGTTATCAAGCTCCATAAGAAGAAGTCTTCAAATTCAAGTCAACAATATATGTGTTACCCCCTTCCATAATATCAATTCCTTCATCTCCATTCCATATCAAATGGCAATACCTATTAGCGATTGTATTTTGATGTAACTTATGCACAATCCTTGAACTATCATTTCTAGTTCACTTAACACATCCATCCTTTTGAGTATACATTCTATTCATAGCTTGATTCTAATATCCTCCAGTGTACTCACAATGGCCTTACACCTAGCTTCTACACATCTCCCATTGAAAGCTTCATTGAGATTAATATCAATGACATCACATTAAATGTTAGTATCAAGGAAGGTTTTGCACTAGTGTTTTTGGCTGAGTACATATTTGACCATCTTGATATTGATAAGTCATTTCCTTCAACCTTTGTCTATACACCTCAAAATTTGTCATATTAGTACTCTTGACGTATTTCTAAAATTGTCTCTTCAACTATTTTCTTTTATATTTTTTACCCAATCAGAACATATGTGCCTCGCACACATTCTATGTTCAACATTTGGTGAAAATTTAGCTACAGAAGGAATAGACATTGGCAAATACCAAAAAAGAAAACAAAAACAAAAGTAAAAACAAAATATTAGTACTATTAAGCATTGCGTACAGTGCATCGATTAATTTCCAAATGAGTCATAAAGAAGCATCAAATACGTTTTATTATTCACTTATCAAAGCCCAACCATTGCCATTACACATATTGGTGTGGACTTCAACAATTTAATAAATCAAGTCTTTGTGTCCTTATTGTTGATTTTCACCATTGCTCATTGTCGACAGCTAATTTTTTGTTGACGAGTCCATAAAGGTAAGAAAGTCGAGTTTTGGGTTTTTAATACCCATGGAGCCCCTTTTTCGAAAAAAAAGTCTAGTTTTTCATTTCTTTCTTTTGATCTATCATTTTTAAGCAATCTCCTACTCATTTTCACTACAAACTCAAAAAATCAAACAATTGACTTTTGAGTCAACGTTTTGGTCAACCATTTGCCCAAAAGTCAATATTGAGTTAAAAATTAACTTTTTGCATCAAAAGATTCTTTTTAGCCTTAATATCGCTTTGGCCACATTAGTTTTCAAAAATTTCAAAGATTTGATCAAAATATCAATCTTTTAGAAAAGAAGAAAGTCAATTAAATGGTTGACTTTTGGTCAAACATTTGATCAAAACAATCAGAAAATATAAAAATTCCCAAATCACTTCATTTTAGCTTCAATTTGACTTTTTTTTTTTTTGATCGAAACTACCCATATAATTAAACTAAAAAGATTTACAACCATAGGCAAAAACATCACAAAGGATTATGTCTTGCAATACAAACAGAGGGTAAATATTCCAGTTGAGGGCTCGGGTTTGACTCTGATGGGCCTTAGCAGCCCAATCAGCAGCACGGTTGGCGTCTCTGCTGCAGTGTCGAAGACAGAAATTAGGGCATTGGGAGAGTTCTTGCCGCAGCGCCGCAACTAGGGTTCTCTCTGTCCATGGTGTTGGTCTCTACTTCATCACGATCTCTACAAGTATTAGGCAATCTGATTCGAACTCCACATGTTCCATACGCATACCTTGAAGGACAAGATGCCTTATTGACAGGAGAAGGGCGTATAGCTCCGATTGAAAGGCTGACTGTGCTGGAACCGTATGTGTGAATACATCAGTAAGTAGGCCTTGATAGTTCCTTGATATGCAGGCGATTGAGCCTTCCTTACTCTCTGGTTTGTATGCTCCATCAACATTACATTTGATAATCCCTTTTGCAGGAGGTATCCATCGCCGATCTGGGCTTCCAAGTGGAGATGATGGCTTTTTCACTACCGGATTAGCAAGCGACCAAATTTGGTTTGAGATAGTAGCTGCTTCAACTGCTTGAGCCGGATCTGGGGCCTGATGCCGGAATATAGCCGCGTTCCTTTGAAGCCAGATTTCCCACATCAAATATGCAATTTTGTCTAACGACGGATGAGCATGAGGATCAGAGGCCCTCTCTGAAATCCAAGCATCCAGTCTTCTAATGGTTGTAGGTAAGATCTAAACTTGAACCGAAGAATGCCTCCAAATTTCCTCTGTCCAGGAACAATAGAAGAATAGATGCTCGTGGGTTTCGGGTACTTGCTAAGAGCATATACTGCAAAGGGGGGGTAGAGGTGATATGTCTGTGAAATAGGTTGTCTTTGGTTGCTAGAGCATTTTTACAGGCCAGCCACAGAAAATTTCGAATTTTTGGAGCAGTGCACATATGCCAGATGCTTCTCCAGAGTTTAACAGTGTTCTGATGGGAGGACGAAGGGCTAGATGGGGGTTTGGGTGTTGTTGTAGACAAATAGTGATAGCAGCTTTTTACTGAGAAAACACCCGAAGCAGAAGGGGTCCACACTAATTGGTCAGTTAGGATTGTAGGGTTAATCGGCATTGCCAGAATCTCATCGCATACCTGAGAATCAAACAGACTGGTTATAAGATTGGCATTCCAAGCTACATGGGAGGAGTCCAAGAGATCAGCAACAAGCTTCAGTTCCCCTGCTGCAGCAGAACCTCCAATTTTCCTAGAGGTGAGCCAAGTATCTTGTCTAATGTTAATTTTTGAACCGTCGCCTACTAACCATCTCAGTTTTGGTATGATAGTGTCTCTCCCAAGTAGCAAACTTTGCCATCCCCATGAGGGCCGATATCCTTTCTGAGCATCTTGGAAGGTCGATGATCTGAAATAGAGGCCCTTAAATAGTTTACTCCAAATAGCATCTGGGTGGGTTAGGAGACGCTAGGCTTGCTTTCCAAGCATGGCTTTGTTGAAGTTGAGTAAGTCTCTCGAAGCCCATACCGCCCGAGTCTTTTGATAGCTTGAGTTCACTCCGGTTACGCGAGTGTATGCCTGATTTACTCATATTTGAGCTCCACCAGAACGCTGATATCTTTCTTTCAATAATTTTGCAGAGAGACAGGGGGAGCTTGAAGATAGACATGGCATGTTGAGGTAAGGCCTGAACCACTGCCTTAAGTAAGATCTCTTTCCCACTCTTTGATAATAGTTTCTCCTTCCACCCATCTAATTTGGCATTAATTTCGGCCGAATCCGGAGAACATCTCTCGTTTGGATCTACCCCAGTCCGAAGGGATGCCCAGGTACTTCCCATACTTACTCAGTAGAGGTATTCGAAGTTCGCTTGCTAGGTTTGCTTGTAAAGTCTGAGGACAATTTTTGCTAAAAAACAAACCTGACTTGTTCCCGTTAATTATCTGACCTGTAGCCACATAGTACTGATTAAGAATGTTGGCAATGTTTTGACATTCAGACAAGGTGGCTTTAAGGAAAAAAACTACATCATCTGCAAAGAACAGATGAGATAGCCTAGAACAAGTTCGATGAAATTGAATTCCTTTAAGATGCCCCATTGCTACTGCTTGCGTGATGACTTGTGATAGACTATTGGCTAATAGAATGAAAATGTAAGGGGATATGGGGTCACCTTGTCTTAGACCTCGAGAGGGATGAAAATAAGGCAGTTGTTCCCCGTTGAATCGTACACTAAAAGAGGCAGATGTTATACACGTCATGATCAGAGAGACCCATTTTCGGTGGAAGCCCAATTTCTGCAAATAGTCATGTAGAAAATCCCACTCTACCCTGTCATAGGCCTTATGCATATCTGTTTTGAGAAGTAAATTGAAACGTTTCTTGCAAGACCGTACTTTGAACTGATGTAAAACTTCTTGCACGACCATTATATTATCCTGTATCTGTCTTTCACTAACAAAGGCTGCCTGTTCTTGGGATATCAAATGGGAAAGCCAAGGTTTGATGCGATTGGCCAGGACTTTGGAGATAATCTTGTAGGCGAAATTACAGAGACTGATAGGCCTATACTGGTCGAGGCTGGCAGGATGCTGTGTTTTTGGCACCAGAGTAATAATTGTCCGATTTAATCTTTGAGGCATACTTCCTGTGGTCTAGAAGTTTTGGACAGTTCTAACTACTTCTTTCTTGATAATTGGCCAATGATGCTGAAAGAAAAGTCCACTAAGGCCGTTAGGTCCTGGAGCCTTGGAGGCACCCAATTGGAAGGTGGCCCGGTGAACCTCATCTTCCGTGACCGCTCTGAGTAGGTCTGTATTCATTTCAACTGTGACCACTGGAGTAATTTGCTGAAGGAAAGGAGCAAAGTCCCAAAAGCCAATCGACTGATAGAGCTGAATAAAGTAGTCCTGTGTCATCGCCTTCAGTTGCTCAGGCTCCCTAATCCAGGTTTGATTGACATCCTGAAGCATACTAATTTTATTGCGTTGGCGCCTTTGTACAGTAGATGCATGGAAGAATTTGGAGTTAACATCACCCCATTTCATCTAGGAAATACGCTATCTCATGGCCCAAGTCTTGCTCTTCTCGTCTCTCGGAGTGTTGAAAATTTTGTGAAAATTGATTAAGAACCTCATTTTCCGAATTTTTCAGTTTTAGGTTTAAAATCAACCAAAAATAAAATTACTTTTATTCTGTTTATATTTTAGTTTAGTTCCTTTTATGATATTTGATCAAGAGATCATTATCTATTTACTCATGCGGCTAATTTCAAGATTTTGCATGTAGGCGTGCAAATGGCCATTTTTAGCCCTAATCAAGGGTTTAAGTCGATTTTATATGACTTGTACCAACACTTTCGTTCTACTCATTTTCTTGAATTGAATCCAAATCTAAGACCAATTTTGGCAAATTCACTTGAGAACTTACCAATTTGATAGATTTAGCTTACTTGAACTTAAAAAATCCAAGTTAACGAAGTTCGATTAATGCAATTCAAGTTGACTCATTCTAGGATTAGATTTAACTTGATAGATTGAGGTTCAATTTTCACATTGGTTCTCAATTTATTTTTGACATAAATGTTGTACCCTTATTCTAGTGCCCATTTGAATGCGATATGCCATCTCGAATATGGGCAATTGGACTGATTGGTGTCTTGTCATTTTAGCTAAATTCAATTTTAACAAAGTTGCATTTTGAGACAAGTAATTGTGAAAATTTGCCCATTTAGACCTGGGTTTGCTTTCCTCCTTCGGCATACGTTGAAGTTGGTTCTCATTTGCATCTTGATTCATTTTCTATAGCCTCTTATGGTATTTCATAATGCTTACCCATCATCTCAGTTGAAAATCTTTTAAGCCCCACTTCTTTTAACTGGAGAAGAGATCTTGCAAAACACGTTGATCAAAATCTGCCACCAAAACGGGGAAGATCGTTGTTGCCTAACTCTCTCTCGACATGCAGAGTCCATCGTCTACCTTAATGGTAGTTTGCCCAAGTAAACCCTAAATTTAAGGTTTTTCAACCACCTCCCCCTCTTCATCTACCTCGTTTCTTTCTCTTTGACAATCCCCCTCTGTTTCGTCTAGATTACATTCCCTCACAGTCGATTGCAGTAACAATGGTTAACGCCACCCTAGAATGCACATCTTCCTCACCTTAATCTTAGCAATTCATGCCTGATTCCAATTTTTTTGAATCCTTCTGGTTTGGGTCTGGTTTTGGCATGTTTCGATAACGCCCCTCCTCGTTTCTCCTCCCTCAGCCCCTCTTGCACACTAATATGATCTGACCCATCCATTTCAGTGGATTTCCTTCGACCTCTTCGCAATTCCTTTTCACCCCTTGAGTGCGCCCTGTTCCATTGCATGTTGAATCTCTCCCTGCCTCGACCAGTCTGTGCCCTGCCCTGGATTATGCTCTCATGGACACAAACGACCAGGAGGCAGATTCGCGATTGGCCACCCTCTGCAACAAGTGGGCCCGACTCTGCTCGGCTCATGAAAATGAAGTATGGGATGACATGCCGCCCCTAGAGAAAATTGAAGAATGCAAGCTAATTTTAGTAGGTAAAATCCTCTCTAACCCCTTGATTAAATTTTAAGCACTTCAAAATACTCTAAAGTGAGCTTGGCGTACAGAACAAGTAGAGATTTCCCAACGCAAAGTTGGTCTATATGTTGCTAAATTTAAATCTGAAGAAGAAAAACAAAGGGTCCTAGATGGCGGTCCGTGGCTATTCTCTTGTCACTTGGCTATTCTTAAGCCATAGATACCAAATACGCCACTACATTGTTATGATTTCTCTACCTGTACATTTTGGATTCAAATATTCGGCCTACCACTAGAATGGTGCTCGGATCAAATGCTAAGCAAAGCAGTCAAACGTGTTAGGAGAGTGCTTGAGGTCAAACCGAAAACAAAGGAGGGCACAAATTTCAGAGTAGGTAGAGCCAGGGTCGAAATCGATCTACGAGAGCCATTAAAAACAGCGCACTTAATTCGCATTGATGGGAAAACTATATGGCTAGATTTTCACTACGAATGACTCCCACATTTCTGCTATTCATGTGGAAGGTTAGGCCATTATGTTATGTATTGTCAGAAAATTCCATTTACTGAAGCAAAAATGGCAGGCAAAGAAAAGATGGCCTTTGGCCAATGGTTACATGTAGAAGTTAAAGAACACGATCCATATTGGCTGACCTTTTATGGAGATCAGGACAGATTTGCAGAGATCAAAGAAGTGACTCAAGAAACCTTTCCCTCCTCGATCATTAAGGTCCCCGTGCTTCCCCTTATTGAAGATCATGACGCTGGAGTTCTAAACAGACCTACCATACCTCTTATTCACCCTCCTATGGAGCCCCTTCAGCCGCATTGCCACGATGGTAAGACAATAGGGCACTACTCCACAAGTGAACTAACTCCTACCACTGCCAAAATGAAGGGGATACAGGATGTTTTTATGACTGAAAAAGAGAAGAATGCTGGAACCATGAAGCCATCAGCTATCCCTCCTGCTAAACTAGAGGTTGAATCTCTCCAACAGTGCAGTCATATTAGTTCCTTGCCACCAACTTCTTCCATGGGGCCCTTGATTCCTATATCTACAAAACTGAAAGGAATTCAGGACCAGAACATGGGTGGCCCAACACCAAAGAAGCTGAAGCATAAATGACTATCTACTAAAGCAAGAGTTGCCAAGAAGATTAAGAGATACAACCCATATGAGTCGCGAACTCATATTACTGATGATTTAGATGAAACTCAATTATTGGACACACCAGTTTTCTCGGCTAAGGAGACTAGAAAATTGGCTGAGGTGGCTTGCCCTCAAAAGCCACCAACTGAAAAATGAAGTTCCTTAGTTGGAATTGTTAGGGTTTGGGCTTTACCTTGACAGTTCAAGCCTTTAAGGCCCTCGTGGCCAGTGAAAGACTTGACCTGATTTTTTTGATGGAGACCAAGAATAGACCGAAGGTGCTTAATAAACTACAGTGATAGCTTAAATTCCCAGATTCCCATTTGGTTAATCCTATTGGCCTAGCAGGGGGTCTGGCCATATCCAATTCTCTTTACGTGGTTCAATCTACTCAGGATCTCGTTGACATGATATGTACGAGTTCAATAAATGGCATACCTATGCGTTTGACGTGCATCCATGCACTAGTGGTATTTAGACTTTGGCAGCAGCTTTGGACAGATCTTCGCCAAATTGCCAACTCCAACTCTTCACCTTGGGTTTGTGCAGGCGATTTCAATGAAATTACCAATCACTGGGAGAAAGTGGGAAAAAGGTTAGCTGACTTTCATCGAATGAATTCCTTTCAAGAAGTATTACATGCTGTTCATTAATCGACATGAAAGTAAGGGCTGTGCATTTACCTGGATGAATAACCGAGAGGGCGATGAAATTGTGAAAGAGAGGTTGGATAGGGTGTTATGCAATTTGGATGGGCGACTCACCTTCCCGGATGCTGAGGTATTTGCTTTACTTGCAGTGGGTTCTGATCATAGCTTTTTACTGTTAACAACCGAAGCAAAACCTGGCAAAAGACATAGGCCCTTTATGTTCGAAGCATTCTGGTTACAAGATCCGAAATGTAGGGAGATTATTAGTGATGCCTAGAACTTAGCATCAATCACTGATTTTGACTTGCCATATAAATTGAAGATTGTAAGCTCAGCCCTTGCACATTGGAGTTTTGCAAAGTTCTCCAAGGCAAACAATCAAATTTCAGCTTTGCAACAGCAACTATAACATATCACTAATCAAACCTAGGGATACCATGACAAAATGACAACAGCAAAACTCAAGGCAAAGATCCAGAAACTTTGGTTGCAAAAGGAACAGAATTGGGCAATGTGATTCAGGATTAACTGGCTGAGGTGGGGCGATAAAAACACCAAATTCTTCCATGTAACTACCATTCAGAGAAGACAAAGGAATAAAATAAGAATGCTGCTGGATGCCAACCAGAGATGGGTGCGAGATGATAAAACTTTGAAGGAGATGACGCAAGATTTCTTTTCGAACCTTTATAGAATAGTGGCCCATCACAACTATGGTCCCATTCTTGCTCAATGCCCAAGTATTGTTACAACAAAAATGAATACTATCTTAACAGCTATGGTCACTAAAGGAGGTCCACATAGCAACATTCCATATGGGATCGACTAAAGCCCCGGGCCACAATGGCTTGAATGGCCTTTTTTTCCAAACCCACTAGGATATATTACAAGATGAGATCTTCCTTTCGGTACAGAATTTCTTTCAAACAGGAGTGATGCCCACAGCTCTTAATAGGACTACTATTTCTCTAATACCGAAAATACCACATCCCGAAAGTTTGGATCAATTCCACCCCATTAGTCTATGTAAATTATGCCTATAAAATTATCTCCATGGTACTCGCCAATCGTCTGAAGCCCTTGCTACCTGACCTGATCTCTAAAGAACAAACTGCCTTTGTGAGTGGGTGCCAAATCCAGGACAATATCCTAATTGTATAGGAGGTGCTTCATCAGATAAAGATTAGGAAAAGGAGACGTCACTTTCCAGCAGTCTTAAAGATGGACATGCAAAAGACATATGACAGAGTGAAGTAGGATTTCTTGAAGGACTATCTCCTCAAGTTAGGTTTCCATCCTACTTGGGTGCAGTGGGTGTTGCAGTGTATTACAACAGTCTCTATTAGCATAAAATTCAACGAAGAGCAATTGGAGTATTTCCACCTAACGCGAGGCCTTCGACAGGGTGACCCTCTTTCCCCTTATATGTTCATCCTATTGGCAAATGTCCTATCAACTCTCATCCATTAAGCCATTGACATGGGGAATTTGAAGGGTATCCAGCTTAACAGGTGGTGTCCTAATCTTCCCATTTATTTTTCGTCGATGATGCAATTTTTTTCTTAGATGGCACAATCAGGGAATGTCAAAATCTCACAAACATTCTGAACCAATACTGCTTAGCTACAGGATAGGCAATTAATAGGAATAAGTCAGGTATTTTCTTCAGTAAGGACTGTCCTAGTCGTCTCAAGGAAAACCTGGCTAGGGAAGTTAGAATCCCTATGCTCGACAGAACGGGAAGATACCTAGGAATTCCCTCAGATTGGGGATGTTCCAAAAGAGATATGTTTGCCTGGCTTTGGGCAGGGTGAATAACAAACTGGAAGGCTAGAAAGAAAATCTTATTTCCAAGGGTGGAAAGGAAATTCTGATTAAGACTGTGGTGATAAAGGATAGTAAGCACACCTAGAGGGGGGTGAATAGGTGTTTATAATTTTTTTTTTTGAAAACTTTAAGATGATTCAGTCAACTTTGAATTATAAATCAAAGTATAAAGACATGAAATAAAACACTTAAAGAATTAAATCGTGCAGCAATATAAGTAAAGAGATTAAGGTAAGAAGATTTAAATACAGAGGTTTATAGTGGTTCGGCTTAATCCAAGCCTACGTCCACTCTCCACGCTGACAGCCCACCGGCTGGATTTCACTATGAATCAAAAGATATTTGTACAGCTTGTGATGTAGACTTCTTCAGTAGAGATTCTTAGTTATTACACACACAAATCCTCATTGTATGTTTCTCTCCTTTGTACACAACTATAGCTCAAAGAATTGTGAGAACAAGGAGTTTCAGAGATTTAGACTTTGAAATTTTTCTATCAGCGCACACGCTTCAAACAACAATGACTTCACCTTTAAATACTCCCTCGTGCCTTCATAGCCGTTAGCACCTTCCAAAGGAGTTCATCCAATCTATCCGTTGGAATGAATCAATTAAGGTGATCTTCAAACTGTCGAATGAATGCGGAAGATAGCTCATCAATCTTGCTCACCCATATAATCAGGATCTTGAGTTTCCATAAGTAGAACCTTCCAAATTTTGCTTGTTCTTTAACGGATATTCAAATCGAGATAAATCTTGATGAGAATAACCAAATAATTTTCGAGCTAAGTCTAGCCAGAGATCTTCCATAAAAAAGAACAAATCATTGAAGATATTATCCAATCTGTAAAATCGTAAACCATTAGATTGGAGAGCTGTCAACTTGGGTAGACTCTAAATTTTGAGTCTAACTATCTTCAGACTTTGATAATAGGGTCTAGAGATCTTAAGACTTTGATGATAGAGTCTAGATATTTTTAGACTTAAACATTTGGGTCTTGAACTCTTTAGACTAGACTGACGAAGATGTTTCATTAACTTCAAAACACCAAGGGAGTTTTCTCCAACAATCTCCCCCTTTTTTATGGTGATAAAACATCTCGGCAGATTTGAAAACTCTTGACCTGCAAAGAAAAACTTATACATAATTTGAGGAATAATTTGTAATACTTCTGCAACCACAGAAAACATGTTAGTCCTGCAAAATTATCCTCAAAAGTATGACATAAACCTGCAAGTTCAAAAGTCCAAACCAAATCATCAATAACACCAGTAAACAGTATCAGAACAATGAAAGTTCAAACATGCCAATCAAAGTCTTAAAGTCAAAACACGAACAAAAAGTCCAAAAGTCCAAAAATCAAATCTGCAATATTCTCCCCCTTTTTGTCACAGCAAAAAGGCAGAGGATTAAAGAAAATTGATGAAAGAAATGATCAAAATCAGGGCTGCTTTGGGATCCGAACAAGCTGAAATTCTCCCAATGAGTTAACCGTCTTCTCAAGGCTAGCAAAGGCTTACTTCAAAGATTCCAAATCAGAACCCTTCACATTTGACTGTACTTGATTTTTGAGGGCGTCGATTTGATCTTGCATCGATATTGAAGTAGCCGAGAGTGCTTTCTTTAGATCCTGCATGTCGTATTCCATCCCATATATCTGCTTCTTGAGATCCAGCATTATATCCATCAGCTTTGAAAATTCTACTGAATGATCATTACCGCACTGGACTCGCGGACTCGTTCTCGAGTCTTGAAACTTGGGGGTTCATTTCCAGCCCTTTCACCTTCTGTCGGAGAAGATACCTCAACTTCTAGAAAATGTGAGGCATACACATCCTCTCGGTTTGCACCTGACCTACTAACATCACTTGCAAAGAAGGGCGATGAAGTACCTTTAGCTTCAGCAACTCCCCTTATTTTGGTGCCAGTAGGTGGAGTAGAAAATTCTTCGTCGTGCTCTTCTTCTTCTTCTACAGAAGCAGAGTGATGTTTTCCAACATCTTCTCCTGATAGTGGTACTGCAGTAGATGGCTCGAGGGATTCTTCGAATTCCTCTTGTGCCTTACTCTTCTTCTCCTTTTCTTGTTCTTCTCTTCTCATCCTCTCCTCTTCTTCTCTTCCTTGTCCTTCTTCTTCTTCTTCTTCTTCTGTTGCTTTCTCTTCTCTTTTTCTCTCACCTCTTCTCTCTGTCTCTCCTTCTCTCATCTCATGCTCCTCTCTTCGGTCACGAAAACTAACAAAGCTCTTTAAATCTCTTAAGGTTGCAAGGGTCATGGCATCATCATCATCTTCATCATCTTCATCCTGCAAGATGATTTTTCTTCTTTTCTTTTTAGGAGCAGCCATGGGCTCCTTGCATTTCCTTTTTGCAGCAGCAGTAGATTCTTTGATAGACTTTGTAGGAGATTTCTCCTTCAATTCCTCAAGAGCCTTGTTGTTCTCTCTCAACTTCATCTTCATAACCATTTTATAACCAACAAGCATAAGAGCAGAATTAGTCAAACACAAGGGAGCAGGGATTTGAATCCTAAAATGCCTGAACAATCGAGTAACAAGAGCAGAGTAAGGAAGTTGACCTTTATCCTTAACCACAGTCCTGTACATATGAAACGGGATTGTGTGTGGGAGAGAGAATCTAACTCCTTCATTGATAGCAAACATCAGTTTTGCCTCCGTCTTGGAAACATATGTTTTTGACGTCGATTTAGGCTTGAGATAGTTAATCACACTCTTGTGGAGTAGAACGTTAGAGGCACTCATCCTTGTATAGGAGATCTTGCCCTTTACGCTTCTATCACGAACTAGCTCTAATGTAGCATGAGCAATGGACACTTTAATTGGTTGGAAACCCAATCTTTCCACCTCGATTATGTCAGCCAAAGTGTCAGCATCGACCACATACTCCCTATCCTTAAATGTAAAGGAAAATCTATTGGCATCCAGAAACGATAGATTCGAAAAGAAATAAGTAGTCAGTTCGGGATAGGCAATTGTAGAGTCAGTACAAAAGGCCTCAAGCTATAATCGAGACAATTTTCCTCGCAGATTGACTTTAATCGAATCAAGGAAATCAAAATCCACGCTCTTAGGATTCATGATCCCTCTTTTCAGCAATTTCGAGTAGATTCTTTCCTGTTCTTTTGAGCGAAAGATGTTTCCCTCAGAGCAAACAGAATTGACAGCCACACCCATTTTTGGTTGAAATTAAGTAAACAGCCTTTCATCATCATCCAAAGGTTGGTTTGCGGTACCAAACCGCGGATCACTTGTCATGTTCTCAAAAGCTCTCTTTGCTTCTCCTTCATCAGCCACTCCTAACTTTTCCATTTCACGCAAAAAGAAGGTCTCGTTTCTATAACCCCTTTCTTTTAGAAATCCGTCAATCAAATTCATATATGTTCCTCCCTCTTTCAGTTTCTTGTAAAGAGAATAAGCAAGTTTCGGTCTTAGGGTTCTTACTGGTGCAACATTCTCGACGACTTCTTCTTCCTGTCGCTGTTGACTGGGTTGATCCTTTTGAGGAGAATCTTCTTCCTCGATGAGATCAACTCGAGTAGGTCCCTTGTATCTCTTTTGTGGTCCCTTGCCAACAAGCCTTGACGACTTTCTTGAAGACATGTTAACTTTAAGGGAGAAAAAGACAGAATGTCTACAAAAAGAAGAGATTTTTATGGAGTAAACAAAGGCAAAATAGATCGCAAGTGGAGGTTTTTTTAACTCTAGGGTTTCAAAAGAGAGTGTGAAAAGGGAAGACGACGAACCAGAAGTATATATAGCAAGAACAAAAAGAGGAGACTGAACCGTCGTAAAGGAAGGCGAAAACTGCCAAATTTAAAAAAGAAAACTGCCATATTTTGAAAAAGAAAACTGCCATAAATAAAAGTGTCAGGGAATAAATAAAAGGCAGATATCGATATACCAAAAATAAATTTAAATTTATTATAGCATATTTAAAAACTTACTAACGTAATTCTAAATTAAAACTCCTTTAGACTTTGCGTCTGAGTCTGAACGCTTCAAGACTTTATCTTAGATTCTGAACGCTTCCAGACTTTACCTTAAAGTCTGAACATCCTCAGACTTTATGATGTTCAGTCTTGAGTGAATAGATTCAAAATGAATTTTCTCTAATGGCTTTGTAAATATATTAGCCAGTTGTTTTTTTGAGTCAACGAACTGAATCACCACTTCTCCATTTTGAACATGGCCTCTAATAAAATGATGTTTGATTTCTGTGCATGAATCTTCAATTCCAAAATCTTTCAGTTGTTGTTGCATCCACAATATTTGATAACAGCAACTTCCAAGTGTTATATATTCCGCTTCAACAGTTGAAAGAGCTAAGGTACTTTGTTTTCTTAAGAACCAAGATAGTAACCTGTTTCCTAGCAATTGACATGTACCTGAAGTACTCTTCCTGTCCATTTTACAGACAGCTAAGTCAGCATCTGAATATCCAAGGAGAGTGAAGTCTCCTTCTTTGGAATACCATAGACCTAGCTTAGAAGTAGTTGCAACATATCTGATAATACGCTTCACAACAGTCATGTGAGATTCCTTGGGATTTGATTGAAATCTAGCACAACTACAAACACTAAACAAAATATCAGGCCTAGATGCAATAAGGTAAAGAAGTGAACCAATTATACTCCCGTATAGCTTCTGGTCTACACTTTTTCCTTCTTCATCTTTGTCCAGCTTCGATGAATTTGATATTGGAGTTTCTGTCTTCTTGCAATTCTCCATTCCATTTTTTTTGATAAGATCTCTTGCATATTTTTCTTGGTGAATGAAAATTCCTTCTTTGGATTGTTTGACTTGTAATCCCAGAAAGAAGTTTAACTCACCCATCATGCTCATCTCAAATTCATCCTGTATGTATCTTGAGAATTTCTTGCATAAAATCTTTTCCTTCTCTTTTAATGAATAAAGTAGTATCTACTTTACCTTTAGCAAAACCATTTTGAATTAAAAAATTACTCAGTCTTTCATACCATGCTCGAGGTGCTTGCTTTAATCCATATAATGCCTTCTTTAACTTGAAGACAAAATTTGGTTTCCTTGGATCTTCAAAACCAAGTGGTTGTTCCACATAGACTTCTCCTTGGATAATTCCATTTAAAAATGCACTCTTCACATCCATTTGGAATAACCTGAAATCTTTGAAACATGCAAAAATAAGAAGTAATTTGATTGCTTCTAACCTTGCTACTGGAGCATTGGTTTTATCATAATCGATTCCTTCTTCTTTTGTATAACCTTTTGCCACGAGTTTTGCTTTATTTCTCACCACCTTTCCTTATCGATATAGTTAGTTCCTGAAAACCCATTTAGTTCCAATGATTGACTTACTTTTTGGTTTAGGAATAAGTTCACAAACATTATTGATTCTGAAATGATTCAATTCTTTTTGCATAGCTTCAATCCAGCTTTCATCAATCAAGGCTTCTTCTATTGTCTTGGGCTCGATCTCTGAAACAAGTGCTAGAGCACTGGACTCCTCACGCCTTTTGGATCTTGTACGAATCCCTTCATCAATGTTGCCAATGATGAGATCTGCAGGGTGACTAGACTTATGCTTCTAATCGTTGATTGGTTTGTCATTTTGCCGAGTCTTTGTTTCAGTTGGAGCTACTGATTTAGTTTGCTATTGAACTTCTGAAGTTTGATTTTCTTCAGGGAATTTAAATTTGTAGGAATTTGCACAAATTCATATTCTTCAGGTTGAGTCTGATTGATATGATTTTGTATTGAGTCTTCAAACATCACATTCAAGGATTCTTCCATAGTTTGAGTCTTCTTGTTGAATACTCTGTAAGCCTTGCTTGACATTGAGTAACCAAGAAAAATTTTTTCATCTGATTTTTCTTCAAACTTACCAGTTCGATCATTTGCATTCTTTAAAATAAAGCATTTGCAACCAAATACATGAAAGTAAGAGACAGTTGGCCTCTTTCCTTTGAACAATTCATAAGGAGTTTTCTCCAAAATAGGCCTTAGAAAAATTTTGTTAATGATATAACAAGCAGTTGAAGTTGCTTCAGTCCAAAAACGAGGAGAAATATTAATTTCAATTAAAAGAGTTCTTGCCATTTCTCATAATGAAAGATTTTTTCTTTCCACAACTCCATTTTGCTGTGAAATGTATGGAGATGAGAAGTTATGCTGAAAAGCAGAGTCATCACAGAAATTAGCAAAATCTTGATTTTCAAATTCACCTCCATGATCAGTACGAATACTTGTTATAGCATAACCTTTTCCATTTTGAACTTTCTTAGCAAACTTAGTGAAGTAAGATAATGTTTCAGACTTGCTTGAAAGAAAGAATACCCAAATAAAACGAGAATAGTCATCTGCTATTACCAAACAATATATTTTTTCACCAACGCTTTGTGTTCGTGTTGGTCCGAACAAATCCATGTGCAGAAGCTACAAAATACGTTTAGTAGATACCTGATTTATTGATTTGAAGGAATTTCTAACTGGTTTTCCTAGCATGTAGGGTGTGTATAGATCATGTTTTTGATATTTGAGGTTGGGTAGCCTCGAACTAGCTTCTTAGAGGATACTTTTGCAATTTGCTTCATGTTGATGTGTCCAAGCTTTCTATGCCAGAGATTAGCCTCATCTTGAATGGATATCAAGCATTGAGAACTATCAGACTTTATATCTAGTAGATAGATATTTCCATGTCTTCGTCCAATGAATGATTGAGAGAGATTTTTGCTTATTCCAGAACACGTATCTTCTTGAAAATTGATCTTGTATCCAGTGTCACATAACTGACTGATACTAAGAAGATTATAATTTAAACCTTCAACTAAAGAGACATTGTTGATTGTGAGATTTCCTATCTTCATGGTTCCACATTCAACAATTTTTCCCTTGTTGTTGCCACCAAAAGATACACTTCCTCCTTTCACTTGTAAGAGATTTGTGAAACAAGTTGAATCTCCTGTCATGTGTCTTGAGCAGCCACTATCTAGGTACCATTTGATCTTCTTCTTGATAGTAACCTACAGTTAAATGAAGAACTCAAGCTTTCTTTGGTACCCACACTTTCTTAGGTCCAACATTGTTAGTACCAAACACAGTCCTTGCCCAATCTCTCTTAATAGGTTTCCAAACTTTAGGACATTCCTTCTCAAAGTGTTCTAAGCTGTTACGCCTTGAGCACTTGAGAGCACTTCGCCCAACAGGTTTTACAAAAGCCTTTTTGTGGCATCCTCAATTTTATAACCTATCAAGGTGAGAGGTTATGGTCAATTGGAATGGCAATAAAATTTTGAAGTGTGGAAATTGTGACTAATTGAGTGGTGTGGCCTTGGGCATTAATCTAATAAGTCATGATTTAATTAGGTTAGTGAGGGTGGCGGATATGTGTTGCAATGATAATTATTAAGTGGCCATAGTAGCTATGGTGTGTGTGTGTGTGTGTGTGACTAGATTTGCTAGTGGAATTTGTTGTACTTGAGTATGTGATTATAAAAATGTGTGGCCAAGTGTTATTTTGCTGGATTAAGACTTAATTAGTTAGATTAATGGTTAAATTAAATGGACTAACTAAACCTATGTAGGGGACTTCGGCCAAGGAGGGACCGAGTGTGTGTGTACGTGTGAGTGTGATGTGTGTGTGCTGTGTGGTGATGTGGCGCCACATGTCACTAACTAAGGAGGAGTAAGAGAGAGAGAGGAGGCTGGTTGAGTGAGTGGAGTGGGTCGATCAAGAGGAAAGAGAGAGAAGGGGAGAGAGAGAGAAAGTCGGGCGAGCAAGGAGGAAGGAGAGCCGAGGGAGTTGCGCCGTTTCTTCACCGATTCTGCCTTTTTTTTTTCTTCACCGAATCTAGCTGAATCAAAGGCAAGATAATCTTTCTAGTCCTCTCATGCTTCTTGTGTTGTGATTTAGAGGTAGAAATCGTGAGCTTACCGACTGAAATGACGAAATTTTGAGGAAGATCAAAACCGGGTAGGTTCGGGTTTTCAAGAACCAGTGTGTGCGGTTTGCTTGCATGTCTCTGTAGAGTGTGTTAGAGGGAGAATTGAGTCTCGAGTTCTTCAAGGAAGTTGTTGTACACTTCCTGAGCTGGAACATAGTCAAAAATGAGAATTTTTGAAGGTGATTTAAGGGGTGAAAATCGAATTCTTTGGAGACGGGGTGTTCTCGGGCAAACCAGTGAACCCGTCTGGATGATTGCTAGTTGTTCACATGGTTACAGGGGGAATTTCAAGTCGGTTTCTTCTAATGAAATGTTGGAGACATTCTGGGTAATCACATACTAAAATTTGAGCTTAATTCGTCTAGGATAGCTAGGTGAATTTCCTGAATCTTTCTGCCGTTGAAATCGGGAAGCTGCTGGATAGAGTATCAGTTAA
This sequence comes from Eucalyptus erythrocorys, assembly GCA_014182555.1. Taxonomy (NCBI): domain Eukaryota; kingdom Viridiplantae; phylum Streptophyta; class Magnoliopsida; order Myrtales; family Myrtaceae; genus Eucalyptus; species Eucalyptus erythrocorys. Next base: position 14,921,775 of record CM024597.1, on the reverse strand, counting down.
CCCTGTTGGCTTAATGCGTGTTGTTCATGTGGTTATGTGGGGTATCTCAATTCGATGTCTTCTAATGAATTGTTTAGGACTTCATGATGTATCTTGTGGTAAAATTTGAGCCTATTCCAGTGAGTGTAGATTATGATTTTGAATTTTGTTTATTGGCTTGTATACTGGAATTTTATCCGAGAAAAAGGGTCAGTGACTTGTGAGTTTGTAAACCATATTTTCTTTGAGGAATTGGATGTCAACCTTCAAAGAGAAGTTGTAGGGTATGGTTCTGGCTATAACATATTCAAAAATGAGATAAAAAGAGCGAGTGTAAGTGGGTGTTTCGAATTTATCTTGTTAGCCGTGTAACTGTGCATAACTGAATAACAGTTGGAAGTTGTTGATTTTTAAACTATAATTTGTAGGTCGAATTTGAAGACCATTTCTTATAATGAAGTGTTTATTTACCTCTTGGCTATGACATGTGAATTTCTGGGAATTTTTAAGGGCAAATTAGTGCCTCAATTTCGTGATATCTTACATGGGTGTAATCTGGAATTTTTCTGGACAAGTGCTGAATGTGGCCGAAAATGAATGTGGCAACATTATATATTCTCATATCATTTTCTTAAGTATAAATGACCTTTTCAATTGCTGTTTTATGTATGGACCTAGACTATTATGTCTAATAGTGACTGACATGAGGTTCTAAGAGTTTCTTAATTGGATTATATGCTGGATTTTTGGATATTTCTTTTAATTACTCTATGCCGATGGTAATATGAACTATATTTGATGAGTAATGCATGCTGAATCTTCAAAGTGCATGCGGAATTGATGGAGTGTCTTCTTGAGGTGTATGTACACATGCCATGTAGGGTTGATACATGGGCATTCATTGTTAAATTCACTTGATACATGTGCTGTGCATGCTGTATTTATGATGAGATCATTGACCGAGCATGTAGACTTTTGGCACGTGAATGTGATAAATGTACGCATTGTTGTCATGCTTGAGTTCCATGGACATGTTTGTGAATCATGCATGGAAAAAGAAACTGTTGCATGACATGCATTGATTTTACCTCGGGAGTGTCGGGATGCCCGGCCAGGGAGTGAAAATGCCGGATGCCCAGTAGCCCTGTGTGCGTAAATCTGGATGGCCTCGGAGTTGAGATGCCGGGTGTTGGGGGTGCCGGAAGCACGGAGTGTGTGAGCCGTGATTGCCTCGTGATGCCGTTGGGGTGCGAGATGCCTGGCCGTGGAGTGTAAATGCCGGAAGCACGGATGGTGTGTGCCGTGATGCCTCACGACGCCAGTGTTGGGTGTGAGATGCCCGGAATGTGGGGGGCCGGAAGCCGGTTGGTTCTTACCGGGATTTACATGTGAATTTACATGAGCTTGGTACATATGTGCATGAGCATTGTGATATCGTGGCATGGGACATGGTGGAAACCGTACACGACATTATTGATATGCATGCTTGAGCATAAGTCGAATTGGGCGTGTGAGTTTTATATATGGCATGAGACATTGATATGTGCATATCTACCCATTATGTTAATCGTGATGTGCATGGGTACTGTATTGAATAAATACCATGAATGAATTGCATTTCGATTTCCAAGTTGGATATGTACATGCTACACTTGAGTGCTGGATTGTGAGCATGATGAGTTCATAGCTTGGTGACCGAATGCATGTCTATGAGGTTCGTGTGATGTTGTGATTAGGTTGCAATGCAAGGTATGAGTAGTCTAGAAATTTTATCTTTGCTGAGTGGTTGTACTTACCCCTTTGGGGACCTATATTTTCAGCTTAGCCGATATGTACGTGCCGCCGATCGCCCTGTGTGTGTATTACGGGATTCCCGTGATTTTGAGGTCGGGGTCATCTAGTTTCCAAGCCCGATGATACCGGGCGTTCTTACTTCCGTGTCCTTTGTCGTGGTACGTTATGAGGTGGGCTTGCTCGGTGGCCCAATTTTCCAAGAATACGTTTCGATATTCCCCTGTCAAGATGGGGAAATGGGGAGCATGTTACCACCGCCTCCTAGCCCTCCGGGTTGGTGATAGACCCCGATGGTACCTAGGGAGGATGGCGGGAATTTTGGGCCCGACCGGTGCTGCCAAGAGTGGATGGTTTTCTTTCTTTTTGATTAGCCTTTTGTATAGGCTACTTTTGATGATCCGATCGAGGGTAGTGTAGAGCTGTTCATGGTGTTGTTATTATGATGTATCCTACCACAAACGATAAGAAAGCTATCCATTCCTTAGTAAATAATAGCAGAGCCGTTTCATGGTATACTTTTATGTTATAGTGTGTGCATTGCCCCTCATATGTTGTTTGGGATAGTTGTGAGATTTGCTTCCGCTAATTGTGTGATGCGCAGGACCGTTTAAAAAAAAAAAATGTTGTGAGCTTAAGAGATACAGCTCTTTTAGAAAGTTAAAGGATGTTCAATATGACTGTAATAGCCTCCAGGGTGTTTTGGGGGTGTTACACTTTTGAAAATGATTCTTGTAAAAAGACTTTGTGGGTCTATTTTTGATTCTTTCATTTACCTTTGGAAAATCAATCAAGGGAATAGTTTCTGGTGTCTTTCGCAAGTCAGACTTATTAAAATAGGGTTTTTGGATTGAAAGAATTTTATTTAACTTTTCAGATCCTATTGAAAACTTTTTAGTAACTTTCAAAATGTCTTCTTTCAAGGAAATATTTTCTTTTGAAAGAGTAGTTTCATTTTCTTTTGATTCAGCAAAACATTTGTTTAAGTTTTCAACTTTTTCAATCAAAGCCATTTCCTGTTGTCTTAGTTTGGAATTCTCCTTTTCTAATTCAGAGATTCTTTTAAGAGAGGCTTTGAGGCTAAGACAAAGTTCATCTATATATTTTGAGACTTTAGTAGGAATTTTTAAATTTCTACCCTTAACCTCACTGTCTGAGTTTGAGTTTGAATCTGAGTCTGAATTTGAGTCTGATTTTGGCATAAAGCAGATGTTGGCATAATCTTCATCACTATCTTCACATTCTATGTCGCTCCATGTTTCAGCTTTGAGTGCTTTCTTGAATTTTTCTGTTCTTCCTTTCTTTTTCTTTAGTAAGGGACAGTTGGGTCTGATGTGTCCCTTTCTCTTGCATTCGAAGCAAACAACATCCTTGTTGGTTTCATCTTCTTCATTTGATTTATTTTGAAGTCTTTGATCGCTCTGTTTCTTCCCATCGAACTTTTTTCACTTTCTGTTCAACTTTCTGAACTTTCTTATCAAAAGTGCTAGCTCTTCATCATTCAAGTCATCTTCTAAATCTGTATCATCAGAATCATCGTTAGACTTTAAAGCAATTGATTTCTTACCTTGGGATCTATATCCTCATTGATTTGCTTGACTTCATATGATTGATGTGTGCCAACCAATTTGTCTATAGAAAGAGGCATAATCCTTTGTGTTTCCCTTATAGAAGTCTTTACGTGATTCCAGTCTTTGGAGAGTCCTCTCAACAACTTATTGACCTTCATTGGTCCTGAAATTGGCTGACCCTAATATGCTAAGCCATTTACAATTTCTGTAAAACGACTAAACATGTCAGTAATGGATTCTCCTGGCTTCATCTTAAAGGCTTCATACTATCCAAGAAGGATATTGATCTTTGTTTCTTTAACTCGATCGGTTCCTTCATAGGTGACATGCAACCTGTCCCAGATTTCTTTAGCTGTTTCACAAGATGAGATTCTATTATACTCAGTTGGAGATAAAGCACAGTATAGAGAATAAATAGCTTTAGCATCAAGAGCTTGTCTTTTTGTTATTTCAATTTGTGACAGTTTTCCTGCATATGCTATTTCTTTCCCTGTGGATGATGTAGCTTTAGGAATAATTCATTTTTCTACTACATCCCATACCATAGGATCTTTTGATCTTAGGAATGCCTTCATCTTGTTCTTCCATACGTTATATTCATTCCCATCGAAGTAGGGTGGTCTAGTGTTGCTTTGGCCTTCAACCAAACCTAGAGCCAAAATACTAGCCATAGATCTTTAGCTTAAGAAGTATAAACACTTCCAACAATCAAGCACACTAGCTCTGATACTAATTGATAAAGGCTAGTAAGCATACCTAGAGGGGGTGAATAGGTGTTTATAATTTTTTTTTTTGAAAACTTTAAGATGATTCACTCAACTTTGAATTATAAATCAGAGTATAAAGACATGAAATAAAACACTTAAAGAATTAAATCGTGTAGCAATATAACTAAAGAGATTAAGGTAAGAAGATTTGAACACAGAGGTTTATAGTGGTTCGGCTTAATCTAAGCCTACGTCCACTCTCCACGCTGACAGCCCACCGGCTGGATTTCACTATGAATCAAAAGATATTTGTACAGCTTGTGATGTAGACTTCTTCAGTAGAGAGTCTTAGCTATTACACACACGAATCCTCACTATATGTTTCTCTCCTTTGTACACAACTATAGCTCAAAGAATTGTGAGAACAAGGAGCTTCAGAGATTCAGACTTTAAAATTTTTCTATCAGCGCACACGCTTCAAACAACAATGACTTCACCTTTAAATACTCCCTCGTGACTTCATAGCCGTTAGCACCTTCCAAAGGAGTTCATCCAATCTATCCGTTGGAATGAATCAATTAAGGTGATCTTCAAGCTGTCGAATGAATGCGGAAGATAGCTCATCAATCTTGCTCACCCATATAATCAGGATCTTGAGTTTCCATAAGTAAAACCTTCCAAATTTTGCTTGTTCTTCAACGGATATTCAAATCGAGATAGATCTTGATGAGAATAACCAAATAATTTTCGAGCTAAGTCCAGCCAGAGATTTTCCATAAAAAAAGAACAAATCATTGAAGATATTATCCAATTTGTAAAATCCTAAACCATTAGATTGGAGAGCTATCAACTTGGGCAGACTCTGAAATTTGAGTCTAACTATCTTCAGACTTTGATAATAGGGTCTAGAGATCTTAAAACTTTGATGATAGAGTCTAGAGATCTTCAGACTTAAACATTTGGGTCTTGAACTCTTCAGACTAGACTGACAAAGATGTTTTGTTAACTTCAAAACACCAAGGGAGTTTTCTACAATATGTGGTACAGGCGATCCCATAGTATGCCATGTCCATATTTAATATTCCTATGTCACTTTGCAACTCTATTGAAAAGAAGATTGCTTATTTTTGGTGGCAGAATGATTGTCGTAAGTTAGGCATTCATTGGAAACAATAAGAAGTCCTAAAAAGTAGAAAGGAAAAGGGAGGCCTAGGTTTTCGAGATCTCATTGCTTTTAATAAAGCAATGCTTGGAAAACAGGCCTAGCGCTTAATCCAATAGCCTTTCTCTCTATGAAGCAAACTGTTTAAGGGTTTTTATTTCCCCTCAAAGGATTTCCGTTTTGCGGACAATGGTGCTTGACCCTCCTGGGGTTGGCAAAGCCTACTCTTAGGAAGGGATTTGATATTACCAAACCTTCAATGGTCGGTTGGCGATGGGACACAGATCAGGATTCGTGAAGATCGTTGGCTACCTAGAGGAATACTCAGCGGACCAGTAGCTAGAGATGAACCTATGATGGTGGCTAATGTACTGGAAAAGGATTCTAACGACTAGAATGTGTCTCTTCTGCATCAATATTATGATACTCAAACAACATAGGACATACTCAGAATTCCGGTCTGATCTAACTTTGCAACATATCAATTTATTTAGATAGCCACAACACAGGGTCACTATAAAGTAAAGAGCGGATATCATTCAATAAAAAATGCAGAACCCAGAAAGATCAACAATCAAGCCTCATCATCCTATCAGACACAACAAATACTTAGGAAAAAAAAATCGGAAGCTTAAGTTGGCACCCAAAGTTCGGACTTTTCTTTGGTCCATTTGCCATAATGCATTGCCCACCAGAGACAATCTTTTTCATCGACAAATTAGCATAGAGCTGGTATGCACCCTATGCCCCGATCATACAACAAAGATGATTGAACACCTTCTCTTACTCTGTCCATGGACATACAAAATCTGGTCTCATCCTAGCATTCGCATTTGGATTGTACCAACAAAAGTACATCGTATTGACGAGTGGATTGCAGACCGAATTAAACAGCAAAAGACCTCACCTGATCTAGAGACTGTCGCCACTATTTTTTGGCAGAGTTGGAAAGCACGAAATAGATCCATTTTCTATCATCAAAGGCCAGATCCAAACTTTGTAGTGGATGCAGCTCTCGCCCAAGTTAGAATAGTTCAGAACTCCACCTATATCTCGAAGGGACCAGGATGCAAGCATTTTGATCTTGGCAATTTTTGGTGGCCCCCTGACCTAGGCATCCTGAAAATAAACATAGATGGGGCTTTTCACAAAGATAGTACTGAAGGATCTATGGCATATATTTGCCGTGACCACTCAGGGAAATTGCTAGTAGGATCTACCAGATCTATTGCTGCTTCCTCGGCCTTGCAAGTCGAGATCTGGGCGCTCCTTGTCACTATGCACCATCTGCTGCAGCAAGGCAAATCTGATGTTCCAGTTCAGATCAAATCGGATTGTCTTCTGATGGTTGAATCCATTAACGATTAGCAAGTGCCGCCATGGGAGATTTGAGCCTTGTACGCTAAAGCCACCGCACTCCTCCATTGCTTCTCACATCTTCGTATTAGGTTTTGCAGACGAAAAGCAAATTTTGCTGCAGATTTGGCTGCTAAGGCCCATAGAAATGGCTCTTTACTTCCTAATTGGGCCGCCTCTCCCCCACCTCCTTTCTCAGATCTGCTCTTCTCGGACGCTTTAGCAGCAGGACGTAATATTCCTTTTTGTTAATAGTTATTTCCTTTCAGTCTAAAAAAAACTAAATTGCACAAAATAAAAAAGAGAGAAAGGGATAACTGATTGAAATCGACAGAAATGGCTAGTTCGGCCATTTCCCAATTGGCTCTTGATGGCCGACGACCACATCGAGGTGGTTCACCTCATGACCAATGTGCCCGTGTCCTCAATTTTCAAAATTACACGGTTGTCCTTGGATTTGCGGAATTATGAAAAATGCTCTCGTTTAGGCTGTAATTTCAAATTTTGCTCAAAAATTGATCGTCACTATTCATTGAAAATTCATCATGACCATTCAAATCGACATGTGTAATTAAAGAATTAATCAAGATTGTTAGACTAGGGAGATCAATCCCTAACCCTTGGATTGATTCAAGGATTAGGATTGCATCTTACCCTAGACTTTCTCTCTTTGACCTCTCTTGGCCTCCCTCACTATTGCGCCATTTGCTCCTTGTCGGAACCATTGCCGACATTGATCCACCATAGCAATCACCAACGCTCCTCCATGACCCTCGCTGTAGCCACTATTTGTCGGAAGCCGCATCACAACCGCTCGTCCAATGGCGTCACAACCACTCATCCAACGACGTCTTCTTCTCGATCAAATGACTGGTGCTCAAGTCGGTAGAGAGGAAAACGCAATTTTCAACCCCGATTGGCCATCCACTGGTGACATCAGCCCATCGACCTGAGAAGAAACAGAAGATAGAAGATAAACTGTATATGGAAGAATTCTGTATATTGTGATTTCTGAATAATCAATGACAATACATTAGTCGAACATTTCTCTTCTTCTCTCTTTCTATTTTACCTTATAAAGCTTTACTATATAGAAGAAGAACAGAGAGAATTGAGATTTCATTAGTTTCCTTCCATACTAAGTTCTGAAGCTTGACATCGAGTTAACTACTTAGACTATCGTTCAAAACTGATTTAACAACTTCAGTTACAGCATTGTACAACAGAATGACTACATTGACACACGTGCAGCTCCTTGTGCAGCTTATTCAACTTCTGTTTTTGGTTTTAATCTTTTACATAGCCAGCTTTTTCATGGATTGCTAACTCAGCTTCTTCACAGATCACCAGCTCAGCTTTTGTTTCTTTGACTTCTTCATAGATTGCCAACTCAGCTTTTCTTTATTTCGAGCTTGCTCAACTTCTGTTTCAACTTGTTCAGCTACTTCTGCTTCAGTTTGTTCAACTACCTTGTTCAGCTGCAGTGCTTCTGCTTTTCTACTTTCATCAACTTCTTTAATCTGCTTTTGTTCTTTAACATCCCCCCTCAAATTGGGAATGGATAGAGAATAGATTCCCAATATGACTCGCAGATGAGAATGTGCTAGTCGTGACAGGGGTTTTGTAAAAATATCAGCAAGTTGGCAATGACTTGGAATATATTTCACATGTAATGATCCTGAAGATACTTTTTCTCGAATAAAGTGGAAGTCTACTTCAATATGTTTTGTTCGAGCATGTAAGACAGGATTCACAGTGAGAGAGATGGCTGATTTATTGTCACAGTATAGATGAATAGGAGGAGTAAGAGAGCAACCTATGTCTCATAATACAAAGCTGATCCAAGTGAGATCAGCAGTAGTTGATGCAAGGGCACGATACTCAGCTTCTGTAGAGGATCGACTGACTATTGGTTGTTTCTTTGCTGCCCAGGAGATAAGATTGGAACCACGGTATGTGCAAAAACCAGTTGTTGATCTTCTGGTTTCAGCACATCCAACCCAGTCTGCATCTGAGAAACCATAAAGATGCATAGTGCTTTGAGAGTGAATGAATATTCCAAGGCTGATAGTGCCTTTAACATACCTCTAGACCCTCTTTAATCTATGAAAGTCTGCAATAGTAGGTTTCTACATTTTCTAGCAGAGCAAATTTGTAGCATAGGCAATGTTTGGTTGAGTTAATGTGAGGTATTGGAGACCACCAATTAGGCTTTGATACTCAGTGGGATTGGGCAGAGGTATAGGATCATTGATCAAAACAGTTGGTCTTAATGAAAGAGGAGTTGAAATTGGTTTACACTCCAACATATGAGCTTGGGTGAGAAGATCAATATCATACTTAGTTTGGCAAAGAAACAAATGTTCAGGAGTACGCTTAACTTCAATACCAAGGAAATAGTGTAGTGGACCAAGATCCTTCATATGAAACTGAAGGCTTAGAGAATTAATGAGACGAGAGCATTTGAGATGAACTTCTAGTTAGAATAATATCATCAACATACAGTACTAAGAGGATTGTCTCCGTACCAGTATGTAAGATGAATAATGAGGGATCAGTTGAGCTACAGAAGAATCCATACTCTAGCAAGAAACTGCTGAACTTATCAAACCAAGCTCAAGGAGCTTGTTGAAGTCCATAGAGGGACTTTTTGAGAAGACAGACATGATGTGGTCTCTGTGATTCTTATAACCCAGGAGGCTGCTTCATATAAACTGTTTCAGTTAATGTACCATGTAAGAAGGCATTTTCAACATCTAATTGATGAATTTGCCATTACTTCATCATTGCTATAGAGAGGATTATTCGAATTGTAGCATGCTTCACCAGAGGGCTGAAGGTTTCTGTGAAATCAATACATTCTTCTTGATGAAAACCTTTAGCTACAAGTCGAGCTTTTAGCCTATCTAGATTCCCATCAGGTGTAAGTTTTGTTTTAAACACCCACTTGCAGCCAATTACATTCATTTGATCAGTTCTAGGAACTAATTCCCAAGTTTTATTCTGATACAAAGCATCCATTTCTTCTTGCATTGCTTGACATCATCCTTTGTCTGCCAAAGCAGATTTTACTGTTTTGGTTCAATAGGAACTTGGTACTCAGCTAGACATGCATATTTAGGATTTGGTTTAACAATTCCAGATCTTAGTCTAGTTTGCATAGGATGACTAGGAAGTGTACCTTGTGTGTTTCCTGAAACAGAACTGATTTGTGCTTGATCTGTATTAACTTGTGGTATTGAATCAGATTCTTGACTTGGAGATACTTGTTCCTCAATACTTGTAGATATCTATGGAGATTCAATATTACTTGATGCATTATCAAGAGCAGTTTGTGTCTCAGCATCGGGTACTGTATTCATTTGTGGTATAACTGTAGGATTGATTGTACTGATCCCACTGTCCTGTACTTCAGGAATCATTTGATTTGATCTAGTATTCTGCAGGTGTCCAATAGACTTATTGACTTGTGACTGGACCTGTTCTGTGGTATTGGATGTAGGAGATACCAATCCTCTTATCCATTGTTTGAATACAAGTCAGATCCCTGTTGATACTTAGCAGTTGTTACACGAGTAAAAGGAAATACTTTCTCATCAAATACTATATGTCTACTAATATAGACATGTCCATTAGTAGGCAAGAGACATCTGTAACCTTTATGTCTCCCACTATATCCAAGAAATATGCATGTGAGAGATCTTAGATCAAGTTTATGCTGTGTAAAGGGCCTGAGACAAGGGTAACAAGCAGATCCAAATACTCGTAGGTGAGCATAATCTGGTTTCTATTTATACAATTTATAGTGAGGTGAGTTCAGATGTAGCTTTGTTGTGGGAAGCAAATTTATTATATAGACTGCTGTCATGAAGGCATCTATCCAGTATTTTAATGGTACTTTAGCATGATACAACATTGCTATGCCCAATTCAACTACATGTCGATGCTTTCCATCAGAAATACCATTTTGTTATGGTGTATAAGGACAAGAAATGTTCTGCTTAATGCCACACCATTGTAAGTGGTTCTGAAATTTGATGCTAATGAACTCTCCTCCTCCATCACTCTGAAATACTTTGATCTTGTGATCAAGTTGATTCTCTACTAGCCTTTGAAACATGACAAAAACATCATAAACTTCTGACTTCTGTCTCATTGGATATATCCAACTATATCGAGAAAAATCATCCACAAAAATGACATAGTAACGAAACTTCTGAACAGATTGAATTGGTGATGGTCCCCAAACATCACAATGTATCTTTTCTAGGGGAACATTAGAGGTATAGTCTGAGAGTGGAAAGGGCAAAGCTGAGCTCTTAGCAATTTGACAACTACTGCACATATTTTGAGCTTTTGAACTATATTGAATTAGATGTTGGCTTTGCAGAATCTTCACTATTTTTAAATTGGTGTGAGCAAGTCTTTGATGCCAGATATCTTCTCCTACTTCCTGTTGAATCTGAGTGAAGAAAACTTATATGGCTTTAGGATCCACTTGATATAGCCCCTTGATTTTCCTTCCTAGCTTCACTATTGTATGGTTGTAATTGTCCTTCATATACACCCCATGTTTGTCAAAAATAAAGGAACGTGGATAGTCATCTGTTAACTTTGATACAGAAAGGAGATTCTTCTTGATTTCAGGAACTATCAAACATCATTTAGTGGTAATATGCTAGTTTTTGTATGTAGTATTCCATTACCAACATATGGGATTGACAAACAGGATCCATCTCCTATCATAACAGTATCATTACCACTATATGCAGCATAGTTACGAAGCATACCAGCTTCTGCAGTAATGTGTGATGTAGCTCCTGTGTCTGGGTACCATTCTGTACCATAAGGTTCTTCAATATGCATGGCTGCCAATGCAGTTGGTATTTCATCTGCTTGATATGAATTATCAAATCGATACCAACATCTAAGTGCTGTATGACCTGTTCTCTTACAAATTTGGCATTCCAGAGGACCATTATTCATTAGCTTTGTGTTCTGTACATGCTTATCACCATTTGAACTTTGTGGTGGATGTGACGGCCTGAGTGGCGGTGCGCGGGGAAGAGGGATGGCGGTGCGTCCGCGCCTCAGTCCTTGGACGTGCGCAAGGAAGGAGTCCCTGTCCCACATTGCCTAGGGAGGAAGTCTTGGGCCAGTATATAATGGCTTGGGCCCCTCTTAACCTGTATGTCGCGTTTCACGTACGCTTCCGCTGCGCTGAAAACAAAGCCTTGAGGGAGGGAAATGGCTTCATGCAATCCCATCCAAAGAGGACAATATCAGTTTGGGGAAAGGAATGGCCGAGTGCAACCTTGTCCCCGATGATGACGCGTTTTAAAGCCGTGAGGGAGGGAAATGGCTTCGTGCAATCCCATCCAAAGCGGACAATATTATACAGTGGGGCCCGGGTCGTTACAAATGGTATCAGAGCTGACTCCCGACCGCGTGTGGGGCCACAGCGAGGGCGCTGTGCTCCCAAGAAGGGGAGAGTGTGACGGCCCGAGCGGCGGTGCGCGGGGAAGAGGGATGGTGGTGCGTCCGTGTCTCAGTCCCCGGACGTGCGCAAGGAAGGAGTCCCTGTCCCACATCGCCTAGGGAGGAAGTCTTGGGCCAGTATATAATGGCTTGGGCCCCTCTTAACCCGTATGACGCGTTTCACGTACGCTTCGCTGCGCTGAAAACAAAGCCTTGAGGGGGGAAATGGCTTCGTGCAATCCCATCCAAAGAGGACAATATCAGTTTGGGGAAAGGAATGGTCGAGTGCAACCTTGTCCCCAGATGACGCGTTTTAAAGCCGTGAGGGAGGGAAATGGCTTCGTGCAATCCCATCCAAAGCGGACAATATTATACAGTGGGGCCCGGGTCGTTACAGTGGATATGATCTAACACCTTGATATCTTTGAGAAGAGTTTGTATATGGTCTAAACCCCTGTCCATAGTTAGACCAGTTATCCTTAGTGACCTGATCTTGCTGTGTTAGATTCAGGCTATTCATTCGATTATGTTGATTCCTTCCTACTCTAGTAAAGTCATTTCCACGATCTCTTCTATTAATGAACTGTCCTCTGCCATAGTTATATCCTCCTCGAATATTTTCTCTTTGATTCCTAGGATTAAACTTCTGCAGACTTGTTCCGGTCTTTCTTTGTCCATGATAGGCTAGGTTAGTATTGTATTGATTCACAGAATATGTTTGCAGTCTAGTCTCAAATCTTTCAAGTTGGGAGATAACTTCATCATACTCTGGCTGTGGTTTGAGACAGTACATGGTTGTTCTAAAAGTTTCATATTCAGAACCTAACCCTTCAAGAATGCCAAACATCTTGGTTATATCATCAACAGTTTCTCCAATAGCATTCAATTGATCAGAAATAGATTTAAATTCTCGAAGATATTCACTCAATGGTCTCTCTTTTCCTGCAAGCTTGTAATTTTCCTCTTAATTCGAATTCCTTTGCTACAGACTTCTGAGTAAAACGATTTATAAGGGTCTGCCATACCTCGAATGAAGTTTCTAAGCCAATTATCAGACTTAGAATGTTCTCAGATATTGCTCCACTTATCTAGGATGAGATTAACTGATCAGTCTTTATCCAATCTAGATAATCAGGATTCACCACTTCTGTTTGACTGCCCTCAATCTTAGTTTGTATCATTTGGGCTAGCGGTAATGTTTCACCATTAATAAAGCCAATCAGATCTTGACTCTTCAGAAATCTGTGAAATTGCGCTTGCCATAATAGAAAATTCTCTTCAGTCAACTTGATTGTAACAAAATTGGCTATATTCACATGAATCGGAAAAGGATACTTCTGCAACCTGGTTGTCATTCTGTATATTCAGAAACTTTTGAAGATACGAAAGAACGATCAAGTAACCTTCGAAGATCAGCTTTCTGAGAATCAACAAGATCTTGATGTTATCTTGCTCATGCAATCTTTATACAATCTTCCAGTAATGCAGAAAGCAGATCTAGAACTCCCAGGAATGCTTTGATACCATGAGAAGAAACAGAAGATAGAAGATAAACTGTATATGGAAGAATTCTGTATATTGTGATTTCTGAACAATCAATGACAATACATCAGTCGAACATTTCTCTTCTTCTCTCTTTCTATTTCGACCAATCAAACATCCTCCGTCGACTAGTCCCTGAGCAGCTGGTTGTCAGAGATCCATCAAACAATCACCAGAGAGCTTCCTTGGCACCGGTTTCCTCATCGATGTTCCTTCTTAAGTTTGATCCTCCTCCATCAACGTCGGTGGCCTTTCCAATGCTATTCCAGTGATGCACGGTGATTTTCAGCCCTCACAGATCCTCTTCAACGTTACTAGAGATTCTGCAGCCTTTGATTGAGGTTTGATGGAGCTCGATTCGAAGAAATCTCAAAGGTAAGGACTCGACGCTCAAATTCGATGAAGCGAGGCCGCTCAAATCTGACGCTCAGCCCTCACGGAGCCTTTGTATGCTTGAAATCATGGATTATAGGTGCTGCAATTGATTATGGCTGAAATATATGATGATTATGTTCTTGTGCCTTCGGTGAAAGTTCGTAGGCATGCCAAACTAAGTTTCTGTTATAGCAGATTTGAGGCCTTAAACCTTGAAATCTTGATTTGAAGTATTCTAAACTTTCGATCTATGTTCAATAAGCTTCGTTTTGATATATTATTTACTCCAAACAAACATCATTTGATACCTGAAATCCTCTTTGAAAGTTCATTAATCTGTTATGGAAACTGAGTTGGATTATATGATGATCTAGATTTTTGAGCGTTCTAGGTGTTTTTCGTTTTTTTGCTAAATCTTGAGCAGAGATTTTAAGGTTGTTGTCTTAATGAAATGCGTTCAAAATTTCCTTGGCTACAACATATAATTTTTTCAGATTTTTTTAAAATTGACATATCTGGGGAAATCTCTAATAAATTGTCCTTAGGGTGCTTTGCCCTGTTTGTGACCTGATTGATGTTTGTCTTAAAATAAGCTAGTAAACGCATTCGATCCGTGTTGAGTCCTTCACGAGAGTTGTAGTGTGTATCACAAGCTATTTAACAAGTATAGATCACGCCAATCAGCCGTCATTTGCTTAGTTAATCGCGTGATTGAAGATAAATTTCAGTTATGCAATTTTGCACAATAGGAAGATTTGACCTGTCCTGCAAATTTTGCATGATTTTTTGTAAATCAAATTAGGTTAAGATTCTTCATGAAACATTAACCTCGCATTTAGACCTAATAGCACAAAAAATTGTGTATTTTTCTTGTGTCTTTTAAAGAAGACAAAGCATGATTTGTTCACGACGTTGCTGATGTGGTTACTGCAGATTAAACCTCTTAATAGAAATGTCTTTGATCATGAGTGTTTACATGTTCGATTGCCTTCGATACGCTCTAGACATCTGTAAATGATATTTAAAGCTTCGAAATAACATACAGCATGCCTCAATTACTCTTCATTTGCCATGTTTACTAATTTTGCTAAACCGAACTTGGATTTAGTAATTAGGTTGAACTTAAATGCTGTGTTGTTTTTATAATCCAATTTGTTTGATAATTTTGTGTGATTTTCTAGTGAATTATCTTTGAAGTAGAGTCCCCAATAAATTTTGTACATAACATTTAGGTCTATCACATGTCAAAATTTGAGAATTTTTGCATGCATTTAATATTGTACATCGATCATAGAACTTGTGCTTTGTTACTGCCCTGTTTCATTTCTGATTGACATGTTCTTGCTCTTCAATTTTTAGAAAATCATATGTGATGAATTAGGTCTTAATGTCTTTTACCTTGTTGCTGCAAATTTTCACAAAAATAAAAATGTGATTTGGTACTTCTACCACTCATTCAAAAGTCGCAGATTTTTTGAAATTCAGATGTCTCAACATGGTTTCAAAATCATCCCAAATTTTGTTAATTCATGTGATGCCCATAGAAAAATTCTCTTGACATTTTTCGAGCTATAATTTGACATGATCTTATTGAACTCTTGATTTATGTTTAGGACGTTTGTAATGTTTGATCAATTGTGCCCTCAATACACCCGAGCTCACCTTAACGACTAGACATGATTCTTGATTCGATGAAATCATGTCTCTATACGACACTATCTTTAAAAATCATGATTTGACATATAATTTGTTAAAGTTTGGATCATATTTAGGACTGTTATCGCAAAACTATTACTTGGGGGGGGTGAAGGTGATTGTGCGGAAACTAAAAAGTTAACCCAAAAATTTAGCGAGACAACTTCTGATAAAGTGGTCAGATCTTACCAGTGCATAATTCTATTACAGAAAATTAAAAGTATAAGGGATAGAGAATTGTACACTCAAGTTTATAGTGGTTCGGTTTTTGCAAGCCTAGGTCCACTCTCCGACGCTACAGCCAATTGGCCAGAATCCATTGATGAGAACCAATCAGAGGTTACAAGATTTGAGCTCCGACACTCAAGCTTGTGTGTATAGCTTTTTCACAGACTCAACTTCTAAAAGGCCATACAATTTTGCTCATTGAATTAAATGCAAAATGATCACAAACACCCTTCAAACTTTTAGAATTGAGAGCTTCAATACTTGTAAAGCGAATTGATTTCCTTTTTCTATGAGATACTCTTTTATACCCCTCCTAATCCAAGCTGACCATTGGACATGTCTTCAAGAGGATCATCCAGCCAATCCACTCGTTGGTCTTGGATTTAGCTGAGAAGATCTGATGGCGTGAGGATTGCCGAGGTTGAAGCTTCCTGTAAGATTTGCTGCCCATACAGCAGGTCGGGTTCCCAAAAGTCGAGTGTCTATGTTTATGAAGAATAACTCGTCATTGAAGATAGAGGAAAGATTGGAATTGTGAGGATTTTTTTATGAAAACCATCATTTTCAAGTTCCTCCAAAGAGATGGCAAGTTTTCCAATCAATTTAGCCATTGCTTGAGAAATATACTCCTTCAAACCTGGTTGATTGAATGTCCAAATAGGAAAGTATTATTAGCGACTTTGATTTTAATTGTAGTCATTAGACTTTCCTTCTTGAAAAATACTTTATAATCAAATTTCAAAGTTGGTAAGTTTTGTCAATCGTCAAAACCAATAAGAGAATGTTTTCACAACAATCTTCACCTTTTTAATGATAACAAAACATTTTTCAAGCAGAACTTCTAAAAAATATTGTATGATAAATTGCTTCTTAAATAAAGCTAATAAAATATGGAAATAGGAGATAAGGGTCAAAGGAACATTAACCAATTCCCTTAGCTTTTACTATGCTACCTGTGTTCTATTGGACCTCTCGACTTTCTCCCCCTTTTTGTCAACAATAAAAAAGGTAAGTTCCAAATAAAATATTAGCCACAAACCACGGTACTAATGTCAAACAAAGTCATAATATCAACGTCAAACATAGTACGAAATAACCAACAACAATCCACAATTAGAGTAGACCACAAAACAAACCAAACTATGAAGAAATAAAGAAAACAAAGAGTTATTTAGAAGAGGATGGTTGGGTGGACGTAGGGTCTGGTCTAGGTGCTGGAGAAGGAGCTGGAGATGGTATCCCATGTTCTGGAGGCAGTTAAACGCGCACATAGTATTGCATTTTCTCAAGAGTTCACTCCATGGAAATCATTCTGCTGTCCAGTGTAGTCATAGTATTCTCCGGTGTTTGAACCTGAGTATAGAGAAAAACAGATAATCTCTTCAGCTCTGCTTGCATATGATCCTTGTGTTCCATCATCCTGAGCAAAGTTTGAAGAAAAATCCTGTCTTCAGTGTTGTCGATGCTAGGTATTTCTGGAAGATCTATTTCTAACCTAAGCTTCATCACCATGTCAATGTCCTCTTGCCTCTTTTTAGCAGCTTTAGACTCCCCCCCATCAACCTTCGCAATTCCTTTACCTTTATCCTGCACAACTGGGTCAAGAGTTAAAGTAGGAGCAATAAGGGCCTACATGGTAACGTTTCTATTTCTCCCAATTTCTGCTCTTTTATTCCCTAGAACAAAAGAATAGAAAAGAAAAGTAGCTGGGGAATAGATTTTGAATGGAAACAAGAAAAAAATAGCTTTTTATTCCCAGGAACAATTTCTAGAAATAAGCCAATTTTTTTTCTTTTTTTCTTTTGTTCTTCTTGCTTGCTACGGCCCTGGGTGGCCGCTTGCCAACCGTCAGCCACTGTTGACTGCCGCCACCTGATCGTTGTCATTGTTGCCCACAGCCTACCGGCCACCCTCGACCGCTTACGACTGCCACGAACTGCCATTGCCGTCGCTCGTCACTGCCGTTCGTTGCCGTTGCTCGTCGCAGCCAACCACCGCCACACGACCACTGCCCACAGCCCATCGGTGCCAATCGCTGTCGGCGGTTGGTGGGCAGCGGCGTCGGGCGGTCGGCGATCCTTAAGCAAGAATAAAAAACGAATAAATGCAAAAAATAAATAATCGTACCAAACACATTTCTATTCTTTTTCTATTTCAAAAATAGAAATTTTTGTAGTTACCAAACACGTTATTTTACTTAGAAATTATTACCCGGAGTAGAAATAGAAAAGAACTATTTCCGAAAAGAAACTGTTCCTGGAAGTAGAAGCGCTACCATGCGCACCTTAAGCGGGTCATCAGATATGCTTACAGTTGCAGCAAGGATCGAATGAGTTGTAGCAACATATATATTAGCGACATGATCTCTTGAGATTAGAGGATTGTTAAAGGCTTTGTGAGAATCTGGTAGATCACAAACAATCTCTTTAGTCACCACATCAGGAATTTCTGGACTTCCTTGAACCTTTTTAGCACTAGTAGTATCTTCTAGATCAATAGAAATTCTTTTGTCAGCATAAGTAGGGATCTCCAAGAGAATGTTTTTAGAAAAAGTTTCCTTAACATCTTCAACATGAGAGAGCTCCCCCTGTTTCTCATGAGTGTATGTTGCGACTTTGGAAGAATCATCATCATCAATGCATAAGGATAACTCTGTTCTCCAGGAATGACTTGTTGTGGGGCTGGTTCCTTAAGCTTAGGAGAAGTTTGCTCCAATGCACATTCTTGATGTTCAGCATCATCATTGGCAGTCTTTGGATCAGTGGTGAGATCAACATCCACCATGCTAGTTTGAACAGTAGTTGGTATTGGTTGATCTTAAAAAAATTTTGCTTCTATTCTTTAGCAATGATATTCTTTGTCTGATTTGTAGCCTCATCTATTCCTTTTCCTCCTTTAACCTCAATCTCCTCTTCATCATCATCAGTGTCAGGTTGATACGCATCAGTGATGTCGTCCAAATCAACTGTCCCATCATCAGATTCAACCTGCATCTCCTCACTAAGCTTTTGCAGCAAGGCTCAAGATCGTTGTCATGATTCAATAATTCCTCTTCGCTTTGTGGGGCGAGGAGTTGATTCTGGAACAATTTCTTCTGCATCAATTTGCAGAATCCTCCCCTTTGTGTTTTTCCATCCTTCAGAGGTAAACCTAAAACTCATCTTCCGCATCATTTGCTCATCTATCTTCAATTAAGGTAACTGATGTTTCCTTAACTTCTTTGGAATCTTAATTCCCAATTCACTAAAGATTTTTGTTATTATAGAACCATAGGGCAATTGCCCCTTGTTCTTCAGAACAGTTCGATACATATGCAAAATTATAAGATGAGCAATTGAAAAGGTTTTACCATTTAAGATAGCCCACATCAGCTTCACTTCATACCGAGAAACATCGGTTGTAGAAGAACATTTTTGTCTAAGACAATTAATAATAATCTTGTGAAGCATGATTGGTCTCAAGGGAAACAACTGATGAGAAACATGAGAGCGATCATCTCTGGTAAAATTAGCAATACTAAACAGTTGTTGATATGCAACATCAGGATCAATGTCAATCAATTCAAACTTTGAGAACCTAACACCCAGTAATTTAGCAAGATCCCAAGCTTGAAGCAAATATGACTTGTCGAAAACTTTGAATTCAATGGTGTCCACTGAGTAAAAAGAGAGCGTCGAATAAAAATAAGCAGTAAGAATAGGATAAGTGGGACATTTAGTTGTGCACAATGCCGTGAGAAGATGATAATCAAAGAATTGTTTGACATGAATACTAGTGGATTCAAAAAAGTCGAAATCAACCATCCTCTATTTGATAACTCCTCTGTTCATCAAGGCTCTATAACATTGTTGATGTTCTTCAGATTTAATCAGTTTATCACCCCAATTAGCATCTACTTCATACTAAGTAACTCTCCTTCAGAAACTAGCAAAGAGCTTTTCATCGTTATCCCCTCTTCAGTCATCATCTTCAGTTCTTTTCTTAGTACCAGAAGATCTTCCACCTTCTCATTTCCTGTTCTAGTTCGCACAGCACTAGAATCACCAGGACTAATAGGATGAACTTTTTGAATAGGATTAACGAACATAAGTTTGAATGCTTCTTCACTTGCAAACCCATACTTAACCAGTAACTTGGAAATTACTTCCTCACTATCTCCTAAAGCCTTAAAAGTCGCAATAGTTGATCGTAATTGATAAAGATTTGAGGAGGTTTATGTACCTTCAATGCTAGTGGAAGAATCCGACAATTCGAAAAACTTAGGACTACCTCTGACTCTTGAATGCAATCCCACAATTCGGTTTGATCTCCTTGAACCAAAGGGTCTGGTCTTCGTCTTTGAAGCAGATTTTGGAGCCATTACTTCGAAAAAGAAGGAAAGTTTCGATCTTTTGCAGAGAAGAGGAAGAAGAGCCGAAGGTTTTTCACAAAGACACTTGAAAAGCGACGAAGGAAGAAGGAAAGAAAACTTCTTTTTATTGGAAACAAAACGACAATTATGTAAGGAAAAACCGAAATTTTCCGTAAAGAAAACTGTAAAACGGTTTCAAAATTTACACAATTGCCAAAAATATTATTTTTTTTAAAGTTAAATATGACAATTCAAAATATTCTAATCACAAACATTCCAACTTTACCTGATAAGATCCTAAAATAATCTTACCCTCGAGAATTCAAAATTTCCACAAGTTAATGTACTTTACAACCTTTGACGAATCCTGTTCTTAATCACTTAAATAAATGGATTAATAATACCAAGTTTATTACAAATAAAATCAAACGCTTTCTTGTCAAGAGCTTTTGTAAAGATATCAGCCAACTGATTTTGTGAATTAATAAATTGAATGTTTACTTTACCATTATTGACATGATCACATATAAAATGATGCTTGATTTCAATGTGCTTAGCTCTGGAATGTAGAATCGGGTTCTTTGTCAGATTAATGAATGGCATTGGTATTATTGCATTTGATGATTGTAGTCGAGCCATCTACTCCATAATCCTTCAGTTGTCGTTTCATCCAAAGGACTTGTGTGCAACAACTTCCCAAAGCAACACACTCTGCTTCAGCAATTGATAAGGCAATCGTTGATTGCGTTTTGGAGAACTAGAAAACAAGCATCTTGCCTAACAACTGAGAGGTTCTAGAGGTGCTCTTTCTATCAATCTTATATCCTGCAAAATCAGCATTAGAGTATCCATATAACTCAAACTCTAATTCCTTAGGATACCAGAGTCCTAGAGAGAGATAAGAATTAATTTATTTGATTATCATTTTAACTGTAGACAGATGAGACTTTCTAGGGTCTAACTGGAATCTAGCACATATGCATACGCTAAAAAAGATATCAGGCCTTCAGGCTGTAAGATATAGCAAAGAGCTAATCATGCTTCTGTACAACTTCTGATCAACTTTCTTTCCATTCTCGTCTTTATCGAGCTTAAAAGATAAAGACATAGGAGACTTTATTTTCTTCGAATTTTCCATGTGAAATTTCTTCACCAGTTCTTTGGCATATTTTTCTTGAAAAATAAATGTCCCTTCTTGCGTTTGCTTGATTTGTAACCTAAGGATAAAATTTAGTTCCACCATCATGCTCATCTGAAACTCGTCGTGCATCAACTTGGCAGAACTCTTGCAAAGATTTTCATTAGGAGATCCATATATAATATAATCAACATAAATCTGAACTAATAAAATTTCCTTACCTTCTCTAAGAATAAATAAAGTAGTGTCAACATTACCTTTCACAAAGCCATTTTGTATGAGAAAAGTTGTTAACCTCTCATACCAGGCTATAGGAGCTTGTTTCAGATCATATAAAGCCTTCTTCAGTATGTATACATGATCATGCTTTCTAGGTTCTTCAAAACCTGGTTGTTCTACGAACACTTTCTCTTCAATGTATCCATTTAAGAACTTGACATCCATTTGAAAAAGTCTAAAACCAAGAAAACACGCGTAAGCAAGTAAAGTATGATCGCTTCTAACCTTGTTACCGGCGCATAAGTTTCGTCGTAGTCAATTCCCTCTTCCTATGAGTAACCCTTAGTAACCAATCTTGCCCGATTTCTTGTGACTTTTCCTTGATCATTGAGCTTATTTCTGTACACCCATTTTGTTCCTATTGCGGGATGATCTTTTAGTCTAGGAACTAATTCCCACACTTCATTTATACAAAATTGTTGAAGTTCCTCCTGTATTGCTTGGATCCACTTTTCATCTGATAGCGCTTCTTCAGTACTTCTAGGTTCAATTTATGAGATGAGTGCTAAAATGCTAATCGCTTCTTTAAGAGTTGATTTGGTTCTTATCTTGTCGTCGATATTACGATAATTAGATCTTTCGGATGACTAGACTTGTGCTTCTAGTTTCTGTTGAACCTATCATAAGAGGTTGTGGGTTTCTTGTTGACTTTATCTTCAATCTTTTCTGGTTGCTAAGGCTGTTCGTTTGATTTTGATTTATTGTTGTCTTGTTGTGCTTGAATTCCGTCAGATAACTACTTTGCTTGATCAGAGTCTTGGTGAGTTTGAGAATTTTCATCAAATCTCACATTGATAGACTCCTCCACTGTACGAGATCTTTTGTTGTAAACTTTGAAGGCCTTGCTCGTGGTTGAGTATCCCTAAAATATACCTTCATCTAATCTTTCATCAAACTTACTAGGATGATTGTTAGCATTTCTCAAGATAAAACATCTACAACCAAATACTCTGAAATATGAAATAATTGGCTTTTTGCCTTTGAAAGGCTCATAGGGGGTCTTTTCTAAAGAAGGTCTAAGAAAAACTCAATTATGATATAACAAGCTGTTGAAACAGCTTCTGCCCAAAAATGAGATGCAACTCTACTTTCTATGAGAAGAGTTCTTGCCATGTCTTGTAAAGATTTGTTTTTCCTCTCTACAACACCATTCTGTTCAAGTGTGTAAGGAGTCGAAAATTGATGCTCAAAACCATTTTCTTCACAAAAGTTTTGAAATCTCTGATTTTCAAACTCTCCCCCATGATCATTTTTAATGCAAGAAATGGAATATCCTTTTTTTTATAAAATTTTTTAAAATTTTGAAAAGCATGAAAATGCTTCATGCTTGTGTGCAAGAAAGAAAACCCAAGTATACCTTGTATAGTCATCAACTATCACTAAGCAGTACCTTTTACCTCCCAGGCTTTGCGGTCTTATGGGTCCAAAAATATCAAAGCTGCAAAGCTCTGTTAGTACTAACAAAATTGATAGATTTAAAAGAACTTCTTACCTGTTTACTTAAGGCATAGATTGAGTAGACTTCAGAGCTTTCAAATTTGAGGCTAGTAATCCTTGTACCAATTTCTTTGAAGAAAGCTTCACTATTTGTTTAGTGCTTATATGACTAAGCTTCTTTTGCCAATGATCTGACTTGTCCTTTATAGAGACTAGACACTGAACATTATTAGTAGTTATATCTAACAAATAGATGTTTCCGTGTCTCTTTCCAGTAAAAGACTGCTTCAAATCTTTACTTGTGCCTGAACACTTTTTTTTTTTCTTGAAAGCATATTCTATATCCGGGATCACATAGCTGACTGATGGTGATAAGATTATAGTTCAGTCCTTTGACAAGAGATACATCTCTCATCGTCAAACTTCCAATTTCGACAGTTCAATTCCCAATGATTTTCCCTTTGTTGTTTCCTCCAAAGGAAACACTTCATTTAGAAATTCTTGTGAGTTCAATAAATTTACTTGCATCACCAGTCATATGTTTTGAACAACCACTGTCAAGATACCACTTGTTTTTCCTTCTTTTTGGTACTTCAAATTCATCTTCCGAATCAGATTTGTCATGAGACACATATTGGCACATTCTTCATCACTTTATTCGCACTCAGTGTCACTCCAAGTCTCGGTCTTCAGTGTTTTCTTTATCTTCTCATATTTGTTCTTCCGTTTCCTCAAAAGTGGGCATTTTGGCTTAATATGACCTTGTTTCTTACACTCAAAGCAGATAACATCTTTATTTTCTTCCTTGTCATTGAAGTTTCTCCTTTGTTTAGAAATTCTGAAAGTTTTCTTTCCCTTGAACCTCCTTCCCTTTCTGGCCATTCTTTGAGCTTCTTCACCATGAGAGTCTCCTCGTCATCCTCATCATCTTCGTCTGAATCTAATTCATAAGATTGGAGTGTTCCTACAAACTCATCCACAGAGAGGTGATATTCTTTGAGTCTCTCAGATAGATGTCTTGATATTGTTCCACTCGTTTGACAATCCTCGAAGGATCTTGTTTACCTTAATTGGATCTGACATAGGTTGCCTTTGATATGTCAATCCATTGACAATATCAGTAAATCTACTGAACATGTCAATTTATTGAATGTGTCAATTATGGATTCTTCTGATTTCATTTTGAAGGCTTCATATTATTGGAGGAGAATGTTGATTTTCATTTCCTTCACCCCATCAGTTCATTCTTACGTCACCTACAACCTGTCCCATATTTCTTTGCAGACTCATAAGAAGAAATTTGATTATATTCGGATGGAGCTAATGCACAATATAATGAGTAAACAGCTTTTGCATCAAGTGCTTCTCTTTTGGTGAGGTCTGCGTCAAATGGAGCTGAGATTTTTGGTTTTTTGCCTTCTTCTTTAGTTAAAGAAGCTTCAAGTCTTATGCCTCTTAGTACGATGTCCTACTCCAAGGGATCTTTGGATTTGATAAATGCTTTCATCTTGCTCTTCCAAATACTATAATCTTTCCTGTCGAAGTAAGGAGGTCTTGTATCACTCTATCCTTCCATAAGACCTGGTGTAATATTGCTAGCCATAGATAGATCATTAACTCAGAAGTAGTAAAACACCTCAATTAAGAGTAACCGAGCTCTGATACTAATTGTTATGACAAAACTATCACCTAAAGGGGGTGAATAGGTGATTGTGCAGAAACTCAAAAGTTACCCCAAAAATCTATCGAAACAACTTCTGATGAAGTGGTCAGATCTTACCAGTGTACAATTCTATTACAGAAAATTAAAAGTATAAGGGATAGAGAATTGTACACTTCAATTTATAGTGATTCAGCTTTTGCAAGCCTACGTCCACTCTCCCGTGCTACAGCCAATTGGCTGGAATCCATTGATGAGAACCGATTAGAGGTTACAAGATGTTACGCCCCAATCCACGATTGCGTGCTCAGCCCTTAGTGGTCAAATGAATCGTGATGTCCCAGGACACGTCGCCGACCATTTTCTTTTTAATGCGTATGCGGAAGTGAATAATTAAATCCCCAGACAACATAAAGATGGGATAAGAAAGCAAGGCCACAATTTTTGAAAACCACAACACACTTCTATACACGTCAAACTAAGTCACATATACAATTCTAACTAGCAAAAGAATGCTTCAAGTGTCAAAACTTGGCACAAAGGGACACTTAAGTGACATAACTTATGAAATGTACACTTAAGAGCCACATTTTAAGAAAAGTGGGATGCCTGAGTGCCACCTCTGGCGAAGCTGGTCGGAAATCATGCATGGCAATTAAATATTAATATTTATCACCGAGGTGGCTCGCTGGAGAGCTGAGTCAGCTATAATTCACCACAAACGACGTCGTTTCAAGTGTTGGCCAAAATAGAGCCCTTAAATCGGCCAAAACGACGTCGTTTTGGCATAATTTGAATTTTAATATAATATAAAAATCAAAATAATAATATAATTTATATTTAAAAAAAAAACAGAGGAGGAGGAAGGTAGTCGGCGGGCCGAGGGCTAAGACCTCGCCGCCGTCGCCTCCCCGCCATCACCAGAAGGTGGGGGAGGGTCGGCCAGGGCCGCTGAGCCGGCCGAGGGTTGGCGGGCCTAGTCAACCGGCGGTGAGGGCGTGCGTGCCCTCACCCTAACATAGGCCCTCGGCCAAAGCTCAGCGACCCCAGCCCTTGTTGTCGACTACCTCCCTCCTCCCTTTTTTTTCTTCCTCCTCCTCAACTGCCGGTTGCTTCCCTTCCTTTTACCCCCCCGACAGTGAGGGCTCGCGGCCCTAGCCTAGATTTGGTGAGGGTCGATGGCCCTCGCTCTACCGAGCCAAGGGCTATCGCCTGTTGGGGGCCGCCTCAACGGGCAACGACCCTTGGCTCAGCCGGGCGAGGGCCGGCCCCTAGCGGGCGGCGGCCCTTGGCTCGGTTGGGCGAGGGTCGTCAACCCTCGGCCCTCACCCCAGAACGAGGTAAGGGCTTGCGAGCCCTCGCCGCCAGTCGACCGAGGTCGCCGGCCCCTAGCCAAGGGCTGGTGACCCCGGTTGACCTTCCCCCCCTCCGTCGCGGCTCTTGCCGGCGGCGGCTAAGTTCTTTTAAAAAAAAAAAATATTTAAAATATTTGTATTTTTTTAATAAATGTTTTAAATAAATTGAATTTAATTAATTTTTATATTATTTTTTTACCACATTAGCACCAAAACGACACTATTTTGCACTTGCTTAATTGAAAAATTGACATGTTAGTACTTTGGCTGGATTGGCACTCAAATAATCCATTTTGCTCTGATTTTGGCACTTAAGTGTATATTTTGTAAGTTATGGCACTTAAGTGTCCCTTTCTGCCAAGTTATGGTACTTCGAGGGTCCGCGTTAGTCTATATATACAAGTGTACAAAAGGTAGAGGGGCTGCAAGTCCTCTAAGCATTCGAATACTCAACAGAAGGCTCCGGGGTCTTTGGATCCGAGAAACTAGGGTCCACCACTGCACCACTAAGAGGGTTAGCTGTACCTTGGCCAAAAGCGATCTCTAACACCGACGTAGAAATCTTGGACTTTGGTAAGGGACCTTCCTTCGGTCCATCTCGCTCATACCGATACCACGATTTGAATTTATTGGGCACCCCACATTAACCTAGACAATGGATCTCACGAGTTCGTAGACCCAGGCTCCTTGGCTCCTAGGGAGAGGAATTCGAGAGACCTGTTCAGTGACCTTCTTCGGCTGACCGAAGTGCTCGGGAGGAATAGCTATTTAAGCACTTGAAAAATGTTATTCCACGACGGGGTGAGACAATGTCTCAGCAAGTTCACCCCCTAAACTCTGACCAGGAAGGAAATATGCTTAAAGGCTACCTATGTACACACAACATAGATGACTTACCTTTGCCTTAGCTCATTCCTGCAAGTCAGTACAATTCATAATTTCAACCAATCCACTCAATTCAATCAACCCATTGATCAATTAGTCAAACTACTCACTTCCATACCAACAGTACTATCTATCGATTCAATATGACCAATGCTCACACAAGCTGAAATAATCATTCAATGCTCTCACAAGCTGCAGTATATTGTCATAGCTCTCGCAAGCTGATATAGATGGATAGTAGCTCGCACAAGTTGATATAGGGAGATCGCGTTCTCACAAGCTAATATAATGATCTTAGCTCACACAAGCTAAAAATGTATACTGCTCTCACAAACTGATGTATCAAAGCCCGTAGGCTGATACAGTATACCCCTTTTACAAGCTGACGTGCAAAGGGGCCCAAAAGTGAATAAAATGTTGAAGAAAAATCCCTTGGAGTTTTGAAGTTGACAAAACAGCCTCGACAGTAAGATCTGAAGAATCCAAGACTCAGTTGGTTACGTTTGAAGAGTTCAAAGACCCAAAGGTTTTTCGTCTGAAGACGGTCAGACCCAAAGTTCGGTCTGAAATTTTTTCCTTCTGAAGATAGTCAAGACTCAGTTTCCGTCTGAAGACCTTCAAGACCCAAATCTAAGTCTGAAGACAGTTTGTGATTTTGACAGGCTGACAGCAGGTTATTTTTATGATTAAGGAAAGTAAGATTTGGATATTATATTTCCTAACTTATCCATGAAATATCTCTGGCTGTGATTGTGAACTCGGAAGATTCATTCTTCGGATTTTATCCGTTGAAGATCAAGCGTAATTTTGGAAGGATCTAATTTTGGGAACTCAAGATCTTGATTGTATGGGCGAGTAGGATTGACGAGCTATTGTCTACTTATATTTTCGACGACGTGAAGATCACTTAAATTGATTCAGTCCAACGGGTTGATTGGATGAATTCTTGGAAAGTGTCAACAGCTATTGTGACACGGAGGCTATTTAAGGTGGATCGGTGTTGCTCGAAAGTAATGAGAGACTCGATAGAAAAATCTCGATGTTAGAACCTCTGAAATCTCTTGTTCTCTAAAATCTCTCGTGTTCAAATTATGTATCAAAGAGAGTCACTTATAGTGCGAAAACAGTAGGAAGCTGTAGGAGAGACTGTCTATTGAAGAAGTCTAGTTTGTGAACTGTAACAGCTCTCATTTGCTACATAGTGATTACAACCAGTTGGCTGCCAGCGTGGAGAGTGGACGTAGGCTTGGAATAAGCCAAACCACTATAATCCTTGTGTCAATTCTCTCTTACCTTACTCTATTTACTTTATGATTGCATGATCTATTTATTGTTGATATATTCTTTATTTTTAAGTAAAGGTTCCAAAAGAATTCCGTAATCACCTATTCACCCCCCTCTAGGTGGATTCACTAGCTTATATCAATTGGTATCAGAGTATGTTGCTTATTTATTGGAAGTGTTATTATTTCTAAAGCAAAAGATCTATGGCTAGTATTTTGGCTCCGGGTTTAATTGAAGGGCAAAGCAATACCAGACCTCCCTACTTCGATGGAAAGGAGTACAGCGTATGGAAAAACAAGATGAAGGCATTCCTAAGATCCAAAGATCCTATGGAATGGGATGTAGTGGAGAATGGAATTGCTCCTAAAGCTGCATCAATCACAGGGAAAGAATTACCTGATGGAGTGGGAATGTTGCATTCCGATATCTCAAAGAGACAAGCCCTTGATGCAAAGGCTATCTACTCTCTATATTGTGCATTATCTCCTACTGAATATAATAGAATTTCATCTTGTGAAACAGCTAAAGAAGTTTGGGATAGATTGCACGTCACCTATGAAGGAACAGATCGAGTCAAAGAAACCAAGATCAATATCCTTCTTGGACAATATGAAGCCTTCAAAATGAAGCCAGGAGAATCCATCACGGATATGTTCAGTCGATTTATAGAAATCGTAAATGGCTTGGCATACCAAGGACAGCCAATCTCAGGACCTATGAAGGTCAATAAACTGTTGAGAGGACTCTCTAAAGATTAGAATCACGTGAAGACATCTATAAGAGAAACACAAAGGATCATGCCTCTTTCAGTAGATGAGTTGGTCGACACACTTCAATCATATGAAGTCGAGCAATTCAATGAGGAATTTGACACCAAAGGTAAAAAGTCAATTGCTTTAAAATCTAATGATGATTCTGATGCTACAGATTCAGAAGAAGACTTGGATGATGAAGAGTTGGCACTTCTGATTAGAAAGTTCAGAAGGCTAAATAGAAAATGCAGAAGGTTCAATGGAAAAAGACAAAACAATCAGAGATTTCAAAAGAAATCAAATGAAGAAGAAGATACCAGCAAGGAGGTTATTTGCTTTGAATGCAAGAAAAAGGAACACATCAGACCCAACTGTCCCTTATTAAAGAAAAAGAAAGGAAAACCTGAAAGGTTTAAGAAAGCACTCAAAGCTGAAACGTGGAGTGACACTGAATGTGAAGAGAGTGAAGAAGAGTATGCCAATATCTGTCTTATGGCTGACTTAGACTCAGATTTAGACTCAGACTCAGACTCAGACTCAAACTGCGGTATCAAGGTTAGAAATTTAAAAATTCCTACCAAAGTATAAAAATACATTGATGAACTTTGTCTCAATCTTAAAGGCTCTCTTAAAAGGATTTCTGAACTAAAAATGGAGAATTCCAAATTGAAACAACAAGAAAATATTTTAATTTAAAAAGCTGAAAGTCTAGACAAATGTCTTGATGTTTCAAAAGAAAATAAGATTGTACTTTCAAAAGAAAATGCTTACTTGAAAGAAGATTTTTTGAAAGTTACAAAGAAGTTTTCGATGGGTTCTGAAAAGTTGGATAAAATTATTTCCATTCAAAGACCTTATTTTAATAAATCAGGTCTAGGAATGACACATGAAACCATTCCTTTGATTGATTTTCCAAAGGGAAAGGAAAGAATCAAGAATAGGCCAACAAAATCTTTTTATAAGAATCATTTCCAAAAGGCTTTTGTAAAACCAGTTGGTAGAAATGCTCTTATATGCTCAAAATGCAAAAGTATAGAACATTTTGAGAAGGATTGTCCCAAAGTTTGGAGACCTGTTAAGAAGAGCTGGGCAAAGACTGTTTATGCTACTAACAATGATGGACCCAAGAAAGTTTGGGTACCAAAGAAAACTTGAGTCTTTCATTTAAATGCAGGTCACTATCAAGAAGAAAATCAAGTGGTATTTGGATAGTGGCTGTTCAAGACACATGATGGGAGACTCAAATTGTTTCATAAAGCTCTCTCATGTAAAAGGAGGAAATGTTTCTTTTGGTGGTAACAACAAAGGAAAAATTGTTGGTCGAGGAACCGTGAAAATAGGAAACCTTACAATCAACAATGTTTCTCTTGTTGAATGATTGAACTACAATCTATTGAGTATTAGTCAACTATGCGACACTTGGATACAAGATCAACTTTCAAGAAGATACATGTTGGAACAAGCAAATATCTCTCACAATCCTTTACTGGACGAAGACATGGAAACATTTATTTGCTGGATGTAAAGTCTGACAGTCCTCAATGCTTAATATCAATTCAAGATGAAGCCATTCTTTGGCATAGGAAGCTTGGACATGTCAACTTGAAGCATATTGCAAAAGTTTCATCCAAAAAGCTTGTTTGGGGACTTCCTGACCTGAAGTATCAAAAGCATGATTTATGCACTCCTTGTGTACTTGGAAAACAGGTTAGAAATTCTTATAAATCTATAAATCAGGTATCCACGATCATGTTTTGCAGCTATTACACATGGATTTGTTCGGTCCAACAAGAACTCAAAGCATTGGAGGTAAAAGATATTGTTTGATAATAGTTGATGATTATTCTCGGTTTACTTGGGTATTCTTTCTTGCAAATAAATCTGAAGCATTAACTTATTTTACTAAGTTTGCAAAGAAAATCCAAATTGAGAAAGGATATGCAATTTCAAGTATTCGAACTGACCATGGTGGAGAATTTAAGAATAATGATTTTGCTAAATATTGTGATGACTATGGTTTTCAACATAATTTTTCATCCCCATACACTTCACAACAAAATGGAGTCATAGAGAGGAAAAATCGTTCTTTGCAAGAAATGGCAAGAACTCTTTTGATTGAAAGTAATATTTCTCCTCATTTTTGGGCTGAAGCTACTTCAACTGCTTGCTATATTATAAACAGAATTTTTCTAAGACCTATTTTAGAGAAAACACCTTATGAACTACTTAAAGGTAAGAAACCTATTATTTCTTATTTTCATGTATTTGGTTGTAAATATTTTATTCTAAAGAATTCTAGTGATCGAATTGGTAAGTTTGAAGAAAAATTAGATGAATGAATCTTCCTTGGCTACTCTATGACAAGCAAAGCCTTTAGAGTTTTCAACAAACGAACTCAGACTGTCGAAGAATCCATGAATGTGAAGTTTGAAGACTCAGTTCAAAATCAGACTCAACCTTGAAGATTTTGAGTCTGGCTAAGTGTCTACAAATTCTCTTGAAGAAAATCAAATCTCAGACACTCAGCTGCAAACAAATTCAGTAGTTCCAATTGAAGAAGAGCCTCATCAAAGTGACAAACCAACTACAAATTGGAAGCACAAATCAAGTCATCCTGTAGATTTATCATTGACAATATAGATGAAGGAGTTCGTACAAAATCTAAAAGGCGTGAAGAATCTAGCACTCTTGCACTTATTTCTGAGATCGAACCTAAAACTATAGAAGATGCATTGAAAGATGAAAGCTGGATTGAAGCAATGCAAGAGGAATTGAATCAATTCAAAATCAACAATGTTTGGGAGCTAGTTCCTGAACCAAAAGGTAAATCAATTATCGGTACCAAATGGGTCTTTAGGAACAAGCTTGATCAACAAGGAAAAGTTGTGAGGAACAAAGCAAGACTTGTGGCAAAAGGTTACACACAAGAAGAAGGCATCGACTATGATGAAACCTATGCTCCGGTGGCAAGGTTAGAAGCTATAAGATTACTTCTTGCTTTTGCCTGTTTTAAAAATTTCAGGTTATTCCAAATGGACATGAAAAGTGCATTCCTAAATGGAATTATCCAAGAAAAAGTCTATGTGGAACAACCACCAGAATTTGAAGATCCTAGAAGACCAAACCTTGTTTTCAAGCTGAAGAAAGCTTTATATGGCTTAAAACAAGCACTCCGAGCTTGGTATGAAAGGCTAAGTAATTTCTTAATTCAAAATGGTTTCTCTAAAGGTAAAGTAAATACTACTTTATTTATCAAAAGAGAAGGCAAGGATTTCATACTTGTTCAAATTTATGTTGATGATATAATATTTGGTTCTTCTAATGAAAAGCTTTGCAAGAATTTTTCAAAGTGTATGCAGAATGAATTTGAGATGAGCATGATGGGTGAATTAAACTTTTTTTGGGACTTCAAGTCAAACAATCAAGTGAAGGAACTTTTATCCATCAAGAGAAGTATGCAAAAAACCTTATCAAGAATTTTGAAATGGAGAATTGCAAGAAAACAGAAAGTCCTATGTCAAGCTCATCAAAGATGGATAAAGATGAAGAAGGAAAGAGTGTAGACCAAAAGTTATACAGGAGTATAATCGGGTCGCTTCTTTACCTTACAGCATCTAGACCTGATATTCTATTTAGTGTTTGCATTTGTGCTAGATTTCAATCTAATCCTAAAGAATCTCATATGACTGCTATGAAGCGCATTATTAAATATGTTGCAACTACATCTAAGCTAGGTCTGTGGTATTCCAAACAAGGAGATTTTACTCTCCTTGGATATTCTGATGTTGACCTTGCTGGTTGTAGAGTGGATAGAAAAAGCACTACGGGTACATGTCAACTATTGGGAAACAAGATGGTGTCTTGGTTCTCAAGAAAACAGGGTATCGTAGCTCTTTCAACCGTTGAAGCAGAGTACATAGCTCTTGGAAGTTGCTGCTCTCAAATTCTATGGATGCAACAACAATTTAGAGACTTTGGAGTTGAGGAAACAAGTACAGAAATCAAATGTGACAACACAAGCGCAATCAACCTCACAAAGAATCCAATACTTCATTCAAGAACGAAGCATATTGAAATCAAGCATCATTTCATTTGAGATCATGTTCAAAGTGGTGAAGTGGTGATTCAACATGTTGATTCAAAGAATCAATTAGCAGATATATTCACAAAGCCCCTAGAAAAGGCTCACTTTGAATCAATTCGCTCAAGACTGAGTATCGCAAGATTTGAAGATGTTCAGACTCAAAATTAAAGTCTTGAAAAAGTTCAGACTCAACGCAAAGTCTGATGGCATTCAGACTCAACGCAAAGTCTGATGGCGTTCAAACTCAAAGGTAAAGTCTGAAAAGAGTTTAGACTCTGAGGTAAAGTCTGAACACTTTCAGACTCTGTCTTTTAGTCTTTTTAATGTATTTTAATTTTAATTTCGTATTCTCTACATCATTTTATTTTTAATTGCCTTTCGAATTTATGAATTCCCTTTTTACTCAATTTCTGACATGCAATTATGGCAGTTTACATTTTCAAAAGGGTAGTTTACTTTTTCCAAATTCAAATTATTTTGGCAATTTTTATTTTCCTTTTTACACGACGGTTCAGTATCCCGATTTTATTTTTATCCTACTTTTTATACTCTCGAATCGTCACTTTCATCCGCTACTACTCTTTTGAAGTTCATCTCCATTCTCTCTCACTTTCGAAACCCTAAAAAGCTCCATTTGCCGTTCCTGTTTCATTACCTTCTTCGACAAAAATTCCATCTTTTTGCGAACAAGTTGAACTTTCGCTTGTGCTCTAAGTATGTCGTCCCGAAAGTCTTCCAGAATCGCCAGCAGGGGACCACAAAGACATCTAGAGGGTCCTACAAAGGTGGACCTCACAGGAGAAGATTCTCCTCGAAGGGAGATTGAAAGTCAACATTTTGAGGAAGGGGTTACTGAAGCAGAGCCGGTAAGAACCCTTAAACCACAGAATGCTTTTGATCTTTACAGTAGATTAAAGGCTGGAGGAACGAGTTTAAAAACGATTGAGAATTTTTTGAATGAAAGAGGATATAAAAGTGAGTATATCTTCTTGATGGAGATGGAAAAGTTGAAACTTGTTGAGGAAGGAACTGCACAAAGGACGCTTGAAAATATTTCGAGTAATCCGCTTGACAATACACCAACCTAGACTCTAGACGATGATGAGAGACTTTTCTCTCACTTCTAGCCGCGATTGGGTGTGGCTGCAAACTCGGTTTGTCCTTCGGGAAGTTTGTTTCGATCTAAAGAGCATGAGCGAGTATACACGACGTTGTTGAAGAGGGGTGTAGTAAATCCAAGAAGTGTGGACTTCGACTTCCTTGATTCTTTGAAGATAAATCTTAGAGGGAAGTTTGCTAGGCTGCAATTGGAGAACTTCTACACGGATACGACAAATGCGCATTCTAAACTTACGGCATATTTTTACTCGAACTTGTCGTTTTTGGATGCGAATCAGTTGTCCTTTTCTTTTATGGATAAGGATTATATAGTTGATGTTGATACTTTGGCTGATATTATTGGGGTAGAGAGAAGGAGTTTCCAACGAATAAAAGTCTCTACAGCCTATGCAACTTTGGAGATTGTGCGTGACAGAACGGTTGAGGGCAAAATATCCTATACAAGGATGAATGCCAAAAATGTATTACTGCACAAAATCATCATCAACTGTATTCGGCCCAAGACAACCTCGAAGACCGATGTCTCCAAGACCGAAGCCAAGCTGATGTTTGCCATCAACCAAGGCAGACCCTTTTCTCTCCCACATGTTATTCTTTTTCACATGTACAGAATAGTGGTTAAGGATAAGGGTCAATTGCCTTATTCATCGATCATCACCAAGTTGTTCAGGCATTTCGATATTCAGATTCCTACACCTCTATGCCTGACCAATTTAAGTCTGATGCTTGTTGGTTACAAGATGGTGATGAAGATGAAGTTTCCAGAGCTAAATGCTGCACTGGAAAGGTTGAAGAAAGAGACACTTTCAAAGGAGATCCCCACTGCTTCTTCAAAGAGAAAGGGCAAAGAGCCCATGGCTGAGAAAAAGTGTCGAAAAATCATCCTGCAGGACGAAGAGGATGAGGAAGATGCCATGACTTTGTCTGCTCTCTCAAAATTGAGGAGCCCTGTCAGTTTGAGAACAGAGGTTGGAGAGAGGGCAAGGAAAGAAGCAGAGGAGAAGGAAGCTGAGAAGCAGAGGAAAGAGGAAGAGAAACAGAGGAAGAGAGAAGAGGAAAGAAAGAGGAGAAGAAGAAAGGAAAAGGAGAGAAGAAGAACAGAGAAGAAGAGAAGAGGAACGAGAGAGAGAGAAGAAGAGGAAAGACAGAGGAAAGCGAAGAAGAGGAAGAAAGAAGAAGGGAAGAAGAAGAAGAGATGATAAGAGAAGAAGAAAAAGAAGGAAGAAGGATGAAGAGGAGAGCGGGAATGCGGGAGGATATGGCTGCAGGAATTGAGCCACTGGGGAAGAGACCGGGAAACATCAAAGTACTGATATGGATGTTGGCGAGGAATATTCTACTCCACCCACTGGCATCAACACAGGGGGAGTTGCTGCAGAACATGGAACGATATCGCCACTACATTTTAGTGTTGTGAGTAGGTCAGGTGCTGACCCTGAGGAGGTCTACGCATCTCATTTCCCAGAGCATGAAGAATCCTCACCATTAGAGAAGGAAAGGGCTAAGAAGGATGCTACAAGTTTCCAAACTCCTAGAACTGAATCTGCTGGTCCTAGTGGAGGTAACACTAATTCGACAGCTTTTACACAACTGTTGGATGTTATGTTGGACCTTAAGAAGCAGGTGTTTGGAATGGACTTCGAGCTGAGGGATCTAAAGAAAGCGCTGCTGAGTACTTCTGTGAATATGCAAGATTAGATCAACGTACTGAGAGCTCAAGTGGAATCAAATCAAAACAATGCAGAGTTGATTTCAGTGAAGGAGGCTCTTGCCAATCTCGAGAAGACAGTACAGACGCTCAACAAATTTCAGCTTGTTCGCATCCTTGGAGAGCCCTAAATCATTTTCAAAACCATCCTTCATTCACTCTGCCTCTTTGATGGGACAAAAAGGGGGAGAGTTTGCAGATTTGAAGCTTGTTTTATTGTTTTGAACTTTTATTTCGCTATTTTTATTTGCTTACACTGTTTTTGATTTGGATTTTGATTAGGCTGTTTATTTGAACTTCTATGACCTTGTGCTGATTCGATGTTTGGATTTCTAGACTTGTGAATTTGCATTGCAGGATTATTATATTTGTGAGGATATTTGTTATTGGACTAACACTTTCTGTTTTGCAGAAATAATCCTCAAAATATATATGAGTTCTCTTTGCAGGTCTTAAATTCGCAAATCTACCAAGGGTTTTGTCACCATCAAAAAGGGGGAGATTGTTGAAGAAAAATCCCTTGGAGTTTTGAAGTTGACAAAATAGCCTCGACAGTAAGGTCTGAAGAATCCAAGATTTAGTTGGTTATGTCTGAAGAGTTCAAAGACCCAAAGGTTTTCCATCTGAAGACAGTCAGACCCAAAG
This sequence comes from Eucalyptus erythrocorys, assembly GCA_014182555.1. Lineage (NCBI taxonomy): Eukaryota > Viridiplantae > Streptophyta > Magnoliopsida > Myrtales > Myrtaceae > Eucalyptus > Eucalyptus erythrocorys. Next base: position 14,885,194 of record CM024597.1, on the reverse strand, counting down.
TTCAGTCTGAAGTTTTTTCCGTCTGAAGACAGTCAAGACTCAGTTTCCATCTGAAGACCTTCAAGACCCAAATCTAAGTCTGAAGACAGTTTGTGATTTTGACAGGCTGACAGCAGGTTATTTTTATGGTTAAGGAAAGTAAGATTTGGATATTATATTTCCTAACTTATCCATGAAATATCTCTGGCTGTGATTGTGAACTCGGAAGATTTATTCTTCGGATTTTATCCGTTGAAGATCAAGTGTAATTTTGGAAGGATCTAATTTTGGGAACTCAAGATCCTGATTGTATGGGCGAGCAGGATTGACAAGCTATTGTCTACTTATATTTTCGACGACGTGAAGATCACTTAAATTGATTCAGTCCAACGGGTTGATTGGATGAATTCTTGGAAAGTGTCAACGGTATTGTGACACGGAGGCTATTTAAGGTGGATCGGTGTTGCTCAAAAGTAATGAGAGACTCGATAGAAAAATCTCGATGTTAGAACCTTTGAAATCTCTTGTTCTCTAAAATCTCTCGTGTTCAAATTGTGTATCAAAGAGAGTCACTTATAGTGCGAAAAAGCAGGAAAGTTGTAGAAGAGACTGTCTATTGAAGAAGTCTAGTTCGTGAACTGTAATGACTCTCATTTGCTACATAGTGATTATAGCCAGTTGGCTGCCAGCATGGAGAGTGGACGTAGGCTTGGAATAAGCCGAACCACTATAATCCTTGTGTCAATTCTCTCTTACCCTATCTATTTACTTTATGATTGCATGATCTATTTATTGTTGATATAATCTTTATTTTTAAGTTAAGGTTCCAAAAGAATTCCGTAATCACCTATTCACCCCCCTCTAGGCGGATTCACTAGCCTATATCATAAAATGCATACTACTCTCACAAGCTGATGTATCAAGCCCGTAAGCTGATACCGTATACTGCTTTCACAAGCTGATGTGCACCGCGACTGTAACACCCCAAACCCCCTTGAGGCTATTACAGTCATGCTTACCTGTCCTTTGTCCTTTGAGAGCTATACACTCTTAAGCTCTCATTCACCATTGTTGTTGTTTTTTTTTTTTAAAAATGAACTCACGGTCCCAGCGCACATCAAATAGCGGAAGCGAACACTCAAGACTCTCCCACACAACACATGAGAGGCAATGCGCACACACTAAATACTATAGAATACTAAACCACCGGCTTCATTTTATTTACTATCAAGTGATGGACGTTTTCTTTTCCTTTTTCAGGGTAGGATACATCAAGATACATACATCAAAGTGACCTCAAAATCTACCCATCATCAAGAAGGAAAATTGCAGCCTATACATAGTCTACCCAAAATCCATCCATCAAGAATCCGGTCGGATAAAAAATCCCTCCAACCTCCCCAGCTTTAACTCGTAGTCTACCTCCGCCCAGGCGTTTCGGGTGGCGAAAGCGGCGGTAGAATACCTCGAACTACCCCACCCTGACAAATGAGATATACCACAAACTCCTGGAACACTGGTCCGTCGTCCAAGCCTGCATTGGATCTGACTAGCGTGCTCACTCGAATGAATACCAGCCCGCGAACCGTGGGGCTGTCCAAACTTGTGATCCTGACCTCCACTCTGGAGGGTATACCGTAAAACGTACCAGGAGCAACAGGAGGTAGCGGCATGACTAAGCTGAAATGTTAGTCCCCAAAAGGGGTGAGTACAACCACTCAGCGAAGATATAATCTCTAAGACTACCCATACAATGCAAACCAGCACATCACAACAACATATAAACGTCATAGATAAGCATTTCAGTCATCAAATTGCAGCCACATCATGCTTTCACTTCATTTCTCGAATCAGGCATCTATTAAACATGTATACTTGTAACTTTCAGCATTTCCCAAGCATGAGTACATATACATATATAATGCTTATCACAACTCAGCATCTTATTAATGTATGCATACCTCATCATACAAACCTTTCATAATTCAGCCCTTTCCTATGCATTTATGCATAACACGAATTCAGCCATGCCAATGAAATCAACATTCATCATGTGCACGTTTCATAACTTAACAAGATGAATGCAAGCACAATTCACCATAATCATGTGCACATATCACACACTGGCAAAGCTCATGCATATAAATATTAATTGCAATTAGCAATGCAAATCCCGGTACACACCACCCGAGCTTCCCGCCCCTCCACATTCCGAGCATCTCGCACCCAAACCTGGCATCACGAGGAATTCATGGCACACACCATCCGTGCTTCCGGCATTTACACTCTCTGGCCGGGCATCTCGCACCCCAACTGGCATCACGAGGCATCCACGGCACACACACTCCGTGCTTCCGGCATCCCCTACGCTCCGGGCATCTCAACTCCGAGGCCATCCAGATTTACGCTCACAGGGCTACTGGGCATCCGGCATTTTCACTCCCTGGCCGGGCATCCCGACACTCCCGGGGCATAATCAACACGTGTCATGCAATTATCTCTTCCATATACATGATTCATAACATGTTACATGATATTCATAAGCATAATAGCAAGCAATACCATGTACTTCCACTCATATGAATTTCACTCAACATGCTTCATCCAACTAGTACACCACAATTCAGCATGTATCAATTTGAGAAAACATCTCATTTAAACCTCAATTGCTCTTTTCCACCTTTTCAAAGCATGTACATACAATGACTAGAGCAACACCACCTGTAACTCATGAAGGTAGCATGCTTTGAATGTCATAGCACCACTCATTATAGTCGGCTAAGTCAATTCAACCAAGTTCAATGCAAAACCGCTTATATGGAGATAGAAATTACTCCCAATGTATCACTCCACTAACTTTCAAAACAATAACTCATCATCACATTGATAACAGGGCATAGCAGTGTTATTCTTGCTAAGAAAACAAGCTCAAACCATGTTTACACAATAATACTTAAGTTCGGCCAAAACAGATTCAAGTTCAGAAAATTCCAGTTTGCACCATTCACAAAACTCACGAATTTAAGGCACCAAATCACCTTCAAAAATTACCAAATTTAAGTATGTCTTAGCCAAGAGTCTAAATATCATTTCTCATGAGGGAATCATCATCAAATTCGTCCTCCATTAACTTCTATAAAAATTACAAGTCCTCGGTTTACTGTTCACAATGTCCAGCGACACACCACAGCAAGGCAACTTCGAATGAGCTGCTTGTCCTCCTTTTTTCTTGATTTTTGGATATGTTATAGTTCAACAAGTGTTCTACAACTTTCATGAAGACATCGAAGCAAGAAAACCAAAGGAACATCACTTTAGATGCCACGCAAGTTGCTGTTGTTCAACCCAGAAATTCCAGAATACAATAACAAAAGAAAACAAGCAATTCACCAAGCTAAACCGAATGAAATCAGCTCAATTTTCAGTATGTTGTACATCAAGATGTCCTCAACAACTTTCAAAAAGAAGTCGAATGAAAATTCTCAACAGAACACCAAAATCAGCAAGCAACAAGCATCAAAGGTCCACAAACGACTCCAAATTGTACCCGGTTCCAAAGAAACTAGGTTTCACCCCTCAAATCTCACTCAAATGACTTAATTTTCAACTATATTATAGTTCAAGATGTGTACAACAACTTCCATGAAGACATCAAGATCATATTTCAACTCTAAATGCACTTTCCAACTCATGCAAGATTCTGGCGCAAAGCTGTTCCTCAAAACCCGATTGCACCGGTTTTTAGTTTCCTTCAAAAACTCCACAATCCAGCCATTAATTTCACAATTCCAGCCACAACACACCACCACAAGAAACATGGGAAGACTAGAGATAAATCTTGCCTTTGATTTTGGGTAGAAACGATGGAGAATCTCACGGCACAAGCTGGATTTTCCTTTGGCCGAAGCTTCCTTCTTCTTCTCTTCTTCTCCTCTGTTTTCCTCTCTTTTCTCTCTCTTTGGTCGACTAACCAGCTCAAATGGACGGTAATTCCCCTCTTTTACACCTCAATTTAGCCACTCATCAAGCCTAATACCTACACTTCCATGCATGGCGACACATGGCACCCAAATGGACACCTTGGCGCCACCTCACCAACTTCTCTCTTCCCCTTGGGCATACGTGGGGCTGCTTCATGGGCTGGCTTGGCCGAATTAATTGGCCGGCCCATTCATCCTTCCTTTAAGCCCAATTAAGTCCAATTAAATCATACCTTAATATCTCAAAGTCTAGTCCCTAGCCGTAGGTCACATGTACACTCATATTCATTCAATTGCGAATACCAACTTAGTCATATACCATAGCTACCATATCCATCAAAATAGTCCAATTATGGCTCAATAGCCCAATGGCTAGAATTCCACAAATTAAATTGGCCACAATCGTCACATGTCCAAGAATCGTCAAAAATTGAGGATGCCACAGATGTGCAAAGGGTCCCAAAAGCTGACGATAAATATGCTCACACAAGCTAACATGCAAATATGATCTCACAAGTTGATAAATTACTAAGTTAAAAGTATCCGATAAAAAATAGTCGTGTGTGGGTACACAGTCGGCCTGAGCCAAAAATACAATATCTTTCTTTTATAAAATCCCACTATTTAATATAGTCCATAAACACATTTTTTTGGCGCTGTAAACCAACGCCCTGTATTTTCTAATTCAATCCCGAAATTACTCAAATTTAGGATAAATACCCAAAATTACAAATCCCACTCAATTTGCACAAATCAACACTCAATTAAATGAACCAATCACACCATTGCAATTGGCACGAAATTCTGATCACCGGCTATCCCGGCATAACTTCTAGAAAATAATAAATAATTAAATAAATATTAAAATTAATTAAATAAATACATTTAAATGCCATAAATGCAAACTTAGGTCAGAAAAGCCTAATTAAATACTAAAACGGGCTCGGAAAAATTCCGAACTTAACTAGATAAAGAATACAACCTAACTAGTTGCTAATTAAACCGATCTAACCACCTAACATGCATAAACGAGTAATTAAATTACTAATCCGTTCTAACTAATTACCTAAACCATACTTAGCCTAAACTAATCAACTCTTAAGTATAATTAACTCCTTAAGCAGAGTTTAGTGAGTAAACTCACCGGTTTTGAAATCTGATGAGTTCACAACGACAGCAAGGCGGAGACGAGCAACAAACTCTGAAGTGATGGCACCCTACAAGGCCCGACAGCAGTCCAAAGTGGGCCTTGAAGCCCACGGCTGGCTTGCTAGCTTCAGTTTTGGTCTTAGGCCAAGGGAGGCTGAACAGAGGCCGGCTGGGCTAGAAACAACAAGGGCAGCTGGCGAACGGCTTTGGTAGGGCTTGGCAAAGGTAGACAATGACGTATGGTGACTCAGGCGGCTGGGATGACTTGCGACGGTGGCTGGACAAGTTTGGGGGACAGGTTGGATGTGGAAGGAGGCGGAACAGTGCACGAGACCGGCGCGGCTCGCGCGAGGGCACGAAGCGGGCAAATGGCGGGCAGTGGTGGTCCGAGCGGCTCGGTGACGGTAGGGGGGCTTGGGCTCAGTTTCTCTGCACTTTTTAGAGCTCCAAAGTGTCTCTAATGAAGAAAGCGAGTGAGGTGAGGAAGAAGAAGTGGCTGAAGAGAAGGGGGTCCTTCTTTGGCCCCAAAAGTCCACATTCCTATCCCATTTCACTCATTGGCTTGCCCCCACCACTTGGGCTGTCTTCCTCAGCCATTTGTAGCCACAAAGCTTCCTTAGGAAGTCATTGATGTTGGATGTATGCCCTAAAGCTACTATGTAATAGTTACATTTTGGGATTTCTTTTGAGGGGATTGATTAAATTAATTAAAGTTGAAATAGTCAGCAATGATTGTTGTTCCCACGATCAGCCACCGTTGCTGATCCGAGAAAAACCGTCCAATAATTGCCGCAATTAAAGGGATTAAAAATCGAGAGTGGTCAGCAATGATTGTTGTTCCCACGATCAGCAACCGTTGCTGATCCGAGAAAAACCGTCCAATAATTGCCGCAATTAAAGGAATTAAAATCGAGAGCAATTCAGCGGTTTTATATTTATTGTCTTCGCAAGAAAGATAAAAAGACATACCGTGTGTGTGGGTGTGTTCTTAGAGAGACGCAAGAAAGAAAAGGGATTTCTCTCATCCGGGCCGTGACTATAATATATAGAGGATAAGACGGATTGTCTCCACGGGATTGCTAGCACGATCATAGTGATGAATATCCGAAAGTTCTCTCTTATGTTCCATGTCCATTATTGGTGTGTCCAAACTAGAGGTCCGACGCTTGTGGGGCTCGAACTGTGGAACATCTGAATCAATTCGTATAAAGCGCGCTTCGAGAGGTAATTCGTTTAACTCACTTTTATATATTCAGTTTTTGATTAAAACGCACGAGCAACGCCTTCGGAGAGTCATGTATAAGATATATCATATTTGTTTCTGCTGCGTTCTTTTGTTAATTTTATCTATACATGATACATGAAAAACTAACAGTGGTATTAGAGCCAACCTTAGGCATTTTTCGTGCGTTTAATTGATTTATAGTTCAAAGATGTTTTTGCGTTCTAATGGCCAATTTATTTTTTGTTAAGAGAATTGGTTCTCTTACTCTCATGTGGCTTATAGAAGTTGATAAATTTATATGATAAATTTGATCAACTAAGCAAAAATTAGAACTAAATCAATTTTGAATCAAAAATCCGTAACTTGTTATACTTTGTGCTTATATTATGTGAATGTTTTGTGATTGTGAATTTAAAGTTAACAACGCAACATTCGTTCGAAATCACGCTCGTGAAATTTGTTTCATCAACTTTGATTTCTTGACGTGGTTTGCGTTGTTCAACTTTAAATTTGATTAGATGCAGAATTTTATATATGTCTTCCGGAGCTTTAAATTTTGAATTTATGGCTCGTAAGGAAGGGTGGTGATCATGGAAAAATCCCTAATCATGATGTTTATTGTATGGTTGAATGTATGATGATTACAAGTATTCATTTTCGGGAATGTAATTATTAAATGGAGGCTGCGTCCTTCATTTTATTTTATTTAATTTTTCATGTAATGTAATTTTAGCATATCAATTGTTGATGTAAATGCTACGAGAGAGGAGGAGCCATTAGAGGAGCCATTAAGCTGGTGAGCTCTATGGGCCCGGTCTTTGAAGAGTTCAAAGATTGAAGAAAAAGCAAAGAGAAGGTCCATATTATTAAAACATTAAAATGGTTAAATGGGTCTCTTTGGCTCGAGACCCATTAAACCATAATTCCATGATCACCACGTAGGATAGATGTTTATGTGATATGTATTTATTTATTGTGTTTATGTTATAATGCATGTTAAATTGGTTAATGTGCAAAGTGAGACCGTTAATAACGACCAAAATCTCTTTATTAATAATATTAAGTCGAAACGGGTTTCGGACTCGTGGCCTTCCATCGTCGTGGTTTGATCCAATATTATAGTGGTTAACTAACTGGTTATGGATCATAGGGGTTAATTACCATTCATAATATTGGACCACTCCATTATGCATGTGATGCTGTGAGGTTGGAGCCAAATGATTTCTAATAACTATCAGGTTGCATGAGACGATGGGCTAGACTTAACTATGATCATGATGCCAATAATTGTTAGGTGAGGCTTTCATGGTATAGAGGCCGAAGTTAAGATTGGGACTCGCATATGATGCGTTGAACAAGTTGGTTTACTCACTAAGTTCATAGAACATCAATAACTGTTAGGTGAGGTGGGCTTTGGGCTAGTGGGACTCCAATCCCCACTAGTAATCTTTACCCAACAAAGATTACCGCTTCCCATCTTAAGGAATATGGGATTCGAATATAAATTTAGTGGGAGGATCTATTTCATTTAAAGGCCAAAATGAAATAGTTATTATGAAAGATATAACGTCTAACAATTTATTTTCTGCAACAGATATATTATTACTCTGAAAATGGTGACCACAAACCCACTCGCTTCTATACTTGACAAGAATTGTTTGACCTGAACCCAATTTCACCGACTAGGTGAGGAATTTGAGAATTGTTCTCAATTCAGAAAAAAAATTGGGTATGTGCTTGATGAAAATATGCCAACCTCATTTCCCGAGGGTGGGACCCAAGAGGAGCGTGTCACTTATGATAAGTGGCGTGATGATGACTTAAAAGTTAGGTCATATATACTTGCTTCGATGAATAATGAATTACAAAAGAAGTATGAATCTATGAAAGATGCTAGGTCGATCATTTTGCACTTAAAGGAATACTTTGATGAGAATGGTCGAACCTCTAGATATGAGATATTTAAGGCATTGTACCGTATGAGGATGGCTGAAGGATCATCAGTTAATGATCATGCTTTCAAAATGATTTGACACATTGAAGAATTGGCTAGGCTGAATCTCGTTATGGACAACGAGTTAGCTGTGGATTTGATCATCCAATCTTTACCGGATTCCTTCTCTAGTTTTGTCCAAAACTTCCACATGCATAAGATGGAGAAAACTCTCGCTGAGTTACATACCATGCTGGTAGTTTATGAGAAGGAAATGCACAACATGAGACCAAATGTAGTGGCTATGGCTAAGGCTTCTTCTTCCAAGGGTAAGACTGTTTTAAAGAAAAATATATGGAAGAGGCCTGCCAAACCTGTTGTGCAACCAAAACCCAAGATTGATAAAGGGAAATATCATTACTGTGGTGTCAAGGGGCACTGGAGGAGGAACTATAAGAAGTACCTCGCGAGCTTGAAGGTCAAGCCCAAGGACCAACCTTATGAAGGTATGGTGTCTATGCTTATTGAAACTAATCTTATGGTTAGTGTTGAATCCAGCTTATGGGTTCTAGATTCTGCTGCAACTTCACATATTTGTATGTCTTTGCAGAACTGAAATAAGCGAGGATGCTAGGACAAAATGAGATTGTCCCGACATTTGCCAATGGAGCAAGAGTTGCTGCGTTAGCGTAGGGACTTTTCGTTTATGTTTGCCTTCCGGACATGTAATGGTTTTAAAGAACCGTTTGCATTATAAGAATGCTGTTAGGAACATCATCTCTATACCTCGTTTGGGTAAAGAGAATTATGAATTTTCTTTTGCAGATGATGTATGTTCTATTTATCATAATAAAAGATGTGTTGGTTCTAGCTCATTAACCAATAATCTTTATACCATTACAATGTCCGATAATGCGATTATCGATGTCAATAACCAAAATAGAATTGATATGAATGCCATAACTAATAAACGCCCTAGAGATGGTCCAAATAACAGGTATGTCTGGCATCTCCGATTAGGTCATATTGGAGAAGACATAATTAACAAGTTGAGTAATGATGGGTATATTGATTCATCAAATTTTAAGTCATACTCAACTTGTGAGGCATGTCTTCTAGGAAAAATGACCAAAGCGCCATTTGTGGGACAAAGTGCACGAGCTGCTGACATATTAGGATTAATACATACAGATGTATGTGGACCAATTATTGAAACTGCTAGAGGTGGTTATAATTACTTCATTACCTTCACCGATGATCAGTCACGGTATGGTTATTTATACCTCATGAAGTATAAATCTAAATCCTTTGAAAAGTTCAAGGAATTCAAGGCTGAAGTCGAGAAACAAACAGGAAAATGTATTAAGGCTCTTTGATCAGATCGAGGAGGTGGATACCTTAGTACTGAATTCCCGAACTATCTTAAAGAGAACGGCACTTTATCACAATGGACACAACCTGGAACTTCATAACATAATGGTGTATCTGAACGAAGAAATCGTACTTTATTAGATATGGTGCGATCTATGATGAGTTACACCGATTTGCCAATATCCCTTTGGGGATATGTCCTTGAGACAGCTGTATATATGCGAACAGTGCCATCCAAATCTGTTCCAACTATGCCCTATGAGATATGGCATAGTAGGAAACCTAGTCTGAATCATATTAAGATTTGGGGTTGTCCAGCTTTCATGAAAAAGCTGAAAATGGACAAATTGGAGGCAAGATCTGAACAAGATCGCTTCATTGGATATCCAAAGGAAACTCTTGGATATCATTTCTATTTTCATTTAGACCAAAGAATTTTGGTGAGCAAGCACGCTTCTTTTCTGGAGAATCAGTTCATCCAAGAAGGTAGTGTTGGGCGGAAAATAGTCTTACAATAAGAAAATAATGAAGTACCAAACAATCGAGTTCATATATCAATCTCTGATTCAGTGGGAGCTTCTAATACACGACCTCTTAGGAGAAGTGCGAGAACGTCTCGCCCACCTGCTCATTATAGACACTCGGTTGATCATATTGAACCTTTATTCATTGTGAATGATAGTGATCAACCTGGTGATCCTAAAACCTATGAGGAGGCGATGTCAGACATCGATTCTGGTAAATGGCTAGAAGCCATGAAATCCGAAACGGATTCAATGTATTCCAATGAGGTTTGGACCTTAATTGGCCTGCCTAATGGTATTATACCAATTGGCTATAAATGGATCTTCAAGAGGAAGATGAATGCTGAAGGTCAAATTGGAACTTACAAAGCACGGCTGGTGGCGAAAGGATATCGTCAAAAAGAATGAATTGATTATGACGAAACTTTCTCACCTGTGGCCATGCTAAAATCCATTCGGATTATGTTGGCTATAGCTGCACACCTTGATTATGAGATATTTCAGATGGATGTCAAAACAGCTTTTCTAAATGGTTTTCTTGATGAGGACATCTATATGGAACAGCCACAAGGTTTTGAATCCAATAGTGAAAATCGGAAGGTATGTAAGCTTAAGAGATCCATTTATGGATTGAAACAAGCCTCCAGAAGTTGGAACATCCGTTTTGATGAGGTAGTCAAATCATTTGGCTTCATAAAAAATCCAGATGAACCTTGTGTATACAAGAAGATCAGTGGGAGTGCAATTGCATTTCTGGTTTTGTATGTCGATGATATACTCTTGATCGGGAATGATGTACCGATGATATCATCGATAAAACTATTCTTGTCACAGAAATTCTCCATGAAAGATTTAGGAGAGGCAACCTATATTTTAGGTATCAAGATCTATAGAGATAGATCAAGACGATTGATTGGCCTCTCACAGTCTATGTACATAGACAAAGTGTTAACACGTTTTAACATGCAATGTTCCAAGAAAGGATTATTGCCTTTTAGGCAAGGGATCCGTCTTTCTAAGGAGATGTGTCCCAACACTTCTGAAGAAAGAAAGCGGATGGCAAAGATACCATATGCATCCGCTATTGGAAGCATAATGTATGCTATGCTATGTACTAGACCTGATATTGTGCATGCTGTAAGTATTACTAGCAGATATCAGTCTAATCTAGGAGAAGAGCACTGGATAGCAGTCAAGAATATTCTTAAGTACTTACGAAGGACTAAAGATTTATTCTTGATATATGGAGAAGGAGAATTTAAAGTTGTAGCATATACTGATTCCGATTTTCAATCGGATCCTAATGATTATAAGTCTACATCTGGGTTTGTCTTTACATTCAATGGTGGCGCACTTAGTTGGAAAAGTTCAAAACAAAGCATAACTGCTGATTCCACCACTGAGGCAGAGTATGTAGTTGCTTCTGAAGCAGCAAAGGAAGCCGCTTGGATGAAGAAGTTTATTTATGAACTTGGAGTCGTTCCTTCAATTGAGCAACCGATTACATTGTTTTGTGATAACAATGGAGCGATAGCTCAAGCCAAGGAACCAAGGTCTCACCAAAAGTCCAAGCACATTGAGAGACGTTTCCATCTCATCAGAGAAATTGTTGGGAGAGGTGATATCGCCTTGCAGAAAATTGCCTCAGCAGAAAACGTGGCAAATCCCTTCACTAAGGCCTTACCTCAGTCTTCTTTTGAAAGACATATTGACAAAATGGGTTTGAGGTACCAGACAAGTTGGCTTTAGTGCAAGTGGAAGATTGTTGGATGTATTCCCTAAAGTTGCTATGTAATAGTTACATATTAGGGATTTTAGTTGTATTTTCATTATTATTATTTAATTAATGGCAATGACGTATTCATTCATTTGTCCAATTATTTTATATTTATGAATGATTCCATAAGATTAGTTGCAACTAGATCTATTCTTGAGACGTCAGGAATATTTGTGACAGGTTCATAGTTAGACTGAATCTTTAAATTGTTCCCGGTCAATGGATTATTGAGTGGATATTAATAATCCTGTTGAGACCGGTGTGTTCATAACTTCACCATTAAGTATTGGATACTTAAAGCAATGATGAGTCACAAGTCATTAGGTATTGTGATGCCTGAGTTAAGAACACAAGTGTTTGTATTAGACAAGTTCACTGAACGTGATGCATATGGAATGATTAGCGACATGGAAGCTTTTAGCGTGGTCAATGTCTAATTGTTCATGCTTTGGTCTTGTGTAAATAATCCTTAGACCTGAGGCACAATGTTAACTGGTGTATCGAACAACTATGGTTCATAGGTGCACGTAATGCCGATTCGTTGATCCGTCTTTGTATCTGATGGTCATAGTTTGTTCATATACGAAGTTGCATGTGTGTGCAATATGGAATCTGTCTCCTTGTTACATGAAAGGTATAATAATGATGTCCTATGCAATCTAATCGTGACACTGCATTGAAATCCTCGACTGAGATTATAATCGAGAATAAATTGTTTATGTCTCGAATAAAATGCATATCAATTAGATTTGTGTATATGATCATATTGGTGACTTGACAAATATTCCATGGTCTTTGTTTGATCGGGACATAGTAAGAGAGAGGGATTGAATTATAATGTAGCCAAAGCTGACAGGTTCATTATGTTCTTAAAGTATTCACACTATCCGGATAGTCATGACATATTGCTAGATGTCAATCATGGCTTGTAAGACCCAAAGATTAATCGGGACAATTAATTCTATTGGGAGTACTAATGTGTTAGTGCAAATCCTACTACCAGCTTAGTGATGAACTTAGAGATGTCACACACCATAAACAATAAAGATGATGTGGAACAAGAGAGAAATATTGTTGCAAATGTGTTTGCAATTACTACAATCGAATTGAGTCGATTTGAAATTAAATTAAATGAGATTTAATTTAATTTGTTTTATAGTCACGAGCCTCCTTACATATGATGCACTTGCATGCCCAAAGTGGATACATGTTAATGTATTCCATTTGTACATACAAAGATTATGTTCTTTTTATGGCTTTAGTGCAAGTGGGAGATTGTTGGATGTATGCCCTAAAGCTACTATGTAATAGTTACATTTTGGGATTTTTTTAAAGGGGATTGATTAAATTAATTAAAGTTGAAATGATCAGCAATGATTGCTGTTCCCACGATCAGCAACCGTTGCTGATCTGAGAAAAATCGTCCAATAATTGCCACAATTAAAGGGATTAAAAATCGAGAGTGGTCAGCAATGATTGCTATTCCCATGATCAGCAACCGTTGCTGATTCGAGAAAAATCGTCCAATAATTGCCGCAATTAAAGGAATTAAAATCGAGAGCAATTCAGCGGTTTTATATTTATTGTCTTCACAAGAAAGATAAAAAGACATACCGTGTGTGTGGGTGTGTTCTTAGAGAGACGCAAGAAAGAAAAGGGATTTCTCTCATCCGAGCTGTGACTATAATATATAGAAGATAAGACGGATTGTCTCCTCGGGATTGCTAGCACGATCATAGTGGTGAATATCCGAAAGTTCTCTCTTCTGTTCGATGTCCATTATTGGTGTGTCCGAACTAGAGGTCCGACGCTTGTGGGGCTTGAACTGTGGAACATCTGAATCAATTTGTATAAAGCGCGCTTCAAGAGGTAATTCGTTTAACTCACTTTTATATATTCAGTTTTTGATTAAAACGCACGAACAACGCCTTCGGAGAGTTATGTATAAGATATATCATATTTGTTTCCGCTGTGTTCTTTTGTTAATTTTATCTATACATGATTCATGAAAAACTAACAATTGAAGCGGTCCAAAGGTTAAGGACCAAGGGAGCTACGAATTTTGAAGCAATTTCTCCCAAATCCACTTCCATTCTCTCTTGAATTGATTCAATTTGGCCCCAAAAAGTTCCACCAAGATGTCCATGACCAAATTGACATTTCTTCTTGCCAATAGAACCAACTTGTATCCCAAAAACGCGATTAAAAACGGTCCATTGAATTTTCCGGTAAAAAACGACCCTATTTTGAAATTCCATCGAAAATCTCGGTTTGCAAAAAAATCTTTGGAGGGTGACTTGACGTTCCTAAAATGAGTCATGACATGACCGAACTTTCAATTTCTGAAATCGGATTCAAATTCGCGGTTAATTTCAATCTGGCGCGATTTTAGTGTGACCTAGCCTACCGGGTAGCTTTTAGGAATTTTTAGTGTAATTGACCCGTGGTTGATTAATTTCAAGTCACAACGTACATCTTCGACACATTGATGACTCTCAGTGGTTGTGAAAATCTTGAGATTTCAAATACGGGCATAGGGTACCAAAACAACGAGAAAATCGGTCTAGTGCCGATCGACGAGAATTTTGCAATCTAGTAGAATCACCCACACTTTGATCACCTATCTCAGTCGAATTAGCCTATCTTTGGTCCCTAATTGATTTTTAACTATGCCATAATGATCTCTGCAGATGAGCACGGTTGAGTAGTTGATTCCTGGTCGAATTCTCAAGTTTTTTGCATTAAAATCCCTTAATGGCTTTTCCAGATATTCTAGTTATCTCGTGAGTGATCAGCTCATAGAATAGTACTATAAGCGTGTCAATGAAATGCCCAACTTATTTAATTGAAAACCAAACTGGAAATTCAGGATGTCATACAAGGTCTGAGTTCTGACACTCAAGCTCATGCGTATAGCTTTTTCACACAATCTCAACCTCTAAAAGGTCATACAATTTTGCTCACTGAATCAAATGCAAAATGATCACAAACACCCTTTAGACTTTTAGAATTGAGAGCTTCAATACTCGTAAAGCGAATTGATTTCCTTCTGGTATGAGATTTTCTTTTATATCCCTCCTAATCCAAGCTGACCATTGGACATGTCTTCAAGAGGATCATCCAGCCAATCCACCCGTTGGTCCTGGATTTGGTTGAGAAGATCTGATGGCATGAGGATCGCCAAGGTTGAAGATTCTCGTAAGATTTGCTGCCCATATAGTAGATCGGGTTTCCAAAAGTCGAGTGTCTCTATTTATAAAGAATAGCTCTTCGTCGAAGATAGAGGAAAGATTGGAATCATGAGGATTTTTTTTATAAAAACGTTCCTTTTCAAGTTCCTCCAAAGAGACGGCAAGTTTTTCAGTCAATTTAGTTGCTGCTCGAGAAATATATTCCTTCAAACCCGGTTGATTGAATGTCTGAATAAGAAAGTATTATTAGTGACTTTGATTCTGATCGTAGTCATCATACTTTCATTCCTAAAAAATACTTTATAATCAAATTGGGTTAATTCCAAAAAAAAGCACCAATTTTAGGTCAATGGACAAATTTGGCCCAAACTTTTTTTTGTCTCGTAAAAAGCACCAACTTTAGGTCAGTGACAAATCTGGTCCAAACTTTTTCTTGTCACATAAAAAAGCACCAACTTTATATCAAGTGACAATTCTGGTCCAATTTTTTTTTTTTTGAAAAAAATCACCAACTTTCACTTAAATCCTAAATTTAGTCCCCTTAACTTAGATTTATTGATTGTCCTTACCAATAAATCCATATGCACTTACTGGCTAACTCCATCCATTGTCTTCTTGTTTGAGTCACAACTTGCAAAATAACGGTAAAACTGTGTCATCTTCTATACTTCACTAGCAAGTTAAAAAATCTCCAGATTGAATTTTTCTGGCTAGACTTTATCATTTTGTCGTAATATAAAGCTGTAGGTCACTGCCCGTCAAGGGAAACCATAGATGAGATCGACCGACCTCACAGCTAGAACCTTTTCTCTTGAAATAAGGTTAACTTCAAATATAAAGTTAATGGTAGAAGTTAGATTTTGGATATGAGTGAAAGTTTGTGATTTTTTATGAGACAAAAAAAAAAAAAAAAAAAAAAAGTGGGGCTAGAATTGTCACTGAATCTAAAGTTAGTGCTTTTTTATGAGACAAAAAAATTCAGGCCAGATTTGTCTCTCGACCTAAAGTTTGTGCTTTTTCATGAGACAAAAAAAAGTTTTGGCCATATTTGTCCATCGACCTAAAGTTGATGCTTTTTTATGAAATTGGTCCTAATCAAATTTCAAAGTCAGTAAGTTTTGTCAATCATCAAAACCAATAAGGGAATGTTTTCACAACAAGGACATCCGCGACGCTTGATTAGTTGTGTCCTCAATGCACCTAAGTTAGCTTTGATAGCTAAGGGCGCGTTTTGTAACCATTCTATTCTTAGGAACAATTTCTGATCAAGAATGATCATTTTTTATTCTGTTTCCGAGAACAATTTTTGAGCAAAAGAACTCGTTTGGTAACCGCAAAAGAAAAAAATTCTGATTTTGGAATAGAAAAAGAATATAATTGCGTTTGGTAATGGTATAAAATTTATATTCCAATTCTTTTTCAATTACCATTTTAGATGAGTGTAAATTTGATATTAAATTCTCATAGACTACCCACCAATATAATTGTCTTCTTATGAGTGAAGAAATGATATTATATTTTGTTATATTTTCAATTTCAAAAGAATTCTTTCCATTCTAAAATTCTATCAAATCATAGAAATTCTACTGATTAATTATATTTGTACTAAGTAAAAAAATTAACTAATCAATTTTTATTAAATAGTAAATAATAAAATATAGTATAAACTATAAATATAAATACTAAATAATAAATTAAAATACAAAATTAAATATGTATTCTATATATAGCAAAACTTTTTTTTTTTTGGTAAAGGTAATAAATAAATAGAGGAAATGCCAAATGTATAAAAGATCAAGGCGCCAAAACTTGCACTCAAGATGAGAACCCATTATGAGTGAAGGGTGCCATGATGAAAAAACCACAACCACAGCATCCCAACACAGGGACGAACTATACAAAAACAGCAAGCACGGCAAGAATAAACAACCGGCTAAGCATAAACACCTCGGCAAGGGAGATAAAACCATCCGGCTTCCATCAAAACCTTTCATAGACCCCCGGTGAAAATAATGGGATCAATGCCCCAGCTCCTTTGCAACCTTTTGTTCTTGAAGTTGTCTTCCACCTTCCTAAAGGTACTAGCTCTATTTCTTACCACCTTAAACAGATGGTTCTTTATTGTCGAGACATTGAGAGGTTGGTCCCTGAATAGGATGTTATTCCTATTCTTCCAAACAATATGGGATAGTGCTCCAAAAGAGAATCGAGCAATACATTTATAAAAGTCCTTACCCATCGGGTAGGAAGTGGCCCAGCGGAGATTTTCTTCCCAAGATCTATTGTGCCAAGGCAAATTGCATCTAGCCGCCCAAAAGAAAGCAATACCAGTCGTGACAGAACAATCAAAAAATAGATGATCAATTGAATCAAGCATAACATTGCAAAAAGCACAGGACCCCTTGTCAATTCTACCATGGGCCAAAAGTAGAGCTTGGGTGGTTAGTCTGCGTCTAGCCAAAAGCCAAAGGTTAAGCTGATACCTTGGCGTAATTGCATTGTTCCAGATAAAATCATGCCAGTAGACTATGGTCCGCCTCCGCCTAATGGTTTCCCAGGTGGTTGCAACTATGGAACGGCCCGACAGGTCTTCCCTTCAGCAAAAACAGTCTACTTCCTAAGAGAGGATCACAAGGGGGTGATCCCATGTCACTAGGACTACTTGAAATCCCGCCCAGCATAAAAAAAAAAAAAAAAAAAAAAAAAAAAAAAAAAAAAAAAAGGGTCTAATACCGAAGCTTGCCTAGAAAGTCCAGAACTGTAGATAAGTGAATATGAGAAAATCAAGTTCAATGGTCCCCTAGGGTGCCAATTATCAAACCAAAGCGAGGCTGAGTAGCCATCGCCAATTCTCCAGAAGAAAGCATTCTGAATTTCACTCCTGAGACTTAAGAGTTTCTTCCAAGCCTAGGAGCAAGAAGTAGGCTTCTTGGTGACCCAAAAATTTCTATCCTTTAAGAACACAGAATGAATTCATCTACACCACAAAGCCTCTTTGTCCGAGAATAGGAGCCATATATGTTTCAGCATGGCTGCCCCGTTGTAATTTTGGAGTCTCCTAATACCAAGTCCACCTTCTTTCTTAATTCCTACTTCAAATCAATTTTTTTAAAATTTTTAAATATATATTTTTAATTATTCTTCTTTTTTTTTTTTTCCTTTCTTTCTCCCCTTCTTCTTCTTCTTCTTCTTCTTCAAGGTGGCCGGTCGTCAGCCTTGGGATGATCGGTGATCAGCCAGATGAGGGCCAACGACCTCATCGAAGTGTCACCAGTCCTCGGCGAGGTCGTGCTTTGTCGGCTGAGCCTTAGCTAGGCAAGCGGCCTCGCCCAGCCATGGCTGGGCCGAGCCTCACCCTGGCTTGGTGAGTCTCCAGCGAGCTTGCCGGCGACCGAAGGCGGCAGCACTTGAAGCACAAGGGAGAGGGAAGAAGAACTAGAAGAAAAAAGAGGAAAAAGAAAAAATAGGTTGACTTAATTCTAGAATTGTTCCCTGGGAATAAAAAATCAACTTTCTTTTTTTATTCTCGATTATGTTCCAAATCTATTTCCAGAAACAAAACAAAAAAATAGAAATTTGTTCTCGGGAACAAAAACTTTACCAAATACTTACTCTTACCAAAAAAAAAAAAACAAAAACTTTACCAAACATATTTCTATTTCAAATCTACACCCAAAAAAGGGGGAAAAAAAAGCACTGTTTGGCAAGTTGTCAAACATGCCCTAAATGTATTCCATAGCATTGACAAAGTTGTCCTTTTTTCACCAAATTCTTTTGACAATGTCTTTTCTTGCCAATTTTCCACAAAATACTTTTGGGCATCATATGAATCACATAACATTTTGTCTTTCTTCCCATGAAATGCGTGTGATTATGTTTGGCACAAGAGGATTGAATAAGTGATCCATTGTTGGCTCACTCGGTTGATTGATTAAAAAATAAAGTCAAATGGCCTATGTGCATGTCCTTCTCATACACTTTGCATGTGATTTTTAGATGTATGATTTAAGTGCGATGTACGATCACATGGATTACTTTGGGATGACACTTAGAACTTGCATTAGGGACTTTCAGAATTAGCCACCATCCGCAAACATAAATGATAACTAATAGATATAAATCACATTAAAATGAATTGGGTAGGCATCATAGATAGGTCGTTGCATGTACAATCAAAAGGCTGACCCTTAGGCCATCCATGATTGATTGGTGTTCTTTTTAATGTTTTGAATGCCTTGTTTGGTTGTTTGCATTGTGCATATAAAATGTCTTTTTGAATTTTCAATTCAGTTCAAGCATTAGACTAGAATTGGAATAGGTTCATGAAGATGGGAATCCCAAAAACTCGAAGACGACCAATGGTCGATTTTTAATTTGCCCTCTCATTTGTAATATTCATCCCCCGAAATATGCCTCAGGTTTCTTATGCGTTGTATAAATACCTAATGAGATGTAGATTTATTTTCTTACATAGAATCGTATGAATAAACTTTAATCATGTTCCCTAGATTGCTTTGGTTGATTACTTTTGTGCACCGTCTTCCAATTAATTGTTTGTTTTGTTCTTGATTCAATTAGAGATTAGATTGGCATGAAATGAACCATCCACGCATGATCACTTTTACCTCATGAACTTGCACGAAAAAGTAAAAAAGAAGTATGATCACATTAGGTAACACATTGACCATTACATATCGAAAGGGCGCTAATAGTAATATTAGCGTAACCTAAGTTCCCAAATCCTAAATCTCTAGTTGCGCATTGATCGAGAGATCACTCCTAGCCCTCAATGGGGCACTTTAACCCAATCCCTAGAAAATGAGACTAGTGGCGACTCATAAATGTCATCTAGGTTGTCTTAAATAACTTATAGATAATAAATAAACTCGACATAAGGGGTATGAACCTTTTGAAAATGTTCAAGGTCATGATTTAGCATATTCATGTGGTTGATCCCAAAAGATGAGGTGATGACATCTTTTATAGTGTACAATGATAGGGCTATCATGATTGACATACCCTAAAATTCACATTTATGTTCGATTTCCTTTCGACCTTAAAGTTCTTGATCAAGATGTGCCGTAGCATCGAAGTAGAGTCACAACAAATTCTGCTGTCATGCAAGGTGCGAGTTTAGGAGAGCTCACAACCACAATCAAGAGACATCATGGCGTCGATCTCAAAGGATAAGGTGATGACATTCTTGGAGTTACATGCTGTGAGGACACTCTCATGGTTAACCACCTTTAAACCCAATCTTTACACCTATTAGCTCGTTGATTCGTGGATGGAGGTTAGGTCACAACATCCATGCCACTAGATATATTTAGTTGTTGGCATTCCTCTCTATGGCACGCGACAACTTACCATTGATCAAACCCCTCAGGAGACATCAATCTAATTCAATGATCTTTCTACTTCCAGGTAAAAAAACCTTTTTTTGCAGGCATCAAAGCTAATGTAAGCCTTATCATATAATGATGGGAAATTTGGCAATGACTTTTTAACTTTCATTTTAAAATTACTTGCAAGGCTTATATTGTAAAGCTCCCCCAAATAGTCATACATTTGAGCATATTTCTTATAATTGCTTTATTACTCCCTCAATACTTTTAGCTTTGTCTTCTTACACTAACTCTAAGTAACATTTATTACTAGTTGTTGTCCAACTAATTTCAACTTAGGTGTATTGATTTTAGGAATTGCAAAAATGAGAAGCATGAAATGTTATTGCATACATACTCACCTACATATTTTTCAAATGAAATGACTCAGGCTTGCTATCAAGAGCACCACAAATCATCCAATTACAATTTGTTTGGACACACTTGGCTCTTACAAATCTCTTTGTGTTCTAAGTGTATATGATTGCTCTTTGTTTAGCCACATAGTTCCTCAAAAGTGCATATCTAAACCTAGTGGCATCCTCAAATATCATGCTAACAATTAATATTGAATTTGTACCGTTTTGTTCATATGATGGGAACCTACTTTTCCTCTTTGAAGTACAATATCAACCTCCTTGTCATAATATTCATTTAAACCTGAATGAAGACTATTTTCTCATCTTAAGGATGATACTCTATTTTGTATCTAATAGCAACTACCAACCAAGCCTCATCGCAATGAGTGCTTGGGAGTACCAATTGCCTCATTATTAAACCCCAATTGTGAGCCTATGTCATGTTGAAAATTCCATCAATTTTCTCCTTACATCAATCGGTTCAAAATTATCATTATTATTCGACTGTTTTACATTCATCAAATTTCATGCCTCATCATCCTCACCCATCCAAATCCCTATTACTAACTTCAACCTAATTTTCATCATCATCAATATTCCCAATTATATTTTCAAATACATTCTTGCCACATTATCAACTCTTTCCATATTCACATTATACAATCCTTGAGTTTCCATCTCAACACCCCCTCTCTCAGCACCCGTCTCTTCATCATCAAAATGCTCAACATAGTAGTTAATATTTTCATAATGCAAAGATGATAAAATAGTTCTACTATATTATATTTATATTATATTTGTCCCATAAATACCTAAGAGTTAGCCTATCTTCAAGAGTATTACTTCCAGTAACTCTGTAAAAGAGTTTCTCTATTTCAAGCACACTCATAACCTTAATAGCTTTACATATATTAGATAGTGAACCCTTCCTTAACCCTATTTCAACAACATCGACCCTTCCACCTACGTATTCCAAGGGCAATCCAACTTGAAATTTATTTTCAAAGAAAATAGTGACATAAACTTTGTTCTTAGCAATTAGACTAATGAGGAAACAAAAATAAAGAGCATTTTTAATCGTTAAATTATGTAGGCTTGTTCAAATTCCGAATTGAATATATTTTAAAAGAAGGCTAACAATCAACATAGGAAAAGCAAATTAAGCATATGGCGATAAAGCTAGAACCACATAAATCCTCACTCAACACCAAGTTAGCCATGAAACAAATGCTTCAAAGGAAAAAGGACCACCACTTCACATGTAAGAAAATTATATGCATATTGAAAAACTTAAGGCGTATCACGTAGGGACCTCTATTGAAAGATTGGAAAAAAAATGCATTTCTCTTACTTGAGAAATTCAAATAATATATCAAAATTAAAATATCAAGGTGCATAGTATGAGCTAAAGTTCAAGGAATAGATTATCATTCAAAAGATGTTATTGAACAACTATAAAGTATCCATACAAAGTGCCTGATTAGATGTTCTTGTTGGAGAAAACTCTTATGATGTTTTGAAGCTGACAGAACTTATCTAAGTTCTATTCTGAAGATGCCAGACTTCTGTGTCAAAGTCTATCTTACATCATAAGTCTGCCCACTCTAACAAATTCCAGACTAAACGCAAGTGAAAAATGAAGACGGAATCAGACTCAAGATTATCTTTCATTCTTCAAGGGTTCAGTCCGTACAAGATACATTAGGCTTTCTGGATGGCAATATCAACTACCATATTGGTTATCTTAATTGGAATCAATTTGGAAACAACAATTCGTCACGGATAGCAAGCTTATTTGGAAAGAATCTACTTATGGAAACCAAGATCATGATTGTATGGGCGAACAAGATTGACGGACTTTCATCGCAATCTTCAAACGGCTCGAGATCTCCTTGATTGATTCTGTCCAACTGGTTGATTGGAAAAATTACTTTGGAAAGTGCCAACAGTCAAAAAGGCATGAAGGAATATTTAAGGAGGCCTCTCTAATCATTCGATAGTGTGCATGAAAGAAGAGTTCCAAAGTTTGAAGCTTCCCATTAACTTGTTATTTCTTACACTATGCTTAAAATTGTACTCAAAAGAGAGAGACTCATAGTGTGACTTCGAAAGAGCAGTAGAGACTCTTCACTGAGAAGTCAAGATCGCAAGACTATAAATTCTTTTTTGATTCTTAGTGGAAACCAACCAGAAGGCTATCAGCGTGGGAGAGTGGATGTAGGCTTGATCTGAGCTGAATCACTATAAATTCTATGTTCATTTTCTCTTCCCTGAACTCCTTTACTTTATTCGTAGTTCAATTTAATAGTTAAAGTTTGAACTCTTTCAAAATATGCTGTTCTTCAAACTCAGTTTCAAAAGCAAAATATTCTTACTACATTTTGCGAAAATTTTCTTCACACCTATTCACCCCCTCTAATTGTTCATACTAGCACTTTTAATTGGTATCAGAGCTTGTGTGCTTACTTTATTGAAGTATTTTTACTTCTAAAGCTAAAGATCTTCTATGGCTAGTATTCTGGCTCCAGGATTTGTTGAGGGACAGAGCAACACCAAACCTCCTTATTTCAATGGAAAGGGATATAACGTATGGAAAAACAAGATGAAGGCATTCCTCAGATCTAGAGATCCCCTAGAGTGGGATGTTATTGAAAAAGTAATCAATCCTAAAGCAACATTAGCTTCAGACAGAGGGAAAGAAGTGATCAATGCTGATGAATCAACTTGACCTGAAATTACCAAGAGACAGGCTCTTGACGTAACAACAATATATTCTTTATACCGTGCCTTGTCTCCTACTAAATATAAGTGAATTTCTTCTTGTGAAACAGCAAAAGAAGTTTGGGACAGACTCTATGTTACTCATGAGGGGACTGACTGTGTGAAGGAAACAAAAATAAACATCCTGCTCGGACAATATGAAGCATTCAGAATGAAGCCTAGAGAATCTATATTTGATATGTTCAATTGCTTTACAGAAATTGTGAATGGCCTGGCATATTAAGGACAGCCAATTTCTGGACCTATGAAAGTCAACAAACTGCTGCGTGGACTTTCGAAAGACTGGAATCATGTGAAGACTTCAATAGAAAAACTCAATGGATCATGCCTCTATTAGTTAACGAGCTAATAGGCACGCTTCAATCATACAAAGTGGAGCAAAGCAATGATGAGGAATATCCAGAAGGTAAGAAATCAATTGCTTTAAAATCTAACATTGATTCTGATGATACAAATTCGGAAGATGATATGGATGATGAAGAACTAGCCCTCATGATAAAGAAATTCAAAAGACTAAACATAAAAGGTAGAAGGTTCAATTGGAAGAAGCAAGGCTTGCAGAATTCTCAGAAGAAATCTACAGAAGAAACTGAAACAAGCCGGGATGTGATATACTTCGAATGTAAGAAAAACGAGGCATATCGGACCAAACTGTCCCTTGTTGAAAAAGAAGAAAGGGAAGACTGAGATATACAAAAAGGCTCTCAAAGCAGAAACTTGGAGTGACACCGAATGTAAAGAAAGCGAAGAAGAATTCGCAAACATATGTCTAATGGCTCACTCAAAGTCAGATTCAAAATCAGAGACAGACACTGATTTAGATTCTGACAAAAAAATTGAGGTAAGTAACTCAGAAATTCTAAATATATAGATGAACTTTGCTTCAGTCTTAATCCTCTCTTAAAAGGATTTCCGAACTAAAAAGGGAGAATTCTAAGCTCAGGCAATAGGAAGGTTCTTGGAAAGAAAAATTTGAAAGTATGAAATGGAATTTTGATGACTTGAAAGAAAATTATGATTCTCTTTCAAAAGAAAATGCTACTTTAAAAAGAGATATTTCAAGTATAACAAAAAGATTCTCAAAAGGATCTGAAAAATTGGAGAAAATTCTTTTAGCTCAAATATCCTATTTTAACAAATCTGGTTTGGGCATGACCAATTTATTTTCCTAAAGTAAAAGAGAGACTTAAACAAAGACTTGTAAAGACATTTTACAAAAATCACTTTCAAAAAGTTTTTGTAAAACCTGTTAGCCAAAGTGCACTCAGATGTTTAAAGTGTAACAACTCAGAACATTTCGAGAAAGAATGTCCCAAGGTTTGGGGACCGGTTAAGGAGGAATGGGAAAGACTATTTTTAATACTAACTCTCCTGGATCCAAGAAAATCTGGGTACCAAAGAAAGTTTGAGTTTTTCTTTTTATTACAGGTCACTATTAAAAGAAAGATCAATCGGTATTTGGATAGTGGCTATTCGAGGCATATGACAGGAGACTCAAGCTACTTCATAAAGCTTGTTACACTAAATGGAGGAAAAGTTTCTTTTGGTGGAAATAGTAAAGGAAATATTATAGGATGTGGAATTATGAAGATTGGAAGTCTGACTATCAACAATATTTCCCTGGTGAAAGGTTTAAACTACAATCTTCTAAGTATAAGTCAGCTTTGCGATACTAGTTTCAAAATAAACTTCCAAGAAGGCATTTGTTCTGTAACAAGTTAAGACTTCTCTCAATCTTTTACTAGGCGAAGGCATGACAACATATACCTTCTAGACGTAAATCTAGAAAATTCTCAGTGCCTTATTTCTATTCAAGATGAAGCAAGTTTCTAGTATCGGAAGCTTGGCCATGTTAATACGAAGCAAATTGCCTAGATTTCTTCTAAGAAGTTGGTTCGAGGGCTTCCTAATTTGGGTTATCTGAAAACTGAGTTACGCACTCCCTATGTTTTGGGAAAACAGGTCAAAAGTTCTTTAAAACCAATAAATCAAGTTTCTACCAATCGAGTTCTGCAGCTTCTCCATACGAATTTTTTTGGACCAACCAAAATTCAAAGTATTGATGGAAAGAAATATTGCCTAGTAATAGTGGATGATCACTCTCGTTTCACTTGGGTATAATTTTTGGCAAGTAAGTCTGAGACCTTCTCTTATTTCTCAAAATTTGCTAAGAAAGTTCAAAATGAAAAGAGTTATGCTATTTCAAGCATACGAACTGACCATGGAGGTGAGTTTGAAAATCAGGACTTTGCGAAGTTTTGTGATGAATCTGGTTTTGAACATGTTTTCTCTTCTCCATATACTCCAAAATGAAATGGGGTTGTGGAAAGAAAAAACATATCTTTACAGGAGATGGCCAGAACTCTCTTGATAGAGAGTAAAATATCCTCTTGATTTCGGGCAGAAGTAGTTTTTACTGCCTGTTATATTATCAACAGAGTATTCTTGAGGCCTATCCTAGAGAAAACTCCTTATGAAGTATATAAAGGAAAGAAGCAAAACGTATCCTACTTTTATGTCTTTGGCTGTAAATGTTTTATTTTGAAGAATGCTAATGATCGATCTAGAAAGTTCAAAGAAAAATCAGACAAAGGAATCTTCCTTGGCTATTCAACTTCAAGCAAAGCTTACAGGGTCTTTAACAAAAAGACTCAATCTGTGAAAGAATCTATGAATGTCAGGTTTCAGGATTACATGCAGAATCAACTAGATCAGATTCAACTTGAAGAGTCTGAACCAATTCCAGACTTAACAAAGTCTATTTCCCCCGAAGAGGTTCAGACTTCTGGAAAACAATAACAAGCAGATTGAGAAGATTCAAACGAAACAGAGGATCAATAGACTCTCAAACCAACAGCAACTAGAAGCACAAGTCAAGTCATCCCAAAGAACTCATCAGTGACAACATTGATGAATGAATTCGCACTAAATCCAAAGGAAAAGAAGTTCCACTGCTCTAGCACTTGTTTCTGAAATAGAACCAAAAGGAGTAGAAGAAGCATTGTTTGATGAAAGCTGGATAGAAGCTATGCAGGAATAACTCGGACAATTCAGCATCAATGATGTATGGGAACTGATTCCAAAACCCAAAGGTAAATCTGTTATTGGAACGAAGTGGGTTTTCAAAAACAAGATGGAGGAGAAAGGAAAAATGATCAGAAACAAAGCAAGACTAGTGGTGAAAGGATACATACAGGAAGATGGGATAGACTATGACAAGACCTATGCACCAGTAGCAAGGTTAGAAGCAATTATATTATTACTTGCTTTTGCTTGTTAGAAAAATTTCAGGTTATTCCAGATAAATGTCAAAAGTGCCTTCCTCAATGGATTCATTCAAGAAAAAGTCCATGTGGAACAAACATCAGGATTTGAAGATCCAAGAAAACCGAGACTGCCTCTGACGAAAAAGGCTTTGTATGGATTGAAGCAGGCACCTCGAGCTTGGTACGAAAGGTTGAGTAAGTTTCTAACTCAAAATGGTTTTGAAAAAGGAAAAGTTTATACTACTTTGTTTATAAAAGGGGAAGGAAAAGATTTTCTATTAGTACAAATTTATGTAGATGATATTATCTTTGGTTCTCCTAACGAAAATCTCTGTAAAAAATTTTCTAGATCTATGCAGGATGAATTTGAAATGAGCATGATGGGTAAGTTAACGTTCTTTCTGGGATTGCAAGCTAGACAATCGAAGAAAGGTATATTCATTCATCTAGAGAAATATGCCAAAGATCTCATCAAGAAATTTGGATTGGAGAATTGCAAGAGGACATAAACTCCTATGTCAAGTTCATCAAAACTAGACAAGGTTGAAGGAGGGATGAAAGTAGATCAGAAACTATACAGAAGCATGATCGGTCCTCTTCTCTACCTTACTGCCTCTAGATCTGATATTTTATTTAGTGTGTGCATCTATGCTAGATTTCAGTCTAATCCAAGAGAATGTTGTGACTTCTCCAAAGCTGGTTCTATGGTATCTAAAAGAATGAGACTTTACTCTACTTGGATATTCTGATGTTGATTTAGCCGATTGTAAAGTTGACAGAAAGAGTACATCTGGCACTTGTCAACTATTGGGAAATATGCTGGTATCTTGGTTCTTAAGGAAGCAAAGTACTGTAGTATTATCAACAACAAAAGTAGAATATGTTGCTCTTGGAAGTTGTTGTTCTCAAATTCTCTAGATAGGACAACAACTAAGAGACTATGGGATAGAAAAATCCTACACAATGATCAAATGCGACAATACAAGTGCTATCAATCTCACCAAAAATCCAATTCTTCATTCAAAGGCGAAGCATATAGAGATTCGACATCATTTTATAAGGGATCATGTCCAGAATGGCGAGATTATGGTTTAATTCATTGATTCAAAGAATCAGCTGGCAGACATCTTCACAAACCCATTGGAGAAAATCTTATTTGAGTCAATTCGCATCAAGCTTAACATTATCTCTCCTATCAATTAAAGTATAAAGTTGGTTAGACTCAGAACTTCAGGAAGCTACTTCAGTATGAGAATCTCTCGAATTCGGGTATTTTAATTTTTGGTATGAAAATGTATAATTATCTTAATTGTCGCTTGCCTAATTTATTTTTAGAAAGTGCAGTCAATGGGGGATTTCCGACTCGTTCGAGTTTCTAGACAGCCCCGATTGCATTTATCTTTTTAATTCTTTCTTTCTATTTTGACTTTCTCTTTCTTTTTGTTGTTGACAAAAAGGGGGAGAATGAGTGCAGATTTGAACTTTTGAACCTTTTACAGATTTGATTTATTTGAACCTTTTGTGGTGGATCTATTATATTCTACAGTAACCTTTTATGATTGTGATTATGGATTTGGATTGAATTTTTAAGATTAATGTGTTTTCTGTGATTGCAGAATCGATGTTATCCAGATCTATAACAGTCTATTTTTATAAGATATCAAGTACTGCTAAAGTGTTGTTTTGTAGGATATAAGTTTTTAAATCTACAAGAAAATTTTGTCACCATAAAAAAAAAAAATGGGGAGATTATTGGAGAAAACTCCTATGATATTTTGAAGTTGACAAAATTTATCTAAGTTCTATTTTAAAGATTGTCAGATTTTTGTGTCAAAGTCTATGTTACATCATAAGTTTGTCCACTCTGACAAATTCCAGACTGAAGCAAATGAAGAATGAAGATGGAATCAGACTCAAGATTATCTTTCATTCTTCAAGGGTTCAGTTCGTACAAGATACATCAGGCTTTCTGAATGGCAATATCACCTACCATATTGGTTATCTTAATTGGAATCAATTTGGAAACAACAATTCATCACTGATAGCAAGCTTATTTGGAAAGAATCTACTTATGGAAATCAAGATCCTAATTGTATGGGCGAACAGGATTGATGGACTTTCATCACAATCTTCAAACAGCTTGAGATCTCCTTGATTGATTCTGTCCAACGGGTTGATTGGAAGAATTCATTTGAAAAGTGCCAACGGTCGAAAAGGCATGAAGGAATATTTAAGGAGGCCTCTCCAGTCATTCAATAGCATGTGTAAAAGAAGAATTCCAAAGTCTAAAACTTCCCATTTACTTGTTATTCCTTACACTATACTCAAAATTATACTCAAAAGAGAGAGACTCATAGTGTGACTTCGAAAGAGCAGTAGAGACTCTTCACTGAGAAGTCAATATCGCAAGACTGTAAATTTTCTTTTGATTCTTAGTGGAAACCAGCTAGAAGGCTGTCAGCGTGGGAGAGTGGACATAGGCTTGATTTAAGCCGAACCACTATAAATTATGTGTTCCTTTTCTCTTCCCTGAACTCCTTTACTTTCTTCATAGTTCAATTTAATAGTTAAAGTTTGAACTCTTTCAAAGTCTGCTGTTCTTCAGACTCAGTTTGAAAAGCAAAATTTTCTTACTACATTTCGTAAAAATTTTCTTCACACCTATTCACCCTCTCTAGGTGTTCATACTAGCGCTTTCAGTTCTCTCCTCTTTTTCTTTGTCAAGCTTCCTTCACGTAAGTAAGGCAGTTTCTCATTTTCAACATTACTTATCAGTAGATCATTGAATTTAGAAAAATCTTCAGAACTACCGATCACTCGTTATATGAACAAAATTTCTCCTTCATTATGTCAAACAGCTTTGGTACTTGACTTAGCACATCCATTTATCATGAAAGTCTTAAATTATTTAAGAATGCAAAGTTGGTAGTTACAAATTACATGATAAGATGCCAAAATGCTATTATTTATGGCTTCTTACTTGTAATAAGAAGGCAACCATAATAAACTATGGTCAAGCTCAAACTGAGATAACAATACATGTGTGACTTGTGAGGATGAGAGATCAATAGGGTTGTGTTGAACAAATTAAAGAAAAGAAAAAAACAAATTCAAAGTCACACATTCTAGTAGCATTAAGTAGTTCAAAAAGCTATGGTGGAACATCACAAATGCAAAGAGCGTTACCTACATGAGAAGGGGAGAGAGAGAGGCTTGGAGATAGTCATTGTCGCTGTTGCCATCGTTGAGGTTGCTCAATCCGCCCCCAAGACTCCTGTGGCACGCTTTGCAAGTTGCATGAACTCACAATCAAAAAAGAAGAGAACTCGAACTCATGATGGGTGTCAAAGTCAACCTCTATGAACTCTAGGTCATTATTAGCATTGAACTCTAGCTCGCAAAGGCACCCAAATCGCAAGGGAATTCCATATCATCGAACTTGATTTGGGACTTAAGGTCAAAGGGAGATGAGTGTTAGTTTTGTTCAGAGGGAGAGACAAGACATTGAATTTGGGGCTTAGGATTTAGAGGACTTTAATTTGGAGAGAAGAAAAGATATTTCACAGGCTAAAGGCACAAATTATAATCATTTTGTTCCAGAAATCAATTTTTGGGTTAGAAATAGAATATATTTCCATTCCTTGAATGATTTTCTGAGAAAAAATATATGTTTGATAACAAAACAATTTCTCCCTCTCAGTGGCCTATGGGTAGCAATGACAAGCGGTGGGGGGTCAACAGCAACTAGAAGTGAGGCAAGCAATGTGAGTAGTTTTTATTTCTCATTTTTTTCTAGAAAAAGATAGAAAACTTTTACTTCTTGTTTCTATTTCAAATCTTTTTTTTTTTTACTAAAAATTTGTTCTAGAAATAGAAAAATGAAATTGCATTAGCAAAGGAAACTTATGTTCCAAACCTGTTCCTAGAATTAAAAAAAAAAAAAAAAACTTAATGGTTATCATGTACGCCCTAAGTTTGGGGATTAGGGTTCAAACATATTCTTAGCTAGGGAATGAAGGAGATGATGTTCAACTATGAAGAGGCATAGATGTCCAACATGATGTCACTTTGTAGACATAGACATCTTTTCTTAGACTACCTATGTGACATCCAGATTTTCGGGTTTTGATTTATTTGGATAAATGGGGCCGCTTTCGTTCAATTGAAGTCGGGGATTGTGAAATTGAGAAGCGTGAGGGATTTTTGGATAAAGAAAATAATCAATTTGATAATGGAGATATCAATTGATTTTTGTGAGAGTATTTGAGAGAAATTAAGAGGGAAATTGGATGCAAAAATGCAAGAGGGGAATCAAAAATTCTAGTTGGAATTTCCTTTGAGATTAATTGAGCTTACTCAACAGAAATTGAAACAAGAATTTTCTATTTGAGGAAATTCTTTTCTTTTGAATTTATTCCCATTTCTTTTTACCCAATTTGGCCAAACACCTTTTCCCCCTTTTCTCTCTCTCTTTCTTTCTTTCTTTTTCTTTTCTCTCTCTCTCTTTCCCTCTCCCTTTTCCCCCTCGTGCGAATTCCCCTCCCCTTGGTTGCCGACTCCAACTTTGCATCCTCCTTCTTTTTTACTTTTTAACTTTTCAACTCTTATCCTTTCTCTCTTATCTTCTTCTCTCTGCTCTCTCCTTTTTCCCCCACTCCCACGTGACCAACCTCCTCTTCTTCTTCTTCTTTCTTCTTCGGTTCTTCTTCTTTTCTTCGTCTTCAAAACTCCATGGGAGCCAAAGACCAAGAAAAATTGAAGCTCACTGCCGCACGCTGTCGGGCCACCGTCTGCACCACCCGCGCGACGCCGCGCGCTCCGCCATCGCCCCTCGCGCCCAGGCGTCCTTCCCCGTGCGAATCCACCTCTGCCCAGCCTTGTTCCACCTCTGTACAGCTCTGTTTTGGCCACCTCTGGCCACGCTTTGGCCACCTCCGGCCACCGTGAAGCCTCGCCTAAGTCTTGTTCAGCCCCTCCGCCCATCTTGGTCCATTATTGCTTCAATTTGAGCTCGGATTCACCCCTAATCAGCAGCAAACAGCAGCAAACAGAGGAGGAACGTGGGTATGACAGCAACTTCGGGGCCCGTTTTGGCCGCCTTCCCGAGCCCGGATGCTCGGCCCGCTTTGGGGAAAAATCGATCCTCGCTTTAAGCTCGTCGTTTTGTGTGAGTTTTACTCACTAATGCCTTATTAGTGTGCTAATTATACTTAAAGGTTGATTAGTGTTAATTAAGTATAATTAGGGATTAGATTAGAATGGATTAGCATTTATTAATTAATTGCATTACATGTTAGTCGTTTAGTTAGCTTAATTAGATAAAGAATTGCGTATAGTATTTATTGGATGCTTCTTGGGATTTTTCCCGTCCCTTATCGGGTGTTAACTAACCAAATTGGGCCTAGGTGAAATTTTTAGGAATTGAATATTAATTTTCGAAATTAATTAATTAATTAATTATTTATTTATTTATTTATTTATTTATTTATTTCCCGGAAATTCAATTTGGATGGCCAGCGACCGGGATTTTATGCTGATGATCGTGGTGCAGACCGTTTATTTAATTGAGCTTTATATTGTGCTAAATTGAATTTATTGTGTTTATCTATTTAATTTCCGAAATTATTTATTTATTTATTTATTTCCGGGAATTCAACTTGGATGGCTAGTGACCAGAATATTATGCTGATGACTGTGATGAAGTCCATTTATTTAATCGGGCTTTATTTTGAGTTAAATTGAATTTTAATATTAATTATTTAATTTTCGAAATTAATTAATTAATTAATTAATTTTCGGAAATTAAGGTTGAGATGGCCGACGACCGAAATCTCGTGCTGATCATCGTGGCACAGTCCGTTTATTTATTTGAGCTCTAATTTGTGTCGAATTGATTTAATGGTGCATTTTAAAGTTATATTCTTAAATAAAGGAATTTTGGTTATGTGTTCGAGAATTGATTGGATATTAGTTGTCAGTATTGAAAGTGAGTTGGTAAATCACCTAGAGAATGCACGTGGCCCGGTGAATTGGAGTGTCACCTGGGAAGGACACGTGGCTCAGTGATTGGATTTGTCACCTTGGCGAAAAGGTAGCCTTAGAGAATGCACGTGGCTCAGAGACTCGGTATGTCTTCTTGGAGAATGCACGTGGCGCAGTGACAGAGTTTTGAAAATTGGAAAGGTCGGGTGGGACCTTAAAGCCATTGAATCCGAGATAGGTCGGGTGGGACCTTAAAGCCATTGAAATTGAATCCGAGAAAGGTCGAGTGGGACCTTAAAGCCATTGAATCCGAGATAGGTCGGGTGGGACCTTAATGCCATTGAATCTGCGAAAGGTCAGGTGAGACCATAAAGCCATTGAATCTCGGAAAGGTCGGGTGGGACCGTAAAGCCATTGAATCTCGGTAACTGAGTATGGCATCGTAAAAAGGGCACGTGGGCTCGGTGACTTGATGCATCACTTTGGAGAAGGCACGTGGGCCCAGAGACTTAAGTATGGCATCATAAAAGAGACACGTGGGCTCGGTGATTTGATGCATCACTTTGGCGAACTAGTGCCTAAGAGAATGCACGTGCGCTCGACATCTTGATATGCATTGTGGGAATTGCTTAGTCTGTTGTTTATGAAATCGACTAGTTCGATTAATCATTGATTTGATCAGTTTGTCGTGATTTGATTGATTGACTGGGAATGACCGTGAATGGTCTTGTTGGCGTGTGATCAACTAAGTCGATTTGATCGATACTTCGATCTGTGGTGTGATTGCTTGGGTGCCTGTTTGATATGTGCTAACATGCAGGTGGAATCTGAGGCCCAGGTAAGTCATCTGACTCATGTTGTGCTTAGGCAGCCCTAAGGTGTATTAGCTTACTAATCGGGTCTTAGGGGGTAGAACTTGCTGAGACATAGTCTCATCCCGGTTGTGGGATTATATTTCAGGCCCCTAGATTTCCCGAAGGTTGGCCGGCATTTGAAGTTGAGGATGAGCAAGAAGAAGGAGATGAAGAGTTTGAAGAAAATGAGCCTAGTGGTGAAAGACTCGAGGAGGACTGGGATGATGATCCCGAGCATGGTCCTATCCTCTTTTGTGAACCCTGTACATGTGTGGTTATGAATTTCAATATGTAAAATTGTGGCCTATCTTTCTATCCCATTGTTTTATTGTCTGGGGATTTTTAACTACTTCCACATGTGCATATAATTAATGAAAGGGTCGGCGATACTTAGTCCTGGGATATCGCATTTTAAAATCGACCAAAGGTAAGGGATGTACACATGCTTGAGGATCGAGGCATGACAACCTACCATGTAGGATAGAGAATGATTAAAATAAGCCACATTAGTGTCTCGTCATCATTTTACGTTAGTACGTGTTGACGGTGTTAATAAAAGGACTCGATTAAATCAATTTGACAAATTTTAAGACTTGATTGCACTTTTGTAATAAATTTAAGGACTTCTAGTGCACTAAAGCGTTTGTCACTAATTATGATCTAACCGGTCTATATGTGTTCAAATGTTGAGATCATACATCAAAATTATTAAGAATCACATCCAGGTATCATTACTCTCAACTCTAAATCGCCCAAGCAATTAGGAATATTTAATCATTTGCATCTCTTCTAACGACACGTGAGATCTAAACTTGTTAAATTCCTTTTAAGAAATGATTAGCTAACCTACAATACCACTTTTCTAAATCAACAAAAGCGTTGCGGCCTACCAAGTCATGTGGGCTTAGTTTTGAAAATTTAATCAAGTTAAGGGCCTCCCTATTTTAATTAATCCAATTATAACACAATTTATGTAGACTTATTACTACTAAATACTCCTAATATGCATATAATAATTTCATTTTAGAGTTTGGGATCAAATTTTAATTTTCTCATGCAATATGAATGACTATATGAGTTGCCAAAAATTTAGGTATTAACTAAATGAAAAAATATTGTGAAAAATTGTCCAAAAGGTCATAAACTTCTTATATTTTGCCAATTCAATCCTAATTTTTTTTTTAGTTATGCCAATTGAGTCCTAAGCCTTATTCACATTTTGGTAATGTCAAAAATTTTTAATTGCATTTCAATATTTTTTCGAAATTTTCTATTGATTTTTTTCCTTTCTTTTCTCCTCTTTTCCCTACTTTACTTTTTTCTTTTTCCTTTTTTTTCCCCTCCTTCGGCCATCACTGAGCCTCATCTACCGAGTTTGGGACACCTGGAGTGCCATAACTTGGCACAGGGGGACACTTAAGTGCCATAACTTTAAAACGGTATACTTAAGTGCCACTTTTTTTTTTTCAAATGGTACACTTAAGTGCCAATATCGGAGTTAAATGGAACACTTAAGTGCCACTCCGGCGAAAATACGGCCAAACGGCGACGTGGCAATTTTCCGGCGATGGAGGTCCAAACGGCGTCGTTTTGCACGCTAACGTGGCGAAAAAGTGCAAAAACGACGCCATTTTCGCGTCTAACGTGTAAAAATAATAAAAAAAAATTAATTAAATTAAATTAAAACTTAATTTTAATTAAAAATATTCTAAAAATTTAAAAATTAAAAAAGGGGGACGAAGGGGGCGGATGGCTGAGGGCTAAGCCCTCGCCGCCGCCACCTCCCGCCGTCGCCGGAAGGGCCGGCGATGAAGGGGGAGGGTCGGCCGGGGTCGCCGGCCCCGGCCGACCGGCGGCGAGGGCCGCGAGCCCTCACCAGATCGGGGCGAGGGTCGCGGCCCTCGCCCCAGATCCGGCGAGGGCTGTAGGCCCTCGCCGCCTCCCCCCGTCGCCGGGAAGGGCCGGCGACGGAGGGGGAGGGTCGGCCAGGGTCGCCGGCCCCCGACCGACCCGCGACGAGGGCCGCGAGCCCTCGCCCGGCCGACCCTCCCCCTCCGTCGTTGGCCCTTCCCGGCGACGGCGGGAGGCGGCGGCGGCGAGGGCTCAGCCCTCGGCCGCCCGCCCCCTTCGTCCCCCCTTTTTTAGAATTTTTTAATTAAAATTAAGTTTTAATTTAATTTAATTAATTTTTTATTATGCAAACGACATCATTTCTGCTGAGTCGAGCCGACTCAGCTCTCCGACGGCCACGCAAGCATTAAAAAATAATAAAAACGTGCCACGTAGGATTTTCGGTAAGGGTCACCGGAGGTAGCACTTAAGTATACCGTTTTAAAGTTATGGCACTTAAGTGTCCCCCCGTGCCAAGTTATGGCACTCCAGCTGTTTTTTACTCCTCATCTACCTCAAGCAAGGGCTGCTCTCACTAGATCAAGTGAGGGCAACACTTCACAAGATCGAATGCGGGTAGCCTTTGTCTGAGGCCGAAGACCTCCGCTAGCCGGCAATGCCTAATAGAGGAAAAGGAGAAAAAGAAAAAAGGGAAAAAAGAAGAAGAAATATTTGTTAAGAAGGAAAAGAGATGAAAAGATAAATAAAAAATTCAAAAATATTGATATATTATTAGAAATTGTCCACGTTAGCATCAATTGTGCCACGTAAGATAACCGATATCCATGTCTATGATTTTTGGCTAAAATTGACTGGATTGACTCGATTGATCAAATGTAAAAATATTGATGACCTAATTATTGCAATTAAAAGATTTTAAGACTAAATTCATAAAAGTGCAATAAGTTTAAACTTGTTGGACTATTTTCCAGAAATATTGCAAATTCCAAAGCATTGAGTGTCATGGTGATCTGCACAATAAATGCTTATAAAAATGAATGTTTTTTCATCAAGTATGGTTAATAAGTGCTTAGGAAGCACTCATTAACACGGCTCTTTAAAAATTACCAACCCAATAAGAGTGTTTACTAACTTTTCCTTGATTGAGTTAGCAAGTAATTTTGCCTTCTCAATATTTGAATTAATTACCAATGTTTATTTTATTTTTTTTTAATATACCAACTTTCTTATACGGTCACTTAATTGGATCAAGGTAGCGGCCGCTACCCCAACCTTGATTGAGGTCGCAATGGCTATTGGAGACCTTTTTTCCTTTTCTTGGTCAAAGCGATTGGAGACTTGATTGTGAAATCTTGACCTTAAGTCGCCATAGCCACGACTTGTGAGAGAGAGAGAGAGAGAAAGAGCTACAGAGTTGTCAAGGCAAGAGAGTGACATAGGGAGAGGAGTTGTAGAGGAAGAAGAGAAAGAGGCAGACCTTGACCTTATGGGGGAAGAGAGAGAAACGGTTGAGACTCAGATGGCGTCAGTCGAGCGGCAAGATGACAAAGATGGTGGCCAGTGGCTGGGAAGGTAGTGGCATAGTTGGGTTGAGAGTTTCGGTATGCGGGTGGTGCGAGATTGAGGTTTTTGGGTCCTTCACAAAATTACGGATCTAATGGAAACTCTCATCCAATGATGGAAGTCACCAAAATTAATCCAGATAAAACACACTATTTATTGTAATCGGAATATCAATATAATGGAGGTGAGGTACGGATATCCGAATCTCCTTAAGGCGATTAGTTCCTGCCAATGGTGCTTCGCAAATTCAGAACTATGCCTCTCAAGATATAATATCTCGAACTTGTTTGGATTAGCACTATGCAAACAAGACTCAATCAAACTATTCAATTGAACCAACATACCCAGAAAAATCGGAAGAGTAGAAAAGTATATCAAAGCTCTTTTAGAATCGAGTCGAAATAACAAGAACTATTATAAAGCTCTATACTTCTATCTATTTATAGAGCTTTTTAGTTCATGTATAGAAAAGATACATGAATTAAATAGATGCATGTATCCATGGAATTCATGAATCAAGAGATACGTGAATTCAAGATATTCGTGAATTCAAGAGATTCATGAATCCAGAAACACCTGAATTCAAGAGATTCGTGAACTCGATAAATACATGAATTAAAAGATACATGAGCCTAGGAAATTCATAAATTCAATATAGACGTGAACAGAAAAATTTAGGAAATTCATGAATTCAACAAATACGTGAACAAAAAAGACGTATATTAATTTATTGGCTTTCGTTAATCTATTAACCATAATTATAACAATCCCCCACATTAATGGATCAACAAAATATTTTTGACTTAAAGGAATCTAAGCATGCCTATCGAAATACACCGCATCAAGATAGGTAGCTTTCGCTTTGAACTTTTTTTTAGTGAAAGCCTGTCGGACTTACTTAACTAGTCGATGAACTAAGCCTTGAATCACCAGTTGTTTGTGTAAGCCTAGACAATAAACCTCACAAAAAGTATTTCCAATTCAAGATTGGTTCTCGGTTGTGTTCATTCTTTCGGCCCTGAACCTCTTGGGATTCATGCGTGCTTTAAAAAATCTAGCCTTTGAAGATTTTCATAGAGTCGGCCAGCTCCACACATATAGGTGCATTCTTTTTAAAGATATCCTACCATATATCACTTGGATGTTACATTCCAAGTTATAGGAATTATTAAACGCATAGCATACCCTTAATAATGCTGTAGGAAAGCACTGTTGCATCATAGGAATGGGAGACAATGCTTACACTAGAGTTTCCAGAATTGGCGTTGTCCTATTGAAGCTAGACCATAGGATCTCCAATCGCATAGGTTAGGTTTCCACCCTGGAATCTCTTTATTGGATTAAGGCTCTTAAACCCATTTCCCTCGATGCGCAGTTTATTTTCTCTCTTAAAAAACCTTTTATCAGCGGATTCGCAATATTTTCCTTTGACTTTACAAAGTCTAAAGAAATGATTTCATTTGAGAGTAACTGCCTTACAGTATTTTGTCTACGGTAAATATGTCTAGATTTATCATTATAAATCACATTATGCGCCTTAGCAATTGCCGCTTGATTGTCATAGTGAATGCAAATTGCAGGCATAGGTTTTAGCCACACTGGAACATCATCTGGAAAATGTCGAAGCCATTATGCTTCTTCAGTAGTTTTATCCAAAGCAACAAACTCTGATTCCATTGTAGAGCACATTATTATAGTTTGTTTAGAGGATTTCCATGACACTGCGGCACCTCATAGTGTGAACACATATCTGCTAGTCGATTTCAATTCATCAAAATCTGAAATCCAGTTAGCATCACAATAACCTTCCAAAATAGCCGAATATTTGCCATATTGTAGAACATAGTCTTTTCTCTTTTTCAAATATCCTAATACCCTCATTAGAGCATTCCAGTGCTCGTGACCTGGGTTACTGGTATATCTACTCAGTTTGCTTACTGAGTACGCAATATTCGGTAGTGCAATTCATGATATACATGATGCTGCCGATTACTTGAGAGTATTCTAACTGTTTGACACTATTTCTAGTGTTCTTTCTTAAAGTTAGGTGTGGAAGAAAAGGATTGTTCGCATCTTTAATGTCGAATTCTTTAAATCTCTCAATTACCTTTTCAATGTAATGAGATTGTGTTAAACCTAAGCCGTCAAAATTCTTTAACCTAAGCCATCATAATTCTTTAGAATTGTGATGCCAAGTATAACATCCGCTACATCTAAATCTTTCATCTCAAAGTTCTTCTTGAGAATGTTTTGATGATTCTGATGACCTCAATGTTATCTCCAAGAATTAATAAATCATCGACATATAGACAAATAAGTACATATCTAACCGTTATGGATTTAGTGTACACACATTTGTCACACTAATCGATTCTATACCCATTTTGAATCAATAGCCGGTCATATTTCTCATGCCATTGCTTAAGAGCTTGTTTAAGTCCATACAATGATTTGACAAGTCTACACACTTTGTGTTCTTATCCTGTGACCTTGAACTCTTTAGGTTGTTCTATATAAATCTCTTCGTCGAGATCACCATTTAAGAATGCAGTTTTCACATCCATTTGATATATCTGCAAATTGTATAGCGAAGCTATAGCAAGCAACATCCTTACTAATGTTATTCTCGTGACAGGTGAATAAGTATCAAAGTAGTCAAGACCCTCTTTTTATCTAAACCCTTTGGCTACAAGTCGAGTTTTGTACTTATCAATGGAACCATCAACTTATAGTTTTTTCTTGAATATCCATTTACATCCAATTGGTTTATTTCCAGGTGGAAGATCAACCAATTCCCAAGTATGGTTACTTAGGATAAAATGGATTTCACTGTCAACAGCTTCTTTCCAGAAAGGAGCATCTAGAGATGACATTGCTTCTTTAAATGTTTTGGGCTCACCTTCTAATATGTACGTTAGAAAATCATGTCCAAAATTTTTTTCAATTCGAGACCTTTCACTCCTTCGAAGTTCGGCTTCTTTGGTCTCAGCTTCATCATTCTCATATTATGATTCTCTAAGCCTTTTCTGATAAAGTTCTCCTTGATTGCTTCTTGCAGGATATATATCCTCAAAAAATTCAGCATCCCTTGATTCTAGAATTGTATTGACATGGATTTCCGCATTTTCAGATTTATGAACCAAAAATCTATATGCGCTACTATTTTGAACATAACCAATGAATATGCAATCCACCGTTTTAGGTCCCAACCGAGTTTGTTTAGGTGGAGGAATTGCCACCTTGGCCAAGCACCCCCACAATTTTAGAAAATTGTAGGATGGCAACTTTCCATTCCATAACTCGTATAGAGTTTTACCTGTCTTTTTGTGGGGTATTTTATTAAGAATATAATTTGTAGTTAAAACTGCCTCCCCCCACGAGTTATGAGGTAAACCTGAACTCGAAAGCATGACGTTAGCTATCTCCTTTAGTTTCTTGTTCAATTGTTCAGCAACTCCATTTTGTTGTGGAGTATAAGGTGTAGTCGTTTGGAGAATTATTCCAAAACTAGCACAAAACTCTTTGAAATTGATTAAATTGTATTCTTCTCCTCTATTAGACCTAAGCACTTTGATTCGTTTATCAAGTTGGTTTTCAACTTCATTTTTATACTTGACAAATATACTCATAATCTCATATTTGCTAGTTAGTAAATAAACATAACAAAATCTAGTACAGTCATCCACAAATGTGATAAAGTACTTCTTTCCACCTCTACTTTCTACAAACTTAAAATCACATATATCACTATGGATTAATTGTAGAGGTTCACTTGTTCTTTTAACGGATTTGAAAGGTTTCTTGACAAACGTGGCCTCAACACAAGTCTCACACTTGTAACGGGCATCCCACTCAAATCTTGGAACTAACCCCAAGTTTGCTATTCTCTTCATTGTATCATTATTTACATGTTCTAATCTACCATGCCATAGATAAGGAGACACAAAAGTGTAAACTGAAGACTTTTTTTTATTAATAGTCTTTGGGTACGCATAATTCGAGTTTACATCAATGATAGTCACATTAGCCTTAAATAGGTCATTACACAAGTACCATTTCCCCATATACATCCCTCATTTCGAAAGTATAAACCCGTTAGATTCAAATATAACTTTGAAACCCTTATTGACAATTATAGGACTAGAAATTAAATTTTTTCGAATCTCTGATACATGCAATACATTCAGCAAGGTGACCTCTTTGCCAAATGTAAACTTCAGGATCACTTTTTCTCTTCCAGCAATCTTTGTTGATACAGAGTTAGCCATATAAAGCTTTTCATCTTCTTTAGCCTTCTCATAAGTTGAGAACATGTGCTTATCTATATAGATGTGATTTGTGGCACCTGTGTCTAGCCACCAACCATTAATGTTCGACACCAGAGATGCTTCGGATATTACCACAACAGACAGTCTCTTAATATTGGCATATTCTATCAAATTCAATTGTTGGGTTGTACCATCGTTCTTGCCTTTTTTTCAAGCGCTTCTTGCAATCCTTAGCACGATTGCAAGGTTTGCTGCATATAAAACACGTCCCTTGGAATTTCTAGAACTATTCCTTCTGCTTGCCTTTTCCTTGAAAAGACATATTCCTTTTACTATCTTGCTTGGATTTAGAAGATTCCATAACATTAGCCTTTGGCTTAGAAGGAGGGTTCGCACTCTTTCTATTGTCCTCCTCAATTCTGAGGTGCAGAATGAGATCTTCAAGGCTCATCTCCTTCCGTTTGTGCTTCAAATAATTTTTGAAATCTTACTAGCCCGAAGGCAGTTTCTCAATCATAGCCGCCACTTGGAATGATTCACTAAGTATCATTCCCTCAGTAGAGATGTCACTCAGAATTAATTGTAATTCTTGAACTTGACTTATGACAAATTTAGAATCCACCATCTTGTAATCCAAGAATTTGGCAACCACAAATTTCTTGGTGCCAGCGTCCTCAGTCATGTATTTCTTCTCTAAGGACTCCCATAACTGTATTACAATAAACATTTTATAGAGAATTCACTAAACAGTTAAGAATATAATTTCAACATAAGAAGTCTCCATGCTTCCAAGCCTCCAATGCACCGAACGTCATGACATCGTGCTCATCTACACTAATTACCGGGCACACCTCCAATAAATATTTTGTCAGATTTAGCATGGTCAAATAAAAGAACATCTTTTGCTGCCACTTTTTAAAGCCCACTCCGGTGAATTTCTCCAGTTTCTCATTAGCTGTAACTGGAGATGTTGTCATCACAATAGGCAAGGTTCGTTGAGCTACCCCTTCAGAAATGGAGCCAAAAGCCATTTGGCCTATACTATTCTAAAAAACGTCTCGAGCATACCAGTCATATGACTTGTACCCGCACCACCAAAATTGGTGTTAGCCCAAGGGCCCGTAGCATTGGCTACTACAAATTCAGACCCTAAGGGCTGAACATCTTTCATAGCAACAGTCAAATCGACTATAGGAACGTCTCTTGAAACATTATGGACATTGAAGGGCACTTGATTATTTTCAGCCATCTCAATAATGTGACAAGAACAACAAACAGTGAGTGATCTAATAGCCCTAAGGTTGTTAGAATATAATCTAGAGAAAGCACACTATTTGTTGTAATTAAAATATCGATGCAATGGAGGTGAGGTACGGATATCCAAATCTTCTTATAAGGTGATTAGTTCCTGCCAATGGTGCTCTACAGATTCATGAACTATACCTCCCAAGAAACAACATCTTGAACTTGTTTGGATTAGCACTATGCAAACAGGAGTCAGTCGAACCGTTCAATTGAACTAGCATACTCAGAAAAATTGGAAGAGTAAAAAATATATCAAAGCTCTTAGGGGTGAGCGGTTCCAGGTTCCGGTTCGGTTCCATCTGGAACCTGGAACCTACTCTCGGGTACAGGTTCCTAATTTTTGGAACCTGGAACCTACCCGTCAGAACCGAGAACCTGGAACCTACCCTGTCACAGGTTCCAGGGCGGTTCCAGGTTCCAATAAGTTCCAACAGGTTCTTTTTTTTGTTTTTTTGTTATTTTCATATATACTGTAACGTACACGCCCTTACCAAATATATATATATATATATATATATATATATATAACGTACACGCATACTATACGGTAACTTCTCACATCTTAGCAAACATATCAATGCCAATTGTCAAGAATTTGGACATACATAATCAAAACTAATAAGAAGTTTCCAAAGAGGAAAGGAGATGCTTGATTAACTATAATTATCGTGCCCACATATGTCAATATATGTGCACTAAAGCTTAAATCGTCACATTTGCCATATGTCATATGCCTTATCAGTTGAGTCAAACGAAAATAATAAAGCAAAATATACTAAAAAGATGAAAAACCTGCAACATTTCCTTGTGATTCCTTTGGCACAGCAAAACCTTGCAAAGACATGAATGAAAATCAGTCAAAATCCTAAGTGAAGACACAGAAAAAAAAAATCAATATCGATAATACTCCATGAAGCATGTCATTTTGCCCATCTAAAGGCTCCTAAATTCTTTGACAACATAGTTCAAAAATTCAATGTACATAAGAGAAGCTTGCATCAAGATTACGACAAATAAAGTTGCTCATCAATAAACTTATGCACAGTTAAAAGTAGCATAAAGCGAAGTAGCATAAAGACAACAAAAAACCTTGCTTGACTTCTCAACCGTTGGAACTTGGACCCATTGCAAATGCGACACCACCAACTTTATTTATCAACGATAATCTCCACATTAAGACCAACCATATCTGAAAAAAAAGAGGAAGAGATTAAATAAAATATTCACTTACCAGATATTTAAAAAGAATTACAATATATAAAGATATAAACATTACTTACCCAATTCAAATTGTTCTGCGTTTGCAATACACTCTTCAACATCAGGCGGTACACGTGCGGCTCTCAACCAATCTTGAGTGCAAATCAAAGCTTCCACTACCTTTTGGAGTTAAAGAACTCCGAAATCTATCAAGCACACGACCTGATGTACTAAAAGTTGATTCTGAAGCAACGGTAGTTACAGGAATTGATAAAATATCTCGAGCCATCAAGGAAAAGATCTTATATTTTGAGCCATTAGTCTTCCACCACATCAAAATGTCAAGACTAAGATCCTTTTCATTTTTTTCTTCAAGATACTCATCAAGCTCGGACTTGTTGTCATCATGCCCTTTTTCATTAGAGTATAAAAACATTTTCTTCCAAGCTTGGGCATTATGCTTATTTATTCCTTCACTACCACTCGTATCGGTATTGGAATTGGAACTACTACTACTTACACCCAAATTATGGCCACCAAAATCTTGATCACTTGAAATAAGAGAAGATTGCTTA
Source organism: Eucalyptus erythrocorys (assembly GCA_014182555.1). Classification (NCBI taxonomy): domain Eukaryota; kingdom Viridiplantae; phylum Streptophyta; class Magnoliopsida; order Myrtales; family Myrtaceae; genus Eucalyptus; species Eucalyptus erythrocorys. The sequence goes on along the minus strand of CM024597.1, from coordinate 14,840,677 downwards.
TAAAATTCATACAAATGCTCCAATGTATCCTTTACCTGGTAATGCATCTCTTTAATTTTCAAATCATCATCATAAATTTGTCCATACAAGAAACTCACATAATTTAACTTGGCTCTAGGATCTAACACAACCGCAATCAACACCATCATATTCACTTTATCCAAGCTTCCATAATATTTGTCAAATTTTTCTTTCATTTTCACACCCATTGCTTGAAGCTTAGGATCCGAAGCATTGATCGCATCTTTCAAATTTCTGTACAAAAGAGCTATCCCTTCAAAATAATCATTTGAAGTAACATATGAAGTCCCAGACATCTGATTGGTGGCATTATAGAACATTTTGAGAAAGTCCGAAAGAATAATAGCATTTTCCCAATCATCTTCACTAGGAGTTTCATAATTAAGCTCACTTACAAAAGATGGATCGTGATCTTCCATCCTTTTGAAAGCTTTTCTGAACTTCATGGCGGTGTCTAACATGAGGTAAGTGGAGTTCCATCTAGTGGCGACATCAAGAACTACCGAACCCTTATTAGTGATCTTTTCTTTCTCAATGCAAGATTGAAATCTTTGGGCTCTTGCGGAAGAATTCCTTACATATCTAACCGCATTTCGGATACGTGCAATGGAGTCACGTACCATAGTCAAGCCATGTCTCACATTCAAATTTAATATATGAGCTGTACACCTCATGTGCAAAACACTACCATCTAATATCAACGACTTTTGTTTCGAAAGTTTTTCCCTCAAATAGCTAACTGTAACATCATTCGAGCTAGCATTATCCACGGTAATTGTAGACAACTTTTTCTATTCCCCACTCCTCAATGCATTCCTCCACCATTTTCCCAATCTCCTTACCCCTGTGACTATGCATCACCACAAAGTTGATGATTCTTTTATGCAACTTCCAATTTTCATCAATAAAATGTGCAGTGAGACACAAATAATTGATATTTTGATTGGAAGTCCATGTATCAGTTGTGAGTGCGATCCTAGAATCAATCTTTCGCAAATAATCCTTCAAAGAAGTTCTTTCACATAAATACAACTTCATGCAATCTTTTGCCGCTGTGAAACGTGATATGTGTTTGAAGAGAGGTTGTAACTCACTAACATATTCACGAAACCCAACACGCTCAACCAATGAAAAAGGTTGCTCATCAAGGATGATGAACTGGGAAAGCATGAGCCTACAACGTTCTTGATTAAATGACCATGTTGATAAGACGCTACCAGTACTAGAACCTTCTCCTGTCTTGCTAGCCATTTTGGCACTCCGTGGTACAAAGAATTTCTGCCTCTTATCTACATTACGAGGATACCTCTTGCATGTGGTCAAATGCTTCCTCATTGCGAAGTACCATTAGCAACACGGTACTTAAGCATTGACCCACAATGAATGCACTTCACTTGATATATTTTTCCATCCTTATCACTAATTTTCGAATAATGATTCCAGCATTCGGATGTATGTTTCTTATCATGTGTAAGAGGAGAACCGGGTACCTCATTTGTGGCACTCAAGGTAGGGGGTGCATCTTCTTCAATTTCATCGTTGGAAAACTCCAATTCCGTAATCGGAGTCATCTTCTCACGTCCCTCCACCTCCATTGATATGTTGCTGTTATCTTGATACATTAATTTCGCACTGCACAACAATAATAGAATATTAATTTAGGCGCATCCAGAATTTAAACTCCAAAAACAATGAAAATGACACCAAAGAACTATATGTCTATAATCAGATGGAACAACTTAAGCCAAAAGCAGCACTAGGTAGCATGCTGTCCCAAAAAGATTTGCTTGAACTAGGCAGCATCCTTACTTGAAAAAGAATTACACATCCAAGCCTTGACTAGAAATGACACAAGGAAATTGTAGATAGGTTGCATATCGTCCACAAAAGGGATGCCAAAGAGAACAACTCGAGAGCTGCTTTAGAATTGGGATAGTGATTTCGTGAATGCCAGGGACTTGTATCTTTTTAACTAGCTTTTGTCATTACAACGCCCGGGTAAGACGAAGAAAAGCTTGAGAAGATCGGAGCAAATAACTAGAGTACAACAATTTATCTCAAATCCCTTAGAACAATGATTTCTGAACAATCAATGTCTATTCTATAGACCATAGTCCGCAAATAATTGATCAAATGACGGATAAGATTTCATAAGCCTGTTCAACAAAGTAAAATCGCGTCGCCAAAACAAAGCTGAAAAACCACCCTTCTGGACATCAAGCACCTAAACCTTCCATCGAACATGAGTTATTCCACACGAGAAACAAGCAAGCTACAAAGCCCCTTCCCTTAGCTCCAAGCAACAGAGTTTGCCTTTCTTTCCTATTGAATTTCACAAGGGCAGGCAGTCTCTCATGCCCTCTAATGAACCCATAATCCTTTCAGTCCTCCTATTTAATATACCTATCAAAATAAGAATCACAATATATTTTTTCCCTTTTTTTCTTCGGTAAGGGAGAATCACAAGATATTCTCACCCAAATCATTTAATAAAAAGGGCCAGAGGAAGGAGAAATTTTTAACTAACGTCCGGAGGCGGTGGGTCGCGACTTGCGAGCGGCATCAGGAGGCGGTGGGTCGCGAGCGGCGTCAGAGACGATGGGTCGCGCGGCAGCTAACTCGCGTCGGGGATGGTGGCGCGCGGGCAGAGGGGAGGCGGCCCGGAGTTGCAGTTGGTTCGCGGCCGAAGGGGTTGCAAGTGGAGTGGCGATGCGGCGAACGACGGGCTAAGGCGCTGTAGAATAGATGCGGCGACGATCGAGGGATGGCGTCGCCGGAAGGGGTTCGAGGTTGGCGGTGCTGCGGGTTTGCAGGAGTCTCGGCGGCGCGGCGAGGGGCACGGCTTCTGGCGAGATTGAGCAGAAGAGGCGCGGGCCGACGGAACAGAAGCAGCAGCGTCGACACTCGCGGACGATGGAGGTGCAGCGCGGAGGCGGACTGCTGCGAAGGCAACGGAGGCTCGGCTGCAAGTCGCAGAACCAGAACGAAAGAGAGGCGAGCGAGAGAGAGAGACGAGTCGAGGGAGGGGGGGTTTTTTGGAACCCTAATTTTAAGTTCAACGGTTCCGCGACCGATTCGAACCGGTTCCGGTTCCGGTTCCGGTTCCGCGACCGGAACCGGGATCGCCGATTCCCGGAAAAATGGAACCGGGAACCTGAACCAGTCCTTTAAGAACCGGGAACCGAACTCCCCGGTTCCCGGTTCTACCCGAGAACCGTGCTCACCCCTAAAAGCTCTTTTGGAATTGAGTTGGAAAAGCAAAAACTGTTATGAAGCTCTATGCTTCTATCTATTTATAGAGCTTTTTAGTTTATGTACAGAAGAGATACATGAATTAAATAGACGCATGTATCCATGAAATTCATAAATCAAGAGATACGTGAATTCAAGAAATTCATGAATCTAGAGACATGTGAATTCAAGAGATTTGTGAACTCGATAAATACATGAACTAAAAGATACATGAATCTAGCAAATTTATAAATTCAATAGATATGTGAACAGAAAAATTTAGGAAATTCATGAATTCAATAGATACATAAACAAAAAAGAGGTATATTAATTTATTGGCTTTTGTTAATCCTTTAACCATAATTATAACAAATTGAAAATTGTATAAGCGGTTGAACCACACTTGTGTAATGATAATTTTACACTGCTAGGGTACAAATAACTATCCGTCTAATTAAGTATAAAATGTAATAAGCAATGTGTATATATATATATATATATTAGTGTAAAATTTCTAGAAAAGAGTTGCACATGTAAGGAAGAGAAATGTATTAAACATTGCGTAGGTGGGACAGCCACCAAGAGGCCGTCGATAGCGAATGTATTAACTTTTCTTTTTTTCTAATGTTATGCTCCCATCAATTCACAATCCACGGTATATGTTTACATAAGCAATATTTACTTTATGACACACTCTGATTTCTTATGATAGTCAAGTCAGTTAAATTTGATAAAACTTTGTACCTTGGGGACTTGATGAGACATATTGTATAAGTGGAAGAATTTGATTAAACAAATAGAAAGTATAATAATTTGGACTTTGTACCTTAGGGACTTGATTAAACATATCGTATAAGTAGAAGAATTTGATTAAACAAATTGAAAGTATACCAAGTACAAGGATGTAAAGTGGAGTGAAATGAGAGAGAGCCTTCGCAAAGCACGTGCGCAAGCCACCTTGGGTTTAGCTTTTTGATGGGACATTCAGACTGAGATAATGGGCCAAGGCCGAATAAGCTAATTTAATTGGATTCACGTGCATATAATTATCTCGGGATTGCAAGTCTTCTGGGCCTTCTGTTCAGCTTTTTCCATGAGACATTTAGATTGGGGCAATGGGCCAATGTCGAATAAACCAAGTCTATTTGATCCGCGTGCATTGAATCATCTGCGTGGTCGAAGTCTCCTATATACAACAAGGTCAACCGTTTTTGTTTCTAGACTTTTATTTTCTTAGGAGGTCGGGAATTTAGTCATCTTCTTAGGTCCCAAGAACCGAGATTTGCTGCACATAATACTTGTGTTTCTGAGCCAGTCAAAAGTGTAATTACTGGCTCGGTTTAATGCCGGTATGGCCATGTGTATGCCCATTGATTTCGCACGTTACTTAATTTTTGGAGAATCTCCACTTTCCGTTTCCGCACCAACCCACACGAGCACTATCTCCATTTGTTTTACCTTTTAACTTTTGCAGCTTTCTTTCACATGCACTAGAGCACTCACCCCACTTCTTGTAAGCATGGGTCAAGCCCATTATGGGTGGCCCAAGCAAAAAAAATTTAGCCAACTTCTCTCACTCGCACATGATGAGTTCGATGCAAGTCTTTGACTTATGAGTACACTTGCGTTAAGCTTACATACAAGCCACAATGAACGATTTCGAATCCTAGACTGAAATTATTGAGTCAGTCCAAGCACCTATAGTCCCTTGCAAAAGCGTGCTTAACTCTTATCACATATTAATAATCAAATCATAACCACTTAAGATAGACATAATTATTCGACCAGTAAATATATGCACTAATGTAACCACAGATGTTCTTTTCTTGCTCAAATTTCTCCATCTCAACCAAGCTAATCTCCTAACATGTCCCATAGACCACTGCCTTTTCTATCGGAGGAAACATGCTACAGAATCAGTCAGTAGACCAGATCTTGAAGTACGGTCGAAAGTCTTGAGGGCACTGTAAGGGGTTTTCTTTATAACCCTTACGATCTCTATGCTCACCAATGGGTTTGGTCTTCCAGTGCAAGTTGCAGTCTTTCAGAAAAAAGCAATTCGCCGCTATATTATCGCAATATATCTTCACTGGGTCTTTTGAATAGAAAATAAATAAATTAAATCGGCCAAAGAAGATAAAATGGTGAAAGGAAAAAAGGTTAATTACCCGCTTTCCATTAAAAAAAAAAAAAAAAAAAAACTCGGCCAGATTCCTAAATTAGTGCAATAACCAACCTCATCTTAACGAACCACTGGGATTCGCCCCAGTGGCCACCCTTCTAACATGGAAGGGGGAGATGAGGGGTTCAAACCCCCACCTTTTCAGGGAGGGATCGGGTGGGGACGCGCAAGTTTCAGGAGTGGGTTTCGACTCCCACGCCCTGCAAGAGGCAGGACAAAAGTCTGAGAGTGAGTGTAGAATAGGTATAGAATAGGACTGACCAAAAAAAAAAAAAACCTCATCTTACCGACCCCCCAAAAAAAAAGAACAAAAAAGAAAAAACCTCATCTTCGTCTTTTTCATTTCTGATTTTCGGATACATGTTTCTTCAGTTATGAAAACTGGCAAAATGCCTGTTTCGTGTTTGCTTTTTAGGAAAAAAATTCGTATTTCACTTGGAAAAACAAAACCGACGTCTTAATTTTTTTTCTCCATCTAATTAGGGTTACTAATTTCGTTTTTAGAGCATCACGACGTTGCAATATAAAATAAGTTACCTGGGTATGTCATACCCCACATGACGTGAGAGCACGCCTTAATGTCTTTCTTGTATTCATAAGTTTCTTACAAAAATCAATCTCCTCCTTATGGTCAATCCACATGACTCACGATCCTGTCGACGATAGTGGTCGGAAAGTGAGATTGTCCACTTCGTACGTCTTTTGGATTCGCACACAACAAACGTGGGTCAATATATTGAAGGTTGCCTTCGTTGATTCATTGGCGTTAAACCCTGAAGTCCAAGTCCAACGTGGTATTATGCCTTCTTCTTTTTTTTATACGGGTTTTCAAATGAGGACCACGGGTATGTATTTTAGACCTTTCCTTTTCTTTTCTCCCAAAAGAATGACTAAAGACGATAAAAGGTGCTCTCGCACGACAATATGTAGGACCATTCATTTCCCAGGCAACTTGGACTAGTCGAAGCAGACGCTCTTCATGCGTTTTTCATGTTTGTAAATAGATGGTGATGAGGACGACATAGCGTTTCCTTTTAAAGTGGTACTTTTATTGCCTTTAAAACTTTGCATTAAGGCAGAACGCCTTTTAGTCAAAGAGGTTTCCTTAAAAGCAAATAGTGTTTGTTACGAGTGAAACACTCGTTATACAGCAACTTTAAAAAAATAACGAAAAAGGTTACGAACTGCTGATTTGGAGATTCCGGCAAAACGAGCACCACCCTAGACCACCGGAAGTAGAGGTCGCAGGACCCTTAGCGAGGTGGTCGTGGAGTGGCGTGATGGCCGGTGACGCCCACCTAAGGTCATGCGACACTAACAAGCATGCCTGGTTCACAGGGCTCGGGTAGGTGGTCATGGAGATCATGCGAACCTCGCTTGGGACGACATGTGAAACCCAATAAGATCTGTCCTGCTAGGCTCATGTGTCACTTGCTTGAGGATGCACAACCTAGGCAAGATGGCACCTAGTTGGGCACCCCAAGGTAGACTCAGCAAAGCGTGGCCGCGATGGTTTGTTTCGGACATTTCAAAGAAAATTTTAGATCAAAGGTTCTTGAAATTGGGTTGTCAAAACACAGTTTTGGCTCAAGGTCCCTTTGAGCAGAGCCTTCAAAAATGCACCTTTTATCCCTTGAAACAATGGGAAGAAGAATTCGGAAAGCTATATCGTTCCGACTTGAATCAAATTCATGATCCACTAATATGTCTGTAAACATATCCGCGTTATTTTTTATTGATTAGAGTTCATTGAAACGTATTTAGAGGCTATCGTTTCAAACTAACCAAAGACTAGTAAACTCTTAAATTTGATAGTTTAATTCAAAAATAGAGTCGTAAGTCACTTTACAATGACTAATAATTTAATCTTTCATTTATTAAGAACAAAAATAAAAGATAACGTCATATTTCTCCAACAAACCGTAAGAGAAACTACTGTTTGATTAACAGGAGCTTTGGTAAAAAAAAAAAGAAAAAAGGATAATGCTGAAAATGCAGAGAAATAGAAATAATGATGTCTTGGGATGAAAAGTGTACAAATTCTAAAACAGAAGAGAATAATTAATCTGAAGTACAATGATTGTCCAATATACAATTATATTCTCATGACCCACTTCATTGAATTGAAAATTTCAGTGACCTTATTCGTCAAAGAACACATGACACTAAACCATAATACTCAATTATATTCTCATGACCCACTTTATTGAATTGAAAATTTTAATGACCTTGTTCATCAAAGAATACACGATTCTAAACCATCACATTGACGGAGAATTTTAATATGTTGCCTATAACATCTGATGTCATGGATTAAATATGACCCAAGCCAAAATTTCTTTATAAACGAAATGGCGAATCATTCGTTTGATAACAAGAGAAATCAAGTCTGTATAGTACGCCTACTTTCTATGCACAATTTCTATATGCAATGGTTGAATGAGATTGTAAATGTGAATTTTTTTCTATTTTTTTTTTTTTTTTTTTTTTACAATGAGGCTTTTAACTGTGCAGGTTGGCAATTGGAAAAATAGTTTTTTATTTGGTCGGTGATTGGAGAGTTTAAAAAATTCGTGATGAATAGAAAAGACCACGTTATTGTAACCAGACTCCTGTCCACACGTCTCTATCGCTCTCCATTATACACTCTAGGGTCTTAGTCTGCTTTTTTCCTCAATGTTGGGTACTTTTCGAGTACCGACGGGCTCATGTTTAGAACGAGGAGAAAAACCATAGGAAGCCTGAGATTTGAAATTGCGAAGGTGGCAACTTTATGTGGCGATCACAGGTGAAGAAATTAAATGGAGATAAAAGACCATCATCACGAAATAGATTTTATGTCTTTTGAATATGCACAGATGAATTGTGTCAAGAATTTTATATCGTAAAGTTGGTGTGTTGCGAAAATATTACTATATTTATATTATCCCATCACTTATTTACTTAAATTTTTGAATGAAAATAGATTTGAATTCCTACTTCACATTATCAATGTCATTAGCTTCATCCCCTTGACTCAAATTGTTCACTTAAATATTGAGAATGACCTAATGGTTTTCTTTTCAAAGCAATGATTTGAGTTCTTTAGCGGGGTTAGTAAACATCTTTCACTTGTTTTGTCAAGGTAATAATTGGGATAATTATTCAAAAAGTCTTAAGTCTATTATATGATAGCTCATTCAATTTTAAACATTTCAGTTTGTTCAATGCAATCTTAAACCTTTTAATGATTTTTCAATATAATTCTTTTGGTTAATTTAAACTAAAAAACAATAACATGATCATCAACCATTTTAGAGGGGGTTCCACTGGCATTGATATGGATGATTTTCGCAATTTTTTAAATTTTTTTGTCTATCTTTTCTTTTATTTATTTTTCCCAGTATTCATCTTCTCGATAGCGCATGCAGGGATCATGCCTCAAGAATGGTTGCCGCATCGGCCATAGGTGAGGGCTTGCACATCCTTGTCAGCCACTAAGTGACGGTCGCTCACTAGCCATGAGGGCCCCAAGGCCTCTCCAAACGTGAGGGTGGCAAAGAACTCCTCGAGATATAAGTAAGGGTTGCAACCCTCTCGCCAGGTGAGGGCTTTGTCACCCTTGCATGTGGCCGGTGATCATTGGCCATCATTGAGGCCCCAGCAACCCCTGCCAACCCTTTTGGGAAATATAAAAATTTACAAAATTAATTAAAAAAAATTGCAAAAGTCATCCACATCAGTACTAGCTAGCTATCTTGCTAGTCGTGCCTCATAAGATGGTCGTTAGTCATATCAACGATCTAGGCTTAAATAGGCTAGAAGAACTATATTGAAAGATCTTCAAAATGTTTATGTCTAAATTAGTTAAATTGAAAAGTTCCGTACTAAATTGGCTACTATACAATGATTTCAAGACTTTTTAATTGAAATCTTACTATGCCCAAATGAATTCTATTGCCCAGGGATTGAGGGTAAAGATGTTTTTTCAATGCTTGGGATGAGCAGGTTTAAAAAGGTTTATTTACAAGTAAAATACATAGTTCCTTCACTAATCCATTAATCTTAGTCATAGTAATAATAAAGACTGTAAACCTCTACTCTACGGGATTTCATGCGATACAAGATATGATTATTCTCTCTTAAAAAGCTTGTCGGGAAAAGCGTGCGAAAAGTCTCTGATGATTCCATAATGGGAAAATCTAAGAAAGAGTCAAAAAGATAAGTTTGTCGGCACATCTAATTGGACTTGTTTTCATTTAAAAATTTACGTAAGTAAAGGTCAATTTGTTATTGTCAATTGTTCTATCTTACTACAAAATTCTGAGGTGACACTCTTGCTTATGTCACGCCTAACATGTGCGCTATGGAGGACCTAAGTCTCAACTGTTGGCCGAACTTGTCGACTAAATGATTGGAGGTGGACATGTGGTATAAAGAAAAGCCAGTGGAATACGGCCAGCGTAATGAGACGCCTTTAGAATCCAAGTGCATTTTGATCTTGCCACGAGTCCCTAGGCTATCCTAATGATTGTTTACAGTGTGAATCTTCTCCAAAAAATTATTAGTTGCCGTCCAAGTTTACGGAGATTCTCAATTTATTTCCACTTTACTCTTATTTTTATTTTCATAAATGCATTAAAAAACTTAACAGCCAAGTACAATTCAGTTTATCAACCGAAAAAGAAAAAAGATACTATTAATTTCTTTTTAAAGTTTGTTAAATAAGTGTAATAAAAATTTAAAATTTTGAGGATCGCTATCTCACTCAAATCAAGTCTTAAAACTTCATAAATTAATACAATCAAGTCCCAAAATCAGTAAAGTTGCGAGTGAGCACCCTCACTCTTCCAAAATTTTGAAAAATTTAGAGTGAGGGTGCTCACTTTTAAATTTTCAAAATTTATGCAACTTACATCCATTGTATTTCTACAACTACTTCATATTTTCCGGTTCTCCTACTTAGATTAACTTCCTCCTCATCAACAAATATTTTTCTTTTTATTCTGAATTATTCTAATAATGCAAACATCATTATGGCTAGTTTGCAAGGTAAATTAAATGGATGCCGCATTCAAAACGGGACATTGAGTTTAGGTGATTGGACATGAAAAATCACTCGAATTATTGACTTTTTCGTTAAATTATCCTTGTTTTCTTGTAACAATTTTTTGTGTCTCCCTGCGTCCCTCTTAGGTAAAAGAATGCTCTCGGGGAGGGCACTTCCAGCGGCAATAATAGTTGTTATCGCCAGCGCCATAATGGTGGCGGAAATGGGCGCAACTACCACTAGACAACCCCTAACCTCGACCCCATTTTGTCACTCGCCATTCCTCCTTTTTTGTTTTCTCTATTTTCTATATCTTCCTCTTGATTACCATAAAAATTTAGGACTAAGTACATTAGAAGTTCTATAATGTGTACAAAAAGTAAAATTGAATCCTAAAACTTTCAAAAAGTATAATTATATTCAAAAACTTGTCTAAAACTTATCATAAAAATGTAATTGATTCCTAAAATTTTCAAAATGTGCAATCAATAAAATGATTTGATTGGATCAATTTTAATAAGTTTTAGGACTTGATTACACTTTTTGAAAATTTTATAACTCAATTGCACTTTCGTTACAGGTTTTTGAACTTAATTACACTTTTTGAAAGTTTTCGAACTCAATTGTATTTTCGTGAAAAAATATAAGACTTTTAATATATGTATCCCAAAAATTTATTATACAATTAGTGTGAGGGGATATTGCAACAAGTTTTCAAAGGTCAAGAGGGATAAAGAAATCTGAAACATAAACAATTTTAAAAACTCAGAGGCAAACTATAATTCTTCAGAATTATCATATCAATTTTTCCTCAATGGTTGACTCTATTTAGAGCCGTATAATCGATCTAGTTCTACCCGAGAACCAAATTGAACCACCCTAAAAACTGGTTCATTTCCTTCTTTTGCCTGAAGAACCATCCGGGAATTGAATTGAATTTGAAACCAGTATGATAAAACCTATAAACTCTAGTTTTTCTTTTGGCATCTTTTTCTCTATCTCTCTCTTTTTCTTTGGTTTCTTCAACCTTATTCAAACACTCCACGACTCTCTCTCTCTCTCTCTCTCTCTCTCTCTCTCTCTCTCTCGCAGGCACGAGGGGGAGCACGACTCACCCTACTCACTCGCCACTCGCTTCACTCGATCCTAACTTACTTTTGCTCACTTGCCCTCATTCATTTTTTATTTTGAACCATTTTGTTACTCATACTATTTTGTTGTAAAAAAAAGGAACAAAAGAAAAGTTCTCGGATAGACCTTGAAACCGGACCCAAAAAATATGGTAGGTTCCACGGTCAATTCTAGGGAAAATAAGGTACATTCCGAGTTTCTAAAAATTGAGAATTGGTTCTAATAGGATAAGTTTCAAGTTCTACATTCATAACCAACCCATCCTGAAACCGATCACCTTTGACTCTAGCCCTAATATTTCATTTTATTATTTTTATCCCTAAAAAAGTGCCTGAAGCATGAAAAATTGTGCCAAATTCTAAGCCAAATTCCACAACTTTCGCTGAAAATTAAGTTTCCTATTTTCTTGGGAATATGATACTAGATGCACTATAAATTTCTTACAACGCTCATTTTGATATCAAAATTTTTTGCTATATCACTTCAATATCACTACTTAAGTACCAATTTCAATTTTTGTCCTCAAAAAATCGATGCAGCAATTGTTGTATTAGTTTTTCTAACTTATGTGGCTTACTAGAGTGCCCAGTTAGCAGCAATAGTCTCAAATGATGTCATTTACGTTTTTGCCCCAAATGTAAACCCTAATTTAGATAAATTAAGCCACATCCCCAAATTTTGCAAACCATATATAAAACAAGAATTGATGAAGCCAAGGACAATTGACCGAGTATAGAAGAACTACCTGAAACGATCGAGGAATGAAACTCGAAAAAGAGAGTCTCTAAAGCAACTTTGACGATTGGATTTAACAAAGTGAAGTAATGGCAGCCATAGCATGAGCTCTTCAACGATGGCATCTGAAATTAGGGGCAAACAGAGGTCGGCTCGGCATGGCTATGAGCACAGCGGAAAGCATTGGTGGTGGGGATTTTTTGGCGACTTGAGGACAATGGAGAAGACCTAAGATGAAGAAAACTTTGAACGGAGAGATACTTGCTCCTCGTCTTAGTCTCTCTCGGTGCACTCTAATTTGTAACCTTCAGAGTGCTCTTCATCGATGGCGTCGAAATCAAGGCTAGGATTAGTGATTGACACGCCTATAGGAACTTTGATGTTTGTCGGCATCTAAATCAAGCACCAAAGGAGCTTTGAGCCCGTTTAATCACTTCGTAATTCTCGGCTACAAAAACAAGGGTAAAAGAACCCTTGAAGTGCCATAACTTTGCACGAATGAATACTTAAGTGCCATAACTTACGAAAGGCACACTTAAGTGCTACATTTTAAGAAAAGTGAGACACCCGAGTGCCATCTCCGGTGAAGCTAGCCGAAAATCATACGTGACATTAAAATATTAATATTTCTCGACGACGTGTCTTGCCGGAGAGCTGAGTCAGCTCGAATTCACCCCAAACGATGTCGTTTCGGGTGTTGGCCCAAAATAGAGACCTTAAATCAGCGAAAACGTCGTCATCTCCTCATTTGCCCTAAATCTAAAACCCTAAATCGGATGAAATGCCATTGAAGCGCTGGAGCCCCAATCCCGCACCCTAATTAGATTTGCCCCAAATTTTACTGCCGAATATTGGAATTGGAGAGCAGGACGTTCAACAGTGGCTCAAATTTCTCTTGTCAAAGCGAAGGAGAAGGCGAGCGTTTCTGTTTTTGTGGATTACCAAGTCCAAGAAGAACATCGTGGACTCAATGGAATCCTGGAAGAAGATTCTATGGATGTGCCTAATATAGAGAAGGCTCGAATTGCAAATACTTCAAATGGGTCGATGCGAAATTCTTTCACCGAGCGACAAAGGTGATACTGGACCTACTTGATGGATGTCATCAACCTCCATCTACACTTATGGATGACTTGGACGATGTTGACTCAATGCAAACTCAAGCTTAAGCATTTTCTATTAACAATTTGAAGAATGAAGTTTCAAAGATGAAAATTGAACGGAAGTGTTACTAAGCATTTATTGTGTTGCTGTTTTTTTGTCTATCATACTTTATGATGAAATGTAAAGTACTGGAAGATGAGAATAAGTTTCTCCGACTGCCATAGTTGTGTTGAATGAAATGTAACTTATTTTTTTGGAAAATGAGAAGAAGTTTTGGGCTGTCATATGTATTATGTGCTACTTCTTTTGCTTGTGGGAAGGTCAAGGAAATGGAATGAATGAATGAATGGTTTCGACAAATACTATTTGTACTATGTTTTTGCTTATTCTCAAATATAAATCGGTGATGATGGAATGTATATTGGGTCGATATGTTGTGGTGAGTATTTTACTTGAATTGAATGTAAACCAGCAGCAAATGTGTAAACCAGCAGCTTTTACTTGAATTGAATGTAAACCAGTAGCAAATGTGTAAACCAGTAGCAAATATATAAACCAGCAGCTTCTCTGTTTTGCTGCAAACCACCATATACATAGAACAAACACGATAGATTACTCGAGTGCTATAAGTTGTATCTAGTGATCACTTAAGTGCCAGTCGGGATAAAAAAAGAGTCATCTAAGTGTCAAGTTATTAATAAAAGAATCACTTAAGTGCCACTTATAGTTAAAAGTGAACACTTAAGTGCTAGGTATTTTATGATCAGTTAAGTGCCTTTTTTTCTTTTTGTACATTTCACCAGCCATCGGCTACTACCAGCCACCACCACTGCCCACCACTGGCCACTATCGGCCTCCAGCCATCACCACCAGCCACACCAAGCATCCCAAGCATCCACTTGAGCTACCACCAGCCACCATTATGCTAGTGGTATGTTGCTGCATAAGTTGCTAGTGTAAGGTGTCTTACACCAGCTTGCAGCAGCATTACCTGGTGCAAGATGTGCATATTGCACACTTACATCTTGCACCAAGTGCAGCAAAAACCTCCAACTCAACCCACCACTACCAGGCTTCACCAGCCACCACCATCAGCCACACGAGCAACCCAGTCATCACCACATATCTACCACCAGAAGCAGTAGTAAGTAAAAGTAAAAACAAAATGAAAAAAAAAATGAAAAAGGCATGCCAAAAATGACAAGCAACAACCGCTCCATTAATATTGAAATGAAGTCTCACAAACTCTACTAACTCAATGACAAACTATTATAATAATTAAAAAAAAAAAAAAAACCACAGATGTTTACAAATGACTCCTCAGCCTCACAAACCATATCACATCCCATCATCAATCAATATGCACAATGCAACCTGTTTGTGCTCGTTTTGAAGGATCTCGCACTTGATTCATAATCCTTGCACTTTTTCTAACTGGATGTAAGACTTCATCTTCAACTGTGTTGGGATGCGTTGATTCCGATGGAGCTGCAATTGTCCTAGGCTAAACTGATTCAGAAGGAGTTGAAACTGTTGTAGGCTGAACTGAGTCAGATGGACCTACAACTGAGTTCTTCTTACTCTTCTTTCTTGTTGGCGTAGGCAATGTCTTCTTCTTTGTTGACGCAATCCTTGATTCTTGAGTTCGGTCTTGAGAGATAAGAACCTCTGAACTTCTCCCAGGCTTCAAAAAGAAAACTTTGCACTATAAATTAAATTAAATGCAACATATAAAACTTACATTAAGAATAACTATTCTAGATCACTTATCTGTATAAAGGCCATAACCATATTGTTTTAGCCTCTTCCCAAGAGCCCCTCTTGTTCGAAGGGGAGCGTCACGTTCAAGTACTTCTGATTGGTTGCCTCTTCTTCTCGCATGTGATTTCTTGGGCTTTTGTGGCTGTTCAGCTACAGTAGGGGCTTCTTTGGCCAATTCTTCAGCTAGGCTTCTTGTAGGTGGTTGTTGATTTGGCTTTCTTCTTCTAGTTGTTTTTCTAGTTAGGCCTTCAGCTTTAGTGACACTTTCGGTTGGCTTTGGTGGTAGCCCTTGTGATGACCCTTCTAGTGGCCTTTGTGATAACCTTGGTGATGGATCTTGTTGTGGCCCTTCAGTTGGGCCCTCTATTGGCAACTGAGCTCTAACTTGCCTTCTTCAAACCTTAAAAAAAAGGCAAAGGACATCATAAATATAACATCAGGCCATATTATAACGTAAATGAAAAGTAAACTCAAATCATTAAACTTACCGGGTATTTTTTTCTCTGTTGCTGCTAAAGAACAGTCGACTTAACTGGTCCTCCACTTGCTTCAGCCAATCCTGCAGTTGGCTATCTTCCACCTTGCCTTCTTTGAACAAGCCCTTCAGTTTCAGGTATAGCAAGGGCTTCGGTCAATTCTTCACGTGTCACGGTGACCTGACAAAGACAAAAACATTACATACATGTCACTTATATCTACGTACATATTCATAACAAACCATAAAGTAACATAAACACAATTGTCATGACTTACTGGGTTTATTGTCGTCGACTGAAGAGCAGTCGACTCGCTTCGCCTTTCTATTTCTCCTTCTCCAACTGTCCCTTCACTAGGCCCTTTGGCTGGCCTCAATTGGTCCTGCTGCTTCTTTAATTGACAACTCTTAATATTGTGCCTTGCTATGTGGCAAAAAGAGCACTTTATTAGTACATCTGTCCTATTCATCCTACGGTGACATGAGTCCTCTCCCTCCGTCATTTTTCGTTTTCACTTTGGTCTTCCCATTCTCTTCTTTAGTGGCAAAGGTTGAGGTGCTTTGCGATCTGTTGGCTCCCAGAACTTGCTACTTCTAATTAGCTGCAACATGAATTGATACGAAACAAGATATTACGGCATGTGCACAAGGAATTCTACTTAGTTGCCATGCTCTACATGAACACTTCCTCGTACCTAAATTGACAACATACTTGTCGGAACCTTTCATGATCTCATATGCTTCATTCCCATTTCAAATGGGATGACAATACCTATTTGCAGCCAAATTGTCATCTAATTTCTTAGCAATTCTAGGACCACATTGCTTAGTCCACTTGGCAGTCTCATCTCTTTGTCTGTTGTCGCGACCAAATTTTCGGGGTGTGAACCACCTAGGGTTTGGCTAATGGATTGTTAAGCCTAGACTTAAATCGGGCTCTCCCAAGCCCATACCAATTCGCGACTTAGGTTCAAGTTCTTAACATGCAATTGATTTTCAATTAGGAGTCGCCACTAATCTATTTTTGGTGGGTCGATTAGAAACCCAAGTAAAGTAATGGGAGACTTACTTTACTCCGCGAACCGAGAGATTCTAGATACGGGGACTTGGTTACGCTAGATTTATCTAACGCCCTTTCGGTACCTTTTCTTTTTATTTTTGAAAAAATGTTTGGCAGGCAGCTTGAATCGATTTAAATTTATCTCCCTAACATGTGAGGTGATCATGCGGGTGCGCAAACCACCAATTTAACATCCAAGTAAAGCAGTAAATAAATTGCAGGACTTACCTCATAGCAACGAAAGCATCTGCATTGTTAGATCAGAATTCACATCATCAACCCTAGATATGATTTCTAATTAACACGCAATTTTTGTTTTCATTTTGTTTAATGGGAACTTAATCTATATGCAATGCATACTAATAATCTAATATGACATGGCAAAATGATCTAAACTATATGACATGAATAGGTTAAATCATAAAGAAATTAAATGCAATCTAAATGATCGAATTCTATTGACGCGTAATTTCTAATTAAATGGGCCTAAAAACTAAATGACATGCATTTGATGTTTCTATTCCTAAATGACATGTTCATGACACTTTTTTTGGTAATGAACTTCCTACAATTCATGACACTTTTTATTTTTTTTTCTTTTTCCTAAAAATTGCAATTTATCCCAAAAATGGAAATAACTTATCCTAAGACATTTTTGGATTCTTTTTTCATGAAATTTGAAATTAGAAAAATGTGAAAATTATCTAGCTAGATTAAGATTCTATTTAATTTATATTAAGGATTAGGTCATGCTGAACCCTAATTTAAACCAAGATATTATCTTAACTTAGCAATCCCTAACCTAAGGTGCAGTCTATCTAAGTCAATCTAAACTTAAAATGAAATATGCAATTTTATTCCAATGTGCAGTGACGTGCAAATGACGCCCTAATTCTATATGCATGATATTTTTGTTATTTTTTATTAATTTCAAAATTAAAATTTAACATGCAAATCAAATAAAACTAACATTCTATATGTTTTCTTTTGTTTTCTTTTTCATGATTCAAAAATAAAATTCGTATTCTAAATATGCATGACAAACCTAATCCTAATTCAACAAATTTTTTTTTTTTTTTTTTCGAAATTACAATTCCTAATAATTAAACATGCAACCTAAATTAATTGATTTTTTTATTTTTTTTTTAAATTCATGATAACTAGAATTAGCCTAAACATGCAAATAATCCTAAACAAGCAACATCCCAACTTAGACAAATTTCAATATAAATAAAGCAATCAAGACCATCCAAAATTACCCAAAAATATCACACATCTTTCAGATCAAGGGACAATATTTCGCTAGTAAAATTGATAAATTGATCTTAAGCCTTAAAGATCAAAATATCAATTTTATTCCCGCTTGATTAATTATTTCATCTAAAGCCTTATAGACGAAATAAAAAATCGGGCGCGGTTGCGAATTAGGGGATAAATTGGAATTTCCAATCACGTATCAAAACCTAATCATACTAAAAAGAATACATAAAAATAAAATAACAATAAAACAATAAAAATAAGTAAATAAATAGAAGAAAAGCTACCTAATTTAAAATTTTCCCTTTTTGCTTTTTCTCTCTTTTTTTTTTTTAGGGCAAAATGACTGTCGGCAATGGGGAATTACTGGCGAGAGCTTCCGGCAATGGGGATCGACGGCGACGGACTCGGCAAGGGCATCGGGAGTGGCGCGACGGCGGCACGGCACCAAGGGGCTTCGAAATCAACACGGGGAGACAAGGGCAGCACTGACGGTGAGACTCGCAACAACGAGCTTACGATGTCTAACAAAAAGGCAAGTCCACTATGGGCGAAACACCGCACGTCAAGAGGCAATGGAATTTCTAGGATGATGGGGCGTCGATGTAGTAGACCACCGCCAAAAAAGATTGCAATAAACTAATCTTTGGTCTTTCAATGTTGACCAAGCAATCCCATTCAGAGAGAGATGAATTCCACCACCTTGACCAAAAACCAGAAACAAGTCACCGCCCTGCTTTTCCTTGCGCCTCACTCGACCCTTTTATTTCGATCAAGACCAAGCCGGCTCCTTGCTGAGCGTCTTCTCTTCTCCATTTCTCAAGCGTGTCGCTCGATTTTTTGTGGTGCCCCTTTGCCAAGTGATCCCAAGGGAAGACTTCCCCTTTTTGTTGACTTTGAAACACCAAAAAGAACCCACGAAACTGCAACAGAAAGGAGACCCTCTCACGATTTCTCTCTCTCGCCCAATTTTCTCTTTTTTCGGTCCCCCTCTTTTGACGGAAAAGAACCCCTTTTATAAGCCAAAAAAATTGTATCTCCGTGGTATATTCCATTGCCAATTTTGCTCGTGCAAAATACCATTGAATATATCGTTCCACCTCGCGCAATATTTTTTGCATATTCGACCAAAAATTCCCCTTTTGCGCAAAAATACATATCCCAATGTATATTGTCTAAAATCTTGACGGAATAAAATAAAACTTGCCTAAAATAAACTATATGCCATGTGATGATTTTTTATTATTTAGCAAAAACTAACCCAAAAATTTAGGTGTCAACATCTGTGTAGCCAAGTCATGACCAAAACCCGTATGTCTTCAAGCATCGAGATAATTGGTTTGCATCTGGCATCTATTATCCTTCCATTGAATGCTTCGCAGATGTTGTTGAATTCCTCGCTAAAGAATGCCCTACACCAATGCTTCGAGTCTGTTTAGCACAATGCATCATAACCATCCTTCGTCAATTGAAGTATCTCTTATTTGGCCATCCTAAAGTCAGCCATATTCGAGCTCTTTACTAGCTGCCAAAATCGCGATTGCAGCTTGTCCCCTTTATAGGTCTTTGCCCAATTTGCGTATATATACCGCGCACACATTCAATGTTCAGCATAAGGTAACAATTCAGCTATTGCTGGAACCAATCCCTACAATAATATTCAAAATATAAAAAATGTAAGCAAATGACATGTTGATATCAAAAAGCAAACAAGTGACCAAATTTTTTAAAAAGCAAACATTACCTTTTGTTGGTCGCTCATGAACGCCCACCCTGCCCCATTTGTTATCTCCAAATCAGTCATCAAATTTTTGAGGAACCAAGACCAAGTGTCCTTGTTCTCTACCTTCATAATAGCCCAAGCTAGGGGAAACATTTGGTTGTTTGCATCTCTTCCAATTGCGGCCAGCAATTCTCCCTAGCACAAGCCCTTCAAAAACACCCGTCCAATCCTATAATCTGTCTACACTCAAATAAAAATCCTCGTCCGCATGCATCAAAGCAAACATAGAATTTATCGAACTTCGGCCCAATATCAGGAAGTGGTCTCTCCACGACCTCTACATACACTCTACTTCCAGGATTTTGCAGCCTACACTCCCAAGCATAGTCCCAAACCTGTCCATATTCACCGCTGTACTGACCAATGAGTATCTTCATCACCTTTTGCTTCGATCTTTTACATTGATTCCTATATATATTGATGCCTACCTACTCCTTCACCAGCATCCTGAACTAGGTAGTATTCATCTGAGGCAACAGCTTAATCAATTCAAAAAAGTGGTTCGACAACCATGCACTTGTTACCCTTTTATTCTCAAAATTAATGAAACAAGTATGTTTCTCTTGGTAGGCTCTAATATGGAAAGATCCACTTCTCCTAACAAATGCGCCATAGATCTTCCATGGACAATTTTGTTGCAAACACCTAACTCTTACAAATGTCTTAGTGTTTCTAATGAAGTCAATGTTCCTCTGTTCAGCAATGGAATTCTTCAATATAGCTTCTCTAAATTGCTTCGCATCATGAAATTTCATGCTTACCGACAAAAGTAGGAGTGGCAATGGATGGATCATAAGAAGGAAACTTAATTTTCCTTTTCCTTCTATGCACAGGTCCTTCATCTTCTTCAAGCTCATCCTGGGAAGTAGCAATCTCGACGCTTTCTTCATAGTCAGTCTCCTCGCCAGCAGCACCAGTATCTACAGGGCCTTCGGGTCTGTTTGGAAATTCATCAGCTACCTACAAAGCTACAAACTTAGCTATCAAAAAATCTCTTCACTGTACTCTTGACTGTACAAGCTCCTCGTCGTCGTCATCACTTATAGAATTTTCAGTAGGCAACCCTTCATCATCATCATCATCATCAATTGATTCAGCTACTTCCCAATCAAATCCTTATATTGTGACATCACCTATGTCACAATCACTTTGGTGAACTGCATCTGCACTCCTCTCATGTCCATCATATCTATCCTGCCCTCCTTCGACCCTAACGTCAGTACTATCTTGAATACCATCTCCTTCTTGTCTTACTTCGGCGCTCTCTCCATCATCATCTTCATCCTCACTTTCACTATTGTACTCAACATATATTTTTACCTCTTCACCATGAAGATAATGGTATAGAACATCCCTAAGATCATTATCATCTTCTAAGCATCTCAAACCATCACTTAAGTCTTTCCCAGGAATACAACACAGCAACTTCTGAACTTTACAAGGCAAATAAGTATTTATATCCCTAAGAAATCCTATATAAGATGCCTTCTTTATATCCACAAAGATGGTGCCCTCATTTCCACCCTCATATTCCCACTCATCCTCCTCAATCACAAATTCCCCATCGTAGCAAACTATGACAGCAACATAATCCTTGTCGTGAGCCATTACTGTACCAAGAACAAGAAAAAGAATCATTACTTTTTGGGACCACTAGATAATTGCACATGGGAGTCCCCCCACTCTCACGGACTTTAGTAAACAAAGGTCCCCACATGACAGCCAAAAAAGAGGTCGGCAGGTCGACACTTTAATTATTTGTGTTCCCTTCCCTCAAATTATTAACCAAAACAGAGGTCCATACAACAAGCACAGCCCAAGCAATTTTGTCTACTGAACTAAACTTGCGATGTGAGAGAATGTACATCAACTTAATCAAATCAAAGCATACTCTGACATCAACTTAATCAAATCATAGCCACTGACTCCTATAAATTTCTTTAGAAGTTTAAACTAAAATTATAAAAACAAAGAGGAAATGAAGCATAGACAAATCACTCCAAAGTCTTCGACTATCCTAACCCATAACAAATTTGGACAAGTAGGCAATACCTTTCTCAAAGAAGACCAACACAAGCTACAAAGCCAATTCCAGGAAATAGCTTCACCAAAACATGCTTCAATACCCTTTCTCAGTTTGTAACTTTACCAATAAAATTCTAGCTACAGTTGTTATGTTCTCTTTTTCATGTTTCTGTCATCATTCAGGATTTTGGATTGATAAACATATCCTATACAGCCTCACAAGCAAGGTGGTTCAAGGACTTAATTTTCTTCTTGGATTTCTTCTCGGATATACATTAGTAACTTGCTTTATTAGGATGCTCTTAAGAAGATGCATAGCCAGTGACTCAACAATCAAAGCTTACTCTGACATTGGCTTCAAAAAATTCACGAAAATAATGAGAAATCCGGTCCCTTTGTGTGATGTCAGCAAGTTTCAATTGAAGTGTATCAACAGAAATTCCATTCCATCGGATCCGTAATAAAATAGTCGAGCGCTAATAAAATAATCGAGCGAGCCCTAATGAAATAATCGAGCCCTAATTTCATCACAGGGGAGGGGGAGAAGGGGGTGAACCTGGACGAGCGACGATGGTGAGCGGTGACGACGACCATCAATGGTGAGCGGTGAGCGGTGAGCGGCAGCGGTGACCAACAACGACGACTAACGACGGCGACCGATGACCAACTCTGGGCATGAACGGCGATGGAGAGAAGGGCTTGAGATCTAGTGTGAACGCGGACGAGGAGGAACGTCGACGGCCAGGTGTGCTTAAGCCATAATGACCTAAATGACGTCGTTTAGGTCAGCACACTCAATGTGGATGGACGACATTGTTTTTGTCGTCCACGTCGGCTTTTTTAAAAAAAAAAAAATCATTTGCCACATCAATAAAAGAAGTCGCCGAAAATCGCCGGAAAATGCCACGTATATAATTTGGCCGGATTTTGGCCGGATTGGCACTCAAGTGATCCCTTTTGCTCCAATTTTGGCACTTAAGTGTACCTTTTGTAAGTTATGGCACTTAAGTGTCCCTTTGTGCAAAGTTATGGCACTCCAAGGATTCACACGTCCAAAAATAAGGGATGGCGTTGCCATCCCATATTTTGGCGAATGAGTTGATTGAGAGGGAGGTTTGAGCTACAGGGTGGTGTCATCACCCCCTAATTTTCTGTCGACGGCACCGATCCTTGCCAAGCATGTGAGGGTGGTGATGCTCGCCCGATCATGAGCCCCAACCCCCAAGTGCTGCAAGTTCTGAGTACACTATTCAAGTTTGAACATGAAATAAAGACCATAGAGAAGGGTAGACCTTGAACCATATGGGCAGCAATCACGAGCATCAAAGTTCCTAATTTGATTATGAAAAACAGAAACAAGGAAAAATCGTGAACTAAAGAGGACAAAACCGGGGGAAGCAAACCTGTGATTTTCGAGTTGCTGTTGTAACCAAATATCAAGTATTTCATGGGGAATCTGTGAAAGACTTCCCTGTGACAAGACCTTCGGCACCCTTTGCATCTGTAGTGCTCGGACAGGGTGGTCATGACTTCTCAAAACAGAGTACAGAAGAAGAATTCATGAAATGGTTGTTTTGGTGTACAAACCAACGTCTACGTCCCCCACCTTTCAGCATCACCTAAAATTCAATATGCACCGGGCATGGGATGTGGATGTATTGGGTGTGCTTCGAGTTCGGATCTAATTAGAGAAATGATATATAGAGGAACTTCTTGCGTCCCATCAATATATTTGAGTTTCCTAATTGATGTTAGACAAAGAGATGAGCTTGTTAGTCATTTGAGTGGATTTTTGGAATCGAAAAACACCGGAGGATTTTAGTATGTCTGCGATCTCCATTGCCGTTCAATGTATAGTGGAATTTTTGTAATGCTCTTCTCGAGGTCATTGGCCATACCGATCGAACAAACTACGTAATCCAATGCTTGAAGTGTCAACTGTTTTCCGTTTGTGTTGTGCAATAAATTATTTCTGCAATATAATGTCATTGCATATATTCACGTGTGTAAGACGTGAGAACTCAAAGCATATAATGTCATTGCTTTTTCACCAAATAATTTCCTAAGGCCCAACGAGAACAATGTCAAATTTCGGGAGCACCTACGATTGTTCACCTTTCTCCATTGATACAACATAGATAAAGCAAGTTCCTTCAAATTATATATAATCGAAATTGATCTTCTAATATTTTTTTCCTCTCGAAAATGACAAAGAACTCATTAAAATGGCATTATTGATTGGGATCTATATAGTTCATCATCTTCCGGATTTGAGAGATTCAACTTGGGACTTCCCACGTGGACCATTGGTCCTTATGAATTGCCGGTATTCGTCGAAGGTCATGGCCGGGTAGAGGGCGGGACGGTCCTTGGTCACCAGTTCCGAGGCAGGTGCAATCGGAATGTCACTCTTGGGGTTGTAGAAGAAGGCCAGTGAAACCCTCTCTTTTGCAGAATTCACTATTACTCTGTGTTCCACGCTCTTGTAGATCGCATTGCTCAAGACCTAATGATTGAACACGATAAATCACATTTACTTTTGATCAAAATTAAGGGTAAGAAACGACAACAACGATAGATATGCTTCATGGTTGTTCTAGACCCGTTAAAATATTTGATTCATTATCAAATGATATCTTGATTATGCTTTTCCATGTTTGGAAATTCGTAAGGAATTGCATTTAAGTAATATGACCAAAGAGAGGCGTTGGATGTGAATCCAAATTACAACATCACAATTTTAAAAATATGAACTCTAAATTTGTCCGTCTTATGTAATGCGTAATCGCAAGAAGTAGAATCGATGCTCATTTCTAGGTAGAAGTCATATGAGAGAGAGAGAGAGAGAGACCTGCATCTGATCGCCGATGTTGACAATGAAGGCGTCGGGAGTCGGGTTGACGGTGACCCAGCTCTCATTCCTACGGACTTGGAGGCCAGGGACGTTCTCGTCCGGGAGAAGGAGGGTCAAGCCGCCCGGGTCCGAATGCGAAGAGAGGCCCAGCGTGAGGTCGGGTTGCGGGCATTTCGGGTAGAAGTTGACCCTCAGGCATGCCCCGATGTCCTCCCCTCCAAAACCTCTCTGTAAAAAGTCCTCCGGCAATCCCAAGTTGAGGGACAACATCTTCATCAATCTTCCGCCTAACTCCACCACCTGCTTGCTATATTCCGCAATCTGCTCCCTGCAACCCAAAAGTCGTTTCCGAAATTACTTTCGTGCTTTTTGAGACATCAAATCTTAGTCATATTCCCAATCGAACTAACGCTCTCGAATGGACTTGGGATTCTTACTCTCATTACTTCCTAACCTACCAAATTGTACATGAACTTGCACATAAGTTGCTTGTTAGTTTACTTAATCGGCTATCTTCCAATCACTTGATTGAATGTGTAATTGGGAGGACAATTTATGGATAACCCTCTACATAGTCGAGAGTGATGTATGTACTTTGAGCAATGACAGATATCCATTCTTTTTTCAAAAGAATATATTGAATAAAATTAGGCTCTGACTGTACTCCCTCCCCTATGTCTCTCCTTGTTGGCTCCTAAAAAGCACATTTCCATTCGCAACCAAAAACAAAGTGAAAGCTCGATTTGGACTCTGATGAAGATAAGGGGGATTAGAAACAAACTTGTATGGCACAAAAAAAAAAAAAAAAAAAAAGCGGGAAAATGAAGTTGTGGTAGCTCTAGAACAGTCGAGAGAGATAATGAGAGAAGACATTTATGTTATCATTCAATGATTCAAGCAGAGAAGGACAAAGGGTATGGCCTAAATTATTGCTGGTAAAATTCCCTGATTTTCTGAGCTAAATTCGAAACAGAATCTTGCCAATTTGGGACCTTCTGGCCTTATTTAGACATTCGAGACCCACTAAGATTGTCCCCATCTTTTCTCGCTCAAAGTGGAGATCCCAATTCAATGTCTCTTTCGATCAAAAAAAAAAAATTCAATGTCTCTTTATTCAATCTTATATTATTTTAAGGATTTCCATTGGGAAAAGTCATTGCCGATAAGTAATATCTTTGTACAAGGCGAACTGCTCCAATTACAAGGTCGATGCATAAAATTTTCACCTTGCCCTATGCAAGATTATTGAAGATGAGTAACGTTTCCTGAGTGAAATGAACCGTGCAGATCAAATTGTAAAAATCGTGTGAAATTAAATATACATAAAAAATCCAACATGCATTCAACTCTTTTCTATTACATCATCGTTAGCTTCTTCTTTTCTGCATTTTTCTCTTTTTTTTTTTTGGGGGGCACCTGGGTTTTTTTTTTTTTTTTTTGGGGGGGGGGGGGGGGTGGGTGGGGTTTTAAAGATGGACGAAAGAGATACACCCTTCATCTCAGTTTTTGTCTCCGACACTCTTGTATAGGAAATTGAGCAACTTGGATTGAAAAAGATAAAAGGACAATAGGTCAAATGTCAATAGTAACTAGTGATAAATCATTAGCCATTTTCCCCCCTCCCTCAAACAATGTAAAATGAATTCTTTGACTGGCTATCCTGTCCCAGTAACGTCCGTGACTCTTCTACTGAAGACTCGCCCGTCTTGTCTACCCTTTTCCTTTTGTCTTTTCTTCCGGTCCAACTTGTGAAGATGACAGTAGTACATATATTTTATAATTCTGGAAGGAAAAGAACTCCTAATCCCTTGTATTTGGTCCTCAAATCCAAGGTTTCTCGAACAACCCAATATCCCACAAAAAAAAAAAAAAAAAAAAAAAAGGATCGAACACCCGATTAAAAATATTTAGAAAATCTTCACCAATCTCGAGTAAGTATTCCGTCATCTATTTTCTTTATGTGTTATTCCATCCCTAACACCACGTGCACCATAAAGTCCCACCACATATAGCCCGACCCCACCCGTTATTGCCACGACCTCACGACAACAAGTCAGTCCACTATGGGAAAACGCATAGCGGAAAAAGCAAAAACTCCATGCGCTCGATGGCTACGCCATAGCGTGCCGATCAGGGTCACCACTCGGGCCCCTTTTTCGATAAAAGAATATATACAAGTCATTCCATCACGTTTTCAATGCCCTTCCAAAAACCTACTTTTGTCAAGAAACTACCAAGAACCCGAGATAAGAAATCAGTAAATAAATCCCGAAACTTGGATTATTAGGTCATGATGACCGTGAGTACTGTTGCTACTATTACCTGCACGATGGTGGAAGATCAGGCCACTTTTCGTGGTTCCTCAGGCGCTGAGGCATGTAATGGAGGAAGTAGTAGTCGCTCCAGTCGAGCACCGCCCCTTTCTCGACGCCAAGCCGGCTTCCGTACCCCTCGTAGGTGCAGGGGGAGTTCGCGTACCGCTGCTTCGCCTCCACCGGCAGGTGGAAGAACTCCCGCCAGCTCTCCCTCATCATCCTCATCAGCTTCGGGTCGACCCCGTGGTTCACCACCTGGAAGAACCCCCAGTTGCGGCACGCCTCGTTGATCTGCCTCAGGGTCGGGTCGTCGGGCCCGCTGGGGGTGTTGGCCCCGACGAAGAGGCCCTTGAGGTCGATGACAGGGATGTTGACCTCCTCGACCATGGGTGAGGAGACAACCGATGGCCGGTCGGAGGGTGGCTTCACGTAGCGGTCAGGGATCGCCCTAATGCCGCTCTCTGATAGGGATTGGACCCGAACGACCGGCTCAGGCCAGCTTTGTAGGCTGTTCATCCCTTTGTGTTCCTCGTGGGAAAGATTGAAGGATTGTATGAGGCTATTTCAATGGAGGGTACTGTCGAAGTGGTTCGTTTTTAAGCAAGCTCAGTGCAAGAGGTTGAAGTGGACTGGAGACAGAAATGTGACGATTGCGGTGGATTTTCGGAAGGGGAGAGAGAGAGAGAGAGAGAGAGAGAGACCACTCAAGTAGTTTTACATGGATATTGCAAGTGGAAGATGTGGGGAGTGAGAGGGCTGGATGACGAATTTATAAAGAAGCGAGGCCGAGAAGAGCATGGGATGTTTCGGCGCCGTGAGGAAATTGAGTTCTTGGCCTACAATTACCCACATGAACAATAGAATAAGAAAAAAAAAATTATGAACCTGTGATATTTTTTCACATACCTGTAGCACCCTTATCAATTCCGTATGAATGACTGCTCCAAAAACGACGACCGTTCAATATACGAAAAAAAGCGAAAAAGGGTATGGATTGTTTGGAATGGAAGGCACTTTTATTGTATGTTTGGCGGGCGAGACAGATAGGAGTGGGCTTATTGTATTCAAGGTGAAGTAGGGGGAATACAAAGGAAAATAAATAAATTAAAAGCTATTGACTACACACAGAAACGAAAGCCAAGTAGTTGAGATCTCAACCCACGTGTCCCTTGATTAACATAAAATAAGTTTGTGGAATGATCTTCTCAGAAATATAGGACGCCTTCTTCGAGTGACGATGGGCAAAAGATAAAACCGATCGCCATCCAACCCTTTTGAATGATATAATTGATCCTACTTCTAGATGTTATGGATCAAGTTCGGACCGTAACTTTTCAATGTGATTCACATGTTTGTTCGATGATTGGTCAAATGATGGATCCCACGAAGGAAACGGTCCATTGGTTCACTCCCAATCAACAGTTGATACGACAGATTCTACATTACTACCCACGAAGATCTAACCCTTGATACTGTAAATCAGAAACCCTAACATACGACGTGCAGTTTGGAATATGCATATGATGCTCTAGGGTTAAAAGGACAAGAATCTACTGAATCAAGTTAAAAGCTTTCGAGTTCGATTAAGCTTTCGTTGCAACGCATAAAAGGATGGAGTCAAAGAGGCTTGCAGGACCCCAGGTCAAGATAAAATAAAGCATGCATTTTAAATGTGATCTGAGAAATTTTCTTTTCAATTTTTTTTCTTCACCTTTATTCATCATTTTACATATAGTTTGTTTAGGTCAATTAGGCAATTATGGATTAGAGTTCGACCTATGGAATCCGTACAAATAGGATTTTTTTTTGCGCCATTATCGAGAATTGCCTCAACCGACGAGTTCTTGTGATTTGTTGGAGCACCGACTTTTGGTTTTTTGATGCTGGCCACAAAACATTGGTGGGCCTCCCTTGTATTTCTGTCCTCGTGAAAGAAGAAAATACAGTTCGAAAAATAATCTGGAGAATTTCTAGAGTGAACGTGCGACTGTATGAGGATGTTAGTTTAAACACAGTTGTCAAATCGGATAATTAGTATGGCATGGATTATTTAGCCTATAACTAAATGAGTTACCCATTTGAGCTAATCTAATTGCAATGTGTGGGGATGTTAGTAAAACAGAATCACGGATCGGATAATTAGCTTGATATGAATTATTTGGCCTATAATCAATACCTTTAAGCTAATCTAATTGGGGCTTCCCTTGAAATTTTGTTGACGTGTTCAAACCAAGCTATATTAGAGTCGATGATTGATTGATAGCTTCTATTTGTGATTTATATAGATGGATGATGCAGAGGAAGCTATGCTTGGAAAGGATCCCAAACACTATAGGGGGTCGCTATTTAGAAAATAACCAAATAACTTAAATCGAATAACAAAATTAAGGAAAATATATCGATAAAAGGGAAAGTTATCAAAACACAATTAGAAAATTTGCAAAATGCGTCTGAAATCTATGACATCTCA
Organism: Eucalyptus erythrocorys; assembly: GCA_014182555.1. Taxonomy (NCBI): domain Eukaryota; kingdom Viridiplantae; phylum Streptophyta; class Magnoliopsida; order Myrtales; family Myrtaceae; genus Eucalyptus; species Eucalyptus erythrocorys. The sequence goes on along the minus strand of CM024597.1, from coordinate 14,811,244 downwards.
GAAATCAAAGGAAATGCATGAATTAAATATTATAACTCATTTGTAATCTCGAAAATCACAATTATGCTTGGAAATGACCCCAAAAGATAGTGTTTATTTTGAATAAAGAAGTGCATATTACAATATCTTAAGCTTCTATTTATAGGGAGGTTGTCATCTAGAAAATAACCAAATAACTAAAATCGAATAACAAAATTAAAAAAATATATTGATAAAAGGGAAAGCTATCAAAACACAATTAGAAAATCTGCAAAACGCATCTGAAATCTATGACATTTCGGAAATCAAGGGAAACGTGTAAATCAAATATTGTAACCCATTTGTAATCTCAAAGATTACACAATCCTCTTTGATTTATGGGACCGCTCGCTCTTATGATCTCCAATATTTCCATAAAGACATTTGTATGTTCTTCTACCTTAAAGGAACTTGTAGATTAGTCCAGTAAAATTTTGTTGAATCACTACCACTAACACTTCTCCTTACATAGGAGGACATTGGCTTAAGAGTAACGTGTGGAAATATTGGGATGAGGTAAAGAATGGGCCTAGAAAGATTTGAACTCAAGTCATTTTATTGTGACACAGTGTGAAATTTTGTTGAATCAAAACCAAGTATTCTAAAAGTTTAAATTGTTTAATGAATGCACAATTTGATATTTAAATATTAGGATAAGTATAATAAAAATCCTAAAACTTGCTACGAAAATACGATTAAGTCATAAATCTTTCAAAATGTACAATTAAATTTTAAAACTTGTCAAATCGTTGCAATTAAATCCTTTTATTAACTCTATCCAATTTGGTTAACGGAAAATATTGACATAACAAAAACGATGTCGTCTTAGTCCAAATTTGATTTTTTTTAATGCAAAATTTGTTTGTGTTATATTAAAAAAATAACCAAACTTCATGAAAAAGAATAGAAAAAAAGAAGAAGAAGAAGAATAGAGCCCCAGCCATGGGTAGGCAAGGGTCATAGCCTCCCCTAAATCAGGCAAGAGTCGTGGGTCCTCACCTAGGTCTGATTGAGGGTAGCAAGAGGTGGAGGTTTGTACAGGCCCTTACAAACATTCCCCCAGGGGTTAGCCACCTTCATTTTCCCCTTTTTATTTCTTTTCCTTTTTGTGGCTTTAAAAAAAAAATTGCTTATTTTTAGCATAATTTAATTAAAATGTGTATTTAAAAAATCATATCTAGAGCAAAATAACATCATTACGTTTTAGCAACATTATCGCCACATAAAAGCAAAAAATAAAAAAATAAACAAAAGCCGCATCAACATTTTGTGTTAACCAAGTTACAAGGAGTTAATGAAAAGGACTTGATTGTACAAATTTTATAAGTTTTAGGATTTATATTACATTTTTTTATAAGTTTTTAAACTTAATTGCACTTTTATAACAAGTTTTAAAACTTTAAATACACTTATTCCTTAACTATTTTAACAAGTGCAAATGTTTGACGTTTTGTATTCTCGATTGCGACTCCTAGCAAGTCGGTTTATCGGATACTTGTGTATGCTGGTTGAGTTTGCTATTACCAAAGCGGAGGCTTGCTTTGTATTCAGGCATGTTGGGGTGCAAGTACGCGCGACTTTGGATCGAGGGAGAGTCAGCCTAATATAGAAAGCTCATATGTAAGGGTACCGATTAATTAAGGTAAGCACAGGAGGATGTTAGTGAAAGGGCCGTGTTTTTCTCCATCGAAAGCTGGAGGGAATTTCTTTCAACCATGTCTTGGATCGGTGTAGAAACATGCACATTGTACCAATTTTTAATTTTAGTTATGTTTGCATGTGAATAAAGTCCATAACTTATAACCAACGAATCAAAGACATTATCGGAGGAAACTTTGTGGAGAATATAGTCTAAATGGAGTCTCGCATTGGATAATCAACATACGATATACGACAACCAGCATTTATGTTTTTCTTCTTGCTTCAATCTATTTATGAGCGAAATGGGAGTCTAATTTATTTTTTAATGGGCTTTAAGACTTTTAGGATCGGCCTTGGACTTTTGGGCTTGGGATGCGCATGAACATCCTTGTGAAGTGGAATTTGCTTCTTTTCTGTCAACGAAATTGCAAATTTATGGATTAAGTTTTGGAAGCTACGAATCTGACAACAGAAAGAATAGAGAGAATTATCAAAAAATTATTAAACATATTGTAATTGTGTGAAAAACCTTTTTTTTTTTTTTGCTAATTAAGTTATAAAGGTTTTGCATTTATGTAATTCAGTTCACCCAATCAATTTTGTCCAACCAATACTGACGTGACATGACTGGTGTTGACATGAACCATTTTAATAATATTATTTTTGCTTTTTTTCTTTTCTTTCTCTTTACTTTTTTCCTCTTCTTCTTTCTCTAGTCAATCACCAGAAAACAAAAAAAGAAAAAATTACTTAAAATTTTAAAAAAATTAAAATATTATTAAAAAATTATCCACATCAACTCCGGTCATGTCACATCAGAGCCAATCGGCTAAATTTAGCTAGATAAACTAGATTGGCATAATTATAATAGATTTAAGATTTTTTGCGGTAATTTTCCCAAAAGAATATGGCGACATGCTATTAACGTTACCTGAACCTTAAAGAATTCATACCTTAAGTTCTAATTTTTTTGTTTTTTTGGTAGTAAAAGTTCTAATTCACTATGACATCTTTTCATGTGTATTTACTCGATCTCTCTCTCTCTCTACACTAGATAGATTTTACTGCTTTGTTATAGCATCTACCATATTGCGCTAGAAGGATATCTCCAACTGGGACCGAATTGTTTCCAGTCTCTTTGGCACTATCTAAAACGAAAAAGCGAAAGATTATCTCAAGAACGAGCAGTCGCTCGTGCAAATCCAATCCAACCCATCCAACCCATCTTTTCATCAGATTACTTTATTTCTTGGGTCAAACATACTAACTTTGATCGGGTTGCCCTTGCGCAGATTCATCGTTTGAATGTCTGCTGCGATGACAGCTCGGCAGTGGGAACCTTATCCCCTTGCAAGGATATTGTATCATCATTAATACGGCTGCGCACCATTTCATAGTGGACAACACTTGTCGTTTCCAAACTTTTAGCTGCGATTGTTCAGACAGTAGTGAACCCCTAAAACAAAGCAAGTTCGTTTCCTGTGGAAACATGACCATGTGGGGATAGAAAGTGGAAGATGTTCTTTTTAAATCTAGGGTCCTCGTCACACAGTCGACACCATTTGGATATCTGGCATGCTCGCCATAATCAAAATAATAACAGTAAGACAACAGTCATTGGTTCAAGCATGACGCGACAGCATTGTTTAACTAATAGATTTATGCCACAAAAGACTCGAGTGACTTTATAAGAAAATCTTGCAGGACGTGATACAGGGACGTGATAATATTTACACTTAGTTTCGTGTTTGCTAATTTTTTGAGGGTCGAACCCATCATTATTTGATAGATAAGTTTATCTAGGGATTTAGAAGCTCCCACTCGTCTCTAGTGCAGAATTTGACGAGTAACAAACTCTCCTTTTATAGCGTTAGGATGTGAAATGTGACTTATGCTGCGTGGGACTTTGTCCTTATGAGAGCGCAAGAGGTGGCTCTCGTAGTTAACATTTTGTTGTGCATACGTGACACCTAGTTTCACCAGCCGCAGCAATCTCACCCCGGGGGGGCGCGGGGCGTGGCTACACCAGTGATGGGGATGGAGGTCAGAGAAGAACAGGTGATAAGGTTAGGGTTAGGGTTTGTGGGTGAGTGTGTGTTTGAGACACTATGGGAAAATTAATTTTACTCATCAAAAGGGTGAGAAATTCACTCTGTGTCGGCTCTAAAAAATAGCCAAGTCCTTTTTATTGACATGGCGTTAATATGAAGCTCAATGTTGAATTGTTAATGATGAAATCATAAACACAATTGTTGACAAGCAATAGCCTTTGCAATTTTACTCAATTATGCATATCTCTTAAAATTATGATATATCTCCTTTAATTGTGCACATCCTTAATTGAATATTTGATATTATGTTTATCTTATTTCCTTAAATAGTTATCCAATAAACCTATAAAAAGACTCATGTAGTATGTACCAATACATTGAAATACACATTATGTTTTCAGCTTTATTATTCTTAACCGTATCAATGAGTTACCGATGCCATAAAGCAATCATGTAATAGTTACATATTAGGGATTTAAATTGCATTATTTATTTAATGGCAAAGAAATATTTATTCATCACCACATTTAGATGAATAAGTCCATAAGATTAGTTGCAATTGAAACAATTCTATAACAGTTATAGAATTAATGCCCGAATTAATGCTCTAAAACTATTTCAGAACTTACATCTGGATTCAAAGTCTGAAGTGAGCTCAAATGTTAGGACCGAGTTAATGCTCTAAACAGTTTTAGTGTTAATAAGCCGAATTAATTAAATGAATATGATATATGACTGATTATATGGGCGATTGAGAAAGGGTCATTCTATGATCACGAGTGATAATAATGATCAATCAAATTAGTCTCACACGAAAGCCTTTGCTAGCACAATTGTTGTTGTGAGCTCTCTTAAGTCTCTCTCTACCATTTGATGTGAGTTGGTGGTGTGTTCAAACTTGAGGCTCAACATTTGTGGGGCTGAAATTGAAAAACATCATAACCAAAATACTTCAGCAATGCTACGAGGAGATCAGACATTCGTGGTCAGAATATGAAGAACATAAAAACCAACAATGCGAAGACATCGGATGTTGGTGGTCAGAATCTGAAAAACAATTAAAACCAAAATTTTTTGAGCATGGTACAAGGGTAATGTGATTAGTCTCATTTTCACTTATATGTGCTTCTTAGTAAATTACACGAACAATGTGAAGGAGTTCTATATATGGTGTTTTTGCTTCCGCTACGTATCTTTTTTTTTATTGTATTTTACCTATAAACATGTTCTTCTTTTTCAAGACAAAATCCCAATAGTGGTATCAGAGCTAATCTTGAGATATTTTTGTGCTTTTAACTATTGATTGGTTTGTGTTATTTTTATGACTTGATGATAAATTCTCATTTGTGAAGAGAATCTTTTTAAAGTGGCATTTAGATTTTAATTTGATATGCCTATTAATCAATTAATATGCAAAGCGAGACCATTGATAACAAAGCAAGCCTTCTTATTTATGACTTTAAGTTGAAACAAGTGTTTGAACTTGTGGCCTACCATCATCGTGGTTTGTTCCTATGTTTTGGTGGTTGATTGACCAGTCATGGATACATTGGGATCAATTTCCATTCAAAAATATAGGACTGCTCTATTATACATGTTATAGTGTGGAGTTTAGGCCGAATGATTTCCAATAACTGTTAGGTAAGAAATCATTTGTGTTTAACATTCGCATGAGATGATGGGTTAGACTTATCTACGATTATGAAGCTAATAGCTGTTAGGTGAAATTATGAAGCTAATAACTGTTAGGTGAAACTTTCATGATCAAAAGGCAGAAGGTATGATTGGGAATCGCATGTAACACGTTAGATATGGTGATCCACTGACCAAGTTCATAGAACACCAATAACTTTCAAGTGAGGTAGGCTATGAACTAGTAAGACTCCAATCCCCTTTGGCGATCTTTTCCCAACGGAGATTACCTTTTCTCATAATAAGGATTATTGGATCTAAATAAGAATAGTAGGATGTTATACTTCATTCAAAGGCCAAAATGAAATATTTTGTTGAAAGATAACGGTTAACAATATAAATTTTCTACACAAAGTATTGTTATTTTTCTAAGAATGGTTATGATAGACGCACTTGCTTCTATAATTGATAAGAATTGTCTGACGGGACATAACTATACTGATTGGGTAAGGAATATGAGAATTGTTCTCAATTCAAAAAAATCAAGTATGCGTTTCATCTAACTTTCCATAAAACTTTCCTACGATGGGATCCAAGAGGAGCACAAAACTTATGATAAGTGGCATGAAGATGACATAAAAGTTAGGTCATACATGCTTACTTCTATGAATAATGAGTTACATAAGAAGTATGAGACTATAAAAAGTGCTTACTCTATCATCGTGCATCTGAAGGAGTTCTTCAATGAGAATAGTCAAATATCTAGAAATGAGATATCTAAAAGATTGTACTATATGATGATGGTTGAGGAATTATCAATGAATGATCACGTTCTAAAAATGATTTGGCATATTGAGGAATCTTACTATGGATAATGAATTAGCCATGGATATGATGCTCTAGTCCTTGCCCGATTCCTTTTCTGGATTTTGTTCAAAACTTCCATATGCATAAAATGGAGAAAACTTTTGTTGAGTTATAAGGTATGCAAGAGGTTTATGAGAAGGAAATGTACAACACAAAGCCCACTATAGTGGCTATGGCCGAAGCTTCCTCTTCAAAGAGTAAGACTACTTTGAAGATGTTGACATCCAAAATTACATGTGCTAACCACAAGGGCAATAATAAAGGTGATACACTTCATTTTGTTTGTGAAAGTTGAGGGTGCCCAACATTTGTAAGGGTATTTGAGCTGAGCATCAATAATATTCTAGACCGATACGCCTGAGTCAACGGCAAGGTAATTTATTGCCACGGGTTAGGCTATGAGAACAACGCATCAAACTTAGAGTTTAAGTGGAATTAGCATTAGTGCTCAGGCAAGAATAACTGCTACTCAAAATGTGCATAAAAATAGGGAAGCCGTTGTTTACTTAATAAGCAAGTCATCTAAGCGTCGTCAACAAGTTAGTAAATAGTCGCTTATGGAAAAGGTTGCCAAGAAGACAATGAAAACGTAAGGAATGCTAGGAGTAGTGCCCAAGGAGAAGAAACCGGCTGATGATTGCCATTCGCTCTATAAATACCGCAACCTGTTCAATGAAGAGCCCCTTGAACAATACAACAAATATCTTTATTTTATATTTGCTTTATCATATTTTAGTCAATATTCCTGTCGTCGATTAAATTCTAGCATGTCAATTGAATTATGGCATTGTGTTTCCCATCCAAAGGTGTTATTGTTGATTCAATTCCAGTTATATGCCTAAAACAAGTTCGTGTCATAAATTAAATTTCAGCATAGTTTGAGCCTAAAGTGTTGGCTATCAAGCTACTTGTGTTCAGATTACATTGTTGATTAAATTTCTTGTGTAGTTTGTGCCTGGAAGCTATTGGTCTTTGACTTATTTGAGTATCAATTGTCGATGTTATATATACAAGTTAAGAATAAAATTTATCCTTGCATTTGACATTCTCTTTCCGAATTCAACACAGAATCTGAGTATCTTATTGTAAAACCAAAATGCATCGTTTAGTAAAAGATTTTTAGCGAGAAACAAAATTGGTAAAACATCTGTTTGGCATGTCTAGTGGGACCATTATGTTGAGTTAAGTGAGTACTATGGCACAGACTCGAAGTCAAATAAACTTAAATAGCACCACTAACAAGCAGATACTGATGGCTAAGAACAATGCACAAGCTGAGTCATCATCAACTCAGCTTCTGCAGAATGAAACCACAAATCAAGTCCATGAGGAATGAGCTAATACTTCAAGGCAGCATGTGGAAGAAAGAAGACAGGCATACCTCACACCAGTCATGCTCATTACTATGAGGTGAATAATTGAAGAGACTCAAAATGAGCTTGTTGATTATATGATCAGATGTCGCTAGGCCTTTAATCATCAATACTTGTCATGAATGTGTCTTGAGGTAACATGGAGTCTCAACAAGACTAGTTCAGCCTCAAACAGGGCAAATCCCTATTTCAATAGGGTACATTCCTATATCATCAACTTCTCAAGTAACATTAGGTAATATAGGACAAGTTGTACCGGGTTAGCCTCCTTTTAGAATCTTACAAATAGGAGAAGTTCTCGCAGCTACACAAGTTGAATGGTCTATTAACTAGCATGTCCTTACCAATGCTGATCGAGGTCCTACAGTATTCATTCGATTAGTGACTCAACAAAATACATCACTTGAGAATACTTTAGGGTTATGTTTAACTTAGCCGAACCCCATTCTAGTGCCTTAAACGAATGTATTGCCTGTCATAGTGGAGGTCCCCAAAGTTGTAATAACTCCAGCTAGGGAGTACGACCAATTGCAATAGTTGAGCATTCAGCAACAGATACCTCAAATGAGGTCTCCTAACGTTCAACAACAAGTTCCTAATGTCCAACCACAGGTACTTCCAAATGTTCAATCTCAAATGTTGCGGCAATCTCTTCCTCCCGTTTAGATTAATATTCTCAATACACTAATAAACTCAGCACTTGTAATCCAACTACCACCACAGTTCTATGGACCTCAACAGCAATACCTTCAAATGCCTCAGCAAAATACGAACCTAGTTTTGCAGCCCAACTATGCTGTACATCAATTCCTAGGGTTCCCTCATATGGCTCTAATTCAAAATCAGCCAATAGTTGAACTAGCATTAAGGGGATACGGCAATGGCCAATGTTTATAGAAAGCTATATCTGGATTGGATGGATACTATATCATATCTAAGAGGTTTCAAAATGATCGAGTTTACTATGTTTATTGGTGAAGAGGATCAGTCGACATTTGCACATATTAGCTGTTTCTTGACACAATGCGAAGATGCTGCACATGTAGATCATTGGAAGCTAAGGTTGTTCTTTTTATCATTATGAAAAATGCCTTTAATTGATATACAGTATTGCCACAAAACTCAGTTAATTCATGGGATCAAGGTAAGATTATTCCATTCCCAATGCCAAAAAGCTATCCAAGATTGGTTAGTAGCTAACTTGTCGACCATAAAATAGCTGCATAGCGAATCAGTCACCAATTTATTTCTAGGTTTAAGAGAACCGGATATAAATGCCAAATCCCCTTACTTGAGAGAACCTTTATGGATCTTGCTTTAACGTTTTAAAGTTTGAAATTTGATAAAGAACGTAAGGGAAACCATACTCTGATTTATTTTAGATGTCCGGTGACTGCACGGTCTCCTCAAGCTTATGTAGGCACTGATGATATATATTCTCTACTTTGGCTACAGTCTGCGAAGCCTATTGATTCAGTGTCCGAACCTGAGTGTCAAAAGACTGTACCTTGCCTATAAGAAATTCTGAGGTAAATCCTAAAGCAACATGTAACTTTTGAATCTTAAACTCCATGGTATAATGCTGTGCCTTTATCTCCAAGAAGAGTTCTACTATCCTTGGATAGTTTGCTTCAGGTTCGGTTTGGGCACTAGCTTCAGTAAATTGAATTTGTGGAGCATCCAGAAGTAAATGAATGTCAACTTGAACGTGTGCAGTTTGTTGCTTACCCTAACTTGGAGTTACCTCTTCAACTTGAACTTCAAGGAAATGAGATGTAAATACATCTTTAGCATCTGCAGGAGATCTACCAATACCATCACTAGCAGCAAACGCAACTAATGGACTTTTCTCATGGTCTCCCCCTGTTTTGGTGCCTTTAGGTTGAGACGAAACTTCTCCTTCTTGCACCTTCTCCTTTCCAGCACGAGATGCTTCTCTACTTTAGTCTCCTCTATTTCAAGTGCAGTAAAGTCCCCGGTTTCCTCAGTCTCTTCCAATTCTAGTATTACACTAGCATCTCCTTCTGAGTCTTCATCCTCATCCTCCTTCTCTTCAGATTCTTCAACATCACTCTCTTCTTCTTGTTATTCGTTTTCACCCTCTTCTTCTTCTAGCTCTTCAAAATCAGCAAAACCTTGAAGATTGCACAAAGCCATAGCAGAGATTGTCAAATCTTCATCTTCCTCCTCTTCATCCTGCAAAAGGATAGATTTCTTCTTCTTTGATGTCTTCTAGACAACATTCTTTCTCTTGCGCTTCTTTGCAACAACATATTCTTCCTTGATTTTGCTAGATGATTCCTTCTTCAAAAGATCAAAGGCTTTAGAAAGATCTTTTAGCCTCATCTTGGAAATCATTTTCATTCCTATTTCCATAGGAGCAAGAGTCCTTGATCGAAGCTGAGAAGGTGGCTGAATCTAAAAGTGTCTGAATAATCTCATTATCAAAGCAAAGTAGGGTAGTTGCCCTTTTTCCTTCATCACTATTATGTACATGTGCAAAAAGATAGTATGTGGGAGTGAAAAAGGAATTCCATTGCAAATTGCCCATATTATCCTTGCCTCAAATCTCGAAACATTAGTTTTAGAGGTAGCCTTGGGTCTAATGCAATTGATCACTATCTCATGCAGCAAAATGTTTGAAGTAGGCATTCGAGAGTAAGTAATACTCCCACTCGGAAATCTGTCTTTCACGAGAAACTTAGTAGCTTGATTGATGGATACATTTATGGGCAGAAAACCACTCCGTTCTACGCCCAAAATGTCAGCCAAAAGATCCACATCTACATCAAACACCCTATCACAAACAGTAAACTGAATATGAGTTTAATCCAGAAATGATAGATTCAAGTAAAAATATGTCGTTAATTTAGGCTACGCTTCAGATGTCTCTACACAAAATTTCTCAAATTGAAGTTTAGCTAACTTCTCCCTCAAGTTAACCTTAATAGAATCCAGAAAGTCAAGGTCTACTGTTCATGGGTTTATGACCGCTCTATTCAACATTTGAGCATAAACCTTTTTATACTCTTTTGAACGAAAGAGTTTCATTCTTTCGCTAGTAATCTCAGCCGCCACACCCATCGTTGGTTGGACATTTATAAAGATTCTCTCATCATCATCTTTATTCTCAAGCTGATTTTCTAACCCAAAACGAGGATCAGAAGGAAAGTTTAAAAATTCCTTCTCTGTTATTCCTTTCGGTGCTAGTCCTATCCTTTCCATCGTTCTCAAAAATAGAGTTTCATTTCCGTATCCATTGTCTTTCAGAAAGTTAGTGATAAAGTCCATAGGACTTCCACCCTGTTTCAAAAATTTATAATGTTTGAAAAGTACCTTAGGCCTCTTTACAGAACTGGGTGTTGCCTCCTGCATAACTTCCTCATCTGCAGAGTGACGAGGAGAACTCCGAGGAGAATATTCTCCAGTCAAATCAAAGTGAGTTGGACCTTCAAGCATATTGCGAGGTCCATGACTAGCAATGCGAGAAGATTTCCTCTGGAACGACATTGTTGCAGATTTGGAGGACTTCACGACATACTCGAGTGGAAGAGAGAAAGAAATTTGCAAAGTGTTTTCGCAAGAAAAAATCGAGAGAGAGACAAGAGTTCGAGAATTAGGGTTTGAAAACATTGTGCTCAAATGAAATAATCCGAAGAATTTAAATAAATCGAAATGGGGCAAATGAATCAACACAAAGAAAAAGATGCCTTCTCGAAAAACAATTTAAAAGGATAACTGCCAAAAATTTGAAATATATTCCGAAAAATCAGCAATAAAATTGTAATTTCCAAAAATAAAAAAGGCAAGTGATTATTTCAAGATAGTCATACCTGTTCAGTTTTTACATGCCAAAAATACAATACCTGGATTAGAAAGATTTCCAGACTGAAGTAACTTCCTTAAGTTGAGATGTTGAGTTTGATCAACCATAGACTTTAGTCAAAAGGAAGGATGATACTTAGCTTGCTACGAATTGATTCAAATAAGCTTTTTTTTCCAATGGTTTTGTAAAGATATCTGCCTGTTGATTCTTTGAATCAATAAATTGAACATTAATCTCGCCATTCTGTACATGATCTCTTATGAAATGATGACGAATCTCGATGTGCTTTGCTCTTGAGTGAAGAATTGGATTTCTGGTAAGGTTGATAGCACTTGTGTTGTCACATCTAATTTCCGTGCAGAATTCTTCTATTCTGAAGTCTCTTAGTTGTTGTCTAATCCACAAAATTTGTGAGCAGCAACTTTCAAGAGCAACATATTCTACATCTGCTGTAAATAATGCCACAGTACTTTGTTTTATTAAGAACCATCATATCAGCATTTGTCCCAACAATTGACATGTACCAGACGTACTTTTTCTATCGACTCTACAAATGATTAGATCAGCATCAGAATAACCAAGTAAAGTAAAGTTTCCTCCTTTTGGATACCACAAACCTAGCTTTGGAAAAGTCGCAATATACTTGATGATACATTTAACAACACTTAGATGTGATTCTTTGGGATCAAATTGAAATATGGCACGGATACACACACTAAATAGAATGTCAAGTCTAGAGGCAGTGAGATAAAGAAGAGAACCAATCATGCTTCTGTATAGCTTTTGATCTACTTTCTTTCCTCCTTCATCCTTGTCGAGCTTTGATGAGCTTGACATGAAATTTTCTGTTTTCTTGCAGTTCTTCATTCCAAACTTCTTGATAATATCTTTGGCATATTTCTCCTAGTGAATGGAAGTTCCTTTCTTTGATTGTCCGACTTGCAATCCAAGAAAGAATGTCAATTCACCCATCATGCTCATTTCAAATTCTTCCTACATAGACCTTGAAAATTTCTTGCAAAGATTTTCGTTAGAAGATCCAAAGATTATATCATCTATATAAATTTGTACAAGTAGAAAATCTTTTTCCTCTCTTTTTATAAACAACGCTGTGTCAACTTTTCCTTTCTCAAAGCCATTATTTGTTAAAAACTTACTTAACCTTTCATACCAAGCTCTAGGTGCCTGCTTCAGACCATACAATGCCTTCTTTAATCTGTAGACAGAGTCTAGTTTTTTGGGATCTTCAAATCCCGGTGGTTGTTCCACATAGACTTCTTCCAAGTATAGACTTTGATAAAATCATTTACACATTTTATCATATGCATAGTCTGTTACTTAATAATTAAACATGTTAGTAGTCTTTGATTTATTTTCTCATCTTCAAAACATCATAAGGAATTTCCCTAACAATCTCCCCCTTTTTGATGATGACAAAACAATCTTTGAATATGCAGATGTGTAAACACACTTTTTAAAAATATTAATAAATTAGAGCGATGTAATTCAAATCAAAAGATAGCAAAAGATAGCAAATAGATTAAGTATAACAATATATAGAAAAATAATCACAGCTCAATGTTATGCAATAAATTATATCAACTAATCAACACATATCCATATTTATATTCTCTCCGCCTTTTTGTCAAAGCGATAACAATAGAAATAGTATCACATAGAGAATATAAAATGATAACAAATATGTCTTGCATAATTTTCAAAAATTAGCTTTTGTAGAGTAAATCAAATATTAAAGATATGCAATATAGCTCACTTCGATCATATATATCAGCAACTATCCAATAAAAATCACAGATGCATTATAAAATTCACTTACCCTTTTTGTCATAATAAAATGATAATAGAAATAAGAGATTTGTTGATGACAAAAGGTAATAAAAGATGCACTAATCGGATTTTGTAGATCTTAACAAGTTCTGTCACATTTACCTTTTCCTTCCTTCCATAATAATCAAGATCACGATCAATTCAAAAAAAAATTTCCATAATTGTTCAATGCTCCCCCTCAATTTGTTGCCTTTTTGAGTTTGATCACGAATCTTTCCATTTCTTCTGGATTCACTTTCTCTCCCTTTCGTACAATAAATAAGGGATTTCCTCAATAATTTGCAAAAACTTTGCACAAGGAAGAGAATTTCTTAGCTTCCTTCCTCTGATTTTGCGAATCAAACTTACAGTCTTTGCATGAGATATGTTTTTGATTGCACCATGATTTGCGTAGATTCGCAATCATTCTTGCCTTATTGAATTTCTTGCATTGAACTCATTGTCTTTTTGGTATCCATCAATTTGGATCCTTCCTTTTCGTTAGAGTAAAATATGTAATCTTCAAGAATAATCAAATATTCTTTCTTAACTCATCATAACATGTTATTTAAGGAAAGACTATTATGCACAATAATATCTTGAAAAAGAAATTCTTGCTTAGTCAAAGCACAATAAAATCAGGGAGAATGAAATCCTTGAGTATCTAGGAATATCTTGCATAATTAATCATCACGTAGAACAGATTTTCACTTTGCTAAATATGACAAAATCTAAGAGTATAAAATCAAACCAAATAAACTCATTCGTCTCTAAGCAAAATCACACGTATTAAATCAAATCTCAACTCACGGATCACAAAAACAAATCACTCGATTCTTCCTTCAATAAAACAAATCATAGAATATGATCATTATAAAATCTGAATCAACCAAGCTGAATCAACCAAGGATATATCGAATATCAAGCATAATGAGAATTACGTGCCCATATAAAAAATACATTCCTTACCAAATTCTCTTTCTTCTTTTCCTTTATTTCCTGCAAAAACAACTCATCTTTTCTTTGGTATCCATTTTTTCTTGGGTCCATGAGAGTTAGCAGAGTATGCTATTTTTACCAAATCTTTCTTAATAGGTCTCCTAACTTTAAGACATTCTTTCTCAAAGTGTTCTGAGTTGTTACACTTTGAACATCTGAGTGCACTTCGGCCAACAGTTTTTACAAAAACTTTTTGAAAATAATTTTTGTAAAATGCCTTTGCAGGTCTTTGTTGAAGTCTCTCCTTGACTTTAGGAAAATCTATTAGAGAATCACTTTCCTTATTAAAATTAAGTACCAACTTATTATAGTAAGGTACTTGTATGGAAAGAATATGCTCTAATGTTTTTGAACCATTTGAAAATTTTGTCGAGATATTTGAAAATACATTTTTTAAAGAATCACTTTCTTTGACAAGTAAATCTCGACTTTCTTTTATTTGTAGAAAATCTTTTTGCAAAATTTCAAACTTTTCTTTTCAAGAAAGATCCCGTTGCCTAAGCCATGAATTCTCCTTTTTAAGTTCAGAGATCCTTTTAGGAGAAGATTTGAGATTTAAGCAGACCTCATTGATATACTTAAGAACTTTAATAGGAAGTCGTGAATGGCTTACCTCGATTTCCTCATCGGATTCTAAGTCTGTGTCTGATTCCGAATCTAAGTTTGAATGTGTCATCAAGCATATATTTCCTTACTCGTCATCTTCTTTTATTGTTCTTTTCTGGTCATTCTGCTTGTATTGTCTTCTTCCACTTAATTGCATTCCTTTTCTACTCGGCTTTTTGAATTTCTTGATCATAAAAGCAAGTTCTTCGTCGTCCATGTCATTTTCTGAGTCCGTATCATCAAAATCAACGTTAGATTTAAAAGCAATGGACTTCTTACCTTCAGGATCTTCGTCGTTGATTTGTTCCACTTCATATGATTGAAGAGTGCCAATCAATTCATCAACGGAGAGTGGCATAATCCTCTAAGTCTCCCAGATTGAGGTCTTGACATGGTTCCAATCTTTTGAGAGACCTCGCAAAAGTTTGTTGATCTTCATTGGGGCAAAAATTTGCTGACTTTAACATGCTAAACCATTTACAATTTCTGTAAAACAACTGAACATATTTCCAATCGACTCTCCTTGCTTCATCTTGAAGGATTCATATTTGCCGAGTAGGAAGTTTACTTTTGTCTCTTTTACACGATCAGTCCCTTTATAAGTGATATGAAGTCTATCCCAAACTTCTTTTGCTGTTTCACATGAAGAAATTATGTTATATTCAACAGGAGACAAGGCGCAATACAAAGAATAAATAACTTTTGCATCAAGAGCTTCTCTTTTGGACATCTCCGTCCAAGACATAGGAGCAGGGGGTCTGGTTTCTTTGTTTTTGCCATTCTTATTTGATGTAGACGCAATAGTGGGATTGATTCCTTTTTCCATAACATCCCATTGCAAGGGATCTTTAGATCTTAGAAATGCCTTCATTTTGTTTTTCCAAATATTGTATTCCTTTCCATCAAAATATGGTGGCCTAGTGTTGCTTTGTCCTTCCATGAGTCCTAGTGCCAAGATACTAGCCATAGAAGATCTTTAGCTCAAAAGTAAAAAGACTTTAATAAAATGAGCATTTGGCTCTGATATCAATTGAAAGTACTAGTACGAACACTTAAAATGGGGTGAATAGATGTTTAAAAGAAGTCTTGGCAAATAAATGTGGAATAAAATAAACTTCAAGTAAAGTTTGAATAAGGATCAAAGTCTGATAAGCGAGCCATTAGACTTCTGGTAGATTTTCAAAATATGTTATGCGATAGAACAGACTTCTAAAATAACCTATAAGTATGCAACAAACTTAAATATGAAGAGTTAAGGGAAAAGAATGTTGCACACGAAGTTTATAGTGGTTTGGCTTAGATCAAGCCTACGTCTACTCTCCTACGCTGACGGCCTTTTGGCTGGATTCCACTATGCAATCAACAAAAGATTACAACTTTGAGTGCAAACACTTAGTGGTAGATCACACTATCTCACTAAGTCACTCTTTTGGTATTTCTCTCATGATCACAAGCATTTAAGCTCACCAAAGACAAGTGTATGATCAAAAGTTGCTCAGACTTTGGAATTCTAAATTCTACACTCCGTCTCTTACTTATTCATCGGTCCTTGATCTCCTTAAATACTCCTCCACTTCCAAACTAACCGTTGGATAGTATCTAGAGGATCATCTTCCAATCTACCCATTAGACAGATCTGTATCTAGAAGATTTGGTAGCCGTTGAGTGATAGAAGTAAAATCCCAAATTGAGTTTGATCGACCATACAAATAGAATCTTGGTTTCCATAAGTAGAGCTTTTTTGTATAAAAAGTTCTTGTCTTTAAGATCCAATTGTCAATCAATTAGATTGAGTCAATCAAATCTTTCTTGATGTAGAATCCAAACTAGATCACTAGCCGTTATATGATTTGGGCTTAAGTTACATTCTGTCAAGTTGTTTCGTTCTGAACATGCTTCGTTCTAATTCTATTACGTTCTGAACTTGTGTCTCGTTCTAGACTTGTTTCATTCTGTATGTAAAGTTTGAGTGTCTCCCGTCTTCACTTGCATTTAGTCTGGAATTTGTCAAAGGGGGCAGACTTCTAATGTAAAACAGACTTTGACACAAAAATCTGGAAATCTTCATAATAGACTTTACAATCTTAACGTAAGTCTGAACATATTCTGCTTCTGAACAGATTTAGCCTTAAGATCTGGACATAGTCTGAATAAATTCAGCTTCAGCATAGAGTCTATCTTCTGGTTCTTCCAAGTATAGATTTTGACAAAATCATTTACACATTCTATCATCCGCATAGTATGTTACTCAACAATTAAACATGCTAGTAGCATTTGATTTATTTTGTCATCTTCAAAACATCATAAGGGATTTTCCTAACAATATGTTGCCATGCCTTCGCCCAATAAAAGATTGAGAAAAATCTTGACTTATTCCAGAACAAATACCTTCTTGAAAATTTATTTTAAAACCTGTGTCACAAAGATGACTTATACTCAGAAGATTGTAGTTTAAACCTTTTACCAGGGAAACATTGTTGATAGTCAGACTTCCAATCTTCATTGTTCCATATCCTATAATCTTTCCTTTATTGTTTCTGCCAAAAGAAACATTTCCTCTTTTTAGTCTTTCAAGCTTCACGAAGCAACTTGAGTCTCCTGTCATATGCTTGGAATAGCCACTATCTGAATACCCTTTGATTTTTCTTTTAATAGTGACCTCGAATTCTTTATTAGAATCTGAATCCATGTCTATTTCTGATTCTAAGTCTGACTCTAAGTGAGCCATCAGACATATGTTTGCAAATTCCTCTTCGCTTTCTTCACATTCGGTGTCACTCCAGGTTTCTGCTTTAAGAGCTTTATTGTACTTCTCAGACTTTCCTTTCTTCTTTTTCAACAAGGGACAGTTTGGTCTAATGTGCCCATTTTTCTTACACTCAAAACATATTACGTCATTGCTAGTTTCAACATCTTCCGTTGATTTGTTCTGGGAATTTTGCATGTTTTGCTTCTTCCAATTCAACATTCTTCCTTTTTTGTTTGGTTTTCTGAATTTCTTTATCATAAAGGCTAGCTCCTCATCGTCCATATCATCGTCCAAATATGTATCATCAGAATCAACGTTAGACTTTAATGCAAGTGATTTCTTACCTTTTGAATCTTCCTCATCATTGATCTGCTCCACTTCATACGATTGAAGTGTGCCTATTAGTTTGTCAACTGATAGAGGCATGATCCTTTGAGTTTCTCTTATTGAAGTCTTCACATGATTCTAATCCTTTGAAAGTCTACGTAGTAGTTTGTTGACTTTCATTGGTCCAGAAATTGGTTAACCTTGATAAGCCAGGCCATTCACAATTTCTGTAAACCAACTGAACACATCACAAAAGGATTCTCCAGGCTTTATTCTGAAAGACTCATACTGTCCAAGTAGAATATTTATCTTTGTCTCCTTCACACGATTAGTCCCCTCATAAGTGATGTGAAGTCTGTTCCAAACTTCTTTTGTTGTTTCACAAGAGGAGATTCTGTTGTATTTAGTGGGAGACAAGGCACAGTATAAGGAATAAATTGCTTTTGCATCAAGAGCCTGTCTCTTGATAATTTCAACTTGTGTGGATTCATCGGCATATTTTTCTATCACTTATTTCCCTTGACTGAAGCTGATGTTGCCTTTAGATTTATTCCTTTTTCAACAGCATCCCACTCCAGGGAATCTCTAGATCTAAGGAATGCTTTCATTTTGTTTTTCCACACATTATACTCCTTTCCATCGAAATAAGGAGGTTTGGTATTGCTCTGTCTTTCAACCAATCCTGGAGCCAAAATACTAACCATAGAAGATTTTTAGTTTAGAAGTAAAAACACTTCAATAAAGTAAGCACACAAGGCTCTGATATTAATTGAAAGAGCTAGTATAAACACCTAGAGAATGGTGAATAGATGTAAAAACAGATTTATCTAAAGATGCAGTAAAAATATTTTTCCTTTGAACTAAGTCTGTTAGACAATCGACTTTTGATAAAGATTCAAACTCAAATAAGATCTTTTAAAAAATAGCAAAACTCAGAAAAATATCACAGCAAATAAATTAAAGGAGTTCAGGGAAGAGAAAATGAACACAAGATTTATAGTGGTTCAACTTAGATTAAGCTTATGCCCACTCTCCCATGCTGACAGCCTTCTAGCTGGACTTCACTATGAATCGAAAGAGAATTACAACAATATAACACTGACTACTCAATAAAAAATTTCTTTTTTCTCTCACTAAGTCACTCCTTAGTGTTTCTCTCTCTTTCAAATACACGTATGAGCACTATCGATGAAGAACGAGTGATTTGAGAAGTTTCAGACTTTGGAATTCTAGCTTTCACGCTCTTTTTCAAATGACCCGAAAAACCTCTTTAAATATTCCTCCATGCCTTTATGACCATTGGCACTATCCAGAGGAATTCTTCCAATTAACCCGTTGGACAGAATGAATCAAAGAGATCTTGAGCCGTTTGAAGATTGAGACGAAAGTTCGATGATCCTAGTCGCCCGTACAATCAAAATCTTGATTTCCATAAGTAGATTCTTTCCCCAAAAAAACTTGTCTTCCAAATTGATTTTACAGATCCATGATTGATTTCATCAATAATATCCAAAAACATTAGTGAGATTTTCAACCAAAAAGCCAGATATATCTTGTTCGTTCTGAATCCTTATAGGAAGAACATTAATCCTGAGTCTGATTATTTCTTCGTACTTCACTTGAGTTTAGTTTGGGTCTTCGTCAAAGTAGGGCAGACTTCTGATATAAGATAGACTTTAATAGAATTCCACAGAAGTCTAGTATTCCTCAGAATGAGAATAAGAATAGAAATAGAAAAGTTTTGTCAACTTCAAAATCTAATAAGAGTTTTCTCAACAACTTATACATTGGATGGCTATGGTTTACAAGTGCATATTGACTCTTCATCAAATCTTCTCTATAGTTAATGGTCATAATTGGTTCATATACGAGGGCACATGCAGGCGCAACATGAAATTTATCTTCTTATTATATATGTAGATATTCAAGATAGAATATTAATGTCCTATGTAATCTAACTGTGACATTGTATTGAAATACTCGACTAGGGTTGTAACCGAGAATGAATAGTTCATGTCTCATAGAAATGCTTCTCAGTTAGATTTGGGCATATGATTAAATTGGTGGCTTGACAAACAACTTCATGGCCTTTTTTCGATCAAGACATGATGAGAAAGAATGATTGAATTACACGGTCGCCAAAACTGAGAGGTTTATTATGCTCTTGAAATATTCACACTTTTTGGATAGTCGTGATATATTGCTAGATGTCATTAATGATTTATAAGAAGGGGAGATTGATTGAGACAATCAGTTCTCTTGATTGTGCTAATGTGTTTATAGTAATCCTACTGCTAGCTTAATAATGAACCTAGAGATATCACACCATAACCAATTTAGAAGGATGTTACAATGGGAAAGACAATATTGCAAATGTGTTTGTAATTGAGGAAATCAAATTGAGTCATGCTAAAAATAAAAGATCTTATAGGGGTTTCGAACTTTATAGACCATATCAAAGATCTAAAACGGTTTTAGACTTTACGACTGAATGAAAGATCTAAAACGGGTTTAGATTCAATGGCCACATTAATGATCTGAAGTGAGTTCAGAATTAATGGCCAATTTAAAAATCTGAAACAATTTCAGACTTAACAACTAAATTAAACATTTGAAACAATTTCAAATTTTATGACCACATTAATTATCTAAAACGGCTTTAGAATCAATGGGTAGTTTAATGATCTGAAATGTTTTCAGATTCATGGTTTTAGACTTAACAGTCAAATTAAAATTTTGTAATGGCTACAAAGTTAATGCCCAAACTAAATTTTTTTAAAAGTTACAAATTAATGCTCAGAATAATACTTTGTAACGGTTACAGAATTAATGCTCGAATTAATGCCTTGAACTGGTTTTAGAACTTACGTCCAAGTTCAGATTTTGAAGTGAGCTCAAACATTACAGCTGAATTAATGCTCTAAATGGTTTTAGTGTTAATGAGCCAAATTAATTAAATCAATGTGATATGTGACTAATTATAAAAGGCGATTAAGAGAGGGTCATTCTATGATTGCGAGGGATGATAGTAATCAATCAAATTAGTCACACACAAGAACAATTGCTAGCCCAATTGGTTCAGTAAGCTCTCTCAAGTTTCTCTCTACTGTTTGACATGGGTTAGTGGTGTGTCTAAACAAGAGGCCTGACATTTGTGCAATTGGAACTAAAGAACATCATAACCAGAATACTTCAACAACGCTACGAGGAGATCAGACATCTGTGTTCAAAATGTGAAGAATGTCAAAACCAAACTTTTTTAGCACAGTACAAGGATAATGTGATTAGCTTCCTTTTCACTTCTATGTGCTTCTTACTAAAATGCATGAGCAATTTCAAGAAGATATGTGTATAGGTGTTTTTACTTCCACCGTGAATTGTTTTTTATACTATTTCACCTATGCACAAGTTCTTTTTTTTGAAATAAAATCCCAACATAGATGTCAATGATAAACCCTCGACATATTGAAGATGGAAGCCCAAACAAAGATACCAAGGAAATATCAATCGGCGGTTAAGGTTAGCAGCATTTGAGGAGTTGTAAATGCTTATGGATAAGGACAATACATGATCCAAAACGATTGTGAAGCCTAAAACCATGAGATGTGGTTGCAACTGGCAATTTAAATGTTAACCATTCATATGCAGTTGCACTTTGTAAGAGGCTAGGTAAGAGCCGCGTTGAATCATTGTAGAGGATCCACAATCAACAACACCTATATATCTTTTCAATTCCAATTTATTGATTTATCAATTCCTTGTACTTGCATTTTACTTTACTCCAGATCTAGTTATCCCTATTCCATGAATTACTTTCTGTCCGAATCGCTACTGAACCTAATTCAATTTTAAAAAAATCAACCTTTGGAGAAAGGTATTTCGCTGTGTGGTAAAATTCCAAAGAAACATTCTATTATTTTTATTTTTTGTCATTTTCTCTTGTTAATCTTTTCCAAATGGCATATAAGACATAGTAAGGTCTCACTAATATGAATGGCACGTCATCCCTGTAAGCTCAGGTGATTACACTTCATCGTCAATTAGACTCGCATTTGTCTCCCATAAATGGATCAAGTTTTGGGATAACAGTCTTCCATACCGGATGCGGGACGACTGAAAATTAAATTTATATCATTCTATTCCATAGATTCAGAATTTTCAAATTCTTTTTTTTTTCAAAACCTTTTTTTCTGTTTCTTTATGGAATATTATGGTTAGGGATGTGCAATATTTGATATTTTCTTCTCATATTAAGTCAATTTAGGATATTTATTGAGCTTCATTGTTTCCATTATAAATTTGATAAGGTATCTCAATTTTTGTCGGAAGACACCATAGGATCTAATTGTTTTTTCAGGTTTATTTTTGGGTTTCGTTATTTTATCACTATTTTTAGCTGTTCGATCATTTCTCTGGTTGGGGTTTGCAATAATACTTATTTGTTATATTGCCAGAATTATCTCTTTTTATAAATACAAAAAAAAAAAAAAAAAAAAAAAAAAAAAAAAAAAAGAGATTTTTCATTGTGACTCGTACGCTTCGGACAATTCAAGATTGAGATTGGTCGCCGAAGTTATGATCGAGAGCGTGGATCGTGGCCCGATCATACCTTATTCAATGAAGTTTGTTTAAGATATTTATGTGGTCTAAATTTATTTGAATTTATTGTTTCCATTAAATTTTTAAAATTAGTTAAGGTGTTCGTATTATTTTATTGGAAGATACCGTATGATCTAGTTGTTTTTCTTTAAAATTATATCAAGGGTTTTGGTGATTTCTCATATTCTCTTTTTCTACTTTCTTTACTATTTGATAATTGCCAAGGTTAGGGTGGCAACAGTATTTTTTTTTTCCCCAAAATTATAGAAAATCAAGGGATTTCTCTACACGTACTTCGTGTTTGTACGCCAAGTGCGTGCCTTGCGAAATGAGATTCGTGTTATTCATTTCCACAGAGTCACTTCCGCCGATGCTTTCGTTGGTGTCTCAACATCAAATCAATTTGCTTTTGGAAAAACCCAACCGGGATACAATAATACAAGCCCGGTCAATTGGGTCTTTGGAGGCATTCGGATTTATTCGGCACTCCTATTTTACGAGAACGACTACGGGGGCCCTATTTGATTGAAGGTTAACCGAACTTTTGACTCAAATGAACTTCATAAATGCATGCAAAATTTCTTGCCACATCTATCCGGTAACGGGAAAATTGTCTAAAAAGTCATAAACCTATTGCACTTTTGCCAATTCAGTCCTAAATCTTTTAACTTTGCCAATTCAGTCCTAAACATTTTCACTTCTTACCGATTCAATCCATCCGGCCAATTTGGGCCAAAAAATGCTGACGTGGACGTCGGTGGTGCCACGAAGGACTACTGACGCCGACGTGGACAATTTTTAATAATATTTTAATATTTTTTGAATTTTTATTATTTTTATTATTTCTTTGTTTTTTCCCTTTTTTTCTTTTCTTTTCTTTCTTTCTTTTCTTTTTTGCTTTTTTTTTTTTTTTTTGCCTTTTCCGGTGGTCGCCACCAGCCACGGGCGATGGTCGGCCACCAACCACAGCCAACCGGCTAGCCTCGCCCACCACAGGCGAGGCTCGGCCAGGCAAGGAAGAGCTCCAGTGAGGGGAGCCCTCACCCAGGCGCGGCCCAGCAAGGGTTGCCTGGGCGAGGCCAATCCTCACTGGGCATCGGCTAGGCGATGGCGACGTTGGGCAAGGCCGCCCTAGCCTAGGCGAGGGCCGTCCTTGCTAGATCTGGCGAGGGGAGCCCTCGCCAAGGCTTGCCCTCGCCCCTAGCCGACCGACACCACCCACCTTGATGAAATCACCTCTCTCTCCTCCAGCGTCGGCACCGCCACCGCCGCCATTGTCTTCATCTTCTCCACTGAGGAAGACGCACCTCTCGCCTTACCTCTTCGCCCTGCTGTCGTTCATCGTCTTCGTCTCTGTCCTCTACGGCGAGGACCTGGCCTGCATCTTCGGCCAACAGCTCCAAGTCCACCCGAGCTTGGCCGGGGGCGAGCGCCGACCACACCAAATCTGGTCTAGGTGAGGCCGACGCTCACCTGAGCGAGGGCTCCCCTCGCCAGATCTGGGAAGGCTGGCCCTCGCCCAGGCGACCCTTGCTGAGTTGCGCCTAGGCGAGGGCTCCCCTCACCGGAGCTCCTCCTCTCCCGATCGGGCCTCGCCTCGTGGTGGGCGAGGCCAACCGCCACCGGAAAAGGCAAAAGAAAAGAAAGAAAAGGAAAAATAAATAAATAATAAAAATAATAAAAAATCAAAAAAATCAAAAAATATTAAAATATTATTTAAAATTGTTCACGTCAGCACCGACAGTCCTACGTGGCACCACCAGTGTCCATGTCAACATTTTCCAACCAAAATTAACTGGATGGACTGAATTGGCAAAAAGTGAAAAGGTTTAGGACTGAATTGGCAAAATTAAAATGTTTATGACTAAATTGACAAAAGTGCAATAGATTTAGGACTTTTTGGACAATTTTCCCATCCAGTAACCATACATAATATCGAATACGTGACACTTAAGATCATTCTAAATAAAGGATGTTGAGATTTGAATGCCAGATTTTTCCCCTTCCAAATCAAATCCTTACCCAAGTAGCCGACCATTTAGTTATTATAAATAGACCTATTCTTACTCCTACATTTGGCACCGCTGATTGTCTATATCTTTGTTGTTTTTAGAGGTGTCGGATATTTTGTATTAGATGGGGGGTCAATTTGAAACTCTCAAGGTTACTAAAAGTCAAAGAGCTCGAAAGTAGAAAACAAAATGATTGTGTTAGTTCTTCATATGTTATGGCTCGTTCTATTCTGATGAATTTGGGCAGCAGAAACTGTCGCTTCACGTAAGTTCACCATTAATGACCGAAGGAGAGAAAGGAAAACTGAAAGAGATAAGAAAAGGAATGAGGATCACGTGCGTGGTGTAGAATGATTAGTCTATTTTCCACAGACTTTCCAGGTCAAACTTTCCATCATTCTCGCACTAAGTGATCCTCAGGCCTTGAGGGTGCCATTCCTACGTTGGATTTGACTCTATTCATCTTGTCGCCTTTCAACCACATGTATAAACGAGATGCTAGTATTGCAAAATCATGAAATATCCTATTTCCTCGAATCCTTCTTTGAGAAGTAGAGAGGAGAACGCAAACTCTTGTCGACAGTCAGACGTGACACATGAGCTGCACTATGCCTCTGAGCCATAAAAAGTCGATGATAGAGAATTTTATTTACTTACGTAGTATAAGTCAAAATTAGATTTTCAAATACACAACTTTTCTAACAAGATAAATTATCGTGTTGTGGAATAATATATTGGGATTGATCTCTTTTTTAATAATTTATCAATAGGAATTAGTAGTTTTTGGGTATTGCTCTACATCAATCGTGTCAACTAATGCCAAAATCTTAGTCGATAAAAATCAAAGTAAAGTTTGTGTAACCAATGCAATTTTCATGGTCCGATTTCTTCCATATCCATATAGGTTGAAAAGTGGGTTATACCGTATCGGGGTAAAGAGTGAGATGTATAAGGGGTGTGTTGACGCTAAAAAATGATCAACTTTTGATTATCAATAACAAGTTAAAGACTTAGTCACTCACAACATAGTTTGGTGAACAAGAGAAGTTTTTGATGAAAAGAATGGCCGACAATTTGATGAGTAGCGATATTTTCAAATATTTAAGCTCTGTTAGATAAACGTCAACAACTTAAAGAGTACTGATAATCAAAAAAGTTATCACAGTAAACTTCAGCTATCTAGGATGAAGTTGTCAACATCGACATTAACTACCCCATAGCGATATTTTCAAACGTCTGAGCTTATTGTGAATAAGTGTTGTTGTAATTTTTTTTTACTACAGCTAAGATCAGGAAGTTACTCATTTATCTTAATGTTGTAATTTTTTATAACTACAGCTAAGATCAGGAAGTTACTCATTTATCTGAATTTTGTAACTACCTGAAGAGGACAAGCCGTGGCGACATGAAGATATGGAGCAAAAGCTCCGGAGATGTGAAGACATTGCTAAAACTGCTAAAAAAAAACTACTTATAGGTAGTTATCTTGTGAAACTACAAGTGTTTGTGTATTGTAGAAGCCCACACACAACACACAAAAAAAGCCTGATATTACGGCTCATCAAGCTCCGCACGGACTCCTCCCCAGCTAGGAAGCTCTTGACTCATGAAACATGCATGCGCGAATAACTAGCTGCACATTCGCAAGTTGAGCTCTGAAAAAGAACATTCATAAATAAAAATTTTGATTTAACTTACTTCTTCACACGAGAGCATGTCATCCAGAACGGGAGTAACTAGTGCATTAAGTTATTCTCTGGGATATGATTTTGAGAGATTCTTAATCCAAAAATCAAAGATAGTGACCGTACTACTTGAGGCGGAAGATTTCAATCTATTGGTCATGCGAGCCCAATCACGCTTCATTTCTAGTCCTTGGCAACTAGAGATAAAGCCTCCAAGGACATTGTCATTTCAAATCTGACGCCTATTCTACAGCAAATAGCTAGATTGGTCATTCTGTGGCTCGACCCAATGGAACGAGGCCAGCACGATTGGTCCACATAGCTTTAAATCTACATGGCCTACCTATCGTGCGATGTTTTCTTTTCCCATTCGATAATATCAATGCATGGCACCATACGAAATGTGCCTCCCATGTGTTTTTCCCTCTTAAAGGACTAAACGATAAGCTTGCGTGTCGATTGCTCTGTTTCGGCGAAACAGCAGATTGAGTGAGTGGAAGGTGAAAAGGAAATTGGAATGTGCGTTTGAAACGGATGCGACACGAACTTCTGGCCGACATCAACTGGGGACTGAAACCCTACCTTTTAGGGTTTCTTTATGTGTTTTCCTTCACGTGGCAAACATGGGCTGTGTGTGTTGTGAGATACCAATCGCGCGCGCGCGCGCACGACCCTAAGTGCAATCAGATGTTGCATGTCCGTCGGTCCAACCATATGAAAAATATAATAAAATCTCGCCACTTTACCAAAACTAGCCGAAATCATCCTGATTTTAATAAAGGGGAAATGACTGCTTACCAAATTTTGTTGCATGATTGATCGAAGGCATCTCGAAGGCAGAGAATAGGTCCAAAAATCCCCAGCTTTTTTATGAGATTGGTTTCAATTGTTTAGTTTTGGGTGAGGTCCACCCTAACGAGTTCAACTCTTACTGGCCCAAAAAGAATGCTTGGCAAAATGGGAAGTGCGTATACCAAGGCTACTGTCTTGGCTGTGAAGGATCATTTGACTGAATAAATAAGATAAGACTGCTAATAATGATACATCCTATACCGATTTCTTGAAAAATTACATGTTGTAACGAGGACAAATGAAATCTCAAACTAGTTTCAATGTCTTATTATTATTTTTTTATTTGTCCCACTCTAATTTTCTCTAACTTTTTATTCTACTTTTTATAGAATGTGATTTGACCCTACACCTAATACTAAACGTTTCCGCCCCACCTAATTCCTAGTGGGTTGTGTTGATGTCTTTGCATAGGATAAAATTTGGGATTAAAAAGGTGAAATTGAAAGAGAGAAGTGAAACCCTAAATTGGAGAAGAAGAGATGGTGGTGTGATCACCATATGAGGGAGAGAAAAGAGATGGCGATGCTGGTCCCTCGAGAGGCTGACCCCGTCGTGGTGGTCACCGAAGAAAAGTAATCACTGTGATGAACACCTTGGTTGGGTCATCATTCAGGGTAGCTATCATTGCTATCTCTACCCCCTTATCTTTCTTTGAACTTAGTCACGTTTTTCATTTATTCTATACAACCTGAATAAAATCATCCCATAGAAAGGTGGGATGAAGGTGAATATGATTTATTATATTTATGGTATAAAGTAATTTTTCTCGAATAACAAACTTCTTATTTTTATAAATAACGATATTTGAATTCTAATACTAAAAAGAAAATTCAAAATAACAACAAAATAATAATTCATTTTTATTTATTCCTATTTTTGTTTATATAATTGAATTTCTTTCTACTCTATCATATATTTTGTGTTATATTTAATAGATATATCATTACATATATTAGGTATAATAGTATAGTTTATTATTTGATAAAAATTTTATTGAGGAATGATGGAAGGGCAAAAAAAAAAAGAGATAAAAAACAAAAAAAAAAAGTAAATGGAAATGAAGAAGGAAAACCCTGATTTTAAATTAATAAACTCAAACTTAAAAATTTAATTCTCAAAGAATAAGGGTAATGAAATTGCTTTTAAAACCCTACATTCTTTAACCCTTTCTCCTCTGTGTCCTGGTTCACATTAAAGGTTCACAACTCTTTTGTAGTTTTTTTTTTTTTTTGGTTCACACCAAAACTTCACAAAAACTCTGAGAGATTCAAAACTTCTCCATCGTAACTCTCTAGTTCACGTCAAAAGTACACGAAAACAATAAGAGAGTCAAAACCCCTTCTATTATGTAATTTTGTGGCTCATGTTGAAATTTCACAAAAGTGGCAAGAAAGTTAAAACACTATACTTTTTCATAATTGCTAAAGAAAATGGTCATATTTTCTCTCTTTTGCTACATTTATCAGTGAATTTTGAAAAATTTATACAAACTCATTTTATGCAATTTGAAGTTCATTTACACTAATATATAGTATATATTACTACATTTCACCAAACAATAAATAAGATATATCAAAATCCCTATATTTCCTATCATATGCTATCCAATCATATCCTAATTAAAAATACAAATAACCTTAAGGTTGTATTTGGTTATCTGGATTTTTAACCAAGATAAGATTGGATAAGATAGAATATGAAATTCATGAATTTTATTATATCTTATCTACTGTTTTGTGATTACAATAATAAAATCGAATATATTCGCATCATATCATGTATATTATTTAGTATAAACATCATATTAGTATAAATGAACCCAACATTTTACAAATGGAGATGGCAAAAATCTCTTACAACAACACTCTTACCCACTTTTATTTTTATTTTATTTTATTTTTTATTTTCCTCTCTTTTGTAGTTAATTTATTTTTGTTTCTTTCTTCCCCTTCCACCATTCCCTACTAAAATTTTTATTAAATAGTAAACTGTACTAATATACCTAAAATACTAAAATACCTAAAATATATAATAAATATAAATTTATATTTTTATTTATCAATTGAGTTTATATTATAAGATGGAATTAAATTTGAATTTAAAAAAATAAATTATTATTTTATATTATTTTCAATTTTCAATTAGAATTCAAATATTATTTATATTGAAATATAATTTTTATTTTGTTAATTTAAGAAGTTTGTTATTCAAGAAAAATAACTTTTGTATTATGGATATTAGAAATCTTATCCACCTTTATCACACCTATCCTATGGGATAATTTAATCTAGTATATATCTCATTTATATTTGACTTTATCTTATCTTGAGTAGACATCAAACGTAGGATAAGATAAATTTTATCACATCATAAATTTTATCTCGGCTATCAAACATAGCGTAAGAGTTTGATCAAACAATAAACATGTCTTATAACCCCAACTTTGTGATGAAATAAGAATATTTTCTATGTTGATACCATTGCTTGAACAACTTTCTATTTTGGCTTCTTCTTTTTCTTTTTTTTTTTTTTTTTTTTTTGGTGAAATTAAGAAATATATTGAGCTTTAAACCAACCTATACAAAAGAGATCACGGCACCAAAACTTACACTCAAAATGTCAAGACATTATGAGTGAAAGGATACCGAGATGTAAAAGAAATAGCCAAGGAAAAGAGGCATATAACAAGCCAACCGGCTACACACAAAACAGCAGACCAAACAGCCCAAGGGGCGAACAATCAAAAGACATCCTAATAGCAAGAACCAGCAAAATAGCAAAGAAAGGTGAAGGCCTAAAAGCAAACACATGTAACAACATTGCGGCCACCAGCACTAGCACAACTACCGAGGTAGGGCGTCGCCGACGCCCACTCAAATCAACTACGGTGATGATGTAGAGGTTCAGCCTCACTGGAAGCGAAGATAATCAGATCTATGCCCCAACTGCGCTGCAGTCTTCTATTCCTTATAGTATCCTCTACATTCCTGAAGGTGATAACCCTATCTCTAACTACTTTAAACAGGTAGCTCTTCACCACCGAAATCGCAAGAGACTACTCTCTAAACAGGATGCTATTCCTGTTCTTCCAAATAATATGACAGAGAGCACCAAAAGAGAAGCTAGCAATGCACTTATAGAACTCCTTACCCGAAAGGAATGAAACGACCTAGCGAAGATTCTCCCCCCATGATCTATTGTGCCATGGTAGATTGCATCCGGTAGCCCAAAAAAAGGCAAAGCCAATGGTGATGTGACATCCAAAAAATAAATGATCTATGGCGTCCAGCATAGCATTGCAAAAAGCACACACACAAAAATCAATTCTACCATAGGATAATAAGAGCGCTTAAGTAGGAAGCCTACGCTTGGCGATAAGCCAGAGATTGACTTGGTACCTTGGTGTAATTGCATTGTTCCAAATAAATTTATGCCAAAGAACCCGAGCCCTCTTCCACCTGATGGTCTCCCAAGCCGAGGCTGATGTAGGCTAGTGAAACCACCTAGAGGGGGGTGAATAGGTGATTGCGGAATTCTTTTGGAATCTTTTACCGAAGAATACTTTAATATGAAAAATATATCAATAACAAATGGATCATGCATTCATAAAGTAAGTAGAGTAGGGTAAAAGAGAATTGACACAATGATTATAGTGGTTCGGCTTATTCCAAGTCTACGTCCACTCTCCACACTGACAGCCAACTGGCTATAATCACTATATAGCAAATGAGAGCTTGTTACAATTCACGAACTAGACTTCTTCAGCAGAAAGTCTCTCCTACAGCTTCTTGCTGATTCGCACTATAATTGACTCTCTTTGATAAATAATTTGACCTGCAAGGAATAACTTATATATATTTGGAGGATTACTTCTGCAAGACAGAAACTTGTTAGTCCAATAACAATTATCCTCAAATATAATGTTCCTGCAAATTCACAAGTCTAATAATCCAAACATCAGCATAAGGTTATAAATAAGCATAAAGTCATAGAGGTTCAAATAAACAACCAAATCCAAATCCAAATCAAAATCAAAAATAAAAATAGTCTAAGCGAAATAAAAGTTCAAAACAAATAAACAAACTTCAAATCTGCAAAACTCTCCCCCTTTTTGTCCCATCAAAGGAGGTAGAGTGAATAAGAGATGGTTTTTCAAAAGAATTAGGGCTCTCCGGGATGCGAACAAGCTGAAATTTGCGAGCGTCGAACTGTCTTCTCGAGATTAGCAAGAGCTTCCTTCACCGAAATCAACTCGCACTATTTTGATTCGATTCCACTTGAGCTCTAAGTGCGTTGATCTGATCTTGCATATTCACAGAAGTACTCAGCATTGCCTTCTTTAAATCCCTCACCTCAAAATCCATTCCAAACACCTGCTTCTTTAGGTCCAACATAACATCTAACAGTTGTGTAAAAGCTGTCAAGTTAGTGTTACCTCCACTAGGACCAGCAGATTCAGTTCTAGGAGTTTGGAAACTTGGAGCATCCTTCTCAGCCCTTTCCTTCTCTAATAGAGAGGATTCTTCATGTTCGGGAAAAGAGATGCATAGACATCCTCGGCGTCGCACCGACCTACTCACATCACTAAAATGTAATGGCGATAACGTTCCCTGATCCTCAGCAACTCCCCCTGTGTTGATGCCGGTGGGTGGAGTCGAATAATCCTTGCCAACTTCCATATCAGCACTGTGATATTTCTCGGTCTCTTCCCCAGATTGAGCAAATGATGGCTCAAATCCTGCAGCCATATCCTCCTGCAAATCGACTTCCTTCTTCTTTCTCTCTTCCTCTTCTCTTCTCATCTCTTCTTCTTCTCTTCTCAACTCTTCTTCTTTTCTTAATTCTTCTTCCTTCCTCAGTCTTTCCTCTTCTTCTCTCTGTTCTTCTTCTTTCCTTCTCTGTTCTTCTTCTTCTCTTCTTTTTCTTTCTTCTTCTCTCCTCTTCCTTTCTTCTTCTCTCTTCCTCTGTTTTTCTTCCTCTTTCCTCTGCTTCTCGGCTTCTTTCTCCTCTGCTTCTTTCCTTGCCCTCTCTCCAGCCTCAGATCTCAAGCTGACTAGGCTCCTCAATTTTGAGAGAGCAGACAAAGTCATGGCATCATCCAAATCTTCCTCATCCTCTTCGTCCTGCAAGATGATTTTTCTACGCTTTTTCTCAGCCATGGGCTCTTTGCCCTTTCTCTTTGAAGAAGCAGTGGGGATCTCCTTTAAAGGTGTCTTTTCCTTCAATCTTTCCATTGCAGCATTTAGCTCTGGAAACTTCATCTTCATCATCATCTTGTAACCAACAAGCATCAGACTTAAATTGGTCAAGCATAGAGGAGCAGGAATTTGAATCTTGAAGTGCCTGAACAACTTGGTGATGATCGATGAATAAGGCAATTGACCCTTATCCTTAACCACAATTCTGTACATGTGGAAAAGAATAACGTGTGGGAGAGAAAAGGGTCTGCCTTGGTTGATGGCAAACATCAGCTTAGCTTCAGTCTTGGAGACATCGGTCTTCGAGGTTGTCTTGGGCCTTATACAGTTGATTATGATCTTGTGCAGCAATACATTTGTGGCATTCATCCTTGTATAGGATATTTTACCCTCTACAGTTCTGTCACGCACAATCTCCAGAGTTGCATAGGCTGTAGACACTTTTATTGGTTGGAAACACCTTCTCTCCACCCCCAATAACATCAGCCAAAGCGTTAACATCAACTATATAATCTTTGTCCATAAAAGAAAAAGACAACCGATTTGCATCCAGAAACGACAAATTAGAATAAAAATAAGCCGTGAGTTCAGAATGGGCATTTGTCGTATCCGTGCAGAATTTCTCCAACTATAGACTAGCAAACTTCCCTCTAAGATTTATCTCCAACGAATCAAGGAAGTCGAAGTCCACACTTCTTGGATT
Source organism: Eucalyptus erythrocorys (assembly GCA_014182555.1). Classification (NCBI taxonomy): domain Eukaryota; kingdom Viridiplantae; phylum Streptophyta; class Magnoliopsida; order Myrtales; family Myrtaceae; genus Eucalyptus; species Eucalyptus erythrocorys. The sequence goes on along the minus strand of CM024597.1, from coordinate 14,778,279 downwards.
TACTACACCCCTCTTCAACAACTTGGTGTACACTCACTCATGCTCTTTAGACCGAAACAGACTTCCCGAAGGACAAACAGAGTTCACAGCCACACCCAATCGCGACTGGAACTGAGAGAAAAGTCTCTCATCGTCGTCTACGGTCTGGCTTGCAGTACTATAAAATGGATCACTCGTAAAGTTTTCAAGTGTCCTTTGCGCTGTTCCTTCCTCAGCAACTTTCAACTTCTCCATCTCCATCAAGAAGATATACTCACTTTTATATCCTCTTTCTTTCAAAAAATCCTCAATCGTCTTTAAGCTCGTTCCCCCAGCCTTTAATCTACTATAAAGATCAAAAGCATTCTGTGGTTTAAGGGTTCTTACCGGCTCTGCTTCAGTGATCCCTTCCCAAAATGATGACTTTCGGTCTCCCTTTGAGGAGAATCTTCACCAGTTAGGTCCACCCTTGTAGGACCCTCTGATTGTCTCTGCGGTCCCCTGCCAGCGATTCTGGAAGACTTTCGGGAAGACATTCTTGGAACGCAAGCGAAAGTTCAACTTGTTCGCTAAAAAAGATGGAATTTTTTGTCGAGAAAGTTAATGGAACAGGAACGACAAATGGAGCTTTTTTAGGGTTTTGAAAGCGAAAGAGAATGAAGTTGAATTTCAAAACAGTAGTAGCGGATGAAAGTGACGATTCGAGAGTATAAATAGTAGGAGAAAATAAAAATAAAACCGGGATACTAAACCGTTGCCTAAAAGGAAAATAAAAACTGCTAAAAAAAATAAACTTGAATTTTGAAAAGTAAACTACCTTTTTGAAAATGTAAACTGCCATAATTACATGTCAGTATTAGAGTAAAAAGAGATTTTGAAAATTTGAAAAGCAATTAACAAAAATAAAATAATGCTGAGAATACGAGAAAATTAAAATACGTAAAAAGACTAAAAAACAGAGTCTGAAAGTGTTCAGACTTTACCTCAGAGTCTGAACTCTTTTCAGACTTTACCTCAGAGTCTGAACTCTTTTCAGACTTTACCTTTGAGTCTGAACTCCATCAGACTTTGCGTTGAGTCTAAATGCCATCAAACCTTGCATTGAGTCTGAACGCCTTCAGACCTTACATTGAGTCTAAACTTTTTCAAGACTTTAATTTTGAGTCTGAACATCTTCAAATCTTACGATACTCAGTTTTGACCGAAGAGATTCAAAGTGAGCCTTTTCTAGGGGCTTTGTGAATATATCTGCTAATTGATTCTTTGAATCAACGAACTGGATCACCACTTCACCACTTTGAACATGATCTCGAATAAAATGATACTTGATTTCAATGTGCTTTGCTCTTGAATGAAGTATTGGATTCTTTGTGAGATTGATTGCGCTTGTGTTGTCACATTTGATTTCAGTACTCGTTTCCTCAACTCCAATGTCTCTCAATTGTTATTGCATCCATAGAATTTGAGAGCAGCAACTTCCAAGAGCTATGTACTCTGCTTCAGCGGTTGAAAGAGCCACGGTACCCTGTTTTCTTGAGAACCAAGACACCATCCTATTTCCCAATAGTTGACAAGTACCTGTAGTGCTTTTTCTATCCACTCTACAACCAGCAAGGTCAGCATCAGAATATCCAAGGAGGGTAAAGTCTCCTTGTTTGGAATACCACAGACCTAACTTAGATGTAGTTGCAACATATTTAATAATGCGCTTCACAGCAGTCATGTGAGATTCTTTAGGATCATATTGAAATCTAGCACAAATGCAAACACTAAATAGAATATCAGGTCTAGATGCTGTAAGGTAAAGAAGTGACCCGATTATACTCCTGTATAGCTTTTGGTCTACACTATTTCCTTCTTCATCTTTATCTAGCTTTGATGAGCTTGACATAGGAGTTTCTGTTTTCTTGCAATTCTCCATTCCAAACTTTTTGATAAGGTCCTTTACCAAAAAAAAAAAAACTTTTTGATAAGGTCTTTTGCATACTTTTCTTGGTGGATAAAAATTCCTTCTTTTGATTGCTTGACTTGAAGTCCCAAAAAGAAGTTCAATTCACCCATCATGCTCATCTCAAATTCATTCCGCATACAACTTGAAAAATTCTTGCAAAGCTTTTCATTAGAAGAACCAAATATTATATCATCAACATAAATTTGAACAAGTATGAAATCCTTGCCTTCTCTTTTAATAAATAAAGTAGTATCTACTTTACCTTTAGAGAAACCATTTTGAATTAAGAAATTACTTAACCTTTCATACCAAAATCGAGGTGCTTGTTTTAAGCCATATAAAACTTTCTTCAGCTTGAAAACAAGATTTGGTTTTCTAGGATCTTCAAATCCTGGTGGTTGTTCCACATAGACTTCTTCTTGGATAATTCCATTTAGGAATGCACTTTTCACGTCCATTTGGAATAACCTGAAATTTTTAAAACAAGCAAAAGTAAGAAGTAATCTTATAGCTTCTAACCTTGCCACGGGAGCATAGGTTTCATCACGATGCCTTCTTCTTGTATGTAACTTTTTGCCACAAGTCTTGCTTTGTTCCTTACCACTTTTCCCTGTTGATCAAGTTTGTTCCTAAAAACCCATTTGGTACCGATAATTGATTTACCTTTTGGTTTAGGGACTAGTTCCCAAACATTGTTGATTTTGAATTGATTCAATTCCTCTTGCATTGCTTCAATCCAGCTTTTATCTTTCAATACATCTTCTATGTTTTTATGTTCGATCTCAGAAATGAGTGCAAGAGCACTAGATTCTTCATGCCTTTTAGATCTTGTGCGAACTCCTTCATTAATATTGCCAATGATGAGATCTGCAGGGTGACTTGATTTGTGCTTCCAATTTGTAGTTGGTTTGTCACTTTGATGAAATTCTTCTTCAGTTGGAGCTACTGAATTGGTTTGCGGTTGAGTGTCTGAGATTTGATTTTCTTCAAGAGAATTTGTAGGCACTTGGCCGACTCATAATCTTCAGCCGAGTCTGAGTCGATTTTGAACCGAGTCTTCAAATTTCACATTCATGGATTCCTCCACAATCTGAGTCCTTTTGTTGAAAACTCTGAAGGCTTTGCTTGTCGTAGAGTAGCCAAGGAAAATTCATTCATCTGATTTTTCTTTAAACTTACCAATACGATCACTAGAATTCTTTAAGATAAAACATTTACAACCAAATACATGAAAATAAGAAACAATAGGTTTCATACCTTTGAATAGTTCATAAGGTGTTTTCTCTAAAATGGGTCTTAGAAAAATTCTGTTTATAATATAGCAAGCAGTTGAAGTGGCTTCAGCCCAAAAATGAGGAGAAATATTACTTTCAATCAAAAGAGTTCTTGCCATTTCTTGCAAAGAACAATTTTTCCTCTCTAACTCCTTTTTGTATGGAGATGAAAAATTATATTGAATACCATAGTCATCACAATATTTAGCAAACTCATGATTTTCAAATTCTCCACCATGATCAGTTCGAATACTTGAAATTGCATATCCTTTCTCAATTTGGATTTTCTTTGCAAACTTAGTAAAATAAGTTAATGCTTCAGATTTATTTGCAAGAAAGAATACCCAAGTATAACGAGAATGATCATCAACTATTACCAAACAATATCTTTTCCCTCCAATGCTTTGAGTTCTTGTTAGACCAAACAAATCTATGTGTAATAGCTGCAAAACAGGATTAGTGGATACCTGATTTATAGATTTATAAGAATTTCTAACCTGTTTTCCAAGTACACAAGGAGTGCATAATTCATGCTTTTGATACTTGAGGTTAGGAAGTCCCCGAACAAGCTTTTTGGAAGAAACTTTTGCAATTTGCTTTAAGTTGACATGTTCAAGCATTGAGAACTGTTAGACTTTATATCCAGCAAATAAATATTTCCATGTCTTCATACAGTAAAGGATTGTGAAAGATCTTTACTTGTTCCAGAACAAGTATCTTCTTGAAAGTTGATCTTGTATCCAGCGTCGCATAGTTGACTAATACTCAATAGATTATAGTTCATTCCTTCAACCAAAGAAACATTGTTGATTGTGAGGTTTCCTATCTTCACGGTTCCTCGACCAACAATTTTTCCTTTGTTGTTGCCGCCGAAGGAAACATTTCCTCCTCTTACATGAGAAAGATTTGTGAAACAATTTGAGTCTCCTGTCATGTGTCTTGAATAGCCACTATCCAAATACCACTTGATTTTCTTCTTGATAGTGACCTACATTTAAATGAAAAACTCAAGTCTTCTTTGGTACCCAAACTTTCTTGGGTCCATCATTTTTAGTACCATAAACAGTCTCTGCCCAACTCTTCTTAACAAGTCTCGAAACTTTGGGGCAATCCTTCTCAAAATGTTCTACGCTTTGCATTTAGAACATGTAAGGGCATTTCTTCCAACAGACTTTACAAAAACTTTTCAAAAATGATCCTTATAAAAAGATTTTGTTGGCCTATTCTTGATTCTTTCTTTTACCTTTGGAAAGTCAATCAAAGGAATGGTTTCATGTGTCATTCCTAGACCAGATTTATTAAAATAAGGTCTTTGAATGGAAAGAATTTTATCCAACTTTTCAGAACCCATTGAAAATTCTTCGTAACTTTCAACAAATCTTCTTTCAAGCAAGCATTTTCTTTTGAAAGTACAATCTCATTTTCTTTTGAAACAGCAAGACACTTGTCTAGACTTTCAACTTTTTCAACCAAAATTTTTTCTTGTTGTTTCAATTTGGAATTCTCCCTTTTCAGTTTAGAAATCCTTTTAAGAGAACCTTTAAGACTGAGATAAAGTTCATCAATGTATTTTGATACTTTGATAGGAATTTTTAAATTTCTAACCTTGATACCGTTGTTTGAGTCTCGAGTCTCGAGTCTCGAGTCCGAGTCCGAGTCGAGCCGAGTCCGAGTCTAAGCCTCGAGTCGAGTCCGAGCTCGAGTCTGAGTCTGAGTCTGAGTCTGAGTCTGAGTCTAAGCCTGAGTCAGAGTCTGAGCCTGAGTCTAAGTCAGAGTTAGCCATAAGATAGATATTGGCATACTCTTCATCCCTCTCTTCACGTTCAGTGTCACTCCACGTTTCAGCTTTGAGTGCTTTCTTGAACCTTTCAGGTTTCCCTTTCTTTTTCTTTAATAAGGGACAGTTGGGTCTGATGTGTCCCTTCTTCTTGCATTCAAAGCAAAAAACCTCTTTGTTGGTATCTTCTTCTTCATTTGATTTATTTTGAAATCTCTGATTATTTTGTCTTTTTTCATTAAACCTTCTGCATTTTCTATTTAGCCTTCTGAATTTTCTAATCAAAAGTGCAAACTCCTCATCATCCAAGTCTTCTTCTAAATCTGTAGCATCAGAATCATCATTAGACTTTAAAGCAATTGACTTCTTAACTTCGGTGTCAAATTCCTCATTGAATTGGTCGACTTCATATGATTGAAGTGTGCCGACCAACTCATCTACCGAAAGAGGCATGATCCTTTGTGTTTCTCTTATGGATGTTTTGACATGATTCCAATCTTTGGAGAGTCCTCTCAACAGTTTATTGACCTTCATAGGTCCTGAGATTGGCTGTCCTTGATATGCCAAGCCATTTATAATTTCTGTAAATCGATTGAACATATCCGTGATGGATTCTCCTGGCTTCATATTGTCCAAGAAGGATATTGATCTTGGTTTCTTTGACTCGATCTGTTCCTTCATAGGTGACGTGCAATCTATCCCAAACTTCTTTGGCTGTTTCACAAGATGAAATTCTATTATACTCAGTAGGAGATAATGCACAATATAGAGAATAGATAGCCTTAGCATCAAGGGCTTGTCTCTTTGAAATATCGGTTCGTGATATTCCCACTCCATCAGGTAATTCTTTTCCTGTGTTTGATGCAGCTTTAGGATCAATTCCATTCTCCACTACATCCCACTCCTGAGGATCTTTGGATCTTAGGAATGCCTTCATCTTGTTTTTCCATACATTGTACTCCTTTCCATGGAAGTAGGGAGGTCTGGTATTGCTTTGCCCTTCAATTAAACCTAGAACCAAAATACTAGCCATAGATCTTTTGCTTTAGAAATAATAAACACTTCTAATAAATAAGCAACAGGGCTCTGATACCAATTGATATAGGCTAGTGAAACCACCTAGAAGGGGGTGAATAGGTGATTGCGGAATTCTTTTGGAATCTTTTACCGAAGAATACTTTAATATGAAGAATATATCAATAACAAATAGATCATGCATTCATAAAGTAAATAGAGTAGGGTAAAAGAGAATTGACACAATGATTATAGTGGTTCGACTTATTCCAAGCCTACGTCCACTCTCCACGCTGACAGCCAATTGTTGTAATCACTATGTAGCAAATGAGAGCTCGTTACAATTCACGAACTAAACTTCTTCAGCAGAAAGTCTCTCTTACAGCTTCTTGCTGATTCGCACTATAATTGACTCTCTTTGATACACAATTTGAACATGAGAGATTTTAGAGAACAAGATATTTCAGAGGTTCTAACATCGAGATTTTTCTATCAATTCTCTCATTACTTTTGAGCAACTTCGATCCACCTTAAATAGCCTCCATGCCTCCATACCCGTTGGCACTTTCCAAAAATTCATCCAATCAACCCGTTAGACTGAATCAATTTAAGTGATCTTCACGTTGTCGAAAATATAAGTAGACAATAACTCGTCAATCCTGTTCACCCATACAATCAGGATCTTGAGTTCCCAAAATTAGATCCTTCCAAAAATTCGTTTGATCTTCAACAGATAGAATCCAAAGAATAAATCTTTCGAGCTCATAATCACAACCAGAGATATTCCATGGATAAGTTGGGAAATATAATATCCAAATCTTACTTTCCTTAACCATAAAAATAACCTGCTGTCAGCCTGGCAAAATCGCAAACAGTCTTCAGACTGAGATTTAGGTCCGGAGGTCTTGACGAAACCGAGTCCGATCGTCTTCGAGACGGAAAAACTTCAGACCGAACTTTGGGTCTGACTGTCTTTAGACGGAAAACCTTTGGGTCTTGAATACTTCAGACTTAACCGACTGAGTCTTGGATTCTTCAAACTTTACTGACGAGGCTGTTTTGTTAACTTCAAAACTTCAAGGGATTTTTCTTCAACAGAGGCTATAGTGAACAGGCCAGAAGAGTTCTCCTTCCAGCAAAAGCGGTCCAAGAACAAGGAAAGGACCGGGAAAGATTGCTCCCAATAATCCAAAATAGAATTGAGAGCTTGGCCAGAAGTGGAGAACAGATCAGCCACCGTTGCTTGCTTGGATAATCCGATACTATAGATAAGTGAGTCTGAGAATAACAGGTTCAAAGGACCCCTAGGGTACCAATTATCAAACTAGAGAGAAACAGAAAGGCTGTCCCCTATCCTCCACATGAAGAAGCTTCGAAATTCTATTCTGAGCTAAAGGATTTTCATCCAAGCCCACGAGCAGAAGGTAGGCTTTTTAGCAAACCAGTAGTTCTTCCTATTTAAAAAAGTGGAGTGGATCCACTTGCACCATAAAGACTCCTTGTCAGAGAATAGGAGCCAGATATGTTTAAGCATGGTTGCTTTGTTGCATTTTCATAACTTATGGATGCCAAGACCTCCCTCCTCTTTTGGGAGGCAGACATCCTCCCAGGCAATTTTCGCACCACCTTTACCCAAGTCTAGGCCTTTCCAAAGGAATTGCCTCAGGATTCTCTCGATCTGCTCCAAAACAGTTATAGGTAAAATGAAGACACTAGCCCAGTAGGCTTGAATTGCATGAAGGACCGACTTAATCAGCTAAAGGCGGCCAACAAAGGAGAGAAATCAATGGGTCCAAGATTGTACCCTTCCTGTGATGTGGTTGACGAGCACGTAGCAATTCGCCTTATGGAGCCTCGATGTAATGATGGGAACCCCTAAATACCGAACCGGAAGGCTCCCTTCATGGAATCCTAAAGCATTAAGGATCTAATCTCTTGTAGCCGGCGAACCTCCTGCAAGAAAGATCTCACTTTTGCTCGTATTTGGGTACAAACCACTCCAAGCCGAGAAAGTCTCTAGCCTTCCTTGAGGAGAGAGACAAAAGGCATGTCAGCTTCACAAAAGAGAAAGATGTCATCGAGAAAGAATAAATGTGAAATGTCTATTGCTTTGCATCTCCAATAAAACTTGAACTCCGGCTTCATCGAGCGAAGATAGAGAATTCCAGACAAGACCTCCATGACCAAGGTAAACATATAGGAAGATATGGGATCTCCTTGCCATAATCCTCAACCACTAGCAAAGAAACCATGTAACTCCCCATTTAAGGCAATGAAGAATTTAGGAGTTCTCACACAGCTCATGATTAGCTAAGTCAAGTGTTCTGGAAAGCCAAAAGAAAGGAGGGCAAGCTCAAGGAAGTCCCAGTCAACAGTGTCATAAGCTTTGCAGAAATCCACTTTAATCTGAATAAGGATGAAGGTGAAATCTGGTAAAAAGCTCCTAAGCCAATAAGATATTATCTATGATTCGCCGACCCTTAACAAAAGCACTTTGAAAGGGGCTTACTATGTCCCGAAGAACTGCTGCCACCCGATTGGCCAAAACTTTAGTGATGCATTTGTAGATAGTATTACAATAGGCGATGGCCCGTAAACATCTACAGTGGTAGCATTAGGGACTTTCAGGACCAATAGTAAAATGGTATTTTTAATCTCCCTCAAGAGCCTACTCGTGATGAAGAAGTCTTTCACCGCCGCCATAAACAAATGTCCTACCGTTTCCCAGTTATGCTTGAAGAATTCGACGATAAAACCATTGGGACCGGGGGCCTTCCCCCGAGCTAGGGAAAAAAAGTGTCCCGAATCTCAACATCAAAAACAAGGCGAGCAAGAAAGCTAACCTAGTCGCCATTTAGGGGGCACCAGATAGTCTCCTAAATCTCCCAAATCGTAAGCCTTTCCTACACAACCCACGGCGTCAAGAGGTTCTGAAAGTGGTTAACAAAATACTATAGGATCAACGCTGGATCGGTGATTTGAATCCCATAAGCATCCATGACCAAGAGAACTCGGTTTCTCAACTGCCTTTTGTTGACATAATGATGGAAGAATTTAGTGTTTCGATCTCCATCTTTAAGCCATTTAATCCTGAACTTCTACTTATAAAAGGATTCCTCTTGCCACCAAAGGTTCACAAATGTCCGTTGCTGAGCCTTCTCCAATTCTGCAAGCTCAACATTGGTTGGGTCCTACTCGGGGCCAACTTGGGTGGTCCTTAGCGAAACCCTCACCTCTGTTGTCCTAGTAGAGATGTTAGAGAAGGACTCTTTATTAAGGCACTTGAGGCAGGTTTTTAAGGACTTAAGCTTGCACACAAGTCTAAACATAAGAACACCATCACCCGGCTCCTCCCAAATTTGATTAACGATTGAGCTAAACTCAGGGTGCTTCATCCAATAATCAAAGAACTTGAAAGGTTTCCTTCGCGGGACAGGATTCAAGATATTTACTACCATCGGGTATGATCAAAAATAGTCAGGGCAAGGAAGGATGCTTTCGAATAGGAGAAGTCTTGGCCTCATTTGGCATTTACAAGAACCCTATCAATCTTTCTAGATTTCCGATAAGCTCCAGTAGAAGTTGTCCAAGTGAATCGAAAGCCAACATACCTCAGATCCTCCAGCTCTAACTATGCTAAGCAATCACCAAAATCATCAAAATACGGAATCCATGTGTCTGAGCCACCCATTCTGTCCTACGGGTCCTTTATAGCGTTAAAGTCACCCACCACCAGCCACGACGAATTCTACAAAGCAAGGCTCTTGAGAATAAGGTCCTCCCAAAGCGGTCTTCTATCCAAGAAGGTGTGCTGGCCATAGACAACTGAAACACAACAAGCCACATCCGACACCAAATCCTTTAAGTTCCCATGGATCATTTGATCACTAACCGAGAAGGCTTCAAAATTAATGAAGGGATTCCACCCTACCCAAATTCTGCCTCTAGGAGAATGATCGTAATTTGCTAACCAGTTCCAATCTCTCAATAGCCCCGCAAAAATGTAAGTGAAGAGGGACTCCGAGACTTTAGACTCCAATGTGCCGATAAAACACAACTGATTTGTAAAAACTAGGCTACGGACTTCCACCTGCCTAAAGGGGGCAATAAAGCCCCTTATGTTCCAAAAACCTATATGCATGCACAAAAAATGAAGAGGCAAGGAGGTATGAGTTACCTCTTTTTGCTAGACCTACGTCGACTAGACACCGGAGCAGGGCAAGCAGAAGGGGGCGGATCCGGGTGGAGGCTCAACAATTTGTCCTGCATTGTTTCAGGCTTCTAAGATACAAGAGGTGCACTGGGAGAGGGACTAGGAGAGAGCAGGTCGTCCTCATCAAAGCTGCCAATTAAGCTCGCCAATTCCACGATGTCCTCCCTGGAGTTCACTGGGGCTAAGGAACAACCAAGTGGGTTGGCCCTATCCACAACAAGGGAGGAATGGCGATCATTAGACTTTGAGAGGTTCCTCAAGCCCCTCGAGGCTTTCCGAGTTGAAGTCGAGGGTAGGCCTACCCCAGAGGCGGCTTCCTTCAAATTCAGGCTTTGTCCTCCCTCACTAGAGAGTACCAGACAGGACAGAGTATTTTCCTTAGGCAAGGCCGGCTTCTTCTTCTTCCCCTTTACCTTATTCCACCCTGGCTCGGGCTCTAAAGGGGGCGCTGCCACCGTCGGAGCAGGGATAGGATCCAATTCAAAAAAAAAAAAAGCCTTATCTTTGGTCTGCGCCTGCTTCTGTCCAGCTTCGGAATAGCTAGGGGGCGCAACCCCTTCCGCACCAGGATTCGGGCCTTGTATTTGACCTGCAGAGACGTCACTAGGTGGGATGGCAAGAGAAGGAACAACCAAAGGATCCGAGCATCTATGGCCAAAAGAGGCACATAATCGACCTCCATTCATATTCTATCTCCACCGTACAAGACTTTCCATCGAGATCAATATCAACCGAATCAAACCTGGGCTATTTTGCAAAGATCTCAACGCATACCCTTGCAAAAGAAAACATTTTCATTTGTTCAGTAGGAGGTCAACATACAACGGCTTGCCCATAGTACTCGCCACAGTGCTTATCCCCATCACGGACCAAAGAGCAAAGGGAAGATTTTTCAGCCTAATCCAAACCAGCACCGAAGAGTGGTTGTCTCTCTTGAGTTTCAACAGCGAATGCCATTACTAAAGGACTAAAGAAACCCTGGTCACCGTCAATGGACCACCATCCAATACCTTCCTGCGGAACTCAGCATCTAGGATGTGAAAAAAATAGAATCCCTGATCATTAGCTAACACCTCTACCAGATTCTACCCCCATATATGCTTGAGGGCTGTCTCGGTTAGTTTGAAGGCAAGCCTCTTCCCAACATAATATCCCACAAGGCACTCATGCCATTTAGGGTCCACAGCCTCCAAAATCTCAGCATATAGCTTAATGATAGGCTTATTATCAACATAAGTAGGGGGAATGAACAAGAGGTCATACCCTTCAATCGCAACTCTAGCTATATTGGCCCGCGAATGGGCGAGTGGGTTTTTCTTCCCTTGCAAATCACTGTGCTGGGGCCACACAGAGGTAGACCTAGCACGGCTTCGACCTCGAGCGGCAACAGGGCCTCGAGAGGCCTTACGGGCGGGTCGAGGGCCTTCACTCGAAGGGGCGGACAGAGCCTTAAGTACTCTCATCTAACCAGCAGCACCAGAAGAGGGCTGAACTTTAGGAGGTACAGTGGGATTCCGCCCATCTAACCCATCCGTAACTAGTTGGGCCGAATTCGAGCCACCAGACATAGCAATAGACGAAGACGCCATACCAGAAGCAGAACCCGAGTGAACACCAGCAACCCTAGGTCGAACAAAGCATAACTCAGATGGAAGGCGTACCAATCAAAACAGTTCGGAGGGATTGAAGAGGAGGTCCAAAGGAGCCTAGCCTCCAAAAATCAGCTCCAACCATCAGATAGAACTCCAGAACTTGAGCAGAAGACCAGGACGGGAAGAATTGCAATTCGATCGCGCCCTAGGGCGAACTAGATCCAGACTTGGCTTCTTTTTCATGTGCTTTCTCCAAGAAATACTATTCAAGCATATCTAAGTGCTTGATAAAAATTGTTCAAAAAGTTCTAAACTTATCTCACTTTTACAAATTCAGTTTTGAACTTTTCATTTTACTAATTAAGTCCTAAAATTTTTCATTTTTGCTAATTAAGTCTATCTAATCAATTTTGATTAGACAATGTTGACTTGAACGCCGGACATCATACATAGCATAGCCAACACCGGCGTGTATAATTTTTAATAATATTTTAATATATATTTTAAATTTTTATTAAATTCATTTTTTAATCTGTTATTTTCATTTTCTTCTTACTCATTCCTTTTTTCCTTCTATCGAGCTTGTCTATTGCCGATGGAGGTCACCGCCCTCACTTGATCGAGCAAGGGTCACCCTTGCCATAGCATGGGCCACCATCACTCGATTCAGCAAGGGCAGCTATCACCAACTTCGACCCAAGGCTAGCAACCTCTATCAACTATTGGCGAGGGCTAGCAATGGCCGACGGAGGGAAAAGAAGGAAAAAGATCGAAGAGAAAGGGGGGGAAAATAAGGAAGAAGTTTGAAAGTATTAAAATATTATTAAAAATTGCCCATGTCGGTATTGATCGTGCCATCCACATCAACAATTTCTAGTTAAAATTGGTCGAATAGACTTAATTAACAAAACATGAAAAGGTTTAAGAGTCAATTAGAAAAATTGAAAAGTTGAAGACTGAAATAGCAAAAGTGCAATAAGTTTAGAACTTTGTGGACAATTTTTCTTACCACTCAAGGGGGTTTCTTATCCAAGCTACATATAGTGTATTTCCATTCTTATATGTTATGGTTGTCAAAACATCGACTAGATAAAAGCTATGTAAATTATTTGGCCTAATATAGAACGAATAAGCAAAATATTATCGATTTTTGCATAATCTAGGTATATTGTTTCTCCATTTTTCTTTAATTTCTATTAATTGGATGAAAGTACCCCATGTTATTTGCATTACTCATTTTAATATAAATTCAATAGATTTATAAATTAAGTGAGTAGTTTAACTATCATGATTTATTTTCATAATGACATACACTATCTAAAATTAAGATAACTCGGTAACATTCATACGTTTAATTAATCGAATGTATAACTACTATTTTCCGAAAATATAAATATGCTAGATGTGCTAGCCATAAAAAATCATCGGCTCGCCATTTTGCAATCCACCCCATGCCACCTTTTGGTGAGGCAAATACACTCAATTCGGGTTGGCCCCTGCGTGACGCAAAATCGCACCGTCTTTATATAAATTGGATGTTAAGTGATGTCAAATTAGTAATAACGGATATACAGTATTACGATTACTTGGCCGTGCTAAGCGCACTTTATTATCAGGTAATGTCTGGCAAAGAAGTTGTCCAAAAAAACAAATGTCCGGAAAAGAAAAGACAATACCCAAAAAAAAAAAAAGAAGACATCGAATGGATAGATCGGGAAATTTGCATTTTGGTCTTCGAGTTTGTCTTCAGTTCCAGTTTGCCCCTCAAAATTTATTTTGCATCATTTTACCCTTGTCTTTTTACAACTTGTGCTAATTTGCCCCAGGATTGAGAGAGCGAAACTGCTCGAATGCATTAAATGTAAATACTTCAAGATTGTGTCGAATTTCCACCCTTCTTTTCTATGACGCTTGTTGATGAAGGAGGGATTCGATTCTAAAAGAAAGATTGGCAAAGAGGATTTGGCAAAATCGATACAGGTTTTGAAATTATAGAGGGCAAAAGGAAAACGACATAAATTAGAAGGCAAATTGATATAAAATACAAAATTCAGGAGCATAATATGTTTTTCTGGTCGAGTATATTCGCGATTGAGATACGGTCGTTGTGTAGGTTTTTGCAAATATTAAACTCCTTAATGTAGATGGAGATCTTCAGGTGTAATCATATAAAAAGTTTACAGTTATTTTATGGTGGTTATTTTAGTCATAAACTCTTTAATTTGGCTAATTTAGTTCTAAAGTCTTGATGATTTACTAATATAGTCCTTCTAGCTAATTTTGACCAGAAAACAATAATGTGGACATCAGTCATGGCACTAACTTGAACAGATTTTGTACTTTTTTTGAAGATTTTTTCATTTTTATAAATTTTGTATTCCTTTATTTCTTTATTTTTTTCATTATTCATCTTCTTGGAAGGACCTAGGAGGGTCACTGAGACCTCAACAATGGCTGGCAACCCTTGCTGAGCAAAGCTCTCACTGATCACTAGGCTAAGGTTGCAACAGCCTTCCTACCTCACCTCGCCTACTGGCCTGTGAAGGTCGTGAAGCCCTAACCTATGGCTAGGGTGTCAGAATATTGGACGAAAATAGATCGAGAATAGGGAAAATTGTTTTTCTTTCTCTACTCATTAATTGTACAGTTTACAGCCCTATTAATAATGTACAAGCTTAAACTAATTAGAGAAAACAAATATACAAAATTCTAATTTTCCCTAAATATACAAAGCAGATCAATAAGAATCAATTATGGTCAAATATAGGCAACAGTATCTTCAACACTCCCCCTCAAGCTGGTGGTCTATACACATCAAAGACACCAAGCTTGCTTAGTAGATGCGCATGTTGCCTTTGACACAAGGGCTTGGTAAATCTGTCTACGGGCTGTTCTGTTGTACTTATTCCTCTTGTCTTGATTACTCCAGCTTGGATCTTGTCTCTGACAAAATGGCAATCAACTTCTATATGTTTCATCCTTTCATGAAAGATCAGATTCATTGCTAGTTTGAGTGCAGCATCATTGTCGCAGAACAAGACAGTTGGTTCTTTTACCCAAACACCAAGATCTTGAAGTAAGCCTCTTAGCCAGACTATTTCACAACTAGTCTTTGCCATTGCCCGATATTCCGCTTCAACAGAGGATAATGAAATAGTCGATTGTTTTTTAGTTTTCCACGAGAGCAACGAATCTCCCAGTTTTATACAGAATCCTGTAACAGATTTTCTACTCATGGGGCAAGTAGCATAATCTGTGTCGCAAAATGCTATCATTTCCATGTTATTATCTCGAGATAACAGTATTCCCAAACCTGGACATCCTTTCAAGTACTTCACGACCTTTAAAGCGGCATTCATGTGAAACTGTTTCGGATTATGCATAAACTAACTGAGAATTTGCACGGTACAGCATATGTTAGGTCTAGTCATTGTGAGATAAATAAGCTTCTCGACAAGTCTCTGATAAATGGAAGGATCTTTCAATAAAGAGTCTTCATTTAGGGGTAAGAGTCCCTTATCATACTCAGCCGTGGTTAACTTGACATTTTGTTCAATCGGAATGACAGCTAGCTTGGATCCTGATAATCCCGCTTCTGATATGATTTCTAGGATAAATTTGCGTTGACTGAGGCAAATTCCTTTCTCTGATCGTGCAATCTCTATCCCGAGAAAATATTTGGGAGGTCCCAAATCCTTAATTCGAAATGTGGAGTGTAGGTACGATTTGAAACGTTGAATGGCAAATGCATTGTTTCCCATAATGAGAATATCATCAACATATATAAGCAAGTAAATTGATGATGTACCTTGGCTCCATGTGAAGAGGGCATAATCATGTTTGGATTGTCGGAATCTTGAGCTGTAATTGTAGTAGTGAACTTAGCATACCATTGGCGAGAAGCCTGCTTGAGTCCATACAAGGATTTACGAAGACAACATACTCGATTCTCCCCCTGTCTGCGTAATCCTGGTGGAAGATCCATGTAAATCTCTTCTTCTAGATCTCCATGAAGGAAAGCATTATGAACATCCATCTGGTGAAGAGGCCAATCACCCAAAGCGGCAATAGAAAGAAAGGAACGAACAGTGACTTCCTTGGCTACTGGAGAGAACATTTCCATATAATCGAATACTTCCCGCTGCGTAAACCCTTTGGCCACTAGTCTTGCTTTATATCGTTCGATGGATCCATCTACCTTGTACATGATCTTATCCACTTGCAGCTGATAGGTCATCAATGAGGTGGCGAGGTAACAATATCCCAAGTCTCATTTTCTACCAAGGCTTGCAATTCATCCTTCATTGCTTGTTGCCAATGAGGGTCTTTCGCAGCTTCCTCATATGAAGATGGTTCCTGCCCCTTGGAAATTCTACTAATGCAACACATATGTTCCAGGGAAAGACGAGCAAAACTAACATAAGATGAGATAGGATGATGTGTACCAGATAGCTCTAAGGTGGGACAAAGATAATCTGCTGTCCACATGGGCAGCCGTGTACTATGCCCTGATCGTCAAGGTTGATCTGATGCACTTATAGGTGGCATGGCGGGGTTCTTATCTGAATTTGTTTGTGAAGTAGAACCCTCTGATATCACTGCTTGTGGTTCCCCGGGTGTGGCATTGTCTGCACAGGATTGCAGATCACTTCCAAGTGTAGGATATGAGACATGAGGAAATAGGACTTATTGTGAAGGCGACAATCTTCTTCATTGAGGAATGGACGATGATGTGCGCCTGAATCTGAATCTTGATTTGAAAGAAGTTTCTCTTGGAAGGGAAAAGTGTCCTCATGAAAGGTGACATCTCTACTAACAATGAAGCGACCAGTAGATAGATTATAAATCAAGTATCCCTTTTGAGAAACAAGATATCCCATAAATACACCTTTAATAGCTCGGAGACCTAATTTGTCCCAAGGGCCCACCGTTGAAATATAACACAAGCATCCAAAGACACGAAGATGACTAATATCCGGCCGTTTCCCAAAAAGTAATTCAAATGGAGTCTTCCCATTTAGGATTCGAGATGGCATCCGATTGATCAAATAAATTGTTGTGACCACACAGTCTCCCCAAAACGTTTTTGGAATTGAGGCTTGATACTTAAGAGCACCGGTAACTTCTAAAAGATGACGACGTTTTCGTTCAACCACCCCATTTTGTTGAGGTGTATAGATGTAGGAACTCTCATGAAGAATGCCATTTGATGTAAACAGAGAAGAACACTCATGATTAAAGAATTCACGAGCATTATTAGTACGAATCCGTTGTACGGATTTGTGAAACTGATTTTTAATTAATGCAAGGAAATTTCTAATATGAGAAAGTACTTGTGCTTTAGATTGCATCAAGAAAAGCCAGGTAGCCCGTGTATAATCATCCACAATTGTAAGGAAAAAACGAGATCCATCCCGATGTGGTGTATGATATAGTCCCCAAATATCCATGTATAGGAGAGAGAAAGTTGTTTTGCTTTGTGAGGTACTTTGCGAAAAAGGCAATCGAGATTGTTTAACTATTGGACAAATATGACATTTTGAATGGGGAAATGAGGCACTATGGCCTAAACACTAATGGAACAAAATATTTTTATTAGAATTGGCATTGCATAAGATGCCCTTATTTAAAGGAAATGAAACATTGAGATTTTTGGGAAGTGCATTCCAAAAATAGAGTCCCTCTTGAATTTTACCCCAGCCCATCAGTTTCCTAGTCGAAAGGGCCTGAAATAAGTAGATATTAGAATCAAAGATGACCCTACAGAAATTGTCCTCACAAATTTTTGAGACAGATATGAGGTTGAATTGAAATTCAAGAATGAATAAGACATTTTTTAAGGTAATGGATGGACTGAGATTAACTGTCCCAATTTTGGTGACCGAGGTATCATTCCCATTTGCAAGACGAACTGAAGTAACATGGGAGGATTCATTAACATTGGAAAGGAAACGTTTATCGCAGACTATGTGATCACTAGCACCTGAATCAATAATCCATGCTTCAGTTGAAATGGAGTTTAAGCTATCAGAAGTACCTGTATAACTCGCTGCTTTATCCTGCGATCCCAATTGGCTTAAAGCTCTCATGATTTGCTGGAATTGATCATTACTAACAGGCTGATGAGCTTTAGCATTTGCTGCGATGGAAATATCCTTTTCCTTCTTTTCTTTATATGTCAGCTTCCCATGTAATTTCCAACAATTATCCCGTGTATGATTGGGACGCTTACAATAATCGCAGAATTTGCCTTTTCCTTTGTTGGAATTTCCCCCATGCTGTTTATTTGAGAAATTTGTTGCATTATAGCTGTTAGATCCCTTCCATGCCGGTCCAAACGTGGCCTGTTGTGAGCCATTAGATATGGGCGCGGCCGAGATGTATCCTAGACCGTCGATCGTCTGAGCCAATTGTAACCGTCGGATCCAGAGATCAAATCTCTATCGTTCGCTGAAAAGGGAGTCTGCAAGAGACTAGGACTGTCCGATCGGCCAATTAAATCGTGGCCGCTCATTCCAGATGAATAAAAGGACTTGTCTTCTTCATTCACTAACCCTAGAGCTGCGACTGCAGTTCCCGATCCGCCATGGCTCCCGTGGGCGGACCTTGCTGCGGCCAGCTTTTGCTCCGACGTTACCTTGGTTGCAAGGACAACGCGATCTTTGACTTTTAGGTACTCTGAGGAAGCCAGGCGCTACGACTCTTCCTGGACCGTGAGCTAGTAAATCCGGCCGAGTGAGGATACAGGTTCCGTGGCGAGAATTTGGCTGCGAAATGGTAAGTAGCTCTCGTTTAGTATGAGTAGAAACTGAGTTACCTTCTCCCTTTCCCTTATCGCCCAGTATTGTGCTAGGGTTGTTTCGGGTCCCTCCAATTTGTATTCGGCCATCTCCAATTCGTTCCATAGTGCTAATAACCTGTTAAAAACGGTTGAGATTGAAAGATTCCCTTGTCTTAACTCGGATAAAGCCTGAGTTATGCTGAAAATTTTGGCTTGATCAAGTTTTCCATACATTTCCTATATGTTTTCCCATATTCCTTTAGCATCTTCAGTCGGAGGGAGTCCGGCGGCAACCTCTGGGGTGAGGCAGTTGCCGATCCACGTTCGAACAAGCTAATTACATTTCCTCCAATGGCGCGCAAGTCGTTCCTCGCTGGGAACCAAAACTGTTCCGTCTATAAACCCTTCTTTGTCTTTTGTAATTAGGGCTCGACGGAACTATCGCGCCTAGATGGAGTAATTTTCTGGATTGGACAACTGCTGTGTGATGAGGCGGAGCTCCGGTCCGTTCGCGTTGGAGGTGTAAAGCGAGTCTCCTGGTTCGGGTCGAGCGCCGGTGATACCTGCAAAGAGAAGAAAATCGTGTCCATAGGTCGGGTACAGACTTGCCCAAATCCTGATGAACCTGAACCTGTTTGATTGAAGAAAGGCCATCCCGTCCCACCAGAGTTGGACCGATTATTAAGTCATGGGTCTTCTCCGTCATTGGCTCTTTCGACAAAGCCAGTGGAGCTTTGAGCCAGATTCATTTGACTTGTCTGACTTGGAATAGGTTGAACTTGGATTGGAAACCATTAAACATATGGGCACGAAAGAAATTGCCCCGTATTGGGGTGAACAGAACCCTGTCGCTCTTCAAGGATCGGCACTTGGTTCGGTTCTTGTGTTTGGTTTTTTGTCTCTCGATCTATTTGTTCATCCGAAGGTGAGTCATTCGATCTTTGGATGTTAGAAGAAATTTCTGGGTCTTGGGGAGTCCCAGATTTTGATGCTTGATTTCTCGGCATCTTTGTTTCCTTGCTAATGCAGGCTTGATGTGGAGAAGAAAAGAGACAGAGGAGAAGAGAAAAGAGAGGGCTTTGGTGAAGAAGAATAGAGAAAGATAAAAAGAGGAGCGGAAGCTAGAAGACAGGCTCTGATACCATGCCAGAATATTGGACGGAAATAAATCAAGAATAGGGAAATTTGTTTTTCTTTCTCTACTCATCAATCGTACAGTTTACAGCCCTATTAATAATGTACAAGCTTAAACTAATTAGAGAAAACAAACATACAAAATTCTAGTTTTCCCTAAATATACAAAGCAAATCAATAAGAATCAATTATGGTCAAATATAGGCAACAGTATCTTCAACATAGGGATCAGTTAGCTACCAACCATGTATATCCCCTCAATTTTTTTTAGAAGAACAATAGAAAAGGATAGAAAGAAAAAATTGAGAAAGATTGTTTACGTCAACGTCGTCCATGCCATATAGGTGGCAGGCATTAATTGAATCGCCACATTAGTAATTTTCGATCGAAACTAATTAAAAAAACAAAATTAGACAAATTAAAAAGTTTGGAATTGAATTGATCACCATACAATAGGTCTATGAATTTTTGAACAATTTTTCTTAGATCTTCATATGGGGTACCATTTGAATCCATAACAATGTCAATCATTAATTTATAGGGATGATTACCAAAAAAGTTTTAAACTTGTTGCATTTGTACAAATTCAATCATCAACTTTTCAATTTGGCAAATTTAGTTTAAAACCTTTTTCATAATTTACCAATGCAAATGTTGGCCTTCCCACATGGTACCACCAGTGTTTATGTGAACAATTTTTGCAATTTTTATAAATATCCTCAAATTTTTATAAATTGTTAAATTTCAAATTTTTTTCTTTTTTTCTTTATTACAACATATGAGGCCAGACCTTGTTAGATCAAGCAAGGGTGACTTCACTAACCATTGCAGCATCACTTGAGATTGGCCATTGGCAAAAAGGAAAATAAAAAACAAAAAAAATAATCAAAATTTTTTGTTAATGCCACATAGGATTGTTAACATTGACTTGACCATTACGTTAGTGTTTTTAGTTAAAATTGATCGGAATGACTATATTGGTAAATTATCAAAGGTTTAGGATTGAATTTACATAATTAAAAGTTTATGACTAGATTGACACAAGTGCAATAGAATTATAACTTTTTTAGTAATTTTCCCTTAATTTACAAGGTCAACTCTTTCAAAACAATTAACATTTCTAATGGCCACAAGTTGGAACAATTGAATCGCTTAACTTGACATTACAATGTCACAATTAGCCATCAAACCAAATTAGAGAAAATTCAATCAAATATACCACATAATTCACCTATATAGAAACATAACTACCTACGGGAAATATGCAATATACTAATTATTTAAGGGTTATGGTATACATGTGACAAAATTATTTCAAACTAATTTTTTTACCATCAAAATTCCAAATTAGTACATATGTGATAGATTTATTCTAAATTAATTTTTTTGACTACTAAAAACTTCAAATGAGTATGTTTGTACCACAAAAAACCACAAAGTAATACATCAATGGCCAATGGAAGGTAAAATTCCAAATCAGTACACCTATCCATTACCCTGTATTATCCAAATCAGCAATTTAATAGTAAAATTTAATGAAAACTAATTAAAGATAAATTTATCACAAATGTACCAATTTGAGAAATTTATATGATCTTGAGAATATATGGTATATCCATAGTATCTTCATAATATCTAAAAAAAAATCTTTAATAGCACTGAAGAACATGTATTATTTTTGAATTCCTTGAATTCAAGAGTTATGCTATACATGTTCAACATACGCAAGTACGTAAAGTAAGAACTTGATTCACGGGTGTTTTGTGGGAACATTGAAGGGAAAATGTCACAAATGGTCCCTTTACTTTTGCTCAATGCGCAATTTCGTCCCTGAACTTTTAATTTGCTCAATTTGGTCCCTCGAACTATTAATAAATGTCCGATCTAGTCCCCGAACTTTCGATCGGTTCAATTTGGTCCCTAAACTATTGATAAATGGTCCAATTTAGTTCTTCGTTACTGTTTTTCCTTTTCTTTTTCTTTTTTTTGGCTTCTTCTCTCTTCCCTCTACCAACTCCGGCGGAGGGAAGTCGGCGTCCCCTCCGCCGAAGCCAACGGAGGGGAGAGAGAAGAAGAAAAAAAAAAAAAAAAAAAAGGAAAAACAGTAACGAAGAACTAAATCGGACCATTTATCAATAATTCATTAACCAAATTGAGCCGATCGAAAGTTCAAGGATTAGATCGGACATTTATCAATAGTTCAGGGACCAAATTGAGCAAATTAAAAGTTCATGGACAAAATTGCACATTAAGTAAAAGTATAGAGGCCATTTGTGACATTTATCCCAACATTGAACAATAGAGCAAACAAAGTAAGTTAGTATCTGACCAAAAAAAACAAAGTAAGTTAGTATGGAGACTCAATTACCAAAAAAAATTATTTTCTATTATTTTCTATATATGAAAAATGGCCCTGAAGTCTATGAGAGTACTTTAGCTATTTTGTAGATATTTTTTGGTCAAATTATATTTCCTAGCTTACAATACCCTTCATGTAAGCAAATACAATTTTTTTAAGGTTTGCACTATTTTTACCTAGTTATTAAATCATGACACCCTATTTTAAAGTAATTTGACTATGTTATTCCTTACAGGTTACACTTTTGATTTAACATTATTTCTTACATTTTTAACTCCCTTTTCTTTTGTTTCAATTTTACTAGAAATGAAACTATCCATGTTCCTTTGAAACAACATTTATTAAGGATAAATGTGAGATTCACTCTTGATTAAAGATTAATGGTTGTATTCTTTTTTTCCTGTTTTTGGTTTTTTTTTTTTTTTTTTTTTCCTTTTCTTTCTTCATTAGGAACAAAACTGGTGTGCCTCTTTTCCAAAAAAAAAAAATATTTTTTTACAATAAAGAGAAATAGTTTATTTGGTAAAAAACTAACTAAATATTATGTTTCCAACAAAAAAAAAATATTTTTTTATGAATGGGTTGTATATTTCTTTTTCTTTTTCTTTTTCTTTTTTTGTACAAGGAAGCTATTATTCAAAAATCACTTAAACACAAGAAAGGGAATAATATTTGAGTAAATTGTGTATAATACATACATCAGCACAATATTTAATCTTTGAATAAATTCTCGTAAATTCATACAAAAAAATCGAAGTCAAAAAATTTATGGTCATGAGGATGATACAGATGAAACTAACATTTCTTTACTCCAATGTGTAATTAGTGCTTGATTAGATTATAATAATGGAGAGTAATTTTTTTTTTTTTTTTTTTGGTGACCAGGGAACCCCGCACGGCCGGATGCCGGGAGTAAACCACCGGGGGCGACACGTGCTAGCCACCACACACGTGCCACCAGGTAAGTCACCCCGCGACGCGCTGGGGTTTCGAACCCCAACCCCCCTTCGTGTGGAGGAGGAGGCCCAAAGCCAACTGCGCCACCCAGGTGGGTGGTATAATGGAGAGTAAGTTCATAAGACAAATATGAAGGAAACGATAAAATGTAATGAATGTGGAAGAAGCGGTTAAGGAGAAAAGAAAGTTGTTTGGATGGGATGTGGGAAAATTTTTCTTTTAGTAAATTGAAAAATAGAAGAAGACAAATGGTAAGAAATAAGTGTAATCAAGAGTGGGCGACTCACAAGAAATTATATAGTCAATTTAATGTGATATGGGACGTCATGAGCTAATAAGAGGTTAGAAATACCGCAAGCCTTTTCTAATGAGTAGGTAATCATTAAGATAGAGAAAAAAAATGAAGGGGAGTGATATGTTAATTTGTCTGTAAAATAGGTTGTGCAAACTACAGTTTTGAGCATGGATGAGTTCCCCAACGTTTGTAAAATTATGTTTAGACCCAAAGTTCTAGAGAAGTTTTCAAGTACATCCATAAACCTTGACCACTAAAGTATTTCAAGTAATTTGGCATCTCAAAGCTTAAGTTCAATAAAAGAACTTCAAATTCAAGAGCTATATCATGCAACCAAAATGCTAGCCCTGTTTCGCTTAAAGATATTAGAAGATTGTCGCACTCTCACTTTGAGTTGAAAGTGCAATATAACTTCCAAGAAGGAAATCGTTCTACTAAGTAGCTTGCTAATCTTGGAATTGATAAGTGCTTAAATACTAGTTTCTTTTCATTATCTGCTAGATTTTCGTATTCAACTTTAACCATTTTTTTTTTTTTATGCCGAGGATCCGACCTAACTCATCTTACGAGAGCACAGCACTAACTATATCTCGGGGGAGACTAACTTAGCAACCCACCAGCCGGGACCCCCGCTTAAGCCACGAAACTACTCTAGGAGTTGTGGCGGACTCTGGGAGTCGAACTCTTGACCTAGCAGTTAGGAGGCCAAGCCTCAACCAGCGCAGCCATGCATGGGTGAGTTCAACTTTAACCTTTTTTCCTACCAAAAAAAAATGCACTTCACTGTGGGATCTATAGTTTTTTTGTTAATACTAATAATTTTAGAAAAAACAATTTGCATAGTCGATTCATTGGGAGGGATTCCTTAGAAACGGACTCTATTATGTTCTTACAAGAGTCGAGAGCGATTGAATCAAGAGGAAAAATATCGAGCTATTGTCCTATAATCTATGCTATGATACACATTTGTCTTGTGATGATCAGCGAGAGAAATCTCCTTATGCAATGGGATATTCCTAGAATTTAAATGTCCAAAACCTCCAAGCGAAAAAGTCAAAAGATTTCGGAAACTCGTATGAAGTGGCTACTTCGTAAATGTGTATTGCATTGGGGGGTATTTCTCGGAAAAAGGGAGGCGTGTTGCCCACCGTCCACAAATCGCACAGTGCAGAAATGCAGAAGCTTGCAAGAAGTTTCCACGGATCCAACTCTTTCTTCCTTCTCCCACGTTTTCCAGAGAAACCTTAAGTTCTTGCATGAACACATGCTTACTCACTATCGACAATATCTTCGCTTTGTTAATCAAAGGCCAAGAGGAAAGGTCAGTGCCAGCAGCACCTTCACCTTGAATTCTACGTTCGCGTGGGGGACAGGTTGTGCCCACTTCGCTGGGTGCTCTTGACTAAATGGGATCGGCAGATGCCGTGCGTTAGTTAGACAACGACTCGGCCTGCGTGGAAACTGGATCATCCACAAGAAGGCTTGGACGCTGAGTCACGCACGCGTCTGTTTGGAATAAGCCAATCATGCTCACAGGAGAAAAATTACTAAAAAGTCCTAAACCTATTGTAATTTTTCTAATTCAATCTTAAACTTATTTTTTTGACCAATTGAGTCCTAAACCTTTTACAATTATTCCAGATCAGTCCATCTGGCCAAACTTAGCCATTTGGCGCCGACGTGACACCGGTCGGCGCCGGCGAGTATTTTTTAATATTTTTTTATTTTTAAAATTTTTTATTAGTTTTTTCCTTTTTTTTTTTTTCCTTCCTTCCTCTCCCTCCCTCCCTCCTCCCTCCTCCTTCCTTTGGCTCTAGCAACCGCCAGCCGGGCCGGTCGCCGGACCGAGGGGATCCGGCGGGCGAGGGCTCCTCGCCAGATCTGGCGAGGGCTCGCCCCGCGGTCGCCACACGAGGCGAGCCCTCACTAGATCCGGCGGGGAGCTTGCCGATCCGGCGGGGGGCTTGCCGTTGCGTCGGCGAGGCCTCCCCGCCAGATCTGGCGAGGGCTCGCCTCGTGCAGCGACCGCGGGGCGAGCCCTCGCCAGATCCGATGAGGAGGCCTCACCCCGCCGAAGCCAAAGGAAGGAGGAGGGAGGAGGGAGGGAGAGGAAGGAAGAAAAAAAAAAAAAAAAAAAGGAAAAAAAAAACTAATAAAAATATTAAAAAATGCTCGCCCGGCGCGGCCGGCCGGCCGCCGTCGGCCAAGACCGGCCGACCAAGTTTGGTCGGATGGACTGATCTGGAATAATTGTAAAAGGTTTAGGACTCAATTAGTTAAAAAAATAAATTTAAGACTGAATTGGAAAAATTACAATAGGTTTAGGATTTTTTTGGTAATTTTCCCTGCTCACAGACATGCGCCTCGAGGAGCTTGTCTACTTCAAACCAAACTCTGCGCGGACCAAGTTCGCAAGGCAGCAAAAAGGGAGCATGAGCATGCATCGCAAAGGCGACCTCTGCGATTTCACCAAACTGATCCACGTAAAACGGCCTCTAAATCACAGCACCAAAGCCGGAAGAGGCTTTTAGCGATGAAAAACATTTTTTTGTCTTGGTGTATTTGATCGAGCCTTATCACTAATTTAATGACCGAATAGTTGCATTAGCATAGGTAATCGACAATTGGGATTGAGAGAAGTAAACACGTTTCAGCTCCTTCTCGCGAAGGAGTTCAGAGAAGTAGTTCATGGTGCGTGACAAGACTTGTATGATGGCTATCGGTTTCGAGTTAGGGTTCCGTCTGAACCAACCTAACCTGCTTTCTTTCTTTCTTGATGGGTCAGTTTGACAAACATCGCTTCACTTGAGAATTATAACATGCTCACTGAAGATGTTAATGGGAGGCCTAGGCCCAAACGAAATTGTTAGTGGCAGGCCCATGTTTCGCGGCAAGGACCACCAGAGAAGCCGGGACGGTAAAGATTCTTTTGATCGCAACCCACCAATGAATGACCGCCGATATCAACGCCGACACTCCAACAATGGCCGACCGACCAAGTCACGAGGCACTGTCTTTAAGTAGGTTCATCTTTCTTTTTTCAGACTATATCTAGATATAGGTAGTAAAATTTCATTATGCGGAGGTCTGCATCACGTTCGGCATTTCAAAGAAGATGAGCACTGACGATAATTGGACAACCCCTGATTACGCTCTGTGCTAGACCACTATCAGTCGTCGGTATGGACGGTCTCAATCCCACTTTTTCCGGTCTCAAGGTGAATGTCATTTTCAACACATAAAAGCTGCACATGGATGGTTAGCATTTAACCGAACAATAATCGCACGTAATCTGTCCAACCAGCATATCTTGATCAGTGTTCTAAGTACCAACCAATTAGGAATCGTAATGCGCCAATGAAGCGAAATTGGAGCAGTAACCCTCTCCATCGAAAGAGGCGATGAGGCTGAGGTTGACGGGAAGAAGACGAGAACCACTCAACTTGGCAAATCTCTAAGTCCCACTCGAGGATGGAAGATTACAACCACTAGTCCAGGAGCATAAAAAGGGTCATAAACAAAGTGCCTCTCTTTCGATCTTTACAACGTTTTGGCAAATACCATAACATTCCCATGAGTGGAGCACTTGGAATGAAGTGGACTACAGATACTCCCACATATTCTCTCGTGACTAAAATACACTACGCCACTAGAGTTTGCCATCATGTTTATCAAGCAGAAACGAATAACAGACAGCTGACGTGGTTAGGAAGGACAGGATAATACAGGCCCATACCTCGGCAGGGATGGCTACAAGGGCACTGCACGCTCCGGAACAACAAACATCTGCACGAGCATCTTAGATGTACTCGGACCTTCATGATACTGTCTGCAAAAGGGCTCATCCAATCAACGCCTTGGAAAATAATCACAAAAGGATCCAAGTCTACGACGTATAGGAAATGATCCAAATCTGCTCTTGTGCGGGTAGAAAGTCAATGTCGGCCTTTCATGTCGATTTACTCGGCTCCCAAGTTTAGAGAACCATCTTTCATCAACTTCAAGCTTAGGCTGTTAAATCTGCCTCTTGAATAGTGACGCGAAGCTTTTCTCCAGTC
Organism: Eucalyptus erythrocorys; assembly: GCA_014182555.1. Classification (NCBI taxonomy): domain Eukaryota; kingdom Viridiplantae; phylum Streptophyta; class Magnoliopsida; order Myrtales; family Myrtaceae; genus Eucalyptus; species Eucalyptus erythrocorys. The sequence goes on along the minus strand of CM024597.1, from coordinate 14,750,895 downwards.
TGTTCCTGTTTTCATCATTGCGACGAATTCTTCATAGCTAATTTTCCCGTCCTAAAGTGACAGAAAATCATATTAGTGCTAAGTGTTCAAGATTAGAGACTGTCCATATGCAGTTGAGTATGTCCCGAGTCTCTTTACCTTGTCCTTGTCCACTTCCTGGAAGATTTCATTAGCTAGGTCACTACAATCATCTGCCCCATCTTCCACTAGAGATTCGCGTAGCTCATCAGGTTCAATGAAAGAATTGCCGTCCTTGTCGAAGTAGGAGAAGGCTTTATGCAGATGCTCATCATTTGCCATCCTCTGAAGATGGAGTGAAACAGCAAGAAACTCTCCATAGTCCAATGAACCTTTGCCATTAGCATCCACCTGTTTCCAACAAGCTCGCTCATTCAACACATAAAGACACATATATGTACTTAGGGATGATGATCGAAACAAGTATGTCACTCCTTTCAAGGAAGATAACAGAGATTGCATGACCGAACTTTTGAGAGAAGTTAAAAACTAATCAATATATCAAATGAGTACAAATTCAAGTAAAGAAACAGGTCAAGAAATGATGATTTTTTTACAATTTAAGTTTAACTTGCCTCATGGTCGAAAAGGGTAAAAAGAGGAAGTGTAACTTGGCAGTGTAAATTCCCATAATGTTCTCCACGGAGTAATTTCATATTGAAAGGTCAAAACACAACAGACATGTTTTTAGCCAAGCCATGTAGGATTTCCGATTGCAAATTCGGAATTGTAGCTTTTCACATGTCGAAGTACCTTGGAACCAAAGGAAAGAGAAGAAACTAAGAGCAGCAGTGTTTCAGCACTACACTTTCTTATGTAGAACACAGACTAGAAGAGACCAAGGAACAGAGGGGACAATTATAAAGTCTAAAGGCCTCCCTTTTAGTTGCAGGTGAATCTCTATCAACTTGAACAAGGAATTGTGATGGTTGCTGTTCAATCACTGTTTATGAGCTTTACATAGAGAGCCTGCATATTATTTTACACATAGCTGCTGTTGTAAGATAGATGGACTCAAACTGTCACCTAAGGCTAATGACCAGAAAGCTACTGCCTGACACAAAACCAGTGAATTCACTAAGTGTCCAAAAATCTGCTAGATGGCTGTACTGAATGAATTCCCAATATCCCTTGAACCTATGTTTTACAATTTTATTTCGTAAGTAGCTTTTGGTGATATCAGCACCGAGACTAGAAAATTTTTCATGAAAGTGAGTGTTTCAATCCTATTGGTGCAACTTGGCAAGAACGGAAAGTTCGGCCCCCACTTCTTGCTCACTGTCTCATCCACAATGGACCCAGAGACGAGAACCTCCATTTATATCCCTATCGGTGATAGACTAAGAGCGCTTTACCAACGACACATTAAATCTGTTATGCTTTTACTATCCAATGTGTATGTTGAATATCCTATAATTCTCACCTCCAGCAGTTCACAATGGCCGACTAAATAAAAAGAACACTATGCATGTTCAAAAGATAGACTGAGACATTCGATATTCTTAAACAAAGAGAACCTAACAATTTGTGTTTTAACTGGTTCAACCCCGGTATGACTGAAAGATGACATCTTGAGTTTAGTGTACTGGTATATGTATTTATAACCTTGAAAAGAAAATATTGCCTCATACAGTTCGCTAGGACATGCACCTGCTTCTAAAATTGTACTAGTTCGAGCCCCCAGTACTCAAGAGTTCCACTTTTTTCACAAGGACCAACTCACTCTTATGCCATACATGTATGTGTATAAATATTTCCGACAGAATTAAAGGGTGTCAGCAAAAGTGGCCCAGCTTCAACCCTCCCATGTTCTCCAATATCTTTTTGGAAATGTCAAATCCAATCAAACCTGGTCGACTACTTTGCTGGATTGAACAGTTCTGAACCAAATAGAAGAAATAAGAAACCAAATTGGCAAGTACACTGGTTGAACTAACTGGTCCAGTCTGGATTCGGAAACATTGGTTCCTAGGTCACCATGCCTCCATAAACAAGATAAACTAGCTTGTAGCATCATCAAATATGATGAAACAAAACAAATACTTAAATTGGAGGTATTATGACCAAAGTAGAGATCAAGTACACTCACAGCTTCGATGAGCATCTGAACATCAGATTCAGCAAGTTGAGAACCAAAATTTCTCAGCCCAGCTTTTAATTCCTCAATTGAAATAATACCATCATCATCAGCGTCCATCTTCTTGAACATGTCTTTTATGTCTTCAACTTCTTCGGCAGATAGGAATTCAGCAATCACCTATAACGAAGGCCCATCCATCTTACTCACAAAAGAACACTACAATGAAGGAAAAATATATCAAATAGGAACATTCAACTAACCCTCAGTGCCTTTCTTTTGAATCTGTTCATCATGGAAAACTGTTTTAACCTTGATTTGACAACATCTCCTAGTGGAACATTAGGAGCCTTCTTAGCATTTTGGAGCCAAGGATGCTCTGCCAGCAAGACAGCGCGTAAAAACAACTATTAAACTCTGAGGTAGTAAGTTACCACATCATGATTACACTTTAACAGTATGTCAAGTGTTACCCAAGACATTGAATTTATACTATTTCTTTCCTGGGCAGATCAGCTTCTAACAGTGAGATATGACATTTCAGCATTACCATCATCTTTAGTCTGAATAAAATCAATACCCACATGAACTTTCCTCACAACAACATTGGATTAGGAAGACATCTTCTAACCCCAGACGGTGCGATGGAATATCACATAATGTAGGAATATCGACAACTTCGACCCAAAATAAAAGGAAAAATGTTTGGAAGCATGGTGCTGGACTTTGAATTAACAAGATCACCCCTAACCAAAACCTACAACTACATAGACAACCTGAACACAGAGGTGAGTAATATATAACCGTTGGAAACAAAAGACAGCCAAGTCAAAACTTCCTTAAATAAATCTGCAACCTTTATACCATACCATCCACCAGAAACTCCCACTTACATCCATCTACCTATTCTTGCCCCATATGCTTCCTAAAAAAGTATATATAGTAGTGTAAAATTCACAAGATCTAGCTTACCCTAATGCAATTTTTGTTTTGGCAGATACACATCAGCCTATGCAGAGCCTAAAATAAGAAACTCTAAGAAAGTCAGGCAAGTGCTGCCAGCAGGTCCTGAGGATAGAGAAAACTTAAACATCTCTGTTTGGCAGTTTTCCATTGAAAAATGTAAAAGATCTGAGCACCCAATAACAAGTCAAAAGGAGCTACAGACATACCCGTACAGAAAGACAAGCAAAGCCCCAAAGGAGGGAGGGGGAGGGAGAGGAAAATCAAGTACTAGAATATGTTTCCATATAGAAAAGAGAGGAATACCAAGTACTTGAGTAGCAGTTAATCGAAGCTTCAGATCTGGTTCCAACATTTGCCTCACTAAACTCTTAGCACCCTCTGAGACACTTGGCCAAGGATCCCGCTTAAAATCTATTAATCCACGTAGGATGGCCTGCGCAACACCTTGCTCAGACTCTGCATCACAAGTGCATTTTTAGCAACCAGACAGCACTTAAATGGGTTTTGAGAGCATTACATATATAATCAAAGAGAGTAAAAGAGTATGCAGAATCTTAAGATTAAATAATTGAAAGCACAAAAGTGCTTAGGTGCCAAATATCAAAAGCTAGAAAACACACTTGACGCCTGCCTGTGCTATATTAAACCCAACATGAAAAAAGATGGAAATCACTGAGTATTATTACCAGCCCAAAATGGGGGAACCCCACATAACAGAATGTAGAGAATGACACCAGCACTCCATATGTCTATCTCTGGCCCATAATTCCTCTTGAGCACCTCCGGAGCCATGTAATAAGGACTCCCAACGATCTCTGAGAACTTCTCACCTGGAATATTAGGAATTAGGAATGTCTAGAACAAGTCTATTTCAAACAACCACAATAAATGGAAGGTTCACGAAAATCTAGGCAAGTTCGAATTGAAGGGCTTTCTAAGTTGTCCATAGCTTGACAAGTTCAGCAATCATATCCTTTTAAATTAACCACCATGTTGTTGCATTCAAATCCAATTAATAAGAAAATGTGGATAGAGATTGGGCAGAGAGTGAAATCACTGGAGGAGACTTTTTGGTGATATCAACTTTTTCAACATTTTAACTGATGTTACTCTCCGACCCAAAAAATAAATAAATAAATAATACTATTAATCAATTAGATAAAGAAAAAGCCAATCCACTCCCAAGCCAAAAACTTTGAAGATTGAACCAAACTCAAAAGAACTAATTTGGCTGAGGGCAGGTTCAGTTTTGAAGAACTGAAATTCCTGCATGACAATATCCCTAGATGCAAGGAGAATGGGTAGTTTCATGATCTTCATCATAGAAAATCAGAAAAGATTTCTAGAATATCCATGACTTCATAAAAATAGGTCAATCTATCAGAAATTATACCGTTGACTTTAGAATCTATACACTGTAATCTGCAAAACAACATTACAAAATGCAACCAATCATAAAGTCAAAAACAGAATATCTCAGAATCCACCACAAGAAACGCAAAACCAAATGAAACAAAATTACAGGACGCAATTGCCCCAGTACCACAGTAAATTGGCAATGCATAATTGATAGCAGGCCAGATAAAGTAGAAATGGGGGATATCCTAGATACACAACCGATGACACAACTCAATTGTATCTATGCTGTTATGCTATATAAAAAAAGTAACAAGGGACTGGGAGATGAAAAAGCTAGCAGAAGCAAGCAGAAGCAAGATGGAACCCAGCTTGAGGAAGATAGGATTAGAAAGTTATCTAGAGATACAACATGACAGTTGGGACTGCAGTTATGCCAATTATTTTTTGAGGTTTAAGAGTGAATATGAGAACCAGTGCAAAAGAACTCCACGTCTATTTCAAGGAGCCAATCAATAGGGTTTTGATAACACCAGAGGGCCTTGCATTTATCTGAGGGCATTAGTCTAACTGCAAGATTCGGATACCCCATTTTATCAAGGGAAAGGAAAAAAAAAAAAAAAAGAAGCAAAGTCACATGTCCGACACATGGAGTTCTCTAGTAACCTTTATACTATGTAAGAATGATGCATCAATCTCAAAGACAGCAATTACCTGTCGCAGGTAAATTTTTGAAGAAATTCAAATATGAAAGGAGTAGCAAATTTATCTTCAGAAGAGACCTATGCCAAAGTTATGTTTTCTCTGACTAGATGAAGAAACAATCTAAAAGATGAGCAAAAGTACCTAACCCATTAGCAATATTCTCAATATGCTAATGCTCAACTTTTGCAAAAGCAAATTTTTTATTTTCAGGGTACTCTTTGATCCAGAAAACCAAATTGGATGATTCTATAGTAAAAACTTCACTGATAAGTAGAAGTTCTCCTGATCAATAGCCCACCACAAGGAAGTAAGACTCACAGTGCAACACAACCGATACATTTATCTCATCAAAGTCAACCTAGTTAGGTTCTGACATCGAGTAGTTATAACTTGCAGCACATTCTCCACAAACTCTTTGAGTCAAGTAACATAAAAATTTGCAACTCTTGTATCTTTTGAAAATATTTAACGACTACAAACATGGCAAACCCATAAAAATAACATTTATTGCAAAGTGCATGCCAGCACATACTTTTGGCAGGAAGGTAGAGATGTTAAACATCAACAAGGCAAAATAAAACTCAATGGCATACCCAACCATAGGTATCAAGCTGGGTACCTACCATATGCTGGAAAGTGAAATGAATATTACATACAAAGCTGCACTGGTATACATATGAAGCATCTTCTTAAGAGAGCATGGCTAAGGAACAATACATTTATTGCTCCTTGGACTCATAAAAATATCAGGGTTCTACAGTTCAGACATCCTACACCGGGCAAATAGGACACCAACATGAAATACTTCAAAGATAATTCACAGCGGAAAGCTCTTGACAAAACTTAGTTTGGTACAGCTCAAGTATGACACCAAACTTAAGGTACTTTAAGAGTCATTATCTTATAAATAGCAGTTAAATTAGGAAAGTTGAAGGACATGCTGGAATTTAAGTTTGATGAATAGCACAGCTTAAGTGAAGCAGACATTTCCTTTTCTTTTACTGCTACGTTTGGATATGCAGAGGAAAGAAAAATTGGAGAGAAAAATATAAAAATTTTGAATTTCCCTCCTTTTCTCCACACAAAAACTTTAAAATTTCCTTTTCTTTCCACCCAACTTTCATCCCCCCATTTTCTCTCGTTTCCCCAACATAGCCTAAGAGAAATAGCGGAGAGACCTCCAGATCAGTCTGTAAGAAATCAGTGGAATGGGTATAACAAATGGTTGAAAAAGTTCAAGCCCGGCATCCAATTAGATTTATTACTCATCTCTACAAGTTTGATTGACATATAGAAAACAGATTTTTTTTTTCTATCCAAAAAGGTTCAAACTTAATCCTATTAGAATGGGATCATGAGTCACGTCAAGTTCATGATCTGATAAAACGTTTTTTTTAATGAAATCCAAAATATATATATATCATCTATATTACTGCAAGCCAGAGAGACACTGAGAGAAACTACAGTTCCTTTTCCCCAGGCCCAGCCAAAGGAGTTACAATGGAGTCTAACGGTTCAGATTGATCAGATATACTCCAACAATGAAAGTCCAGGCAAGAAGTCATTCTTTTCCTTCCTATTGCCATTTTCTTTCCAGGAAATGCTTTTAACAGGTTTCACATCTCAAGAAACCATTTGTTTGGAGACTCTCTCCTCCAAAAATTCAACATCCACCAATTAGCAACAAGTTTTTTCATTCTATCCATACGAAGATTCCTGACATGCAAAGCATGCACCAGAGCTGGGTCAAAAGGTAATATTTTGATATAAGACACTTTAGGTGCTTGGTACACGTCATCAAAATTTCTATCTTATATCTTTTGATCTCTGCTGCATGACTAAAACCATTTGAAAGACATTGATCAAAGCCAGTTTGACTCCATACAAATAAAGCACCTAAAACAAATTAATCAGTTCAATATAAGCAATATGATCATTATCTGTTGTTAAAGACTAATAAGTAGATATGCAATCAACCAGAAAGCTCCCACCAGATCCTAATAAAATATGATTACTACACTTAAATGTGTGCACATGCATTTAATCACCAAGATTATAGTATCAACTACCAAATATCTAATTTAACATCTGACATTATGCTATCTGAATTACTACACAAGTAGAATTAGAGATATGAATGTTACGAAGGTGGAATTGGACAAACATCATACGAGTGTGTTCATCTTGCTGTAGTTTTACCTCTGCTGTTATCATGTTTATTCTTTTGACTGAATTTGTTTTATTGGTTCTATCCTCTTGTCATCAACAAAAAACACATACTCGATCCAGTGAGTAACTTCTGTTTAAGAGGTTGACAGACATTAAATGCATAAACACTTTACTTATTGATATAAAGATCCAAAGGAAAAAAGATACCACTCTACTTGTGGAGGAATTGACAAGTTCCAAAGTGGTTCCAAGAGGCCAACGATGGTTTCTAGGTTCCACGAAGGTCGTGGGGCAAGGGAAATGCCAATTCATTCTGAAACCTCCACAACAAGAACATATCAGAATTTTCGTTCTTTTCCATATCAAAGACATTCCTATGGGATTCCCATACAATACAACTTTGCTCTGACATACCAAATCGAGAGCATCCCTGTAGTTTTCCACCCTTTGTCAAAGACATGTAGTACTTTGCAATATAACATAGCTATTCGTCAGAAGATTCGCAATTGCGACATAAAATCATCTCGAAAAGCACAATAGCGGATCATTTGGCATGTGACGACACGGCTATCAGAGCAACAATTCAAGGAGCTTGACTTCCTAGAAGTCGGTAAGAATCTTCCAAGTATTATTTTTTCATCCGACGAAATCGAGGAAGAAGTATTCTTCTTAACTGCCAAGACTAGTTCGAAAAATCGACAGAGATGCTGTTTATTGCTAAACATATACTACATTACTCATGTAGATCTCCCGATGGCATATGAAGAAAGGATGCCACTTTCCAATTGAAAACGCCCCTACATCCGGGGGAGGGGAGGCGCATTAAATAGCAAATTGAAGATCTTACCTGGCTTGAAGAATATCGACAATCCGAAATCAATAGCCTTGAGAGGCGAATTCTCCTTCTTGTTAGCGAACAAGAAATTCTCCGGCTTCAAGTCCCTGTGTATCACCCCGTGCTTGTGACAGAGCTGCACCACCTCCACGATCGTCCGCGTGACCGCCGCCGCAGCCCTCTCCGTGTAATGCCCCCTCGCCACGATCCGATCGAACAGTTCGCCCCCCTCGCACAGCTCCATCACCAAATGCACCGCATTGTCGTCTTCGCACGCCTCCTTCAGGCTCACGATGCTGGGGCTCCGCGGCAGGTGCCTCATGATCGCCACCTCCCGCCGCACGTCCTCCACGTCCACGGCCGTCCGCAGCTTCCGCTTCGAGATGCTCTTGCAGGCCAGCAGCTCCCGGGAGGCCCGGTCGATGCAGAGGTACGTCACCCCGAACTCCCCGCGCCCCAGCTCCCGGTCGATCAGGTACCGCTCCTCGATGTTCTCCTTCGGCACGCCGGCGAGGACGGTCACGGCGCCACCTCCTCCTCCTCCGCCGCCGCCCTTCCTCCCGCCGGCGCCGCCGTGGTCGCGCTTCCCGCCGTGGTCGTGGCCGGCGTAGTTGGACTTCACGTCCTCCCGGGCGACGGCGGCCGGAGATCTGCAGCAGTTCCCCATCCCCGACCGTAATGCGGCCCGAAGATCAGATCCGCGCCGCCGCGAAGCGCCGCCGCCGGAGGCCGAGCAGGGAGAGGAGGGAGGGCGAGCGCGAGGGGGCTAGGGTTTCACATTCCCCGGAGCGAGCGAGAGAGAATGCGAGGCCGGCGGAAGACCGGGGGGGAGCTACGGCAGCGAGCGGTGGAGGGGATCACAGCAGAGGCTAGAGAGAGAAAGCTAGAGAGAGAGAGAGAGAGAGTGAGATGGAAGTGAGTGAGGTGAGGTGAGGTGAGGTGAAGTGAGGTGAGAGAGGGAAAAAGAGTACGGCAAAGTTGCAGCCTGCAGTGGGGTTGAGCTCAGATGCCGCGCTTGCTTTGATAGAGAGAGAGAAGGGGCATACTTTGGGAGATAAAAACTCTTTTCCCCATAAAAAAATTTTAAAAAAAAAATTTAAAAAAAAAAAGAAAGGAAGGGAAAGGACAAGAAAGGATTAGAGAATTGTTATTGTTATTTTTATTTTATTTGAATTATGGCTTTTTTTAAAAATTTGTTTTAAATGTTTTCGGGAAATATTCTCTGACCCTGCGACTTTTGTCGTCTCTCGCCGGAGAGAGGCTGGAAAGGAAGAAGACGGAGGGCCGGGCGGGGGGTTAGAATCGTCTTTTCGCGACTCGCCGCAATTCGGGAAATCATTTCCCCAATGTAATAAACAAATTTTCAGAATAGATTCCGCGAAAAAGGAATTTTTTTTTAAATCGCATGAAAAACCGCGCTAATTTTAAAAACCGCGGCGTTTTTAGGTTTTCTTTTTTATTCTTATCAGCTCAGTTAGTTCGTTCTCGTTCTCTGGGATGTAAAAAAAAAAAAAAATTTACTAGTTATTTCGTCGGATTGGATTTTTTTTTTGTTGTGTAGTTACTATCTTTTCAACATTTATGAATTCTATAATGGGCCCGCCGCGACTAGTAATTTGATGAGGAGGGTGAGGGGTCCATATGTATGCCCCCTTGTCATACATATGATTCATAAAAAAAAAAAAATTCCACACAAAAATCTAAAATAACAATATATATATATGAAATTCAGCGCAAAAGATCATAAGGTTCAGTCAAGTCTCCCCGACCAAATATGGAAAGCTCTTATTATGTTAGGTACTCAAGAGCGTAAGGAACTCTATTGAGTCGAGTTGTTCGTACTTTTCTCATCTTTTGTAGATTGTTACAATGATCATTAATGTTTGGTTAGTTCAGGGTTGTAAGAGATATTAATGTTGTACTGGATCTAGCTAAATTCATGAGTTCGGTACCCCAAGAGATATTGATACTGTACTTGGTCCGATCAAGTTCACAAGTCTACTCTAATTTACTATGTATTATCAATATAATCTAAGATTTGGTCTGACAATGACATGATTACATTCGACTTTACTACCACATAACATCTTTATCCATTTCCATTTTTAATCTTTCTTGCGCTTCTAAAATTACTTCTTCTTCTTCTTTTTCAATCTTTTGGCACTTTGAGAGAGAGAGTGAAGAGGAAGGAACGAGAGATATGAGTATTCTTGGGGGGCTTTCGATTTCAATTTGGAGGGGCATGGGTTGGGACAAAATGAAGACGGGAAAAGGTAAGGGGCTGGGGGATTAAATTAGCCGACAAAAGCCAAGACTCAAAGGGAGGAAGGAACAGAATGATTGATGGTGATTAATTGGCCTCTAATTGTCGCCCACTCACCTTCCCCTAATTCCTTCAGCTTTGTCTTCACGCTTCTCGCCAAGGGAATCCCCGGGCCTTTTGTTCCTAACTTTTTCATTCACCTTTTTCCTCCGCTCTTTTATTTTAAGTACACTCCTTAGGCAGATTCGTCTAATTTGGTGGGGTTAAATAAAAAAACGAGGACATGTGTAAACTAAATATTGGATTTCAAGGTGTTTGAGACAAGTTTTTTTTTTTTTTTTTTTTCGTATTTTTAATGCTCTCGTTATGCATGAATTAAATGCGGAGGTATTGATATATTATTATCAAAAAGATATGCAGGAAAATAGAATCGAGAGTCTAACATCATATACAAGAACAAGCCGCATAAGTCATCCTTCTCGAATAAGAAGCATCAGTTCAGCGTTTCTGGCTAGAGAATGAAATAAAATAAACGAAACCTTATTCACAAAAAATAAATGACCTAATTCCTAAAAACACGTTTAACTTTACGTTCAATTTCAATTCTGTTTCGAATTTAAAAAGAAAAAGAAAAACCCCTAATTTCATGTCCAATCCAAATCCATCCCCAACTTTTGGTTGTCTTAAAAAAAAACCTCAACTTGCTTCAATCCCAAAATCTATCTTGAACTTATTTTGTCTAAAAAAATGCCAATTTTAAATTTAGTCCCAAATTTGCTCCTATTAGCTCTTCGTCCAAAAATTATCATCAATAATCCCTAATTCTTTTAATTATTATATCAAAGAACGGTTTCCTTTAGGAAATCATTTTCCACGTCACTTTACTAACGATTTTCGAATGAACGGTTAATGTGTACAAATTTGGGACTAAGGTTAAAGTTTGGCCTTTATTAGACCTTAAGTTCAGGTTTTCGTTTAGATAAACAAAAGTTCGGGATACAATTAAAATTAAACCTAAAATTCAAGGTTTTTCTTTTTAATAAAAAACATCTTAGAGATTGAACCTAAAATTTAGAATTTATTAGGAAATTAGGCCAAACAAATTTTGAGCATTTTAATCGCGCTTATCCTGTGAGATTCCCGAATGTTGAGAGGATCAAATCATTAATCAAATTATGTGATGTGTGTCCTATAAGGTCAATTTTATCAACATTTTCACCGACAGATTTTCTACAACTTTCAAGCACTGTGATGGGCGCTGCTCATCTTTATTTGACGGCCTCCCTCTACCCACTTTTTATCATAATCCGCCTGTCTTCACAAGTAGTGTTTTCCAAGAAAGGAGAAAGCATGTAGGAGTCAATGTCGGGGCCAAGACAGGTGAGGAGCTCCTCCATCTACTGATGCAGGCATGTCCATTCCTGGTCATAAAACTAATAGATAGACAAATCACTGTGGTTGACATGACCCAGATTGTTAATTAGGAACCTTACAAAATGAAAAAGCGAGGATCTATCGGATAACGGAAAAGTTACCTTTTATATTTTAAAATTATTTATTGCGTAGATTTCTTATCGATATTAACTCGCGTAACACGCATGCTTGTGACATGATAAGAGCAGGACCAATGAAAAATTTGCTTTGTATATCCGTACTACTTTTTTCTTCATGATTCAAATTGAAATTATGAGTTTTAGTGTTCATGAAATGCATTCAACATGATTAAAAAACCAACATCTTTTCTTAAGATAATTAATTAAAAGAAATCATAAGTCAAATTACCTCAATACACGGATTAAAAGTAAAATGTTTTCATCAATGAACATGATTCTATGGAACCCCATTGATTAGAAGATGAAATGAATTCTTTCTTTTTTTTTTTCATTTCCTAAAACATAGATGGAGAAATGGAAAAGCAACGCCAAGAGTTCATTGGATTGAAAATTTGCACATTCTTCAATCAATTGATGATAATATTTGCAGCTCTAAAAATTGATCTCTGTGGATTATTTGGTTAAGTAAACAAATTCTACTTAATGCCTATATTCTTATTAATTCAAAATACCCTACAAATAAAGACGGACCATTAACACGACATATCCAAAGATTTCTAAAAAGCGGCGAGCAAACACTTTTTGTTAATGGAAATATCATTTCCTCTTAAAAACATATTTCCAAAAAAGATAACTTCAAACGAGAGTTAATACCATGAAAAATCTAAAATTAATACTTTTGTGATACATTTATTCGAAACTAATTTTTTAATCACATATATCTCAAATTTGTACATTTATAATAAATTTACCCTTCATTACTTTTTGTTAAATTGGATTAATATTACAAAAAAAAACACAAACCGATACACATATGACAAACGGATGGTAAAATCATAAACCGATATATTTATTAACTGTTACGTAATATTCAACTTAATAATTTATCCATAAAATTTAACAAAAATAAATATTGAGTAAATTTATCATAAATATATAAATTTAAGGTTTTTTATAATCAAAAAATTAATTTGAGATAAATTTATTATAAATATACGAGTTTGATTGGTTCTTTTAGTTTATTTGGTTAAGTGGACAAATTGTACTTAATGCATATCTTCTTATTAATTCAAAATACCCTAAAAACAAAGATAAAGACATTTGAAACGACATATCTTATCGAAATAGAGATTTCTAAAAAGTGATGAGGGAAAACTTTTGGGACATGGTAATGTCATTTCCCTTGAGAAAATGTTTCCAAAAAGGGTGATTCGTTCCCATTCTAGTATATTAAAGTATTCTCTCTTTAAAAAGAGGTCAATGGTCGTAATTTTGGTCAACCAACCAATGCAGATTGAACTAACCCCAAAAAAAAAAAAAAAAACCAATGCAGTTTGTACTTAGATTTTGCATATCCAAACTAGTTAAGGGCTGTCCAATTGACAAGACTGAAGGTCACCTCCATCACTCTGGACAAGTTTCGAAAGTACTTTTTTATATGGGCCTAGCAGCCCACAATGAAAAGAAATGAAAATTGAATCTTGCAAGCTCGGCCGATTAGGAAGCCCCCTATCCATCTAGACCAGCTCAAGCCCAACTTTTTATTGTACAATAGATACATCTCGAAATTTCATAATATCTCTTTTGACCAAAAAAAAAAAAAATCATAATATTGCTCACTACATCTTATGGTGCGTATAAGTACGTATTTTATACTTACACAGAGATTTTGAAATACTTTCTCTTTGACTTTGACTTTTCGTAGAAATAGTCTTGTATGTTCACTTGCAAAAGAAAGGATTTTTTATTTAATTGATTTAGGGTTAATACCCGAAAAACCCCAAACCCGGTACACTTGTGACAAATTTACCCCAAACTATTTTTTTGACCACCAAAAACCCAAAACTCGTATACCTTTGACAAATTTACCCAAAACTGGTACATTTGTGACAAATTTACCCTCTGTTAGTTTTCGTTAAATTTTCTTATCAAATTATTAAGTTAAATGACACGTGACAATTGACTAGTATACAAATTTGGGATTTTACGATCCGTTTATCAGAGTTTACAATTTTTATGATTTTTTTGGTATTAATCCAATTTAGCGAAGAGTATATTTGTCACAAATTTATCAGTTTGGGGTTTTTTGTGGTCGAATAAATTAGTTTGGTGTAAATTTGTCATAAATGTATCAATTTAGGGTTTTTTATGGTCAGTCGGGGTAAATTTGTTACAGGTGTATCAGTTTGGGGTTTTTCATGGTAAAAAAAATAGTTTGGGGTAAATTTGTCACAAGTGTACCAGTTTGAGGTTTTTCGGGGTATTAACCCATTGATTTATTATTTGAAACTCGCTATTACTAATAAAGTTAATATTACGAAAAACCCAAAACTAGTATACATGTAATAAATTTACTTAAAACTAATATTTTGACCACTAAAAATCTCAAACTAGTACATTTATAACAAATTTACCAAAAACTAATTTTTTAATACATTCATCCTTCGTTAGTTTTCATTAAATTATATTGATATCATGAAAAAACACAAATTAGTATACTTGTGACAAATGGAGGATAACATTCCAAATTGGTATACTCATCGACTATCATGTGTCATCCAACTTGGCAATTTGACGGTAAATTTAGCGAAAACGAACGGATGATAGATTTATCATAGGTATATCAATATAAGGTTTTTTGTGGTTAAAAAATTATTTGGGATAAATTTATCGTAAGTGTACAATTTGAGATATTTCGTGTTATCAATCCTTATTAATATGAATGGCATGGACTTGATTTGGGGCTTGAGAAAGATTTTTGGAGTAATGTCACTATAGCTTCTAAAGTTACAATTATTACATAATAATAGGCTCTTGAGGAAATTAGGAATGTCTAAGGTGATCATAAAGTTAGTGGTTCCCTGGGCCTCTCTTTCAGATAGTGTGCCTAGATAGGTAATTTTGTCTTGAGGACGGTTCGGCCTGGCCCATGAAATTCTTCTAGAATGTTTATTAAATATTTTTGGACGGTTTTCGACAAAAGTTTTTAGATCCGGCACTAGGCCCATTATGCCCAATAACAAGGCTTGGGAGTCATTAATGTTCTTGAAATATCCAATAAGCGGGATCAGTGAGCTGCTGAAATGCAAAGCATGAACCATAATAATATGTTTTTTTCGAAATATTCACATACTAATAAACATTAACTTCTCTTTTCTGAGATGACGATTGAGCAAGCCCTTCCTTTTTGCCATAGAATCCCCCACGGGCTTCGCTTTGGTCTGGGGAACGCCGACTCCTTGACGGGCGACGGACAGAAGGGCAATATCTGAACACGAACGGTTCGAGAACGCCTGATCCGTCGCTGCCGTCCCAAGAGATCGTTCCTCAACCATCGGCATTTAATGATGACATAGATGACTTTTCCCATGTGGGGAGGGAGAAAAAGAGAGGAGGTTTGTTTGGAACGGTCGACTTTGTGATGTGAATGTCAATGCCATCGGGGGACCTAAAGTTGACAATGCCGAGGATGTTGTGCCTGCATGACGAGCGCGGTTGCGCACGACGTGATGCAACTTGGAGCTCCAAAGTCCACACCATTCATTCGTCCACCAGAGATGCGTTGGCAATTCCTCGGAGACAACCATGTGATGTTACATCAAAATCATGGTCCAACCCTTTTTTTCCCTCATTCATATAAAGTACAAAGGGTTAGGATTAATTTCCGTTGAAGGTGTGGAACTTAGATGGTATTCATGGACTGAATTTTGACTGCAAATACCTAAACTACGAAATTTCGTTTTCATTTTTCTTTTCCCTTTTGTAATTGATGCGCTTTGGTGGACGCTATTCTAACGCACACATCCGCCACGTTGGCTTTTGGCTAGGAGAATTAGTTAGATTCCAATCAAAGTGTTCGAATTGCCAAAAAAAAAAAAAAAAAAAAAAAAAAACCTAAAGTTCAATAGATTAGTTGAATCGAAATCAAGATTTAGTGACTTGATTGCAATACCACATAAGTTTAGTCACCGAGGGTAAAAGCTTACCTCAAAATTCAATATGCTAGATGAATGAAATTAAAATAAAGTGATAGAAATGTAAGTTACCTTAAAATAATGTGATCATTAGTGAAAGCACCCTACATAATCGTAACTTACAATATATATGCACCTGTTGACTAGTTTCTTGAGATGGTTTACATGTAGGATGATTTAGTTGGTCTAAAGATCTATTTCTTATTAGATGTTCACATGTTATGGATGAAATGTGATAGAAGTCTAATACCAACGTAACGTGGAAGGATACCAGGGACTTTGAACTCAATCGATACATATATCACGGTGCATCGATCATGCATGCGGGATTCTTTCCTGCATTCACACTTCACGTGCACACTTAACATCTCCCCCCCATGTGCGAGTTTACCATGGACCACCTCCCCTTTATTTCAACATCAGGTTTCTCCTATGCCAGTGAATCATCCTGAATTTCTTCCATTCATCGCATATCGGCGCAACACATTCCTTCGCCTCAACCCGTGTATGGGCGGATTAAATCACCCATCACATAGTCCATCAGAATCCCCTTAACTTCTTCTATTCCCGAGGAAATTTCAATTCTCATGCTTAATCCTTATAATAAGTCAGTGTCTAGGCAATAGATTTCTTCTTATTTATTTATCTTTGGTAGTTTAGAAGTACGATCAATAATTAGCCAGTTATTTAAAGGGAAATTAGCACGACAATTCATTGTTATGACTCTCAGAGTGAGAACCGAGCCCCCACCCATTATTTTCCGAGCTGCAAGTATAATCACACCCTCATCATAAGATCAATCCGAGACAGTTGTCTTCATGTTCGCTAACTTGATTGCAATAGAACCTAAGTTTAATTACTACGGAAGAAAGTTTACCCAAAAATTCAGTATACTAGATGAATGAAATTTAAATAGAGAATAGAAATGTAAGTTATGTTAAAATAATGTTACCATTAGTGGAAGTGCCCTACAAAATTGTAACTTTCACATGTTATATGTGCACCAAGCGATTTAGGTTCTTGAGATGGTATGCATTAATTAGGTGTGAATATGTTGCGGAGGGAATGTCGTGGAAGTCTAATACCGGCATAATGCTGGAGATATACAAAAGGAACTTTGAACTCATTCATTTATTTCTAAGTGCATTGATAATGCGTGTGGGATTCTTCTTTGTATTGTGTTCACACTTGACATGTGGACTTACCAATGCCTCTTCACATGTGAGGAGGACCGTTAATGGATAGGTCGGGTTGAATTTGTGTTGAGTTAAAAATGGTATAATCCAAATTGATCAATATATATGCAATATAAACTTGATGACCCATATTCGACTCAACTTATTTATTAAAATACTTCCATATTTAATCCAACCTGTGAAAATCCGTATCCACTTAGTTTACCCACTTTAAGTTCTTCACTTATATGCAATATTTGGATAACATTGCCATTTCAATTAAAAAATGGCTTTCAACATTGCATAGAATTTTTTAATTTTTGTATTGATTCACAATGAAGAATAAGAGAAAGTTACTACTTGATACTAGATTAATAAAATTACAGTAATAAATAACATGGAAGAATGCAATTCTAATTAAATGGAATGGAAGATATTGAAGAAGATAATTATGCTGACCATTGATTGTAATGACAGAAAACCAAAATTAGAATATTACGCAAAAATGACAATTGCCAAATTCAACCAATGAAACATTCACTCCAATAACTAATAGATGAAACATAGGGTATTAATTAAAAACAAAAACAAAAACTAATGGGGAAAAAAGAAGCCATCTTGATACTTTTAATAAGGATGAAATTAGACCCATCAAGACTTGTCTGAACTTAGAAGAGTCTAATAAGTTCATTATTTTCTTATAAAGGGCAAGGAGAGAGTTATAAAAGTGGGTTGGATTAAATAAATTATGGACCTATTTAATATCTTTATATTTTTGAAGTTTGCCATTTTAAAGTCATTTATAATCTATTTATGAATATAATTAACCTTTATAATGACTCAATCAATCAAATATGAGTTTGACTCAATCGATCAAATATGAGGTTAAGAAATAGGTTTATAACCTATATTGACAAGTTGACATGTGAGTTTGCCATCAAGTCACCTCCCCTTTATTTTAATATTAAATTTCTCCTACACCGATGAATCTCAACCTAATTTTCCAATCACCGTATATCAGTGCAACACATCCCTTTGGTTCAACCTATAGCCCCGAATTCATTCCGTTGTAGGGCAGTCCCCTTTACTTCTGAAATTTCCATGGAAATTTCCATTCCCATGCTTTATCCTTATAATAAGTCAGCGCCGGGTCATAGATATCTTCTCATCTATCTTTTCTTTTTCATGAATTCAAGAGTACAACAGCTGGCTAATTGGAGCACAACAATCCCCCATCATGACTCTTAGAGCGGGAATCGAGCTCTCAACCAAAGTATGGATACGCCCTCACCAGTGGGTCAATTCGAGACCGGTCGACGTACCTGCGTTACCCCAAGGAAAATTCCAACTTCAGGGTCTCTTCCCTAAGATCTCTAATGGAATCATTCCAACCATGGAAATAGAGAAGGAAAGGAAACACGATATTCCAACCCACGAGACGATGCGAGCGGACGTACGAATTGCTCTACGGGACCTCACGAACGCATGGAAGACAAAACGTATCACTCCCTTTTCCTCCCTCGAGACCTCTCTTTAAGAGGCAAAAGAACAGGTCAAATCGCGATTTTTGTTCACATAAGGATTCTCGAGTATCAACAGAGGGAATTTCAGCACATGGTCAACGATTTGGAATGATTCTACCACCTTCTTCTCCCTTAGCTATTATTATAAACACTTGAACAGAACCGAAAAAGAGGCAGTGCAAATTAGTCAATCGGTCCGTCCTTTCGGATTCATATGAGGAGATTTGACTATTCAGTTGTATATAAATTGGATTTTGTCATCGCGATTCGGGACAAACTTATCACATAGGCCAAGACGTGTACAAAGGCTATGTTCCTATTTAGTCCATTTTAGCATTATAAATCTGTTTTATTCCTATAGAAGAAGATATGGGAATCCTACAAAAGTTTATATGTCTTTGCCCTTTGGATTATCCCATGTGATATGATATGAAGATCTCGACCCGTGGAAAGTTGAATTTGAGAAATCACCTGTTGTAAGTGGAATTCAATAATTGACATCTCAATGCTTAAGTATATTTGAACTAGCAAAATAACAGGCGATTTTTACTTCGAAAATATCACGAAGAATTAAACTGTGGTTTGGAAAGTGGTAAATATTTATTATGATTCATGATTCGATGTAGTGCTTGAGATTTAGGTTAAGCTATTAAATTAATTCGTGTTTTAATAATTATACTTTGTTTTATACATTTAAATACTTTGACACTCGTCCTCATGCAAAAAATTGAATTTGGCCTAAGATTGAAGCATAAAAATATATAATAAATGAAGCAAATAGGAGCTTGAAATAATTTGAGTTGAGAACTTTTTACTTTGATACCATATAAAAATTTATAGACCACAACCAATCCTTAACTCTAAAAAGACAAGTTGTCAAGTACACATTTTGTCCTATGTTTTAGCATTAGTGCAACTTAGTCCTCTAATTTTTATTTTTTGCAATCATGTTCTCTAACATTTTGGATTTTTGCAATTTAGTCCTCTAAGTGTTGTTTTGGCAATCGAATTTTCTTACTTTCTTGACTTGTACAATCAAGTGCTTTGTCATCCATCGTAATTAATATTGTCAAATATGATTTCTATTTTCTTATTTTTTAACTTTTTTTTTTTTTGCAGTGCCAAATTAGCATCACACGTCATTTTCTCACACATAAACAATGCCACGGCATTAATCAAATTGACAATTAACTTATTGTGGCTGACCAAGGAATTTGATTGTACAAATCAAAAAAGTTATAGGATTTTATTGCACTAAATAACACTTAGAGGACCAAATTGTAGAATTCTAGAAAATTAGAGGACTTAGTTTGACAAAATAAAATTAAGAGAACCAAATTGGACAAATAATAAAACTTGAAGGACACAATTTATACTTAATCCAACTTATATTCACAAGGTTTCCAAGGGAATTTCCTTAAATTCAATGTTGAAAATTTAAGGTTGAATTTTTCTTTTAGTTCTCAGATCAACAAAATAGAACTGGTAAATTACAATACATCCCATTGTGGATGAAAGCATATGATTCTTGCACTTATTATGAACTATATATATTGAGAAAGTGATATGCGTTGACAATTGTATTAACATCTAGAAGATCAAAAGTAATCCAATCTTCAAATTTCAAGGACGCTTGTCGATTTCAAAATTATCCAGAAATTGTGCTTCTTGGACAATAAGCACTCAAAATGATGTTTTCAAGTACAAGTAAATTAACAATACATCCCATTGTGGATGAAAGCATAAGGTTGAATTTTTCTTTCGATTCTCAAATCAACAAAATAGAATGAGTAAATTAACAATACATCCCACTGTGGATGAAAAGCATACAATTCTCGCACTTATTATGAACTATGTATATTGAGAAAGTGATATGTGTTGACAATTGTATTAACATCTAGAAAATCAAGGACGCTTGTTGATTTCAAAATTATCGAGAAATTGTGCTTCTTGGACAATAAGCTCTCAAAATGATGTTTTTCAAGTATGACTTTTTTTCTCCATTAAATCAATTAATATGAATGAATATTATATGTAATCAAAACATATGATTCCTGCACTTATTATGAACTACATATATTGAGAAAGCGATATACGTTGACAATAAACCCACCTTCAAATTTTAGGGATGTGTCAATTTCAAGATTACCAAAATAAGATGCTTCTTGAATAATAATCACTCCAAAACTATGTTTTCGAGTGTGACTTTCTCTCTATCCATTAAATCAAGTAATAACGACATATTATAAATTTAGAGGGGCGAATTCCTAATACACTTAGAAAATGATTAAAGCTCACTTGACAAATGGAACCCGACTCCTCCATTGATTATCGAAAATCGTTTGAGCTCACTCTAAAATCAAAAACTCTAATTCTCGTCGCGTGACCAAGGTGGGAACCCGTCTAGGATTGACCCACCATCTTACAATCTCCTACGCGACGAAAGGAGTTGCGTGTACTCACAAGCAAAACAGCGGAACGGGAGGCTGGGCTTTCGGGCCGTGCTGCCTGTCCCCACGCTCGAGTGCGAAAGCGTAGGACCGGCGGGGCCCCGACTCCCCCGGTCCGTCCGAGGGCCACGTGGGAAGAGACGGGTGGCTCTCCCACGTGGGGACGACGCGAGGAACACCGCGTAAAGAGATTGACGGGGGCGGCCCACAGCGCACGAGCCACCGCTGCCTTTTCCTTCCTCCTCATCAGTGGCTCCGATCCCGATGTCGCCCCATGCATAAAAAGAATTTTCTCGCGCAGCTTCCCCACCACCACCTCCACCACGTACCGAGAAAGATAGAAAAAGGCCAACCCGAGGCTTCTTTATCTCCTTTCTTTCTTTCTTTTCTTGTCAAACTCACACGGTTTGGACCGAAACGATCAGAAGAAAGGGGAGAAAGAAAGCGCCCTCCCGTGAGAAAAAGGAATAAACAAGAGAGAGAAGGAAGAAAGAATGATGGGTTTTTGATTTGATTTGATTAGGGATGCTCGAGGCATGATGGGTTTTGCATTTGTAAAATTAAGGGGGGGAAGGTGTGAAAAGATTACACGTCGCTTTTCCGCCTAGATAGCGCTTGCGTATCTTTGTTTTTTTTTTTTTTTTTTGAATGTTTATTTTCTGTGACATTCGTCGGGTTGTAATTATGTACCACGATCGATTTCCTCATGGCCAACGGGAAACGAACGCTGACCCACTTTCCTTTATGAGCGCCAACCGCTCATCTGGGTTCAACCTCCACGCTACCGCTGCCGCCACCCGCTACCTCCGCTACCTCGGCTTTCGGCGTGAAGAGCAATCATGGAACTTGTAATTGCCCCTGAATCTCTGCATCCTCAACTCTCTCTCTCTCTCGCGAGCGCACATTTACAAGCAAATGGTGGTGCGTTGCCGCGCTTTGCCTCGCTTTGCCTACTTGATATGAGTCGCCCATGGCGTTGCGACCTTTGGTTTTGGCTAAAAATAGCTGAAAACTAAGCAACATGACACTATTTTTAGTTTAACAATATGGCCGGGACTTGTAAGATAGCGGGTGATTATTGGAACGCCATTTTAGCAATTTTCGGTGAGAATTGGTTGTGAGGACTTGATTGTGGTTTCATTAAAAAATTTGGGATCGAAATGTTCAATTGAAACGTATAATACTGAATTTAAATCAATACAATAGTTTTAAGATTGAAAATGTATTTTTTCCCTGAATGCAATTAGCATAATTCGTTTACCTAAATGGATCAAACTGAGGCCTATCCAACCCAAACATGATTTGAACATTTTCAAATAGCTTTTTGGAAATAAAATGAATTTTTATGGCTTCAGGGAAAGAATAACTAACCAACGAAAAAAGAATTATGTTCCAGATTTGAAATGATACATCTAATAAGTCAATAGATTTATCTACAATAAATGAGCAATTGTAGTAAAGATTCAATCGTGAACTTAGTTCTTCTTGTTTCTAAGTTATGGGAGAATAAACTAGGAAAGATTTATAGTTGTAACACCATAAAGTACCATTAGCGGTCAGTGTCAATATTCATTAGTATTAAATAATAGTAAACAATAACTAATTTAAGTTAGATAGGTCAATGTAAGTCATATAATCATTGATCATATTCCCTCAATCCATTTGGTAAAAGCATCGGACAGGTCAATTTTGAGTTTTTTTTTTTTTTTGAACGGAATCAATTTTGAGTTAAACAAGGCTACTTCAGATCAATTCATAGAATTATTAGTATTCAGATCTAGTACGACACATATCAATTGTAAGCAAGTTGACATAATTATTATGGACATGATTAACATAAATTCAAACTTGCTAATCTTCCGTCGTGCTTTTTTATTGGATAAGATATTATCGACCCTAATTTTGTCTATAAAGAGTTAAAAAAAAAAAAGTGTTACCAATAAAGGGATACAAGAGCTTGACAAGAATCGAAATGATCGCACCTAGCTTAGAGTCAAGTGTGCAGCCTTTTGTCTTAAAGGGTTAGAAAAATGAAGTGCAAAATTTTTAGAACAAATTAGACGGTTGTTCACTCCACTTCAATAGTAAGCCTGGCTCGAGTGTTGACTCTTGAGCAATCAACTATTGGTTACATCCTGACTAACCCATTTAGAATACTATACATTTATTAAAAATCGACCTAATTAAAGTTTATCAAATCACTTAATAATTCATTTTCTTATAAAGAATACCATTACTAAAGCCAAAATCTGCATTATCTAGAATCCGTTGTGAGTTCTTTTGTTAGGACCACCAATAGTGCAAAGATGACAATATTACATAAGTCACTCGTTTTAGATATACTATAGTGGACAAGCGAATCAGGTTCTCAGTTTGAAAGAGTTCTTTTGGTAGGACCAATGTTGATGTAATTATATCTCAAGATGCGATTAAGGGCATGTTTATTTGGGGAAATATTTCATCAGAAAGGAAAATGATGTAATCAATTTCCTTGTCACTCATCTTAGATATACTATAGTGGACAAGCGAATCACGCTCAGTATGAAAGAGTTCTTTCTAGTAGGACCAATGTTGATGTAATTGTTTCTCAAGACGTGATCCAAGGCGTGTTTGTTTCGATAAAAAATTAATCATAAAGCAAAATGCATTCCTTAAATATTACTGATATGGATAAATTTTGCATCTTTTTTAAAAAAATTTCTTTCTTTTTTTTCTCTGTCTTTTCTTTTCCTTTAGTCCATGGTCGGTACTTGGTTGTGGCTTGCGACCAACCACAAGTGAGGCTTGACCCTCGCTAGATCCAATGAGGGTCGTGATGAGGGCCTATGGTCAGTCATCAACAATAGTCGAGTACTGCCCACTGGCTAAAGGGAAAAAAAAGGAAAACAAAGAAAAAAAAATATAAAATTTGTCCACATTAATGCTGGTCATATTGCATAAGATAGCTAGCGGTTTGCTAGCATCCACATTAGTGATTTTTGATTGAAATTGGCCGTATGACCAAATTGGTAAGTCATAAAAAAGTTTAAAACTCAATCGGTTAATCATCAAAACATTTATGACTAAATTGGTATAATTGAAACGTTTAGGACTAGATTGACAAGTTATTAAAATATTTAGGACTAAACTGGTATAATCGAAATATTTAAAGATTGAATCGACTGCCTTATAATAGATATATGACCTTCTAGACACTTATCCCCCTCTAAAACTAATCCGTGGAAAATTTTCTGACGGTCTTTAGCTCGATTATTATAACACAACGCGATTCATGTTAAAGTTTTTTTGGTCGAAGATTCATGTTAAAGTTTGACTAATGGGGAATGGCATGAGGCACCTTGGAATATATAATAAGGCGCTACGATGTGGCCGGCCGCAGAGGATAAATCCCCCACCCCTACCCCCACAACCCACCTCACCTGCACCTCCAGAAGTCGCTCCCATCGTAAGCGTGACGTCACGTTTACGAAATGGGAACAAATGGGTATGCATGGCACTCAAAAGAAAGGGAAGAAGAGAGAGAGAGAGTTTCCGCGTAGACAGATGAAGACTACTTGAAAAAAGGGTCGAGAGAGATAAGAAAGAGATCTGACCCTGGCAACCGTTCCCTGCCAAAACAATTAAAAAAAGAAGACAAAAAGAAAAGGGGAGATTGGCAAAGCAAGCAAGGGAGGGAAGGCTCGACGGGACAAGACGAGAGAGAGATGCTGCTAATCTTTCCTTTTTTAATTAATTACAACTAATCTGATTAACCCCACTTAATATTCCGTGTACTGGGGCTAATTTATTAACGGAAACGAATATATGTGAAATATATATCGTTTTCCTTTCAAATCGGATGTCGAAGAAATTTGACGCCTGTGGACCGGACGACATCCCATAGGACCGATTCCCCCCCTACTTAGCATCGACCCATGATGGATTATACTTAATTAATCATGCTTGTGGTCTTCTTTTTGGCCGCTAAGTGACGTTCCATCCGGTTTAACTTTTCCTCCGCAGGAAATGGGTAGAGAGAGAGAGAGAGAGAGAGAGAGGGGGGAGGGAGGGATTTGTCAATCGCTATCTGAGATCTGAAGGGAAAACCAAGGCGCCCTCCTTGACACCTAAGCAGAGATTGAAACCCAGGCCCCAAGCCAAAGACCAGCGTTTCTCCTCCCTTGACGTTTCACACCCGCCCTTTCACACTCGACCCCCCGTATAAAATCTCTGTTTCCACGTCTCCTCTTATTCTTTTTTTCTCTTTCTCTCTCCTCACCACCAAATTCCATCCTTCTGGTGCAAGCATTCTTGATTTCGCCCTATTAATATGGAAGGGCAATTCTCGCATCACCACCACCAGCGCCTTCTTCAGCAGCAGCAGCTTCGACCGCTTCTGCTGCAGCAGCAACAGCAGCAGCTAAGCGTCAGCATCGAAACCGGCAGCGATAGGTTCCCGCAATGGAGCCTCCAGGAGACGAAGGAGTTCTTGAAGATACGGGCCGAGCTCGACCGGAGCTTCATGGAGACGAAGCGAAACAAGCTCCTGTGGGAGGTCATATCGACCCGGATGAGGGAGATGGGCTTCAACCGGAGCGCCGAGCAGTGCAAGTGCAAGTGGAAGAACCTCGTCACTCGATATAAGGTACGTCCGAGGAACGCAACTCCAGCTTGTGCTCACCAGTGAATCCCTTTTTGGAGATTTGTAGGGACTAGTGGGTTTCCTTGTTCCTTGCCCTTACAAATACGTTCCTTTATTGTCACCGAGTTCTAATATGACTTTTATCAAACAGTAAGTGTCCATAACAAGGTTTGCATATGTGTGCATCATTCAAGGAAGAAACATTTTTCGATCCCCAAAGATCGGTAGTCAAATACCGAATCTCGAAATTAGCAGAGCACACCTGTTTACATGTAGTGATAGTTCTTTTTTTTGTGAAAAATGGGTGTGCTTCTTCTTATGGATGAAGATATAATTCGATTTATTTTTAGGGTTGCGAGACGATGGAACCAGAAGCCATGAGGCAACAGTTCCCGTATTACAATGAGATGCAAACGATTTTCGCAGCGAGGATGCAAAGAATGCTGTGGGCCGAAGCAGAAGGAGGTGGAGGTGCGGGAAGCACCTCAAAGAGCAAGAAAGCATCTTCTTCCCAGTTGTCTTCTGAAGATGATGGCGATGATGAGGACAGTGAGGGTGAGAAGGGAAAGAAGAAAAAGAAGGCCAAGGGCAACACTGGCACGAGCAACAGCAGCAGCGGGAGCAGTAGCGAAGTAAGGAAGATATTGGAGGAGTTCATGAAGCAACAGGCACGGATGGAGGCGGAGTGGAGGGAGGCGTATGAGGCGCGGGAGAACGAGAGAAGAGTGAAGGAGATGGAGTGGAGGCAGACAATGGAGGCTCTAGAGAATGAGAGGATAGTGATGGACAGGAGGTGGAGAGAGAAGGAAGAGCAGAGGAGGATGAGAGAGGAGGCTAGGGCTGAGAAGAGAGACGCTCTTATCACAGCACTTCTCAACAAGCTTAGAAGAGAAGATCACAACATGTAACTCTCTCTCCCCTCCCTCTTCCTAATTACGGAGATAATGATGAAGAAGAAGCTTCCTCACGAGGTGTGTCTTCCTAATCCACAACTTCAAATCTAGGGGATCAAATTGAAGCGAAACACATGGCTTTGCATACCGTCTCCCGTTGTTTTTGCCTCAATGAGGCTTCTTTGTTTAGAACACAAGCTAAAGCTTCCATTTTCTCGTTAAATCGAAGAAAGAATCTCTCTCTCTCTCTCTCTCTCTCTCTCTCTCTCTCTCTCTCTCTTTCTCTCTCTCACTCATATACTTTCTTTTGCATGCATTTCCATGTAGCTACTCAATTCCTCCAGAAAATAGAGCTCATGGATTGTCAAGATGTTATTCAAATAGACAAGTTCATTAGATGGAGGCAATGATTGAATAGCTAGATAGCCATAGATGGCAATAGATACAAAATAAATAACTTGTTAAACCTACTAATTTGAACCCATATGGCTACGGCCTGTTTTATAATAATATAAAAGAGAAAGGAGAATCTTAACAAACAAGCAATATGTTCATTTTGTATTTTATCTTGAAATGTTGACACTTGTCTTAAAACTATATACATGGAGGTAGGAATAAAAATCACCACCTTAACAAATGTATGATTTAAGTATAGGCCTTTGAAAAAAACTACCATCTCCTGTAGATGTTGATGTTTGGATTTGTTTCAGAATCTAGTTTCACGTGGTTTAGCACCAAAAATAGTGCTTAGAAAGAGTATGAGTGGAGGCTTTTACCATGTGTATTGTTTCCCGCCTGCTAGATCAGTTTTTTGGTTTCAAAAGTTTAGTATGAGCAAATATCGTTGTATTATGTTTCACTAGAAAGGGATTGGAGTTCATTAGTGCATAAACCCTGCTCGCTCGATCAGTTTTTGGTTCTAAAACTTTGAGAATCTTTAGCTGTGTAAATTTATATCATTTGATCATGGAAATCATTTTCTTTTTCTCATCGTGCGTTGCCTAATTTTCTTTGTGATCATGAATTGATCATCCTTCATGTGAACCTGTCTTTGTTGCCAGCATATCATGAGAACTCCATATTGAAGATTGAATTTGGCCTCCAATTTTGAGACAACACAGGCGTTTGGGTATGGGAACAAGTAGATAGCTCATGTTATGTGTTTGCTCACTTCTTGCA
Source organism: Eucalyptus erythrocorys (assembly GCA_014182555.1). Classification (NCBI taxonomy): domain Eukaryota; kingdom Viridiplantae; phylum Streptophyta; class Magnoliopsida; order Myrtales; family Myrtaceae; genus Eucalyptus; species Eucalyptus erythrocorys. The sequence continues at coordinate 14,723,138 of CM024597.1, read as the reverse complement.
TCTTATGCTGATAATATAAGCGACCCCTTTATGGACTTAGAAGCTACGAATCTTGAATATCTCATTGGGGATCTCTTGTTTTAAATAATCAGTCTCCTGATTATTGGTGTCATTACATTTTTGCCTACTTTTCCACGCGATTAACCCCCTCTGTCACAACCGTTGCTAGCAACCTCAAACAACTGACATGGCATCTTTGGATTGCCACGGTGCCAACGACGCCACATTAACGAGATAAGTATTTACCACCCTTAGCATGGGGGGATTGAACTGTTCGCCGTCTTCACTAGTGTTCAGTGATTCAATTTGAGTTGCCAAGTCTTGATGACGACTGGGTAGCTACGGTTGAGCTAGGGCTAGCCTTGTGGAATCATCATGGTGTTAACGAGAGGTCACATTGGTGAAGTTAAAAAATAAAAAATAAAAAATGAATTGAGCTAGGGTTTGCTACCCTAACTAGTACTATCCAACGACTCGATGTGAGTCGTCAATTCTCTCGGAGGCTGGGAATCCGATACGGAAACGCATCACCTAGCTGCTGCTCCTCTTTTCTTATCTCTGATAAAAAGAAAAACTTCTCTCACGTCTTTTTATTTGACGATGGCAAGAGCCATTTGATCCTTCGTTGAAGATTATTTGCGGGACGGAGCTAGGGTTTTGCTATCCTCTTTAGTGTCCAACACCTTGCAACACGAGTCATGAGGCATCATCAACCCTCTACGACCCTATGACTTCGGCCAAGGTTTGTCATGTGGGATTGTCATTGTAGCAATTGGACGCTACCTTAGCAAAATAGGACAAAAGAAGAGGAAGAATAAAAAGCAGAAGTAGGGAGTCGGTGAGGTGAGTTGAAGTGAGGTCCGCTATCCTTATCACCGACAAATGGGATGGTGGATCGATCCTTCAGTGAAATCTGCATGAAGGATTTGGCTGGGGCTTGCTACCCTCAACTAGTCCACCATTTCCATTTGACTTTCTTGAGTCTCTCTCTCTCTCTCTCTCTCCCTCTTAATTTCTTTTTCCTACGTCGTTTCATGTGGTGCTAGATAGTCTTATCATTTTAGCAATTTGAATGTGTTAGTGATAGACTGATTTGCATGTACAAATCAAGTAAGAAGGCTAGACTAGACAAGGAAAATGTGGGGAAGGAATTGCAAGAATACCAAAAAGCTGGAGAAATTGTCCAATCGGTCGAAAACTTATTGTACAGATGACAATTTCATTATAAACTTTTTGATTTATCAATTGAACTATAAACCTTTACGCGAAATTCCAATGTAGACATTTCGACCAATTTCTATAAGATATTATTGGCGTGGCAATATGTCATATGGGATGGTTGTTGTTGACTAAATAGTCACGTTAGTAATTTTTGGTGAAAATTGACAGGAAGTACTATATTAGAATTTCGCGAGAATGTTTAGAACTAAATGGAAAAAGTTAGGATTGAATCGGTATCCGTATAATAGGTTTTGAACTAATTAAGTAATTTTTGCCCCATAAACTATACCACTAGTGGGAGAAAAGCCTATTAAATAAACACTTTTTTTTTATCTGTATTAATGGAGTGTTTAAGATTTTTAGTAGCGATCTAATCCCAATCTAGTGTGGCAATCTTCGCATCCCACACGCTAGGTAATTACCGAAGACAGATAGATGAACGTGCTCCTGAGGATGATCCCTAGGGAACATATAAGGGAAAATGTGGTGATTCGAATCCAGGCCAAGACTTGATCCAACAGGGCTTGACTGATTCAAAGCAATTCAAATTTTAAATGAACTCCAAAATCCACTGGATTTGGACAGTGTTTCCTATTTATTTAGTAAGATAAATAATGGTGATATTGCCAGAACACTGATTATGTCATATTTGTATCTTTTTTCGGCTGATGTATGTTATATACTTCTCAATTGTTACTGGTGGTCTAATTTATGTGGAGAAGTTTATCAACAATGTATTGCACTCTCATTTTGATATATGTAAGTGTAAGATAACTCCCATGGTTTTTATCATTATTTTTTGTGAGTGTAAGATACCACTGTTGGGAAAATTTTGGAGAGATATCTCTGCAATTAGTTATGACTTCCCAGTTAATTTCCAGCAATGTGAAGAAGATGAGGCTCAGAATATGAAAGCAAATAAAGAGTACGAAATTTATGTATGTGCTTTAATTTCTGGAACTATTGCTTCATCTTTTCTTTATTGTATTCTTTGAATTTCTTGTGATTTTTGGCCTTATTTTCTAGATTGTTTGTCAAAGTGATTAAGCTATAAAGTTCTTTTTTCTTTCCAATGTGATATTGGCTTACACAAATGGATTTTCCATCAGATTATGCAGGGATTATATGTACTTGATTCATACACGATATAGATCCGTTTATCACTGCACAACCCATTATTCCAAAATGTTCACACTTTCAGTGAAAAAGGAAAAGAAATAAGAGACCAGCGAAAGATGCCGGTGAGCTCTCCAATATAATAATATATGGCAAAAATAAGAATGGTTCGGAAAAAATCAAATACGAAATATTCCGGTTCCAATATCCAACCGCGCTTTCGTAGCTTTTGTGCGGGGAGCTTTTAGACTTAGTCAATTCCAACATTCTTTCGATACGCGTAGCGTGAGGGTCTTGGCTAAACCCTCAAAACTTTTCTTTACCTTTCTCGAGATAAAAAACTTTCTACCCTAATAACCAATTCCTCTCTCTCTCTCTCTCTTGACCGATTCCTTGCAAGTGAAAGAATCTCGGGACTTGGAAATGGAGATCAATGTCCATTACGGCAATCGCAAATCAAAAGCTAATATTGACCTTTTCCACAACGTGCTCCTCACTCGAGTCTCCCTAGGGCGCAACGGGCTGCACGGACACGGTTTTAGGGTTTCGCCGGTGGCATTATTTTGCATGGTAATCATTTCGTCTTTGTCCAGCTCATGCACATATGTAAATGCCAAATAGACAAAGCGAGTGCCGTACTAAGTTGATGTCGGGAGATGCGAGGCTAAAAAGGGCTTTAGAGCCTGTTGAGTTCTGTCCAGCTAATGATTCGCGACGCACGTCGTGCAAACCGCGTCGGTATGTATGGATGGGGGGTGCACCAAACGAATGGCAGTGCCCTCTCGCCGACATGGGAATTTCTATGGAGATCTTGCATATTTTATGTACAGGTTGTGTGGAAAACTATGCATGGCTTTGATTCGGTCTTGTTGACGGTGGTCCGCCCGGTCTTCATTTAACCAAATAATCCATGGGTTTCACATAAGAATATGTATAGTTTCTATTTTTATTTCACTAGATTGCAGGAGATGATGACGGGGATAGGACGGGACGGGGCACGACAGGGCAGGACAGGGCAGGGCGGGGTGGTGCTAGGCGGGATCGATATTTCTCTCCATCCCTACCCATATAGCTACTTGAGAGACCCTTCCCCACCTTGCCCCATTTCAAGTTTAGGGTCCCATTGCTTTATAAGCCTGTCCCTCCAAAATATCTCAAGCTTTCCGATATCATTTAAGGGCATGTCGGCCTCCACATATGTATGAAAATCGAACGCAAAAAAAAGACACACTTTTGGAACATGCCATTTATTTTTATTCTTCATAGTGTCAAATATGGGGTGCATTTTAACGAGTCGGTGCCGGGTTTCGCTGAATTGTATGTCAAGTCTCAAGATCCGGGATTGCTCCATGTGATGCTTGTGTATCTGTGCCGGTCGAAAAGTATAATCACGCGCTCAGGCCGACTTCCGTATGTTCACGACCAAATGTGCCCCTTGACCGCAAATGGCACTAGCTTGCAATTTACGGAGGGCGTCTACGCTTTATCTCGGCACCAAGTCGGAAGACCACTATCTCATTTTTCTTCTCTTTTGATTTGCTTTTCACGGTCAACCGCGCCCACCCACAACCGAGCACACCACTACCGAACATGCACAAAGTGCATCGAGTGCGAAAGAGAAGTTTTTTCTTCTCGTGTAAGCTTTCGCTCGAGGCAACTTCGACATAGAGTGGGCTGGGCTAGGGTCAAGGCCCGTTATGGGTGGCTTGAGTCCAAAACTAACATATGAGACGTATCATTATAAAAATTGCAATGTTTTTCTCTGCGAGCTAAATGATTGATGAATTGGGTCGTCTTAGAAAGGTTATTGAAAAAAACCTAAATGATCTCTGTTATAAAGTTTTAGAATCAAGGTGTTCCGTGAAAGATAGCTTTGAAATGTCTAATGTCCTTCTCTCACCTAGCAACCTACACTTCCGGGTTACAAGGAATCCTAGAACTAAGAAAATAATGATCCATTTTTTTCACAAAAAATGAATAAATTGAAAAATATTTTCTTAAAAATGATCGTTTATAGCACTTACAAAAATGAATTAATATAAATATTTTTATCGTTCATAAGTGTTTAGATATAACTTGTTGTCAATAATAAAATCATTTTTTATTGACTAATTATTTTAAATCGCATAAGTTATCATTTTTAGGAAAATATTTTTCAAATTATTTATTTTTCGTGAAACAAAATGGATCCTAAGATCAATTCACTAAATGAGTTGGATCCCAAGTATACGAGTTAGCTTGAGAGAGAGCCACACACTACCTCAAGGGAAATTACCAAAAAAGTTTTAAATCTATTGTGATTAGGCTAATTCAACATAAAACTTTTAACTGTGCTAATCTAATCCTAAAATTTTTAACATTTTATTGTTTGAGTCAATCGGGTCAATTTTGATCGGAAATTACTAATATAGACATCGAACGTTGATACTAATGTGAACCTTTTATAAATAATTTTGAATTTGTATTTTTTTTTTTTTGGTTTTTCTTTACTCTTTTTCCTAGAGTGAAGGCCAACAAGGTTTAGGATGCCCTTGCCGAATTTGGGTGAGGGTTGCCATGCCCTTGTTGGATTTAGGCATTATAGCCCTTGCTAGATCTCGCCCAGGGGCCGCGTGCCCCCACTTTGGCCGATGAGGGCATCAAGACCCTTGCTTAGGCCCTCTTTTACCATAGTGAGGGCGTCGTGGCCCTTATCTAGAGTTGGCGAGGGCATGCATTCGTTGCTTGTGGCTGGCAAGGGTCGGCTAGTGATTCTTAGTCCAAAAAAAAAAAAAAAAAAAAAAATTAAAGTAAAGAAAAATAGAAAATACAAAAAAGTTATAAAAATTTCAAAAAATCATAAAAAAATGTCCACATGAGTGCTGATCATGCCATGTAGGATGGATAGTTTGCCAAAATTGAGTGCATGAACTTAATTGGCAAAACGTGAAAACGTTGATGACTAAATTAACATAACCAAAAAATTTAGGATTATATTGGTACAAGTGCAATAATTCCAGGGCTTCTTTGGTAATTGTCCCCATTGCCTCACTATTCACAGGATGTGCTATTATGGACCTTGTTTTAACTTCTTGATGATTTTTAGCAAAAAAAACTTATCGACAAATTAAGTTAGGTTAAATCTGCTTGAGTCTACATATGGAGCCCTCTACAGCTTTCCTAAGATTTAATCCAAGTGACGATTCTCTCTGGACACACTCGATATTTCCTAAAAATTTCATTGAGATTGTAAGATTATATTAGGGAAAAGTACCAAAAAAGTCTTAAACTTTTTGGATTGGTACCAATTCTGTCCTAAACTTTTTAATTGGACTAATTTAGTCTTAACCCTTTTCACATTGGTATTAATTCAGTCCATTAAGCAGGAAATTGTTGACGTGGCCGCCGACGGTCTTATGTGGCGCTACATGGATAAATTTTATAGTATTTTTTATTTTTAATTATTTTAAATTATTATTATTATTATTATTATTATTATTATTATTATTATTATTATTATTATTATTATTATTATTATTATTATTATTATTTATTTTTTTCCTTTTTCCTTTCTCCTTACCCCTTGGTTGGCAAGGTCGCCGGCCACAAGCCGGTGGGGGCGAGAGGCCTCGCGCCCTCGCCGGTCACCGGTGAGGGTGGCCACGAGTGAGGGTGTCGGCCCCCGCCTAGATCCAGGCGAGGGCGCAGCGGCCTTCGATTGTGGCGGGTGAGGGTGCAGCAAGCTAGCAGCCCTCGCCCAGATTGAAGCGAGGGCATGACACCCTCGCCCGCCACAAGCAAGGGCATTGGGCCCTTGCCTAGATCTAGGCGAGGGCCACGGTGGCCTCGCTTGTGGCATTGCGGCTCTTCCCTGCCACCAGTGTGGGCCTTCGTGCCCTCGCCCGTGGCCGACGAGGACACGGTGGCCCTCGCCGAGGACATGGAGGCCTTCGCCCCCTTGCCGGCCCCTTACTTGTGGCCAACAAGGGCGTAGAGGTCTTTGCCGGCCAACGAGCGAGGGTTTCGGTCCTTGCCTGGATCTGGGCGGGGGCTGATGCCCTCGCTTGTGGTTGACGAGGGCGTGGCAGCCCTTGCTCCGACCAGCCTGTGATTGATGATGGTCGGCTGGTGACTCGTCGGCCAAGGGGTAAGGAGAAAGGAAAAAGGAAAAAAAAAAAAAAGAAAAGAGAAAAAAAGGAAAAAAAAATTAAAAAATCTGAAAAAAATATTTAAAAAATTATAAAATTTGTCCACGTGGCACCACATAAGACCGCTGACAGCCACATCAGCAATTTTCGGCTTAAGTTAGCCAGATGGGCTGAATTAGTACCAATGTGAGAAGATTTAGGACTAAATTGGTTCAATTAAAAAGTTTATGATTGAATTGGTACCAATTGAAAAAGTTTAGGACTATTTGGGTACTTTTCCCGATTATATTATGATTGCCATCTAGATGTTAATTGTACTAAAGTCTAATTGCACTCTTACTTCCTTTTTTCTTTTAATCGAAATGGTAGAATCATTCCAAGAAAAAGGGACCACATGATTTTACCACAAAAACTTAGAGAGGATCCTTATACCATTTCGCAAATTACAACATCCTCTTCTTTGGTCAAATACACGTTATGTTATTTTCAACTCAAGAAGTAAGTATTACTTATAAAAGGGAAAGTGCTTGTTATATTTGCCCAAAAATATGTGTTATACACTTCCTTTTTGGCACTATCCCATATCTAAGAACCTATATAGTCAAATGTGGAATTCACGCGAAGAAGGTTGAGTTGCGGCGCAAACCAAATTGCGGTGTTAACGGTGAGAAATTACTTAAGACTACTTAAATTCGTGTAAATGATTTTTTCTTCCTTGTATGTTCATTTCCTTAATTGACTTAGCTCTTCATTAATGATTTGGTTTCCTATACCAAATCATATATGCATGGAGTGATGGCAAAAAAGATGATTTTGATAGCCCTCTTATATGGAGATCTTTGCAGCTAACGGCCTTGGCGTAGGGGGGGGGAGAGAGGAGAGAGAGAGAGAGAGAGAGAGAGAACACTGATGATAATGGCCACGTCAGTGGGAGGGAGGGAGGGGTAGGGGAGAGGAGAGAGAGAACACTGATGATAATGGCCACTAAAAATAGATTTGAGGCTTAATGACATTAATTTGTGAAAGAAATTTTCATGGGCAAGGCTTTACCAATTGCCAGAGTTACTGTAAACTCAGATAATTAAAAGCAAATAAGAGTATTTTTTGATGAAGGCACAATTAAAGGCCGAGCTTACATTCAATATCGACATTAGAACAATTACTAAAATCCCTAGAACTAAACTGTCATCACTTTGGCAATAATGTCTTGTATTGTTGTTGCTTCTACTGCTGTTTTTTGCTATTGTTGTTGTTGCTACTGCTATTGCGTTTGTGTTGTTGTTGGACATGCGAAGTTTGAGGTGGTCGAAGTTGAGAAGATCTCTCTTGACTTTTAGAGAGTGAGCCTAGAGGATCAGCATTTCTAGTTCTCTTGTGAGGATGAGCCTCGTTATGATCCTTCAATCTCTGGCTCGTGAAATTGGATGTTGATCCTCAAAGCTTGTGCTCTATACTCCAAGAAACGAGCTCCTCAACTCAAAAGACCTCGAACTTTGCACGTCTAACATCAACAACAAAACAAATGCAGCAACAACAACAGCAGAACGAGTGTCCGTTGATGAAGACTCCTCATTATGATTCTTCTGTAGAAAATTATTTATATAAACAACTTATAAATCAAGAAGAATCGGATCCATATATGACTGTAAAACACTTAAATTGATAAACACAACAGAATAAAAACATACTTGTTTGAGCCATTGCTTCACTTGAAGAAAAATAGATTACTTTGATAATCAGAAATCTATTGAAATGCCAAATCTTCCTCTTTATGACCTATTTCAGTATAGCAACTTTTAATATGATTAAGTAACTGATAGGTATAACCTACATTTTTTATAGGCTAGAGAGGGGTCCTATAAAATCCTAATTAATAATGTGTCAACTGGATCCCTCCCATTACGAGCTTTGATTAAACACAATTACCTATATATTACTGCTCAACTAGGCTCGTTATTAATATATGTCAAAACCCAATTCAATAAGATCACTCAAGGGTTTAACAAATATTGGAATATCCATTAACCCGATTATTTAAAATAGAAAATTAATTAATTAATGTAAGCCCATATTATAGGAAATTGCCAACATTCTTCCACTTGAGTTACATTAATTAATTTTTTTTATTTTGAAAAAGATTTTATATTGAAAACGACACTATCGGGTTAATAACTGAAAATTTTGTTTTATGTGCCACCACTCTAAAAAATAATATTCAAATTAACGACATCTCGAAACTAATCCAATTCTATATAACGTCAGTATAGGACTATGGGGGTCAATGTGTTAAGAAAATACCACAACACATGACTTTCCATAATTACATATAATAAGCATTATATTTTTATGGATCATGGGCTTAGTAGTATAGTAAGAAATAATGCCAACATGTGGTTAAAAAATACATAATTTCTTATCGGTCATCAATGCGATTTCTCAACGACATGAAACTGCATTAATGCAATTTCTAAACAACATGCAATTGCATGACTATATCACAATCCAACATGAGATCTCATAATCAGTGATATCCAGTTATCTTTAAATTAAAATTTATTTAAAGACACTATTTTATACTTCAATTTCTCAATCAACAGGAGAAATGATAACAATAGAATCGATAATAACAATCATTGAAAATAAATGCTTTAATAGATATTATAAAAACATTATTAGTCTGCATATAAATATAATATCCAGAAATACAAATTATATAGCTCCCACCAACAAAAGAAATTAAAAGAATTTAAAACACCTATATTCTTTACATGTTCTTTAAATAAAATGGGTCGTAAGCCTTCTGTTTGAGAATCAACCAACATAAACTCAAGGTCCGTTCGTTTCGCAGAAAACAACTTCTAGAAAAATATTTTCTGGAATTTTTGATGTTCGGGTGGGCGGAAAATAGACGGTCAAGGAAAACGTTTTCCGGTCAACGGAAAATCTCTTCGTAACATCATGGAAAAAGGGGAAATCATTTTCCTTACGCACGGGCTCTTGCACGGAGGAAATAATTTTCCCTTACGCATGGGCTCTTGCGTGGAGTAAATCATTTTCCTTACGCACGGGCTCTTGCGCGGAGGAAATCATTTTCCCTTACGCACGGGCTCCACGTGCTTCTTTCCCTAGGTTCCTCCTCCTTCGACGCTGCAGCGGTGGAGCAGCGCTTCTTCCCCTAGGGTTCCTCCTTCTTTGACACTACAGCGGTGGAGTAGTGCTTCTTTCCCTAGGGTTCCTCCTCCTTCGTCGCCGCAGCGGTGGAGCATCCCTCATCGCGCAATCAACGGCCTCTGCTAAGTTGCACACTCGCCTCGGACGATTTCCCCTTGCCGGAAGCAAAGAATATCCGCGATCTAGGTACATGCCTCTCGCTTCGGCCATCGGATGGTTTTCCCTCGGCCGGTTGCGTGAGTTGACCATCGCGCTTAGACTTGAAGTGCATGTTGGCGTGAATCACCGACGTTTGACTTCATGTCTCTGCTATGTTTTCACTTCTTTCCTTTGCCCGGATGTTTCGGATACTCGATTTACTCGTGTTGCGTAAATTGTTTGCAGATGTGATTTTGCTGTTGTGCTGTTCTTTGATCTCGGTGGCAATTGTGGTCTCCGGTGAAGTCGTCCAAATGATTTTTCTTGTCTATCCCAGGGGGTGTTGGTCCTGGCATTTCGGATCCTTTTGATTAAGCTGTGGTCATGCAGTGCTGTTCTATGGTGTGTAGCTCTTGTGCTTGATATAATGCCTGGCTCTTTTGTTGAGCTTGATATCATATCAAGCTCTTGTGCTTGACATAATGCCTTGCTCTTAAAAAGCTAGGGTGAGATAGGATATATTTGAATGCGTCAAGAATCTGAAGTAGAATGGTGGATAAACTCTTTGTCGGTGCAGTGCAAGAAGATGTGGCCGTGTGATGACTGCATAGGAAAAACAGAAACATGCATAAGTAAGGTGTGGCGGATTTTGCAGGATGGGTTCTCTATGATTCAACTGAGTAAATTGAGTTTTGGTGGAGCCATTGGACGCGAATTTAGTATTAGGCATGATTGGTCATCACATTTGGTTATTAAGCTTGTTAGAAAAAATTTCACATTTGTCTGAGGGCTAGATGTGGTTATGGTTTTAGTGTCTTTCCAGAGAAAAAATATTTCGGTGCCAGGTGTAGTTCTGTTTAGCATACAAAAGTTGTTGGCATGAGCATTTACTTTTGTTTATGGATGAATCATAAATAAAGGAGCATTAATATATAGTAGGCTCAAGTTAGCTCAAAACCATGTTGTTTTTTGATTAAATGTAGGGAATGACGTATTCTATTGGAGCAATCAATCATGGATTGAATCCTGTTTACTGTTGCAATGAAAGAACATCAGTGACACACATGAAAACTTAACTCTAGAAGCTTAATTGTTTCAAACGTGTTTTTGTCATAGCTTGAAGCCTAAGTGTTGTCTACTTAACGGCTTCTTTTCATATCTAACTGTGGAACTAATAATTGAATGAATATTGTGCATTTACAGGTCCATCATACTCATGAAAAGTATTTGAATAAAATGATTGACATGTATGATGAGATGGCTGTGGTGGTTGGGAGAGATATAGCCATTGGAAGCTTTGCTAAGCAGTTTGGGGACATCGATGCAACGAAAGTTGACTCCTTACCTGTCGACTTAGGCGATGACTTCGATGAGTTGATGAAGGGCTCAAAAACTGAAGGAATTCGAGTCGGCGGAAGACGACTTACCTGATTCCGATGCGCAAACAACAAATAGCCCCGGAACGAACGTTGAATTGCCGATGAAACACAAACAACACTTCTTCACGTTGATCTGGATGCAATCACTAGGAAAACACCCGATTTCCACGGCGTAAATGCCGATTATTTTTTGCAAAATTGAAATGGAATGCCTTCTTCTTTTTGATGGAAAATTGAGAGAGAATTTTGGTGTGAAATGATCTACCAACAACAACTCCAAACGGTTGTCTTCTAAGAGGTTTTTATACCTCTCACTTCATACCCTTTCAATAATATTTCGCACCCCATCATGGACGCACCTATTCAATTATAACAAAAACATCTTCCTCTATTGTGCATTCAAAAAAGAGGTCTCACAAAAGGCAAAAATGTTCCAACAATGATGACAAGTATATTGCACTTTCAACACAACTTGGAGAGATGGCCTCAGCAATTAAGTCATTGGCTCAAAGGGATGTCGATCACTCTCAAGTCTATTACTCTCAACTCTAAAATGGGGGGGGATGAAAGTGGATGGATACGATGAAATTACCCTTGGATCAGTTTTTGATAATCTAATTGAAAATGAAAAAAATTGGAAAAGCATTCATGGTGAAGAGTGCGACTCTTCACAAAGTATGGGTTGATAAATTTCTAAGCAAAGGAGATCATCATTAGTGATATTTTGTATTGAGCTTTACTGGCAAAAGACTCATGTTCTTTCTTTCTTTGTTGTTATTGTCAATGCTTCATGAGATGAAATTTGATATAAGGTTGTTTCTGCTTGTTGTCATAGTTACTCGGATTTTAGATGATGGGAAGAATTGCTTCTTGATTGAAGGAAACTATGGTGGAGGGCGGGCTATTCGGCGTTGTTGACATGTTGTATTGGGATATGGATGTAGAATTTTTCTATAGCAAGATGTCTTGGACTTGTCTTTGGGTGTATGGTTGGTGATCGTGATTGTGATGGTGATCAAGAACTCTTCCTTGATGCTCTGTTTCTCCTCCGGTGAGGCTTAGATGTTTGTTGGCACTTGTGAAATTGTATCCGGGAAGGACTTCGAGCTTCTGCAGCCTAGAAAACCGGTCTTTGCACTGTGCAAGAATTGAGTGGCTCTAGATATTGGTTGACTGAATGCTACAGAAACAAGAGTTAATTCGCAAGTGTTTATTTGCCAAAAAAACTCTATTTTAATGGCAGTAGATGCGAAACATGAATCCAAGTTCAGTTGTTTGGTTTCCCAGGATAATTTTGCCAAGTGGGTTCATTATGAGTTAAACCCATATCTTCGATCGATCAAGAAAACACCTAGGAAAATAGGAAGCAACTTCAAAGCAAAAGGGTTATAAAATATTTTCCTTACTGAACACCGGAAAATAGTTTTCGAAACATTTCCAGGTTTTAGCTGAACACCGGAAAATATTGTCATTTTCATGGAAAATGACTTTTGGGAAAATGTTTTTCGGAAATGGCCTATTTTCCGCGAAATGAACGGATCCTCAGTTATGATATTTTCAATCATAATATCCCCCTTTTTGACCAAGTCCTTAACAGTATAATATTTGATCTAGTTAACATTTCAACTGTGGTATTGTTGTTATTTACAACAAAGGTAATTATTTGTCGCATATAATGCAATAAGATCAATTATGGGCAATAATAATTAGTACATTATAAACTCCCCTTTGGGCAGAGTGTATAATGCACCATTATTTTTCACAGTATAAAGTTTATAAAGCAACAACAACAAGGAGAGTTATATATAATTATCAAAGATCCATCCCCTTTGAATAGACAAATCCTTTAAATTATACATCTCCATTATCATAACATAGAGGGGAATTACATATAATTTTCAAAAAAATTATCCCCTTTGCATAGATAAATATATATTTTTAATTATACATCCCTATCTTTAAAATTTGGGAATTAATCTTCATGTTATTTTTCAAATTAATATACACAATAACTTCATTTAGGCAAGTTATTGCATATACTAATTTTTTTTTTTTTTTTGTGACACGGGAACCCCGCATGCCCGATAGCCTGCGAGTAAACCCCGGGGCCGATGCGTGAAAACCACCACCACATGTTGTATATACTAATTTTTATCAATAGGAAACTCCAAAAATTTATGCCCAAAATTCATCAAATAATATGAAGCACTTTACAATCTGTGCTTCCCAAGATTATATTGCATTTACCAACCAACAATTTTTGCCACCATAATTTTTCTTTCTATTTTTTATTATTTTATTGTTATTTTAATGTTCTGAACCCTCCTGCGGGGCCCAAGCCTTTGCCTAGCCCGCAGACCTGCAGGGGCCCACACGAGCCACTTGAAACGGCAAGCCACAAAGCCCACGCCTCTTTTAATTAAAATGTCCCAATATTGGGCCATAGGCCCATGTCCTTTTTATTTTTTTGTAATATGTTTCTGGTTCTGGGCGAGAGCCCAAAATCTTTATTTCATTGATGGTTCTGGGCTCACGTCCAAAACCTTTTATTTCATTGATAGTTCTTGGCTCACGCCCACAACCCTTTTCTTTTCCTTGGTTCATGGACATGAGCCCAGAACCAAGGGTATAAACAAAATGGACTTACGCCCATTATAAGCCTGGCCCGGCTGGAGGTCTTCATCAACATCCAGCCGGGTCCCGAAATACTTGCAAACTGGGTCTCACAACCCAATTTCGACCCGAAACTCTAAAAAAACACACACTAAGTTGATTTTTCTTGAAATTTATTCATAGGTTTTCCTTCTAACATCAATATAATTGAATATATTGAATTAAACGAAGAAAGAACGAAAAAAATCTTTCACATTCAAGCTTCAAAGTTTCAGATCTAAGCCTCCCATGGCCGAATTTTGGATTTCTCAAGTATAAGCCCAAAAAACTTATCTTAATGCAACAAAAAGATACTAAAACATTTATATAACAACACCCATGCAATAATATATAAAGAATATTAATCAATTGCAAGTAATTTGAAAATTCTAGAACTTTTTCATGTATAAACCTTAGAATTTAAAATTTAAAATTCTCATTCAATTCTCAACAAAATTATACAAATTATATATGGTTGAAAAGATCTCGACATGTAGAACAAAAGTCATATGGTTTCAGGATCAATCGAGCAAAAAATCCACATGAAAAAAAAAAGCGACAATATTCGAATTTGTCCATAAAAAAAATAATTTTGGATTCTACAATCATATATGACATTGCTCTGATACCACATGTAGGAAATTATTCACATAAAACAAATAAAAGGCCGAGCTTACATTCAATATCGACATTAGAACAATTACTAAAATCCCTAGAACTAAACTATCATCACTTTGGCAATAATGTCTTGTATTATTGTTGCTTTTGCTACTATTTTTTGCTACTGTTGCTGTTGCTACTGCTGTTGCATTTGTGTTGATGTTGGACATGCGAAGTTTAGGTGGTCGAAGTTGAGAAGATCTTTCTTGACTTTTAGAGAGTGAGCTTAGAGGATTAGCATTTCTAGTTCTCTTGTGAAGATGAGCCTCGTTATGATCCTTCAATCTCTGGCCTGTGAAATTGGATGCTGAACCTCAAAGCTTGTGCTCTATACTCCAAAAAACGAGCTCATCAACTCGAAAGATCTCGAACTTTGCACGTCCAACATCAACAACAAAACAAACGCAACAACAACAGTGGAACAGGTGTCCGTTAATGAAGGCTCCTCATTATGATTATTCTATATAAAATTATTCACATAAACAACTTATTAACTATGTAGCACCGACACGGACATGCGACACGCGACACGACACGACACGACACGACACGCCGACCCATCAATGCTAAAAAAGTAGAGAATTTCGACACGTGCCGACACGTTATATATTAAATAAATATTTTTATATATAAATGAATAACTAACTAAATAATAATAATAAAAAGAGCCTAGAATTAATCAATACTAAAAACATTAATCCTACATTTGTAAATATAATTCATTCTTTTAATTTGACAAATTGAACTACATTTCATTGTAATAGTTCATAAAACTTGAAGGAAAAAACAAGTAATCCACATTCCACTATTAAATTTAAAATTTAACAATAAGCAAAAAAAAAAAAAAAAAAAATCAACATTCCATCATCTAACGATAAGCAAAAAAAACAATCAACATTCCATCATCAAATATAACAAAAAGTCATTCATCCATATTATCCATCAAATATAACAAAAAGTCATTCATCAACATTATCCACCTCTTCTGAAAAAAATACAGACTTCATCTCCGGCTCATCAAGTGAAAGATTTGCAACTTCAAGTATCCCAATATCTTCAAACGAGTCAAATGCATCTCCGCCAATATCCCACATCTTGGTCTCTCTTTCTGCGTATTGTGGGCTTTTTCTTGATAGAAGACGAAGATTGCTATGAACAAAAACCAAATCTTCTGCACATTTTGGGGTCATCTTATTTCTTCTCCCCGAGTGCACAAATGAGTAAGTACTCCAATTTCTCTCGGCACATGATGAAGAAGCAGGCTGTGCAAGAAGCTTTAAGGCTATGCTTTGAAGCATTGGTGTACATGCACCATGATTAACCCACCAAGCCTTAGGATCCATAGAATATCGATTTTGAATGGAATCAAAATCTCTAAAACCCCCATTCTTACTTGCAAAATCTACATACTCCAAATTCACCTTGTTGCGCTCATCCAAGTTAGGAAAGTATTTCTTGAAGCATTTCAGTCTTTCTTGGTTGATCTCCTTATTCTTGTATGGAGAAATTCGAGTAGGATCTTCATCAAGCCATTGATCACTATAGTACCTTTATTTAATAAAATAAAATAAAATTAGAAAACAATGATAAATAAGAGGAGTATTATATTATCATGTTAGAGAAAGAATAACTACAAAAGTAATAATCTCAAACAATTTTAGAACTTACATGGGATTTAAGGCATGTGCCAAGCAATGAAGTGGAGTGTTGTTCTTTGTCCAACGATTTACAAGAATTGTATGAACCACCTCATAAAATGTGGACTTCTCATCTAGCCTCTTCACTTCATGTGCATATATAGCTTTCTTCACTTTTTCGATCATCGAACCCCACATATCATAAACTAAGTGAAGACAAGGCTTATCGGTGTCACAAATTCTAAGCATATCATAAATAGGAGCCGTGAAGGAAAGTATATAATCAATCAAATCCCACCAAAAATCATTCAACACCTTCTCCTTGACAAATTTAGCTTTCTCTTGATTATCATCTCGATAGATATTCCATTTGTCACAAATCACCATGTTTTGAAGACCACTTTTTATTAACTTGAATCTCCTAAGCATCACAATCATCGAAGCTAAATGTGTATCAGCTACAGAAAGCAACTTCAAGCTAACAAACTCATTGTATATTGCTAATCTCATAAAATGGTTCATGATGAAATGTTTGATTTGCATAACTTCCTTAACAATATCTGAAATCCAACTACATTCCTCATAAACTATTTGATTGCTCTCCATATTTTTTGCGGCACAAATGTTCTTCAAAGCTAGATTAAGGGTGTGCACCACACAAGGCGTCCACATAATGGATGAAAAATTCTTGCTCAATGAGTTGTCCCGTGCCCTTACAATTTGAAGCATTATCCATAATTACTTGGACCACATTCTCATGCCCAATTTCATTGATAACTCCTTTCAACAAGTTAAAAATGAAATGCATATCTTTTGTTTCTCCCGAGCAATCAACCGATTTTATAAACATTGGTTCTCCATCCGATACCGCCATGAAATTAATAAGCGGTCTTCTTTGTGAGTCACTCCATCCATCACTCACAATACTTACACCTTTCTCCTTCCACATGATTTTGATAGGTGCACACAACCTATCAATATTTGCCTTCTCTTTTTGCAACAAAGTGGTCCTCAACAAATTATATTTCGGTGGCACATAACCCGTAATATTATGATTAGCGGCATAAGTGAAAGCGGATTGAAAATAAGGATTCCTTGCTAGGTTAAACGACAAGCCTGCCAAATAAAACATCCTATCAATCTCACAATCTAGATGTTCCCGTTGAGTCATATTAAATGCATCTTCAAGTGATTTTCCACTCCCACTTCCACCTTTCTTTTTTTTGGAGTGAAATGATAAATCCATTCCGTCGCCACCACCACCACTAAGTGAAACACTAGAAAGAGGCCAAGGTACATTTCTAGGTGCCACATTCAGTAATTTAGTATTGACCTCTTCCTCTAATTTTTCCATCTCCAAAAGATCCTTCTTTTCTACTTTTGTGCTTCCAATTCCTTTTCCACTTATCATCATCAAATGGCCCCTCACTCTTGTGTATGAACTCTTAAAATCTTTTTGACAAAAGTTGCATTTCCAAGACAAATTTCCCCCCGCATCGGTATGATTAACTAACTTAGTAACATACCTCCATAATGGTTGTTTTACAACTTCATTGCTAGAGGTAGGTGCTTGTGTACTTGAAGTACTACTAGCCATGTTTGAACTTGAAGACATTCTGGAAAAATAAAAATAAACATGTTATTATCAATTGGTATAAGATTTCTTAGTTAAAGTTAACTAAGGAAGATTGGTACCAATCGAAAGCACGTTGCGGGAAGCAGTAAACAGCAGTAGACAACAACAAAATAGCGATGGACAACAACAAACAACAATAAATGACAGCAAGCAGCAGTAGAAGTAGCTAGCTGCTGTGAACAACAATAATAAAGCAGCCAACAGCAGCCATACAGTAGCGAATGGCAGAGAACAGAGCAATACGGCAGCGAACAGCAGCAATATGGCATCGAATAGCAGCGAAAAGCAGCAGCAAAATTTCCATCATCAATTCCCAACCATCACACATACACGACCAATGCCATAACACCCATCTTAACTCAAACAAACTTCAGTGGCAGTCAAAATAAGAAACCCGAAATCGTAAAGCAAAATGCCTTCTAAATACTTCATGTGAAGAATTTGCTGTAAGACATATAACAATCTCTCGGATTCACAACATACATCAGCCAGTCTCAACTGAATCTCTTTCCCATAAGACAATCCCAACCCAAAACACGAAAAGTTAGCATACCGACCCGATAACTACACAAAACTAGTACGGTCATGGCAAAATTTCTCATTTTTTCTTCTTTTGGGGATTACAATATAAAGCATTCCTATGAAAGCATCTACAGAATCCTCAAATTTCTTAGTCCTCACTAATTGCTCACCCCAAACAGTATAATCTCCAATATTCGTGTCACTCGGATTCACAACATACTTTCTTTCACTTTTTCAACGATCACAACTCAACATGTTTAGCGAAATCTCACGTAGGGCAATCACAGAAGGGAAACAAGTCATCAACACCGGAAATAAAACTATCGAGGCAAGAACTTTTCGCTACATAAAACCATCTTATGCAAGACCAATTCTTGAAACCACAACCACAAAGTCCAGTCCAACTCTAACAACAAGAAAAGCACAGGAGCCAACAACCCATCACACCAATAGAAGTGGCGATCCAGCGGTAAAAGTCACATGCAAGTCGACATTTCCAACAGACCCAAGCACGAAATCAAGAGAGCACAATCGGGCAACACCAAAGGACCAAGGAGCCGTAGAGTGTCCGTGCACAAGCAACTTCACTACTGAAAAGGGAGAAAGAGAAAAACCCACAAAACCCACAACATACATCCCCCCCTCTCTTCTGCTACGATACGAGTGTCTTTCCCCGAATTAACTCTAGGGTTTGCAAAAAAATCCCAAAGCTGAATCAAAAAAGAAAATGGAATGACACAAATTGCTAACCAGAGATTAGCAAAAAGTTGAAATTGTGATCGCGAGATGAAGAGAAGCAACACGGCAACGCCTGTGAGAGGTAGACCTGATGCTTGCGAGAGATGATGCTTGAGAGAGATGAAGGTGGGGTTGGAGGCGGCTGTGGTGACGGGTGGGGCTGAGGTGCAGGGGCTACGGCGACTGGTGGGGTGGGCCGCGCGGTCGGCGAAGCAACACCGGCGAGAGACTCACGGCGAAAGAAGAGAACAAAGGTGCGTGGCGTGCGACAATGTGACTGAGAAGTGAGAAATGAGAATAGTCCACTCATTCCGGAACCCCGCGCATGCTTTAGCTTTTTTTTTTTTTTTTTTTCATATATTTATATTTAGACCCCAAAAGTTTTGAAAATTTATAAAAATAACCCCGTGCGTGTCGGAGTCACGTGTCGGAATTTCCAACTCGCATGTCAGAGGTAGTTGACCGTGTATTGGATTTTTTGGCACGTGTTGACCGCGTGTCAGAGCGTGTCAGACACGTGTCGGAGTGTTGAACACGACACGAAGGGTCTCGGAGAGTGTCCGTGCTTCTTAGCTTATTAATCAAGAAGAATCGGATTCATATATGACTGTAAAATATCGAAATCAATAAATATTGTGGAATAAAAATATACCTATTTGAGCCATTACTCCACTTGAAGAAAAATAGATCACTTTGATAATCAGAAATTTATTGGAATGCCATATCTTCCTCTTTATGACCTATTTCAGTATAGCAGCTTTCAATGAGATTAAGCAATTGATAGGTATAACTTACTCTTTTATAGGCTAGAGAGGGGACCTAGCAAATCCTAATTAATAACGTGTCAACTGAGCCCCTCCCGTTATGGGCTTCAATTAAACACAATTACCTACATCTTGTTACTCAACTAGGCCTGCTATTAATATATGACCTATTTCAGTATAGCAGCTTTCAACGAGATTAAGCAATTGATTGGTATAACCTACTCTTTTATAGGCAAGAGAGGGGACCTAGCAAATCCTAATTAATAACGTGTCAACTGAGCCCCTCCCGTTACGGGCTTCAATTAAACACAATTACCTACATCTTGTTACTCAACTAGGCCTGCTATTAATATATGTCAAAACCCAATTCAATAATATCACTCAAAGGTTTAACAAATATTTGAATATCCATTAACCCAATTATTTAAAAGATGAAATTAATTAATTAATGTAAGCCCATATTATAGGAAATTTTCAACATCTTCAACCTCTTACACATGAAATTGGACGAGAGATCGAGAATTTCAGTGTGGGCTACTTTGGGCGCCTCCACGCCAAGCACCATTCTCTTCAAAGACTGCTCATTTGTTTAGTTGGTGAGGCTTTTGTGCTCATACAATAGATGATATCATCTTCTTTATCTGTACATAGAATACCTCGATAATAAACTTAAGTAAAGCTTAACGTCATACCTCACAAGCTACATCAGATCAGGCTCTTTCGTCCTTTGGAATTATTCCTCTTGATGAACTCTCTGTTTCATTGTTCATTGCTTCCCATTGGGACAAGTGTGACATTGAATTGCTACTACATCTGTCACAAGTGTAGAAGAAGGTGATGTTTGAGGATTCTGTTTCTGAGTTTGAACTAAGAAAATTTTATCTCACAGGGGAATTGAAAGATGAGATTTGATTATGGAAAAGCCTAAGAATGGAAAAGAGGAGGATTGTTACTTCAGTGCGAGCTGTATTTTCTGATAGAATTTGTGTTGCGTGGGATTGTTCAAATAGGCCACTTAGGCCTCACCCTTTTGTCAAAACTAGTAGCTAAACTCCGCCTTATCTTCACAAGAAAGGAACGGTTAATGTAAACTCACAAATAAAGCTCAATACATATCTAGGGAAAATTACCAAAAAAGCCCTAAACTTATTGCAGTTGTGCCAATTTAATCCTAAACTTATTTTTTTGATCAATTGAGTCTTAAACCTTTTACAATTATTCACAATTAGTGCATCCGGCCAAAATTAGCCGGGCAGCGCCGATGTGGCAACCAGCAATCATCGGCGAGCTTTTTTTTTTAATAATATTTTATTTTTTGAAATATTTTATTATTTTTTTTATCTTTTTTTTCCCTCCTCCCTCCTCCCTTCTCCTTCCTTTGGCTCTGGTGGGCTTGCCTTGCTAGTTGGCGAGCTTGCGCCTGTGATGGCGGGGTGAGCCCCTGCCGGATTTGGCGAGGGCTCGCCTTGCGGTTGTCGTGTGAGGCGAGCCCTCACCAGACCCCTCGTCAGATCTGGTGAAAGGGGCTAGTCGTCACGTCTAGCGAGGCCTTCCTTGCTAGATTTGGCGAGGGCTCGCCTCGCCCGGCGATCGCAAGGTGAGCCCTCGCCATATCCGGCAGGGGCTCGCCTCGCCGTCGTTGGGTGCGAGCTTGCCGACTGGCGAGGCAAGCTTGCCGGCACTAGCCGGCTGCCACGTCGCGCCGACTGGCTAATTTTGACTGGATGGATTGATTAGAAATAATTGTAAAAGGTTTAGGACTCAATTGGTCAAAAAAATAAGTTTAGAACTGAATTGGCACAATTGCAATAGGTTTAGAACTTT
Source organism: Eucalyptus erythrocorys (assembly GCA_014182555.1). Classification (NCBI taxonomy): domain Eukaryota; kingdom Viridiplantae; phylum Streptophyta; class Magnoliopsida; order Myrtales; family Myrtaceae; genus Eucalyptus; species Eucalyptus erythrocorys. The sequence continues at coordinate 14,701,553 of CM024597.1, read as the reverse complement.
TTTGATAAATTTCCCTACATATCTAGTGTTTGATAAAGTGATGTCCACCGTAGAAGTTCTTTTTCTTAACAAATTTTCAAATGACATGTAAACTACCGAGTAGGAATAAAATCATATAGCTCCTAAGTGCAAAATTGGAAGGATTAGGTGAATCTTACTGAGATGGCCATAAAAAGATGGATAGATATGATAACGGATATGATGTGTCTTACCATATAATTTATTTTTCATAGACATCAAATTATTAATTTCCCATATATTTGAGGTGAAATCTAAGAACGAGCAAAGACATGAGAGTGAATCTAGCATTCAATTCCTAAAAAGAAAATATCTAGGGTTAGGTAAATCGTTACAATTCAAAAATTGGAAGGGTTAGGATAGAAGGATTAGGTGTGATATATCTTACCAAATAATTTGTTTATGAAATCTTGTGACATAATAGATGACTTTAGAAAAATCTAGAGACATTAATTTATTAAGGACTCAAATACTCAAGGTGCAACCTAAGAACAAGCAAAGATATGAAAGGGTGAATTTAACCTTGAACTCGAACTATATAGAGGTTAAATAAAGATAGAGCCTGTTTTTAAACATATAATACACACACGCATATATATATATATATATATATATATACACACACACACACGTGTGTCTATTATATATAGCCTGTTTTTAACATATAATATATACATACATATATATGTACACACACACATAGATGGAGTTGATATTGTTTGTTATTTTGTAGAAAACTAGATGATAGAAAGTTAGATTGCCCATCTCTCAAGAAAAAGAAGGGAAAGTTCAAGAAAAAGAAACAAGCACTAAAAGCTAAATCACGGTGAATTCTATAAGCGAAGAGGAAAATGGGGTAAATGCTTCTGAATTATCTTATGAAGAAACGCAGTAATTTTTGAAAGAAGTATTTGAAGAGCACAAAAAGGCTTCAAAAATAACTTTTGATTTGAAGAAAGAAGTTCCAAAACTTTTTATTGAAAATTTTTCTCAAAGGCTGAGCAATGTTGATGCGACTGTTGGTTCCAGATAGCTGTGATGAAGTTGAAGGTGATGAACTCGAAGGCCGGGATGGAATTTGCGGTAAAGGTCGAGGTCCTTGGCAGAATCCCGCACAAAAACTTGTTGGGCCTGCGAGGGTACTGCGTCGGGACGGATCAGCGGCTGATCGTGTACGATTACATGCCGAATCTGAGTCTGCTCTCTCACATGCACGGCCAGTTTGCGAGTGACGCTCACTTGGACTGGAAAAGGAGGATGAAGATTGCAATCGGGTCGACCGAAGGCTTGGTGTAAGCATCGGCCGCCTGGGCTTTTTCTTTTCTTTAAATTTATCAGTTTCTGTTTGATTTCTAGTCTATATATAAGACATCGTAGAACAAATAAATTGATTGAAAAACAAAAAGAAAATGAAATATTAGACAGCGTTGAACGAAGAACCTATCAAACTTATAAGATAATCATGAGAAATGGTATTCTTAGGGTGTCAACGGTTCGGTTCGGTTCGGTTCGGTTCCGTTTTTCAAAAAAATCGAATTGAACCGAACTGAACTGTTGGAAGATACACGTGAAGATTCACAGCATCATTCAAGATCAATCACGATCATTTAGTATAGGATCTAATCGGATCCAAATTGTAAAAATATTTACTTACTTTTCGTATACACACCTTGTATTATAAACATAATGGACAATGTACATTGAAGATATACAGAGAATATAGAAAAACCTTTTCTCTACAATTTTCAGTACACATTCTTACATGTTATCAGAGCATCTTTTGTCCCTGATATAGCTTCCACAAAACCTTTTTTCGCAAATCCTAGTCATGGACCCTCCGTCGCCGATTGGACGGATTTTCCAACTCGCCGTGCAGGAGGAGAGCCAAAGACTCACCTTGACGAAGAACAAAGCAACGGAGGGCTTGGCTTTGGTGGCAAGGATTGAGAGAGGTGGAATGAAAACCCTAGAAAAGAGGCGGAACCTGTCACTAGGGTTCACCGAGCAGAGACCTTTTAAAGTCCTGCGATTGACAGCTCAGATGGCACGCAGCGATCCGACGACTCAGATCGCATGCAGCAATCCGATGGCTATAAAGGGATGCGCTACGCTGACGATTTGGACGGCGGAGATGGCTCCGGATCAAATAGATCCAATGGCCCTCCTTTTTCAAAGAATTTTGGGCCGAATTATGGGCCAAATTTAAAAAATAAAGGAAAGCTTTTTTGTGACTATTGCAAGCGGCCCCACCACACAATTGACAGTTGTTGGAAATTGCATGGCCGACCTGGAGAAAAAAAGAAAGAAACAGCAGCAACAGCCTATCAATTCACGGGATCAACTGATCAATCCATCACACAAGCTGAGTATCAGCAATTGATGCAGGCACTGCAAAAATTGGATATTTCAAAGAGGAGGAGCAGTTTTATGGGTATTTCTCATTGCCTAATAAATAGCATATCGAGGAGTACTTGGATTATTAATTTTGGAGCTAGTGATCATATTGCTTGTGATAAGAATCTATTTACTGTTGTTAGTGAAGAACTGGATAGTCCCATTATTGTGCAATTGTCAAATGGAAATGTTGCTCGCGTGACCACAACGGGGACAGTCAATCTTAGCTCCTAGCTTACTCTCTCAAAAGTCCTCTATGTTCCAGATTTTCAATTTAACCTTATCTTTGTGTCTAGAGCCTGTGAGGAAAATTCTTATAAGGTTTCGTTCATTGCTGATAGCTGTCTCTTTCAGGTCATTTCGACTGGGAAATTGATGGGTTGGGGTAATCTGTCTGAAGGACTATATTTATGGAGAAATTTAGCAAATCTTGATCAATTTCATTGTAATAAACAATCATTGTGTAATATGACTACCAATGATAAACAGTTCATTTTGCATTCTAGAATGGGTCATAGTTCTCAATTTCCTTATCAGCAATGTCATATCTGTCCACTTGCCAAACAGTCCCATATTCCTTTTCCATTGAGCACAAATCGTGCAGACGATTCGTTTTCCTTACTCCATATTGATGTCTGGGGTCCTTATCATACACCAAACCATGATGGGTCGCATCTTTTTCTCACCATTGTGGATGACCATTCAAGGGCCACATGGATTTTTCTCATGCAATCTAAGGGTCAGGTTATATCCCATTTAAGAACTTTTCTTTCTCTATCGAAAACTCAATTTGGTAAGATAATCCGCCGAATATGAATAGAAAATGGGAAGGAATTTTTTAACCACGAGTGTACTGGTTTACTCTCATCTCAAGGGATCTTACATGAGAGTTCTTGTACGTATACTCCATAGCAAAATGGAGTAGTGGAACGGAAACATCGTCACATATTAGAAGTTGCTCGCGCCTTGAAGTTTCAAGCTTCCATCCCTAACAATTTTTGGGGAGACTGTGTCTTAACTGCAGTTTATTTAATCAATAGAATGCCAACCAAGATTCTCGACGGTCGAAGTCCCTTCGAATTGCTTTTTGGAAAGAAGCCGAATATGAATCATCTCAAGATTTTTGGCTGTCAATGTTATGCCACTATAGTGGGACCTAGAGATAAGATGAGTCCTCGTGCTTGCCGCTGCGTATTCATGGGATATCCCACTTTAAAAAAGGGGTACAGGATTTATGATCCATCTACAGGGGAATTCTTTGTTAGTAGAGATGTTTTTATTCCAGGAGAATATTTTTCCTTTTGTTGCATAGGAATCAAGCACAGATGCCCGAGGACATCAACCTTCGATTCATATTGAAGAAACCACAAATGATCCAGGATATGTTCTTTTTCCTGCATCAATAGATAGAAGGAACTCGTCTGCATCAGCCATGGAATTAACACCTCCACTGGAGCCCACGAACCAAACCTCAGATGATGAAGTTGTGCTCGACTCCACTCTTGTCGATATTGACACGGATCACTCATCCACTCCTGTTGATACTGACCCAGGTCAATTACCCCTGACAAATACCCCACCAAGGCGTTCCCCGTGAGTGACACATCCATCAACTTGCACAAAAGACTACGTGTGTGGGGTCAGAAACTTGCCAGGTATTCTTTTTCCCATATTTTCTTATGTTTCATTTGATCGACTATCGGCAGAGCATTGTTGTTGCATTTCTCGCATTTATGAGGAACGAGAACCATCCAATTATGATGAGGCGAGCACTGATCCGAGATGGCAGAAAGCTATGCAAGCAGAATTGCAGGCTTTAGTGGACAATCAGACGTGGGAACTCATCTCTCTACCCCCAGATCTGAAGGCAATTGGATGCAAATAGGTGTACAAGATCAAATATCGAGCAGATGGATCAGTTGAAAGGTACAAGGCTCGACTAGTGGCTAAAGGTTTCACGCAACGAGAAGGTTTTGATTATCACGAAACCTTCTCTCCCGTCGCCAAAGATGTTAAGGTATGCTCCTTCCTCTCAATAGCAACTTTTCAAGACTAGTCACTGCATCAGATGGATGTCCACAATGCCTTCCTACATGGAGAATTAGACGAAGAGATTTATATGGATATGCCACAGGGTTTTATAGAGACAGGGGGAGAATAGAGTATGTTGTCTCCGCAAATCCCTATATGGGCTCAAGCAAGCATCTAGACAGTGGTATGCAAAATTCTCTGAATCCCTGATAGCCGCCGGGTTTCAATAATCCAAATTTGATTATGCTGTCTTCACATGGACCAAAGGTATGTCATCTATATACTTGATGATATATGTAGATGATATATTGATCATGGGGAATGATGAGATAGCTATCAAAAGTCTCAAGCAGTATTTGCACTCTACTTTTCATACAAAAGATCTAGGGTCGCCAAAGTATTTTCTTGGAATGGAAATTGCTCGTTCAGACCGGGGAATATCTCTCAGCCAGAGAAAATTTGCCCTGGAAATCATATCAGAAGCTGGACTGTCAAGATGTAAGTCGGCCGTGATTCCAATTGAGCAGAATATTAGGTTAACCATAGCAGAGTATGATATTGGAACCTCTCAAGGAGCTGATCCTACACTGAGAGATCCAATGAGTTATCAAAAACTTGTTGGGAAACTCATTTATTTAACTATGACCAAGCCGAACATCAGTTATGCAGTGCAAACATTTAGTCAGTTCATGCACAATCCAAAGCAGTCCCACATGAATGTAGCACTCAAAGTGGTAAAATATTTGAAGAAATGCCCAGGTCTTGGAATTCTCCTCTCCAAGAAATGTGACATGAAGATGACTGCATATTATGATGCAGATTATGCGACATGTTCGGTGAGCAAAAGGTTCATAACAGGTTTTTGTATCAAGTTAGGGGATTCCTTACTTTCATGGAAGACAAAGAAGCAACTGACTGTTTCGTTATCTTCAGCATAAGCAGAATATCGAGCCATGGCAAAGACAACATGTGAAGTAGTATGGCTAAGTGGATTACTTTGAGATCTTGGAGTGTAGGTTGAAGGGCCAACCGAATTGTTTTGTGATAACGATGCGGCCCTCAAACTTGCCTCAAACCCGATAGTCCATGAAAGAACGAAACACATAGAGGTGGACTGCCACTTTACACGGGAAAAGATCCAGCAACGGATAATTGAGACATTGGGGATCCGAACAGAAGAACAACCAGCGGATATCTTCACCAAGCCCTTATGTCAAAGCCAGCACGCGTATCTTCTAAGCAAGCTAGGCGTCTTGAACATCTACAAGCCACCAACTTGAGGGGGAGTGTTGGAAGATACATGTGAAGATTGACAGCATCATTCAAGATCAATCATGATCATTTAGTATCGGATCTAATCGGATCCAAATTGTAAAAATATTTACTTACTTTTCTTACACACCTTGTATTATAAACATAGTGGACAATGTATATTGAAGATATACAGAAAATACAGAAAAACCTTTTCTCTACAATTTTTAGTCCACATTCTTACATGAACCGTTATAAAAAACTTCCGAACCAAACTGAATGAGACCCGAGCCGAATATGAACTGAACCAAATTTCGGTTCAGTTTGGTTTGATTTTTCGGTTTTTAGTTTTCGTTTTTTTTTTTTTTTTGGTCTTTGTTTGAGGGCAGCGGCAGCCAAAAAGCTTCCATTTTTCTTTGATAGAGTTCGTCCGTCCGTCTTCATCGATAAGTAATTGTCTTATTTTACTTAGCTGTTGGATTCGTGATCAGGCCCTTCTTTTTCATGGTTTTTTTGGTGGGTCTCTCTGCAATGCATCTAGAAAAGTGACCTTTGAGCGAGCGGTTCACTGACATCTCCAACGCTGTCTTCTTCTTTTTCTCTTCTGCTTTGCTTGACCCAGAAGCAATATTGCATTGCAAAGCATATATTCTCTCTTCAACTCTCTGCTTTTTTCAGATAATTCAATTGCCAGATCACAAAGATCTACTTGCTCTACTTGCTCTCATCAGCTCTGGTCCCTAGCATCACATTCTCCCTCTCTCGCATTACTCTGTTTCGCGATCGAAAAACATAGCAAACGAGTCTCTGCCGAAATGGACCGGCTCTCTGCAACTAGTCTCCTTCCTGACACGTTCGGAGGAGGAATAAAAAATTAGGTGGGGATCATTCAGATAAAACCACACCATCTGAACTCCCCACCGAGCCGCACAACAACAAAGTGTTGATCAAGAATTCTCTGCCCAAGATCCAAATTTTAGAGACACATCAAACAACCAAAAGATATATCGATTTAGTTGGAACAGATGGAGCAATGAAACTTGTACACTATCTTGCGTTGATGCATACTTTCTTATCAAGCATAACGAAAACACAAGAAGAAGAAGGATAAAAAAGGAAAAAAAAAGAAAGAAAGAAAAGGAGATCGAACTATACAGCAAACCCAGAATGGACAAAGAGGAATTGGCCCGAGCGTTGAAATCTGTTGGAAGATATGATCTGATTGAATCAGAAATTGATTTTGTATTGTATTATAGGAAATTAAAAATACAACAGGATAGGAAAGGATAGAGAGATATTACATTTCCTTTATTATTTCATTTCCTTGTAATTATATACAACAAGTGTACAGATCATAGAGGATGAATCGAATAAAACCTTTTCCCTCTTGGTTCCCTTTTTCCAGACCCAACTATTTTGACATGGTATCAGAGCCCTCATGGTTCTGACCAAAAATTGCTTCCGCTTCGATTGCCTCAACAATTTCGACTTCGAGTGTTGTGCTGCCCAAAGGAATCCATCCATTTCCCTGATCGATTGCCTGAAGGAACACACCTGCGAAGAAAAGAAAAATAGAGGAATCAGTTTTCTCAAAATGACGACACCGCAAGACCTTACCTCCACTCCTGTGGATCAGCCTGCAACAGAAGCATCGATACCCAATCTGGGAGATCGATCTTCCTCCACGGTGATCCCTGCATCCGAACAGAGACAAATCCAGGGCTATCCTCCGCACGTGCCGTGGCAACAGCAGGCTCAGGCAACTGCGGGGCCATCGTTAACTGGACTCCCGCACCCATGGATGGGGTATCCATGGTTTCCTGGGTACATACCCAACTCTTCATCGCCTGGCTACCACAGCAACGCGCGGGACGATGCGAGTCCACCAACCGATGGTGTCGGGGCAAACCCTAGCATCGTTCCGAAACAGACGGGCGGAGCAAATATACCGAATCAAGGAACCAATGCGGATTACGGTTTCGGGTTCGAGGGAACGGGTCAGGAACAAATCCCTACCTGAACCTAGCACCGAACCTCTTTCCATATCAAATCCTCGCCACCAGTGGCCGACCGGAACCGAGCGATCCATTATACACAACCAAAGGCGATGGATCAGAACTGAAAATAATAAATCAGCAACTAACAGGAGCAGAAAATTATTCCAGTTGGTCACGTGAGTTCCGGAGAGCACTCGTGACAAAGGATAAAGAAGTTTTCATTGACGGATCATTCCCTGTTCCATTCGACGAGAGAAGGGCACGACTCTGGAGGAGATGCAGTCAACTGGTGAGGACTTGGATAGGGAACTGCATCTCTCCCGAGGTCGCATCCGGACTTCCCCCGACGGAGGATCCGAAGACGACGTGGGAGAATATAAGAGAAATGTACGGGAAACTTGACCAAGTCAAGATTTTTCATCTCACACAACAGATCTCGGATCTGAAACAGGGTAATATGAGCATCGCCACAGTTTTTAATAAACTTTTGAGTCTGTGGAACGAGCTAGAAGTAGCCGAGGAGAAGTTCGATTGGCCTGAACAGATACAACAGCAGTACAAACAGATGCGAGAAAGGGAGAAAACCATCCGGTTCCTCCTCATACTCAACGAAGCATACCTGGGGTTCAGATCTCACATCCTTACCATGGATCCACTGCCAACTCTCGGCCGAATCTATCAACTGGCTGTACAGGAGGAAAGCCAGCAGAGATCGACAGAACAGAACCGAGGAGGAGACGGGATTGCTCTCGCAGCCAAGAGCAATTTCCGGAGGAACCCAGGGAGGAGAGAGGCGGATCTAGGGTTCTTCTTCGAAGAAAACCCTAGACCCCTTTTAAATGGAGGCACGAACGGTGGGGATCTGCCCTACCACCCATCGAACGGCCCACGGACATCCCAGATGTCGGCAGGATCGGACGGCTCGCATGGTTTCTTTTCTAGCGGATCCGACGACTCATACGGGCCATCCTTTAATCCATCCGACGGCTCACGTGCAGGCCGTGTAGCTGAATCGGACGGTCCACATTTCTCGGGCCCAAACCAGTTCAACGGTCCACACGGCCCAAATCCGAAAGGAACCAATAGCGCATATGGGCCCATTTTGGCCCAAATCTTCCAGCCCAATATCCGGCCCACTTCAAATTTAAAAAATGGGCCAAAAGGAAAGGGTAAGATGTATTGTGAATATTGCAGGCGGCCACATCATACAGTTGAGACGTGTTGGAAACTGCATGGTAGGCCCGGAGAAAAAGAAAAAGGAAAAATTTCTTCAGTCTTTCAGGTATCAGGTCAGCAAATGGGAAAATCAATTACCCAAGAACAATACCAGGAGCTGATGGAAACCCTGAAGAAATTAGATCCATCTGAAAAGGGAGGGAGCTTCACAGGTACATCCTATTGTCTGATGAATTCAGTTTTAAAAGGTGCATGGATTATTGACTCTAGGGCCAGTGATCACATAGTCTGTGATAAGAATTTATTTTCAGACATTACAAAATTATCTTTTCCTACGTCGCATGACTTCCAAATGGAAACACCACCAGGGTCATAATGACTGGAACTATAAATCTTAGCCCTCTCATCAGTCTTAAAAACGTACTCTACGTCCCTGATTTCCAGTTCAATTTAATCTTAGTTGCTAGAGCCTATGAAGAAAATTCATGTCACATAATTTTCCATTCTGATAGATGTTTCTTTCAGGCCCCTTCGACAGGGACACTGATGGGCTGGGGTAGAGTCAACCAAGGGCTGTATTTCTGGGAAGAATTTCCATTTTCTGTTCAAATCAATAAGTCCATATGTAATGCCACTGCCAATGGCATCAATTTTCTTAATCATAGACGATTGGGTCACAGTGCATCATTTCCTTGTCCTAAGTGTTCCATTTGTCCCATGGCTAAACAAACACGAGCCCCTTTCCCAAATAGTGTTTCTCGTACAAATGATATTTTCTCCCTTATTCATGCTGATGTTTGGGGACCCTATCATACTATAAATCATGATGGGTCTAGGTTTTTTCTCACAATTGTGGATGACTATTCTCGTGCCACGTGGATTTTTCTCATGCAATCCAAAAGTCAAGTCTTTTCTCATTTAAAGACATTCATTTCCCTGTCCAGAACCCAATTTCAGAAATCCATTCGTAGGATACATACTGACAATGGAAAAGAATTTTTTAATGCTGAATGTGCTTTCTTATTCACTATGAATGGAATATTGCATGAAAGTTCCTGCACCTACACACCACAATAGAATGGGGTAGTTGAGAGAAAACATCGGCACCTTCTAGAAGTGGCGCGAGCACTCAAATTCCAAGCATCTGTTCCTGAAAAATTCTGGGGAGACTGCGTGATTACTGCAGCATATCTGATCAACCGCATGCCATCACGCATATTAAAAGGGAAGACACCCTTTGAGATGCTGTATGGAAGAAAACCAACTTTGACTTACCTGAAAGTTTTTGGGTGTCTATGCTATGCTACCACAGTGGGTCCTAAGGATAAGATGGCTCCAAGAGCTACTCAGTGTATCTTCATGGGCTATCCAACATTACAGAAAGGATATCGACTCTATGACCCATCTATAGGAAACTTCTTTGTCAGCAGGGATGTCGTATTCTATGAAGATGTTTTTCCATTCTCAGCATCATCTTCGTCTAAAGAAGGGCACCAGAATCAACAATTCTTGACAGAAGAAGATTCACCGTCAGGGGGAGCACTTATTATTCCTACTCCTCCAAAGGGACTCGATTCTCCAAGGGCTGTCGACTCTTCAAGAGCAATGGACATCATACCTCCACAGTCACTTGCACAGATTGCTGAAGATCCGATTGAGGAGCTTCATATCGAAGAACTCCAACATGAAGACTTCACACAACCAAATGATGCTCCAGTCACATCAACAAGTGAAGAACTATCCACCACGTCACAAGTGCCCCCAAGGCGTTCTCATCGAATCTTTCGACCACCAACTTGGACGAGGGACTATATATGCAATTCTTCACGGTCATCAGGTACTCGTTTCCCTGTCTCATTCTATGTCTCTTTTAATAGACTGTTGCCAGAGCATCTATGTTGCATAAGTTAAATTTCTGAAGATCGCGAACCATCCAATCACAGTGAGGCAAAGAATGATCCTCGTTGGCAAAAGGCCATGGAATCTGAATTGCGTGCCCTAATAGATAATCACACTTGGGATGTTGTACCATTACCCAATCATCGCAAACCCATTGGGTGTAAATGGATATACAAGATAAAATACAGGGCAGATGGGTCCGTGGAAAGATACAAAGCTCGGCTGGTAGCAAAAGGATTTACCCAACAAGAAGGTTTCGACTATCACGAAACTTTTTCACCTGTGGCAAAAGATGTCACGGTTCGGACTTTCCTATCAATTGCTGCCTTGTGTGACTGGCCACTACTTCAGATGGATGTTCATAACGCTTTTCTACATGGTGATCTGAATGAAGAAATATATATGGAGTTTCCACCTGGATTACAGAGACAGGGGGAGTCGAAAGTATGTCGTCTCCGCAAATCCTTGTATGGATTGAAGCAAGTTTCCAGACAGTGGTACGCAAAGTTCACCAATGCACTATTAGCTACTGGCTTCAACCAATCCAAGTACGATTATGCATTGTTTACTTGGAATAGAGGTATGTCATCCATTTACTTGATGATATATGTTGATGACATCCTTATCATGGGTAATGATGACTCTGCCATAAAGAAGCTCAAAGAATACCTGCACTCGACTTTTCACATCAAGGATTTAGGGCCACCTAAGTATTTTCTTGGGATTGAGATAGCTCGCTCAGATCAGGGCATCTCATTGAGCCAACGTAAATTCGTGATGGAAATTATATCAGAGGCAGGATTATCAGGCTGTAAACCATCAGTCATTCCCATCGAGCAAAATGTCAAACTGACATCTATCAGCCATGACAATGGGACATCCCCTTCTTCAGACGATCCCTTGTTGCAAGATCCCTCAGGATATCAAAGGCTCGTGGGAAAATTGATATACCTCACCATGACCAGGCTAGACATTTGCTATGCAGTGCAAACCCTTAGTCAATTTATGCACAGCCCGGAGCAATCACACATGAATGCAGCTCTGAAAGTTGTGAGATATTTGAAGACTTGTCCAGGTCTGGGAATACTTCTTTCTCGAAAATGCGATATGGAAATGAAGGCTTATTGTGATGCAGACTATGCCACATGTCCTATGAGCAGGAGATCCATCACTGGTTTCTGTATCAAATTTGGAGAATCGCTACTCTCATGGAAAACAAAGAAATAGTCCACTGTATCTTTATCTTCGGTTGAAGCTGAATACAGATCTATGGTCAAGACAGTTTGTGAAATAGTTTGGCTGAGGGGCCTACTTCTAGATCTTGGGGCTCCTGTTAAAGGACCAACTATGCTCTTCTGTGATAACGAATCGGCTCTCAAGCTTGCAGCAAACCCTATGTTTCATGAGAGGACGAAGCACATAGAAGTTGATTGCCATTTTACCCGGGAGAAGATTCAGGAAGGTATTATCAAGACAAGAGGAATCAGAACTTCAGAGCAGCCTGCAGACATATTTACTAAACCTCTTTGCCAAAGACAACATGCATATCTTCTGAACAAGTTTGGTGTCCTTGACATATACAGACCACTAGCTTGAGGGAGAGTGTTGGAAAATATGATCTGATTGAATCAGAAATTGATTTTGTATTGTATTATAGGAAATTAAAAATACAACAGGATAGGAAATGATAGAGAGATATTACATTTCCTTTATTATTTCATTTCCTTGTAATTATATACAACAAGTGTACAGATCATAGAGGATGAATCAAATACAACCTTTTCCCTCTTGGTTCCCTTTTTCCAGACCCAACTATTTTCACAAAATCCCCCGTGGCGAGGGAGGGCGAGCTTCTAGTTGTGCGGTGATAGCATGAGGAGACGCTCGACGTGATCCTACTGCTCGGTGAACCGCTGGGCCAGTTTGGTCTCGAGGATCTCCATCACGGAGACGAAGCACTTCATCTCCTCCAGCCGTCGGCTTAGCTCGGCCTCGCAGGCCTTGGCCCGCGCTAGGCGCGCCTCTATCTCGGCGAGGTGGCTCCGCAGGTCCTCCGCCGCGTTGGAGTTTAGGAGGGTGCCGGCGCCGGCACGCGGGGGCAAAGTGGTCGTTGGAGAAGGGCCTCCGGTGGGGGTGGTGGTCGTCATCGTAGCACATGGCGGAAGTGGCGGTGGATTCAGCGATGGTCGCGGTTGGCGGAAATGGAGATGGAGGATGCCCAATAAACGAGTCTCTACGAAATCGATATCTCTTTTGTTGTTGTTGTGCGGTTTAGTTCGGTTAATCGATAAAAACCGAATCAATAAAAAAATATTGGTTTTTAATGCAAACCGAACCGAAAACGTATTGAACCGAAAAAACCGAATTTTTTAGTTTGGTTCGGTTTCTGGTTCGGTTCTTGACACCCCTAGTATTCATGACAAATATCTAACTTGGATATTTTTAGATATTTCTTCATACCTATTGCCGATATCGCAAATTAATTATTTGTATAAGACGGCGTTAAATGCCTTTCTCCTTTAAGAAGTCTATTCTAGATTGGATATAAAGGGAAGACGTCATTTGGGGATGATATGATAGACAGAATCAATTACAATACAAAAACTTAATAAGAATTTGGACTTTTGAGACTCTGAATCTCATTATTTATTGATATGCCACTGATTTATTTTATAGGAGTTCACGGAACAGTTTCTCATTTCTAAACGACAGGCATTTTCATTGACTTGTCTAGCTCCTTAGTAACAAGTAATTTCTATACTTTTATTTTTTTGGCGTATCAATCATTCCTTTCTTAGTTTCATGTTAGGAGGACAAATTGGCTCAATTTGCTTCTCTTATATTAAGAAGATCCCAAGCATTCCCCAGAATTGCTTGCCTAGCTAAGGGCATCAATTGGTCTGTGATATCTGATATACCCAGTTTGAATATACTTTTGCAGGTACTTGCATCATGAGGTAACACCTCATAGAATCCACAGGGACATAAAGGCAAGCAATGTACTTTTAGACTCGGACTTCGAACCGCTTGTAGCCGATTTCGGCTTTGTGAAGCTCATCCCAGAGGGCATGAGCCACATGACCACTCGCATCAAGGGCACTCTGGGGTACCTGGTGCCCTAGCATGCCATGTGGGGGAAGGTCTCGGAGAGCTGCGATGTGTACAACTTCGGGATCCTCCTCCTCGAGGTCGTCACGGGGAGGAAACCCATTGAGAAGCTCCTGGGGGGATTAAGAGGACGATCACCGAGTGGGTGGAGCCATACATTGCGAAGAAGTAAAGAAGGGGATGATTCAGTAGGCTGAGAGCTCGTGGAATAAAAAGGAAAGAGAGAAGCGGAAGTAAAGAAAGGGATTTCTCATTTGCATCCACTTATCCTATCCTTTATTGACATTTCAACCTTATTTTCCTTTTTTTTTGGGCCTACCTTTGAAAAGTCAAAATATTACATTTTCTACTATGATTAATTATGTCAGATTCGAGTACTTATTCCATTGCCAAATATTCGATTGAACAAACGAGGAGCATTGACACTTAACTAGTGTTGTGTTACGTAGTCAAGTAGGCTTGGTGAGGTCCCAAAGACATGCATGTGAGAAACATTCTTCCTCTTCTTCTCATTTCTTCTTCTTTCTTTCCCTTCTTTTCTTCCTTTCCTCTCTTTGCTTTCTATTCTACAAGCTCTTGGCCTACTAAAGCATCCACTCATCCTCTTCTTTATTGACTATTCAACCTTATTTTCCTTTTTTTTTGGTGGGACCCACCTTCGAAAAATCAAAATTCTACATCTTCTACCATGATTGATTGTGTGTGATTTGAGTACTTATTCTGTTGTAAAATACTTCCATTTGAACGAACGAGGAGTGTGGACACTTACTTGGTATTGTATTACATAGTTGAGTCGGCTTGAGGAGGTCTCGAAGGCATGCATATGAGAAACCCCATTCTTCTTCTTCCCCTTTCTTATTCTTTCTTTCACTTCTTTTCTTCCTTTCTTCTCTTTCCTTTCTATTCTACGAGCTCTTGGCTTGTTGAAGCATCCACTTATTCTCTTCTTTATTGACTTTTCAACCTTTTTTTTTCTTTTTTTTTTGTGGGTCCCACCTTTTTTTTTAGCGAGAAGTGGGCTCCACCTTTAAAAAGTGAAAATATTACATCTTCTACAATAATTAATTGTGTTTGATTCGAGTATTTATTCTGTTGCAAAATACTTCAATTGGACGAATGAGGAGCGTGGACACTTAGTGGGTGTTGTGTTACGTAGTTGAGTCGGCTTGACGAGATCCTAAAAGTGTGCACATGAGAAATCCCTTTCTTCTTCCCCTTTCTTTCCTATCGTTCCTTTCAATTCTACAAGCTCTCGCCTTGCTGAAGCATCAACTTATCCTCTTTTTTATTGACTTTTCAACCTTATTTTCTTTTTGTTTTTTGGTTGCCCAACCTTTGAGAAGTCAAAATATTACATCTTCTACGACGATTAATCGTGTCTGATTTGCAAGATGCTTTGACTAGACGAGCAAGAAGTGTGGACACTAGGGATATTAAAAAGGCCCCTGCTGGCCCTGGTCTAAATTTAGGGTATTTAGGGACAGGCCGAACTTTTTCTTGGGTTTGGAGCTGGTATCAACTGGTGTTTGATTAGGGTTGGGTCAAAAGAGGTTTTTTTTTTTTTTTTTTTTTTTTTTTTTTTTTTTGACAAATTGGGTCAAAAGAGGTTGGTGCGGGCCTTTTTGGTACTAGTATTGCGCAAGCCTTTTGGCCCCCCATCCGGGCCATCTCCCTCTCTCTTCCCTTTTCTCTCTGTCACTCGATCACCCCCTCACTCTTGTTTTTCAACCCTAATTTTCAACCCCACTAGCATAGCCAGTCGCTATCCAGGTTATCACCGTTGCCATCGCCAAGAAGAGGAAAGGAAGCTCAAGGATTGCCATCGTCTGTCTTTGCTAGGTTCTAGGAAGCCGAGAGTGCTCTTTCAACGGCTCGACGCCTACCTCTATTGTACTTAGATCGCTGCTAGTGGAGGGTTAGTCCTGTTTTCTTGAATTCGTCTCTCATGTCAACTCACTGGTCGAATTTCTAGGTTTTGATCCCATTCCGTTCGTAAAGAAAAGAAAAAGGTTGAGATCCTCTTTACTTTAGATGATAGTATAGATGCTTCTATTCGTTTGCTTGGTAGAAAATTTGATAATTTTGGAAAATATTTGTTAATGGGGTCACTTTTCCAGGAAAATGGCAATAAATGAAATCTAAAAATGAGTTAAGAAATATATTTCATCATTTGAAAAAGAAAACTTTTTTTTTTTACTTTCCTCAAAAGAAATGCACTATTCATGTGATATAAAGATTACGCATTTTGTATCATTAAAATTTAAGTAAAGTTAATAATTTTCGTGAATGAGTACTTTTATATTCCTAAAAGATTTTTACAAGCATTTCTTTTTCGTTAAGGTTGAAATAAGCACCCTAAGATAAAAGGGAAATTATTTTACTTTGTATATGGGTTGTGATAGAAGCAAACTTTATTTTCTGTTTTCCCCATTGTGATACACTGTTCTCATGTATTAACAACATATGACATCGATTGAAAGAGCTATTCTCAAAAAAGAAGAGTGATCCAAACGACAATTATAATCGATGAATATAATCTTGCTAGGTGTGGTTTGATTCACAAAAAATGAACTTTACAAGAAAATATTTTCAAAGAAATGATCCAATGTTTGGCAAAAGATGTGGAATTCCTTTTCCAATATCTGTTACAAGAAAGTTACGATACACTCGTGTAAAAAAAATCTCAAGTACAACTCAAGGTCCCGCATTCAAGAGTAGGAGAACCAAGCTCCAAGGCTTAGGTCTTATGCCCAATCTTGTGATACTTGCGCGTGAGGACCAACGCTGGGGACCCTAGTCTGGCCTCGATGGACCTTGGTCTGGGCATTGGTCAGTTGGGCACTAGAGACGAGTACCCAAGAGAGGTTGCTAGGGACTCAAGCACAGGCACTGGGGTCTTTGGCCTGATCTTGAGGGTCTTGGGTAGCCTCTATAGATTTGGGTCCAGCAGGTGAGGAACTTAGCTTGGCTTCAATGGACTTGGGTTGGGTGCTAGTGACTTGGATGCAGGACTCGAGTACTTGGGCACAGTTAGTGGGGACTTAGGAAAGGAATTTGAAGCTTGGTCTCTATGGACTAAGGCATGACTACCAAGGAGTAGGGCCTGAGTGCTAGTGACTTGGGTGTGGCACCGGATACATGGGCATTGTCGTTGGGGATGTAGGCACGGGCATTGGGCTCCCAGGCCTGACCTTTGTGAACTTGGGCATAGGCATCGTGGTCCCCTTGCCCAAGCATTAAGGAAACTAATTTCTAATCTTATGAAAGGAAATCATTTTTCTTAATTGAAGAATGAATTTTCCCTTGATTTTGAAAAGATTTTTTTTGTGAACTCATCTTTTTAAACAATTCAAACATTGGAAAATGAAGAAAATATTTGCCGATAGAACATTTTCCAAAAAAACAAACGAAACCTAAACAAATGATAATGCTTATGATGAAGAAGACCCCAAAGACTATATGTGGCTCTACATAAGTACATACCTTTTCTTTATGGCCTATTTCGTGACGTATATATTTATTTTCAAAACAATAAGTGGTGCTCGTAATTTATGCACGTGAGGTTATACCAACCAATATCTTTAAGTAATTTTATGACTACTATTGCTTAGAGATTCCATGAGATGATGTATCGGCCATGATGAAGATCTTGAGTTCCATGCTTGGACAGAAGAAGTGAAGGAGAGCGCAAAGGAATGAAGTTATTCATTCTTTGTATGAATGTTATGAATTGATCCTTTTGTTCACATGGACACAACCTAATCCCTAGCCCTTAAAACTCATCCCAATTCATGTTCTAGTGATTATCAGTTAATTCGTCCAAATAGTAAGCTGTTCAATAATGTCCCTATAAAATAGGAAGAAATAATAATTCACGAGAAAATCTGCTCTAAAAAATCTGAGAGTTACTCAGCTTCTCTGAGAGGGTAGCTATTGTACTTTTAATCATAGAATTTAGAAGTCTGCTATGCTCAATTATCAATTTTTGGTATAGACGTTCCTGTTCCGTCTTTTTTTTTTTTTTTTTTTTTTTTTTTTTTTAACTTTGAAGGTACTTAATGTAGAATATTATTTACACACACAACTAATCAATCAAGAACAAACGGATCCATATATG
Source organism: Eucalyptus erythrocorys (assembly GCA_014182555.1). Lineage (NCBI taxonomy): Eukaryota > Viridiplantae > Streptophyta > Magnoliopsida > Myrtales > Myrtaceae > Eucalyptus > Eucalyptus erythrocorys. The sequence continues at coordinate 14,683,562 of CM024597.1, read as the reverse complement.
ACTGTAAAACATCATTATCAATAAACACAGCGGAATTAAAGCGTACCTGTTTGAGCCATCGCTTCAAGTGAAGAAAAGTAGATCACTCTGATAATTAGGGATTTATCAGAATGCCAGATCTTCCTCTCTATGACTTATTTCAGTATAGCAGCTTTCAATGGGAGTAAAGCAACTTATAGGTATAACCTATCCTTTTTATAGGCTAGAGAAGGGACCTAGCAAACCCTATTCAACAGCGTGTCAACTAGGCCCTTCCCATTACGGGCTTCAGTTAAACATAATTGCCTACACTTTGCTGCTCAACTAGGCCCGTTATCAATAGAAACCAATACCCAATTTAATCAGATCACTGTAGGGTTTAACAAATATTGAAATATCCATTAACCCGATTATTTAAAAGAGGAAATCAATTAATTAATGTAAGCCCACATTATAGGAAATTTCTAACATTCTCCCACTTGGGCTACATTAATTAACTTATTTTATTTTGAAAAAGATTTTATATCGAAAACGACACTATTGGGTTAATAACTGAAAATTTTGTTTTATGTGGCCACAACTTTAAAAAAATAATATTCCAATAATGGCATCTCAAAACCAATCCAATCCTATATAACCTCAGTATAGGACTATGGAGATCAATATGTTAAGAAAATACCACAACATATGATCTTCCATAATCACATATAATAAGCATTATATTTTCATGGATCATGGGCCTAGTAGTGTAGTAAGAAATAGTGCCAACATGTGATCAAAATATTCACTATTTCTTATCGGTCCTCAATGCAATTTCTCAACGACATGAAACTGCATCAACGCAATTTCTAAACAACACGAAATTGCACGACTATGTCATAATCCAACATGAGATCTCATAATCAGTGACATCCAGTCATCTTTAAACTAAAATTTGTTTAAAGATACTGTTTTATATTTCCATTTCTCAGTCAACAGGAGAAAAGATAACAATAAATTCAATAATAACAATCATTGAAAATAAATGCTTTAATAGACATCATAAAAGTATCATCAGTCTGCATATAACTATAATATCCAAAAATACAAATTATATGACTCCCACTAACAAAATAAATCAAAAGAATCTAAGACATCCATATTTTTTATATGTTCTTTAAACAAAATGGGTCGTAATCCTTTTGTTAGAGGATCAGTCAACATGGATTCAGTTATAATATTCTCAATCACAATGTCTCCCTTTTTGACAAAATCATTAACAATATAATATTTCATTGTTATCATTTATAGCAAAAGTAACTATTTGTCACACATAATGCAATAAGATCAATTATGGGTAATAAGTATTTCAACAAAAAATAATTAGTCTTTACCAAAAAAAAAAAAATTAGTACATTATAAACTCCCCTTTGGGCAGAGTGTATAATGCACCATTATTTTTCACAGCATGAAGTTTATAAAACAACAACAAGGAGAATTACATATAATTGTTAAAGATTCATCCCCTTTGGGCAGATAAATTATTTAAATTATACATCTCCATGATATCAATATATAGAGACGACAAAGGAGAATTATATAATCTTCAAGGATCAATCCCCTTTGGGTAGACAAATCCTTTAAATTATACATCTCCATTATCTCAACATAGAGGGGAATTACATATAATTTTCAAAACATTTATCCCCTTTGGGCAGATAAATATTCTTCAATTATACATCCCCATCTTTTAAATATGAAAATTAAACTTCATGCTATTTTCAAATTAATATACACAATAACCCCCTTTGGGCGAGTAATTGTATATACTAATTTTTATCAATAAGGAACTTTAACAATTTACAAATTTTAACAATTTGTAAATAATGTTCCATTTAATCAATGCCCAAAAATTCATCAAACAACATGAAGCACTTTATAGCATGTGCTTCCCAAGATCATATTGCATTTATCAAGCAACAATTTTTGCCATGAGCACAACACAACACATCCAAAGGCTATAGGATTCCAATATCAGTTGGATAATTCTCATGATCAGGAAGGTCTTAAAATCAATTACATGCTCAACTGTCTACAAAGTAAGGTACATATCCACAAGTAAATTTGTTATAAAAGCTGCTCACAACACATAACTTCCTATGGCACCAGTACAGAATAATGATGGCATGAATCACTTTCTAGTGTATCCATTAGTCTCTTTGGATAATACATAAACCTCTACAGTTATTATAATTCATCTAGAGCACAATTACCTACCAAGAAAACATATACTTACTTAGCAAAAATTGAAAAATCCTCATCTTTAAATTTTGATATCCCGACAACTTGAAAAATCTTAGCCATTGGTTCTCTTTTCCAAACTAAAGGGAGCACATAGCTTAATTGAAGTCGTCTAATATTTGAACAGCATGAGACGACCATAAATTTTCACGGCTTCATCTTCCTCCTCTTCTTCCCAACCCAGCTTTCTTATAATCTATCCAACCAATCCATAAGATAAACAAGAGATATACTTCACAATCATCTACTCATGGACAAAGACGTTATCAAGAAAACAACCTTAGTATTCCGTAAAATTGCATCCTCTCAAAACAGGAAACCCACAGAGATTTTAAGGTATTCCAGCAGTGCCAAGGCAAGAATTGTTTAGGAGACATCACGTGAAGGTATAGAACATGCTTCATGAAAAATAGTTCTCTAGATATAGAACGCACAAGGGAGAAAAGAAAAAACAAAACAAAACAAAACAAATTGTACTTATTCAAAGGTTCACTCATTCATTATTTATATAAATGAAAACCTACCCTAGACCCAGCAATGACCCATAAGCTTATCCTGTTTAAAGATGGCTACTAGAATCAAGATGGATCGATTACCACTGATTTTATGAGTCAAGCTCATAACAGCGTTCATGGTGACTACGAGCAGGCTAACAATTATATGGATCATATAGTGAATACAGTCAACCAAGTAGGAATGATACACGGCAACCAGGGACAATCGCAAAAAGTTATGCAATTTCAAATTTTGGAGGAAAACATAAATTCGACTCTCTATATGGCTCTGAAGTTGTTGCAAATAACCACATCAATCCACATAATTCATTTAATTCTTTAGGGGCAGTTGACTCACGTGGAAAATCAGGCCGAAATACGAGTCCGCAATTCATCCTACAGAGTCTCCTCCATGTATGCATCGAAACGAGACACTCAATTCAACAAGTGGGTCTTTCTTCAAACTGAGAAAGCCAAAAAAAAACCCACGAACACTCATCCGCCCACACATGCACACACGAACACAATAGATGGAAAGCTAAAAATATTATTGACCGTTGCCGATGCTCTTCTCCAAAATCCGTTATATATATATATTCCAATCGATTCTCAGCCCCCAGTAGATCCCGAGCGGAAGAGCGGCGATCATGCACGAGCGGGTCCATCCAAAGAACAAGAAGACATATTTGCACAAACCAGAGCATATGCTTTGAGAAGCCAGTAAAATAAACTTCCGCAGAATGGTTGAGGTGTCAAATAAGCTAAAAAATAAGACTACACAAAGGTCTGACTATAATAGTACCCATGCAAGTGCACGAACCTCGCAGCCCTGTTTCTAGTGATGATGCTAATTGAAAACTCAGGGCACGAAGGACAATCAACAAACAGTTGTAGTATCCCTTAACGGATGACGAGTATAATGAATGCACCATGACGTTTGAGGTCAATATAAGGGGCAAGAACTTTGGGAACACCATCTTGACCGGTTCAGCTCAACAAAGGTTAAAGGCTTGATTTTTATGTCACCCAATGGAGAACAAGATTTCTCCATCGACATAAAGCTAAGAATTATAATGTCCTTTTTGAAAGTTACAAGCAAACTAGAATTCAACTTATTAATTCCAGTATTCTCTGAACTAACAATCTAACTCAACTAAATAGAGACATAATAACCCATCGCTCAAAACTTGAAACAAAATCAGCCACAGTCCTTCTCTATAGACACTCCTTAAAGCCATAATGGCAGAGCAACTAATTCTCCCTAACCATAAAACTTCGCATTCAGCGAGAACAAAATTGGAACACCATCAAACCCATCAGCCTTAACACGATGATAAACAAGAATCACCCAGAAAAGAGAACAACTCAATCACAACTCAATCGACTCTAGAATTGGGTTCACAAAATTCGAGAGAAAAACGCAAATTTTTTTTATTTTTTTATTTTGTACACAAACTCTAGAATTTCAAATTTAAAAATTCACTCTCAATTCTCAACGAAGAAGAAACAATTAAATCTTCCACATATAATCTTCAAAATTTCGGACCTAAAGCTCCCATGGCCGAAAATTCGGTTTCTTGAATTTTAACCCTAAAAATTTACCTTGATGCAACAAAAATATGCTAATACTAATATATAACAATACCCATACAAAGAGTTGTATCAAACATCAATCAATAAGTAATTTGAACTTTATCACGCATAAACCCTAGAATTTCGAATTTGAAATTCTCTATCAATTCTCAACGAAATTATGCAAATTATATATAGTTGGAAAGATCTCGACATATAGAACAAAACCCTATGGTTTCGGGATCAATCAATCAAAAAATCCACACAAAAGAATAATGCACATATTCGGCTCAAAGAGGAGGATTTCAAATTTGTCCATAAAAAAATAAAAATTTGGGTTCTACAATCATATATGATTAGCTCGATACCACATTGAAATCCTCCTCTTTGAGCCGAATATGTGCATTATTCTTTTGTGTGGATTTTTGATTGATTGATCCCGAAACCATAGGGTTTTGTTCTATATGTCGAGATCTTTCCAACTATATATAATTTGCATAATTTCGTTGAGAATTGATAGAAAATTTCAAATTCGAAATTCTAGGGTTTATACGTGATAAAGTTCAAATTACTTATTGATTGATGTTTGATGCAACTCTTGGTATGGGTATTGTTATAGATTAGTATTAGCATATTTTTGTTGCATCAAGGTAAATTTTTAGGGTTAAAATTCAAGAAACCAAATTTTCGTCCATGGGAGCTTTAGGTCCAAAATTTTGAAGCTTATATGTGGAAGATTTACTCGTTTCTTCTTTGTTAAGAATTGAGAGTGAATTTTTAAATTTGAAATTCTAGGGTTTGTGTACAAAAAAAAAAAAATTTGCATTCTACAATCATATATGATTAGCTCGATACCACATGTAGAATATTATTTACACAAACAACTAATCAATCAAGAACAAACAGATCCATATATGACTGTAAAACACCAATATCAATAAACACAACGGAATTAAAGCATACCTGTTTGAGCCATTGCTTGAAATGAAGAAAAGTAGATCACTCTGATAATCAAGGATCTATCGGAATGCCATATCTTCCTCTCTATGACCTATTTTAGTATAGCAGCTTTCAATAGGAGTAAAACAACTGCTAGGTATAATCTATCCTTTTTATAGGCTAGAGAGGGGACCTAGCAAACTCTATTCAACAGCGTGTCAATTAAGCCCTTCCCATTACAGGCTTCAGTGAAACACAATTGCCTACACTTTGTTGCTCAACTAGACCTGTTATCAATAGATGCCAATACCAATTTAATCAGATTACGGTAGGGTTCAACAAATATTGGAATATCCATTAACCCGATTATTTAAAATATGAAATCAGTTAATTAATGTAAGCCCATATTATAGGAAATTTCCAACACTTAAGACATACCAATTTCTATATAACAAGCTTTTAAGATTTGGTGGTAGCAACAGGACAACTTTAAACAAAGTTTAAATGACAATAAAAAGATGTCTCAACGAGACTTTCAGGTCCTAAATAACCGATAATATACTCGAATGCAGTTATGCAACACGCTTTGAAGCACGCAAGCCCAGAGGTTCCGAAAAAATTTAACCATGAGGTACGTTGCTGTTCTCTTCCAACTTTTTATAACATTTACGTGCTCGTTTCTTTTCATCACATGACTTACCACTAGGCCTAGGATCAAAATACATAACCTGGTTATTGACCAATCTTAGGACTACGTTGAATGATAAGCTACACTAAAAGAAAGAAGAACTCCAATGTGGGACAAGAATCCCACCTTCGTCACAGGGTGTGGGCTCCCTATACAGCAAGCCCCAAGGCGCCACCACGCATCGGAAGGAGAAACCTACCAATTTCGTGTTTTTTTAACATATAACCTATTAAATAGAGATAGGGGCCAAAACACTTTAATGTGGGCCTTGACTAATTCCTGAACTGCGTTGGGTTAGGAGTTACGGTAGGGAGAGGAGGAACGCCAATCAACGTGGGACGAAATCCCAACTGAAAAAAAAATGTAAATCTAGAGAAATGTATCTAGTGCTACCTAATGGTAACGTGCACTATAGCTACTAATTCATCACATACCATGTTCTTTACGAACGAAATCCTCTTGGACCACTTTTTGTTTACACACTATACCTGTAACTTCTATTTTGGAATATAATGTTAAATTCATTATTTCGTTCATGTCTTTACCGACTTGTATTTGATTTTACCAATTTTAATATGACTTACTTACTAGCTTCTTGTTGATTATGTTATCAAAAAGATTTTTGCTACCAACTCTCATTTGGTTTATGTTTCATTGAATCAATTCTTTATCGCTTTTTTTAATCGCTCTTACAAACACTTTAAGTTCATTGTTGTCTCAATTTACTAATCTATATTTGTGTGAATTATCAAATTTTCTCCCATTATGTTACCAACTACTTTTGGTTTACCAAGTCTCATTTGAATTACTTACCAAAGTTCAATTGATTTTTATTGAATTTACCAATTTTTCTATTGAATTAAAACTTCTATTTGTCTTGTTTACAAACCTGTTAAATTTGCTAACTCCTTTTTAGAAATCAGCAACTTTAATTAGAGTGTCATGAGAACAACCATTTAATGACAACCAGATGAAGGTGTATAAAATAAAACCGTGGAGACTTAATAAAAAAATTAGAGGTGTTGCTTTAGATAATTATCCATCTTTCTAGAGCTATATCAGTAGTTTTACTGACCAAAAAAGAAAATGTTAGAATTTTTAAATAACAAACTACGCCTTCATCTAATACTCTAACCTTTTAGAACAATTGGTAGTGGTTATACGGAATCTCACACAATATCAAAGTTAGGAGGTCCTGAGTTCAAATTTTTCAGGTCCCTATTTGCCTTCCCAATTAAATTTCCATACTTAATACTAAAAGGGCTAGTGCAAACACCTAGAGGGGGTAAATAGGTGTAATAACAATTTTTCAAGCCTTGGTAAAAAATAATTTGCCATTTTGGAGATAATAAACTGAGGACATAAACAGCTTTAAACAATCATATAAAGATATGAATAAAAGTAAGGAGTTTAAGGAAAGAGAAATGGAACACAAGGTTTATAGTGGTTTGGCTTAGATCAAGCCTACGTCCACTCTTCCGCACTGATAGCCCACTGGCTGGATTTCACTATGAATCAAAAGAGATTTTATAACTTGCGATCTTCGACTTTCTCAGTGAAGAGTCTCTATTGGTTTCTCACAAAATCTCACTAAGAGTTTCTCTCTTTTGTATACAAACTTTGAGCTTGATGAATGAAAGAGCAAGGAACTAGAGAGCTTCAGATTTTGAAATTATTCTTTCACGTACTTCTTCGAACAATTGGAGAGTCTGCCTGAAATACTCCTTCATGCCTTCATGACCATTGGCACTTACCAAAGGAATTCTTCCAATCAACCCATTGGACAGAATCAATCAAGGTGATCTTGAGTCGTTAGATGATTGTGATGAAAGCCCGTTAATCCTATTCGCCTATACAATCAGGATCTTTGGTTTTCATAGGTAGAACATTCCAAGTTTACTCGCCTTTCAAAAGATCTTCAAATTGGAGTAAATTCCAATAAGAATAATCAATCATTTAGATGCTATATCCAACCATAAGATCATCCAAAAACCATATGAATCGAATCCTCAAAGATAGTCCGTCATCTATATAAGTTTTCATTTTTTGGTCTGGAAACTGCCAGTGAGGGAAGATTTTGAATTTTGTGTCTAGTAGTCTTCAGACTTTGACAGAAGAGTTTGGTGTTTTTCAGACTATAACACTTGAGTCTGCAAGTCTTCAGACTAAACTTTTGGAAACGTTTTGTTAACTTCAAAACAGTAAAGGAGTTTTCTTCAACAATCTCCCCCTTTTTGATGGTGACAAAACTTTCCTGCTGATTTGAAAACCTTTGTCTTGCAAAACAACACTTAAGCAATACATGATATCTTATAAAAATAAGTTGATTAGGACCTGGATAGCATTGATTCTACAACCACAGAAAAAATGTTAATCCTACAAGATAAGATAACTGTCCATCCATAATCAATATCACAAACTTAGTTACTGCAGACGTCAAAAGAATTCAAAATCAAGCAACAATCAAAAATCCAAATAGTCCAAAAATACCAAAGTCCAAACCAACCAAACCAAACAAAAAGTGCCAAATAGTTAAGTCAGGTCAAATCTACACAACCTCTCCCCCTTTTTGTCAACAGCAAAAAGTGAAGAATAACCATAAAAAGAGTTGGGTTAAAAAATAATGGCTGCTTTGGGATTCAAATGAGTTGGAACTCCCCCATAGTCTTGACAGTCTCCTCAAGCTTCCTTATAGTCTCCTTCAGTTACGCCAAATCTTCACCCTTGATAATATCTTGCATTTGAGTCTTCAGGGCTTGTAGCTGTTCTTGCAAAGAAACTAAAGCAGCTTGGAAAGCTTTCTTGAGGTCCTTTATCTCAAACTCTAAACCATATTGCTATTTCTTCAAATCCAAATGGATATCCAGCAGTCTTGAAAAGTCTGCTGTTTGTTTTGGTGCAGCACTAGGTCCAGCCGAATTAGTTTCAGGAGTCTTGAGATGTGAGGGAACATCAGTAGTTCGATTACTAGGACTGGGAATGGATCTCTCAACATCTTCTTCAGGGTATTAAGAGGCATATACATCCTCTGGATTTGCTGGAGATCTACTAACATCATTAGCAAAGATAGGTGAAGAAGTACATCTTTTTTCAATAGCTCCCCCTGTTTCTATGCCTTCAGGTGGAGAGAAAAATTCTTCTTCCTGCTCTTGCTCTACTTCAGTATCGGAGTGATGTTTTGCTCTTCCTTCTCCTGCAGTTCCACTCATTGTCTTCTCCGAGTCATCGGACAAGGATACAACAAATGTAGGCTTAAAAGAGTCATCTTGGCCCTTCTTCTTCTTCTTCTTCTTCTTCTTCTTCTTCTTCTTCTTCTTCTTCTTCTTTTCCCTTCTCTTCGTCCTCTTCTTCTTGTCTTCCTCTTTCTTCTTCCTTTGTTCTCCTTTGTTCTCTTTCTTCATCTCTCTTCTCTATCGCTTCTCTTTCTCTTGTCTCTTTATCCTCTTACTCTTGAAAGCTTACAAAACTCCGTAAATTCCTTGAGGCAAAGGTAGAGAGAGTGATCTCGTCCTTATCTTCTTCATCCTACAAGATAAGAGCTCTCCTATTCTTCGTTGGAGCACTCATGGGCTCCTTGCCTTTTCTCTTTATTACTGCAGAGTCTTGTTTTGCCCTGACAGGGGACTTCTCTTTCATGTGCTCCAAAACCTTGTTCAGCTCCTTCAGACGCATCTTTGAAACCATTTTCAGCCCAATCACCATTGGAGCAATGGTTCTAACACATAGAGATATGGGAATGTGAATATTGAAGTGTTTGAAGAGTCGAGTGATCAGCGCAGAGTAAGGAAGTTGACCCTTGTCCTTCACAATTGTCCTGTACATGTGCATGAGGATAGTGTGAGTTAGTGAGAACTTGTAACCAGTGTTGATGGCATATATCAACTTCATTTTCGAGTGAAAGACATCAGTTTTTGACGTTGATTTGGGCCTGATGTAGTTGATCACGATCTTTTGAAGTAAGATATTTGAGGCATTCATCCTAGAGTAGGAAATTTTGCCTTCAGCAAATCTGTCCCAAACAAGTTGCAGAGTAGCATGACCAATAGATACATTGTTTGATTGGAAACTCTCTCTTTCCACACCAATCAAATTAGCGAAAGTGTCCACATCGACCAGAAAATCTTTATCCCTAATAGTAAAAGAAAATCTATTCGCATCCAAAAAAGATAGATTTGAATAGAAATACGCCGTGAGTTCTGAGTAGGCAGCAATTGTCTCAGAACAAAAACGTTCAAGTTGAATGAGTGAGAACTTCTCACTCAGATTTACTTTCACCGAATCAAGAAACTCGAAATCCATACTTCTAGGGTTCAGAACCCCTCTCTTCAGCAGTTTCGAGTAAGTCTTCCTGTGTTCCTTAGAGCGGAATACACTTGCTCCCTCATCACGAATACTAGCAGCAACGCCCATCCTAGGCTGAAAATTCATGAACATTCTTTTATCGTCGTCTTTCTCTTCATGCTGATTAAACGTACCGAACCGTGGATTACTAGGAAAGTTGGCAAATGTCTTTGCTGCCAACCCTTCAGGTGCAATGCGCATCCTTTTCATCGATTGCAAGAATAAAGTCTTGTTCTTGTAACCCCCTCTCTTAAGAACTCATCTATGAGAGAAATTGCAGTACCACCCTCTTTCAACTTAGAATAAAGTTTGAAAAGAACTTCGGGTTTCAGCATTCTTACGGGTTCCATATCTTCCACAACTTCTTCTTCTGGATGTTGCTGTGGAGGATCTTGAGTCCTGTGTTGAGAAGATTGACGCGGTTGAGAATGTTGATGCTGACTTTGCTGCTGCTGAGGAGAATCTCCTTCCTCGGTCATATTAAAATGGGTAGGACCCTCTCACATACGCTGTGGTCCCTTGCTTGCGATCCTAGAAGACTTCCTTTGAGAAGACATTGTCTCTTTCTTGGGGAAGTTCTCGAACACGCTCATGAAAAAGGTGAGAGCTTTTTGGATTAAACGGTGAGAAAGTAAGAGAAAGTAGAATTTTGTATTCTAGGGTTTGAGTGAGTGGAAACGGAGAAGATGAAAATCAATGGTATATATAGTAGGCGAAACGGGGTATATGAAACATCACAAAGGAAAAAGTAAAAATTGCCTTTTTCGAAGATGAAAAACTGCTATAAATTCAAACATCGAAAAAGATAAATTCCAAAAATAAAATAGGCAAATGATGATTCAAACAACCAACGTACCTTTTCAAAAATTCATCCTAATATAAAATCACATGCATTTAGAAAGTATTAACTTACAGACTTTACTTTTAGACATTATGAGTTTGAACACCTTCAGACTTTACCCGGAATAATATATGATGTTTAGTTTGGTGCGAATAGACTCAAATAAGCTTTTGTCCAGTGGCTTTGTAATATGTCTGCTAATTGATTCTTCGAGTCAATGAATTGAATCATTACTTCTCCATTTTGAACATGATCTCTAATGAAGTGATGTCGAATCTCTATATGTTTTGCCATTGAATGAAGAATTGAATTTTTTTTGAGATTGATGGCGTTGGTGTTGTTACATTTGATCTCGATGCACAATTCTTCAATACCAAAATCTGTTAGCTGTTGCCTTATTCACAAGATTTGAGAGCAGTAACTCCCAAGAGCCATATATTCTGCTTCAACTGTCGAAAGAGTTACCGTACTCTGTTTTCTTGAAAACCAGGATATCAACTTGTTGCCAAGTAATTGACATATACCAAAAGTACTCTTTCTGTCAACTTTGCATCCTATTAAATCTGCGTCTGAATATCCAAGGAGAGTAAAGTCTCATTTTTTGGGATACCACTGACTTAATTTTGGGGTAGTTGCAACGTATTTGATGATGCGTTTTGTGGCACTTATATGAGATTCTTTGGGAGGAATTTAGCACAAATACAAACACTAAACAACATGTTAGGTCTAGATGCAGTAAGGTAAAGAAGCAAACCAATAATGCTCCCGTAAAGTTTCTGGTCTACACTATTTCCTTCTTCATCTTTGTCCAGCTTTGAAGAACTTCACATAGATGTCTCTGTCTTTTTGCAATTCTCCAATCCAAACTTTTTGATGAGATCTTTTGCATACTTCTCTTGATGAATGAAGATACCGTTATTTAATTGTTTAACTTGTAATCCCAAAAAGAAAGTTAATTCACCCATCATGCTCATCTCGAATTTATCCTTTCATATCAGGCTCGAGGTACTTGCTTCAATTCATATAGGACATTTTTCAGTTTGTATATTGAGTCTGACTTTCTTGGATTTTCAAAATTAGGTGATTGTTTCACATAGACTCTTTCTTGAATGAATCCATTTAGGAATGCACTTTTTACATCCATTTGGAATAACCTGAAATTTTTATAGTAAGTAAAAGCAAGTAATAATCTTATTGCTTGAAACCTCGCTACTGGTGCATAGGTCTCGTCATAGTCTATCCCTTCTTCTTGCATGGTTGGCCATGAGTCTTGCTTTGTTCCTAACCAATTTTCCTTTCTCATCCACCTTGTTCTTGAAAACCCATTTAGTTCGAATAATAGATTTACCTTTTAGTTTAGGAATTAGTTCCCAAACATCGTTGATGTTGAACTGTCTGAGCTCTTCTTACATGGCTTCAATCCAGCTTTCATCAATTAAGACTTCTTCTATAGTTTTAGGTTCAATCTCAGAAACAAGTACTAAAGTATTAGACTCTTCTTGCCTTTTGGATTTGGTGCAAATTCCTTCATTAATGTTGCCAATGATGAGTTCCTTGGGATGACTTGACTTATGCTTCCAGTTGTTAGTTGGTTTGTGAGTTTGCTGATTCTCTACTTCAGTTGAATCTTTTAAATCATCTTGTTGTTGACTTTCAGAAGTTTGAATCACTTTGGGGAAAGTAGACTTTATAACGTTTGTAGCAGGTTCAGATTCTTCAACTTGAGTCTGGTCGAGTTGATTCTACATAGTCTTGAAACTTAACATTCATAGATTCTTTCATAGATTGAGTCTTCTTGTTGAATACTCTATAGGCTTTGCTTGAGGTTGAGTAACCAAGAAAAATTCATTTGTCTAATTTTTCTTCAAACTTACCGGGTTGATCATTTGCATTTTTCAAAACAAAACACTTACAACCAAACACATGAAAATAAGAAACATTTGGCTTCTTCCCTTTAAATACCTCATAAGGAGTTTTCTCTAGAATAGGTTTCAAGAATACTCTATTAATAATATAGTAAGCTATAGAGACTGTTTCAGCCAAAATCGAGAGGAATATTACTCTCAATTAAGAGTGTTCTTGCTATCTCTTGCAAAGTTATATTCTTTCTTTCCACAACCCCATTTTGCTCTGGAGTATATGGAGAAGAGAAAACATGCTGAAAACTAGATTCATCACAGAATTTTGCAAAGTCTTGATTTTCAAACTCACCTCCATGGTTTGTCCGTATGCTTGAAATATCATATCCTTTTTCATTCTGAACTTTTTTGGCAAATTTTGAAAAGTGAGAGAATGTTTTAGACTTACTTGCCAGGAAGTATACCCATGTAAAGCGAGAGTAATCATCCACGATTACTAGGCAGTATCTCTTTCCACCAATGCTTTGAGTTCTAGTTAGTCCAAAGAGATCTATATAAGTTTAAAAGAACTTCTAACCTATTTTTCCAAAACACATTGTGTGCATAATTCAGACTTTTGATAAGTCTGATTGGGCGGTCCATGAACAAGCTTCTTGGATGAGATATTGGCAATTTGTTTCATGTTAACATGGCCAAGCTTTTGATGCCAAAGGTTTGCTTCAATTTTAATGCATATTAGACACTGAGAACTTTCTGGTTTTATATCCAGAAGATAAATATTTCCATGTCTTCATCCAGTGAAAGATTGAGAGAAATCTTTACTAGTTCCCGAACAAGTTCCTTTCTGGAAATTTATCTTGAATCCAGTGTCATAAAATTGACTAATGCTGAGTAGATTGTAATTCAAATCTTCCACCAAGGAGACATTGTTGATTGTGAAACTTCCAATTTTCACAGTTCCACATTCAACAATTCTTCTTTTGCTATTTCCACCAAAAGAAACTTTTCCACCATTTACTTGCACAATTTTTATAAAACAACTTGAATCTCCTGTCATGTGTCTCAAGCAGTCACTATTCAAATGCCATTTGATCTTAAGCAGTCACTATTCAAATGCCATTTGATCTTCTTCTTGATAGTGACCTGTAATCATAAAAAGAACTCAAGTTTTCTTGGGTACCCACATTTTCTTGGGTCTAGGGGAGTTAGTGCGAAATACAGTCTTTGCCTAATCCTTTTTAACAGGTCTCCAAACCTTGGGACATTCTTTCTCAAAATATTCTAAGCTATTACAATTTAAACATTTGAGAGCACTTCGACTAATAGGTTTCACAAAAGCCTTTTGAAAATGGTTTTAGTAAAACGTTTTTGTATGTCTTTATTTGATTCTTTCCTTCACTTTTGGAAAATCAATTAAAGGAATGGTTTCTGGTGTTATTCCCAAACCAAATTTGTTGAAATAAGGTCTTTGCATTGAAAGAATCTTTTCCAGCCTCTCAGATCCTAATGAAAATTTTTTTGTGATATTTGAAACGTCTTCCTTCAAGAAAGTATTTTCTTTTGAAAGAGAATCTTCATTTTATTTCAAATCAACAAAACTTTTGTCTAGATTTTCAGACTTTTCTTTCCCAGAACTTTCCTGTTGCTTCAGTTTAGAATTCTCCCTCTTTAGCTCAAAAATCCTTTTAAGAGATGTTTTGAAGACATAGTTCATCTATATACTTTGAGACTTTAATTAAAATTACTTACCTCGACTTCTTTGTCTGAGTTTGACTCTGAGTCTATTTCAGAGTCTGAGTCTAATTCAGAATTTGCCATTAGACATATATTGACATATTCTTCATCACTTTCCTCGCATTTAGTATTGCTCCATGTCTTAACTTTGAAAGTCTTTTTGAATTTCTCTGTTTTTCCTTTCTTTTTTTCAACAAAGGGCAGTTAGGTCTAAGGTGACCCTTTTTGTTACATTCGAAGCAGATCACTTCTTTGTTGATCTCATTGTCCTAAGTTGATTTCTTCTGAAATCTTTGAGTGCCCTGCTTCTTTCAGTTAAACCTTCTTCCTTTCTTGTTCAACTTTCTGAACCTCTTTATCATAAGTGCTAGTTCTTTATCGTCCAAGTTATCTTCTGAATCTGTAACATCAGAATCATCATTAGATTTTAAGGCAATTGACTTCTTACCTTTGGGATCTTCTTTCTCGTTGATTTGCTCTACTTCATATGATTGAAGTATGCCAACCAATTCATCTACTGAAAGAGGCATGATCCTCTAGGTTTCTCTTATAGAGGTCTTCACGTGATTCTACTCTTTAGAGAGTTCTCGCAGCAATATATTGACCTTCATTGGTCTTGAGATTGGTTGTCCTTGATATGCTAGACTGTTTACAATTTCTGTAAAATGACTGAACATGTTAGTGATGGATTCTCCTGACTTCATTTTGAAGGCTTCATACTGTCCGAGTAGGATATTAATTTTTGTTTCTTTAATTCGATCGGTTCCTTCATAGGTAACGTGCAACCTATCCCAAACTTCTTTGGCTGTTTCACAAGATGAAATTCTATTATATTCAGTAAAAGATAAAGCACAATATAATGAATAGATGGCTTTAGCATCAAGAGCTTGTCTTTTGGTTATCTCCGCTTGTGTCAGTTCTCCAGCATCTGCAACTTTCTTCCCTAAGGTTGATGTAGCTTTGGGAGTAATCCCTTTCTCTATTACATCCCATTCCAGGGGATCTTTTGATCTTAGGAATGCCTTCATTTTGTTTTTCTAAACATTATATTCCTTTCCATCAAAGTAGGGAGGTTTGATGTAGTTTTGGCCTTCAATCAAACCTGGAGCCAAAACACTAGCCATAGATCTTTAGCTTAAGAAGTAAAAACACTTCAGTAAATAAGCACATGAGCTTTGATACCAATTGAAAGGCTAGTGCAAACACCTAAAGGGGGTGAATAGGTGTAATAAAATTTTTCTCAAGTCTTGGTAAAAAATAAATTGCCATTTTGGAGATAATAAACAGAGGATGTAAACGGATTTAAACAATCATATAAAGATACTGTTGACACTTAATTTTAGAAAAATAAAATTTGCATTTTGGACAAATAAATGAAAAAATGGAAAAAATGGGGAGATTGATTTGATTGAATTGTGCAAGGAAAATTGAAATTCTGATGAATATTCGGATTTTTTGTCAAATGCAGAAGCAATTTAAAAATCATGTGAATAAGAGGCAATAATTTTTGCAGAATGGAAGAAATCTCGAGCAAGATCGGACTAATTGCGAAATCATGCTCTAATTTACATATTTGATTTAATACGATTTGGAGATGGAAATTTGAGAAATGCCATATAAGTGGCTGTTTAGAATCACTATAAAAGAAGTTCATTTTTTCGTAATGGTTGGGGGGGGAATTTCGCAAAAAAAATTCGTGAAAAAGAAGAAGAAGAAAGAAAAACTTGAGAGAATCGGTAAAAGCGAGAAAAAGAGGAATTCGGTCGCTTCGTCGAAGTCACCTGGGAGGGAGTGCGTAGAGGTGACGTTAGCGTACGGTCAGACGCGAAAAAAAAAAAAAAAAAAGGAGCAGCGGCGATCGTACGCCTTCCCCGGAGGTCCCCCACCACGCCGGCGCCGTCCTCGCGCCGGCACCGGAGCCGCGAAATCACCGCCTCGTCGACGATCATCGCGTCCGCCCCGCTGCCCGAGCCACGACGCCATCGCAGTCCGGTCATCCGCAACCCTCTGTCCAAGCCGCCCCGATCTCGCCGCATCTCTGTCTTCGCCGCTGCTCCGAGCTCGAGCCCAACGTCGTTGCTGCTTCGCCAATTGACTCCCCTGCTCAGCCTAGCGCCAACGCCAGCAGATCTCGAGCCAGCTCACCGCATCTCCACCAGATCCGAACAAGATCTCGCTCCTCAACGTTGCTCCAGATCGGGCCGCACCACCGCCGATCCGACTCCCCTCCGTGCCGTCGCGTGCCCGCGGGTCGCCTCTGACCCAGTTTCGACGCCGAGTCTCTGCGTCTCACCCGTGATCTGCAGCGCCCACCACCGCGCACCTCTGTCCACGGTGACCGTCTGACGCCCGTTGGTCGCTGCGCTGAGCTCTCGTGACGCCGTCACCGCATCGAGCTCCCGCGACACCGAACCCCCACAGCACCCCCCTCGCCGCCCTCCGCTTCGCCTCAAACCCGAGCAGACCCGCGACGTTCCCTGCTGCCTCACCGTCGTCATGCCGCTCCTGGTGCTCTCGCCGGAGCCCTAGCCGGCGATTCCCCAATGCCGGCCAGCCACCACCGGCGCCTTTCCCCTGTCGTTTCTCTTAGGTGGTTTCTTTATCTTTATTTTTATTTTCTTACTTTTTACTTTCTTTATAGCTTTGTTTATTTTACTCTTTTTATTTGTTATGTTATTTTCTATTTATTTTATTTGATAGCATTTTAGTTTAGGTATTTTATTTGTAATATTTGATGTTAATACATTTTGTAGGCATTATCCGTTAGGATTTTACCCGGAATTATTGTAATTATTAATTTAATCCGAGAGACATCGGATTTTTTTAATTATATTAATTTTTGGGCTTTTTGGTGGAATTTTAATTGTTAAATCATAATAATTATTTAATTTGGTCCGTAAGACTTCGGACCAGATTTTTAATTATTTTGATTTGTTGTGATATTTAGGATTAAAAATAATCGTTAATTTGGCCCATGAGACAACGGGTTATTTTTTCGATTATTTTAATTCTTTATTGGTTGAATATCTGGATTGTTTAGACGTAATGCTTATTTGATAATTGTTTATCTTAGGAAAACATAAAAAGAAAAACTAAAAAATAAAAAAATCAAAATCAAAATCTTGCATTAGCCATGTTGGTTTAATAAATTAAATTGCATTTTTAGATTTTGTAAATCACAATTGCATTTTTTTAAGTTTAATAAATCATGAGCATATAGCTTAGTAATTTGGATATATAGATTCAAGTTAGACATGTAGGTTTAGTAAATTAGAATTTTCTTAGGATTATATTTTTAGGGTTGCATTTTTAGAGTTAAGTTAGGGTTGGACCTAAATTAGATTTTTTTAGATAATCTTTAATTATCTCATTTTTAAAAAATAGTTTTATAGGGTTAAGTCAAATGAATTCCTAGAATAAATTAGAAAAGTATCCCTCTTAGATATTTTAATTAAGGTTTTTATTAATTCTAAATTTCAATTAAAAAAATACAAAAATACTAGGTGCATGTTAAATAGTTTGCATAATAGGATCATTTAATCAGAATTTGTTCATTAGTGAAGTTAGGTCATGAGGTGCATTATAACCAGTTTGCATAATAGGCCCATTTAATTAGAACTCGCATATTAATAAGATTAAGTCATTTAGTTAAGAAATGCATTTTTACAAAAGAATTTTAATTTTCAAGAAAACCCAAAAAAGTGATTGCTTGCTTGGTGTGATGCAATTTATTTATTTGAATGTTTTAATAAATGGATGAGCACCTGTGTGGTCACCACATTTGCATGACAGTAATTTAGGTTAAAATAAATCAGCTACCTGCATAAAACATTTTCAAAAAAAATATAAAAAAGAAATGGTACCGAAAGGGTGTTAGAGAAGTCCAATGTAACCAAGTCCCCGTACCCTTAGTCTCTGGTTCGTAGGAGTAAAATAATTCTCCCGTTATTTTACTTAGATGTCTAATCGATCTACCGAAAATTGATTAGTGGCGACTCTAGATAAAATTCATCTGCATGTTTTAAAACTTGAACCCTAAGTCGCGAATTGGTATGGGCCAGGGAGGGCTCGAGCTAAACATTAACCTAAATTCTAGGTGGTGCACCTGGAAAAATTAGGTCGCGACAGCTTGGCGACTCCGCTGGGGACTTGAGTTAAAACTCTTAGTGGACTTAGGCCAATTTTTCTTTTCTTTTGAAAAATGTTTTTGTTTGCGGCGAGGATCCTGGTACATCCCTAACATTTAAGGTGTTAAATGTTTTTGCAGATTGGGAGGTATAAGGGGAGTATTCTTTGCTAACCCTTGTCTTGCAGGTTGGAGTTAGGGATGAATGTTTTAAATTCAAATTATTGAAATGTTATGTGACTTAAACTGTTGTGCATGCCTTGCATTTAGCACTACACTATTGCACACACAACCTGAGGCTGGACCTGGGCTACGATAGGATTTCTAGGATGGTGTTGAGAATGATACTTCCTCCAAAGCGAGACCGCTATATGGAGGTTGATCTTCTTTTCCCGAAAGTTTTCATGGTGTCGAATGTATTTATCCATATCCGCGAGACTGCAGGATTATTGGATATTCCATTCGGCGAGCGGAGTTAGGGGACCCGACACGTTACGCGAGACTGCGGCAGTCAGATCATCCTCTTAGCTCCACTTCGCTAAGCCGTTTAGGTAGAAATTGAGCCTCACTTTTCATGCGTGTGTCTATGTGATTGCCATCCATTTCCAGGGAAAGTAAGTTGTTTAACTTTCACTTCGCAATTTACTTACTTTATTACAATTTTGTCGGTCCATGACAATAGGTTTTGTCGTCAGTCTCGTTTTATATGCAATGGGGAAAACCGACATGCAAATCATTTCCACTCCCAAAAAAGAGCTCAAAATGTGGCTGGATCAGTTGGATCAAGAAGGTCAGAGATATGTGAAAGCCAAGATCGCCCGGCTTCTCCCTTTGTTAGAGATCAACATTCACTCTAGTATTATACAAGCATTGCCTCACTTTTGGTGTCCACAGACTTCCACATTTATCTTTGGTGAGTTCGAGTTAACACCGACATTGGAGGAATATAGTATTGCCATTGGAATGCCTCTGGAAAAAGAACTTGTTAGACCACCTTTCGGTATAGATCCTATTTCTGAACTATCACATTTTTTAAAAATCGAACCCAAAGCGGTAAACAAGTTTGTGAAAGCCAATTGCCATGCATGCCCATTGTCATTCTTGGAAAAGTGTTTTGCTGAACAACCAATGATTTCAAAAGCTAGGATTTTCATATTAGCATTTTTGGTCTAATTGTTTTTCCTTATCGAAAAAATGCTATTAATCCTTCGATTTCATGGGTGGTTAATCGTGTTTGCGATGGGTTAAATTATGTCAATATGGTCTTAGCTGAAACTTTCTTGTTATTAACCCGTTTTAAACAAAATGAAGAAAGGACCATGCGTGCCATCCCTAAACTTTTGCAAATATGGTTTTTCTCACACATAAGAGGGTTTGGACACCTTATGAAACAATTTAAAATTGATGATTTTAGGCATCCCATTCAAAAATTTCAAGTTCTAGAACGTTTTTCTCCGGATAAACAGTACGCAAGCTGGATTAATTTCTTGAAAAATCCTAATCCTAAGGCATTCTTATGGCATACTAAATGGTTCCGTGTTGAGGAGGCTCATTTCTCCCACAAGCATGATGAGCCAGTTCCGTTGCTGGGCCTTTCTGGTGCTACTTCCTATTACCCACATAGGGTGGCCCGTCAGTACAAGGCTCTTCAAGAAATTCCTCCACCTCTCAAGACGGAGTTATTCCAAGTCCGTTTCCTTTGTACGGACTATGACTACTTCAACGAGATCCAAATGGTCACCGCTGCATGGAATGAATGCCACCCAGAGAAGATTTTGGTTCCCAAGAGACTGAAAGGCGAGGAAGAGATCTACCACGCGTCGGCATTCTACATCCAACAACACCGGATTCCTTCCGCCTTGCGCTTGAGTAGTCCCCGATGTGACCGAGAAGCCCACCCAACAAGCACAAATTGAGCATCTTAAGCGGAAATTGGAAATGGTTGAAGCTGAAAATAAGAAGCTTCGCAAAGCATTGGGATCCCGAAAGCATATAAAATGAGATGTTTTGGTTTTTGTCTCTTAGTTCAATGTGTAGGGATCTCAATTTCAATTTTTAATTCAGTGTTTTCAATCTTTAGTTTAATGTTTAGGGACTTGAATTTCAATTCTTAGTTCCTTGTTATGAAGTCTGGTTCAAAATTTTAAATAAAATAACGACTAGACCATTGTCATGGGCCATTTTCTTATCTTTACAATTGGTTCTTACATCATACCATTTTCCCTTAGGTGACGACGGATCTGCCACGTTCGCCTATCGTTACGTGATCAAGGGCCAAAATGGGGGAACAAAATGAGATGCATGATCGTATGTCCAATATGGAAGATCAGCTCCGTCAGTTAGCTGCCTCCATGGAGGTTATAATGACTCAATTCAAATCATTCCAAGTCAATCCGACTCCTCCATCCATTCTTCCTCAGCTGTTATCCCGAAGCAAGCAAATAAGCCCAGTCGAGTAATAATGGCATGCCTGATTTAGAAGACGACCCATCCCCGATCAATGTGGAAAAGGGAAAGCTTGTTGACCTCCCCAGGATGGAGCAGGACGATCGCTTCGCGAAACTCGAATAGAAAATAAAACAACTGTAGGAGTCACAGAGCTCACTCCCGTTCGACCTCTCGGTTTATGAGAAGGTCAGGATGCCTAGCAAGTTCAAGATGCCGGAATTTGAGAAGTACGATGGTACATCTTGCCCAAAGTCTCATTTGCAGATGTATCACGTACGCATGGCCCAAACATGTCAAAAATGAGCCCCTCATGATCCAATCATTCCATGCCGGTTTGACCGGACTGCATTGGGCGGTATGTGATGAAAAATATCAATCTTCTTGATACTTGGAGTGAAGTGGCTAATGCGTTCCTCAAGCAGTACAAGTTCAACATGGACATTGCACCTTCCCGAGAAGACCTGGAGTGGATGGAAAAGAAGAGGAGCGAGTCATTTAAAGAATACGCTGTGAGGTGGAGAAATCTGGCGGCTTAAATCACTCCTGAACCCACCAATAAAGGAGTTAATGAAGTTGTTCATGAAGACCCTTCCGTCTGAGTTTCGTAACCGGATGGCAAGCACATATGTCGAAAGTTTCAATCAAGCGATTCTGTGGGAGAGCAAATCGAGATGGGAATAAGGGAAGGATGGTTCACGAGTCATCAAGTAAGAGATTCTCTGCCAAGAAGGAGAAAGAAGCCGTCGTGGATGTGAATGTAGCCTATAGCCAAGAAAGTTCCGGTCGTGCCCCGATGAATGCAAGGCAACAACAAACTGCTGGCCGTCAGCCATTTGCCCAAGCAAGAAGACAGTTCACTCCACTCCCTGGATCTCCATCCCAGGTTTTAGCAATTCTCCGGAAGAAAGGTTTGCTTTCCACTGAGCCAAAGCGCCCTAATCGCGAAAACATGCGTAGTTACGACCCGACAAAGAAGTGTGACTACCATAGTGGTGAACTGGGGCATTCGGCGATGAATGTTTCACCCTCAAACACAAGATCCAAAACCTCCTAGACACAAAGGCCTTTTCGTTCCAAACTACCCGGCCGAATGTCCAAAAGAATCCGCTACCGGAGCATGAGGGTACGGTGAATGCTATCTTGGAACCCGAAGTCGGTCGAATCAAGAACTCGAAGGTGCATGTAGCAGATGCCTATAATGGACTGGTGAGAACTGGATATTATCCGAATCAGGAGGATGTCCCCCTATCATTGATGAAGGAAAGAGTCGCCAAAATGGTGGATGATGGCATCATCGTGTATGCCGATCGTAACTGCACAGTTTCCACTATTTCCCACATCATCATTGATTGGGAAGAGGAACAGGCTGCACTTAAGGAAGAAGTTGATCCTTCGCTTGCAGACATGCCCCCATTAGAAGATGCATCTGACGAGGAGATAGTGATAGAGGTACCTCAACCGTATGAGTGTGTCAACAATAAAGCGGTGCCTTGGTCCTATGACCTAGATGTTGATCTTGTGACAAGGTCTGGGCGGGCCTATGCTCAAGCTAATGCTCAACCTGCAAAGCCGGTTACTGACGAGGAGGCTAAGGAATTTTTGGCCGTGATTAAAGCAAGCGAATACAATGTGGTTGACCAATTGCGGAAGATGCTCACCCAGATCTCCTTACTTGAACTTTTGATGACATCCCCCGTGCATCAAAAGTCGCTAATGAAGGTGCTAAGTGAAATTCGTGTGCCAGAGACGGTCGAGGTAGACAAGCTGGAGGAATTTGTGGGATCAGTCCTTCTCAAGGACTTAATTGCCTTTTCTGATGAGGAATTCCCTCTTGAAGGTAGGGGGCACAACAAGGCACTTTATATATCCGTCAAGCACAAGACTTCCCATGTGTCCCGAGTGCTCATTGACAATGGGTCCGCTCTAAACATATGTCCATTGGCTACTCTTCACCGCCTCAAGGTAGACCCATCCAGGATACATGTTGCCAGGACTTCGGTACGAGCTTTTGATGGAACAAAGAAGGAAGTGATCGGGGAAATCCATCTTGACGTTCAAATAGGGCCGGTCACCTTCAACATTCCCTTTCAAGTATTGGATATCCCTACTGCGTTCAATTTCCTATTAGGTCGTCCATGGATACACACCGCCTTTGGAGCGGTGCCTTCAAGTCTACACCAAGCTGTGAAATTTGTAATCGAAAGGAAGCTAGTCACCGTGTATGGTGAGGAAGACCACCAGATTTATCATGAGACGGCCATCCCCTATGTTGAGCCAGATTCTGAGCTTGAGGCAAGTTACCACTCATTTGAGTTGGTATCCACTATACATGCTTCTCGGGGTTCATCACCACCTGATGGTCGGGAATGGTTTTGTTCCTGGCAATGGTCTTGGAATGAATGGTCAGGGCATTCGAAGCCCCATTGAAGCTCCTCAGAGGTCCCGTTCTACTAGTTTAGGGTACCATGGAAGAGGTGGGGAAAGTTACGGAGGACGAAGACGGGGAAAGACGTAACCCGCCACTTGAGCAAGGGCGAAGGAGACAAAACTCACTACCCCCGAACATTCGTGATACATTCCCTGGTCCTCCAAGGATGATGGAGGATGAGATGGAAGTAATAGACACTCTGGGGCAGCCTAGTAGCAAGTTCGACTACTTGGTGAAGTATTCGGCCCCTCCCAGCTTCTATATTGATCCTCGTGAGATAGTCCCGAGATGGATGGGGTGGCATGGATGATTCAACACCCCGAAGACAGAGAACCCCGATGACATGCTGGAGGGAGTTACAAGCTTGTTTGATGACCTCCTCATAGGAGCCATTAAGGAAGAACTCCCGGAGAGATGGGCCCTAGCCCACAAGAGTAACTCTTTTCTTTTGCTTTTGCACATTTCCTGCGTGGGAATTTTTTAAGAGATGTTTTCAATTTCTTTTAGTGATTGAGTGTTGCATTTTTTTTTTCATTCAATAAATGTAATTGATTGATGAATTCCAATGAAATTACAAGTTTTATTTTGAGGGCATGATGAGATACACCAAACCAGCCCGGTGATGATATCCGGCTGATAAACAAAAGAAAAATCCAAGGAGAACTCGAGACCGGGCTTCATCATGCTTTCTCATATCAAAATGTTTTTTTTTTTTTTTTTTTAAAAAAAAAAAAAAAGAGAATGCTTGTGCAAATGCCTTTTTTTTTTTTTTAAATATCTTTAAAAAAAAATCTTGAAAGTTTACCCTGTTTGTTTTTCTAATTTATCTACTCCATATTTCAGGAACAATCTTATGGCATACAAAAATGTGGAAATGGTCCAATCCAATCCAACAAGTGTCGACAATGATGATCCTGAGGATTTGAGTGAAGATTCCTTTGAGGTGCAGCGTAGCTGGGAACAACATCAGAAAGCCAAGGCTCTTACATTCGAGAAGACCGTCACTATTAATTTAGGTGACACTGATGAAGTCAAAGAAGTAAAAATTGGGGCGAATCTCCCCAAAGACGAGGCCAAGCACTTAATTTAGCTATTGAAGGAATACCAGGATATCTTCGCATGGACCTACGCTGACATGCCAGGGCTAGACCCATCAATTGTGGAGCACTGCTTACCTACCAATCCAGGCGTGCCACCTAAGAAGCAAAGGTTGCGGAGAACTAAACCCGAACTCTCGAAGAAAATAGAGGAAGAAGTGATGAAGCTTTTGAAAGTGGGATTCATTGAAGTCTCACAATACCCTGAATGGGTGGCTAATATTGTCCTCGTAATGAAGAAGGATGGTCGGGTTCGAGTTTGTATTGACTATCGGGATCTGAACAAGGCTAGCCCGAAGGATGATTTCCCGCTACCTCACATAGACGTCCTTGTGGATAGTACAGCTGGATTTGAACTATTTTCATTTATGGATGGTTTTTCCGGATACAATCAAATAAGGATGAAAGAGGAAGACAAGGAGAAGACTGTGTTCATCACCCCGTGGGGAACCTTTCATTATAAGGTCATGCCCTTTGGACTTAAGAATGCAGGGGCAACTTACCAGCGAGCCATGGTAGCATTGTTTCATGATATGATGCATCGAGAGATCGAGGTTTATGTTGATGATATGATTGCAAAGACCCGACCTGGGAAAAGTCACGTCGAGACCTTGAAGAAGCTGTTTGATCGACTCCATGAGTTCAAGCTTCGACTAAATCCCGCTAAGTGCGTGTTTGGAGCAACATCCGGTAAATTACTTAGATTTATTGTGAGCAGCAAAGGGATTGAGATCGACCCAGCTAAAGCTAAGGCCATATGTGAGTTGCGACCTCCGTCAACAGTGAAAGAAGTTCGGGGCCTTTTGGGAAGGTTGAATTACATTGCTCGATTCATTTCCCAACTTTCTGAAACTGCCAAGCCATTCTTCAAGCTCTTGAAGAAGAATGCGTGGGTTAACTGGGATAATGAGTGTCGAGAAGCATTCGACAGGTTGAAGCAATACTTGATGAATTCACCAGTTCTTGTCCCGCCATCACCGGGGCATCCCTTGATTCTTTACCTCACCATTCATAGTGAGTCATTGGGTGCAATGTTGTTTCAGGAAGGTCCTGTCGATAAAAAAGAATGCGCTATTTATTATCTCAGTAAAAAGTTCACTGTGTCGGAATTGAAATATTCTGAAGTGGAAAAGACTTGCGCTGCATTGGTGTGGGTATTGCATGTGACATCAGGTGACAAGTATACACTACATCACCAAACGTTCCTTGTGACCGAAAGCAATCCTATCAAGTACTTACTTGAGCAGCCGGCTTTGGTGGGTAAATTGGCTAAATGGCAAATTTTGATTTCGGAATTTGATATACAATTCATGCCACGAAGTCGGTTAAAGGTCGAGTGATCGCGATATATTGGCTGAGAACCCAGGGGTCTCAAATAATGAGGACAGTTTCCCAGATGACCGGGTTTTGAGTGTAGACGAAGACTCGTGGACAATGTTCTTTGATGGAGTTGTAAATTTGTCTGGTTCTGGTACCGGGGCAGTCTTGATATCCCCAGACAAGCAACACCATCCGGTAGCTGTAAAATTGGTATTCCCATGCACTAACAACGTGGCTGAGTATGAAGCTTGCATCCTTGGGCTTCAGGCTGCAATCGAAATGGGTGTGGCTAAGTTGAAACTGTTCGGAGATTCGGCACTATCATATTGCAGACCGTGGGTGAATGGAAGACTAAAGATGCTAAGTTACTCCCATACCACAAGTATTTAGAAGATCTAGTGAAGGAGTTCAAAGAAATTTCGTTTGAATACTTGCCAAGGTGTCATAATCAATTTGCGGATGCACTCGCAACTTTGTCTTCTATGCTGCAAGTCACCAATGGATTGGAAGTTGAGCCATTGAAAATAGAAGTTTTGTCAAGGCCGGCTTATTGTATGATCGTGACTGAAGAGCCTGATAGAAAACCATGGTATTATGACATCATGAATTACATTCAAAAACGGGAATTTCGAGGGAAGCACTTCACTAATAGGAAGTACGTCATGAAGATGGCCTCAAAATTCTTTGTTAGTGGCAAAAATCTATACAAAAGATCTTATGATTCAGTCTTTCTTTGCGGTGTGTGGATGCGGCTGAAGCCACTCAAATCATGCAAGAAGTGCACGAAGGAGTATGTGGCCCTCATATGCATGGACACATGTTAGCCAAGAAGATTATGAGATTAGGCTACTATTGGCTCACATTAGAAAGTGACTGCATTAAGCATGTACGGAGTTGTCACCAATGCCAGATCCATGGAGATAAGATAAATGTGCCCCCAACTGAGCTGCATCAGTTTTCCGAGTCATGGCCCTTCTCAATGTGGGGTATTGATGTAATTGGCCCGATAAACCCCAAAGCTTCAAATGGACATCGTTTTATCTTAGTGGCAATAGACTATTTCTCCAAGTGGATTGAAGCTTCATCCTTTGTAAATGTCATCGCTCGCAATGTTGTGAAGTTCATCAAGCGTGAGATAATTGCTCCCTATGGTGTCCCTGAAGCAATCATCACTGATAACGGGACAAATTTGAACAACAAACTTGTGGATGAATTGTTCAACGAGTTCAAGGTCAAGCATCTGAATTCGTCTCCTTACCGCCCTCAAATGAACGGGGCCGTTGAAGCAGCCAATAAGAACATCAAGAAGATCTTGGCTAAGACAGCTGAGAATTATCGAGATTGGCATGACAGATTACCCTTCGCACTAATGGCATACCGGACATCGATCCGCACTTCTACTGGGGAAACTCCTTTTGCTCTGGTGTACGGCATGGAAGCTGTTTTGCCTGTGGAAGTGGAGATTCCTTCTCTGAGAGTTTTATCCCAAGTGGGGTTGTCTGAAGCAGAATGGTTGCAGCAAAGATTTGAGCAATTGAACCTAATTGATGAGAAAAGGCGAAGGCTCTTTGTCATGGCCAAATGTATCAACAGAGAGTAGCCAGATCTTTCAATCGGAAGGTGCGGCCGAGACATTTTGAGGTAAATGATCTTGTTCTAAGGAAGCTGTTGCCGATTTTTCCAGACCCTGGGAGCAAGTTTGCCCCGAATTACAGTGGCCCATATGTGGTGAAGAAGGTACTCCCTGGAGGTGCTTTGATCCTAGCGAAATGGATGGTCGTGAGTTTTCCACCCCGAGTTAATTACGATCTTTGTCAAGAAGTATTATCCATGATAGATTTTGACATGTCATGTTTTGAATTACAAGCATTTTTGTGATGAATAAATTGCCTCAATAAGTTGAATTGTTCAAATGTTTTGCAAATCTTGCATGCTTTCCCTGATGAATTGTATGAGATAAATTGAATGTGTCAAATGGGATACTTTGGAATGACGAAAGGCGAGCCTTATTTCATACACTTTGTCTAATACACCGATCCCTGGTGAGTTGTGTAGAAAAATTTTCATGTCCACAAGGTAAAGGGTAATCTCGCAAAGGGTACGACAACTGAAGTGACGAGAGGCAATTTTTTCTCTTATCCTAAACACTGCAGGTATACCCATTGTTTAGCCCTTTGAGCCCGCACACATGAAGTTTTTTTTAAAAGTTACCCCTGTCAAGAATCATCCCACACTGGGACCAAATTTGAAATGAATGGTAGGGATTTTCTTACTCATACTTGCATCAATCTTCGAGTATTACTTTCGCAGTGTAACTCATGCGGTAATTCAAGTGCCTTAGGATGACGAAGAGCAGTTCTTTCTTTATCCTACACACTTTTGACTATTGCATAGCCCACTTGAGCCTATGAATTCAGTTCATATTAAACCTAGTTGGTGATCATCCTCCACTTATTTGGGGCAAGGCAAAAATTGAGCGGTAAAAGGTGGAGGCGTGTGAGTAAAAAAAAAAAAAAAAATGCAAGAATGGGGCATGAAAAAGCAGTGTGCCTGTTAAAATCAAGGCCAATGCCAAAAAAAATCAAACATGAGTTGAAATCATATCCCCAACAAGGTGATACTAAAAGCTCAAAAGCTGATATGTTACACTCAATGGAGTTTTGATACAAAAAGAGAGCAAAAAGAATTCTCAACGGTTGAGAAGTAAAGGCGGTGAAATGTCAAGATGATCACCAACTTTGACCCCTCAAACACTTTTTGAGCTCAATGACCCTTTCGTTTCTCAACCCATGAACCAAGCTTACGTTACGTCCCTTACAAAGTCTCTTCAGATTAGGGCACTTGAATTAACGTAAAAGTTCATATGTTCGAAAGCATCGCTCGAAGAAGTGTGAGTAAGGCAATTTCTACTTCATTCGCATGTCTCTTGACTTGTAAACCCAAAGATGATTTCAGCAATATCATTCTTCATTAAGCCTTGACTCAAAGAGTCCCCTTTGTTAAGCCATTGACCAAGCCCACATTACGGTCTATGTTAAAGACCTCTCGATTGGTAAAGTCGTACCACTTGCGAGATTACTTGGACCCCCGTTCGGCATGATGATAGAAAGACAGAGTGATTGTCAAATTCCTGCATCAAAGGTCAGGATAAATCAGCCTTTCCGTGAGAATTAGTGAAAAGTCCTTTCAAACCGAAAGATCCATCATTTGACATATCCATGACACTCATGAATTCAGATTGGAATATTCTTTTGAAATACTTCCAAATGGGATTTGGTAATACAAGATTGATAGAAATCATCACACATGAACCTCATGTCTGTGAATGCATGTTGCCTCCCCTATAACTGTGTTTTGCCGGAGACATACCCACTAAGGAACGAAGATGTCACCAGGTAAGTAAATCTCTATCCAAACCTTAAATACTTGTCATTATGCAGGTATTTCTTTTCAAGCACAAGCACTCGATGGAGTTGCCCCCCAAAGATTTTTTCTCCAGATTCAATCTGATTAAGGCGACCGAAGAATGGTTCGAGTCCTGGTCAGGTAATCTCTGTTGCAAGACTGGGCGACCGTAGAATGGTACAGGTCCTAGTCAAGCAAAACCTCAGTTTAGGCGACCGTAGAATGGTACGGGTCCTAGACACCACTCAGGCGACAGTAGAATGGTATGGGTCCTGGAAAACTTTTTTTCGTTTAGGTGATCGTATAATGGTACGGGTCCTGGAAAACCTTTTTTCGTTTAGGCGACCGTAGAATGGTACGGGTCCTAGACAGCACTCAGGCGAACGTAGAATGGTACGAGTCCTAGAAAACACTTTTTTTCGTTTAGGCGACCGTAGAATGGTACGGGTCCTAGACACCACTCAGGCGACCGTAGAATGGTACGGGTTTTTCGTTTAGGCGACCGTAGAATGGTACGGGTCCTAAACACAGACGAACCACGGGTCCTAGAAAACACTTTTTTTTCGTTTAGGCGACCGTAGAATGGTACGGGTCCTAGACACAACCAAACAATGCCACACTAGGCGCGTAGAATGGTACGGGTCCTGGGAAAGCGAGTCTCTTTGTAAAGTCATATTACTATTCTAGGCGACCGTAGAATGGTACGGGTCCTGGACATGTAACACCGGTTATCTTAAGTTACTCTACCCTCCTTGAAGGTAAGTTATTCCAGGTAAGTTACATTAGTATTTTCATGCATCATATAAATTGCATTTCAAAATAGAAAAAAACAAAACAAAAACAAAAACAAAAACAAAAACAAAAACAAAAACAAAAATGAAAAAAAAAATGAAAAAAAAAAATTATTGCATTTCAAAATAGGCTCATTTATTATTTGCATCTTATAAATTGCATTCAAAAAATGGAATTCATTTTCCGACCAAAAAAGTCATTTAGTGCATGTGCATGATCTAAAATTAGGTCTCAATTTGTCTTTGAAGGTAACCTCTACGAGCTCACCTTCAAAGAGGGGCAATTTGTTGACACTTAATTTTAGAAAAATAAAATTTGCATTTTGGACAAATAAATGAAAAAATGGAAAAAATGGGGAGATTGATTTGATTGAATTGTGCAAGGAAAATTGAAATTTGATGGATATTTGGATTTTTTGTCAAATGCAGAAGCAATTTAAAAATCATGTGAATAAGAGGCAATAATTTTTGCAGAATGGAAGAAATCTGAGCAAGATTGGACTAATTGCGAAATCATACCTTAATTTACAGATTTGATTTAATACGACTGGAGATGGAAATTCGAGAAATGCCATATAAGTGGCTGTTTATAATCACTATAAAAGAAGTTCATTTTTTCGTAATGGTGGGGGGGGAATTTCGCAAAAAAAAAATTCGTGAAAAAAAAGAAGAAGAAAGCAAAACTTGAGAGAATCGGTAAAAGCGAGAAAAAGAGGAATTCAGTCAGCTTCAGTCGAAGTCAGCTAGGAAGGAGTGCGTAGAGGTGACGTCAGCGTACAGTCAGACGCGAAAAAAAAAAAAAAAAGGAGCAGCGGCGACCGTACGCCTTCCCCGGAGGTCCCCCACCATGTCGGCGCCATCCTCGCGCCGGCACCGGAGCCGCGAAATCACCGCCTCGTCGACGATCACCGCGTTCGCCCCGCTGCCCGAGCCGCGACGCCATCGCAGTCCAGTCATCCGCAACCCTCCTGTCCAAGCCGCCCCGATCTCACCGCATCTCTGTCTCCGCCGCTGCTCCGAGCTCGAGCCCAATGTCGTTGCTGCTTCGCCGATCGACTCCCTTGCTCAGCCCAGCGCCGACGCCAGCAGATCTCGAGCCGGCTCACCGCATCTCCACCAGATTTGAACAAGATCTCGCTCCTCAACGTTGCTCCAGATCGGCCCGCACCACCGCCGATCCGACTCCCCTCCGCGCCGCCGCGTGCCCGCGGGTCGCCTCCGACCCAGTTTTGACGCCGAGTCTCCTCGTCTCACCCACGATCTGCAGCGCCCACCACCGCGCGCCTTTGTCCACGGTGACCGTCCGACGCCCGTTGGTCGCTGCGCCGAGCTCTTGCGACGCCGTCACCGCATGAGCTCCTGCGACGCCGCCACCGCATCGAGCTCCCGTGACACCGAACCCCCACAGCACCCCCGTCGCCGCCCTCCGCTTCACCTCAAACCCGAGCAGACCCGCGACGTTCCCTGCTGCCTCACCGTCGTCGCGCCGCTCCTAGTGCTCTCGCCGGAGCCCTAGCCGGCGATTCCCCAACGCCGGCCAGCCACCACGGCGCCTTTCCCTGTCGTTTCTCTTAGGTGGTTTCTTTATCTTTATTTTTATTTTCTTACTTTTTACTTTCTTTATAGCTTTGTTTATTTTACTCTTTTTATTTGTTATGTTATTTTCTATTTATTTTATTTGATAGCATTTTAGTTTAGGTATTTTATTTGTAATATTTGATGTTAATACATTTTGTAGGCATTATCCGTTAGGATTTTACCCGGAATTATTGTAATTATTAATTTAATTCGAGAGACATCGGATTATTTTTTTAATTATATTAATTTTTGGGCTTTTTGGTGGAATTTTAATTGTTAAATCATAATAATTATTTAATTTGGTCCGTAAGACTTCGGACCAGATTTTTAATTATTTTGATTTGTTGTGATATTTAGGATTAAAAATAATCGTTAATTTGGCCCGTGAGACAACGGGTTATTTTTTCGATTATTTTAATTCTTTATTGGTTGAATATCTGGATTGTTTAGACGTAATGCTTATTTGATAATTGTTTATCTTAGGAAAACATTAAAAAAAAAAAAAAAAAAAATCAAAATCTTGCATTAGCCATGTAGGTTTAATAAATTAAATTGCATTTTTAGATTTTGTAAATCACAATTGCATTTTTTTTTAAGTTTAATAAATCATGAGCATATAGCTTAGTAATTTGGATATATAGATTCAAGTTAGACATGTAGGTTTAGTAAATTAGAATTTTCTTAGGATTATATTTTTAGGGTTGCTTTTTTAGAGTTAAGTTAGGGTTGGACCTAAATTAGATTTTTTTTTAGATAATCTTTAATTATCTCATTTTTAAAAAATAGTTTTATAGGGTTAAGTCAAATGAATTCCTAGAATAAATTAGAAAAGTATCCCTCTTAGATAGTTTAATTAAGGTTTTTATTAATTCTAAATTTCAATTAAAAAAATACAAAAATACTAGGTGCATGTTAAATAGTTTGCATAATATGATCATTTAATCAGAATTTGTTCATTAGTGAAGTTAGGTCATGAGGTGCATTATAACTAGTTTGCATAATAGGCCCATTTAATTAGAACTCGCATATTAATAAGATTAAGTCATTTAGTTAAGAAATGCATTTTTACAAAAGAATTTTAATTTTCAAGAAAACCCAAAAAAGTGATTGCTTGCTTGGTGTGATGCAATTTATTTATTTGAATGTTTTAATAAATGGATGAGAGCACTGTGTGGTCACCATATTTGCATGACAGTAATTTAGGTTAAAATAAATCAGCTGCCTGCATAAAACATTTTCAAAAAAAATATAAAAAAGAAATGGTACCGAAAGGGTGTTAGAGAAGTCTAATGTAACCAAGTCCCCGTACCCTTAGTCTCTGGTTCGTAGGAGTAAAATAATTCTCCCGTTATTTTACTTAGGTGTCTAATCGACCTACCAAAAATTGATTAGTGGCGACTCTAGATAAAATTCATCTGCATGTTTTAAAAGTTGAACCCTAAGTCACGAATTGGTATGGGCCAGGGAGGGCTCGAGCTAAGTTTAAAGCTTAGTAGTCCATTAACCTAAATTCTAGGTGGTGCACTCGGAAAAATTAGGTCGCGACAGATACGAATAAAAGTAAGGAGCTCAAGGAAAGAGAAATGGAACACAAGGTTTATAGTGGTTCGACTTAGATCAAGCCTACGTCCACTCTTCCGCGCTAATAGCCCACTAGCTAGATTTCACTATGAATAAAAATAGATTTTACAACTTGTGATCTTCGACTTTCTGAGTGAAGAGTCTCTAGTGGTCTCTCACAAAATCTCACTAAGAGTTTCTCTCTTTTGTATACAAACTTTGAGCTTGATGAATGAAAGAGCAAGGAACTAGAGAGCTTCAGACTTTGAAATTATTCTTTCACGCACTTCTTCGAACAACTGGAGAGTCCGCCTTAAATACTCCTTCATGCCTTCACGACCATTAGCACTTACCAAAGGAATTCTTCCAATTAATCTGTTGGACAGTCAATCAAGGTGAGCTCGAGTCGTTAGAGCGTCAATCTTGTTCGCATATACAATCAGGATCTTTGGTTTCCATAAGTAGAACATTCCAAGTTTACTCGCCTTTCAAAAGATTTTCAAATCGGAGTAAATTCTAATAAGAATAATCAATCATGTAGATGCTATATCCAGCCATAAGATCATCCAAAAACCATACGAATTGAATCCTCAAAGATAATATGTCATCTAGATAAGTCTTTATTATTCGGTATGGAAATTATCAGTGAGGGCAGACTTTGAATCTTATGTCTGGCGGTCTTCAGACTTTGACAAAAGAGTCTGGAGTTTTTCAGACTATAGCACTTGAGTCTGCAAATCTTCAGACTAAACTTTTGGAAATGTTTTGTCAACTTTAAAACAGTAAAGGAGTTTTCCCCAACAAATACTAGACAAAAGACCAGACTAGGTGTTTTCACAAAATAACAAACCACACATTTATCTAACAGTTTAGGTTTTTAGAATAATTAATTGAAATCTTATAAGCAGTTTGAGATATAAGGGCAATTACTATTTCATTTTCACGAAAATGGATTTTTCTCATTTTGATAGATTTATGAAAGAGTTGGTAAGCGTCAATATACACAATGGGTCCGGAGGTGATAGGTGGCAAGGAATGATGCTGGGTTTGAGAGGCGAGTTATGGCAATGAGTCTTTGCAGCAAGAGACAGCATGGTGACAGTGGTGACAGACGATGCTTGCTGCTCGGTTAGAAGGAAGAAGAAGAACAAAGAAAGAAGGAAAAAGAAATGGTATAGGAAAAAAAAGAGAACCGGAAAGAGGAGATAGCTGATTTGGAATTACAAAATTAACGTGGTAGATGACGCCATTTTTTTTTTCTTTTGGCCCATTTGAACGATGAAGAGAATTTTAGGAACTACCGATCCCAAGAAAATATTCAGAATAACCCTTACGTGTTCACTTTGACAGCTCTTCAAAACTCTCTCCTGAGTTAGGCTTGCCTCCATAAGAAAATTTGGTGAAAAAATCATATTTTTACGTTTGTTTCCATGTGCGACCAGATGACCACCTGGAGAGGCAGAACGTCCGAAATGCATTGACAAGTTTTGGTGCAAAGGGTTGGACGTCGGACCAGGTTAGGCCAGACATCCGAAATTCATGGCATGATGCCAACCCCGGACATAACACCTCATCCTCACAAAAGGACTAGAAACGCCAATCCCCGAAGATCGTGGTCCAGACCTCAAGAAGCAAGCTCCTCAACCCCAACTACCGAGAATGTTGCACGATCAATAACAGCAACATCAACTCAACAAAGAGAACAACCGAATAAAAGAACACGTTTAACTCTACCTGAGGAGGGTCCGAGCAATGTTGTGCCTGGACTGAATTATGCGTATCTGCAACCAGCAGCAGTGCCACTACATCCACTAGCATTAGACTCTACAGAGGGAGTTTCGCAGGATTTACAGACAGGGAAAAAGCGAGGGACGATATGCAAAAACAACCATTCTCGTCTCCTTCGAATCTCAGGTTCGGTGTCTGTTCTTTCCCCCCTATAAAATTCATATTCTAAGCAATTGGTTAAGAAATTGAGACTGATCTTGAGGGCTAATTGCTAACACCTTCTCTTCCTTCCTCTGTCCAGTGATCGACCATTACTCGTCATAGATTCTCGAACCCCAGAAACTGCGAACCCTCATAACTTTGAGCTCAATAGAGCTCGGCAGCAGTGCAGTTACTCTCCCCTTGTTAGCAGCTCAGGAACGGAGACAGTGGCAGAGACATTCCACACCACAGCGTTTAAGAAGGGCTCCATGCAGGATGTGAGCGTTGGCAAATACGTTTTGGCTCCTAATGTGAAAGCTCGAAAGCTGGGTGATGCCAAGAAGCTGTTCGATATATTGGCCATATCATGTCCGGGCTTGGATGATTCTTCTGTCTGATTATGCTTGCGAAAGGTCTTGTAGGATAGTTTTGGATCTTTTTAGGGCTGTCCTGATTGAGGGTGTTTCTCCGAATCACTTTACTTTGTTGGGTGTCTTGAATTGTTGTTCTAGCCTGAATGAGCTGAAATTGAGTAAAGGTATTCATGGGTGGATCATTAGAAATAAAATTCATGGGGATAAGTACACTAATGGTACCAAAAGTTATGTACGGCGCTCACTTTGGTGCCAAAAGTTTCTGTCGGATCACTTAAGTGCCAAAAATTTTGAAAAACGATTATTTAAGTGCCAACGCCGATGAACTTGGCCGGAAATCCGACGTGGCCTTTTTTTTTATTAATTTTTTAAGCCGATGTGGCTCGTCGGAAAGTTGAGTCGGCATCCAACACACCAAAACGACGCCGTTTAACATTTTTCCCCCAATTTCGAAACCCTAATCCCCAAATTGAGAGAAAACGACGCCGTTTGTCTTCGTCTTCTTCTTCCTTGAAGACCCACACTAGCAACGGCAGCAAAGACGGCGGCAAGAAAGATCGGCAGCACACCGGCAGCAACACCAGCAACGCACCTGAAGCAGAAGCGGCACACCGGCGGCGAGTAGCGCACCAACGGCACTTCCAACCCATCTTCTTCTTCCTCCTCCGCCCTCGCCTTCGATTTTTCCTGCAATTTCTTGCTCGAGCAACAATCTCAGTTTCTCTTCGCTCACCTGGTCAAGCAATTACAATGGTGGCCGAGCGACGGCGGACGAACGATGGCGGACGAACGACGAAACCCTAATTTCAATCCCCATTGAGCTAAACGGCGTCGTTTCTGCGAAGCCATCTACGTAGGACGGCAAAACGACGTCGTTTTCTTAAGGAGGACCGAAAACGACGTCGTTTAGAGGCCCCATCGAATTTTTTTTTTTTTAAAAAGCCACGTAATCATTTTGGCCGGAAATTCTCGCCGGTGGCACCAAAGTGAGCGTTTTTTCTCCGATTTGGCACTTAAGTGATCCGGCGGAAACTTTTGGCACCAAAGTGAGCGCCGTACACAACTTTTGGCACCATTAGTGTACTTATCCCAAAATTCATATTGATGCCATCTTGGCAAACTCTGTTCTTGAAGTTTATGTGATATGCGGGGACGGTGTTGTTGCGGAGAGTTTGTTTGACATGATGAGAGAGAAGAATACCATTTCTTGGAATGTAATGATTGGCGCATACCTACGTGATGGAGATACTAAGAAATCGTTTGATCCATTTCAAAGGATACCATGCAAAGATGCTGCTAGTTGGGGTACGATTATAGATGGATTTATGCAAATGGATTAGAAAGAAGGGCACGGGAGCTGCTTTATGAGTTTGAGGGAAAAGGACCAGTCTTTAACGAGGTCACCTTGTCCATACCTCTGTTTTTGGCTGCTTTTTGTCTCTTTTGGAGGAGGGAAGGCAGGTTCATTGTATAGCTGTTATATTGGAAATCAACGGTAATGAATTTATCAGGACTTCTCTCATGGAGCAAATGTGGAGAAACTGAAAAGGCACGTCATTTCCATTTTAGACATGAGAAGCAAAATGAAGAAACCTTACGTTCATTCACAAGATAATTCACGGGATGTGTTTCATCTCTAGTTTGTATTTATTTTTGAAAAATTACCAAAAAAGTTCTAAACATTTTACAGTTGTGCTAATTTAGTCATAAACTTATTTTTTTTACCAATTAAGTTATAAATCTTTTACAATTATGTCAGTTAAGTCATTTCGGCCAAAATTGGCCGACTAGTGCGGACGTGGCCACTGGCCAACGTCGACAACATTTTTTCGTAATAACTTATTTTTTTTTCGAATTATTTTGTTAATTTTTAAAATCTTTTTTACCTACCCTCCCTCTCTTTCTCTCTCTCTTCTCTCTCTCACTCTCTCTCTCTCTCTCTCTCTCACTACCCAACTCATCGGCACCACATCAAACAACCCTCTCCTACCAATGGCAAGGGTTGTTGGCCCTTGCCTAGGCTATGGTGGCCCTCCCCGCAACCACCGAGGGCTGTTGTTCCTTGCCCAAGCTTGGTGGCCCTCATCAGCCTTTGCCTAAGCCCTCGACCAATTTCTCTCTCATTTCACCTTCAGTGAGCAAAGGTGGAGTGTCACACTGGTTTCTGACTATGGAGCACATATCCTATCCAGCTATATACCACCCCCTATGTGGAATTTTTTCATTCAATCTATACCTAGTCTATATCCTAAAAATCCGGATTTCGTTGCCCCAAACAACTAATAGGATAAAAGTTATCATCTTTAAAGTTATATCCAGTCTACCAAATGCAGCTGAAGTTCTCTATCAAATAATTTTGGACCTGTCCTTGCCGACATTTTAACACTGTCGGTCTTAGCTCTATGTTGCTAGCGTCGTCGTTTCGGCTCTACGCCGTGCTCTCCCTCCACCTTTTTCATAGCATTTACCAGCATTTGCCATCCTCCACACTTATTCTGCGGTAGATACTCTACCCGTCAGAGTCTGACATCGGCCCAGTCGACTTGGAGCACATCGCCAGAATTTGTTGACATCCCGGAGCGCTCTAGCCATCAACTGTTACCTCGCCTCTGGCCGGAGATTTTGCCGCCGCCACGGGAACTCGCTTGGGTTTCACCATATGTCTATTTGAAGCATAACCCATTTTACTTTTGAACCAAAAAAAAAAAAAAAACTATTATGGAATGTCCTCCCGTCGTCGGCAGTCGCACTGCCCCGCACACGATTTTTTATTTTCTTTTATGGCCATCCTCTGCTCATGAATAGGAAAACAAAGAAAAGAAAAAAGAATAAATCGCTCGTTCAGTACATCACGAGAGGGATCGTGTCGGGGGGAAAAGCTTGCGTGGGGATCGAAGTAGAAGCCGACTTCAACGTCCACGTGAACAACGACTTTAAGCCGGAGTCGCAGAACTCTTTTCACACCAGGAAATCCAGAACGCTACATTCCAGCTTTCACCATTTAGGAATTTTATATTTGAGTAAAATAAACTTTCGTTATAGTTTTTGTAGTATAGGGTTATTTTCCGAATTTTCTACTAAGCACGTGAGATTCCGAACTCCTCAATTTGGATCCATATAATCTCAATTCTCGGCGGATTAAAGGAAATCGGTCAGATTTCAACATCAATTTGACAGAATAAGCGAACCCGAATGGATAATTTTGACATTAGAGAGAAGTGATGGAGAGAGTTTAGGTAAAGTTATGGCTTTGGCAAGGGACTAGTCACTGGCGAGATGAGTTTCGCGGGTGCACTAACTATTGACCCGCCCTAGCTAAGCTAAGCCAATTGCTTATCTCGAAGTCACGTGTCCTGAAAACACGAGGACTAAAAGTAAAGTTAACCCGAACATATACATGGCACGGACCGACCCTCCCCGTCGGTGGTTTCTCGAACCCTAAAATGACGACCTTCTCCTGCATAGAAACCTCACGACTTCCTCCACCAGATGGTCCAGGACATGGTGCTCGAGCGTCATACTCAGATCTTCAAGATCTGCAGACCCAAGGGACGACGACAATTCCCCGACTCCGAACCATTTCGAGCTCTGCACGTCTTCTTCAGCCGATTTCCTCACCTTAATGACCTCCTCGATGAAGCGATCGACCTCCGGCGAACAATCGATCCGGTGGTTGCATCGTGTCTGGTCACGAACGAACGGATCTAAAATGATGTGCGCGAGTTGGAGGGAGCTGAAATGTCTGTTGGTCTTGTACTCTGCACAAATTACAATCAAAATTCAGAACATCCCCTCAATAACGATTGAGTTGATATCCATAGAGACATGACGTGAGCAAATTGAAAGAGGAGGTAAAACGAAAAGAAAAAAAAATCGTGGTGTTGTATAGATGGTTTTCCATATATCAAGCAATTTCTTCATTATTAATAACAAAAATTGGACGGTTACCTAGCAAAATCTATTCTAATGACCACATGCCAACACCTTTAAAAATTCATATCTATATTCTCTACTAAAAACCATTCAAATCCATTTCGAATTGGACTCACACGTAATAATGCAAGGAAGGAATTAGTTCTAAACTTCTTCCGTCTTTTCATATTGCCATTTTCATAAGATGGGCTCTCTATATAGAGAAATTATCTTGTTAGCCAAAGCATACAAGAATGCATACGATCTCGATGGTTGTCACGAATGGTATAATTCTCCTAGCACATACGGCGGGTAAAAAAATTCAATCTAAATTATTAGAATTTATGAGTCTCGACTGAATTTCACATGGGTTTTTCATTTTGCTCGATTAATCACGAGGAATACTCCTATTGTTCTCTCTCCTAATCATCCACCCCCGATTCTCTTGTGTGCTTTCATTCTAGTAACAAATGCAAAATGACTAATTAATTGGCCGAGCAAATCACTGTTCACACTAGCAATGTGCAAATCGAAAGGTGTGGGAAAATATGTATGTAGTCTCCACTAGGTCGTGTTGATTGGCATATCAGTCAACGATGGGGCCCACGTTACGTGATTTCGCGAGAAAAAAAAAAAAAAAAAAAAAACCGACAAACTTCAGTAAAGCAAGCAAGACGCGGTACGACATTTGTAACTGAGAAGGCAAACCTCGAAGACGACTTGCCGGCGGTTGGTCAAGAACCGACACCGGGCTCGACGACGTCTCTCCCCCGCCGATCGCCGGTCGCTTGTCCCTCCTTCCTCCGTTCGCGAATTCCAGATCGGCCACCGGGGCTTCCTCCTCTTTCACCGCCATCAATGGCTTCCCCGCCTTCAGTTTCAACTCCGCACAGTGCCGTCGTCCCCGGTCGCGTTGACTGGCTTTGACCCGCCTCGGCTCGTCTCTCAGTCTCGACACCTTCCTCTCTTTGCCTTCCTCGCGCTCGCCCTCCATCTTGTTGGTCTTCTTCTTCTTCTTCGCCGTGGCCGTCTTCTGTTTCCTCTTTCCTCTGCTTTCGCCCTTCTTCTTCTTGTTCTTCCCCAAATCCTCCTTGTCCCCCAAGTACAGAACAATTAGATCCTCGCTCTTCTCTCGATCCGCTAACGAAGCGGGCACCTCGCGGAACGACACCGAAGTCCGGACCCGCCGGTGCCGGTTGCTGTCGGCCTCGTCCAGGTCGAGCTCCAGCAAGTAGTCCATGAAATTGACCGACCTGCTCCGGAGGAACGCGTCGGGGGACTTGGCTCCAGGGACCCACTTGGTGTCCGGCAGGGAGTCGAGCCCCATGAGCCTGGCCACGACTCCCGCCGGCTTCTGCGACGGCCGGTGGGTCCTGACCGGGTCGCGCTTGGGCGATTCTTTGATGAAGACAGGGCCGGCGTCAGTGGTCTGCTGGGAGCTCGGTTCGGCGACGGGGGCGTCGTCGGAGGGGTGGGTCGGAGCTCCATTGCTGCAGAGGAGGTGGCGCAGGAGGGCAGAGAAGCAACCGGAATTCTCACTTTGCGAACCCGCCATTTTCGTCCAGTTTCTCAAGCACGTAGCAACGCAGAGAGAGAGAGAGAGAGAGTTACGTGGACAGCATGGGCAGGGAAGAAATTGGTGGGAAGTAGGAAAGGGAGAAGGGATTCAATTTTCGCTTGGTGAGAGGTAACGAAAAGACTTTGAGTCTTGAGTAAAGAGAAGAAAGGAATCGGCGAAAGAGACGAGGGGAGAGAGAGAGAGAGAGAGAGAGAGAGAGGCGGGCTTTGGGTTTGGGTTTTGAAAGATTTGGGGGGCGAGTTTAAGCTTAAGCTCAAGCTTAAAGAGCTGAGGTGAGGTGAGGTGAGGTGTGGGTCGGTGGATGGAGAAACGCGGGGTTGATTTCACACCTGAAGCCTAAAGGACGACGACCGATGCCGTTCCTTACGCGCATGACAGCCGTGGATCCGAAATGCAGACAACGCACGGGTCAAACCGACAAAGAATAACATATAAAACATAAATCCACGGCAAATTCTGAAATTTGCACGTATTCCGAGTTGAAGGAAAGTACTCTCCGTCCGTCCACATGTCTAATGTGTATTCCTTCTCTCTGATTCGATCTGAATTCGCCCATGTCGTACATTATGCGATCACACGGAGACATTTATCAATGAGCGCTAGGACAGAAGATGCCTTCTCGAGGTCTCCGGCCACCGCGATCAGAGCAACCACTAGCCTCATTGGCTCCGACGATGGACTCATGCCTCTCTCTCTCTCTCTCTCTCTCTCTCATTGGACTCATCATTGTTGACCAAGCTTGAAGCTGTATCGAGCTCCATCTCGCCACTGT
Source organism: Eucalyptus erythrocorys (assembly GCA_014182555.1). Taxonomy (NCBI): domain Eukaryota; kingdom Viridiplantae; phylum Streptophyta; class Magnoliopsida; order Myrtales; family Myrtaceae; genus Eucalyptus; species Eucalyptus erythrocorys. The sequence continues at coordinate 14,641,516 of CM024597.1, read as the reverse complement.
CGACGAGCTAGTTGTTGACTAAGACAAAACATATCCAAAAGACAACGACAGTGACTTAGCCTCGGGTTGATCGGACGAAGACAGGAAGAGAGATGATGAGGTAAAGTTGAATTATAGTTAGGTTGGGCGTAAAAAAAATGTACACAAGATAAATTGGATAAAAGAAATATTAGAAAGCTTAACTCAAAAACTTAAAACAATTAGGTAAAAGAAGACAAAACCTATATAATGATTATATGAGTCTCACTGTCTAGCGGTGGAAAATATTTCAACATCCATCCTCATAAGCAAGTAGGATTAGAAGTGGGAAATTGAATTTGATTAATCAGGATGGACACAAACGTGAAATGGATAACACTTGGCTATAATGTTATGTGAAATTATATGAGATCACTACCAACTATTTTCATAACTTAAGCTTTTAAGTTAAACTTTCTAAAATGGTATCTATTGAAATATGGATTTATATGCTCTTATATATATGGTTTCCTTCTATTTATTAGTGGGAGAATTATCAAAGTCTTAAACCTATTGTAATTGTGCCAATTTAGTTAGAATTTTTTTTGGGCCAATTTAGTCCTAAACCTTTTATAATTGTGCCAATTTAGTCCATTCGACAAAAATTGGCTGCCCAGCGTTGACGTGGACGTTTGCAAGGGACAGCTGACCGACGAACACTGATGTGACAAATATTTTTTATTTTTTTTTAATTTTAAAATATTTTTAAAATATTTTTAATTCTTTTTTTTCCCCACATTCTTCTTTCTCTAGCTGACCGGCGCCGGCCAAAGGCGAGGGCCAATGAGGTCAGTCTCACTGGCCACTAGCGAGGGCGAGGCCCCGCTAGATCCGGTGAGCTTGGCCTTCCCTAAGGCTGGGCGAGGCCGAGCCTCACCAGATTCGGCAGGGCCTTGCCTAGCCAAGGCGAGGGTCAACCTCGCTAGTGGCTGGCGAGGCTCCTACCTCATCTTCCAGCGCCCAACCCTCTGGGAGTCGTCTGTCCCCATTTCATCTTCACTCGCAAAATCAACTCCGATGGGTTTTCGCACGCGCCGACCGGGAAAACCCTAGTTGCCTCCTCGAGCCTTAGCGCCAATGGTGGCAAGGAGCCTTGCCTTAGGCCACCGGCGAGGTCGACCCTCGCCTTGGCTAGGCGAGGCCCCCAGATCCGGTGAGGCTCTGCCTTGCCTAGCCTTGGTGGGGGCCGAGCTCGTCGGCTTTGGCGGGGCCTCGCCCTCTTAGCCTCGCTGGCCCTTGCCTTCGGCTGGCGGGGGCAAGCCTCGCCAGTGGCCAATGAGGCTAACCTTGCCAACCGGCCAAAAGAAGAAGAAGGTGGGAAAAAAAGAAAAAAAGAATTAAAGAATTAAAGAATTAAAAATATATTTAAAAATTTGAAAAAATTAAAAAATTAAAAAATTGTCATATCGGCATTCGTTGGCCGGCTGTCCCGCGCTGGCCTCCACATCAGCGCCAGCCGACTGAATTGACATAATTATAAAAAGGTTTAGGACTAAATTGGTCAAAAAAATTTAGAACTAAATTGACACAATTACAATAGGTTTATGACTTTTTTGGTAATTCTCCCATATATTAGTTAAATTTGTTAAGTTGGATTTTCTAACATAATATTAAAGCCATATTCTTTGTGCGTGCATCCGCCTCGTTTGTTAAATTTCATGTGTCATTCTAAAACTAGTTTGCTCATGAGAAGGGGCATTGAAAAATGAAATTTGTATACTCTTTATATATATAGGTCCCCCTTCACTTACTGACTCAAGTTTTTTTTGTTGAACCTTTTAATACGTTCATACATCCTTTTTTGCTTAACAATGGGTCTTATACCTTTTATATACACATGGTCTCCCTCTATCTAAAAACTTAAGTTTTGAGTTGGACTTTTTAATACGATTTCCTCATATTAATGTTTCAACTTCCAATTCGCACTCCTAACAAATGACTAGAGTAGAAGATAACATACCACATCCTTATCAGTTATACTGTAAAGCATGTCTTTAATTGTATATGTCAAGATTCATTTTAATAACAAGAATTTCTCATATCCTATTCATTGTTTAAGAATGGATAATTGAATTAAATAAATAACTACTAAATAAATAAAACACGCCTTACATAAAACACCGTACAGGTGCCTCAATATTCACCTAAAACTGCCGTGAAAGAGGGGGCGATGGGGGAGACCTCTACCAAAACGATTGCTAATGATATCGACAATTACGCCGCTAATCATCAATTATAACTATAGACGTGGAAAAGAAGTTTGAGGATAGAACGGACCGCTTTCTACTCTAGACGTTGGAAAGATGAAGTCGTAAAGTCTCTTTTTAAAAAAAAAAATTAAATTGCACATTTTATTTAATAAGAACTCTGAAATTATAATTCGTCTAATTAATACTTTGAATATGCATAAATTTTCTAGGGAAGTTCCTTTGACTCCATATGGGCTTGATTGGAGCTAATGTGTCCATTGGACTGGGCAAGAATTTGATGTTGAAAGCGTGCTGAGAAGTTTCAATGCCCTGGGTTTGGTTGTGATTTTTATTGTTAGGAATTTTATTGTCATACTAGTTGATAGTCTAAGGAGGTAAAGAAAATTTCAACTTAGATCTAGTTGACCGTGACGGACACGTCAGCTCCAATCAAGCAGCCGTAGAGCATAGATGACATGATTAAAAAATTTATGCAACTTCAATTATTTATACAAACTAAAAGATCAATATCTGGATTGAAAAGAGTAAAAATTCAAAGTCGAAAGGTGAATTTTTTTTTTTTTTTTAACTTGTTATTCTTCATCAACCTCTTAGGCTTCAAATTTGAAATATTGAGTGTGACATCATATTGAATTCGAAATTTTGATCTATACCACGTTGAGATGCACTCCAAACCATACATCAACCTCTTAAGCTTCAAATTTGAAATATCGTGTGACATCAGATTGAATTCAAAATTTTGATCTATACCACGATTGCAAAGTAGAAACATATGATGAGTGAGTAACATTACGTACTTCTTTTTTTAAGGGAAAAAGTTACCAAAAATAATAAATTATGCTCATTGTGATATATTTATTTTGAACTTTATTTATGACATAAAAAATCTCAAATTATGTCCATTGTCACATTATTACCTTGAACTTTTTTTTATGACATAAAAAAAACTAGAAACTTGTACTTATCTAACTTCTTTACTCTACATGAAGGTTCCCCTTGTAAGATTTTCTAGCCGAAATGTCCCACATTTATTTCACTTAAGTCACGTCAGCTCATATCAATATTGTTTGCTATTAGACATCTATGTAGGCAGATTTATACAGAACTTTGATGGAGGGTAAATACATTATATATGTACGAATTTAAGATTTTTAATATCCTAGAAAAAAGTTTAGAATACACGTATAATAATGGATGTAATTTGAAATTTTTGATGATTTTTTTCTTTTTATTTTTTTTACCACAAGAAAAGTCCTTGAATTCCTTGGGTGTACTTTCTTTGTCCGCAATTTCTTTCATGTTAATTGCCGGCAAAAACGAGGTTAAAGGTCGGGATCGTACGCGCGTGAAGGAGGGATTTTTGAATGAGACGCAAAAGAACCGAGGGGAGTCTTTCGGGGAAAGGGGGACCGATTTGACTTGGAGTGAAAGATAGGGGGACCAGATTTGACGCTAGACATCGCAATCGCGGGGTCCCTCAGGCGGACTCGCGTAGTTTTCTATTTATTGTGGCGCAGTCGAAGTTGTTGACTTTCTCCCATCCACTGCTTGGAGAAATAGGGGATCCGCATCTATAATCTGACCCATTCACGTACTCTGAACTAGCATAATACAGAATAGAAAAATTCAAAATTAGTAAACACGCTATAAATATATTCAAAAATCATATTTATACCTAAATTTTAAAGATCCAATCATTTAATCATTATATAAAAAATAAAGATTAATTTTTAATCTCAAAAAATATTAAAATTAAATTGTATGGAGGATAATTTATTATTTAATTTATATTTTTATTAATTGAAAGAATTGGACCTACAATAATCAATTTTGAGCTTAAAATTTGATAAATTGAATGAATTGGGCCCACAAGGGGGCCCATAATTTGGCTTGCACTGGGGGGCTAGGTGGCCGAAATTCATAGAGAAGAAGGCCTTAATTTGCCTAATTTGAGCTTAATTTAGCTTGTGAAGAATTTAATTAGCGACTACCCTTAGGATATTAAATTCATCAAATAAAAGGCAGAAGCTCAAGCCCCCGTAATCAAGATTAAACCTAGGTTTTTGCTATAAATACATGTTTATGCCTTATAACTCGAGGTTGGCCATTATAATCTTAGAGCAGATAGGGAGACACACTAAAGAGAAAAGAGAGAAAGGAGTCCTCTCTTGGCCAAGTCATGGAGAACCCCCCGCGAGACCCCCGTTGCGCCGCTGTTGTCAACGCCACCGTCTATTGCTGTCCCATGAGGCCTTTGAGCCCAACAACATGAGACAATCGTGTTGCCTCTTCACATCGCGCGCGTCCCGAGCCCTGAGTCTTGAGGACACGCCAAGTCGAGATGTCATTGCATTTGCTGCCGCTTTCCCAAGTCGACAATAGTGCTGCTCCCTCCCCAACGCCGCTTGCTACTGTTTTGAGTCATCCCAAGCCCGTCGACGCGATTGCAGTTCCCCTGGTCGATCAAGCTGAATATTCAAGCCACAGCAATGTCCCCATGATGTCCTCACTGGTCCTTGACGACCACCACTCCCTAAGCTACCTGCTAAGCTGTTGATTGGGTCATGCCCTACACTGACGACAAGCTACTGCTGCCTGAGTTCGTCGTCCCCAGTCACGATGTCCTTACAATTTCCACCAACGACGACCAAAGCTGCTACCTTCCTAGACGTCGACCTGTCGCTATTCTTGTTGCTGAAGCCACACCCGAGTTGTTTGTTGATATTATTGGAAAGACAAATGTATTGGAAAGGCAGTTGTGATCTGTTTTTATTTAGGCCGTTTACTTAGGAAGTTTTGTGTGCATATATATATTTTTATTGTGTGGTCCTAGTATTTTTGGTAGTTTAGCCTAATTAGGAGTTTGTTTGATAGCTGTATCTTATTATATACATGTTGCATTTCTGTGGTAATGAAGGACATAATTCTCATTCCAAAATTCTTCAGTTCTTTTACATGGTATCAGAGCCACGGCTGATGGAACAAAAAGGTGAGGAGAGTTCTGGAACATACAAGAAAACCTCTAGCTCTTACACACTGAATTCGAATGACAACCCGGATAACCTAATTACCCAAGTTCAGTTGAAGGGCGAGAATTATGAAGAATGGGCGCGAGCTATGCGAACTGCATTATGAGCCAAGAAGAAATATGGTTTTATTGATGGATCTATCAAGCAATCAGTAGATGCTTCGTTGGATCTTGAAGATTGGTGGACGATTAATTCCATGTTGGTTTCTTGGGTGTTTAATACCATTTAACTGACACTTAGCTCGACTATCTCTCACATGGAGAACGTAAAAGATCTATGGGAGGATATCAAACATAGATTCTCAATTGGGAATGGTCCATGGATGCAACAATTGAGATCGGATTTGGCCAGTTGTAGGTAGGATGGTCAACCTATTGTGTCTATTTTGGTAAACTCAAAATCTTGTGGGATGAAATAAATAACTATGATCAAATACCAGTGTGTGTTTGTACAGGTTGTAGATGCAATTTTACCATTGAATTGGAAAAAAGGTTTGAAGAAGAGATAGTTCATCAGTTTTTGGTGGGCTTAGATGAAGAAGGATATGAAATAGTCCATGCTAATATTTTGAGGACTGAACCTTTGCCTAATCTGAATCATGTCTATGCTATGGTTGTTCAGTAAGAGTGAGTGCGGACTATGACACAAACCAAGGATGAAAGAGGCAATCCCATGAGTTTTGCAATCCGGGCAGGTGGTCAAAATTCAAGAGGGGATAAAGATAAAATCCCGTTTTGTTCTAATTGCAATCGAGAGGGACATGATGCTAATGAGAAAATAGTAAGTGATGAACTCATTAAAAATAGAGTTATGGAGTTGGGTGATGAAGTTGATGATTTTAAAAGTGACTTGAGAGAGGAGCATGCCGAAAGTGTCAATAGAGAAAATGAGGTGATTCATGAAATGGAGGAATTGATCCACACAAACAATGAGGATGTGGAAAGAAGTGAAGTCGTCGAAGAGCAACTAGGCAGGGGACAAAGGATCAAGCAACCACTAGTTCATTTGAAAGATTATGTGACAAATGCCATCAGAATAAGCCCCTCAACATGCTCATCTGCCCAACCTGATTCCTCAGGTATGCCTTATTCTATAGCACGTTATGTGAGTTATGAAAAATTTTCCGTGCAACATCGGTGTTTCTTGGCAGCAATTACTATAGGACATGAACCAAACTCTTATGCAGAAGCAATTAAAGATGAATAGTGGAGAAAGGCCATGAGTAAAGCAATACGGGCTTTAGAAGATAATGGCACATGGACAGTCAAAAATTTGCCGCCCGGGAAGAAAGCAATTAGGAGCAAGTGGATGTATAAAATTAAGTACAATTTTGATGGAAGCGTTGAACAATACAAGGCACAATTGTTGATACTAGGAAATAATCAAGTTGAAGGCATAGATTATCAAGAGACTTTTGCTCCTACGGAAAAAATGTGCACTATGTGCACCTTTCTTGCCGTTGCAGTTGCAAAGAATTGGAAACTTCATTAGATGGACGTTCAAAATGCTTTCTTACATGGCGATTTAGAGGAAGAGGTTAACATGAAGATGCCACCTAGATTTGCCTCTCAATCATTGGGGAAGGTTTGTGGTTTGCAGCAAGCACCTAGATGTTGGTTTGCGAAATTGGCTGCATATTTGAAAGCTTATGGATTTCAGCAATCATATTCAGATTACTCCTTGTTCACTTTTTGAGTTGGGATTGCTCAATTGAATGTGCTTACTTATGTTGATGATCTCATTATCTCAGGTAATGATATTTCTGCTGTGCAAAAGTTCAAGAATTATCTGAGTCATTGTTTTCATATGAAAGACTTGGGGAAGCTGAAATTTTTCTTGGGGATTGAAGTGGCGAGAAACTTAGATGGTATTTTCTTTTGTCAACGTAAGTACACATTGGATATGAGTTCTGAGGTCGGATTGCTGGGTTCCAAGCCCGCTAAAACTTCTCTTGAACAAAATCACAAGTTGGCCCTTACTGAGAGCAATGATGTAGACAACCCTGCTCAATATAGGCACCAAGGCTTATTTATCTAATAATAACTCGACTTGAATTGTCTTACTGTGTGCATATTCTTGCATAGTTTATGTAGTGGCCAAAGAAAGCTCATTAGAAGGCAGCTATGACAGTTCTGCATTATTTGAAAGGAAATCCAGGTCGGGGTATTATATTGCGTGCCAATTGTGACCTCAAATTGTCTGCTTACTACGATTCTGACTGGGCTATTTGTCATTTGACGAGATGATCTTTGACTCGTTACTTTGTTCTTTTGGGAGAACCACCTATCTCATGGAAGACTAAGAAGCAATAGATAGTGTCTCACTCATCTGTTGAAGTTGAATACAGGTATATGAGTACTACAGTTTGTGAACTTAAGTGATTGAAAAGATTATTGGATTCTCTTGGTACGGCACATTCTCAACCTATGCACTTGTATTACGACAAGTAGGCAGCTTTACATATAGCCGCCAATCCTATTTACCATGAGCTTACCAAGCATATGTCATGCCCCAACCTTAAGTGTGCGCACATCCCTCAGTGGTTGATGAAATTTGTGACATCCTAGGACGCGTCATCGACCCATTCATTTTAATGCACATGTGGAAGCGAACAATAACCCCTGATAGCAACCAACACGGGATAGAAAAGTAGGAAAAATTTCAAAACCAAAATACTTTTATAAACACCTCAATTTATATACAAAAGTCTACAAAAAAACCAACTCCCAAAAAGAAGCTGTCCTATGACCAATTAGTCGGACACGTTCACTGATCTTTTGGACTCCACAGACTTGGGGGGTGCTGGGTCCACCACAGCTCCATCAGGAGGGTCAGCTGTACCCTTGCCATGAGTGGCGTTTATCACCACAGCTGGGACCTCACAATCCTAAAGGGGACCCACTTTGTATCCATTGAATTCGCGGCGAAACCACGCCTTAAATCAATAAGGTATCCTCTGAGGTAGGCCCTCATCAACCTAAACGGTGGTTACTACGATTTCATAGATCCAGACTTCGTAGCCCTTGAGAACAGGGAAATCAGTAACTAGCTCGGTAACCCTTCTAGGCTGACTAAAACGTTCCGGAGGAACCACCATCTAAAGACCTAAAAAGATTGAGCCCACGACGAGGTGAGACAATGTTTCAGCAAGTTCACCCCTCTTAAACTCTGACTATGAAGGAGATACGCCTAGAGACAGTCTATGCACATAAGACAGAGGACTTGCCTCGCCTCAATTTCCTTTTGCATGTCAGTACAATTCAAATACTCAATCAATTAATCCAATCAATATAATTGATCAATCAATCAATCAATCCATACAATCAATCATTAATCAATACCATCGATTCAATTAATATAGGGTCCCGATTATAGGACCAAATCATTATGACATGTTCTATACCATGTCACACAATTTTGTCTCATAATCCGGCGCGTCAATTTCAATCAATCACACGTTTCCAATTCGATTATTGCTTGCACAAGCATGAACTATCGATGCACATCGATCTTCTGGCTTAGCCAGGCTTCGTCTCGCAACATTAAGCATGGCAACATCCATCGACACACATCGAGGACAGCATTCTTGAAGGAGCATTGGTCCAGAATCTATTACGACTGACTTCCGTTATCCAGGGGCATCCCATATAGGGGCAACGTCCAACCAACACACATCGGGGGAAGGGTTCACTTAGCCAACACACAATTAATCAATCCTAGCCAAGGACATTATGCTTTGCATACAAGTTCCTCAATTAAAATAATGAACCTGGCTTATTTTCTTCATATTAAAAACACATGATAAAAATAATCGTGTATGGGTACACGGATAGTCTGAACCAAAAATGCAATATATTTCTTTTCAAAAATCCCACTATTTAATATCGTACCTAAAAGCGTTTTTTGGCGTTTTCTAATTAAATGCCTAATTTCCCAATTTTAAAATAATTATTCAAAATCACAATCACCACTCAATTTGCATAAATTAACACTCAATTACATAAACTAAGCACACCATTGCAATCAGCACGAAATTCCGTTCATCGGCTATCTCGGTATAAATTCCGCAAAATATTTAATAATTAAATAAATAGAAAAAATAATTAAAGAATGCAAAATAAAAGCAATAAATACCAACTTAGGCTGGAAATGCTAATCTAACCACCTAAACGGACCTAGAAAATTTCTAAACCTATCTAGATAAATAGTGCAATCTAATCCTTAATTAATATAATCTAAACACATAACATGCATAATTAAGCAATTAAATCACTAATCTAATCTAACCACATAATCCCTAATTAGCTTAAACTAAACAACCCCTAAGCATCATTAACTCCCTAAGCAGAGTTTAGCAAGTAAACTCACTAGTTTAGCGATTCGGTGAGTTCACGGCGATGGCGATGGCGACGCGGAGGCGAGCAACAATCGAACCTGTGGCGACACCCAACGAGGTCTGGACGGGCCTAACAATGGGCCTAGAAGCTCTAAGGCTCTTGCGGGCTTCGGCTTCTGCTCCCTGGGCCATGAAGGCTGGTTGGGGCTCGGCTTGGGCTGAAACGGGTTAGGTGGCGATGGCAGGCTGTAGTGGGGTTAGGTGGTGCTCAACGGTGAAATGGGCTAGTGAATCAATCTAGAGGGGGGTGAATAGGTTGTTGCGGAATTCTTTTGGAATCTTTTTCAATGCAACACGTTAATATCAAGGATATATCAATAATAAATAGATTATGTATTCACAAAGTAAATAGAGTAGAGAGAGAAAATTGACACAAGGATTATAGTGGTTCGGCTTAGACCAAGCCTACGTCCACTCTCCACGCTAGCCGCCAAACGGCTGTAATCACTATGTAGCAAAAGAGTGCCTTTACGGTAGACGGATTAGACTTCTTCAATTGTGAGACTCTCCTACGGCCTTCTCGCTGTCTTTGCTCTATATCTCACTCTCTTTGTTACACAAAGTGTAAACATGAAAGATTTTAGAGAACAAGTGATTTTGGAGATTCTAACATCAAGATTTCTCTACCGGTCTCTCCTTATTTCCAAGCAACGTCGATCCAACTTAAATAATCTCCGTGCCATCATACCCGTTGGCACATTCCAAAAATTCATCCAATCAACCCGTTGGACTGAATCAATTTAAGTGATCTCCTTGTCCCGAAAACGTAAGTAGACAAGTAGCTCGTCAATCCCGTTCGCCCATACAATCAGGATCTTGAGTTCCCAAAATTAGATTCTTCCAAAAATAAACTTGATCTTCAACGGATAGAATCCGAAAAATCAAATCTTCCAAGCTCGTGATCACAGCCAGAGATATTCCATGGTTAGGATTAGGAAATACGAAATCCAATATCTATAGCCATAAGAATAACCTGTAGCCAGCCTGTAAAAAATTGCGAACTATCTTCAGACTTAGATTTGGGTCTTGAGGGTCGTCGGGATCGAAACCGAGTCTTGAAGGTCTTCGACGGAAACCGAGTCTTGACCGACTTCGACGGAAAAACTTCGGACCGAAATTCCGGGTCCGATTGTCTTTGAAAACCTTTAGACTTTGACAACTTCGGACGTAGTCGATCGAGTCTTGGAATCCTTAGACCACACTGTTGAGGCTGTTTTGTCAACTTCAAAACTCCAAGGGATTTTTCTTCAACAGATGGTGGCGGACAGCAATGAAGGAGCTTCGGCTAGGCTTTGACGGTGACCAGGGGCTTTGGGGCGTCGGGCTGACTCGTGAGTGATGTGGGACGATCGTGGATGGGCGGAGCGTGACTCGCGGCGGCGTGTGGCACATGACGGGTAGTAGGAGGCTTAGACAAGCGGCAGGGGAGGCAGTTGGCGGCAGGATGGTCTTCTCTGGTTCTCTATGGATTTCTAAGCTTAAAACTTCTACAACAATGGATAAAAGGAGCTACTGAAGGAAGAAGAAGATTGTTGAAGCTTGGTGGGGGCCACAAAATATCCAAAATACTTGAGTTCTTGGTCCTCCCATGCATGACTGTCATCCTCAGTCATATTGTAGCCCTCAAGCTTCCTTAGCAAGCTATCCAAGTGGTCCAAATGTTGCTCCCACAAGGCCTACGAATTTTGGACCAATTCCATCTTAATCTAATTCAATTCTCCTCCAATTTGATCCAATTGAATCCCCAAAAATTCAGCCAAGGTGCCATCGTCCCTCTTATGATTTTTCCTCATCAATTGAACCAACTTGATGGCCAAAATTGCGACAAAAAATGGTCCTCTAATTTTCCGGATCCAAAATAGCCTTACTTTAATTTTTCGCCGAAATCTCGGATTTGCAAAAAAAATCTTCGGAGGACGAGTCGATGTTCTTAAAATGAATTGTGACATAACAAAACTTTCAATTTTTGAAATTGCATTCAATTTCATGGTTAATTTCAATTTGACGCAATTTTAGTGTGACCTAACCTACCGGGTAGCTTTTAGGAATTTTTAGCGCATTTGACTTGTGGTCGAATATTTTCGAGCCACATTGTACATCTTCGACACATTGGCGACTCTCGGTTGTCGTGAAAATCTCGAGATTTCAAATACGGACACAAGGTATAGAAATGACATAAAAATCGGTCTAGTGCCATTCGACAAAAAAATTGCAATCAGGAGGAATTACCCACACACTAATCACATACCTCTATCGAATTGACATATCTCCAGTCTCTGATCGATTTGACGGTGCTGTATCAACCCTTGTAGATTAGCATCGTCGAGTAGTCGATTCCTGGTCAAATTCTCGAGTCTATTGCATTTAAGATTCCTTAACGGTTTCGCCTGATATGCTAGTTATCTCGTGAGTGGCCAACTCAAAGAAAAGAACTATAGGCGCATCGATGAAAAGCTCAACTTATTCAATCGAAAACAAAACATGAAAACTAGGATGTCACAATATTGAAGTGGATTTTCATTTGATTCGTAATGAGATACTTAATGGTAACATTCAAATAGATTACGTATGTAGTTTAATGCAGCTAGCTGATATCTTCACGAAGGCGTTGGGAAAGGACCAATTTAACTTTCTTCTTCGCAAGTTGGGCATTCGAGATCTCCATGCTTCGACTTGAGGGGGGTATTGGAAAGGCAAATATATTGGAAAAGTAGCTGTGATATGTTTTTATTTAGACCTATTATTTAGGCCATTTACTTAGGAAGTTTTGTGTGCATATCTTTATTTATTTATTTATTTATTGTGTGGTCCTTGTATTTTTTGTAGTTTAGCCTAATTAGGAGTTTGTTTGATAGCTGTATCTTATTGTATATATGTTGCATTTCTATGACAATGAATGACATAATTCTCATTCCAAAATTCCTTAGTTCTTTTATAGATATTGGCATTCATCTGCACCACTGTTGAGCTTGTCCACGGACCAAGCCGATCCGGTGAGGTTTCTAATTTGTTGATGAATTGGTCGTCGTCGCCCGCAACTGCTTGTCGTCTTCCGCTGTTCACTATCATGGGGCTAGTTACAATCTCGTCCAATTGCATTGCATTAAAATTTGGAAAGCAAATCTTCAAACTAGGTAAGATTCTTATAAATATTTTATTGCCTGTTTGAGTGATTTGCTATAGTTCGTTAGATATTTTGTTAGATAATGTATATCTACAACATCTAAGAATACCACCCAAAGTTAGGAAACTTTCCTAACTTAAAAACGGTCTTGGAAGGACATCTGATCTTTAACTATAAGATACAATACTAGGCGGTACAGAAAATCCTTCATCCTATCAATAATCATTTGGATATGATCGTTAATTTACCTATTTTCAAATCTAGTGGATGACCTTCCATTAATATCCATAACCGCTTAGATATGATCGTTGGTTTATTTTATTTCCAAATTTAAATAAGATAACCTTTGTGGATTGTATTATTTTTTTTTTGGTAAAGATAAGAATTTATATTGATTTTGCACAGGAAATACTTTGTGGATTGTATTATTTAATTGAATATATATCTATTATTTGATTGTTTCCATATAAAGAAACCCCCCAAAATAGATATGATAGGATTTGATTTGATTTTTGTGTGCTTGTTTTAAATTCGATTGCATGTTTAAATTGGGTAATTATTTAATCCGAATTTCAGATTAAAAAAATAAAAAAGCATTGCTTACGATGACTTAGATTTCCTTTTCTTGATTTAGATTGCATAGGTATTTTTAATTCCGAATTTTAATTAAAATGAAAGTAAAAAAAAAAAAATCATGCACGTGTCACGTAAGAATAGTTCATTACTTCCATGTCATCTAGTAGTTACAGTTAAATTAAAATGTACAATATGTTAGAATAGTTGCATTAATGATTTCCGTCATGAGAATTAGATCATTTAATTAATGTCATGTGAAAAATAGCTTGCGTGTTAGGTTGCATATTGCATGCTATTTTAGCATAAATATTTTGTACATTATTGCAATTAGGATAATTGCATTGCATGTAAATTAGATCTCATTAAATAAGGGAAAACCCCCAAAATTGAGTGATGGCATATTAATTGAAAAATCATATTTAGGATTATTGATGTGATTTTTGAGCTTACGTTTTAGATGTTTTTGTTACTATGAAGTAAGTCTTGCAATTTATTTAACAATTTATTATTTGTTAAATTGGTGGTTTGCACACTCGTGTTGTCACCTCATATATTAAAAAGTGAAGCTGCTTGCTAAACTTTTTTTTATAAGAATGGTACCGAAGGGGTATTGGAGAAATCTAATGTAACTAAATCATTGTATCCAAAATCTCTAGTTCGTAAGAGTAAAATATTTTCTCTTGATATTTTCTTTGTGTTTCTGATCAACCCACTGTAATCTAATTAGTGGTGACTCCTTATTGGTATGGACTTGGGAGGGTCGGAGTTAAGTTTAGATTTAATAATTCATTAGTCAAACTTTTAAGTGGTGCACCACGAGAAAAGGTTGTCACAAACCCTAAATTGGTACACACATAATAAATTTATCATATGTTAGTTTCTATTAAATTTTATTGTCAAATTATTGAGTTGAATAATACGTGTCAATTGATTGGTGTATCAGTTTGGGATTTATGCTCTGTTTATCTTGGGTGTATCACATTAATTTAATTTAACCAAAACTGACAAAAGGTAAATTTATCACAAATGTAACAATTTCAGGTTTTTAGTAGTCAAAAATTAGTTTGAGGTAAAATTTGTTACAAATGTACCAAGTTTTTGATGATATTAATCCTACATGTAATTTTTTTATTTTTATTTTTGAGATTTGAAGGTGAATCTATCATAGAGTACTATAAGGATCTTACACTTGACCAAAGCATGAACAATCAAACATTGACCTCGGTAAAAGCTTCCATGTCGCCAATCGTTCTATGTATGTTACATTTAGTGAACTTGTCCAAGACAACCATCTATGTTTTAGCTCGAATATCACAATATGTAATGACTTGTGACTCATCATCCTCTCAAGTATCCAATACTGAATGGTGAAGCTTGAGAACACACTAGTCTCATTAGGATCATTAATATCCTCTCAATGATCCATTGATCGAGAACTATTTAAAGATTCAGCATAACTATAAACTTGTCACGCATATTCTTAACACCTTAAGAATAGGTTTAGTTTTAGCTGATCTTATGGACTTCATTCATATAAATTGGATGATGAATGAAAAAACTTATTTACCATTAAATAGTTCTTAACATGTAATTATTACATGATTGCTTTAGGGCATATAGTTAACAATCTCTCACTTGTACTAAAGCCAACCTATCTCACATCTCAAACCCATCTTGGTAAGATGTCTTTCAAAAGAAGACTGAGACAATGTTTTAGTGAAATGATTCGCCATGTTTTCCATTGAGGCTATTTTCTAGAAGGTGATATCACATCTCCCATCTCTCTGATGAGATGGAAGCACCTCTGAATGTGCTTGGATTTCTGATGAGACCTTAGTTCCTTAGCATGAGCTATTGTCCTATTGTTGTCACAAAACAATGCAATCGGCTCTTCAATGAAAGGAACCACTCCAAATTCTGAAATGAACTTCTTCATCCAATCTGCTTCCTTCGCTGCTTTAGAAGCAGCTACATACTCTGCTTCAATAGTGGAATTAGCAGTTATGCTCTATAACTTTTCCAACTAACTGCACCACCATTGAATATAAAGACAAACCAAGACATTGTCTTATAGTCATTAGGATCTGATTGAAAATTAGAATCTATATATGCTTCAATTTAAAGTCTCCTTCTCCATATATCAAGAATAGATCCTTAGTCCTTCTCAAGTACTTAAGGATAGTCTTGACTGCTATCCAGTGTTCTTCACCTGGATCAGATTGATATTTGCCAGTGATGCCTATAGCATGCGCAATATCAAGTCTTATAGATAGCATAGTATACATTATGCTTCCAATAAAGGGATGCATAAGGCACCTTTGCCATCCGCTCTCGTTCCTCAGGCTTATTTGGACACATATCCTTGGAAAGACAAATTCCATGCCTAAAATGTCGTAATCCTCTTTTGGAATGTTGCATGTTGAAACATGTCAACACTTTGTCTATATAGGTAGATTATGAGGGGCCAATCATTCGTCTAGATCTATCTCTATCTATAATATAGGTTGTCTCTCCTAAATCTTTCATGGAGAACTTCTGAGACAAGAATATCTTGATTGATGATATCATATGCATATCATTTCCGATCAATAGTATGTCATCCACATACAAAATAAGATATATAATTGCGCTCCCACTGAACTTTTTGTATACATAAGGTTCATTTGGGTTTTTTGATGAAACCAAACGATTTGATCACCTCATCAAAATGGATGTTCCAACTTTCAGAGACTTGTTTGAGTCCATATATAGCTCTCTTAAGCTTACACACCTTTTGATCATTGTGCATCTGAAGGATTTTTTCGATGAGAACGGTCGTATCTCTAAATATGAGATATCTAAGGGATTGTATCGTATGAGAATGGCTGAAGGATCATTGGTGAATGATTATGTTCTAAAGATGATTTGGCACATTGAGGAGTTATCCATGCTAAATCTTATCATGGATAATGAATTAGCTGTGGATCTGATATTCTAGTCTTTGCCCGATTCCTTCTCTAGATTTGTCTAGAACTTCCACATGCATAAGATAGAGAAAACTCTTGCTGAGTTACACGACATGCTAGTGATTTATGAGAAGGAAATGAATAACACCAGACCTACTGTAATGGCTGTAGTAGAGGCTTCTTCTTCAAAGAGTAAGATTACTTTGAAGAAAAGGAAATGGAAGAAGTCCATAAAGCCTGCTACACGTCCAAAGCCCATGATTGAAAAAGGGAACTGTCACTATTGTGGTGTCAAGGAACATTGGAAGAGGAACTGCAAGAAGTACCTCGCGAGCTTGAAGGTTAAGCCCAATAACCGACCTTATGAAGGTATGATGTCCATGCTTATTGAAATTAACCTTATGGTTGGTTTTGAATCCGGCTTATAGGTTCTAGATTCTACCGCAACTTCACATATTTATATATCTTTGCTGAATCTAAAAGTAAGTAGGATGTTGAGGCAAAATGAGATAGTCTTGACATTTACAAATGGAGCAAGAGTTGCTTCATTAGCTATAGGGACTTGTTGTTTATCTTTGAATAATTGTTTGCATTATAAGAATGCAATTAGGAACCTCATCTCTATATCTTGTTTGAGTAAAGAGAAGTGTTCAGTTATCTATGTGGAGACATGAATCCAGTATGAGTTTGACTCCACCATAGAAATATTGAAACCGACTTTAATCCTTAAAATTACATTTGGTCGTCTGAATTTCTAATCAGATAGGACTTGATAGGATATGATATGAACTTCGAGGATTTTACTATATTCTATCAATTTTTTGCAGTAATAAATTTAGATATATTCAAATTATATAATGTACATTATTTGGTACAAATGGCATATCAATATAAATGAACCAAGCATTCTACAAACAAAGATGGTAAAAATCTTTAGTGACATTCTTGTATACTTTATTTTTATTTACTTATTTTATTTTATTTTCGTCTCTTTTTAATTAATGTCTTTTTTTATTTCTTTCTACCCCTCACATCATTCTCTAATAAAATTTTATTAAATATTAAAATGTACTAATATACCTAACATACAAAATCACACAAAATATGTATAAATATAAATATATTTTGAATTTTTATATTGGAATTCAAATTATTTATATCAAAATATAAATATAAATTTATTATTTGAGAAAATTAACTTTCCTATTATAAATATTAGAAAGCCTACCCATTTTTATCCCATATCTCCTAATGGATGATTTTATCTGACCTATATCCCCCTTATATTTGATTTTATCTTATTTTGAGTAGGCACCAAACATAGGATATGATAAATTTTATCCTATCCTGAATTTTATCTTAACTACTTGCTCGATTTAGGATGAAGAATACTTCTCAAAGGACCTTTCAAATTTCCACAATTTACTTCTTTTCCATTCCAATTGTGACATCCCTTGCATAATGCATCATGTCCGTGCACTCTGCTTCAATTTAGGTCATGTTCAACCAATCTAAACTTGAAATATATTTTAACGTATTTTTTTGATGTATATTGTTCTATTTGCCTGTTCTATACACTAGCTTTTCTTCAATGAAAGAGCATAACATTGACAATTATTTTGCCAAAAGGTTTATTGATCTCTAAAATTGAATTTCTTGAAAATCTTTTTCAGCGATAAGAAATTTTCAGATGCATTTGTTTCACTAAAAATTTCATGGCAAAGGAAAATATTTCATGGAAATCATTTGTAAGAAAAATAGTTTTTCTTACCCTACTTTGTAAGAAAAATAGTTAGTTTTCATTTATTTGAAGATTTAGAGAAAGTAATTTCTTTCTTACCAAAAGAGAAAATCATTTTCCCCAAATCTTAGTTGGTTGTTTTCTGTTCATGGAAAATGTTAGAGGTGAATGAAAGAACCAAAAATTGCCCGAACCGCTTAGAACTGGACTAGATCGGCCTAGAACTGGCGATTCCCATTGGGATTGTTCCCTTTCCTAATTCTAATTTACTAGAACCATTGAGGACTGATCTAATTCCCAATTCGAGGTGTGAAATCATCCCCTCACCCAATTGGACCAAATTGGTATATACACAATTTTTTATTTTTATTTTTAAGTTTTAACTTTTCATATTAAAACACTAATTTCCTCTTCATCTCTCTCCATTTCTCACCTCACTCATCTCATGGCCTTGCCTCTCTTTCTCATTCTTGTTCTCAGTGGCCTCTTGCCTCATCGATCCCTCTCTCACTCTCACGATAGATTGCCTTCGGCCTTATTGCTCCCTTTGTCACTTTTGCTCTGAGTCGCCTTTGGCCTCTGACCTAATCCTTACTCTCAAGTCTCACACCTCTTCTAAAGTGGGGACATTTTGATTGGTTCCATGGACCCACATGGGAAAACAGTCTTATGCATAGATTGGCCCATTGAATTAACAGATAGTTCCCAATTAGATTGATTGGTTTTCGTGCTGTAAATACTAGAAATCAAAACGATTTCCACAACATAGTTTTTTTTTTTCAAATAAATGGATCTGTCAGTTGATACTTCACTAAAATTGGGCATAGTATAACATGCAGCAAAACTTTTTTTTAATTCACTTTTCATACCTTTTGCGTATAATTACTCGGGAATGAATTTCACTCCTACTAATTGTTGAAAAAAATTCCCTTATTAATTTTGATGATTAATAAAACTTTCTTTAGTTGTTCTTTAATTTTGATGATAAGTATTTCTAGGTGGAAACTAATGAGTATTATCAGATATTATTCGTCAGACTCAAGGATGTAATGGAGATCCTATTCTTCAAGATTCAATCTCGACAAGAACAAGGATAGTGATCAGACCTTGTGCTAACAATCAGTAATTAGGTGGATTCCTTGCTTTATATATGAGAGTTATCCAAAAAGGAAAGTATATCAAATCAAATCCTTCAAGGTGGAATATAGTAAGATTTGGATAAATCAATCTACGAGAGGCAAAAAATTCTTTTTAAGTGAAGCACTCCTCTTATGAAAACTCTATATGCTATATGGGCGGTAGAATCAACGAGAGACTTCGATCTTGGCAATCTTGAAACAATCAGATCTTCTAACAACGTTCAAGTCTAATGGGTAGATTGGATGAGCGATCCTTAGAAGTTATGTTAATAGTCAACTTGGACAATGAGGATTATAAAAGAAGGTCAAGATTCTGAAAGGGAACAAGCTGAAATTCTGAAGTTTATATAATTCCTAAGTCTTAGTGATCTTCAATTTTACACATTCACCTTTCTTGAGAGCTCAATTTTATAATCTTTTAGAGGTTGTTAGAGTGTCAGATCGAAAGAGTGACTACACTCACTTGAGTCAGAAGTACTCAGTCTTTGTAACCTCTAACAAATTCATTCTATTGGAATTTAACTAATCGGTTATCAGCGTGGAAAAATGGACATAGGTGTGGCATCCCAGAATTTTACGAAAAATCCTTGAGCCATGGATAGGCAAGGAAAAATTTTTGTGACCGTAATTAGTGGCCATTTGTCCATGATTCGTGACGAGACTCATGGCCGAGCTTGTAAGGGGTGTATTTTGAAGGAAAAAGACTTTGGCCATGTGAAGTACAAAGCTAGAATTTGTACATCCATAGACTCAAGTGTACGGACTATTTAATCTTTTAATTAATCTAATTAAGATTTAGTTATTTTAAGAATTAGAAATTAATTAATTAATTGGGCTTGAAAAACCTTGGGCCGATTGGAGTGGGCTTATGGCAAGCCAAATGGGCCGACCACAAGCCCACAAAGCCTTGGACGGTCGAGCAAGGAGGAGGAGAGGAGCTGGCTGGTTTTGCATGAGTTCTTCCAAGTGTCAAATTGCATGCAAGATCATCATTACAACTAATGATGATGAATTAGGGGTATAAAAGTGGAGAGTGGCCGGTTTTAGAGGGCTAGTTCGACGGTGAGGGAGAGAGAAGGAGAGAAAGAAAGAAGAGAAAGAAGAAGGAAGAGAGGAAGAGGAAGGAAAGAGCCGCCGGTCGTCGCCCGCATTGCCGTCCGTTTTTGCCTTTGATTTGCTGAAATTTAAGGCAAGATTTGATCCCTTATCTACTCTTGCTTGCTGTGTTGTGAGAGTAGTGTTGTATAGTGGTTAAATTCGTGGGTTTTGAGGGTAGAAGGTAAGGCTTTGAAGTGTTTTTGCTTGAAGTCGTGTACTGTTTCGAGTAGATCCGTGCGCGCCAGAAGCTTATGAGGTCTTGCATGTAACTTTAGAGCTAGAATCTGACTTCGACTTCTTCATAAGACTTGTAGATCACATCTTGAACTACAACATACTAAAAATTAAGGTAAAATGGACGAGATTTGAGGGGTGAAACTTATTTTCTAAGAAGATGGTCGAATCTGGAGTTGCATGTAGAGTTTTGATGATTTTGGCTGCTGTACTTGAATTTTTACTGGGAATCTTTCTTCGATTTCTTCATAAGAATTGTAGAGAACATCAAGAGGATCAACATACTCAAATTTGAGACAAAAATAACAAGTATAACTTAGTGAAATATAATTTTTCTTGAAGATGTGGAAACTGGACGAACCGTGTGAACATCAGCGACTTCGGGGAACCATAAGGCAACTTTCTTTTGGATATTTCACCTTGATTTCTTAATGAAAGTTGAAGAGAACACTCTAAAATAGAACATATCCAAAAATCCAGAAGAAAAGAAGGAGAATAAGTAGGTCATATGGAGATTTTTTCGGTAATAGGATGGTCTGGAAGTTACGGTACAGTGAACAGAGGGTTTTCTTAACTATAATAAATTATATAGAACGAATTTGACCTAGATGTCTTCATAAAAAATCTACCTTAAAGTCTTGTCTATCATGTGGTAAAATTTCATAATTTTTGAAGGTCTTTTTTGTATTTAATTTTGAAAAATGGCGAATATTAACATCAAGTGTTGATCTGGATGCAACGGTGCTTTAAACAGAAGCTTTCGACCACTGTAATTAATTATCTATAACGAATTTGATCTTGATGTCTTCATGAGAAATCTACTTTAGAATCTTGACTATCACGTGGTAAAATTTTATAATTTTTGAAGATTTTTTGGATATTTAATTTGAAGAGATTAAAAAGCTGTGCAAACTGTGTGTCCGAAAAGTGTTAGTTGTATTATTTAAGTTATATCTTTTGGTGTGGAGATTTTTTGGACATGAGTTCTTCATGAAAGTTGTACCTTTATGTCTTGAAAGTTTTGTGGTAAAATTTCATGATTTTTAGAGGTCATTTGGATATTTAATTGAGCAAAATTCTGAAACTGTGTAAACTGTTGTGCTCGAGATTGGTTTGCTGTGGAGTTGAAATTGTATCTTTTCATGTGTTAATTTTTAGAACTTGCATTCTTCATGAAAAATGTACTATTATATCTTGACTATCACGTGTGCAAATCCCATAATTTTTTAGAGTCATTTAGGCATTCAATTTAGACATTTTCATAAGCCATGCATGCTGGAATTTGTAAAAATTTCAAAGAAGAAAATATGTGAGCTATTCTTGATTGCATGAATTAAATGATGGTATTTGACATATCATGTGGATATTAGAAGTATACATCATAACATATGCCATATGAAATTGGACCATGCATGTAAATATAACTCATGATAAATGAGAAGGTCGTCGGATGGTGTGAGCCGACGATGCCCCGAGAGTGTCGGGATGCCCGGCTAGGGAGTGTAAATGCCGGATGCCCAGTGGCCCTAGGGGCGTAATTCTGGATGGCCTCGGAGTTGAGATGCCCGGAGCGTTGGGGGTACCGGAAGCCCGGATGGTGTGTGCCGGGAGATTCCTCATGATGCCAGTTGGGGTGCGAGATGCCCGGCCAGGGAGTGCAAATGCCGGAAGCACGGATGATGTGTACCATGAATTCCTCGTGATGCCAGTTGGGGTGCGAGATGCCCGGAATGTGGGGGGCCGGAAGTCCAGATGTTGTGTGCCGGGGATGCATTAAAAGCCAATTAAAATTGTGAAAATTGGAAATGATATATGCATATGGTGATATGTATGCATGGGCATTGAAAGATATATATGCATATGGTGATATGTATGCATGGGCATTGAAAGATATGGATGCATGGTGTATGCCTGGGTATTGAATGATATGTGTGCATGTGCTTTGAAAGATATATATGCATGATATATGCATGGATGGATGAATACCTATGACTTAATGTTGGCATATGCATGGATATGTGATGATGTACTCATATATGGTGCAATTACATGTAAATGGCTACAAGGTAAGTGGTGTATTGCATACATGAGATGATATGTGTTACATTGTGATGTGTTGATTGTCTTGTATGATGCATGAGTAGCCATAGGGAATCAATTATCTGCTGAGTAGTTGTACTCACCCCTTTTGGGGACTAATATTTTAGCTTAGAGAGATGCCGCTCCTATCTGTCACGCGGGGCACCTATTATGGCATACCGACCGATGTAGAGATCGAAGTGATGGAGATTGACTGTACTTTTATCCCTGGTTTGACTTTCATTCGAGTTCGTGCGATTGTGTCTTATGAGGTGGGCCTGGCTGATGGTTCAGTTATTCAGGAGTTCATCTCCGTCCATGTACGTCGGGATGGGATGATGCGAGGGATGTTACCACCTCCACCACCTGATGCGCCAGGATGGGTGTAGCTGCCTGCGTGAGGAGCTAGGAGCTGACATTTTTTGACATGACTGATATCAATGGAGGGATGGATTGTGCTTTTGTGAATCAGTGAGGAGGGTAGAGGTGTTTCTTTTTGGAGTTCAAGCCACGCTAGTTATGTGTTGGCTTATCTTTGGCTTGTACCTACCCTAAGTAAATCCATCCTGTGAATATGTAAATAAAATGGTTCGGTTTTATCCTATGATGTTTAGTTGGTGTGCATTGCCTCATGTTTGTTTGAAGGGAGAATTGGAGAGATTTGATTTCGCTTCCGCAAAATTAAACTGCACTGGGACCGTTAAAAAAAAAATGGCCAAGTAATTATGGCTTAATTATAAGGAGATGGATGACTGTGGCGACCCCATTTGGTTCAGGGGTGCTACAATAGGCTTGTCAAAGCCAAACTACTATAACTTTGTCGTGTGCAATTCTCTATACCTAAACTTTTATTTATATTTTACGACAGTTTATTGTACATCGGTAAGATCTCATCATAGCATGGTTTGTTGTCAGACATTGTTTTGTTGCAATAACGTTTTAATTTACTTTATTCCACACTATCACCTAGGTGATCTATCTAGGCCTAACACGAATATCCTTCCTCCACATGTTCATGCTGACTTCGCAATTCTTTCCCAGCATTAAGCTGTCGTGCGACTGATGTTATTGTTTTTTTTCCAGAATTTCTCTAAAATTTATGCTAAGCATTGCAAACTTAATGGACAGAATTAAGCAGAGAAAAGCTCTCAGACACGTAAGATATACATAAGGGACTTCAATAGTTCAGATGCCAAGCGTTCAGGTTTCGTAGTGAGCAAGAAATAAGCAAATAGCTATCGATAATTAAGTACAACATGAAAGTGGCTTTATCTCCATAGGAGCAAGAAAAAGCTAAGAGTCATGAGGTCGAAGCCGGATGGCAAGTCCTCTAACTGGTGTAGGCATGGGGTCGTAAATTATTTTCTCGTTGGGGTCGACCAAGCTCCAGTGAAATCCGTTGACCAGATTGTGCAAGAACACGAGTAGCTCCACCCTTGCAAACTCGAGCCCCAAACACATCCTCGGTCCGCCTCCAAATGGGACGAATGAATATGGAGCAGGCCCAGATCCCTCGAATCTCGATTCGTCGAAGGTCAGTGTTCTTGGGTAGTATGTTGGGTCTGTGTGTGTTGCACATGCACTCCAGTGTAACTATGCATGACAGATCAATGAACAAACGAGTAAGCCCATTATGAATATCTAGCTGAAGTTTCTTCACAATTATTCAGGCCTAGTTGAGCAACCATTATGAATATCTAGCTGAAGTTTCTTCATAATTATTCAGGCCTAGTTGAGCAAGGCTTTATCCGAAAACAAAAGTGGCATTGTCTAAACTCGTACATTTTGCACTTCCGGTCCGTTTTGGGTACGCCATGTGAGCCATGATGCCCCATGATCAACTCTAAGGAAGTAAGGGGGTATGATGTATTAACGAAGAAAGAATGAACGCATTACCTTCCAGCCTTTGGGAATGGTATATCCTTCGTACGTGAAATCAACTAGGGCCTCACGGAAAGAACCATATATTGGCGCGCTCATCCTCATCACTTCTGAGATGACATTCCATGAGTATCTCATCTTCTGCAAATCCTCCCACTGGAGAAGCTCTCCTTGCGCCTTCGATGCCATGATTTCCCTTTGCTCTAGCGAATGCGAATGTTAAGTACATATGTGCGGGTCAGTGAAATTGTACTGTGAAGAAAATGTTACACTCTTCTGCAAATATTCAAGATTTTTCTAGGCTACTCCTTAAGTATCTAAATATTTTCTTATAAGTTATTTTAAGTAGAAATATGTGGCTAATAAATTACCTACATCTAGGAATTCTCTAGATATAATCTAGGAATATATTTTCTTAGCAAATATGTAGGAGGTAATTGCATCTCCTTTATAGGTCTATAGCCAAGAATTGCTCCCATTTGGGTGTGCTTGGCTCCCATTTCAAGTGTGTGTGTAAGTGTGGGTGTGTGAGAACTTCTCCCAATCAACATTTTAGAAATTGCCTCTAATAAAAAGAGTGTATTTAAGCGAGCTTTGTATCTTTCTCAATAAGTGGTATTGAAGTCACGCAGCGCACTCAACAAGTTATATTAGAGTTGGCGACGGAGGACCATAAACCCAGCGGCAGGGATTGTGGTAAGTGAGGACAGTGGTCGACGACCACTGCATGTGAGAAGCAGTAAGGGTTTGAAGTACACCGAAATTCTATCAGTGCACAATCAGTGACTGTGATCGATTGGTCTGGGACTAAGCTTACTTGGTATATGACGGGCTAATAATCTAGTCATGATGGCGGCTATTTCGAGTTTGGTTAGCAATGTTGAGACGTTCGACAACTCCAATTAAAATAATTGGAGTATCCACATGTCGTTTTACCTATTGTGTTGAGGATTGTAGGATATTGTTGATGGCAACAGCACCAACACCACCCACAGATGCAAAAGACCTGAGGAAGTGGAAGATAAAGGTGACTGACTCCATGTCCTTGTTTTAACTACATAAGATGATTTATTACAACACATCGAGAGTGCAAAGACACTGAAGGAGGCATGGGATGCTTTAGTAGCACGTTAGCTAGGATGATGATGCCATACTACAAGAGCTAGAGACGAGCTACTGTTGGTGTCGCAACAAGAGAAGACGGAGAGTCAATATTTCTCTAAAGTTAAAGCCCTTTATGTAGAAATTCCAAAATCATATCCTCCTTATGCCATCCCCTAGACTAGGATAAAAGAATGATTATTTACAAGCTGTGGCCAGAGTATTGTGGTATTGTTAGTGTCACTCGTGAATGGACGAAAGACACAACATTGATTGAGTTGGAGAATATATTGGTCAACCATGAGGCTTTAGACGTACAAATTGATAACTCTATAAAAATAGAGCTATTTTACCTATTTTAGGCAACAAATAATATATCTATGAGAAAATATTTGAATTTTCTTCTGATTATTAATTTTTCTTACTTATGCAGCATAATGAGTATGCGTCATATCTTGCTTTTGCTCGAGGACTAGCAAAATGTTAAGTTTGGGGGTGTGATAACTCTATAAAAATAGAGTTATTTTACCTATTTTAGGTAACAAATAATGCAACACCTATGAGAAAATATTTAGATTTCCTTCTCATTATTTGAATTTTTCTTGTTTTGTCACATAATGAGATATCGAGAAAATAAGGATAAGAATGGAAAAAATTGGGGATTCCGTAATTTTGTTTCCTAATTTTATATGCAAGCATTGGAAGATGGATATTAAATCAAAGATCTTCTGATTTACTCTCTAATTTTATGTGAAAATTAAGCAATTGTTTGGAGATAAGGGTTGTGGATTTATCTTATAAATAGGAGAATGTTGAGAGCTTGGGGGCCAACTAGGTTTTTATTTTCAGATCGTTTTTTATTGTTCCGAGAACTTTTCAAGTATTTTACAAAGAAGACAAAAGTGATGGCAGAATTCAAATTCTTTGATTTAAGATATTGGTTTTGATTTATATTTTCGTTTCTTCTTCTACTATATTCTAATTTTCTTTTATTAGGGCTATAATATAGCATGACCATGATGATATATTATATAATTTGTATGTGTGCAAGTGATTTCATTCATATGAGGTATATATTATTATACTTAATGCTTTTAAGAGACTGAGAAGTGATAATACGCAATTATTCTTTATAATATATATCTATGAATTAAACATGGATAGAGAGATATGCCATGTTATTTGTATAGCTTTCGGTGATAAGGTGATCCAAAAGACTCATTGTAAGTCGAAAATATTCATACATTTTAATGCACTTATATTTATTTAAATTCACATAGAGATATAGTGGATTAATAAATTAAGTAAATTTATTATACCTAGAGATAGGATAGTAAATAAATTAGGAAATTCTGCTATCACATGCTTGATATTGGTTTTGTACGCGTAATAATATGAAATTTACTGCATTTAGTTTTTAATATTTTTAGTTTTAATTTATTCTCAATTCTATTTTGATTTGTTAGATAAATTTTAGAATCAGTATATTTTTAATATTTAATTGGTTTGTTATTTATCAATCTCTATAGGACGATATTCTTTTCTCATTATTATATTACTTGTTCGACACGTTTACTTGCCTTTAGAATTTTACGAAGACAAATGTTTAAAGTCTTGGTGAGAGATAATAAAAGTGCCTTCTTTAGTAATAAAAGTGGGTTCAAGAGCGAAAGAAGAAATGGTGCTAGCAACAAAGATGACAAATTAAGGAAAAGTCATGGAAACTAGCAGACACGACCAAAAGAGACGAGCACTCAACTTGGGAGAGCTCACTGGGATTGCGACAAGTCATGGAAACCAAAATAGGGTTGCTTCTATGTCAATAGAAGTATGGAGAAGATCTCGTACAGAAGTTTGTAATGCTTGATTACAAGTCGAAATCTATTTCTATGGATAAAAATATAAAGTTGTGTGCAGTTGCAGGATGAGAATTGGAAGATTCACCTACGTATAGGTCATTGGTGAGTAGTCTTAATTACTTGACAATAACATGGCCTAAGACTGCCTCCGCAGTGGGATAAGCAAGTCATTTCATGGGAGACTGCGAAATCCTCATTTGGATGCAGTCAGACGAATAAGAAGGTATGTAAAGGGGTATATTTAAAATTGGACTCTTGGATAAGAAAGAAGCCTTTTGTAAGGTAGTAAGGCATTGCAATGTTGACTTTGCTGGATCGTGACACAAGGTGATAAACTATCAGGTAAATGTTTAGTCTTGCACCAATAGTGGTGTCATGGTGTATTTAAAGATAACCAAATATGTCATTGTGTTAATAGAAGCTGAATATAGAGTGGTAGTAATGATAGCTCAAGAAAGTACATGGCCAGTACATTTCATGGAGGATCTTTGTCAATTGCTAGACTACTTGACATAGTTATAGTGTGATAATCTATCAACCATAAGCTAGCAAAGAATCCACTTTTTCATGCAAGAACCAAGCATGTAAAGGTACACTAATAAATTCTTGTGGGAAAAGGTATTATTGGGCGAGATAGAGTTGGAGTACTCCAAAACACGTGATCAAGTTACAGGTATCTTCACTAAAGGACTTTGAGCAGCAAAGTTCAAAGAGTTTTTGAAAGCAACTTGGCATGGTTGCTAGATCCATAATTAGAGAAGAGTAGCTGGGAAGTATCGAAGAAAATGTTAGGCCTCCTCCCTTCTCCTAATATTCTAGAGTTTCCGAGACTTCTCCTTAAATATCTAAATATTTTCTTCGAAGATATTTTAAGTAGAAATATGTGGGTGAATAAGGGTGCACATGGTAACGTTTCCACTCCTCCCAATTTCTGTTTTTTTGTTCCCCGGAATAAAAAAAGAGCAGAAATCCGTTTGGTAACGTCGAGCTGTTTTTTTATTCCTAGGAACAAAAAGTTAGCCCGGGAATAGTTTTGGAACAAAAACTAGAAGTAAAAAAGTTGCTTCGGTTAGGGAACAAGTTTAAGAAATAAGTGAAATTTTTTTTTTTTTTTATTCTTCTCTTGCACACGGCCCATTGACTGCCGTTGACCGCCACTCGCCGCCGCCGGCCGCCGCATGTCGCCGCCGGCCGACCGCCGCTGGCCGCCGGAGGTCGATCGACCACCGACCGACCGCCGCCGCCGCCGCCGCCGCCGACGCCGCCGGAGGTCGATCGACCGCCGACCGACGGACGCTGCCGGCGGCGGCGGTCGGTCGGCGGCCGGCGGCGGCCGGCGGCGGCGACATGCAGCGGCGGGCGGCGGTCGGCGGGCGGCGGCGGCGGCGTCCGGCGGCGATCGGCCAACAAAAATAAAAAACAAATAAATATAAAAAAGAAACCGTTTTTTACCAAACGCATTTTATTCTTTTTCTATTTCTAGAGTAGAAATTTTGTGTAGTTACCAAACGGTTTTTTTACCCAGAAATTGTCCCAGAATAGAAATAGAAAAGAAGCATTTCTAAAAAAAACTACTCCCCCAGCCCAGAAGCGTTGCCATGCGCACCCTAATTGGCTACATCTGGAAATTTTCCAGAAATATCTAGGAAGACATTTTCTTGAAAAATATTTAGTAGTTAGTTACACCTCCTTGTTAGGCCTATAAATAGCTAAGAAGTGCTCCCATTCGGGTGTACTTGACCCCCATTTCAAGTGTGTGTGTGTTTGTAAGAGTGGGTGTGCGAGAATTTCTCCGAACTAATATTATAGAAAGCGCATTTGATAAAACAGTTTGTTTTTTTTTAAGTGAGCTTCGTGTCTTTCTCAACAACTATTTTCAGAGCCACTCTGCCCGCTCAACACACTGGTGAGTAGGAAAACCAAGGACAAAGGGAGACTAACCGGCAATGACCTTCTGAAGTACATGAGGCAGCTCACTCAGGTACTTGATGATCAACACTAGAGTCGAAGTGGACGTATCATGGCCAGCGAATAGGAGATTCAGCATGTTGTTTATGATCTCCACCTCGGGCATGAGCCTCCCGTTCTCCTCTTCGTTTGCTATCAGGTGCGACATGACGTCTTGCAAAGGTGAGGCCGTCTTCCTCTCCAGCTCCGTCTGGCGCTGCTTGACCAACACCCGGAGCTCCTTCCTGATGGAATCGGCCGCTTTCTTCGCCCGATAAAACTTTGTGCCTGGGACATTGATGGGGAGGGCAATGACTCCCCTGAGGAACACATGGAAGTGCTCGGCGAGCCTCGAGACAAGCTGCGGGTCTGTGATGCTCATGAACAGCCGGCATGCGAGCTCGAAGGTGTGCCGCTTCAGGGTGGAGTAGGCCTCCAGCTGGTCTTTGCCTTCACACACACATATTTATATATTGCAATCATTGTAGATTTTGATGAGTTAACATTTAGAAATTGCTCAAGCATATGCTCAGAGATGCCATTCTTAAGAATCCTCTATGCTTCTATGTAGACGAATTACATTCAAGAATTGCATCGATACCAAGTTCCATTGAACATGTATGATGATTAACTTGCTGGGTTAGTTTTAACTTAGCAACCATTTTCACCTGTATTAAAAAAATTAATGAATGGGACAACTGTTTACGATGGATGAGACAAAGGTGCGAGAACGAAATAAAATCAGTGCACGCTCAGTTTTAGTCTTTTCGCCTGATGAATCGCTCCTAGTTGAAAGCTATGATGCACGGACACATTCCAGGAGCTTCTGTGTCGTGTCAGTGACATATGTCTAACATGCTCAGACACGTTTGGACATGCTCGGACATGCGCGTGTCGAAAAATCCGACACACGGTCAAACCTTTTCGACACACTTTGACTCGCGTGTCCAGAAATTGTGAGAAGCATGGTGGTTTTAGGGGCGAGTCCACAAGTGCGAAGGTAAATAAAATTGTTAAAGAAGGCGATGGAAGGCAGATGCAAGAGCGAGGGAGCAGAGGTGAGGCTGTAGAGGTGACGGCGTGGCCACGACTGCAAGGAGGAGGGCCACAACTGTGATGCACAATGGAGGACCGAAGGGTAAGGCTGCGGCTATGAAGGCAGTAGGGCCACAAGTGCAGCAGCAAGTGATTGTGACGAGACAATCGAGAGAGAGTAGAGATCAAGATGAAAAGAACCGGGCAGGAGGAAGAGGAGGCCGTGCAGGAGAGTTTTAACTTTTAACAAGAAGAGTAGACGAAAACAAAAATTAAAATGGAGATTCTAGTGCGGAGGAATGGCTGAGAGGATGATTTTATTTTTTTTAGGGAAATGAGAGACTTGATGGGTGATGGGGAAAGAAATGAGGGGAGAAACCGGGGGCGGAAAGGGGGTTTGGGGGGATGGTGGTTTCTGTGAGGGGGGTTTTTGTGTCCGGAGTTTTGGAGGGATGGCGGTTTTTGTGAGGGGGTTTTGGCGGATGGTGGTTTTTGTGTCTGGGGGAGGGGTTTTGGGATGGCGGTTTTTGTGTGGGAGGTTTTGGTGCGTGGGGAAAGGGGTTCGGGGGCCAGGGGTTTTTGTTTTTTTGGGGGAGCGGGGGACCGATTTCTTTTTCTAGGGGAGGAGGAAATAACTTCCTTTTGTTAGAAAAAAAGTGATTTCAAAAACTTAAAATATTGAATATTAAATAATAATAAATTTTAATTGTTATAGAATATAATTGATTTATATGAATAAATTGATTCTAAATTTTTTGTTAGTCGTTAATTTCATTAATAATTTTTGTTAAAGTTAGAAATATATTTTCAAATATGGATACATATTAACTCTATATATCTTTCGAATTTCCTTTAAATAGATTTACTAATTTTATTAATGTAAATTCATTATAAGCTTTTTTTTTATTATTTATTTATTTGTAAATTTGAATCAAAATAATTAAAAATAAAAATATTATTTTATATATAAACCCCAACATGTTGAAATTATCCATTTTTAAAAAATAACGTGTTGGCGTGTCGTGTCGCGTGTCCGTGTCACGTGTCGGTGCTACTTAGGTTGAAAGAGGCTCTTGCCCAATAGTTAAAAATACGCATTTCTCCAATTTATTTAGGCTATGTTATTTTCACTTTTTGAATAACTTTAGACACGTCCTAAAATACAAAAAGCTTTTGATACCCCTCGATTAGCTTTAAACACACTCGTTAATGCTAAGATTATTGAAAAGGGAAAGACAGACCTTTAATGTGTCCATGAACCTCATGATTTTGTTCACTTTTCATTAATTATTGGTTCTTTTTTGTGTATGTACAAATCGGAGAAGGATATAGATTAGCTGCTTTATTACAAGAATCCTCTAAAATTCGACTACTTTAATAAGCGTGGTGATAAAAAATTCTGTTTTAAACGAATATCAATTCAGTGGTGATGTGTAGAAATATATTTGCAGTCTCTCTCTAGGCCCTAGGGTATAGTATCCATTAACTCCCTGTCACATACAATATTTTGGTTCAAGTTCTTTCTCGAGTGATGGTTAAAGTGTTGAACTTTGTATGGTTGTATTTTTTTTTAATACTTTAGATTTGACATAAGTCAATTAACAAAATTTACCAACAACGTTCGAAGTTATTATAATGTATCCCTCACAGAATTCAGCTCAAGCACTTTAGTGAGTACAAGAGAGGAAATGAAGTTTGTATAAAAATAAATGGAAAACTACTAAAGCTGGAGGAGTAAAATAACGTTGTGGATCGTGAGACTGAGCAGCTTTTACGTTTTCAATATACAACAACTTTCACCATTTTCACATTGTTGATCAATTAATTCTCTTGAAATTATTTTCATCAACTCAATAATTTGTTATTTAAAATGTGAAAATAGAGTGGACTTTCATCTAATTTTTAACTTAGAGGACACGGATGTGGGTTCCTTTTCTATGCTATTGCTATGGCCAAAGTGGTCCAATTGCGTGCAATCGTTGTCTTCATTCGTCAATGGTCTCCACGTGCTTCTTTCACTAGAGGATTATTCATTTTTATAATTTTCCATCACCAGTAGCCACCGCCCTGGGAAACCACATCCGTGTCCTCTATGTAGTGTCCCATCGTTTATCCCCCGGCCGACCCCGCGAGAGCGACGCAGCCTGTGTATTTTCGAAGTGACAGGCAAGCGACGACCTAAAAAGGTGAGCAATTTCCAAACCAGCGACGACCGGCATTGCGAGAGTTATGTGTGTTTTATTAGACCGAACGATAAGTTCAGAAAGCATCGCAGAATCACAAAAGACGCAAATTTCAAGTCTAATTAATGATTAATGATCATTAAATAAGCACATACCTTCCCAGTGAGTCCTAAGATGGTCCTTCGTCACCTCATCGATGACCCCAACGCTCCTCATGAGCGCCTCCGGATTGAAGAAGCTCATGAGCAATTTCTTGTCCGACCTCGCCTCATCCCTGGCCTTGGTGACGAGGGACCTCCCCATCAGCTTCTGGACCGAGCTCGGCCACCACAGCACCACCTTCTTGCCCTCGTTTGAGAACAGGAACTTGTTCCCCGCCGGCCCGCACAGGATGACCATCGGCTCCCCGAGCAACGAGGTCTTGAACACAGGGGAGTTGTACTTGGTCATCCGGTCCTTGATGAACTTCTCCGGGCTCCCGTCAAGCTGGGAACGGAGGAACTCCAGGCTCTCGCCAATGATTGGCCATCCGAAGCTCCCCGGCGGGAGGTTCAGGTGGTCGGTTTTGGGTCTGAATAGCTTGATAAGGGCAAGGACGAGGAGGAGAGCTAAGGCAGAGGCCAGGATCAAGACTTGCATGGCTTTTGACAGTTCTGCTTTGGGTTGAGAATGGATCGTTCAATAAGGAACGAGAGAGAGAGAGAGAGAGAGAGAGAGAGAGAGAGAGAGAGCAATGTTTTAAGCAGAAATGTTATACGAGTGAAGGCGCTGAATAAGTTGGGAGAGAGAGAGAGAGTCAACAGAGAGAGAGAGCAATGTTTTAAGCAGAAATGTCATTCGAGTGAAGGCGCTGAATAAGTTGGGCCTTTGGACATCTAATTTCATAACGTACAAAAGCGGTCTTCATATTTTTTAAGCCTTGTGATTTCACAATTATTGAAGTTCATTTATTTTAGTATGTTAAGAATATAAAATCTGTGTATAAGGCTAGTTAATATGCCACGAATAGGAGCTCAGTAATGAAATCAGATCCAAGTAGAAATTTCAAATCCAAAGAGGACTAGTGGTTTAATATCCAAACAAGGAGAATTATTTTGAAATACTTCCACGTTAGAGCTGGAATCCTGGTTAAGTAGGTTTTGCAGTTTGAGTTGGCAATGTTATGAAAATGCAATGATACTTGGTTCTTACACACCATAGCTAACAAAACGAGTGTTAGAGTTCTCTTTTGATGAGCTTTTAGATCTATATTATTCATATTATAGTGGATATCATGGCAATTTGCTCTTTCCTAGAGTAGTAGCTGATAGTTGGATCGAATAACATAAATTTCGGATGTACTAATCGCTCCTCATTAGTTTCTGCCATAAGCTCTTCTTCTTGCATTAGATTTGAATTGTAAGCTATGTTAGATTTCACGTTATTTTACAACAATTGATGTCAGAAGTAAGATTAGGCTTTCTAGAGTTGATTTGAAACATTTGCTTGTTTGATCACTACCCAAAAGTGTTGTCTTTACAATTACGTTTGGAGCAATGGTTGAGATTGAGAAGTTCAAAGGGTTTTGGTGAAGGCGTTGGATGGCAAAGAAAAATTGGCAGAAACGACGAAAGAAACCAACATGGTAGAATTGATGGATCAGGCAAGAGGAACATGAGGTGTTGAATGAAGTGGCTGTAAATAATGATGCTATCATTTGTGGTTGTAGATAATGATGCTGTGTTGTCATGGACAAGACTCGAGTCCCTTTATGTGGTTATAAATAATGATGCTATGTTGTCATGGACCAGACTCGAGTCCCTATTGACACCTAATTTTGGTAAATTTAGGGAAGTAAAAAATAAAAATCGCATTAGAACAAATAAAAGGAAAAAATGAAAAGGGGAAAATTGATTTGATTTATTATACATGGAAGTTTAAAATTCTGATGAATATTCAGATTTTGATAAATGCAAAAGCAATTAAAAAAATCATGTGAATAAAGGACAATGATTTTGATAAAATGGAAGGATCAAGTAAAATTGAATTGACTGTAAAATTGCGCTCATATACAGCCATAAATTAAAGCAAAAGAAGATGGAAGCTCGAAATTTGCCATAGAAAGTGGCGGTTTGGAACTATAAAAGAGAGCTACATTTTGTGACAAAAAAAGCGAATTCGGAACCAAAAATTTCGTGAGAAAGGGAGGTCAGAGGTCAAAAGAAAAATTTTTCTTCCGGTTTCTTTTCGTCGTTCCTTTTGAGAATGGTCAAAGTCAACAAAGATGGCATCCTTTTTTGCTGAAAGAAGACAGAGAGGAGACGTGAGAGAGAAAAAGAAAGAAAGAAAAAACAAAACCAAAAATTTTGTTCATCTTCCTCGTCGCTCCTCGCTGCACTATCTGCGCATCCCTCGCAAAGTTGCCATCGCGCCCCCGGCAACGCGGCATTGATGCCATCGCTGCTCGCCTCAGCCCAGCGCTTGCCGACCTCCGTCCACCGCTCCAGCAATTCCCTCCCCTCACCTCTGCACTTGCTTTGCATTTTGCTCGTCCGTCTTCGTCACTGCTCTGCCTCGACATCTTGCCACTACTCTGCACACTGGCAACCTGCGACGACCCAGCGACCACCATGCCACCACTGCTGCTACGCCTGGTGCTTGACGCCCCTGCCTCTCTCTTTCGGGCAAACCCGCACCACTGATGTTGCTGCACCACAGGAGCATTGTCCGCAACGCCGTAGCAGCCAACTGTCGACTCTGTTCAACGCAACCTGCAGTAGCTCTGCCTGCACCCGAGCTGGAATGTGACCCAGCGCTGATGCCCAACAGCACTCACGAGCCCCCCTCCGCACCCGAGCCGGACTGCGACCCAGCGCTGATGCTCAACAGCACTCACGAGCCCCCCCTCTGCACGACACCATTGAACGCTGCCCCTGCTTGCTCACTCGCACTGTCACCCTTGCTGCCGCACCCGTTGCCGACGCTCAACCCAGCAGCACCACCTCCGCGCCTCCTCCTGGTGAACCTAGCGGCTGCCGACGCTCGTGCCACCGTTGCCCTCTGAGCCTCGGCATCGTTGTTGCTCGCCTGCCTTCCCTTCGACGATCGCGCTCCTTTGCTGCGGCTGCGCCACTGTAGCGATCCGTCCTTCGCCACGCCTTCTTCCATCGTGCAGCTCGTGAAGTCCCCTTTTAGGTAGTCTTTTTATTTTTATTTTTTCTTTTCATTTATCTTATTTTCTTTTATTTATTTTTTAGTTTAGTTATTTAAATTGTAACATTGGATATTACTTTTCATTTCGTGAATCTTGTAAGCATTAACCGCGAGGGTTTTGCCTAAAATTATTGTAATTATTAATTTGATCGGTAAGATGTTGAATCATTTTTTTAATTATATTAATTTTATGGGCATTTTGATAGTATTTTAATTGTTAAATCATTATAATTGTTAATTTAATCCGTAAGACTTCGCATCAAATTTTTAATTATTTCGAACTTTCTCTTATGTTGTGATGCTTAGGATTAAAATAATTGTTAATTTAACCCGTGAAACAACATATTATTTTTTCGATTATTTTAATTCTTATTTGGTGGATATCTTGATTAGTTTAGATATAATCTCATAATTGCTTATCTTGAAAAATAATAAAAAAATAAAAAATAAAAAAATCAAATCTTGCATCGAAGTGTGTTGGTTTAGTAAATTAGGGTTGCATTTTTAGATTGCATATTTAGATAATTTTTGGAATAGATTAGGAATGGATTTAAATAATTTTTATAGATAAGGGCTTATATAATCTTTTCGCATTTTCATAAGCTCATTTTAAAAAAATAGTTTTCTAAGATAGGATAGGGTTTAAGTTAAATTAATTCCTAAAATAAATTAGAAAAAATTATTCATTTTAGATAGTTTAAGTAGGGTTTTTGTTAATTCCTAATTTTAATAAAAAAATACAAAAAATTAGGTGCTTGTCAATTAATTTGCATGTTAGGTTCATTTACTTAGAAATAGTTTGTTAGTAGAATTAGGTCATGTATAAAAATGCATGTTTTATGATAAAGTTCTAATTAAAAGAAAAATCCAAAAATTGCTTGCTTTGTGCATTTTATTATTTTGATGCAATTTATTTGATTTGTTGAGTGTTTCATAATGATTGAGCACTTGTATGATCACATTATTGCATGATAGTAATTTAGGTTAAATTTAATCCAAACTGCCTACAAAAACATTTTTGAAATTAAAAAGAAATGGTACTAAAAGGGCATTAGAGAGATCTAGTATAACCAAGTCCTCATACCCAAAGTCTCTAGTTCGTAGGAGTAAAATAATTATCCCATTATTTTACTTAGGTGTTTAATTGACTTACCATAAACTGATCCATTTGTATGTTAAAAAATTAATAAGTCACGAATTGATATGGGCTTAGGAGAACCCGAGCTAAGTTTAAAACTTAGTAGCCGATTAGCCTAAAACCTAGGTGGTGCACCTGAAATTTAGGTCACAACAGCTTGGCAATTCCGCTAGGGACTTGTGTCAAAACTCTTAGTGGACTTAGGCCAATTTTTCTTTTTCTTTTAAAAATATTTTTGTTTGGCTGCGAGGATTCCAGGTACATCCCTAACATTTAATGTGTTAAATGTTCTTGCAGATGGGAAGTTATAAGGAGAGCAGTCTTTGCCAACCCTTGTCTTGCAGAGAGGTATTAGGATTAATGATTTATTTTTCCTTGATTAGAGGTATTGTTTGCATTTAAATTGTTGTGAATGTTTTTATTGCTTTTAGCTCTAAACTGTTGCACACACAACCAGCTACCGGACCTAGGCTGTGATAAGTTTTTTTAGGATGGTGTTAAGAATTATACTCCCTCCAAAACGAGACTGCTATGTAAAGGTTGACATTCTCTTCCTTGAAAGTTTTTCATGATGTTGAATGTGTTTGTCCATATCCACGAGACTGCGTGACTATTGGGCATTCCATTCGTCTGAGCCGGAGATAGGGGGACCCAACACGTTATGCGAGACTACGGTAGTCAGATCATCCTCTTAGCTCCACTTTGTTAATCCGTCTCGATAGAAATCGAATCTCACATTTCATGCGTGTGTTTATGTGATTGTCATTCATTTCCGGTGAAAGTAAGTTGTCTAATTCTCACTTCGCAATTTACTTACTTTATTGCAATTTTGTCGGTCCATGACAATAGGTTTTGTTGTCAGTCTTGTTTTATATGCAATGGGGAAAACTAACGTACAGTTCATTTCACTCCCAAAAAAGAGCTCAAAATGTGGTTGTACCAGTTAGATCAAGATGGTCAGAGATATGTAAAAGCCAGGATGGCCTAACTTCTTCCATTATTAGAGATCAACATCTATTCTAGTGTTATACAGGCGTGCGTCACTTCTAGCATCCACAAACTTCCACCTTCATGTTTGGTGAGTGCGAGCTAACTCCAACATTAGAGGAATATAGTGTTGCCATTGGAATGCCTCTAGAAAAGGAACTTGTTAGACCGCCTATCGGTATAGACTCTATTTCAGAATTATCACAGTTTTTAAAAATCAAGGCTGAAGCAAAAGGAAGGTTGTTAAAGCCAATTGCTATGCATGTCCATTTTCATTTTTGGAAGAGTGTTTTGCAAACCAACCAATGATTTCAAAAGCCAGGATTTTCATGCTAGTATTTTTTGGACTAATCATTTTTCCTTATCGAAAAAATGCTATTAATCCTTCAATTTCATGGGTGGTTAATCAGGTTTGTGATGGGTTGAATTATGTCAATATGGTTTTTACCGAAACATTTTTGTCATTAACCCGTATCAAACAAAATGAAGAAAGGACCAAGCGTGTCCTCCCTGAACTTTTGCAAATATGGTTTTTCTCCCACATAAGAGGGTTTGGGCACCTTATGAAATAATTTAAGATTGACGATTTTAGGGAACCCTACAAAAATTTGCGGTCCTAGAACGTTTTTCCCCAAATAACAGTACACCCGTTGGATTAATTTTTTGAAAGATCCTAATCCTAAGGCATTCCTATGTCATACTAAATGGTTTCGAGTTGAGGCGGCTTGTTTCTGTGGGCCTTTCTGGTGTTACTTCCTATTACCCATAGAGGGTGGTCCGTTAGTATAAACCTCTTCAGGAAATTCCTCTGCTATTCAAAACAAAGTTGTTTTAAGTTCGTTTTATTTGTACAGACTATGACTACTTCAACGAGATCCAGATGATCATTGCTGCATGGAACAAATGCCACCTAGAGAAGTTTTTGGTGCCCAAGAGATTGAAAGACGAGGAGGAGATTCACTAGGCATCGGCATTTTACATCCAACAACACTGGATTCCTGCCGTCTTGGGTCCGGTGGTCCCTGATATGACTGAGAAGTCCACTCAACGAGCACAAATTGAGCATCTTAAGCGGAAAGTGGAAATGATTGAAGCTGAAAATAAGAAGCTTCACAAGGTATTGGGATCCCAAAAGCATATAAAATGAGATGTTTTGAATTTTGATTCTTAGTTCAATGTATAGGGACCTTGATTTCAATTTTTAATTCAGTGTTTTCAATTTTTAGTTAATGTTTAGGGACTCGAATCTCAATTCTTAGTTCATTGTTAGAAAGTTTGGTTCAATGTTTAAAATGAATTTTGAATAAAATCAAGCAATTAGACCATTGTCATGGGCCATTTTTCCTATCTTGTAATTGGTTCTTACATTATCTCTTTTACCCTTAGGTGACAATGGATCCGCCATGCTCGCCTATTGTTACACGATCAAGAGCTAAAATGGCTGACCAAAATGAAATGTGTGATCGTATGTCCACCGCAGAAGATCAACTTCAATAGTTAGCCACCTCTATGCAACTTATAACAGTTCAAATCCAATCACTCAGAGTAAATTCGACTCCTGCACCCGCTCTCCTTGAGATAGTAGTCTTGAAGCAAGCAAACGGGGCCTAAATGAGTGATGACGACATGCCCGAGCTGGAAGATGACCTACTTCCAGCCCCTATTAGAAAGGCCAAGCCTGATAATGTTCCCAAGATAGAGCAGGATGAACGCTTTGTGACACTGGAAGAGAAAGTGAAGCAACTGTAGGAGTCACAAAGCTCACTCTCATTCGACCTCTCTGTTGTCCTCAATATAGGTCTGGATCATTTAGCGTTTTATACACAATTCTTTTATGCACAAATGGATTTAAGGTCAAGATGCCAAGCAAGGTTAAGATGCCAGAGTTTGACAAATACAATGGTACTTCTTGCCCAAAATCTCATTTGCAGATGTACCACGTATGCATGGCCCAGCATGTAAAAAATGAGCTCCTCATGATTCAATCATTTCATGCGAGTTTGATCGGGCCCACGCTGAACTGGTACATAATGAAGAATGTGAACCTTCTCAACACCTGTAATGAAGTGGCCGACGTATTTCTCAAGTAGTACAACTTCAACGTGGACATTGCACCTTCCCAAGAAGACCTTGAGCGGATGGAAAAGAAGATGAGTGAGTCATTTAAGGAATACGTTATGAGGTGGCGGAATTTGGTGGCTCAAATCACTCCTGAGCCTACTAACAAGGAGTTGATGAAGTTGTTCGTCAAAACTCTCTCGTCTGAGTTCCGTAACCGAATGACCAGCACGTACATTAAGAATTTCAATTAGCTTATTCCTATGGGAGAACAAATCGATATGGGGATAAGGGGAGGATGGTTTACTGAACCATCGAATAAGAGATTTTCTACCAAGAAAGAGAAAGAAGCTACCATTGATGTAAATGTGGCTTATAGCCAAGAAAGTACCAATCGTGCTTCAACTATCCAGGCGAATCCAAGGCAGCAACAAACTACTGGCTGCCAATCATTCACCCAGGAAAATTATAGAAGGCAGTTCTCTCCTTTCCTCAGATCTCCATTCCAAGTGTTAGCAATCCTCCGAAAGAAATGCTTGCTTACTAGCGAACTGAAGCACCCTAATCGCGAAAGCATTCGTGGTTACGAATCGACGAAGAAGTGTGACTACCATAGTGGCGAATTGGGACATTCAATTGATGAATGTTTCACCCTCAAGCATTGTATCCAAAACCTCTTGGACACGAAGGCCTTTTCGTTTCAAATGGCTCGGCCGAATGTCTAGAAAAATCTACTACTGGAACATGAGAGTAGGGTGAATGCTATCTTGGAACCTGAAGTCGATCGAATCAAGAACTCGAAGGTACACGTGGCAGATGCTTACAACGGACTGGTGAGGGCTGGATATTATTCCGATCATGAGGATATTCCTCTATCACTAATGAGGGAAAGAGTTGCCAAAATGGTAGATGACAGCATCATTGTGTATGCTGACCACAACTGTATAGTTTCCACTATTTCCCATATAATTATCGATTGGGAGGAGGTGTAGGCTACGCTTGATGCTGACAAAGAAGGAATTGATCCTTCTTTTGTGAACATGCCCCCACTAGAAGATGCATCCGATGAGGAGATAGTGATTGAGATGCCCTAGCCATATAAGTATGTCAACAATAAGGTGGTGCCTTGGTCCTATGACCTAGATGTTGACCTGGTTACAAGGTTTGGTCGGACTTATGCTCAGACTAGCGCCTAACCTTCAAAGCCTGTCACTGATGAAGAGGCTAAGGAATTTCTAGCGGTAATCAAAGTGAGTATAATATGGTCAACTAGTTGCGAAAGATGCCCAGATCTCTTTGCTCGAACTCTTGCTTACATCCCTTGTGCATCAAAAGTCTTTAATGAAGGTGCTGGGTGAAATTCGTGTATTGGAAACGATCAAGGCGGACAGGCTGGAGGAGTTTGTGGGATTAGTCCTTCTCAAGAATTTGATTGCTTTTTCTGATGAAGAGTTCCCTCTTGAAGGTAAGGGGCATAACAAGGCACTGTATATATCTGTCAAGCATAAGTCTTCTCATGTATCCTGGGTGCTAATTGATAATGGGTCCGCTCTAAATATATGTCCATTGGCCACTCTTCACCGCCTCAAGATAGACCCATCCAAGATACATGCTGTGAAGACTTCTGTGTGAGCTTTTGATGGAACAAAGAAGGAGGTGATCGGGGAGATCTATCTCAATGTGCATATAGGGCCAATCGTCTTCAACATTCCCTTTCAAGTGTTGGACATACCTACCGCATTTAATTTCCTGTTTGGTCGTCCCTAGATACACATTACTAGAGTGGTGCCTTCAAGTCTACATCAAAGTGTGAAGTTCGTGATGAAAAGGAAGCTGCTCACTATATATGGCGAAGAAGACCATCGAATTTATCATGAGACAACTATCCCCTATGTAGAATCGGATGTTGAGTTCGAATCAAGTTACCACTTATTTGAGTTGGTGTCCACTATACATGCTTCTCGAGATTCGTCGTCACCTACTCCTGAAGTTTCAGATGCCTCCCTCATGGTGGGAAAAGTGATGGCTGGGAATGGTTATGTTCTTGGCAATGGCTTTGGAAGAAATGGTCAAGGCATTTGAAACACCATTGAAGCCCCTCAGAGGTTCCGTTTTGCTGGATTAGGATACCATGGAAGAGGTGGAGAAAGTTCTGGAGGACAAAGATAAGGAAGGTGGAACTCACCACTTGAGCAAGGGTGAGGGAGGCAAAATTCGTTGCCTCCTAATATTCGCAAGACGTTCCCTGGCCCTCCTAGGATGATGCGGGATGAAAAAGAACTGATAGACATCCTGGGGCAACCAAGTGGTAAGTTCGATTACTATGTGAAGTATTCAGCTCCTCCCACTTCTCTATTGACCCCTGCGGCATAGTCTCAGATGGATGGGGTGGTATGGATGATCCAATACCCCCAAAGACAGAGAACCCTGATTAGGCATTGGAAGGAGTTACAAGCTTGTTCGATGACCTTCTCATAGGAGCCATTGACAAAGGACCCCTAGAAGAAATGGGCCTTGGCCCACAAGAGTAATTCATTTATTGCTTTTGCTTATTCCCTGTGTGAGATTTTTTTTATTGCTTTCCAGGAAATGTTTATTCTTTTTGAGTGTTGCATTTTCCATTCAATAAATGTAATTGATTGATGAATTTCAATAAAATTATAAATTTTATTTTGAGGGCATGATGAGGTACACCAAACTAGTTCAGTGATGATATCCAGCCGATAAAACAAAAAAATCCAAGGAGAATTCTGAGGCCTGGGCTTCATCATGTTTCCTCGTGTCAAAATGTTTTTTTTTTTTTTAAATACTTTTGCAAATGCTTTTCCAAAATCTTTTAAAAAAGTCTTTTCAAAATATAAATAATACAGTTTACCCTGTTTGTCTTTTTGATCCATCTATTTCTTGTTTCAAGGACAATCTTATAGCATGCAAAGGTGTAAAAATGGTCTAATCCAATGCAACAAGTGCTGATGATGATAATCCCGAAGACTCGATTGAAGACTCCAATGAGGTGCAATGTAGCTGGGAATAACATGAGAAAGCCAAGGCTCTTACATCCGAGTAGACCGTCACTATTAGTTTAGGTGACATTGAAGAAGCCAAGGAGGTGAAAATTGGGGCAAATCTCCCCAAAGACGAGGTCGAGCGCCTAATTCAACTACTGAAGGAATATCAAGATATCTTTGCATGGACCTACACTAACATGCTTGGGTTAGACCGGTCAATCATGGAGCACTATTTGCCTACTAATCCGAATGTGCCATCTAAGAAGTAGAGGCTGTGGAGAA
Organism: Eucalyptus erythrocorys; assembly: GCA_014182555.1. NCBI lineage: Eukaryota > Viridiplantae > Streptophyta > Magnoliopsida > Myrtales > Myrtaceae > Eucalyptus > Eucalyptus erythrocorys. Next base: position 14,598,256 of record CM024597.1, on the reverse strand, counting down.
CTAAACCCGAGCTCTCGAAGAAGATAGAGGAAGAAGTAATGAAGCTTTTGAAGGTGAGATTCATTGAAGTTTCATAATACGTAGAATGGGTGGCTAACATTGTGCCGGTGATGAAGAGGGATGGTCGAGTTTGAGTTTGTGTTGATTATTGGGATTTGAACAAGGCTAGCCTGAAGGATGATTTCCAATTACCTCACATAAATGTCCTTATGGATAGTACTGCTAGATTTGAACTATTCTTATTTATGAATGGTTTTTCTGGGTATAATTAGATAAGGATAAAGGAAAAAACAAGGAAAGATTGCATTTATCGCCCCGTGGGGAACCTTTCATTATAAGGTCATGCCCTTTGGACTCAAGAATGTAGAGGCAACTTACCAGCGAGCCATGGTAGCATTATTTCATGACATGATGCACCGGGAGATTGAGGTCTATGTTGATGATATGATTGCGAAGACTCGGCTTGGAAGAAGCCACGTCAAAACTCTGAAGAAGTTGTTTGATTGACTTCGTGAGTTCAAGCTTTGACTAAATCCCACTAAATGTGTGTTCGGAGCAACATCTGGTAAATTATTAGAATTTATTGTAAGCAATAAGGAGATTGAGATCGACCCATTCAAGGCCAAGGCCATATGCGAGTTGCAACTTCCGTTAACGGTGAAGGAAGTTTGGAGCCTTTTGGGGAGGTTGAATTACATTGCATGATTCATTTCCCAACTTTCTAAAACTGCCAAGCTGTTCTTCAAGCTCTTAAAGAAGAATGCACGAATCAACTAAGATAATGAGTATCAAGAAGCGTTCGACAAGCTGAAATAGTACTTGATGTATCCACCGGTGCTTGTCCCGCCATCGCCAGGGCACCCTCTAACTCCTTACCTCACCATTCATAGTGAATCATTGGGTGCAATGCTGGCTCAGGAAAGTCCAGTTGATGGGAGCGAACGAGCCATTTACTACCTGAGCAAAAAGTTCACTATATTAGAACTGAAATATTCTGATATTGAAAAGAACTGTGTTGCATTAGTGTGGGTATTGCATAGATTGTGACAGTATACACTGCATTATCAGACGTTTCTTGTGAATAAAAACAATCATATCAAGTACTTACTTGATCAGCCAGCTTTGGTGGGTAAGTTGGCGAAATGGAAAACCTTGATCTCACAATTTGATGTGCAATTTATGCCACAAAGTCGGTTAAGGGTAGAGTGATCGCTGATATATTGGCCGAGAATCCAGGAGTCTCAAATAATGATGACAGTTTCCCTTATGACCGTGTCTTGAATGTAAGAGAAGATTCATGGACAATGTTCTTCGATGGAGCCGTAAACCTATTAGGTTCTGGTACTGGGGCAGTTATGATATCCCTAGGCAAACAACACCATCCGATGGCTATAAAGTTGGTATTTCCATGCACTAACAATGTGGTCGAGTATGAAGCTTACATCCTTGGGCTTCAGGCCGCAATTGAGATGGGCGTGGCTAAGTTGAAAGTGTTCAGAGATTTCGCACTGATCATACTGCAGACCATAGGTGAATGGAAGACTAAAGATGCCAAGTTACTCCCATACCACGTGTATTTAGAGGATCTGGTAAAAGAGTTCGAGAAAATTTCGTTCGAATACTTGCTAAGGTCTCATAATCAATTTGCGGATGCACTCGCGACTTTGTCATCTATGTTGCAAGTCACCGACAGATTAGAAGTCGAGCCGTTGAGAATAGAGGTTTTGCCGAAGCTAGATTATTGTATGATCGTGACTGAAGAACCTAATGGAAAAGCATGGTATTACGATATCATGAATTACATTTAAAAGAAGGAATTTCCCGAGGGAAGCACTTCGGCTGATAGGAAGTACATCATGAAGATGGCCTCAAAATTCTTCATCAGTGGTGAGAATTTGTACAAAAGATCCTATGATTTAGTCTTATTGTGGCATGTAGATGCAGCCGAAGCCGCTCAAATCATGTGAGAAGTGCATGAAGGAGTATGTGGCCCTCATATGAATGGGCACATGTTAGCTAAGCAGATTATGAGATTAGGCTACTACTAGCTCACACTAGAAGGTGACTGTATCCAGCATGTTCGAAGTTGTCACTGTTGTCAAATTCATGGAAATAAGATAAATGTGACTCCACTAAGCTGCACCAATTTTGCAAGCCATGGCCCTTCTCAATGTGGCGTATTGATGTGATTGGCCTGATAAATCTCAAATCTTCAAATGGGCATCATTTTATCTTGGTGGCAATAGACTACTTCTCCAAGTGGATGAAGCTACATCCTTTGTAAATGTCACTGCTCGCAATGTTATAAAGTTCATCAAATGTGACATAATTGCTCGCTATAACGTCCCTGAAGCAATCATCACTGATAACAGGACAAATTTGAACAACAAACTTGTGGATAAGTTGTTCAGCAAGTTCAAGATCAAGCATCTGAATTCATCTCCATACCGCCCTCACATGAGTGAGGCTATTGAAACAGCCAATAAGAACATCAAGAAGATCTTGGCTAAGACAGACGAGAATTATCGAGATTGGCATGACATGTCACCCTTCGCACTAATGGCGTATTGAACATCGATTTGTATTTTTACTGGGGCAACCCCTTTCGCTCTGGTGTACAGCATGGAGGCAGTTCTGCCTGTGGAAGTGGAGATTCCTTTCCTAAGAGTTTTATCCCAAGTGGAGTTGTCTGAGGCGGAATGATCGCAGCAAATACTCGAATAGTTAAACTTGATTGATGAGAAAAGACTGAAGGCTCTTTGTCATGGCCAAGCTTACCAATAGAGAGTGGCTCGATCTTTCAACTGGAAGGTGCGACTGAGACATTTCGAGGTAAATGGTCTTGTTCTAAAGAAGCTATTGCCAATTTTTCCAAATCCAGGGGCAGGTTCGCTCCAAATTACAGTGGTCCATATGTGGTGAAGAAGGTGCTCCTTGAAGGTGCCTTGATCCTAGCAAAAATGGATGGTCGTGAGTTTTCCAATCCTGTTAACTCTGATGCTGTCAAGAAGTATTATCCATGATAGAATTTGCTGCATTTGCAAACATTTCATGATGAATAAATTGCCTTAATGAGTTGAATTATTCAAATTTGTTGCAAATCTTGCATGTTTTCCTTGATGAATTGTGTGAGAAAAATCGAATGTGTCAAATGGGATACTTTGGGATGATTAAAAGGCGAGCCTTATTTCATATATTGTTTCATACACTGATCTCTAGTGAGTTGTGTGGAAAAATTTCATGCCCACAAGGAAGAGGGCCATCCCGCAAAGGGTACGTCAACCAAGGTGATGAGAGGCATTCTTTTTATCCCAAACACTACAAGTGATCGATTGCTTAATCCCTTTGAACCCCATACACTTATGGAAATTCTTTTAAAATTACCCTGTCAAGGATCATCCCATATTGGGCAAATTTGAAATGAATGGTAGGAATCTTCTTGCTTACACTTGTATCGATCTTCGAGCATCGCTTTTGCAGGGCAACTTAGGCAGTAATTTAAGTGCCTTAGGATGATGAAGAGTAGTTCTTTCTTTATCCTACACACTTTTGACCATTGCATAGCCCACTTGAGCCTATGAATTCATTTCATGTCAAACCCAGTCGGTGATTATCTCCCACACTAGGGCAGGATGAAAAATAATCATTCAAAGTAGCATGGTCTAAAATGTTGATAAAAAAGAAGACTTTGTAAGTCCAAAGAAAATGAATGCAAAGTAAGGGGGCATGAAAAAGCAATGTGCCTGGTAAAAGTAAGGCCAATGCCTGTAAAGAAAAATCAAACATTAATTGTAGTGTGTTGTATCTTTAGCGAAGCAATACTTGTAGAACTCAATGGAGTCTTGATATGAAGAAAATCCCCGATGGTAAAAAAGAAAAGTAACAGGAATGTCAAAATGATCACCAACTTTGATTCCCTTTAAACACCTTTTGAGCTTGAGAATCCTTTCATGAACCAAGCCTACGTTACATCCCTTGCAGAGTCTCTTTAGATTAGGGCACTTGAATTAACGTAAGAGTTCATATGTTCAAAAGCATTGCTCAAAGAAGTGTGAGTAAGACAATTTTTACCTCATTTCGTATGCTTTCTGACTTGTAAACCCAAAGATGATTACAGCAATATCAATCTTTAATAAGCCTCGACTCAAAGAGTCCTATTCCTTAAGCCATTGACCAAGCCCACATTACGGTCCCTATTAAAGACCTCTCAGATGGGTAAGGTCGTACCACTTGCGAGATTGCTTAGACCCTCATTCGGCATGATGATAGAAAGATAGAGTAATTGTCAAATTCCTGCATCAAAGGTCAGGACAAATTAACCTTTTCATGAGAATAAGTGAAAAGTCATTTCAGGCCAAAAGATCCCTCATTTGACACATCCATGACACTCATGTGTTTAGATTGGAATATTCTTTTGAAATTCTTCCCAATGGAAATTAGGTGATGCAAGATTGATAGAAATCACACGCATGAACCTCCCTTGAATTAATGCATGTCTGTGACCATAAATGTATGTTATCTCTCCTGTGACTATGTTTTACAGGGAACATATCCCCGAGGATCAGAGACGTCATCAAGTAAGTATGTCTCTACCCATACTCTAAATACTTGTCATTATGTAGGTATTCTCTCTCAAGAGCATTGACACTCGATTCGGTTGAGTTGTCCTCCGAAGATTTTTTCTCGAGATTCAATTTGATTAAGGCGACTGAAGAAAGATTCGGATCCTAGTCAGATGATCTATGCTGCAATGCTAGGCAATCAAAGAAAGGTTTGAGTCCTAGTCAAGAAAAACCCCATTCAAGCGACCATAGAAAGGTCTGGGTCCTGGATATCATGTATTGCTTAAGTGTTGTTTTGCAGATCAAAGGTTTTCAAATTTGTAGGAAAGTTTTGTCACCATAAAAAATGGGGAGATTGTTGAAGAAAACTCCTTTACTGTTTTGAAGTCGACAAAACATTTCCAAAGTCTAGTCTAAAGAGTTGCAGACTCAAATGTTATAGTCTGAAGAACTCCAGATTCTACTGTCAAAGTCTGAAGACTGCTAGACTAAAGATTCAAAGTCTGTTCTCACTAACAGTTTCCAGACCGAATAATGAAGACTTATCCAGATGACGGATTATCTTCAAGGATTCGTTCCGTATGGTTTTTGGATGACCTTACGGTTGGATATAGCATCTACATGATTAATTATTCTTATCGGAATCTACTCCAATAAGAAGATCCTTTTGAAAAGTAAGCAAACTTGGAAGGTTCTACTTATGGAAACCAAAGATCCTGATTGTATGAGCGAACGGGATTGACGGGCTTTCAACATAATCATCTAACGACTCGAGATCACCTTAATTGATCCTATCCAATGGGTAGATTGAAAGAATTCCTTTGGAAAGTGCCAACGGTTGTGAAGGCATGAAGGAGTATTTAAGGTGGACTCTCCAGTTATTCGAAGTAATGCGTGAAAGAAGAATTTCAAAGTCTGAATCTCTATAGTTCCTTGCTCTTTCATTCATCGAGCTCAAATTGTATACAAAAGAGAGAAACGCATAGTGAGACTTTGTGAAGAGACCAGTAGAGACTCTCTACTGAGAAAGTCGAAGATTACTAGTTGTAAAATCTCTTTTGATTCATAGTGAAATCCAATCAGTAGGCTGTCAGCGTGGGAGAGTGGACGTAGGCTTGATCTAAGCCGAACCACTATAAACCTTATATTCCAATTCTCTTTCCTTGAATTCCTTACTTTCATTCATAACTTTATATGATTGTTTAAAGCTGATTACATCCTTAGTCTATTGTCTCCAAAAGGCAATTTACTTTTACTAAGTCTTGCAAAAATTTTTAGTTACACCTATTCACCCCCTCTAGGTGTTTGCACTAGCCTTTTCACATTCCACATCGACCATACTTCTTAAAGGAGTACTAGAAGTAATTGCACAAGGTAATGGTCGTTTCAGGATGGATCCTACTTATGAATAATATCACAAGATCTCACAATTTTTATGTGGGACTAGAAGTGTCATGAACTCTACTTAAACCACTGACTTGCAATACTCCCCATATTTGATGTGTAGTCCTATCTAGATTTGCTCTTGCTGCTAGCCCAGAAGCATACCTACTAGAAGCCATCCTTTGTTTGAGTCATCTTGCATCAACAATCATTCTCACATCTCCTTGAATTAGGTACAGGCCTAGTCCGTTTATAAACCACATATTTAATGAAAGGTATTTTTCTTTGATACTATCTATATCAATTCAACTTGTTCCACAAAACTTTCCAAAATTTAAAGTAGTTATATAATATTGTTAGAATATTTTAACAATAAACTACATCTTCATCTAACAACTTAAATTTTTAGAATAATTAGCAGTGGCTCTACCAAAGTCTCTTATTAGTATTAGAGTTGGAAGTCCTAAGTTTAAATAAGGCTCTATTTGATTTCCCAATTAAAATTTTCATGCTTAGTACTAGGCAAAAGATCAAATTAAATATAAGGGAAAGTGTTAGAATATTTAAATAATAAACCACACATTTATCCAATAATTTAAAATTTTAGAATAGCTGGTAGTGTTTTCGCCAAAATCTTTTAAATATAATAACCATCTAAGTATGATCTTATTTATGGATAACATTACAAGATCTTACACATTTAATGTGAGACTTAGATTGTCACAAGTTTCCAAACTCCGTTGCTTATGAGATGGATGTTTTACCTTTTATGGGACGAAATGAAAGGGAAACTAATTTTGTGAATAGTGTTATATAAAAGAAGACATTTTTCATTAGAGTTAAACTCTGAGAACTATAGCCCATGTTCTTCCTTTTCCTAGAAGGACGGCAATTATTAACCTATGGAGGACAACGATTCGGATAGTGACACTTGAGGGTGTGACAGTAGTCCTTAAGATTCGATTATTGATGTTTGATCTTTGATGTCGAGTACTGATGGGCAGAACAAACCCATTTGAAAAATGGGTTGCTTATTTGAGACTCTGGGGAGATAATGATGTTTCGCAAAAATTTTTATTCCGTCCACCAGAACAGAGCGCTATAAAATTCGACTTTGCGTACATTTGATTGCTATAATAAAGTGTTGGGGTAAAATTCTTCATAGGTAAATAAGCGTAGGTGACATTTATCATTCTTTAAATTTTAATCACCAAATGCACTGCGGTTTCGACTTTTTGCAATTGACGCAATTGAAATTTAACTAGTTTCCTTGTCGAGATCTGACATGCGATGACATGGCACTGACAAATTATCCGAGCTGGCATCGCGTCAGCCCTGAAAAAATAATTAAAATACCATCACATGTCTGCTACCACCGTCAGTGTTTGGCTGAAATTCAGTCAATTCTGATCAAATTCACATATTGGGAAAAATCGAAAGTTCAAACCGTTTAGCTGGTAACACCCACTCGAAACTGCTCTTGCCTTTTTGACCTTCCCTCGTCGCCCGAGAAGAATGGCGACCGAACGGAAGCTCGTTGGGCAGGCGGATCGAGGAGGCTTCTTCTTCCGTGAGTAGTTTGTGGATGTGAACAATATCCAGGTTCATCTCCTGTCTCCTCTTGTTACTGTAGCGTTTCTCTCTCGTTCTGAGAGTCCCTCCTACCGGAATGGTAGTTTTGCCCCTTTCCAAACCCTAGCCTTTGTTCCTCCCAAATCCGCTTCTCCTCCACGCCCAGTTCCTTTGATTTCAGGTTCCTGCTTTGGTTCGCAGCTAGATTCGTTACTTTTGGGTCTGTTGGACTTCTGGTTTGAACTTTCGAAACCCTAATCCCCTTGGTCCGAAGAGTTTTCGCCCTTGTTTCAACCCCCGTTCTGTTTCTTCAGAAATCAGCTTAATATCCTCGCCCTTTACCCTCGTTTTCAGGGGTTTCGCTAGTCTTCTTACCTGAGTGTTGCTGACGGAGGTCCGCCCGTTTTTCTCCTTCCCTCATGTTCTCTGGCTTTCTTCAACTTCGGAATACTCTGTTCTCCATCCCCTATTTTCTCTCTCCGGTGTTCCTCATCTCCTCAAGATGGTCTTCGCTCGTCTTGGCTTGGATCTCGGCTATTCTTCTCAGTAACTCTGTTCTCGGTCGACCTCACTTCCATCAATGGAAAGCCAAGAAGAGGAAAATTCTCCACGACTCGTAGTGCTATGTGCTCGCCTGGGAAGATTATGCTCGTCAACGCACATCGAAGTCTGGGATGTTGACCCCTCTCCCGCAACCATTGCGGAATATCAATTGACTCTAATTGGTAAAATTCAATCCAATCCTGCTATAAACTTTCCTGCATTTCAATGCACTTTGAAGCGAGCATGGAGGACAGATCAAGTAGAAATTTTACAGCGTGAGTCCGGCCTGTGCCTTGCCAAGTTTAAATCTGCTTTGGATAGACATCATATTTTAGAAGGTGGCCCGTGGCTATTCTCAGGTCATCTTGTCAATTTCAAACCCTAGCAGCCCAATACCCCTTTGCACCGTTATGATTTTTCTACTTACGCTATCTAGGTCCAAATATTTGGTCTGCTCTTGGAGTGCTGCACAGAAGATATGATAGTAAAGGCTGTCAGGAATGTTGGACGTGTCTTGCAAGTAAAAGCTGACGGTATTGCAGGTTCAACCTTGTGTGCATGCCGTGCTAGGATTGACCTTCCGCTTTGGACCCTCTTAAGCCAGGACACCTGATTCGGCTAAATAATAGGACCCTTTGGTTGGACTTTCGATATGAGCGGCTCTCGAATTTCTGTTATTCCTGTGGCACGTTAGGGCATCTCACGAGTTCTTGCCTTGACATTCCTAATGCTGACCCTCAGCTGGACAAGCAGCAAAACCACCCCTTTGGCCAGTGGCTCAGAGCAGAGGTTAAGGAATTCAGTCCTTATTGGCAACTATACTATGACCAGATAGTTACTGAAGAAGAGATGGAAGAAAGAGTACTTGAGGCGCCACCAATGACAGTTAATCATATTCCCTTGTTAATGCCTGCAGCCACCTCTCAAAATCCCTTCCTGGTTCAGTCCATAGTTGTCATTCGAACATCCTTAGCTACTCCTAAGGCTCAACCTTCTCTGGATGCTACTCTACCAGCTTATGGGACAAGCACTGATCTCATCCCTGCTAAGGAAAAAATGAAAGGAATCCAAGTTCGGGAACCTAAAACCCCTCAAGGAAAGAAAGTAAAGAGTGATCGTCCTACTAAGAAGATAGGACCAGCTAAGAAACCCAAACGTTACACCCCTTATGACTTAAAGGGTGTGGTTCCAGCTGAGTATGACGACTCTTCGCTTCTTGATGCCCCCATTTTGGAAGCTTCTGAAGATGCAAGTTGGGCGATGGTGGTTGGCCCTAAACAGCCACCAACTCATTGATGAAAATCTTGAGTTGGAACTGTCAGGGGTTGGGCAATCCCCTGACGGTCCTAGCACTCAAAACCCTGGTGGCTAATGAAAAGCCTGATCTCTTATTTTTGATGGAAACTAAACATCATGATAGTTTTCTTCAGCGTCTCAACCGCAGCCTCCATTTTGCGCATCTCCAGGTGGTTTGCTCGGTTGGTGCAGCTGGGGGTTTGGCTCTCTTTTGGAATGATAGTCTAAGCTTGCATGTTTTCAGGTCAACCCCCTCTCTTTTTGATGTGTCGTGCACAGCTGCTAAAGACGTTAGTACTTGCTGTATCACTTGCCTCCATGCCCCTGCAGTGCCCTCCCTTCGGCAGCCCTTTTGGCAAGAACTTCGCTCTATCAGAATCACTCTCCCTGGGTTTGCCTTGGTGATTTTAATGAAATCCTTTACCCATGGGAGAAGGTGGGTTCGCGTCCTGCTGACTTCTCTCGTATGTCTTCGTTCCGTGAGATATTATCTGACTGTGCTCTGATGGATATTGAATCAAAAGGTTGCGCCTTCACTTGGCAGAATAATCGCTCTGGGGAAGCTCTGGTAAAGGAACGGCTGGATAGGGTCCTCTGTACTATGTCATGGAGATTACAGTTTCCCTCGGCAGAGGTCTTCGCTCTCCCAGCTGTCGCCTTCGACCACAGCCCTCTTCTATTATCTACGACCGCTAGAAGAAGAAGGAGGAAGCGGTTCTTTGAATTTGAGTCTTTTTGGAATGAGGACAGCGAATGCCGCCATATTATTGAAGCCTCTTGGAGTTCGGTCTCGAGCGAACCTTTGCCCTTCTCGACTAAAGTAAAACTTGTTGTTGCGGCTTTGACCAGCTGGAGTCGAACTAAGTTCAGCAATAACTATACTCGCATAGCTCAGCTTTAGCAGCAGCTTCAAGATATAACTAATCAGACCACAACTTATTCAAACAGGAACACTGTTTAGGCTTTGCAAAAAGAATTACATAGTGTGTGGCAGCGTGAAGAGCAATTTTGGGCCATGAGATCTAGAATAAGTTGGCTAAAATGGGGTGATCGTAATACAAAATTCTTCCACGCTACAACCGTTCAGCGGCAACAAAGGAACAAGATCAGCATGTTAAGGGATGAAGCAGGGGTTTGGGTAAGGGATCCTGAAAGGATTAAGGAAATGACGCACAGGTTCTTCTCCTCTTTATACACAACAGTGGGTATGCGAAGCTATGGCCCTGTCTTAGATCAATGCCCTATGGTGGTGACGCTAGCCATGAATACTGCCTTAACTACCTTGTTGACCCTTGATGAGCTGAAACAAGCAACTTTCCAGCTGGGAGCTACCAAGGCTCCTGGCCCCGATGGTCTGAATGGTATTTTTTATAGGATGTATTGGGATATTATTAAAAATGATCTTTTCCGAGCAGCTCAGTACTTCTTTGTCTCAGGCTGTCTTCCTTCAACTTTGAATGCAACAGTTATTGCCTTGATTCAAAACTACCTCACCCTGAAAGCCTTGATCAATTTCGTCCAATAAGTTTGTGTAACTACGTCTATAAGAATCCAAGGTGCTTGCCAATAGGCTCAAGCCTTGTTACCAACTCTAATCTCTGAGGACCAATGTGCCTTTGTGAGCGGACGTCAAATACATGATAACATACTTTTAGTTCAGGAGGTCCTCCATCATCTTAAATCCAGAAGAAGGAAGCGCAACTTTCAAGCAGTTATCAAACTGGACATGAGGAAAGCTTATGACAAGGTCGAATGGGATTTTCTACGGGCCTATCTACTCAAATTGGGTTTTCATGCTCACTGGGTCAAGTTAGTTATGTAGTGTATTACAACTACATCGTTAAGCATTAGCATGAATGGCGAGCGCCTCTGGCCTTTCCAGCCAACCAGGGGCCTTCGCCAGGGAGATCCTCTATCCCCATACCCTTTCATCATCATGGCCAATCTCTTATCTTTACTTATTCATAAGGCAGTGGATGAAGGTACTCTTAAAGGTATTACCTTCAATCGATGGTGTCCCACTCTGTCACACCTTCTTTTTGCTGACGATGCAATCTTCTTTGTTGATGGTACAGTTTGCGAATATCAAAATCTTTTGAGTATTCTGAATCAGTATTGCTTGGCTACGGGCCAAGAGATCAATCGAAACAAATCTGGGATATTTTTTAGCAAATCATGTCCTGTTTCTCTACAGGAAAACATGGCTAGTGCCATTAGAGTGCCCATTCTCCAACGCTGTGGCAAATATCTCGGTTTACCATCTGATTGGGGTCGGTCGAAGAGGGAAATGTTCTCGTGGATTCTGGCTCGTGTTAATGTTAAACTGAAAGGCTGGAAGGAGAATCTCTTCTCCAAAGCTGGAAAAGAAGTCTTGCTCAAGGCTGTGGTACAATCCATACCACAGTATGCCATGTTAATTTTCAAATTACCTGTATCTTTATGTAAATCAATTGAATAGAGAATAGCTAGATTCTGGTGGCAATCTGATAGAAATAGAAGAGGAATTCACTAGCGAAAATGGGAAATACTAAAACAGAGCAAGGAAGCTGGTGGTTTAGCATTTCGGGATCTTAGGAGTTTTAACTTGGCCATGCTTGGTAAACAAGCATGGCGTCTTCTTCATCAGCCTTCCACGTTATGGGCCAAAGTTTTCAAAGGTTTATATTTTCCATCTTCAGATTTCGATAGAGCTGGGAAAGGCTATCACCCGTCATGGGGCTGGCAAAGTCTTCTAAGCGGTCGAGATGCCATTTTACCTTATACTCGCTGGTCAGTAGGAGATGGGAGGTCGATCCACATCAAGGCAAATTGGTGGCTACCTTTGGGCTTTTTAGTTGGACCTCCTCAGAGAGGAGAACCCTCTGTGGTGGCTGACCTCCTTGATCATAACACTAATACCGGGAGGTTTGATCTTCTTAGCATATTTTTTGACTCCCAGGTGGTTAACCAGATTGCCTCAATTCAGGTAAGACCTACTTGTGTCCAAGATGAACTAATATGGACTGCCACCAGTACTGGTGAATATACAGTCAAATCAGCTTATCAGGTAATCAAACATTTAGAAGATATTAAAAGCGCCGCTTCAATCTCAAATCTGCAACCAAATTGGTTTTGGCAAAAGTTATGGAGAATGAACATAGCTCCTAAGGTACGTCATTTCCTGTGGCTAATGTGTCATGATGGATTAGCAACAAGAGTGAATTTACATCAACGAAACATCATTGACAATCCCTTCTGTACGTTATGTAATCAAGACATCCCTGAAACCCTAAAACACTTGTTCCTGTTCTATCCATGGACCAAGCAAGTGTGGCGACATCCCCAGATTGCTATTCCTATTTAATCTAACCACGTTCAACACATTGCAGCTTGGATAATGGAGCAGGCTTCTAATCATAAACCCTTACCTAGTTTGGATATTGTCGCCACTGTCCTATGGAATATATGGCGGGCAAGGAATGCTTTTATTTTCAATCGCAAGTCTCCAGATCCACGTCGAGTGGCTGACGATGCGCTCGTTCAATCTCTGGTTGATCAGACGGCTTCTCACTCTCCTGCTTGCAAGCAAACATCGCTTCCTAACAGTGGCTCTCTTTGGTGCCCCCCAGATCCGGGGGTTCTAAAGGTGAATATCGATGGGGCTTACCAACCTGGAAGTAGGGAAGGAACCATGGCTTGTGTATGCCACGATAATCAGGGACGACTCACAGGCGGTTTTTCGGACAGCTTTGCTGCGAGCTTTGCGTTACAAGCAGAAATCCAAGCTTGTTCCCTGGCTCTTCGGTATCTGATCGGTCAAGGATTCTCTCTTGCTAAGGTGCTTCTTGAATCGGATAGCCAGATCCTTATTGAGACACTGAGGGGAAATTGGCGACCTTCTTGGGAGGAACGCAGCCTCTTCTCTGAAGCTGCTTTCTGCTTTCTTTTTTTCCAAAATCTCACCCTAGGTTTCTGTCGTCGTCAAGCGAATGTGACAGCTGACTGGGCTGCTAGGGCCCATGGCTCAGGTTCTTCTAGACGCCTTTGGACTGTATTTCCACCTCATCTTTTAGATTTGGTGTCTGCGGATGCAATAGCTACAGGGTGTATTTCCTTTGTTCGTGCAATATAAATGTTCCGACTTTTATGTCCAAAAAAAAAAAAAAAAAAAACCGTTCAGCTGGTGATATCAAAGTTCATCTCTTAAATTGCAAACACCCCCTAAATTAAGTGACCAGTGACCAAACTTACCCAAAATAATCCATTATTATTTGGGTTCCACTACATACACGGGTAGGCAAGAAATTGAGAAATGGAATATACTCCATCGAATGGGACTTTCTTTTCTTTTTTTTTTTTGGGTGATCCAGGGAACTCCCGCACGATCCGGAGGGTAAACTTTTGGGTGACACATAAACGGGAGGGCTCACCATCCCCAGCGTCACACTTAAGACACCTAGCGACTCTCCTGAGTTTTGAACCCCTCACCTCTGGCCTGAGGATCAGCAGGGCCTTATCCAGCGGAACCACTGTGGCCGGTGGTGACTTTCTTTTGTTTGTATCATTGAAAATCACCTTTCTAAAGTAAGTGGAATATGTTATCATTTGTTTAATTGCATTTCGATCCTGTATAATTGTAATTTATTTATATTTTTCAAAGAGCGATGGGTGCTATTTCCACTCCCACTGACCCAATTACTCTCTCTCTCTCTCTCTCTCTCTTCAAGTTGTTTTTCTTTTTTGGGCCAGTCCTACTTTATGCCTACTCTAATACTCACTCTTAGACTTTTGCCCTATCTCTTGCAGGACGTGGGAGTTGAAACCCACTCCCGAACTTACTTGTCCCTACCCCATCCCCCTTAGAATGTGGGGATTTGAATCCCTCACCTCCCCCTTCCATGTTGGAAGGGTGGCCACTGGGACGAATCCCAGTGGTTTTCAAGTTGTTGTTTCTCCTCTTTTATTAATATCAGTATACAATTGATAAGTTATCATCTTATCCTACATAATGTTATCATTTTGCCTAGAGAAGGTTATTAATTTTAATTTAATGTATCATATTTTTAATCACGAAAGCTAGAAGATTAAAAATTTATATTTATGATGGCTTAGGAACAAACAATGAATTACCTAATTTTATCTAATAGTTTGAGCGAAACTATATATCTAATTATCTAGCCGATCTTGATAAAAAAATGGAAAAGGAAAATTTACCAATATATGAAAGGTTAATTTGTTAGAAACATGACAAAATGTTAAACGTATTTATGTTTAGATCATACTTAAATATTAAGAAAAGACAAGCACTAAAAGAAAAAATGAAGAAGAGAAATCCTTGCTACTCCACTCCTATTATAATTAAAGTATTTAATATTGGTTGTAAATTCAATCTCATGATAATTGGAGTATAATTTTAATATATGTTTAAAACTTTTGTCTAAAATATTTGATGTGAGTTTGAAAGTAAGAAAGGGTGGCTAAATTCTCAACTACCATTTTGCAATTCAAATTAAAGTGTGAAAAGCTCACAACTAAGTTGTTAAAATTTATCTGTCTAGCATTTTAACTTTAACATAAACTTTTGTTTAATCTTTTTAATAAAAAAGAATAATTAATTGTGTATCCATAAGACGTTATAGCGATCATATCTTATATGTGTTGCGACCTATACCTCAAGGAGAGATGGGGCCCTCTCATGAGTAATATTTAGGGGTGTTTGTTCATCAAATAGTTCAAGTAGGCTTTCCCATAAGAGAAGGCTTCAAAAGCGATGTCTAGTTGGTGAGCCACACTTGTTCCATCAATTAGGAATGTAGGTTCTCCCATACTCATACCTTGCACAATAAATGTTTGTTTTAAGGTTCTTAAAGCAACTAAATATGGATCTAGATGTCACCACTAGCCTCTTTGTGTGGATCGGCTAGATGCCCAATCAAGGGTCAAGGGACCTCCATTGATTTTGTTAACATCTAAATTTTGACGACTCAATTAGTTGTTTATTGCATAGAAAATTAGAGATCGACCCCAACCCCTAAATCTATTTAGTTAATTTGCTTATAAATTATAGGAGCATTTATTAATATGGGTAATAATAATCCCATATAATTGCATTTGCATTGGACTGGTGGTGGATGAATTCGAATGAATAGTTCTAAACTTAACTAGACTAAGCCTGTGGTGGCCAATATCATGTGTGAAAAATCTAATGAAAATTGAAAACAATAAAGATATTATATCATTAAGATTTTTCTTTCACATGGCACATAAAAAAAGGGCGATGATCTTCGGGGTATATGTGCGTATATGGTTATATCAATCCTCTGCATTTTGAGAATTTCGGTCAATATTGAAGGAAAGGAAGAAAGAGATTTGGTCATGAGGGGAGTATACGCACGGTCCAACGTGGAAAGAAGCAAAAAGCGAAAAAAAGGAATGTCAGCAAGCTAGTCGCATGGGAAAGGGAGGAAAACATATGCGTGATTATAATGACTAAATGGATTCCATGACTCTTTCTCGACGTGGCCGTGATTATGATGATGAGTTTTGTGGCTAATTATCCTATGAAATTCAATGTAAAAGGTGTTAGCTGGGTTCACTCCTATGAGTTGCAAGCCCAAAAAGGGCTTGAGCCCATATAATAAGTTATATGAGGAAATAGGGTTTCCCACTATCTATATAAAGTGATAGCAACAAAAGGAAATAGTAACAAGAGAAAAAGAGAAAGCAGAAAATCTGAGGGTTGAGGCAATATCTGATTTACATCAAGCTGGCGTCGGCGGTCGATTCGTGGTCCAATTGAGCTGAAATTTTGTCAGCATGTTCATGGCGCAATCTTTTCGAATCTGAATGGTTTGATTTTCGTTTGAAGCTGCCTACATCAGGTTTTTCATGGATTGATCAAAACCTGCGTTTTTTATCAGATTTATCCTTGATCTCTTGTGAAGTTTATGTGTATTGCCAAGAATTATGTTCTTGAAGTCTTTGCTGCTATGTACCTCTAGTATTTGCTAGAGAAGAACAATTTTGTTGATAGTGAAGAATTTTGGGTGGACTCCGGTCCCGTGGTTTTTGATCTCCTCACGTCGAGGAGGTTTTCCATGTAAAAAAAATCGTCTTGTGTTCGCGTGCTTGGTATTTATTTTATTATACTATATCGATTCCTATTAGGTTTACACAAGAGGGGAGATAATTTTATTCCGCTGCGTTGATTCGATATTGTTCGAATTGTTATCGTTTTCCCATCAGAATGGTATCAGAGCATCTGGTTATTGCTTGATTTTTCTGCCTTGTGTTAAACATGGAAACGAATACGAGTAGAATGGTTACATTAAATGGTTCGAATTATCATATTTGGAAAGGGAAGATGGAAGACCTTTTATATGTGAAAGATTTTTATTTGCCCGTATTTGCCGAGGAGAAACCAGAGAATAAAACTGATGTTGAATGGTCTATATTTTATCGTCAAGTGTGTGGTTATATTAGGCAGTGGGTGGATAATAATGTTTTGAACCATATTATTGAGGAAACACACGCACGCAGTTTATGGGATAAGCTCGAACAGTTATATGCTCGAAAGACTGGGAATAATAAGTTATTTTTGATAAAACAGATGATGGCTCTGAGATATCAAGATGGTACTCGTTTGACTGATCATTTAAATTCTTTTCAAGGAATTATAAATCAGTTGGCTGCGATAGGAATCAAGTTTGATGATGAGATACAAGCACTATGGCTGCTTGGTACCTTGCCGAACTCATGGGAGACGTTTTGAACATCTTTGTCTAACTCTGCCCCAGATGGTACGATTACCATGGATTTGGCCAAGAGTAGTATTTTGAATGAAGAGATGAGACAGAAGACACAAGGATCGTCCTCTTCACATTCTGATGCCTTGGTTGTTGAGAAAAGGGGTAGAGGTGAGTCTTGAGGTCCGAAAAATAGAGATAAAAGTCGAGATAAAAGCAGAGGTAAGTATAATAAATTTGCTAATGTTGAGTGCCATTATTGTCATCAGAAGGGACATATTCAAAGATTTTGTCGCCAGTTAAAAAGGGATAAACAAAAGGAGAAAGGTAAAGAAAAGAAAAGTGATAATGACAGTGATGACAATCGTGTTGCTGCACTTAAACAAGACTTTCTCATTATTTTTTATGCTGATATGGTGAATTTTGTATCTCATGAGACCAGTTGGGTAATTGATAGTGGTGCATCCGTTCATGCTACGTCTCTTAGGGATTTCTTTACATCATACAGGTCAGGTGATTTCGGATCTGTGAAGATGGGAAACAATGGGCTAGCTCAAGCTGTAGGCATCGGTGATGTGTGCCTAGAAACTAGCAATGGCACAAGGTTAGTATTGAATAATGTTAAACATATACCTGATATCCGCTTGAATTTGATTTCTACAGGCAAGTTGGATGATTAGGGGTATTGCAGCACCTTTAGTAATAGTCGATGGAAACTCACTAAAGGTTCTCTTGTTGTGGCTAGAGATGAAAAATATTCTTTGTTGTACATTATGCAGGCAAAGTTGTCCACAGACAAAATTAAT
Source organism: Eucalyptus erythrocorys (assembly GCA_014182555.1). Taxonomy (NCBI): domain Eukaryota; kingdom Viridiplantae; phylum Streptophyta; class Magnoliopsida; order Myrtales; family Myrtaceae; genus Eucalyptus; species Eucalyptus erythrocorys. The sequence continues at coordinate 14,580,370 of CM024597.1, read as the reverse complement.
GCAAGAGAGACGGCGAAGATACAGCTAAGTTGTGGCATAAGAGGCTCAGTCACATCAGTGAGAAGGGTTTGTCAATATTGGCCAAGAAGAAACTCCTTTCAGGATTGAAAAGTTCGACGCTAAAGAAGTGTGCTCATTGTTTAGCAGGAAAACAAAACAGAGTTGCATTTAAAAGCTCCTCTCCTTCAAGAAAGTCAGGTATACTCGATTTAGTGCATTCTGATGTTTGGGGTCCTATGAAAACAAAATCACTTGGTGGATCTCTTTATTTTGTTACCTTCATAGATGATTTTTCAAGGAAAATTTGGATTCATACCTTGAAAACTAAAGATCAAGTGTTAGATGCTTTTAGGCAATTTCGGGCTTCGGTTGAGAGACAGATGGGAAAGAAATTGAAATGCATCGAACCGATAACGGGGAGAGTATATTGGACCTTTTGATGAATATTGCAGACAACAAGGTATTCGACATCAAAAGACACCTCCCAAGAAGCCTCAGTTAAATGGCTTAGCTGAGAGAATGAACAAAACACTGGTTGAAAGAGTAAGATGCTTACTTTCACAGTCAAAACTACCTAGATCCTTTTGGGGTGAGGCTTTAAGTACAGTTGTGCATGTATTAAATCTTACTCCATGCGTTCCTTTAGAGTTTGATGTTCCTAATAGAGTTTGGACAGGTAAAGATGTTTCTTATGATTATTTGCGTGTCTTTGGGTGCAAAGCATTTGTGCATATTCTCAAAGATGAGAGGTCTAAACTTGACGTGAAAACATGATAGTGCATATTTATTGGTTATGGACAGGATATGCTTGGCTACAAATTTTATGATCCGGTTGAAAAGAAAATTGTAAGAAGTAGAGATGTTGTGTTTATGGAAGATCAAACAATAGAAGATATTGAGAAAACAGAGATGACTTCAGCACCATAGGTTAGTGATAATTTGGTTGATTTGGATTCGGTTCCTCTTACAAATATTCCTACAAAGGTTGATGAAGAGCAGCAGGAAGTCAATGTTCCAAATAACGCACATGTTCCTGAACATGTTGAAACGGATAATAATATTCCTGAATCAGAGGCTCAATTAGATGTTCCTCTGGATGTTCCAGTTCGGAGATCCGTTAGAGACCGACGACCTTCCACCAGGTATTCTGAAGATGAGTATGTATTATTGAGTGATGCAGGTGAACCAGAGTGCTATGCAAAAGCAATAAAAGATGAGTACAAAAGCAACTGGTTTGATGCTATGTGAGATGAGATGCAGTCACTTTATGATAATCATACTTTTGAGTTGGTGAAGTTACCTAAAGGTAAAAGAGCTTTGAAGAACAAGTGGGTATATAGGTTGAAGCAAGATGAACATTCTTCACAACCACGGTACAAAGCTAGATTGGTTGTTAAGGGATTCGGTCAGAGAAAGGGTATTGATTTTGATGATATATTTTCTCCGGTAGTGAAAATGTCTTCTATCCGTGTGGTACTAGGCTTGGCAGCTTCCCTAGATTTGAAGATTGAGCAAATGGATGTCAAAACAGCCTTCCTACATGGTGACTTGGAGGAAGAGATATACATGGAACAACTTGAGGGTTTTAAAGTAAAAGGGAAAGAGGATTATGTATGCAAATTGAAGAAAAGTCTCTATGGCCTAAAACAAGAATAAGGCTATAAGAAGACTGCCTCGGATAATTGTGTGTTTGTCCAAAAATTTTCTGATGATGACTTTATTATTCTCTTGCTTTATGTTGATGATATGTTGATCATTGGTAGGAATGCTTCAAGAATTGAGTTATTGAAGAAACAGTTGAGCAAGTCTTTTGCCATGAAAGACTTGGGCTCGGCGAAGCAGATTCTTGGCATTAGAATTACCCGAGACAGAGATGCTATGAAGTTGTTTTTGTCGCAAGAGAAATATATCGAGAAGATCCTTCAGAAATTTTACATGGACAAGGCTAAAGTGGTTAGTACTCCTCTTGCTGCCCACTTTAAGTTAAATATGAAGCAAAGTCCTATGACTGATAAAGAGAAGAAAGATATGGAAAGTGTTCCATATGCCTCAGCTGTAGGAAGCTTAATGTATGCGATGGTATGTACACGCCCAGACTTGGCGCACGCAGTTGGCGTTGTTAGTCGCTATTTGTCAAATCCAGGCAGAGAGCACTGGAATGCAGTGAAGTGGATTATGAGGTATCTTCGGGGAACTTCAAATTTGAAACTCAGTTTTGGGACCGGGAAACTTGAGTTAGTTGGATACACAGATTCTGACTTGGCAGGAGATATTGATACTCGTAAATCTACTTCTGGTTATTTGATTTCTTTTGCGGGTAGAGCTGTGTCATGGAAGTTAAGATTGCAGAAGTGTGTTGCACTTTCTACAACCGAAGCTGAATTTATTGCAGCGACTGAAGCTAATAAAGAGACGCTATGGATGAAGAAGTTCTTAGAAGAACTTGGGTTCAAGCAAAAGAGGTATGTGCTATTTTGTGATAATCAAAGCGCAATTCATCTTGGTAAGAATTCATCTTTTCATTCGAGATCGAAGCATATTGATGTTAGATATCATTGGATAAGGAATGTTCTAGATGAAAAGTTGTTGGAACTTAAGAAAATTCATACAGATCATAATGGCTCTGATATGATGACGAAGACTCTACCAAGAGAGAAGCTTGAACATTGCCGATTGATAGTAGGGATGGTGAATCCCTCCACATTATCGTGAGGGGGAGATTTGTTAGCTGGGTTCACTCTTATGTGGAGGAGACCCAATGAGTTGCAAGCCGAAAAAAGGCTTGAGCCCATATAATAAGTTACATGAGGAAATAGGGTTTCTCACTATCTATATAAAGTGATAGCCACAAAAGGAAATAGTAACAAGAGAAAAAGAGAAAGCAGAAAATCTGGGGGTTGAGGCAATATCTGATTTACATCAAACTGGCGTCGGAGGTCGATTCGTGGTCCAATTGAGCTGAAATTTTGTCAACATGTTCGTGGCGCAATCTTCTCGAATTTGAACGGTTTGATTTTCGTTTGAAGCTGCTTACATCATGTTTTTCGTAGATTGATCAAAACCTACGTTTTTGGTCAAATTTATCCTTGATCTCTTGTGAAGTTTATGTGTATTGCCAAGAATTATGTTCTTGAAGTCTTTGCTGCTATGTACCTCTAGTATTTGCTAGAGAAGAACAATTTTGTTGATAGTGAAAAATTTTGGGTGGACTCCAGTCCCGTGGTTTTTGATCTCCTCAAAACGAGGAGGTTTTCTACTTAAAAAAAATCGTCTTGTGTTCGCGTGCTTGGTATTTATTTTATTCTACTATATCGATTCCTATTAGGTTTACACAAGAGGGGAGATAATTTTATTCCGCTGCGTTGATTCGATATTGTTCGAATTGTTATCGTTCTCCCATCAAAAGGCGGTGACATATGACATTGTTAGTCATATCATGAGTGATTATTAATTAAAATCATTTTAAGTTTTAATCATTCTAATTTACCAAACTTCTCAAGAGGGAAGAGAGAGTTATGTGATTCCTATAAAACTAATAATTTTAGATGAGATTAAACCATCGTTTATTTTGTAAAAAATGAATGATTGGAAAATATTTTCTTAAAAATGATCGCTTATGTCGCTGATAAAAGTGAACGAACAAAAAATATTTTCATTGTTCACAAAAATATTTAAATATAAATTATTATCGATAATGAAAACATTTTTCATAGACTAATTATTTCAAACAATATAAATAATCTTTTAAAAATAAAATATTTTCTAAATTAATCATATTCCAAAAAAAAAAAAGAGTCTAAGCAAAACGACTTGAAGCTTACGATCCATGGTAAGGCACCAGAATGGAGAAATCAAGTAAATGTCCCACAACACTATTCAGATTGGGATCGTTGGAGAAGCTCCAAAGTGCCCATTGTGTCGGTTTCAAAAGAAAAAAATCACTAGAATTTAAGGGTGCGTTTGGAATTGGCTTTGCAAAGGGCTTTGGGCTTCTAAATATACTTAGGCCAAAGTTTGGGTGTTTGTGAACAACTTTGAAATTCCCATTTGGCCAATGTTGGCCTTCTCAAGGTTGAAAGCCCAAGACAGGTGTGAGGGTGCCTTGGGCTTTTAGCTTTCTCGGCATACAAGATACACTATTCATTTTTTTTTCTTCCAAAACCATCCTCACATGCTCTTTATTTTTCCAGTTTTGCCCTTGTCATTGTATTGTTCATCTTCTTCTTTGTTGAGGTTGGCCGACGTGTTGCTCGAAGTTGTGAGCGGTCATCGACGGCTCGGCATGGTCGCGGTGGCCTAGGCAACCGTCGTTGGGGAGTGGTGCAATTGCCTCCCTGTCTAGGTCATGGTGGGGTCGCGTGACCTCACCACCCTCGGATCTGGGTCACGATGAGGTCGTGCGACCTTCGGCGACCGCCGCGACCCCGATCTGCGGCGGCAAGGTTGCGAGAGGACCTCGTCGACCCCCGATCTGGGTTGCGGCGGGGTCGCGCGACCTCGCCGCCCCCGGATCTAGGGCGGCGAGGTCGCAAGAGGACCTCGTCGCCCCCAATCCGGGTCATAGCGAGGTCGCGCGACCTCGCCGTGACCCAGATCCAAGGGCGGTGAGGTCGAGTGACATTTGGTAGCCCTCGTCGGGGGTCGCTCGATGTCCGACAGCCCTTGCCGGGGGTTGCTCGACGTCCGGCAGCCCTCACCGAGAGTCTGCCGACCTTTGACCTTTGCCCTTGCCAATCAATTTTTTATTCTTTTTATAATTTTTTTTTATCACAAAAGTCTTTTGTAATGATAATCCCCCCAAACACCATTTTGCTCAAAGATACTTCATAAATGGCTTTCAAACTACAATTTACCAAACACAGTTTGGATTTTGGAAACGCCTTTAACTCAAAGGTCTTTGCATTTCCGTAAAGATTTTCCCCAAAAGTCTTCCCTAACCCACCCTAAGTAACGTCAATGATGAAGTGATCGGAATTTTCATAGGCAAATACGATAACATGACACAACTCAACTAAGAATCGACAAAGCGGAAATGCAAGGTGGATCACCAAGTTGAGGACAATCACAACACAAACTATAAAAACGATAATCTCCATGAAATATGATGACATGAAATGAATTTCTTTGCAAGAGACAAGCTAGAGACTGCACCAATCGTGGCCGAGAACGAAGAGGGCCCAGAACATGGCGCCCTGGGTGGCCCAATAGAGAGGCCGAACGACCCAGCTATTCAAATATGCCGCCCCACAGGAAAGCCCGAAGACGCGTCTCTCAGGACATGGCTCATTGACCTCCCCGGATCCTTCACCTAGCAGTGGTTTGGTATCGCCGCCCCCACGTTCGCTAGCCTGAACGGCGGTGTGGCCCTGGGGTCGACGATTTTCTCTCCTTCTCTTCCTTCTTCCTTGTAGATGACCCCATTTCATTTTCTCTTCTCTCCTTCATCATCTTCTTCGTCAATTGGTGAGACTTGCAATGGGGCTCTCACTCAAGTCGACAAGAGAGACCCAAATGGTATTCCAGTTAGACGGAGCATTCTGATGAGTTGTTCGCGACGACGATTCAAATTGATGACCCGTATCAATCACTCGCTGAGCCTATCAAGAACAACTTTTGCTCAATGAAACGGAACGAGCTTTTGTCGTGCGAACTTTAAGAATGGATGAGTTGTTGACAGATGATTGGGCTTATGTAGCGAGTCTTTGGTGCCGTTCTGTCATGAGAAGTTAATTTTTACGGGGAAAATTATCCAAAAAATCATAAACCTATTACATTTTCATCAATTCAATTTTAAACTTTTTAATTATGTAAATTGAGTCTTAAACCTTTTTACATTTTGTCATTTGAGTCCGCCAGCTAATTTTGACCGAAAATCACTAACATAGTTCCAAGCGATCATATGTGGTGTAGCCAGCATTAATGTTTACAAATTTTTAATAACATTTTAATATTATATTGAATTTATTTTATTTTATTTTTTTTTTCCTTTTTTTCTTCCCTTCTTCCTCCTCTAGCCCATGTTGGGCCTCGGCGAGACTCAACCTTACCTTCACTGGCTGAGGTTGAGCCTTGCCTCAAACTCGCCAAATCTTGCAAGGTCGAGCTTGACCCAACCATGGCAAGGCCAACCTCACCCAACAAAGGCAAGGTCGACCTCACCAGCCCTTGTTTCTGGCTAGTTATTAATAACACTCAATTAAGTGTCACAAATTGAAAAATTGATCCCTTTAATGTCGATGCCGACATGAACAATTAATATGAAATTGAAAAATGAAAAATAAATCCACGTCGAAATGGGAAATACTAAAAAAATTCACATAGGATGATTTGTTGGAAATGACACTTAAATGATTGATTTTACTCTGATGCAATACCTAAGTGAGCAGAAAAAAAAATGTTATAGCCATCAAGTGAATACTATACCGAAGTTATGATACTCCTCCTATGCCTATGCCACAATTAGCTTATCTGGTAGATTCTTTGTGAATTCCAAATAAGATTCTTGCCTTGCACGTTCTATCATATGACTAGGAGAAAAGTCTAAACCATTCAATGTCAATCATAGTACCTTGGCTAAGTCTAATAAACAGGATAAAGCCGAGATCATTTTAATTAAAAAAGATGATAGAACAATCATGACGCAAATCAGCATGTCTTGGCCACCTTGATGATCGTTGACATCCAACCAGCCATTCGCCATCGTTAGCCACTCACCTACATCTTTATTGGGGGTACACATTTAAACTAAACTCAAAGAAATCATTGCAAGGGATAAGCGTTCAGTCATATCAAAGAAAAGGCCAAAACCCCTGAGACTAATCAGTTATATCACGGATAATGTAATTTCACAAATGACCATTTCCCTTCAAGTTTTAAGTGGAACTTTTAATTCGTATTATTTCTAAATCACACTTTATTCTTTAATAACGACATGAAAGGGGAAAAAAACCATAGTGAAATCAAAGTATTTTTGCAATTACCACTCAAAGAAAACCTGACATTTAGAAGAAACACCCATTACTGGTATCAACATTCAAATCAAAATCATAGAATCCTTAATGGTAGTTGGACAAAACTTAGGAAGTGATTCTACAATCGAAAGAAGAAAATAGTGGTGTCCCTAGCGATGTAATAAAATAGAATTGCAAGGCAGTCAATGATCCCATCTCTTTTCGTTAGAGAGCAATAATTCAAAACTCAGTCCATGAACAAACCTAATTATTAGGAAACTAATCCAATTTCATCCCCAAATTTAGGGAGAGATCCTCTTTTACCGATGTTTGTGTGTATTCGATATTAAGGTCCCCCATGTCTCTAGATCTTGGGTCCATCAGTTCCACTTCACCTTATGTGGAACATCATTTTCTTTTTCTCTTTATTTTTTCATCAGAATTTGCCCATCTAAAACTGATTCTCCACCACCAAACACTCCTTCCTCAACTAAATACCCAATTTCTCTCAAAACAAGGAAGAAGTAAAAGATGGTTGAGAAGACACTAGAGCAAAACCAACCCATCTTCATTCTCTCGGGAACCACCATTCAGATTTGCTTGAGGGTTCTGTCTATCGCTGCAACTTTGGCCGCGGCATTGGTGATGATGACCAGCGAGCGATCCACGACAGCTTTCGGCATTCCCGTCGATGCTCGATATACTTATTCTGCGGCTTTCGAGTTATTTTTTAGAGTCACTAGTTTTACCTGATCGATGGACGAGTTCGAGCAATTCTTCGAGTGACTATCAGTTTAAAAATCCATGTCTAGGCCCTTCATGATAAGAAGGTGTTGGATTTTCTTTATTGGAAATTATCAGGCCATGACAAGCCTTGGACCCTAGGCCCATGAAATCGCGAAACCTCAAAGTTGTTAATTATTGTCTTTGTTCTTGATTTTCACACTAACGATTGAATTCCAATTGCAGGTAATTTGGATATGCAAAGTTAGTAGCCTGTGCCTGTTATCCTTGTTATTCCTTCTTACAATCGTCAGACGAAGAGACTGCTGTTCTAGTAGCTATATTTTCTTCTTCCTTCACGACTTGGTATGATACCGAGGCATAGCATATCGAATCATACCGTGTGATTCGAATCATTATTTGGCTAATTTTGACACCGTTCATGCTTGTAGGTGGTGATGACATTGGTGATGGCGGGGTGTGCGGCCACAACCGCTATTGGCTACGTGGGGAAGCATGGGAAATGCACACATGGGATGGATGCCCATATGCGATCATCTCGACAAATTTTGCAACAAAGTCACCATCTCCATCGCCATCTCCTACGTATCTTTCCTTCTCATGATTCTCACCGTCATCTCCGCCTGCAACTCCAGCACTGTGTTTTGGTCTGCAAGTTCGAAAGTCCGAGTGTTACAATATTTTATTATTATTTCAAATGCGATCCTAATATTGTATTTTTCAATTAATTCTGATTTATTGCCCAATTTATTATCCACGTTTATTACGTGATATTTGCTTGTTAATATATAACTATAATAGTCTTGATAGAAGACGTCAGTAACGTAAGAAATGGAATAAAATGTCGGGTCGTCTAGTCCCAACCTGATTATTATAGAAAACACACTGTCGTATTTGAAGGGTATTGACTAGTGGAACATGATATACAAATATGGTGTTTTCATATTTGCAGATCGATCATGCTTCATGGATCCATCTAAGGTTTTAGAATTTTCCGCATTTGCAAATTTTCATCAATAATTGGAAGTATGTCAACCTTTACGTTTTCGCAAATCGATCCCAAATTTTGTACGAATTTATCTGTGAATGATAAATCAGGATCATCATGTTTTATTTAGATTTAGTCTTATAGTCGGTATCAAAGCTTGTTTATAATCTCTACCTTAGTGAAAATTTTAGAAGTTTTGTATGTTTTCATTGAATTATGTATGGGTAAATTTGGATCCTTGGTGATTTAGAACGGAATTTCAAATTTCGATCAAATTTGAAGGACCCACCATGCGATAACGGATCTACATGGTCACACTGCCATTAGGATGAAAACCCTAAAGATTATTTGGCATATTACTAATTGTTGGCTGTTAATTGAGCAGTGAAACTTTGGGGGTTAGGGTTTTAGGGCAGATCATTTTAGACTTAATTCCGGTAAATTTGTTGGTTGTTTTTGCCAGATCTTGAAACTATGCGTTCGTCTTGGCATTGTCTTTGAGACCCATTGATCAATTTGATCAGACATGGGCCGTGGAAGAAGACCCAACGGTGGAACGGAGGCTGGTTGTGGCAGAGTAGTGACAAAAGAAGAAATCCCATGGAGAGAAGACTTTGGGTGCATGTCATGCACATGCTAGAGGGCAAGCAATATGCACCCGAGCGACGCACATGCCTAAGCATAACAAATGGAGTGCTATGCAGAATTCCAATTCCGCCATATGCCACCTAGTTTACCATTTAGCCCCCCCACATAAAAGAAAACCACGATTCTGCCTTAGTCGCATAAAATTCCGGTTTTGACCCCTTTGGGCATGAAAATTTACAATTTTTCCCTTTTGGGGGTAAAATTCCGATTTTATCCCTTATAAGTGAAATTCTAATTCTATCGTTGCATGTAAAGTTATAGTTTTAACCCTTTTACACATGGTTTCACTATTTTGCCTTCATATGCAATTTTTGAATATTTTCTAGTAGAATTACATGTCTAGTGATCCGTATATATTTAATTAATTGAATATTTGCCATAGCATCTTTGATTATATTAAACTATATATATTAAGAGCCTATGGATCACATATTGTCAATGGACATTCATTGTAATTGGTCACATTAATAGTATTGATTTTATGCCATAGGAATTTTCAATATATATTAATTAGGATGAAATATTATTTTATCTTTCTTAATTTACCCATAGGGATTAAGGAAGTGAATATAATTTGATAGTTTCATAATGAAGTAATTATGAATCTATTTAAATTAGAAACTTAGCCCACATGTAGTTTTTGATGTCATGTGATTCATATTTTATAACATGTTTTGCATTGGTAAAATATTATTTAAGTTTATTTGAATCAAATATATTGACACATAAGTTTTTCTTTGATTATGATGCTGTCTTATCACTTACAATTAGTTATGGTATAATTGTTCCCGAACTTAATGGAAATAACTATAAAGAATGGAGGGAATTAGTTCTTCTCCAATTGGGGTGCATGGATCTTAACTATGCTCTACAAACAAACGAACCATCTGAACCTACTGAGGATAGTAATATACTCTTTAGGCACAATGGGAGTGGTCCAACCGTCTCAGTGTGATGTACATAAAAACAAAACTCTCTACTAGTATTCGTAGTTCAGTCATTCAGCATAACAATGTCAAAGAATTGCTAGAAGCTATTGATGCAAAATTTGAGTCTTTAGAAAAGGCACATGCCATGACTTTGATTATGAAGTTTTCATTATTAAAGCTTACCATTGTAAGAGTTGTGCAGGAACACATTATGAATATAAGGGATATTGCAGTTTAGCTAAAAATTTTTGAGGTTGGGATATCAGAATCATTTCTTGTGTACTATATCTTGAACACTCTTCCACAAGAGTATGCCATTTTCAAGATCTATTACAACACACGTAACACTAAATGGTCAATCAATAAACTCATGACCATGTGTATTCAAGAGAAAGAGAGGTTGCTAATGGAAAAATGAGAAAGTACTCATATGACAACACAAGATAAGTATAAAGGGCAAGACAAGTAGAAAGGAAAAGATAAGATATCTCTACCTCCCCAAATTGGCATTAAGAAGAAATCCAAGTGCTTCTTCTGTAAAAAGAAGGGGCACATAAAGAAAGATTGCACCAAATCTAAGGCTTGGCTCAAGAAGAAAGGTAACCTACTCTCATGTATTTGTTATGAATTTCATATGGTTGATGTAGGTCACAATACTTGGTGGATTGATTCTGGTTCTACAATCCACATCTCGAATTCCTTATAGGATTTTTAGAACCAGCGGAAACCAACAAAAAGTGAACAAAGCATTTATTCAAGAAACAAGATGCGTTCGAGTATGGAAGCTATTAGGACATAAAAATTGGTTCTCAATAGTGGCTTTGTTTTGAATTTAAAAATGACCTTTTATATTCCTCGTTTCTCTAGGAGTTTAATTTTAATTTCAAAACTTGTACCTTTAGGATACTTCTTTGAATTTTCAAGTTCAACTTTCAGTTTATCGTATATATCTAAAATTGTTAGGAATCATATTTTGTCTAATGGTCTCTTTCGAATTAATTTACAAGACAATGCTATTTATAATGCGATGCACATTTATGATAATGCTGGCATAAAATGATGTGTTATGAATGAGGATTCCTTTATGTTTTGGCACTGGAGATTATGACATATTTCTAACAATAGAATTAAACAATGAGTAAAAGATAGAGTACTTAGTACTCTATATTTTACTGATTATGACACTTGTGTGGATTGCATAAAGGGAAAGCAGACTAACAAGTCAAAGAAATATACTAAGAGGAGTACAAAAATATTAGAAATCATAAATACAGATATTTGTAGTCAGAGGTACTTCATCTCTTTCATTGAGGATTATTCAAGATTCATGTATCTCTACTTGTTTGGTACTAAGCACGAAGCGCTGGATGCCTTTAAGGTATTTACAACCAAAGTAGAGAAATAATGAGATAAGTAAATTAAGATCATGAAATCATATAAAGGTGGAGAATACTATGATAGATATATTGAAGATGGACAAGCACCTGGTCATTTTGAGAAGTTTCTTGAAGAGCATGTGATTATTGCCCAATGCACTATGCCTAGTTCTCCAGACTAAAATGGTGTAGTAGAAAGAAAAAATCGAACTTTATTGGATACAGTGCGGAATATGCTTAACAGCTCCAAACTTCCTAAGTTTTTGTGGACTAAAGCTCTTAAAATGATAGTATACATATTAAATCAAGTTCCGACCAAAGCTATCTCAAAAACACCTTTTGAGTTGTTAAAATGTTGGAAACCCAATTTGCGACATGTACACATTTGGGAATGCTTGTCTGAAGTAAAAGTCTACACTCCACAAGAAAAATAGTTAGACCCAAGGACTAGAAGTGGGTATTTAGTTGGATATGCCAAAAAGTCCAAGGGATACAAGTTTTATTGTTCATCTTACACCACTAGGTCTGTGGAATTGAGAAACGCTAAATTTCTTGAGAATGACTTCATCAATGGGAGAGATCAATTTAGGGACCTTGTTTTTGAAGAAGATCATTCAGATACTCAACTTTCCATCTCAAGTACTAGATTGGTTGTTGTTTACAATGCTCGTTCAATTTAACCGACCCTTGAACAACCAATAATTGAAGATCCACAAGTTGCTAACATTGATTTGGAAGGCCTAATTTTTCAGCAATTATCAAATACTACTAAACTTCCAGTTGAACAACGAACTCCTCAGGAGAATATTGAGACGACATTAAGAAGGTCAACTAGAAGTAAGAAATCAACAATTTCTAGTGATTACATTATGTATCTGCAAGAATCTAACTATAATGTTGGAGCTGAAAATGATCCTGAGACATTTTTACAAGACATGAGCTGTGATAAATCTAATTTGTGGTATAATGCCATGAAGGAAGAGATGAGTTTCATGGCATTTAATGAGATTTGGTATTAAGTTGAGTTGCCTAATGGTGCAAAGGCAATTGGTTGTAAATGGGTCTTCAAAACTAAGAAGAATTTATTAGGCAATATTGAGAGATATAAAGCCAGACTCATTGTCAAGGGATTCACTCAATAGGAGGGAATCAAGTATACGGAGACATTATCTCCTATATCTAAAAATGATTCTCTTCGTATTATTTTGACATTGGTTGCTCATTTTGATTTGGAGTTACATTAAATGGATGTGGAAACGGCGTTCCTCAATGCAAAACTAGAAAAAGTGGTTTACATGAAACAACCAAAAGGATTCTTTTCTAGTGCTGGTGAGAATTTTGGTATGCAAATTTAAGAGGTCTCTATATGGCTTGAAACAAGCATCCCATCAATGGTACTTGAGGTTCCATGAGGTCATCTCTTCATTTGGTTTTGTGGAGAATATCATGGATCAATGTTTATACCAAAAAGGTTAGTTGGAGCAAAATTTGTTTTCTTATACTATATGTAGATGACATTTTGTTTGCAAGTGATGATAAGGGGTTTTTACATGAGATGAAATAATTTTTCTCTAGTAATTTTGACATGAAGGATATCGGTGGGGCATTTTATGTTATTGGCATTAAGATCCATAAAGATCGAACTCGAGGTATGTTATGAAATGGGCTAGTGAATCAACCTAGAGGGGGATGAATAGGTTGTTGCGAAATTCTTTGGAATCTTTTGCGGTGGAATACGTTGATATCAAAGATATATCAATAATAAATAAAGCACGTATTCATAAAGTAAATAGAGTAGAGTAAGAGAGAATTGACACAAGGATTATAGTGGTTCGGCTTAGTCCAAGCCTACGTCCACTCTCCACGCCGGCAGCCAATAACGGGCTGTAATCACTATGTAGCAAACAAGAGCCGTTACGGTAAACGGACTAGACTTCTTCAATAGACAGTCTCTCCTACAGCTTCTGCTACTTTCGCACTATATCTCACTCTCTTCGATACACAATTTGAACACGAAAGATTTTGGAGAACAAGTGATTTTGGAGATTCTAACATCGAGATTTTTCTACCCAGTCTCTCCTTGTTTCCAAGCAACATCGATCCACCTTAAATAGCCTCCGTGCCTTCATACCCGTTGGCACTTACCAAGAATTCATCCAATCAACCCGTTGGAGTGAATCAATTTAAGTGATCTCCTTGTCGCCGAAAACGTAAGTAGACAGTAGCTCGTCAATCCTGTTCGCCCATACAATCAGGATCTTGAGTTCCCAAAATTAGATTCTTTCAAGAATAAACTTGATCTTCAACAAATAAAATCCGAAGAGTAAATCTTCCAAGCTCTCGATCATAGCCAGAGATATTCCATGGTTAAGATTAGGAAATACGAAATCCAATATCTTACTTTCCTTAGCCATGAGAATAGCCTGTGGCCAGCCTGTAAAAATCGCGAACTGTCTTCAGACTTAGATTTCGGTCTTTGAAGGTCGTTAGACTGAAACTGAGTCTTGAAGGTCTTCAAACTGAAACTAAGTCTTGATTGACTTCAGATGGAAAAACTTCAGACCGAACTTCTGGGTCTGACTGTCTTTGAAAACCTTTAGACCTTGAAAACTTCAAACGTAACCGACTGAGTCTTGGAGTCTCTAGACCGTACTGTTGAGTCTGTTTTGTCAACTTCAAAACTCCAAGGGATTTTTCTTCAACAATCTCCCCCTTTTTGATGGTGACAAAACTCTCGATAGATTTGCGAATCATAAACCTGCAAGGAAACACTCATATATTTTTTAGGATTATATCTGCAAAACAGAGTGTTAGTCCAATAACAATTATCCTCATAAATATAATAGCCCTGCAATTGAATTCACAAGTCTAGATCCAAATCATCAAATCAGCATAAGGTCATAGAAGTTCAAGTAAACAACCCAATCGAAATCCAAAATGAAAACAGTCTAAGCAATAAAAATAAACTTAAAAAAACTTCAAAATAAAAACTCTTAAAGCTTTCTCAAAACTTCAAATCTTCAAAACCGCAATCAAATCTGCGCAACTCTCCCCCTTTTTGTCCCATCAAAGAGGTAGAGTGAATGTGATAAAGTTTTGAAAATATTTAGGGGCCTGCAGGGAAACGAACAAGTTGAAACTTGCTAAGCTCCTGAACTGACTTCTCAAGTTTGGCAAGGCTTTCCTTCACTGAAGCTAATTCTGCACTAGTCTGATTCGATTCCATTTGTGCTCTCGGTGCATTGATCTGCGTTCTCGCATGTTCACCTTTGAAGTACTCGGCAGCGCCTTTTCAAATCTCTCATCTCGAAGTCCATCCCAAAAACCTGTTTTTTCAAGTCCAAGATAATATCCAACAGTGAGTAAAGGCTGCGGAATTGGCATTGCTTCCACTTGGACCAGCAGAATGAGTTTGGAAACTAGGAGCTTCCCTTTCAGCCCTTTCCTTCTCGACAGGTGAGGATTCTTCATGTTTAGGGAAGTGGGATGCATAAACCTCTTCAGGGTCAGCACCAAACCTACTCACATCACTAAAGTGTAGTGGCGATATTGTCCCCTGTTCTGCAGCAACTCCCCCTGTGTGAATGCCGGTGGGTGGAGTAGAAAATTCATCGCCAACATCCATTTCGGTACTTGGATGTTTCTCGGTCTCTTCCCAAAGAAAGGATGGCTCAAAACCTGCAACCATATCCTCTTCTTTGTTTGCTTTCTTCCTCATCCTTCTTCCTTCTTTCTTCTTCTTCTCTTCTCGGTTCTTCCTCTTCTTCTTTCCTTCTTCTTTCTTCTTGACTTTCCTCTGTCTCTTCTTCTTCTTCTCTCTGTTCCTCTTCTCTTCTTCTCTCCTCTTCTTCTCTTCTTTTTCTTTCTTCTTCTCTTCTCTTTCTTTCCTCTTCTCTTTTCCTCTATCTCTCGGCTTCCTTCTCCTCTGCTTCTCTTCTCCTTGTCTCTTCAGCCTCTGTTCTCAAAACAGCAGGGCTCCTCATTCTAGAGAGAGTGGACAGAGTCATGGCATCTTCTTCATCCTCCTCATCTTGCAGGATGATTTTCCTTCTTTTCTTTTCAGCCATGGGCTCTTTCCCCTTTCTTTTCGACGAAGCAGTGGGGATCTCTTTTGAAGGTGTTTCCTTCCTCAACCTTTCCAGTCTTTGCATTCAGTTCTGGAAATTTCATTTTCATCACCATTTTCTCACCAACAAGCATCGAATTCAACTTAGTTAGGCATAAAGATGCAGGTACTTGAATATCGAAATGCCTAAAAAGTTTGGTGATGATGGATGAATAAGGCAGCTAACTCTTATCCTTTACCACAGTTCTATACATATGGAAAAGAATGACATGTGGAAGTGAGAAGGGTCTGCCCTGGTTGATGGCAAACATCAGCTTTGCCTCTGTTTTGGAAACATCGGTCTTCGAGGTCGTTTTGGCCGGATGCGGTTGATGACAATTTTATGTAACAAAACATTCGTGGCATTCATCCTAGTGTAGGATATCTTGCCTTCAACGGTTAAATCTCGTACAATATCCAAAGTTGCATAATTTGTTGAGACTTTGATTGGCTGAAAACTATTTCTTTCCACACCAATAATGTCACCCGACAAGTCAACATCAACAACATAGTCTTTGTCCATGAAAGAAAAGGACAAATGATTTGCATCCAAAAAGATAGATTCAAGTAAAAGTAAGTCGCCAGTTCAGAGTGGGCCACAGTCATATCCGTGTAGAAATTCTCCAGTTGCAACCTAGCAAACTTCCCTCTTAAATTAATCTTTATCGAATCTAGGAAGTCAAAATCTACACTCCTTGGATTGACCACTCCCCTCTTCAACAGCTTCATATAAACTCGTTCATGCTCCTTCGACCGAAATACACTTCCCGAAGGACAAACAGTATTAGCAGCCACACCAAAACAAGGTTCAAAGTGAGAGAACAATCTCTCATCATCATCTAGGGTCTCAGCAGGAGTATTTTCAAGTGGATTACTCGAAATATTCTCCAGCGTCCTTTGTGCAGTACGTTTACCAACAACATTCAGCTTCTCCATCTCCATCAAAAACGCATACTCGCTCCTAAACCGTCTTTCCTTCAGATATTCCTCGATCGTCTTAAGGCTAACCTTTCCATCCTTAAGCCTTTTATAGATATCGTAAGCCACATTAGGTTTGAGAGTTCTTACTGGTTCTGCCTTCGTAACCACTTCCTCAAAGTGTTGACTTTCAGCTTCTTGTTGAGGCAAATCTTCTTCCGTTAGATCCACTCGAGTAGGACCCTCTTGCTGTCTCGTGGTCCCCCGCGGCAATTCTAGAAGACTTGCGAGACGACATTCTTGGAGAGCAAGCAAGGATTCAACTTGAACGAGAAGAAAAATGGAAACTTTGTGACGAGAAATGGATGGAGTAAACGGTAAATGGGATCTTTTAGGGTTTTGAAAGTGAAAGAGTGTGAGGATGAATCGTAAAGGAAAAGATGTGAGTGAAAAGTGACGGTTCGAGTGTATAAATAGTGAGAGAGATAACACGGGAATACGAATCGTCGCCAAAAAGTAAAGGTAAAAAAAACTACCAAAAATAAACCGTAATATCGAAAAAGAAAACTGCCATTTTGAAAATGCAAACTGCCATAATTACATGTCGAAAAAGAGTAAAAAGAGATTTTGAAATATCGAATTTGAAATAGCGAAAAAATAATTACCAAAAGTAAAATAAAGAGAGAGTTAAAAAGCATAAAGAGATTAAACAGAGTCTGACAGATGTTCAGACTGTACCTCTGAGTCTGAACCCTTTTTCAGACTTTACCTTTCGTCTGAGCATAATTAGTCTTTACGAAGAATCTGAAACACTTTTAGACTTTGTTTTGAGTCTAAGCCGCCTTCAGACCTAGTGTTAAGTCTGAACACCCTTCAGACTTAGCGATGAGTCTGAACCGCCTTCAGACTTTAATTTTGAGTCTGATGATCTTCAAATTCCACGATACTCGGTCTTGAGCGAATTGATTCAAAGTGAGCCTTCTCTAGGGGCTTTGTGAATATGTCGCTAATTGATTCTTTGAATCTACATGCTGAATCATCACATCTCCATTTTGAACATGATCTCGAATAAAATGATGCTTGATTTCAATGTGCTTTGCTCTTGAATGAAGTATAGGATTCTTTGTGAGGTTGATTGCGCTTGTGTTGTCACATTTGATTTCCGTATGTGTTTCATCAACTCCAAAGTCTCTTAATTGTTGTTGCATCCATAGAATTTGAGAGCAGCAACTTCCAAGAGCTATGTACTCTGCTTCAACGGTTGAAAGAGTCACGGTACCCTATTTTCTTGAGAACCAAGACACCATCTTGTTTCCCAATAATTGACATGTACCTGTAGTACTTTTTCTATCCACTCTACAACCAGTAAGGTCAGCATCAGACTATCCTAGGAGAGTAAAATCTCCTTGCTTAGAATACCATAGACCTAGCTTAGATGTAGTTGCAACATATTTAATGATACGCTTAACAGCAGTCATATGAGATTCTTTAGGGTTAGATTGAAATCTAGCACATATGCAAACACCAAACAAAATGTCAGGTCTAGAAGCTGTAAGGTAAAGAAGTGACCCGATTATACTTCGTATAGCTTTTGGTCTACACTCTTCCCTTGTTCGTCTTTATCCGGCTTTGATGAGCTTGACATAGGAGTTTCGTTTTCTTGCAATTCTTCATTCCAAACTTCTTGATAAGGTCTTTTGCATACTTCTCTTGATGGATAAAGGTTCCTTCACTTGATTGTTTGACTTGAAGACCCAAAAGAAGTTTAGTTCTCCCATCATGCTCATCTCAAATTCATTCTACATATCCTTTGAAAAATTCTTGCAAAGTTTCTCATTAGAAGAGCCAAAAATAATATCATCAACATAAATTTGAACAAGTATGAAATCCTTGCCTTCTCTTTTTATAAATAAGGTAGTATCTACTTTACCTTTAGAGAAGTCATTTTGTATTAAAAAATTGCTTAACATTTCATACCATGCTCGAGGTGCTTGTTTTAAACCATATAAGGCTTTCTTCAGCTTGAATACAAGGTTTGGTCTTTTAGGATCTTCAAATCCTGGTGGTTGTTCCACATAGACTTCTTCTTGGATAATTCCATTTAGGAATGCACTTTTCACGTTCATTTGGAATAACCTGAAATTTTTAAAACAAGCAAAGGCAAGAAGTAATCTTATAGCTTCTAACCTTGCTACAGGAGCATAGGTTTCATCATAGTCGATACCTTCTTCTTGTGTGTATCCTTTTGCCACAAGTCTTGCTTTATTCCTTACCATTTTTCCTTGTTGATCAAGCTTGTTCCTGAAAACCCATTTGGTACCAATGATTGATTTACCTTTTGATTTAGGAACTAGCTCCCAAACGTTGTTGATTTTGAATTGATTTAGTTCTTCTTGCATTGCTTTGATCCAGCTTTCATCTCTCAATGCATCTTCTATATTTTTCGGTTCGATCTCGAAATTAGTGCAAGAGCACTAGAAGCTTCTCGTCTTTTAGATCTTGTTCGAACTCCTTCATCAATATTGCCAATGATGAGGTCCGGGGGATGACTTGACTTTTGCTTCCAACTTGTAGTTGGTTTGTCGGTTGGTGAAGCTCTTCTTCGTTGGAATTTCGAATCTGTTTGAGGCTCGTATCGAAGCTTGATTTTCTTCATAAGAGTTTGTAGACACTTGGCCGACTCAAAATCTTTAGGTTGAGTCTGATTTTGTACTGAGTCTTCAAACCTCACATTCATGGATTCTTCCACGGTTTGTGTGCGTTTGTTGAAGACTCGAATGCTTTGCTTATCATGGAGTAGCCAAGGAAAAATCCTTCGTCGATTTTTCTTCAAACTTACCAATTCGATCACCGGAATTCTTTAGGATAAAACATTTGCAACCGAATACATGAAAATATGAAACAACTGGTTTCTTACCTTTGAGCAGTTCATAGGGTGTCTTTTCCAATATAGGTCTTAGAAAAATTCTATTTATAATGTAACAAGCAGTGGAAGTAGCTTCAGCCCAAAAATGAGGTGAAATATTACTTTCGATTAAAAGAGTTCTTGCCATTTTTTGCAAAGAACGATTTTTCCTTTCTACAACTCCATTTTGTTGTGGAGTGTATGGGGATGAAAAATTATGTTGAATACCATTATCATCACAGTATTTAGTAAAATCATGATTTTCAAATTCTCCACCATGGTCAGTTTTAATACTTGAAATCGCATATCCTTTTTCAATTTGAATTTTCTTTGCAAACTTAGTAAAATGAATCAATGCATCAGATTTATTTGCAAGAAAGAAAACCCATATAAAATGAGAATAATCATCAACTATAACCAAGCAATATCTTTTACCTCCAATACTTTGAACTCTTGTTGGCCCGAATAAATCCATGTGTAACAGTTGCAAAACACGATTAGTGGATACTTGATTTATAGATTTAAAGAAATTTCTAACCTGTTTACCAAGTACACAAGGAGTGCATAATTCATGCTTTTGATACTTGAGGTTAGGAAGTCCTCGAACAAGCTTTTTGGATGACACTTTTGCGATTTGCTTAAGGTTGACATGTCCAAGCTTCCTATGCCAGAGAATGACTTCGTCTTGAATCGATATCAAGCATTGAGGACTGTCAGATCTTACGTCTAGCAAATAAATATTTCCATGTCTTCGTCCAGTAAAGGATTGTGAGAGATCCTTGCTTGTTCCAGAACATATATCTTCTTGAAAGTTGATTTTGTATCCAGAATCGCATAATTGACTAATACTCAATAAATTGTAGTTCAATCCTTCAACAAGAGAGACGTTGTTGATTGTGAGATTTCCAATCATCACAGTTCCTTGACAAACAATCTTTCCCTTGTTGTTACCACCAAAAGAGACATTTCATCCTTTTATATGAGAGAATTTTGTAAAACAACTTAAGTCTCCTGTCATGTGTCTTGAACATCCACTGTCCAAATATCACTTGACTTTCTTCTTGAAGTTAACCTGTAATTAAAAGAAAGACTCATGTCTTCTTTGGTACCCAAATCTTCTTGGGTCCATCATTGTTAGTAGTATAAACAGTCTTTGCCCAGCTCTTCTTAAATGGTCTCCAAACTTTGGGACATTCATTTTCAAAATGATCTACACTTTTGCATTTTGAACAAGTAAGAGCATTTCTACCAACAGGCTTTACAAAAACCTTTTGGAAGTGATTTTTATAAAAAAATTTTGTTGGCCTACTCCTAATTCTTTCTTTTACCTTTGGGAAATCGATCAAAGGAATGGTTTCTTGTGTCATTCCTAAATCGGACTTATTAAAATAAGGTCTTTGGATAGAAAGAATTTTATCCAACTTTTCAGAACCTATTGAAAATTTCTTTGAGACTTTCAATAAATCTTCTTTTAAGCAAGCATTCTCTTTTTGAAAGTTCATTCTCATTTTCTTTCGAAACAGCAAAAGACTTGTCTAGACTTTCAACTTTTTCAAGTAAAATCTTTTCTTGTTGTTTCATTTTGGAATTCTCCCTTTTAGTTCAGAAATCCTTTTAAGAGAGCCTCTAAGACTGAGACAAAGTTCATCAATGTATTTTGATACTTTGGTAGGAATTTTTAAATTTCTAACCTTGATACATTGTTTGAGTCTGCGTCTGAGTCTGAGTCAGAGCCTGAGTCTGAGTCTGAGTTTGCCATAAGACATATGTTTGCATATTCTTCATCACTCTCCTCACACTCAGTGTCACTCCACGTCTCAGCTTTGAGTGCTTTCTTGAACTTTTCAGGTTTCCCTTTCTTTTCTTCAATAAGGGACAGTTGGGTCTAATGTGTTCCTTTTTCTTGCATTCAAAGCAAACAACTTCTTTGCTGGTATCTTCTTCTTCATTTGATCTTCTTTGAAATCTTTGATTGTTTTGTTTCTTTCCATTGAATCTTCTACCTTTTCTATTCAACCTTCTGAATTTTCTAATCAGAAGTGCCAATTCTTCATCATCTAAGTCTTCTTCTGAATCTGTAACATCAGAATCATCATTAGGTTTTAAAGCAATTGACTTTTTACCTTTTGCGTCAAAATCCTCATTGAATTGCTCGACTTCATAGATTGAAGTATGCCAACCAATTCATCTACTGATAGAGGCATGATCCTTTATGTTTCTCTTATAGATGTTTTGACGTGATTCCAATCTTTGGAGAGCCCTCTCAACAATTTATTGACCTTCATAGGTCCTGAGATTGGCTGTCCTTGGTATGCCAGGCCGTTTACAATTTCTGTAAATCGACTAAACATATCTGTGATGGTTTCTCCTGGCTTCATTTTGAAGGCTTCATATTGACCAAGAAGGATATTGATCTTGGTTTCTTTGACTCGAACTGTTCCTTCATAGGTGACGTGCAATCTATCCCAAACTTCTTTGGCTGTTTCACAAGATGAAATTCTATTATATTTAGTAGGAGATAATGCACAATATAGAGAGTAGATAGCCTTTGCATCAAGAGCTTGTCTCTTTGAGATATCGGTGTGCATTGTTCCCACTCCATCAGGTACTTCTTTCCCTGTAATAGATACAGCTTTAGGAGTAATTCCATTCTCCACTACATCCCACTCCATAGGATCCTTGGTTCTTAGGAATGTCTTCATCTTGTTTTTTCATGCGTTGTAATCTTTGCCATCGAAGTAGGGAGGTCTGGTGTTGCTTTGCCCTTCAATTAATCCTGGAGCCAAAACACTAGCCATAGATCTTTAGCTTCAGAAGTAATAACACTTCTAATGAATAAGCAACCCGCTCTGATACCAATTGAAATGGGCTAGTGAATCAACCTAGAGGGGGGTGAATAGGTTGTTGCGAAATTCTTTTGGAATCTTTTGCGGTGGAATACGTTGATATCAAAGATATATCAATAATAAATAAAGCACGTATTCATAAAGTAAATAGAGTAGAGTAAGAGAGAATTGACACAAGGATTATAGTGGTTCGGCTTAGTCCAAGCCTACGTCCACTCTCCACACCGGCAGCCAACCGGGCTGTAATCACTATGTAGCAAACGAGAGCCGTTAAGTAAACGGACTAGACTTCTTCAATAGACAGTCTCTCCTACGGCTTCCCGCTTTGCTTTCGCACTATATCTCACTCTCTTCGATACACAATTTGAACATGAAAGATTTTAGAGAACAAGTGATTTTGGAGATTCTAACATCGAGATTTTTCTACCCAGTCTCTCCTTGTTTCCAAGCAACATCGATCCACCTTAAATAGCCTCCGTGCCTTCATACCCGTTGGCACTTACCAAGAATTCATCCAATCAACCCGTTGGACTGAATCAATTTAAGTGATCTCCTTGTCGCCGAAAACGTAAGTAGACAGTAGCTTGTCAATCCTGTTCGCCCATACAATCAGGATCTTGAGTTCCCAAAATTAGATTCTTCCAAGAATAAACTTGATCTTTAACGAATAAAATCCGGAGAGTAAATCTTTCAAGCTCTCGATCACAGCCAGAGATATTCCATGGTTAAGATTAGGAAATACAAAATCCAATATCTTACTTTCCTTAGCCATGAGAATAACCTCGTGGCCAGCCTATAAAAATCGCGAACCTGTCTTCGAGACTTAGATTTGGGTCTTTGAAGGTCGTTAGGCGAAACCGAGTCTTGAAGGTCTTGACTGGCGAGTCTTGACCGACTTCGGACGGAAAAACTTCAGACCGAACTTCTGGGTCTGACTGTCTTTGAAAACCTTTAGACCTTGAAAACTTCAGACGTAACCAACTGAGTCTTGGAGTCTCTAGACCGTACTGTTGAGGCTGTTTTGTCAACTTCAAAACTCCAAGAGATTTTTCTTCAACATATTAGGACTATCTCAAGAAACCTATATAAATAAGGTCTTAGAGAGATTTCGGATGAAAGAGTGTTCACAAAATATAGCACCCATTGTGAAGGGTGATAGGTTTAAATTGAATCAATACCCGAAGAATGACTTTGAAAGGGAGCAAATGAATAACATCCCATACACTTTTGTTATTGGAAGCTTGATGTATGCTCAGGTTTGCACTCAATTTGACATTGCTTTCGTTGTGAGAATGTTGGGAATATACTAAAATAATCCGAGTATAGATCATTGGAGAGCTACAAAGAAGGTAATGAGGTACCTTCAAGGTACAAAAGAACGTGTGCTTATGTATAGATGGACGGACAGCTTATGGGTAGTTGGTTACTTTGATTTAGACTTTGCTAACTGCATTGATTCCTATAAATCAACATCGGAATATATTTTTATGTTTGCTGGCGAAACTGTATTCTCGAGGAGTGCGAAATAAACCTTGGTTATCACTTCCACTATGGAGGCATAGTTCGTCTCTTATTTTAAGACCACCTCACATGATGTGTGGTTGAAAATTTTCATATTGGGGCTTTGAGTTGTGGATTCCATTTCTAGGCTGTAGAGAATGTTTTGCGATAATTTAACTGCAGTTTTCCTAGCTAAGAGCCAAAAAAGTGGTAGTTGAAGCAAGCACATCAACATCAAGTATTTAGCCATTAGAAAACGTGTTAAAGAGAAGAAAGTGGTCATAGAACACGTTAGCACTGAATTGATGATAGTTGATTCTTTAACTAAAGACATACTATATATGAGTTATAAGAATCATGTATTAAGAATGGGCATTAGTCCACTCATGTAAATTTTTCTTTATATGAAAGAATTTGTGAGACTTTTATTCATTTGCAATGTTTCTCTCAATATAGTTATATACATTTAGTTATTCTGAAAAAAAAAATAATGACATTTGACTTGAAGTAAATATAAGGTTTATTCATTAAGTTATTTTATCATATATGGGCTGATGAAATGCATTGTGATACGTGGAATATAATACTTGCT
The DNA here is from genome assembly GCA_014182555.1 of Eucalyptus erythrocorys. NCBI lineage: Eukaryota > Viridiplantae > Streptophyta > Magnoliopsida > Myrtales > Myrtaceae > Eucalyptus > Eucalyptus erythrocorys. The sequence continues at coordinate 14,555,869 of CM024597.1, read as the reverse complement.
CTAAGAGGACTCATCGACGTGATTCATATATTTTAGTTCAGCATGAAGTTTATGCGGGTTTGGGTTAATATTTCATTTGATAGAATATTAGGATCAAGTGGGAGAATGCTATAATATTTTATTGTTATTCCAAATGTGATCCCAATATTGTATTTCTAAATTAATCCCGTTTATTACCCAATTTATTATCGGTGTTTATTACGTGATATTTGTCCGTTAATATCTTACCATAATGATTTTAATGGAAGACATCAGTAACATAAGAAATAGAATAAAACATTAGGTCATTTAGTCCAAACCCGATCACAACAGAAAACATACCATCACGTCCGAGGGATATTAGCTAGTAAAATAGGATGTACAGATTTGGTTTTTCCATTTTCACATATCGATCATGCTTTGTGGGTCCAGCCAATGTTTTAGGGTTTTTCGCATTTACAGATTTTCATCAATAGCTTGAGGTATGTTGATCTTTACATTTTCGTAAATCGAACCTGAATTTTGTATGAATTTATCTGTGAATGATAAATCGGGATCGTCAGTTTTATTTCAATTTAGTCTTACACCGAGGAGAAGATTTTGCAGAAGATCAATCAGAGTAATAACATTTTTACTCGGCATCAGGGACGAATGTAAAGCAAGCATGTTGGGGGCATCCGTAACTTTTTCTTAGGCAGCAAACTTATGAAAAAGTTCACTTTCAATTATTAGAATGTGTTCATGTAACAAAGGTATCTTCTTCTCATAAAAAAAGACGCCTTATTTTATAATACTAATAACTACTCGGCGAAATATATATTCACATCTCATTAAAACGACAAATTAAACTATTAATGTGAAAGAGAAAAACAAAGAATACCAACATCAATGTTTCTCTAAATCCTGCTAGTTTTGGATCAAAGGGTTATAATCCATCCATTGTCCGACTCAATAAATAACATTCCATCACCTTAGCACCACACTTTACCATAAGCCTATATTGTTGAGCTTGGCCGACAATTTCTCTAAGTTACTAGTTAAATAAAAATCAAAATTAAAGAATTGTTAATCTGTAGTTTAAACAAATATTAGGAAGATCTACATGTTGAGTCAAAAGAAGAAAAAAAGAGATCTATCCACTTCTAAGCTAACTGGGCCTAGAATTTTGGGGGGTTTTTACATTAAACAGCCCAGAGGAAAGAAAAGCTTCTGAGCCCTTTCCTTTGTTTTTCAATATCTAATGACGATTCTTCCTTTTGTTAGTGTAACTTTTGTCTCAAACAATGTCGAATTTGTCTATGGCAACCATGACGCCCATGAAGATCTGTCAAGATGATTGCAAGACAGGTCATATAACCTCACATTCGAGAGAGACGGAGTTCAATGGGACCTTACATATCTTGCCATTTACCTTGTGAACATTTTTTATATATGAATATGATTAAGCTTGTATTGAAGGATCTTGACTAGATTAAGCCTAACAAAGAAGACAATGTGCAATCATAACCGCACAGAAAAATTACACGGTTGGTCCTTGGTCATGTGCTGTTTTTTTCAAGGTAGTTCTCAAACCTGTAATTTGTTCGATCAAGTCATTAAGTACGTGGACTTGTCAAGTTTCTCAAACCTGTAATTTGCCGAAAGTATGATGTGGAAAAAACCCTCTTCATTGTATAGAATCAATTTGCACACACCAAACTTTTAAATTTTTTTCCCTAAATGCTCCTCTCTCTTCAAGACAATAATTACTGAATCACCTACCACTCATTCGCCCGTATTCGACTCTTATAATTTCTCTCGAAGGAACCCCTGGAGATTGTTGAAGTAGCAAAGTATACTCGTTTCCTCACTTGACTTTGAACCATCATATTTGCGCATTGTTTCAGGCCATCTCCAGTAAATCAGAATTTTATCCTCTCGCGGTCAGTCGAGGTCTGTGGGATAAGGCGACTATCACATCTGGAGTGTGATTAATCGGATATATATTGGCACCAAACATCTCGAAAACATCTTCTTCTTTTTTTTTTATTAAAAAAAGGCCTTTTACTGGGAGAAAACCGCTCATTTAATTTGCATGCTCTGAGCTTGAAAAATCTAGCTCTCTACATGGTTTCGGAAGAAAACGATTCGCTTGACAAAATCCTTTTCACTGGGAAACAAGTTCACATTAAACCAGCTTCTGGTACTCCCCTATGAATTTGCTCCACTTGAATCGCGAGAGTTCGTGAAGTCTAGTTTAAAAGCAAATTAAGGCTAGGATATATGAAGATTAATTTATAAAATTCGTATAAATAGTGATATGATTGATTAATATTATATTTTTAAATTCGACCCACCTTGGAAAAAATAATGTTCATGTCCTCTTACTCCCATTATTGTGCTAACATCATAGCAGCATATGAAAATCTATAACTAGCCTCCCTATTATTGCTCAGGGTTTCCTTTAGTGAAGTTTCAAATGGAAGTGCACGTCATAATGACGTCACTGCGCTTTGCTTCTTTTTCTTTTTCTTCTTTTTCTTTTGGACAAAACTTCAGTGGAAATTGCGGGTCACTCCTTGATCGCAAGATCTTTCTTTTTGGGTACAAAAAATGATGTGGTCGAGCTAAAATGACCGCTGTGACTAGTTGACCTTTCTCTTTTCCTCTTCTTTTTCGTATGCGCCATCATTAGGATGACCCTTTTACCATGTGCCAAGATTCCAATGTCCAAATCCCACTTCTCATGGACCGCTTTTGCTCAATCGCCCCCATTTAAGTGACCCAATATCTCAGCCCAATATCTTCACGTCAATAAGGAGAAAAACGTTTGAAAAATCAACTACCAAGTCACCATGTTCTTCCACACAACGAGCTCCACATGGGTATGTGAAAGCATATAGCACCATGAGAGAACCAGAAGATTTTCTTTTTCCTTCTTGGAGTTTGAAGGCGTGCACTGTTGATCAGCACGGAACATGATTGCCAAAGTGAAACAATTGCTTCTTTTGAAAAAGAAAATAAAAGATTGCGTACCATAATCCTGCAATTCAAGTATGTAGGAGTAGATAGTTATGAGCAAAATCATTAGACACTTGCATGAATGCCTCTAAGTTGTTGTCATACGCATTCTTGAGGTTTGAAGACAGATTTGACTTATGAGTAACATCACAGGATCTCTCTTGTCTAGTGTAGCACAAACTCTTTCACTGAAACCATTGACATATGACATCCCCATATTCAATTGTGGCCTCATCCATTTTCGTCCCCTCACCATTGCATACTTATCAAGAACCACACAACATTCGACACCTCTCGCCCTAGTAATCATGCCTCACACTTAATGAATTGAATATGTGCCTAGTTCGTCCATGAACCACCACACATCTATTGAAGGGGTCTTGCTCTCCTTTACATTGACCTGGCCCATTCCATGGGGACCATTCTCTCAAAAGGAGAGTTAGAAGTAACTACACTAGCTAGTGATCATTTGGGACGAATTTTACTTATGAATAATATTATAAGGTTTCACCTATTTGATGTGGGAATTGAAATATAATGAACTCCTCCACTTAAACCATTGGAAGGCATTACTTCCAAAGTTTGATTTGTAGTCTCATCCATATCCGCTCTTCCGCAAGCCTAGAAACCTACCTACTAGAAGCGACAACTCATTCGAGTCATCTTGCGTCGGCAATCATTCCCATGCCTCCTTGAATTGGGTATGGGTCTAGTTCGTTCAAATACCACCTATTTAATCATTCCCACGCCTCATTCCACGAAGCTTTCCAAAATAGTCAAAGTAGACATACAATATAATGACCATCTAGTTATAAGTCTTATGTACGAATATTTGACGTGAGGCTTGGATTGTCACAAGTTTGCAAACTCCCATTGCTTACATGACTAGTGTTTTACCTTCTACGGGGCGAAATGAATGGAAAACTAATGTCGTGAAGAGCCTGATATAAAAGAAGTCATTTCTCATCAAAGATAAGCTCTCTAAAATGCAGCACGTGTTCTTCGTTTTCCTAGAAGGACGGCAATTATTAACCTATGGAGGACAATGATTCAGATAATAACACTAGAGGGTGCGACCGCAGTCCGTAAGATTCGATTGTTGATCTTTGATGTTGAGTACTGGGGAGCAGAAGAACCCATGTGAAAAATGGCTTGCGTATTTGCAACGTTGGGAAGACAGTGATGCTTTGTAAAAGGTTATAGAATTAAATTCACGAAAAACTCTAAATTGATACATATGAAATAAATTTATTAAAAAATAATATTTTAACTATGAAAAACTCTAAATTAATATATTTGTGATAAATTTATCATTCATTAATTTTCATTAAATGGATTAATATCATGAAAAATCACAAATTAATATACATATAACAAATTGAGGATATAATCCCAAACTAATACATTTAATAACCGTCGTGTGTCATCTAACTTAGTAATTTAATGGTAAAATTTAACGAAACTAATAGATAAAAAATTTATTATATGTGTACCAGTTTGATATTTTTGTAGTCAAAAAATTAATCGAGATAAATTTACTACACATACATCAATTTAAAGTTTTTCATAATATTAACCTAAAGTTTTATTTTGTGCACCGGAACAAAGTGCTATATGATTCAAAATTTTGTGCCCTTGAGTGCTACTATAAATTGTTGGGTAAATCTCTTCAAAGGTAAATAAGTGTACGTGACATTTGTAATACAAGTAGTGAACTTTGAATTTTAATCGCCAAATGCACGGCAGTTTCGACTTTTTGCAATTGATGCAATTGGAATCCATCTGAAATTCGAAGACGTGGCGCTGACAAAATATTAAGGGAGACAAACTTTTTTTTTTTAATTAAAAAAGACTTAGTTGATTTTTGTGTACATCCTCAATAACATGCTAAGCTGAAAAGATTGTCCAAAAAGTTATAAATCTATTCTCTTTTTATCAATTTTATCCGAAACCTTTCAATTGTGTTAATCAAGTTCTAAATATTTTCATTTTGTCAATTGAGTTCATCTAATCAATTTTGGCCAAAAAATATTATCATTAACATGGACATCAGTTGTTCTACTTGGCACGACCAACATTGACATGAACAATTAATAATAATAATAACAATAATAATAATAATATATTTTTATCTTTTATTATTTTGTTTCTTTTCATTTTCATTTTTTTTCCTTTTTCCCCCTTTGTCCTTTGCCAACCTCGAACTAGGGAGGCTCAGGCCTAGGTTGGCGAGGGCCACCAACCTCGGGCACTCTTGCTATCAGGTGAGGATGAACCATGTTAGGCCAAACGTGAGCATCCCTTGCCCAAGGTCAATCCTTGCATAAGGACGGTGACCTCTACTTGCTATCAATGGGGCTTGGCGATGGCTGGCAAAGGGAAAAGGGAAAAACCGAAAAGAAAAAAAGAGAAGAAAAAAGTAAAGAGAGGCAAAGAGAGAAAAAATATAAAATATTTAAATTTTATTAAGTATTGTCCATGTCAATGCCCATCAACGCTGGCCATGCTATGTAGGATGGTTGGCATATACTTCAATAATTTCTAGTCAAAATTGGCGAGATGAGCTCAATTAATAAAATGTGAAAAAAGTTGAACACTCAACATGTACAATTAAGAGTTTTAGGATTGAATTGGAAAAAATATAGTAGGTTTATGACTTTTTAGATAATTTTCTCCATGCTAAGTCCATGTTCAACCTCAATAACAATGCAAAAGTTCATATTTTATTGTTCTCCTCGGAGCTGCAATTTCTGCTGCCAACATCTTGCAAGTTGGTTTTGGAGGAAATATCAGGAGTATATCGGCAAACATACAATTCATATTCCCAGGAAAATCGGCATCCTGATGACTTATCAGCGACCACAATTCAAACTGATGACCCATGTATATCACTCGCCGAGTTTACAAGTAAGAACTTTTGCTCATTGAAATGGAACAGGCTTTTGTTGTGCGAAATGGAAGAACGAACAAGTTGTTGTCGGATGATTGAGGGAATAAGTGCAGCCCAAGTGTCAAAACTTAGTACGATGGGACATTTAAGTACCAAAAGTTAGAAATGCGGTACTTAAGTGTTACCTCCGGCAAATCTTGTTAGAAATTTTAAGTGACAATTTTTTATTATTTTTGCTTGTCTACATTGCTCATCAGAGAGCTAACTCAATAAAAAAACGCAAAAACAATGTTGTTTTGGCACGGATTTGAATTTTAATATAAAAATTAATTAAATTTAATTATAAAAATTAAAATTTAGAATATATATATAGGAAGAAGCATGTGGCTAAGGGGTCAACCCTCGCCCCCATTACCTCCTTGCCTTCGTCGGGAATTCTCACCCCAGATCTAGGCGAGGGCTCATGAGCCCTCGCCTTCGATTGGCCGGGGTCGCTACCCCCTGGCCAGGGCCCGGCAACCTCAACTAACCCTCTCTCCACTGCTGTCGGCCCTTCCCAATGACAATGGGGAGGAGGTGGCGGTGGCAGCGGGAGCAAAGGCTCAACTCTCAATTGTGTGCTTTTTCTCTCTTTTTTTTTTTTTTTTTCAAAATTTTTTAAAAATAAATTCAGTTTTAAATTTAATTTAATTCATTTTTATATTAATTATTCACCCACATCATTAGCAAACAACTTCGTTTTTACACTTGTCTAGCCATGTCAACGTGCAAAATGACGTCATTTTGCACTTACCTTGTCGAAAAATCGCTACGTTAGCATTTTTGTCGGATTTTCTTATCATTAGTACTTAAATAATCCATTTTGCTTCGATTTTGGCACTTAAGTATCATTTTCCTAACTTTTGATATTTAAGTGTCCCTCCATGCCAAATCTTGGCACTCCAAGTATCCGGCACTCGATGATTGAGTGTATGTAGCATGTTTCTGGTTCCGTTCTATTATCAGTAGCCGGTTCTTGTGTAAACTGCTTCTTTTGCAGCAGCAACATCAGGGCAGTCTTGAGAGAACCCTGTGGGTTGGCTTAGCGAGTTAAAAAGCAAATTAGCAGCATAAGAAACTTATTTGCTTTTATGAATTAAGCTCACAGACACATTTTCGGCATCAATTTCTTGAAAAGCAATCGCTGGTTTTGATGTTGCGTGTGGAAAACATTTTTTGGTCGATTGTTAACAGAAGATAAACTCGGGCAACTTTGAAAGTGCATTCAAGCAATTGAATTACCCATTTCCAGGAATTTGGACTTCAATTTTAAGGGAGCTTATAACAACATCTTCAGAAGGCTATTAGACTACGGTTGGATGCACCTAATGTGAGTAATTTGAATCAATAAATGATATTAATACATTATCATTTTTATGATTATTTCAATTAAATTAATTTGAATCAAATTCATAAATAATTAATTAATTAAAAAATGCTAGAATGAATATACATTAAAAAATTAATCTGTCATTTATTAATATCATTTATTGTTTCAATTTGACAAATTCAACTCTATTTTAATAATTCATAAAATTTGGAGAAAAAACAAGTGATTCATATTCTGGACTTACATGTTAGATATGTTGGAAGAGGGGAAAAAAACTTAAGGAGTGAATTGTACATCACAGAAAGTGAGAGCTAGAAGAGAATAGAAGATTAGATTTCTTTTTTTCTTTCTCCATTTATTATTTTTATCATTGTGTTTGATTTTTTCACATATATTTAACCTCTCATTTATTGAATTTTTAAAATTGACCTAAATATTATAATCACATGTCGAAAACTCGTATGTCAAAATTCTGACTCGAGTGGTGAAGAGTGTCGAGAAAATTGATCAAGTATTGGATTTTCCAACACATGTTAACCAAATGTCCGAGAGTATCTGAGAGTGTCAGACACGTGTCGAAGTGTCCGACACAATACAAAGGCTGTTAGAGAGTGTCAGTACTTCATAGATTATGACGACGTTAGTCTCCATGAAACATGATGACATCATATGAGTTTCTTTGCAAGAGACGAGCCAGAGACTATAACAACCGTGGCCGAGAACGAAGAGGGCCTAGAACATGGTGCCTTGGGCAGCCCAATAGAGAGGCCAAACGACCCAGCTATTCAAATACGCCGCCCCACAGGCAAGCCCGAAGACGACCGCGATGTCTCCCAAGACATAGGTCATTGACCTCCAGGGATCCTTCACCCAGCAGTGCTTTCGTATCGCCGCCCTATCGTCCGCCAGCTTGAATGGCAGGGTGGCCTCGGGGTCAAAGATTTCCTCTCCTCCTCTTCCTCCTTGCTCGCAGATGACCCCATTTCGTTTTCTCTTCTCTCCATCATCTTTTTCATCGATTGGTGAGACACGCAATAGGGCGCTCACTCGGGTCGACAAGGGAGGCCCACATGGTAGTCCAGTTGGACGGAGCATTCTGATGAGTCATTAGTGACGAGGATTCAATTGATGACCCGTATCAATCACTCGGTGAATCTATCACCAACAACTTTTGCTTATTGAAATGGAACGAGCTTTAGTTGTGTGAACTTTAAGAATGAATGAGTTGTTGTCGGATGATTGAGCTTATGTAATGAGTCTTTGGTTCTGTTCCGTTATGAGTAGGCAATTCTTGTGGGGAAAATTATTTAAAAAGTCACAAACATATTGCACTCTTGCCAATTAAATCTTAAAACTTTTACTTATGACAATTAATTCTTAAATATTTTCATATTTTGTCATTTGAGTTTATCGATCAATTTTGACCGAAAAGTGCCAACATAGATGCCTACTATCCTATGGGCATGGCCAGAGCTAATGTGGACAATTGTTAATAATTTTTAATATTATATTGAATCTATTTTTTTTTGTTTTTCTATTTTTTCATTTTTTTCATTTTTTTTTCCTTCCCTTCTTCCTCCTTTAGCCCCCACTAGGCCTCAGCGAGGCTCGACCTTACTTTCATTGGGCGAGGTCAAGCCTTGCCTCGAGCTTATTAGATCTGGCAAGGTCAAGCTTTGCCCAACCATGGCAAGGCCAACATCACCTAGTGATAGTGAGGTCGACCTCGCTGACCCTCATCTCTAGCTAGTCATTGGCCATCGTCAAGGCCCAATAACCAGCTAGAAAGGGAAGGAAAAAAAATAAATTTGAAAATTATTAAAATATTATTATAAATTATCCATATCATCGTTAGCCATATCACATAAGACGGTCAGCATCTATATCAATAATTTCTGGCCAAAATTGATAAATGGACTCAATTGACAAAATGTGAAAGATTATGACTCAATTGGTATAATTAAAAGGTGTAAGATTGAATTGATAAAAATGCAATAGATTTATGACTTTTTGACAATTTTCCCGTTCCTATGAATAGCTTCTTTTGTAGCATCAACATCAAGATGGCTTTGAGAGAACCCTATGGGTAGGCTTAGCGAGTTAAGAAGCAAATTAGCAGGATAAGAAACGTTATGACATTTTGACAATTTTCCCGTTCCCATGTGAACAGCTTCTTTTGTAGCATCAACATCAGGATAGCTTTGAGAGAAGCCTGTGGTTAGGCATGAAGAGTTAAGAAGCAAATTAGCAGGAAAAGAAACGTTATGACTTTTTGACAATTTTCCCATTCCTGTGCGAGTAGCTTCTTTTGTAGCATCAACATCAGGATAGCTTTGAGAGAACCCTGTGGGTAGGTTTAGTGAGTAAAGAAGCAAATTAGCAGGACAAGAAACGTGTGCGCTTGTATGAATTAAGTTCATGACACATTTTCAGCATCAATTTCTTGAGAAGCAATCACGCATTTCAATGTCGCATGGGGAAAGCATTTTTTCGTTGACAATTTAATAGAATATACTCTCGGACAACTTTGAAAGTGCATTCAACCAATTGAATGTTCACATTTCCGGGAATTCGGACTTCAATATCAAGGGAGCTTATAACATCTTAAGAAGGCTACCAGACTTGTGTTGGATGCGCCTAACATAAGTAACTCAGGGTCCAATCAAAATGTACAAAATGTCTTCAAATGAATTGTCTCATGACTATGGTTATGTTATAACCTTGTCTTAATTGTTTTTGGAAGTGTTGTACGTGTTTGATAACACGATGGCTTTTCCTATATTTTTTGAAACTATTGCAGTGTAGTTGCAGAGATTCTATAGCCTCTAAGTGCAAGGTGTTCTGCAAATACCCCATAAAAGTTGTAGCACTCATTTTTATAGATTGAAGTAGATGAAAAAACCGTACCAAATGACCAATAAGGCTGATTGATACATTTCCAACATCGATGTATGTTAGTACCAAAGAAAAGTAAATCTGACGACAAGCCCAGCAATCCAAGGCCTCTTAGATAAGTTTGATTTTAATGAATGGAGTGGAAGAGGGAGGCAAAACTGAAAATAATCTTCGTCAATTGTCATTCCTAGACATTCTTGGCACAGAATGAGGAGACGAGTTATTCCTCTTCAAATGTAAATTTTCATCTTCTTGCTTTACATACACAAGCTAAATCACAAAGTTAAGCGTTCCATATATATATATATATATAGTCTCTCTCCGTCTCCCCTTCTTCTGCTAGTGGCTTATGTGTAGGCACAGGGAGTGGCTTGCCCTTGCAGCTTCTTCAACCAAGTGAAACGCGTGAGACCTATCGAAGTGTCAAGAGTTGGCTTCAACAATGAGAAGTTGAAACTCCCTGGTTTGTGTCTGTTCAAATGCTGCATTGGAAGCTTTCTCACTTAGCATCCAAACTAGAAGAGCCCCCACCACCAAGCTTAGGGTCGATTTGGTAGTAGACACCCTCCCCGGTGTCGTTGAGGTAGTGATCTCTCTTCAAACTTTGTATTAACGTCCCAATCGAATGGAAGGGCAATGGGCTTGACTTCTTCAGCTCCTAGAAGTATACCCTGAGCATCGGCTTTGCCGTTTCCATTTGCATCATCCCAAAGAAAAAAAGGTATCTTTCATAAATTTACGAAGAGACGCTATCATCATCGAAGCCCAGTGCTTTCTAGATACGCATTATCTGATCTAACCTAACATGGAAAGCGACTGGATAGATATATTGCAATGATTCTCACAAGACTTGCATCTAAATGGCAAAGCTTCTATTTTTATCAATTAAAGTGATTTTTGTCAATTCAAAAGAGGAAAAATGTATATAACTCACAGCTTCAATTAAGTAATAATGAGGGAATTGAGGGAAAAGATGCTGTATGACGTGACTTTCGATATCCTGGTGAATGTTGTTGAAGCATCTAAAGTCGCGATCGAGCGTGGTGAGTCCACCTCATAAGCAACTCCATCCTTAAAACAAAAAAGCGAAAAGAGATAACCTATAATTACTTGCAATTGTCATCCCAAAACGAAAAAAAGAAGGTGGGAAGTATCTTCTTCTATTGAATGATATTACCTTTCGCCTGTATCAAGGGAGTTTGTCTTCATGACCATGGTGATGTAGGTAATCACAAAGTTCAGCCACATCACAAAAATATGAGAATTACACTATTGAAAACACATTCCAATTAGAGTTCATCCAATGCTAGGAAATATTAAGATTGATGTACACAATTCAGATACCGACTAATATGGCAAGCTGTTAGTAGACCTTTCGAACAACTATGTGCCATTGAACAGAAAAATAAAGTCTACACAGAGTCGAAGATAATGCCGAAGAAAGAGGAGAAGAGAAAGAGGAATTAGCCAATAAGGGATGCCATAGAGCTTGAGCGATTGGAGGGGTCACATCATGAAGGACAATCCCACAAGCAAGTCTACTATGAGACCATGTCTAGAGTTTGGGGCTGGAACACGATGTGCTTACTTGTTTGTAATGTTGAAGTCTTCTCTTTTAATAGCACAAAGTAGGGGCCCACGAGTAGGGCCTAGAGAAAAGAGAACAAAAGTAAATAAGTTTTTTTGGCTTAACCCTAGGTTGTCATTTTCTTAAAAAAGTGGCCGCAATGAGCGGGTGCTTGAATGCATAGTAGCCGTGTTCTCTTTCAGAGTTGTAGCCGCACAACTACAGTGTGACGAGATGGCCGCACGGTAGCTCTCGATAAAAAGAGGCGGAGCTGCAAAAGTGGAAAAATCTGAGGGGGTTCTTCGTGGGAGGAGAATGGGCACCCTGTGCGGCACAAGGGACGTTCGAACAAGAAGCATAGGACGCGTTGAATTTTGTGCTGTTAAGATTTTTACATCTTATCGAGTTAGTTTACCTATAAAAACTTTGGGCTTGGTAATAATTTAGGTGAAGGAAAGAGTGGAGCATGTGAACAATTATAATTTTAAATTTTTTATTATAATAGATTATTTGTCACTGGCTCTTTGGATGTTGATACAAATATTTGAATTGAACCATATAAATTTTGATATTCTTTATTGTTCCTTGTTTACTTTCTCAAATTATCTTGTGTTGACTTAATTACAAGATCCTAGTAAATTCCACGTTAAATTTTACAACAATCTGTATCAAGCTTGAGAATATGACTTTCTTGATTTTGATTTGAGACTTTTGCTTATCTGATTATTATCTGTTAATTTTATTATTGCAACTATATCTAGAGTGAAAGTAGAAATTGAGAAGTTCAATGGGATGAACAACTTTGGATTATAGAGCATTAATATGGAGGCATCAACTCAAGGTTTGGCCAAGGCATTGGAGAGCAAGGATAAGTTGCCCGAAAATGAAAGATGCTGAAAAGGACATGCTATCGAGGAAGGCAAAGATTATAAACTTCTTGAATCTATTAGATGTTGTTCTAATAAAGGTGGTCGAGGAAAATGATACTACAGCATTATAGACTAAACTTCAGGCACTCTATGTAATAAAGGTTTTGAACAATTGCTTATACATATTAATATGATATTTTAATTTAGCTATATTGATGGTACATCTACTAGATCCCACCTAAATGAGTTTAATAAATTAATGGATTTAAACAACGTCGATAAAGTTCTAGATGATAAAGAGCAAGGCATGCTGTTGTTAGCTTCTTGACTAAAGTCATGAGAGCATTTTACTTATTCACTATTACAAGGGCCTATTATGATTACCTCAAAAGCGGTAAAGTCAACCTTGTTCTTTAAAGAGTGGCAAAGAAAGTTATGATATGACAATCTAGCACAAGATGTAGTGCAAGGACTAATGATTCGAGTTAGAGACCAACATCGAGGATCCAATGGCAACAAAAGTAAAAGTAGCCCAAAATACACCATAGAAAGCTTAAGGGACACGTGAATGCTTTTAATATTACGAGGAGGGGCCACATTAGAATAGACTATTCGAGACTAAGATACTAAGGTGATAAGTAGAATGCCATGAGCAATGTGGGAAACGTTGCGAGGAAACCAACGATGTAGAGGCTATCGTATGTGTGACTACTAGTTCACCAAGAGATGGATCAATGCTAGATTTAGGTATTCTTACCATATGACACTTCATAGAAACTAGTTTATCACTTATCAAATTGTAAATAGTGGTAGAGTTCTAATGGGAATAATATAGCTTGCAAGGTTGTGGGGATAGTGATTGTCTAAATTTGGATGCATGATAGGGTGGTGCACATACTAAAAGATGTGAGGCATATACCAAAGCTTAAGAAGAATCTTATTTCTCTTGGAACACTAGATGACACCGAGTGTAAGTACATCACTGTGGAGTACTAATTCTCAAGGTGCCATGATAGTGATGAAGGGGAAGAAAGTGAATACTCTCTTTCATCTCCTAGGAGATTATAATAGGAACTGCTGTAGTTTCATTAAGTAAATCAAATTCTAACTTAACTCGGTTGTGGAATGTGCAGTTATGGCACATGAGTGAGGCATGTATGACAGTGCTAGGTGAGAGCGGCTTGTTGAAGGGTAAGAAGATAAGGAAGTTAGAATTATGTAAGCACTGCATCTTTGGGAAATTGCTATTCATTCAATCAAGCAACTGGTTGAGTATATTTTTCTAGACATTCGAGGCCCGTCTCTGATGCCTTTGAAATGAGATACCCGATAGATATTGACATTTATCAACGACTATTCAAGAAAGGAATGGGTATAACTTTTAAAGTACAAATCTGATGTTTTTGATCAATTTTAAGAAATGTAAGGCATTGATTAAGAGGCAGTTAGATAAACAAATTAAGTTCTTAAGAACCAATAACGACATGGAGTTTTATGATAAAGATTTTATCGAGTTTTGCAAGAGAAAATGGATTGTGAGACATCGTATAGCTCCCAAGTCACCATAGCAGAATGATGTAATAGAACAAAAGAACAGCACTTAACTTAGCGAGCCTCGTGCATGCTTTTGCATTTAGGACCTGGCAAAAAAATTTAGGCTGAAGCATTGAACATAGTATGTTCCCTAGTTAATCGATTTCCATCATTTACTAATGAGTGGAAAACTATTGAGGATGTATGGCTAGGGAAACCTGTGGGTTACTCTAGATTATGAGCATTCAAATGTTGTGTGTATGCTCATGCAAGTGATGGTAAGCTTAAGCGAAGGGTGAAGAAGTGTATATTTATGGTTACACACGTTGGGTAAAAGGCTATCGATTGTGGTGCACTGATCTCAAATCATCCAATTTTCTAATTAATAGAGATGTGATCTTTGACGAGACTATAATGCTTCAACAAAGGAGTCTTGAGACACAATCAATAGATCAAACGAATCATGGTGTTAGTAGTGAGATGGAGCTTTAGGTTGAGATTCCAAATATCTCAAAGGTAACGTAGGTAGAGACTGTAGACAAGGGCATGGTTCCTAAAGTCGGTGATACTGAACATTCGGCATAATCACAATATACTATAACTGTGGGTAGATAAAAAAGGTAAATTAAACCGCCAATACTTTATGGTTATATAGATATTGCTTATGCATTAACTGTAGGTGATAAGATGGAAATAGATGAACTTCTGTCTTACCCTATGGTGATGGCCAATTCTTAGTTAGTGCAATAATTAGGGGCCATAAGCGAAGAGATGGAATCACTCTATCGAAATCAGACATAGGAGATTATCAAGGCACCCAAAAAAGTAAAATGGGTCCACAAAAGGAAGGAGGGCTCCCTAGTGTTGGGGCAATGAGATATTAAGCAAAACTTGTTGCTACACAGTAGGAGGGCAATCACTACAATGGTTCTCTAATGGTGGGACATACTTCTATTCATTTATTACTTGTCCAAGTTGCTGCATAAGATCTCAAGCAAGAGCAACTAGATGTAAAAACAACATTTCTTCAAAGTGAGGTGGAGAAGCATGAGGCAACCTGAGAGATTTGTCATTTTGAGTAAGAAAGATCATGCTTATTTATTAAAGAAATCTTTATATGGGTTAAAATAGTCTTTTAGACAATGGTATAAGCATTTTGATACTTTTATGGCTAATTAGAACTATTCAAAAGTCAAATAGATAGTTGTGTTTACTTTAAGACAATGTAGGATGGATCTTTGATTAATCTATCATTATGTGTTGATGGCATATTGATAGTAGCTGAGAATATGTTTTATGTTGATGTACTAAAGAGCAAATTGAAAATTAAGTTTGAGATGCAAGATTTAGGTACTGCAAAAGAAATATTGGGTATGAGATTTTACATGAAGGATTGCAAGAGTTCTACTTCTATCTACAAAGAAATATATTGAGAAAATTGTAGCATGTTTTAATATGTAGTTAACGAAATCTATACACCATTAGCAAAGCATTTTAAATTTGCAGATAAATTATCACTACAGATTAAAGATGAGGAGGAATATATGTCCTACATTCCTTATTCTAGTGTGGTGGATAGTATTATGTATATTATGATATGCACCAACCTAACATTTCACAAATTGTGAGCATAGTTAGCCATTACATGAAACGTCCTAGTAAAACTCATTAGGAAGTCGTGAAGAAGGGAATAACAGACATGAGTATAGTATGCTAGAAGGATAACAATGGCAGTGAAACCACTAGTTATGTGGATTCGAATCATATTGATGACTTGGATGAGTGTAAGTCTTTAACAAGATACATGTTTATGCTAGTGGGTGGTGTAGTGAATTGGAAGGTATCCTTATAAGATCACATTACCTTGTCTTCCAATGAGGTAGAATACATGGCACTAGCTTTTCTAGCAAAGGAGACAATATGGCTATGGGGTTTGCTCCGAAACTTTGAGTTGGAGCAGAAAAATGTTGACATACATTATGACAATCAAGGTGCGATATTTTTTACATATAATCCCATTTGTCACAAGCGAATAAAGCATATCAATATCGAATATCATTTCATTCGAAATATCTTAGCGAAGACTATGGTTGTTGTAAAAAGGGTTGCTACAATAGAGAATTTGGCAAACATGATGATGAAGTCTATTCCTTTCGCGAAGCACAATCTTTGCTTAAGCACAATTGGCATTTACAAAGAGTGAACACCCATTGAGGCGTTGGGATATCAACATGAATGATAAACACTATAACTTGACTTCAAATGTCAAGTTAAGATGAAAAATTGTTAAATTATGTCTCAAATTTTGAGCTTGTATACGGCATGCTTACTTTGTGTTCAATTGTGGTCGCGAGAGAAAGAACAAAATAAGGGGTATACTTATCTTTGTAATATTGAAGTTCTTCTCTTTTAATAGTACAAAGAAGGAGCGCACAAATTGGGGCAAGAGGAAAGAGAACAAATATATATATATATATATATATATATATATATATATGTATATATGTATATGTATATATATATATATATATATATATATATATAGGATTTTATTGACTTAACCCTAGGTTGTCCTTTCCTTGAAGAAGTGGCAACAAAAAGTGGGTCCTTGAAGTGCACAGTAGCCACACTTGAGTGTTCCCTTTTAGAGTTGTAGCCACACAAATACAACGTGAAAAGATAGCTGCACAATATGAAGATGGCTAGTAAATACACCTAGAGGGGGGTGAATAGGTGTATAAAAATTCTCTTTAAAGACTTTGAAAATTTTAATTAACTTTGAATGATAACTCTGGATGTAAAAGACTTAGAATGAATCGATAAAACAATTGAATCGAGTAGTAATTAAAATAAGGAGATTAGGGTAAGAGAAATTGAACACAAATGTTTATAGTGGTTCGGCTTAATTCAAGCCTACATCTACTCTCCCGTGCTGACAGCCCACTGGCTGGATTTCACTATGAATCAAAAGATATTGGTACAACTTGAAGTCTTAATTTCCTTTAGAGGAGAGTCTTAGCTAATCTCTTCACAAATTCTCACTGTATGCTTCCCTCTTTCGTACATAATTAAGCTCGAAGAATGTGAAAGCAAGGAACTACAGAGATTCAGACTTTGAAATCTTTCTATTAACCACACACCAAACAATGAAAAGACCACCTTTAAATATTCTCTCGTGTCTTCATATCCATTGGCACCTTCCAAAGGAGTTCTTCCAATCTATCCGTTGGAATGAATCAAATAAGGAGATCTTGAGTTGTCGATTAAATGTAGAAGATAGCTTGTCAATCCTGCTCGCCCATACAATTAAGATTTTTAGTTTCCATTAGTAGAACCTTCCAAGTTTGCTTGCTCTTCAAAAAGGATATTTAAATCGGAGTGGATCCCAATAAGAATAACCATATAATTTAAAGCTATATCCAGTCATAAAATCTTCCAATAACCAAGTAGAAATGAATCTTCAAAGATATTTTTAACAAAAAAAAAAAAAAAAAACGAATCTTCAAAGATATAATCCCATTTGCAAGAGTCGTAATCCTTCGGTTTGGAAACTGTCAACTTGGGCAAACTTTAAAACTTGAGTCTTGGCTGACTTCAGACTTTGATAATAAATTTTGGAGATCTTCAGACTTAAACACTTGAGTCTAGAAGTCTTCAGACCGGACTGATTGAGACGTTTTGTCAACTTCAAAACAGCAAAGGAGTTTTCTCCAACAATCTCCCCCTTTTTTATGGTGACAAAACTTCCCTGTAGATTTGAAAATCTTTAACCTGCAAAAATACTCATGCATAATATATTGTGAGGAATAGAATAGGACAAGTTTATATAACTTCTGCAACCATAGAAAAACAAGTTAATCTTGCATAATAATTATCCTCAAAATCATGACATAGACCTGCAAGTACCGAAAGTCCAAATCATAAGTAAACGATCAAACAACAATCGAAGTCCAAATCAAATAAACGACAAGCCAAAACAAGTCAAAGTCCATCAAAACAAATCTGCAAATGCAATTTTCTCCCCCTTTTTGTCACAGCAAAAAGGTAGAGAATAAAAAGTTTAATCAAAGAGAATGAAAGTTTGAAATCAGGGCTGCTTGAGAACGCGGACAAGCTGAAACTCTCCGAAAAAGTTAACAATCTTCTCAAGTCTCGCAAAAGATTCCTTTAGAGATTCTAAATCTGCACCCTTCACATTGGTCTGCACTTGATTTTGAGGGTGTTGATCTAATCTTGCAACGACACTGAAGTAGCCAAAAGAGCCTTATTGAGATCCTGCATATCATACTCCATTCCATATAGTTGCTTCCTAAGATCCAACAAGATATCCAGTAGTCTTGAAAAGTTTGCTGACCGAGCATATGCAGCACTAGGACCTGCTGATTCAATTCCTGGAGTCTTGAAGCTCGATGGATCTTCACTAGCCCTTCCACCACCACTCAGAGAGGATGCATCAACTTCTGGAAAATGAGAGGCATATACATCCTTTGGATCTGCAGGTGATCGACTAACATCACTTGCAAATAAAGGTGACGACTTGCCTCTTGTTTCAGCAACTCCCCCTGTCTGTATGCCAGTAGGTGGAGTAGTAAACTCTTCGCCATGTTCTTCCTATTCAGCAATAGTAGAGTGAAGTTTTCCAATGGCTCCAGCGTTTCCACTTCTAGTTTTATTGGATCATTGGACAATGGAACTACAAAAGTTAGCTCAAGGGAATCTTCATGTTCCTCTTGTGCCTCTCCTTCTTTCTCTTTCCCTCTTTCTTCTCTTCTCATTCTTTCCTCTTCTTCTTCTTCTTGTCCTACTTCCTGTTCTTCCTCACCCATTCTTTCTTCAGCTGTCTCTTCTTCTCTCCTCTCTTGCTCTTCTCTCCAATCGCGAAAACTGACAAAACTCTTCAAGTCACTTAAAGCTACAAGAGTCATTGCATCTTCATCATCTTCATCTTCATCTTGCAAGATGACTCTTCTTTTTTGTTTCTCAGAAGCAACCATGGGCTCCTTTCCTTTCCTTTTCGCAGCAATAGAGTCTTTCACAGCCTTTGTAGGAGATTTCTCCTTCATCTTTTCAAGCACCTTGTTGAGCTCTTTCAATCTCATCTTCATGATCATTTTGTATCCAATGACCATAGGAGCACAATTTGTTAGACACAGGGATGCAGGAATTTGAATCTTGAAATGCCTGAATAGTTGAGTGACGAGAGCAGAGTAAGGGAGTTGTCCCTTATCCTTGACTACAATCCTATACATGTGGAATAGGATTGTATGAGGGAGAGCGAATTTGACTCCATAATTGATGGCAAACATCAATTTGGCTTATGTCTTCAAAACATCTATCTTGGAAGTCAATTTTAGTCCGAGGCAATTAATCACCACTTTATGAAGCAACACATTAGAGGCGCTCATCCTCGTATAAGAAATCTTGCCCTCTAAGCTTCTGTTTCGAACCAGCTCCAAAGTAGCATGAGCAATTGATACTTTAATTGGTTGAAAACTCGATCTTTCTACCCCAATTATATCTACCAAAGTGTCCACATCTACCACAAATTCTTTATTTGTGAAGGTAAAAGAAAATCTATTCGCATCTACAAAAGACAGATTCGAATAAAAATAAGCAGTAAGTTCAGGGTAAGCATTAGTGGAATCAGAACAAAATGCCTCAAACTACAGTCGTGCCAGTTTTTCTCGAAAATTGACTTTCAAAGAGTCAAAAAAAATCGAAATCAATGTTTCTAGGGTTCATAACCCCTCTTTTTGACAACTTTGAATAAACTTTTTCCTGTTCCATGGAACGAAAGATGCTTCCTTCATCACAAACAGAATTTACAGCCACTCCCATTCTTGGCTGAAATTGAGAAAATAGCCTTTCATTGTCATCCTAAGGCTAATTTGCGATACCAAACCGCGGATCACTTGGTATGTTCTCAAAGGCTTCCTTAGCCGCTCCTTTAGAAGCCACACCCAGCTTTTACATCTCACACAAAAATATCGTCTCATTTCTAAAACCCTCTCTTTCAAAAATTCGTCTATCAGTTTCAATGGAGTTCCTCCCTCCTTCAGTCTCAAATAAAGAGAGTAAGCAAGTTTCAGTCTCAAGGTTCTTACGAGTTTAATATCTTCGACCACGTCTTCTTCTTGACGCTGTCGACTAGGTTGATCCTGTTGAGGAGATTCTTCTTCTTCGGTAAGGTCAAAGTGTATAGGACCCTCAAACTTCCTATGTGGTCCCTTGCTCGCGATCCTTGAAGACTTCCTTGAAGGCATACTAACTTTTTCAGGAGAAAGTCACAAATTGTTCACAAAAAGAAGAATTTTTTATGGAGTAAATAAGAGTAAAGAAGATCACAAATGGGAGTTTTTAACTCTAGGGTTTGAACAGTGAGAGTGAAAACAAAGACGACGATACAAAAGTATAAATAGTAGGAGTAAACCAAACGTCGTAAAGGAAAAAAGATGAAAAAGAAAACTGCATTTTGAAAAAAAAAATACCATAAATTAAACTGGCAAAATAGAAAAATTAAAAAATGTAAAAGGCAGGAGTCGATAAAAATATACCAAAAATACATATGATCCAATTTTAACATATTTAAAAACTTACAGACGTATCTCTGAGTCGAATCCCTTCAGACTTTACGTCTAAGTCTGAATTCTTTTAGACTTTACCTTAGAGACTGAACATTGATGTTCAATCTTGAGCAAATATATTCAAAGTGGCTTTTCTCCAGTGGTTTTGTAAATATGTCCGCCAATTGATATTTTGAGTCAACGAACTGAATCATCACTTCTCCATTTTGAACATGATCTCTAATAAAATGATGTTTAATTTCGATGTGATTTGCCCTTGAATGAAGAATGGGATTCTTTGTAAGATTAATGGCACCAGTGTTGTCACATTTGATTTTTGTGTAAGAATTTTCAACTCCAAAGTCTCTTAGTTGTTATTGCATCCACTATTTGAAAACAGCAACTTCCAAGTGTTATATATTCTGCTTCAGCTGCTGAAAGAGCTACGGTACTTTGTTTTCTTGAAAACCAATATACTAACCTATTTCTAAGCAATTGACATTGTCGCGACCAAATTTTCCGGAGTGTGAACCACCTAGGGTTTGGCTAATGGATTGTTAAACCTAGACTTAACTCGGGCTCTCCCAAGCCGATACCAATTCGCGACTTAGGTTTGAATTCTTAACATGCAAATAAGTTTCATTTAGGAGTCGCCACTAATCAGTTTTTGATGGGTCGATTAGAAACCCAAATAAAGTAATGGGAGATTTACTTTACTCCTACGAACCAGAGATTCTAGATACGGGGACCTGGTTACGCTAGATTCCTCTAACGCCCTTTTGGTACCATTCTTTTTATTTTAAAAAAAAAAATATTTTGCAGGCAGCTTGAATTGATTTTAATTTATCTCCCTAACATGTGAGGTGATCATGCGGGTGCGCAATCCACCAATTTAACACCCAATAAAACAATGAATAAGGTTGAGAGACTTACCTTGTAGCAACGAAAGCATCTCGCATCATTAGATTAAAATCCACATCAACAATCCTAGATATGGTCTCTAATTAACATGCAAATTTCTTTTTTTTTTTTTTCACTTTATTTAATGGAATTTAATCTAAATGCAATGCATGCTAATAACCTAATATGACATGACAAAATGATCTAAATGACATGAACAAAGTAGATCCTAAAGAAGTGCAGTAATTTAAATAGCAACCTAAATGTCTTAATATGCAAATTTTAATTAAATGGCCCTAAAATGCAAATTACTTAACATGCACCTATTTTTTTGGATTTTTTTATCTGGAATTTTGAATTAATAAAAGCCCTAATTGAACTACCTAAAACGAATAATTTTCTAATTCATGTTTAGGATTAATTTAAATTAACCCTATTTTGACTTAGAAAACCATTTCTTTATTTTTTGTGTTTTTTTAAAAAAAAGGGTGCCAAGTTTCCTAAGAATGAAATTATCTAAATCTAATCCTAACCTATTTAGAAAAATATTTCTAAAAATATGATCCTAAAAATGTGATTATAAAAAAAAAAAAAAAACCTAATTTACTAGCCTAAATGTCTTATTTACTAAATCTACATATCTAATTCTACATGCTCATGCAAGATTTTGATTTTTTTCTTTTTGATTTTATGATTTTTTATTTTTCTAAAAATGCAATTTACCCTAAAAAGTGAAGGTAATTTATCCTAAGGTATTTGAATGAAATTCCTAACTAAATTAAAATTCTATCCTATTTAAACTAGGAATTAGGTCATCCTAATTTAAATTAAGACATTGTTTTAATTTAGCAATTTCTAGCCAAGATGCAATCTATCTAAAAAATTGATCTAAGTTTAAAATTAAACATACAATTCTATTCTAAAAATTGATGATTTTTTGTTTGCTTTTCGCTTTTTTTAATTAAAATTTAACATGCAATTCAACTAGCATCCTAAGTGAATTTTTTTCTTTTCTTTTTCATGACCTAAAATAAAATCCCTAATCTAAATATGCAAATACAATAGAAAAACTAATCCTAATTTAAGATTTTTTTGAGTTTTTATTTTAAAGTTAACAATTCCTAAACATGCAACCTAAACCAGTTAATTTAATTTTTTTTTTATTTTTTTTATTTTTATTATTAAAAAAAATTCTATCCTAAGCATGCAAACCCTAAAACTACATTTTTGATTTTTTTCTATTTTTTTAAAAGAAAATTAATTTAAACAACCCTAGCAAATCAAGCAAAATTGATCCCCCAAATTGATGAACCGTATCTCGCGCATGAGATCGGGTTGGCCAATTTCACGAAAAAATCACAAATCGGATCTCGGGCTGGAGATCGGATTGGCAATTTTTTTAAGTAATTGCGAGTCGGATTTCGGACGCGAAAATCGGACTGACAATTACTAGTCTCAAGACAATTTCATAACATGCACTTTCAATTTCACCTAAAAGGATAATTAAATTACAAGAGAACAAATAAAGCAATAAAATAACAAAAATAAGACAAATAGGTAATTAAGTGAAAAAGAATAAAGAACTACCTAAAAGAATAATTCTTTTTTGTTTTGTTTTTTTCTTTCTTTTTTGCTTCTTCACCCACACCCACGGCTTGACAGCTTTGGTGGGTCACCGAGGGTTGGGTCGCCGGCGTTCGGAGGAACGATCGTCGGGGCTCCGGTGACGGCGCGACGACAGGGCGACACCAGGGACTCAGGCGTAGCGGATCAGCGACAGGGGGGGCGCGCGAGAGGCAGGGGCGTCGCGCGAGGGCTTCAGGGCGGCAGGGGAATCGCGTGAGGGCTTTGAGGCAGCAGGGGTCCTCGGCGAGGCTCCTCGGGGACGGCGCAACGGCGGCGGGGGCGTCGCGAGCTCGGCTCGGGCGGCGAGGGCGGCGTCGGGGCTAAGCACGGACGACTCCGAGGCGGTGTCGGATCTGGGAGCGCCAGGTGCTGGTGCGGGGCCAATTCGGCATCTGGCGGCGTCACGACAGCAGATCTGGGGCGGAGGCGAGGCGGACGGCCTCGGGCAGCTTCAGCGAGGGGCTCCGGCGTCTGGGCTCAGTGGCGGCGACCTCACAAATGAAGCGAGGGTCGCGGATCAAGCCGGGGAGATCGTCGGGCGTCATGGGGCCGAGAGCTAGGCTTGGCGACGGCGGGGGCATCGTGAGCCAGAGAGGCGGCAGCGATGCTTGGGCGGACGGAGGTTGCTGTCGAGGTAAATCGCAGCGTCACAAGCCGAGATGTCGTCGCTCGGGCGGCACAAATCGCAACTAGATCAGGGCGAAACAAGGAGCGGGAGCGTTGGGATTGGGGCGCCCGGGCTTCGACGAGGCGGCAGTGCGTCAGATTTGGCCGGGTCAAGGCGGGCGAGCGAGGCGCCGCGCGCGCGAGACCCCCCCAAAGAAGATGAGCAGTCATGGGGGGTTTTCCTTTTTTTTTTACTTTTTCTTTTCCACTTACTTTTCACCTTTTGTCCTTTTTGTCTCTTTTCTTTTTTTTTTTTTTAGCCGAAAGGACCTCTCACCCCACGGACGACTCTCTCTCTCTCTCCTTTTCCTCTTTTTGGCTTTCTTTTCTCTCTGTTTTTTTTTTTTTGAAGAAAACCGAGAGACCCCCCTTTTTAGACCGAAAAGAACCCCTTTTATACACAGAAAAAATGTATCTCCGCGATATATTTCATTGCCAATTTCACTCCTGCAAAATTCCATTGAATATATCATTCCACTTCGCGCAATATTTTTTGCATATTTGATGAAAAAATTCCCTTCTTGCGCAAAGATACATATTTCGGCGTATATTACCTAAACCCATAAAAATCTTAACAAATTAAACAAAATATAACAAAATCAAGTAAAATCTGCCTAAACTATATGCCATGCATTTTTATTTTTATTTTTTATTTTTTAGCAAAAATGAACCCCAAAAATTTAGGTGTCAACAGACATGTACCTAAAGTACTCTTCCTATCCACTTTACAACCAGCTAAATCTGCATATAAATATCCAAGGAGAGTAAAGTCTCATTCTTTGGAATACCATAATCCTAGCTTCAAAGTTGTTGCAATATATTTGATGATGCGCTTTGCAGCAGTTAAGTAAGATTCTTTGGGATTTGATTGAAATCAAGCATAAATATAAACTCTAAACAAAATATCAGGTCTAGATGCAATAAGATAAAGAAGTGAATCAATTATACTCTTGTATAGCTTCTGGTCTACACTTTTTCATTCTTTATCCTTGTCCAGCTTTGAAGAATTCGACATGGGTGTCTCTATCTTTTTGCAATTCTCCAACCCATACTTCTTGATAAGGTCCCTTGTATAATTTTCTTGGTGAATAAAAATTCCATCTTTGGATTGTTTAATTTGCAATCCGAGAAAGAAATTTAACTCACCCATTATACTCATCTCAAATTCATTCTGTATGCATTTTGAAAATTTTTTGCAAAGATTTTCGTTAGGAGAACCAAATATGATATCATCAACATAAATTTGAACAAGTATAAAATATTTTCCTTCTTTCTTGATAAACAAGGTAGTATCAACTTTACCTTTAGCAAAACCATTTTGAATTAGAAAATTACTTAACCTTTCATACCATGCTCGAGGTGCCTGCTTCAATCCATATAGTGCCTTTTTTAGCTTGAAGACAAAATTAGGTTTCCTTGGATCTTCAAATCCAAGTGTTTGTTCCACATAGGCTTCCTCTTAGATAAATCCATTTAAAAAGGCACTATTCACGTCCATTTGAAATTACTTAAAATTTTTTAAACAAGCAAAATTAAGTAATAATCTAATTGCTTCTAACCTTGCTACTGGTGCATAGGTCTCATCGTAGTCAATCCCTTCTTCTTGTGTGTACCCTTGGCCACAAGTCTTGCTTTTATTTCTGACCACTTTTCCTTGTTCATTCAACTTGCTTCTGAACACCCATTTGGTTCTAATAATTAATTTACCTTTGGGTTTAGAAATTAGTTCCCAAACATTGTTGATGCTAAATTGTCTGAGTTCTTGTTGCATGGCTTCAATCCAGCTTTCATCAATTAAGGCTTCATCTATTGTTTTGGGTTCAATTTCTGAAACAAGTGCCAAAACACTAGACTCTTCACGCCTTTTGGATCTTGTGCGAATTCCTTCATCAATGTTGCCGATGATAAGGTCCATGATATGACTAGATTTATGCTTCCAGTTACTAGTTGGTTTAAGATTTTGCCGATCCTCTGTTTCAATTAAAGTTTCTTATTCAGTTTGCTGTTGAACTTCTGAAGTTTGAACCTCTCGGGGGAAATAGAGTTTGTAACAATTTGCGCACATTCAGATTCTTCAAGTTGAGTCTGATCAGGTTGATTTTGAATTGAGTCTTGAAACTTCATATTCATGGATTCTTCTACTGATTGAGTCTTCTTATTGAATACTCTGTAGGCTTTGCTTGAAGATGAGTACCCAAGAAAAATTCCTTCATTTGACTTTTCTTCAAACTTACTAGTTCGATCATTTGCATTCTTTAAGATAGAACACTTACAACCAAACACATGAAAATATGAAACAATTGGCTTCTTTCCTTTGAATAACTCATAAGGAGTTTTCTCCAGAATATGCCTTAAAAATACTCTACTAATGATATAACAAGCAGTTGATACAGTTTCAGCCCAAAAATGAGGAGTAATGTTGCTTTCAATTAAAAGAGTTCTAGCCATTTCCTGCAAAGATCTATTCTTTCTTTCTATAACTCCATTTTGTCGTGAAGTATACGGGGATGAAAAATTATGCCGAAAACCAAAGTCATCCCAAAATTTAGCAAAATCTTGATTTTCAAATTCTCCTCCATGGTCAATTCGAATACTTGAAATAGTATAACCTTTTTTTTCATTTTGAACTTTCTTGGCAAATTTAGAGAAGTAAGAGAATGCTTCAGACTTACTTGAAAGAAAGAATACCCAAGTAAAACGAGAGTAGTCATCTACTATTACTAGACACTATCTCTTTCCACCAATGCTTTGAGTTCTAGTTGGTCCAAAGAGATTCATGTGCAGAAGCTGCAAAACACGTTTAGTAGAAACCTGATTTATTGGTTTGAAAGAATTTCAAACCTGCTTTCCCAACACACATGGTGTGCATAGATCATATTTTTGATATTTCAGGTTGGGTAGTCCTCGAACAAGCCTTTTGGATGAAATCTTTGCAATTTGCTTCATGTTGATGTGTCCAAGCTTTCTGTGCCAGAGATTTGCTTCATCTTGAATGGTTATCAAACATTGAGAACTATCAGAATTTATATCCGAGAGATAGATATTTCCATGTCTTCGTCCAATGAATGATTGAGAGAGATCTTTGCTGATTCCATAACATATGTCTTCTTGGAAATTGATTTTGTATCCAGTGTCATACAGCTGACTGACGCTTAGATTGTAATTTAAACCTTCGACCAAGGAAACATTGTTGATTGTGAGACTTCCTATCTTCACGGTTCCACATCCAACATTTTTTCCTTTGCTATTACCACCAAAAGACACTCTTCCTCCTTTTACTTGCAAGAGATTTATAAAGCAAGATAAATCTCTTGTCATATGTCTTAAGCAGCCACTATTCAAGTACCATTTGATCTTCTTTTTGATGGTGACCTGCAATTATATGAAGAACTCAAGCTTTCTTTGGTACCCACACCTTCTTGGGTCCAACATTGTTAGTACATAACACAGTCTTTGTCCATTCTCTCTTAATAGGTTTCCAAACCTTAGGACATTCTTTCTCAAAGTGTTTTGAGCTGTCACACTTAGAGCACTTCAGAGCACTTCGCCCAACAGGTTTCACAAAAGCTTTTTGAAAATGGTTCTTATAAAATGTTTTTGTGGGTCTGCTTTTAATTCTTTCCTTTACCTTTGGAAAATCGATCAAAGGAATGGTTTCAGATGTCATTCCTAAACCAGATTTATTATAATAAGGTCATTGAATTGAAAGAATCTTATCTAACTTCTCAGATCCCATTGAAAACCTTTTAGTGATATTCAAAATGTCATCCTTCAACAACGCATTTTCTTTTGGAAAGAGAATTTTCATTTTCTTTTGAATCAGCAAAACTTTTGCTTAGATTGAAAAAAAAAATTTCTATCAACAAGATTTCCTTTTGTTTCAGTTTGGAATTATCCTTTTTTAGTTCGGATCTTAAGAGAGGCTTTGAGGCTAAGACAAAGTTCATCTATATACTTTGAGACTTTAGTAGGAATCTTTAAATTACTAACCTTCACTTCACTATCTGAATCTAAGTCTGAGTCTGAGTTTGAGTTTGAATCTGAGTCTGACTTTGCCATTGGATAAATATTTGCATAATCTTCATCACTTTCTTCACATTATGTGTCGCTCCATGTTTCACCTTTGAGAGTTTTCTTAAGTTTTTCTGTTTTCCCTTTCTTTTTCTTTAGCAAAGGACAATTGGGTCTCATGTGTCCTTTTTTCTTGCATTCGAAGCAGATCACATCCTTGTTGGTTTCTTTATCTTCATTCGATTTCCTTTGAAATCTTTGATTGCCATGTTTCTTCCAATTAAACCTTTTTCCTTTCCTGTTCAACTTCCTGAACTTCCTTATCAAAAGTGCTAGCTCTTCATCATCCAAGTTATCTTCAGAGTCTGTATCATTAGAATCATCGTTAAATTTAAGGCAATTGACTTCTTACCTTTAAGATCTTCTTCTTCATTGGTTTGCTCAACTTTATATGATTGAAGTGTGCCAACCAATTCATCTACTGACAACGGCATAATCCTTTGTGTTTCCCTTATCGAAGTCTTCACGTGGCTCTAGTCTTTAGAGAGTCCTCTCAGCAACTTATTGACCTTCATTGGTCTTGAGATTGGCTGTCCCTGATATGCTAGACCTTTTACAATTTCTATAAACTAACTAAACATCTCAATAATGGATTCTCCTGGCTTCATTTTGAAGGCTTCATATTGTCCGAATAAAATGTTGATCTTTGTTTCTTTAACTCGATTAGTTCCTTCATAAATAACATGCAACCTGTCCCAGACTTCTTTAGCTGTTTTATAAGATGAGATTCTGTTATACTGAATAGGGGATAAAGTACAATATAATGAATAGATAGCTTTAGTATCGAGAGCTTGTCTCTTGGTTATCTCTATTTGTGACAATTCCCCAGCAGCTACTATTTCTTTTCCAGCCGTCAATGTAGCTTTAGAAATAATTCCTTTTTCTACTACATCCCATTCCAAGGGATCTTTCAATCTTAGGAATGCCTTCATCTTGTTTTTCCATACGTTATATTCATTCCCATCAAAGTAGGGCGGCCTGGTGTTGATTTGACCTTCAACCAATCTTGGAGCCAAAATACTAGCCATGGATCTTTAGCTTAAGAAGTATAAACACTTCAATAAATAAACACACAAGCTCTAATACCAATTGAAGATGGCTAGTAAAATACACCTAGACGGGGTGAATAGGTGTAAAAAAATTCTCTTTGAAGACTTTGAAAAATTTAATTAACTTTGAATGATAACTCAGGATGTAAAAGACTTAGAATGAATCGATAAAACAATTGAATCGAGTAGTAATTAAAATAGGGAGATTAGGGTAAGAGAAATTGAACGCAAATGTTTATAGTGGTTCGGCTTAATCTAAGCCTACATCCATTCTCCCGTGCTGACAGCCCACCGGCTGGATTTCACTATGAATCAAAAGATATTGGTATAACTTAAAGTCTTGACTTCCTTTAGAGGAGAGTCTTCGCTAATCTCTTCACAAATTATCACTGTATGCTTCTCTCTTTCGTACACAATTAAGCTCGAAGAATGTGAAAGCAAGGAACTACAGAGATTCAGACTTTGAAATCTTTCTATCAACCACACACCAAACAACGAAAAGACAACCTTTAAATACTCCCTCGTGCCTTCATATCCGTTGGCACCTTCCAAAGAAGTTCTTCCAATCTAACCATTGGAATGAATCAAATAAGGAGATCTTGAGTTGTCAATTAAATGTAGAAGATAGCTCGTCAATCCTGCTCGCCCATACAATCAGAATCTTGAGTTTCCATAAGTAGAACCTTCCAAGTTTGCTTGCTCTTCAAAAAGGATATTCAAATCGGAGTAGATCCCAATAAGAATAACCGTATAATTTAAAGCTATATCCAGCCATAAAATCTTCCAATAACCAAGTAGAAACGACTCTTCAAAGATATAATCCCATCTGCCGGAGTCATAATCCTTTGGTCTAGAGACTATCAACTTGGGTAGAGTTTGAAACTTGAGTCTTGGCTGATTTCAGACTTTGATGACAAAGTCTGGAGATCTTTAGACTTAACCACTTGATTCTAGAAGTCTTCAAACCAGACTAACTGAGACGTTTTGTCAACTTCAAAACAGCAAAGGGGTTTTCTCCAACACAATAGCCCTCGATAAAAAGAGCCAGAGTTGTACAAGTGGAAAATTCTCCAAGGGCTCTTCATGGGAAGAGAATGAGCACTTTGTGCCGCGCAAGGGATGTTTTGAACAAGGAGCATTGGTGAATTTTGTGCCATAGAATTTTTACATCCTATCTAGTTGCTTATTTATATATGCTTTAAGTTTGGGTTTGTTGGGGAAATCCCTATGTTGTTTTAAAGATGACAAAGACAGTCAAAGGTTATTAATATATGTATTGGTTAAGTAGTACCAGGTAATATATGCACAGATCGAAATGCAGATGTTGTCATAAATAGCACCAGGTGAGCTTATATGAGAAGTGTTCTACCACTGTCTTGAGTGCTTTGCTGATATTTGAGATGAACAAGGTATTAGGCGATTGAAGATGTCTACAAACTAGGAAGATCTTCAAATAAGTTGAACACTTGGAAGGACCTTGATCAAGGATGAATAAGCCGAGAATAATAGGGAGGTTCATGATGGCTTAGAGGTACAAAAATCGAGTGAATAGTTGAATGGACCTTGATGAGGTGAACAAGCTTAGAATGGGGATGTTCAATAAAGCTTGAAAGAACCATGAAGATAAACAACTTGGTAGAGTTGAAATTGCAAACATACATGAAAGGACCAAAAAGATCAACATTGTTATCAATTGTAGCGAATTGTTATTGAAGCAATAGATTTCTGGCAAAAAGCAACTACCTAATATTGAGAAGATGGAAGAATGTGATAATATCAGTGATCCTTATGAGTTTAGTGAAGATGAGAAAGTCGTGTGTATACGTGGTGTCCTTGAAGATTTTTGGAAGTTGACTCAATCAAATCATTTGAAGATGAGGAATCCGCGAGAATGTTGATGTCCTTAGAGATCTTTGGAAACTAATATGGTTAATTAGCGAAGATGAGGAATAAGTGAGAATGCTGATGTCCTTGGAAGTTTTTGTATGCTGAAGAAGCCAAGAGGATCACTGGATGATTGATCACAAGTCATTTCACACGATGTGTCAGTGGACAACATCAACAGACTAGTAAAGATTTGTATGTCCTAATTATGGGTAAAAGATCGTGAGGATATTTAGTTTTGAAAGGTGCTGGTCACTCGACCACCTTAGAATATTGAAAAGAAGAAAACAACGATTACAAAGACTTGAAATTTATAGAAAGATCACCAAAGTTGATCAGGAGCAGTTTTGGCATTAATGAGCAAGTTTGACAAAAGTACTTAATTGTTTGGGAACAGTCGCTGTCAAAAAGATGTTATGATGATCTTCAGCAATGTTATGCTGTTGGCAATTGCTAGAACCGATGGCTAATTGGGGATTTCGATGGGCAACGGTCAGTTGAGGATGAATAGCTATATATTGAGTCCAGGAAAAGTAGTTGGGTCGGGAGAAATTGGAGAAACTAAACAAGATGGGTCATGTGCTTTGGGTCTTCTTCTCTGCTCTTATTTTGTTGTTAGCTATTGTGTATTCCTAATGTCAATGTCTGGGTGGTGCTGATATGTGTAATCGGTGATAAGAGCAAGTGTACAAGAGTAATAGTAGTATGTGAGTCATAGTAGTGTGATCTATTGGAAAGGCGACATTTGTTAATTGCAACTTGTTTTGAAGATTACTAGTGGATTCCAACTTTGTTGTGGCTATTAGTATTAAGAGTGGAGGTAGACTTGGAAATAATATTGAACCACTATATATCTGCTTGCAAATCTTTTATCTCTTCACTATTTGTGTTACCTGATCTTTATTATCATGATCTATTAGACACCAGCATGCTCACTTAGACTGCGCATAGCAACATTTCTTGATCGGGGAACAATTTTTTTTCAGAAATAGTTCTTTTCTATTTCTATTTTGGGGAATAATTTCTGTGTAAAAAAACCCGTTTAGTAACTACACAAAATTTTTACTCTAGAAATAGAATAAGAATAGAAATGCGTTTGATAAAAAAATAGTTTCTTTTTTATATTTATTTATTTTTATTTTCGCGGTCGACCGTCGCCACCGCCGGACTCCGCCGCCACCCGCCATCGCCGAACGACTGCCGCCCGCCGCTGCACGTCGTCATCGGCCGACTGCCGCCGCCAATCGCCGCTGCACGGCCCATCGGCTACCGTCGACTGTCGTCGACCGGTTGGCCGACCGCAACATGTGGCGGTGGCGGCGGTGGCGACTAGCGTGCGGCGACGGTCGACGGCGATGATCGGCCGACAACGACGTGCCACGGCAAGCGGCGGTCGTCCGGCGGCGGCGTCCGGCGACGGGCGGCAACGGTCGGCCGGCGAGGGCGACCGGCGACGGCAGTCGGCCTCTGGCAACCGACGGCGGCAACCAGCGGTTGGCCGATGGCGACGGCAACGACGGCGAGCAACAACGGGCGATGGTCAACGGCGGTCAATGGCGGTCAGCAAGAGAAAAATAAAAGAAAAAAATTCACTTATTTCTTAAACTTGTTCTAGGGAATAAGAAGCAACTGTTTTTTACTTCTCATTTATATTCCAAAAGCAATCATGGGATAACTTTTTGTTCCCCGAAATAAAAAGATAACTTGCCGTTACCAAATAGGTTTCTGTTCTTTTTTTTGTCCCCGGGAACAAAAGAATAGAAATTTCTTGGCCAGAGAAGGTTACCATGCAGCATCTTAATTTCTATAATCTGTTTCTACCGATGTTTGAAGTTAAACTTAATATTTTCTGCAAATGTTTTTCATAATTCTCAAACAATATATTTACCCCTTTAGGTTGTATTGTTAGCCCCCAATAGGGTTTAATTTAAATTTGGTAAACACTCAAGCACTTGTAACTCTAATTTTTTTATTATAGTGAATTACTTATTACTGACTCTTTCCATGGATATAGGTAGAACCAAGTGATTAGTTTCCATGTTAAATTTTACAACACATACCATGGCCATCCAACGCGCTGTGCATGTGATAACATCTTTCCTCTCACTTGCTACGAATAAGCCGCTCTCTAGGTGAAAGTGTGACCCTCTTTTCCTTGGACTTCTACTCCACTGTGAAATTAACACTAAGTCAGGGCCACGAGAATCTCAATTCCTGACGACATTCTCTCATTCGACTTCACTTTTTTTTCATGATCTTTAGAAATTCAAGAATACTTTCTCCATTTCTGAATTTTCCAAGGAAACTCAGGATTAGAACTTAAAAACAGAAGATGAAGTTTCCAAAGATAATCTTGCTGGCCAGAGGAATTGGAATTGATTTCAGTCAATCACAATCACAACGGCATCGAATCTTAGAGGGGCTCCACCGTTCAAAGCAAGCAACGTTTCTCCACGAAAAGGCATATTCATGTCCGATTCATGTATGATTCATAGTTAATTAGTTGGGTCTATGATCCATCATCACGTCAAAAATAAAGTCAGGCAATTCGAAAGGCTCTTTGTGGGACATTGCTTTTCTCTCTTTTTCCTTGCTTTAACCATTGTTGATTCAGTATAAGCAATAAGAAAAAAATCGTCTCGGGGGGCACACGTCGAACACTCACAAGATGTAAGGGTTAGGCAAGCATGGGAAAAGGGGCTGTGAGGCGGCAATTCCTTGTAATAGCGTCCATGCTCTTGTAGATTCTCTCTAATAACTGCAAGAAGGAAGAAATCGAGCCCAATTCAGAAATTGTGATACTAATAATTGATAACAAAAAGAAAAAAAAAGAAAAAGAGCTGGACAGAGAGGTAGATGATTCACTGGACGTCATGACTTAACATTCTCGACATGCCGGTGACTCTGGTGATAAGTTTTGTGGTTGATTCTCTTGTTGTATTCAATGCAAAAGAAAGTAACATTCAAAATTGTTAGTGTTACCATGAGTCACATATTTCATTATTCACTAAAATCATACTAAGTTCTAACCATTTATACCGAGCTTCTTAAGAGGGAAGAGTTAGGTAATTCCTATAGAATTAGTGATTTTACGAGAGATTAAATGAAATTAGATTTATTTTATTTCATAAAAATGATTGATTTAAAAAATTATTTACCTAAAAATAATTACTCATATCACTTATAAAAACGAAGGAACGAAAAAAAATTTCATAATCCACAAAAATATTTAGACATAAATTATTGTCAATAATAAAATATTTTTCATTGATTATTTATTTTAAGCAATGTAAGTGATCATTTTCAAGAAAATATTTTCTAAATTATTCATATTCGCCGAAATAAATAGAGTCTAAACAAAGTGACTTCAAGCTTACCATCCATGTTAAGGCATGAGAATGGACCAATGAAGTAGATGCCTCACCACACTATTCTGCTTTGATCGTTCGAGAAGCTCTCGTGCCCATTATGTCAGTTTCGAAAGGAAAAAAATCACCAAAATTTAAGTGACAATAACAATAAAGTGATGGGAATATCCATAAGCAAACGCGATAAGACAACACAACTTAACTGAGAATCGGCAAAGCAAAAATGCGAGGTGGAAGCACCAAACCAAAGACAAACACAACACAAACTATGACAACAATAATCTCCATGAAATATGATGACACGATATGAAATTCTTCGCAAGAGACAAGCTAGAGTCCATACCAATTGTGGCCAAGAAAAAAGAGGGCCTAGAACATGGTGCCCTGGCGGCCTAGTAAACAGGCCAAATGACCTAGTTGTTCAAATATGCCGCCCTATAACGCAAAGACGATGGCAACATCCTACTGGGATATGTTACAAAAAAACAACAATACATGCATTGGAAAAAAAAAATTAATAAAAGATGATTCACAGAGGAAGCAAAAACACCCATGCACGTATCTTCAAAACATTGTTTGTACAATTTAATAAGAAGCACCTGGAAATGAAAAAGGAGGGCAAAGGAATTTGGTTCTAACGTTCTTTGAATCAGGCCACAAATTTTGATCTTCTCGTAGCGTTGGTTCATATGTTGCTCATATCAGACCACAAACGTTTGATCTCCTCGTAACGTGCCTGAAAGTATTCTTGTTCTAATGTTCAGTTCCAACTCTACAAATGTCAGAGCTCTAGTTTAGATACACCATCAATCTATTGTTGAAAAATAATGAGAAATTTGAGAGAGTTCACTACTACCGTTGTGCTAGCAATTATTCTTTTGTGTGACTAAATTGATTGATCACTATTATCTCATAATCATCTCATGAACCTCTTGCAATCAATCTCAAATCACACATATTTAAATCAATTCAGCTCATTAACTTTAAAACCATTTCAAAGCATTAATTCGGGCATTAATTCTGTAACTTTTACAATTATTCTAAGCATTAATTCTATAACCATTACACGAAACCATTTGCGAACGTTAATTTGGTTGTCTAATTTTGAAACCATCTTAGATCATTAAATTAGCCATTGATTCTGAAATTGTTTCAGAACATCAATCTCTCCATTGATTCTAAAACCTCAAGATCATTAATTTAGCATTTGATTTTGATCCCGCTTCAGATCTTTAATTTAGCCATTAATTCTAAAACCATTTTACATTTTTAATTTTATCATTGATTCTGAACTCATTTCAAATACTCAATTTGGCCAATATACACAAGATCCGGCTCCAAAAACTTTCACTCATAGTGACAACAAGTCAGAACAATTGGAAGGGAGCCGAAGTAAAAAAAGGTCAGCCACAAACAAGCAGCAGCCAAAAACAAGAGAACTAGCCTAAACAACAGGCAAAAAGAAGAATAGACAAACCACCACAAAGAGAGATCCATCACAGCACCGTAGAAAATTAGCCAGCCAAGCAGCAGATCCAACCAGCAACACAGCTCGCTAAACTCGAGGCCACGAACAACGCATCAAAAGCGAAATAGCAGCAAAACACCGTAAGATAGGAAACCAAGGCATCATCAAACCTAAAGCCTGTGAGAAAGAAACTGCAACCTCAACAGCAACCAAGGCAACGAAGTCAGCCGGCACTAATTTGGGGGAGTAGGACCGCCAAAGAAAATGTATGGGTCGAAACCCCAACTACGCTAGAGTCACCTATTTCTTGACTTATCTGACACATTTTTGAATGCCAACGCCTTGTCCTTGACCACTTTGATAAGATGGTTTTTCAATGCCAAAACCACCAAGGCTTCCCCCTTAAAAATAATACTATTCCTCTTCTTCCAAATTAAATAGCACAGGGCACCAAATGAGAACCACGCAATGCAATGGAGGAAATCCTTGCCAGATAGGAACTTCAAAGCCCATTGGAGATTGTCTGACCAAGACCTATTTCACCATGGAAGATTACATCTAGCAACTCAAAATAAAACAATGTGACAACCAAAGAAAAGGTGGTCGATAAAGTCTGGCCTAGTGTTACAAAAGGCGCATAACCCACTGTTAATCCTACCGTAGGAAAGGAGGAGAACCTAGTTAGGAAGACGATTTTTTATAATCAACCAAAGGTTGAATTGGAATGTAGGAGCAATTGAATTGTTCCAAATAAGCGAGGCCCAAGGGACACGATTCTTCTTCCTCCTGATGGCCTCCTAGGTTGAAGCAACCAAGAAGGCACCAAACGAGTTTCCAAGCTAGGTAAACCGATCAGGGGTCTGAGATAGTAACAGTAAGGGAAAAACCCACATCTCCAAGAAAGTCTTAAAGATATAACCAGAAGGGCAAAAAAGATCTGCCACCATCGCTTGCCTAAAGAGGCCCGAGCTATCGATAAGAGATTCTGAAATACATAAGTTTAACGGGCCTCTCGGGTGCCCGTGGTCATACCATAAGGACATAGAAAAGCCATCACCAACTCTCCAAAGAAAGGATAACCGAAACTCCCTCCTTAGCTGCAGGATCTTCTTCCAAGCCCACGACCAAAAGGTTGGTTTGTTGGCCACCCAAAAATTCATCCTTTTTAAGAGAGTCATGTGTATCCACTTGCGCCCTAATGATTCTTTGTCCATAAATAGAATCCAAATATATTTGAGCATGGCAGCTTTGTTGTAATCTCGCAACTTGCAAATACCTAGCGCTCCCTCATCCTTCGGAAGAGACACATCCTCCCATGAGACTTTAGCCCCACCAACACCAAGGCCAGGGGCTTTCCAAAGAAACTGTCTCAATATTTGTTCTATGCGGTCTAACACAGAATAAGAAATGAGAAACACACGATTCTTCTTGCGAATGAGAGGAATTGTTAGGCCCAAGATTGGACTCTAGTCGTGATATGGTCAATTAGGGCAACACAATCCGCCTTGCCAAGCCTCGAGGAGATAATAGGCACCCTTAAATAGCACAACGGCAGCTTCCCTTCCTAGAAACCAAGGGCTAGAAGAATATGATTGCGTAAGGAAGAGGACCCGCCCGCAAGAAAAACCTCGCTTTTGTTTATATTTGGCATCATCTCACTCCAAGA
Organism: Eucalyptus erythrocorys; assembly: GCA_014182555.1. Lineage (NCBI taxonomy): Eukaryota > Viridiplantae > Streptophyta > Magnoliopsida > Myrtales > Myrtaceae > Eucalyptus > Eucalyptus erythrocorys. The sequence goes on along the minus strand of CM024597.1, from coordinate 14,518,506 downwards.
AGAGAAGGTATCAAGGCCTCCTTTCAAAAGAGAGACTGATGCCAAATTTGCTTCACAGAAGAGGAAGACGTCATCCACGAAGAAAAGGTGGGATAGCTTCAAACCTCTGAATCTCCAAAAATATTTGAAACTCGAAAGCGAAGAGTGAGAGCTTAGAACCCCAGAAAAAACCTCTATTACCAATGTAAATAGATAAGGAGACATTGGGTCTCCCTGCCGAAGGCCTCAGCCACCAGAGAAAAACCCATGTAACTCCCCATTAATTGAAATGAAGTACTTCGGAGTACACACACAAACTATGATGAGCCGAATCATCCACTCAGGGAAACTTAAAGCTGTAAGAGTTAGCTCGAGGAAATCCCAGTCAACGGTATCATATGCCTTCTAGAAATCTACCTTGATTGCACACTTTGGCAAAAAAGGGTCAAAGTGGAATCCTGCAAAGAGCTCATAGGCCAAAAGGATGTTGTCCCTAATCCTCCTACCTTGACAAAAGCATTCTGGGAAGGGCTTATTAAATCTTGAAGAACAGCTGCTATTCGGTTACCCAGAATCTTGGTGATAACTTTGTAAATGGTATTGTAGCAAGCAATGTGCTTAAAATCAGAAACTGAGCATGCATTGGAAACCTTAGGCACCAAAGGTAGAATAGTGTTGTTGACCTCCCGTAAAAGGTGGTCAGAGGAGAAAAAGTCCTTGACCGCCTCAAGGACCAACGGCTCTATTATGTCCCAACTACTCTTAAAGAACTCAACAGTGAACCCATCAGGCCCAGGTGTCTTGCCTCGAGCTAGGGAAAAAAAGGGTATTGTGGACCTCAGAATCAAGAACCAGAAGGGAGATTGTATCAACCTACTCTTGAGAGAGAGGACGCTAGATAAGTTCTTGCAACTCCAGCAACGTCGGCTTTGAGAGGACGGCGTGCGGCATCGAAAGGTCCCTAAAATAGGAGACAAAGACATGTTGCACCATACTTGGTTCCGTGACTAGTGAATCGGAGGAATCCATAACCGAGAGAATCATGTTCCTTAGTTGTCTTCTATTGACCGAATGATGAAAAAACTTAGTATTCCGATCTCCTTCCTGAAGCCACTTGACTCTAGATTTTTGCCGATAAAAAGACTCTTCCTGACTTCTCAAGTCCATAAAGTTTTGCCACTGGGACCTTTCCAGTTCTGCAGTAACACTGGTCGAATCCTCCTGGAGGCCGAGCTTGGTAACCCGAAGAGCATTTCTCGCTTCTGCTATCCTCTCAGAGATATTTGAGAACGACTTTTTATTGAGCAACTTCAGATGGCCTTTAAGTGCCTTTAACTTACAGACAAGTCTATACATGGGAACCCCTTCTCCTGGGCACTCCTGTACCTGCACGACTATAGAATGAAAATTTAGGTGCTTTGTCCAAAAATCAAAGAACTTGAAAAGTTTCCTCCTAGGAACCAGTTGCATCACTCTGACAACCATGGGGGTGTGTTCAGAGATACCCAGGTTAAGGAAGGAAGCTTCCGAGAAGGAGAAGTCTAGTCTCCACTTTGTGTTCACTAGCACCCAATCTATCTTCCTTAGCTTCCGACTAGGTCTAGAGGAGGTGAACTAGGTGAAACGAAGACCAACATACTTGAGATCTTCTAACTCCGTCTAAGCCAAGCATTGACTGAACTCATCAAAGTAGGGGATCCAAGTATCTGAGCTTCCACTCTGGTCTAACAAGTCTTTGATAGCATTAAAATCACCAGCCACCAGCCAGGCTGAATCCTAAAAGAGGTCATTCTTTTGGACAAGATCAACCCAAAGGGGCCGCCGGCGAACAAACGTATGCTCGCCATAAACCACAATTACGTAGGTGACTAGACCAGATAAAAGAGACTTCAGGCTTCCATGGACTACCTGAGCACTAATAAAAGAGACTTTAAAGCGGACCAACGCAAGGTTCCAACCAACCCAAATTCTACCCCGTGGGGAGAAATCATAATTCCTAGCCAAGTCCACCCCGTCAATGGGCTCGAGGAGATGGAATGGAAGAGAGACTCCAGGACTTTAGTCTCAAGAAGGCCAACAAAGCAAAGATCATTTGAAGAAACAAATTTCTGACTTCCACTCGCTTAATGGGGCCAATGAGACCCCTAATAATCCAAAAGCCTATCACATATATACAAAAGGAGCAAGGAGAAAGGGTTACCTCTTCTTGCTAGGGCCATACTGACTGGACGCTGGAGTAGGTAAGGCCGAAGGGGGCGGGTCCGAGCATAATGTCAGCAACTTGTCTTGCATGGTTTCGGGCCTTTCAAACCAGGAGGGGCTCTCGGAGATGAGGGACAAGGGAGAGCAGGTCTTCATCATCCGAGCTGCTGCAAACGCTAGCCGAACCATGAAACTCCTCGCCCAAACTAGCCGGAACTATAGAGGTACCGGAAGCACCACCCTTATCCACAACCTGGGAGGAAACTCGTTTCAAATCTTTAATTTGGTCGTAGGTTTATAAACTGTTTTAGAACTTCAATCTTTAGCCTGATTCAATGTGATTGCCGCAATTGCAAACACATCTGCAATATGTCTCTCCATTCAAATGTCATTTTGAATTGGTTAATGTGTGTAATATCCCTAGGTTCATCACTAAGCTAGCGGCAGGACTTGTACAGACATATTGGTACAACTTAGAGAACTAATTATCTCGATTAATCTCCAAGTCCTATAGACCATGAGTGACATTTACAATATGATTTAAAGAACATAACAAGCTTATCAGTTTTGGTGACCATGTAATTCAATTCTTCTGTCTAACTATGTTCCGATTGAACGAAGGTTATGTAATTATTTATCAAGCCACCAATTCGATCATATGCCCAAATTTAATTGACATGCATTTCTATGAGACATGAATAATCCTTTCTCGGTTACGACTGTGGCTGAGAATTTCAATATAATGTCACGATTAGATTGCATAGGACATTAGTTTTCTATCTTGTATATATAACAAGAAAAAAGATTCCATATTGTGCAGGTATGTGCCTTCGTATATGAACAAATTATGACTATCAAGTATAGAGATAATTCGATGAAGCATCAATATGTACACTTGTGAATGATATTTATCTAACATACAAGTCAGCATCGTGTCTCGATCTAAGGAATTTACACAAGACCATAACATGAATGATTAGTTATTGATCCCACTAAAAGCTTCCATACCGCTAATCATTCTATGCATGCCATGTTCAGTGAACTTGTTCAATACAAGTACTTGTGTTCTAGCTCAAGTATCATAATACCCAATGACTTGTGACTCATCATCCCTAAGGTATCCAATCCTCAATGGTAAAACTTGAGAACACATCAGTCTCAATCGATCTCAATAGAATCATTAGTATCCTCTCAAAGATTTATCAATCAGGAACTATTTGAAAACTTGTTTGTAAAAATGTCACATGTATTCTTAATACTTTAAGAAGAGGTTCAGTCATAACCGATCTTATAAACTCATTCATATAAATGGGATAATGAATGAATATTTATTTGCTATTAAATAAATAATGCAACTAAATTCCTATGGTTGCTTTGGAGAATATAGCTAACACATCCCTCGGGACGTAGCTCATCAACCTCCTGTTGGTAGTTTGTTTATAAAATAAACAAAGAGGTGCCTTGTCCCATATCAAAAAGATGTAAGTGCGCACGTGTACGAGATTTGGCACTAATCAATAATCATTTTTTTTTTTTTTTAAATTCGAATTAATAATTATAAAATAACTATTGTGTCCTATTGAAACAATGTGATTGTTCACAATGGAGTGATGGTTATTTTTTAATTATTTAATTTCAAATTTATTGTTTTTGCCTAATGGTTATTAGGCACTCTTACAACCTTTGAAAAGTTGTATTTGTTTGGATATAACTTCTTTATCTTTGAAAGGTTATATCCATTCAAATATGTTTATTCAACAATTTTGGTCAATTCTTTGCAGAACTTTGAAGCATTTTTCATGATCATCCTCTTCCTATTTTATATACAACCATCTTTTCCAATTGTTTCCTAGAGAGATCTTGGAGAAATACTAGAATTGCTATCTAATATTCTCATTTGAGATTTTGTTGTATCTTGGAGGAAATTTATTGGTGACCATTAGCAACATTATAGAGCAAATAAATCCTTAAAAAAAGTAATATTATGCCTCAAAGTTTGACTTGATTGCTCTATAAATCCGACTTTATTGTTTTACCTTATTTGAAGTCATATTTTTCCAACACCTCCATGGGTGCTTCATCCAGCAGCGCGTTAGTATCGTTGCCCTCATGTTCGCCAACTTGAACGGTGGTACGGCCCCAGGGTCGAAGAACTCCTTTCCCCCTACTCTTCCTCCTTCCTCGTTGATGACCCTATTTAGTTTTCTCTTCTCTACTTTGTCATCTTGTTCATTGATTGGTGAGACCCACAATGGGGCGCTCACCCGGCCAACAAGAGAGACGCGTGGTAATCCAATTGGACGGAACATCCTGATGAGTCTTCAGCGACGACGATTCAAATTGATGACTGGTAGAATCGCTCTTCGGTTCTCTTACCAACAACTTTTGTTCATTGAAATGGAACAAGCTTTTGTTGTGCGAACTTCAAGAATGAGCGAATTGTTGTCTGATGATTGAGGGGACAAGTATACCGCAAGTATCAAAACTTGGCACAAGTAGATAGTGAAGTGCCAAAACTTTCAAAATGTACACTAAAGTGCCACTTAAAAAAAAAAAAAAAAAAAATTGAAGACTTAAGTGCCAATGCCAGCGAGGATAGCCAAAAATTTAACGTGGCTTATTTTGATAATATAAGTGGCTATGTGACTTGCCAGAATGCTTATTCAACAATGAACATACAAAACGACGTTGTTTTGTCCCTAAATTTATTCATTTAATATTAATTTAAATAAATTAAAAACTAAATTATTCTAGAAAGGGGGAGGCAGCAGCGTTCAGTAAGGGCCTCCATAGCCCTCACCGCAGCTGCCACACCATCATCGGATTGGGTCGGCAACAGTGAGGCGAGAGTCGGCCGCAACCGCACCAAGCCTTGGGTAGTGGCCGACAACCTTAGCCAACCGATAGCGAGGGCCTGCACCATCGTCAACCTTTTTCGGCAATGATGTGGGGGTGATGGCAAGGGCTGTGGAGGCCCTCGCCAAAGCTATGGCTTCCTTTTTTAAAAATTATTTTAATTAATATGTATATTAAAAATTAATTTTGAGGGCTTACAGCATCATGTGGATATTTAAAAAAAAAAATTGCCACACAGATAATTTTTTATAAAAAATTGCCACATCAATAAAAAAAAAAAGTAGCAAAAAAATGTCATATCAACAGTTTGACCTAAATTTCTCACTGTTAGCACTTAAATATTACATTTTTTTTCCAATTTTTTAATGTACTTTTAGAATTTTTGACATTTGAGTATCCCCTATGCTAAGTTTTGACACTGGTGGTGTTCACACCCCAATGATTGAGTGTATGCGCTTGTGGTGTTCACACCCCAGTATTCAGTTCTTGTGTGAACAGCTTTTTTTGTAGCATCGACATTAGGCTAGTTTTGAGAAAACCCTATGGGTTGGCTTAGCGAGTTAAGAAACAAATTAGCAGGATAAAAAACGTGTGCGTTTGTATGAATTAAGCGCACGACACATTTTCAGCATCAATTTCTTGAGAAGTAATCGCGCGTTTTGATGTCACGTGTGTGAAGCAGTTTTTCGTTAACTGTTTAATAGAAGATAGACTTGGGCAACTTCGAAAATGCATTCAAGCAATTGAATCATTTCCAGGAATTTGGACTTCAATTTCAACGGAGCTTATAACATCTTAAGAAGGCTATCAGACGTCGACCAAAAAAAAAAAAAAAAAAAGAAGGCTATCAGACTAGTGTTGGATGCACCCAATTAGTAATTCAGGGTCCAATCAAGATATACATGATGGCTCAATATGAATTGTTCAATAACTATGTTATTTTATAACCTTGTTACAATTTTTTTGTGAAGCATTGTACGTATTTGATAACGCGATGGCTTTTCGTATATATCTTGAAACTACTGCAGTGCAGTCGTGGAAATTCTATGGCCTTCGATTGCAAGGTGTTTGGCAAATACCTCGTAGAACCTTTAGCACTCATTTTCACGATAATTGAAGTCGTTGAAAAAACGGTACCAAATGACCAATAATGCTGATTGATACATTTCCGCATCATATCGAAGAAAAGTAAATCCGATGTTGACCCAGTTGACACCCCCAGTCATCCGAGGCCTCTTAGATAAGTTTGATTTGTACGATTGTAGTGGAAGAGGGAGGGGGAAATGAAAATAATGTTCATCGTCATCTCTAGACATTCTTGACACAAGATAAAACATGATGAGGAGACGAGTTATTCCTCTTCAAATGTAAATTTCCAACTTCTTGCTTTACATATTACAAACAGAAGCTAGATCATAAAGTTTAGCGTTCCGTATATATCATTCATGATCTCTCTAGTGGCTTCTGTATTGGCACGAAAGTTGGCTTGCCCTAGCAGCTTCTTTAACCCAGTGAGACTAGTGAGATCTATCTGATACGAAGCTCCATCGAAGTGTCAAGAGTTAGGCTTCTATAATGATTGAAGTTGAAAACTCCCTGTTTGGTGTCTGTTCAAATGCTGCATTGGAAGCCTTCTCACTTGGCATCCGAAGTAGAAGAGCCACCACCACCAAGTTCAGGGTCAGTTTGGTAGTAGACAACCTCCCCGGTGTCGCTGACATAGTGATCTCTCTTCAAACTTCGTACTAGCGTCCCAATCAAATGGAAGGGCAACGGGCCCGACTTCTTTGGCTCTCGATAATATTTCCCTAGTACAGGCTTTGCCGCTTCCGTCTGCATCGTGGCAAACAAAAAGGTACGTCTCAGAGATTTATCAAGAAACGCTATTATTATCAAAATCGTACCCTTCTTATCTAGCCTGACACAAATAGGGACGGGATGGACCTACTTCAAATTTTCTCGCGAGACTTGTGTCAAAGCAATAAAGCTTTTTTTTTTTTTTCTTTTTTTAATCGATTAAGGTGGGGGTCAATTTTTGTGACCCAAAAGAGGGAAAATATATGTAACTCACAGCTTCGATCAAGTGATAGTGAGGGATTTGAGGGAAAAGATGGTGTATGATGTGAGTTCCGATATCGTGGTGAATGTTGTTGATCCACCCATAGTCACGATCGAGCGTGGTGAGCCCACCTCTTAAATAACTCCATTCCTTAAAACAGGAAAGCAAAAGAGACAAGCTTCAATTTCTTGCAATAAAGTGTTGTCCCAAAACGAGAAAAAGGAGGTGGAAAAGGTCTTCTTTCATTGAATGACATTACCTTTCCCCGGTACCAAGGAAGTTTGTCTTCATGCCCATGGTGATGGAGGTAAGTCACAAAGTCCAGCCACATCACAAAAATCTGATAAACCAACAATAATTGGAAACACGCTGTAGTTAGAATTTGTCAAATGCTAGGAAATACCAAGACTGGTGTACAAAACTCATAAATGGATTGATTGATACAGTGAGCCGTAAGTAGAACTTTAAACAACTAGGTCATGTTAAACATCGAAATAAAAGTCCGCCACGTCGCTTAGCATGTGGAGTTTTCAAATTCGGAGTTGTTAAACGGAACCATTAGCAAAGTTGATGATGAAGAAAGAGGGATTACCCAGTAAGGGATGCCATAGAGCTTGAGCAACTGGAGAGGACCCATCACGAACGACAGTCCCACAAGCAAGCCCACCATGGCCGCCCAACACACTGTAGATGTGATCACATCTTTCCTCTCACTTGCCACGAACAAGTCGCTCTCTGGGTGGAAGTGTGACCCTCTTTTCCCTGGACTTCTAGTCCACTGTGAAATTAATACTATGTCAGGCCATGCGAATCTCAATTCTTGACGACCCCTTTCTCCCATTCAAAATTTCACTTTTTAACTATCTTTCAAAATTCAAGAATACTTTTTCTATTTCCGAATTCTCCAAGGAAATTCAGGATTAGAACTTTGAAGTAGCATAAGTTTCCATGAGCAATCTTACTGGCTAGAGGAATAGGAATTGATTTCAGCCAATCATAATCACAAAAGGCAAATTTGAATCATCATTACCCCGAGTGATTACGCATGGATGGTGAGGCATCGAATCTTTGATGGAATAAACTAAGCTCCAAACTCGGGCCCTACCATTCAATGCAAGCAATAATTCCTCCATTTTTTTTTTTTTTGGCAGATAGCAATAATTCCTCCATGAAAAGGTCGATTTATGTCCGATTCGAACGGTGATTCAATGAAAGTTGGGTCTATGATCTATCACGTCAGGAATAGAGTAAGGCAATTCAAAGGCTCTTTGTAGGACGTTGCTTTTCCCTCCTTTTTCTTGCTTTAACAGTGTTGATTCAGAATGAGCAACAAGAAAAAGATCATCTTGGGGAGCCAATACTCACAAGATAGATGGGGTAGGCAAGCATGGGAAAAGGGGCTGTAAAGCGGAGAGTCCTTGTAATGGCGTCCAAGCTCTTGAAGATCCTTTCAGGTAACTGCAAGAAGAAAGAAATCAAACCTAATAATTGAGAAGATTAAAAAAAAAAAAGAAAGAAAAAAAGAGTAGGACAAAGGGGCAGATGACTAACTGGATGCCATGACTCATCGTTCTCGACGTGCCCATGATTCTGGTGATGAGTTCTATGGCTGATTCTCCTATCGTATACAATGCAAAAGGAAGTGACATTCGAGATTGTTAGTCGTATCATGAGTCACATATTTGGTTATCGACTAAAACCGTTCTGAGTTCTGACCATTTGAATTTACCGAGCTTCTCAAGAGGGAAGGGTAACATAATTCCTATAAAAATAATTTATCACTTATATCACTTACAAATATAAACAAATGAAAAATATTTTTATTATCCACGAAAATGTTTAAACATAAATATCTTCATCGACTAATTATTTTATGCAATATAAGTAAACATTTTCAGAAAAATGCTTTCCGCATCATTTATTTTCCATGAAATTCAATAATCCTAAGCAAAGTCGTAGAGGTGGTGACTTGAAACTTACCATCCATGGTAAGGCACTAGAATGGAGGAATGAAGTAGATGCCCCACCACACTATTCAGCTTAGGATCGTTCGAGAAGCTCCCGTGCCCACTGCATCGGTTTCAGACAGCCAAAAAAAAGGCCCAAATGTAAGCGACTGCAACCGGAACCTCCTTTAACAAACGCGATAACTCGGCGTGTCTCAACTGAGAACCGACAAAGCAGAAATGCAAGGTGGAAGCACCAAACCGAAGACATACGCAGACACAAACCATAACAACGATAGCCTCCATGAAATATGATGACATGATGAAGAATATCTAAGCAAAAGAGACGAACTAGAGGCCGTACCAATCGTGACCGAGAACGAAGAGGGCCCAGAACATGGTGCCCTGGGCGGCCCAGTAGAGGGGCCAGACGACCCAGCTGTTCAAATACGCCGCCCCGCAGGCGAGCCCGAGGACGACGGCGACGTCCCTCACGACGTAGCTCATCGACCTCCACGGGTCCTTCACCCAGCAGTGCTTCGGTATGGCCGCCCTCACGTCCGCCAGCCTGAACGGCGGCGCCGCCCCGGGGTCGAAGAACTCCTCCCCTCCTCCTCCTCCTTCCTCGCTGACGACCACCCCGTTTGGTTTCCTCCTCTCTCCCGTGTCATCTTCTTCGTCGGTTGGCGAGACCCGCAATGGGGCGCTCACCCGGGTCGGCAGGAGAGACCCGCGCGGTCGCCCGGCAGGACGGAGCTTCAGATCTGCGGGACGGACGTGCCTGGATGGGAAACATCTGTTATCTTTCGTGGGCGTGCTCTGGAGTTGCGATCTGGGGATGGTTTGAGGGAGGGGTTTGAGGCCACATTGGGACAAGACCCATGTAGCCATCGTTGAAGAACAGGTAGGTAGAGAGAGAGAGAGAGAGAGAGAGAGAGAGAGTGCAAGGTATATACTATATGTGGGGATTCTTTTCTTTTTTTATAATTATTTTGGGAGAGGGAGAATGGAGGAAGGTGCAAAAGTATCGGGAGTGAAGGGGAAAGCGTTGGAGTGAAACAACGCACAGAGACAAGAGACAGAGAGAGAGAGAGAGAGAGACGGGAAATCTAGGGGAATCAATATCGAGATATCTGCAAGAACGGGTACGAATGGTGTTGTCCGGAACGAAGGACGGGGACCCCTCTTTCCCTGCAAGAACAGGTCGTACCTCTCTGTCTTCTTCTATGTCTCAAGCAAGATTGTCTCTCTCTCCTCTTCTCTCCTCTTGCAGATGTTGTCTGAACGACAAGGAAGAACACGAGGGGAGGCTGTTAATATAGTTTCAAAGCGGAGACCAAGCCTCACTCGTTCCTCGCGTTCGTTCTTGCTTGGTTCGTGGGAAACTTCATCCTTCCCCTACTGGGGAAAAAGGAGGAGGAGGAGGAGGAGGAGGAGGCGAAAAGCTTTTTGACCTTTTCTATCCATCTTAAGGAATTGACGTGGACATGAAAAGTCGTCTTCTGCGATGTGGATCTATCATTATCAATGTATGACCATGTTAGGTACAAACATGGGTTTCTGAATCTGATCACGCTCGGCATTCACGTTTTTATGTAGCTTTCTTGATTTATGAACAGCGATCGGCGGGGATGTCACTACAGCGATGGCGGGGATGCCAACAGGCTTAAATATTCGATTCGGCCGGTTCTTGATCTCTCTCTCTCTCATGCGAGATGAATTTTGCTGGTTTCGGGGAGATGCACGGTGCAACTGGGCTCGTCTCAAAGTTCTCCAACTCGTTTACGAACAAAACTTGATTTGGTTCGTTTCTCTCAATAGATCGATACATTCCTTTTCAACAACAATAGGCATCTTGCATTTTTGCCCAAAGTTTCTGGAATCAAAAGTGCCGAAATTGATGTAATATGATAAGATACGACACGGGAACTCTAATGGATCTTTATAAAAGTTGGTACGGCAGCCTGTCGATAGCCTATCGATAGCCTAATAGGCTCATCCTTTGAACATAATATGCCTCTTACATAGCTTGCTCGGATTGAAAGAGCCCTATTGGTGCGAACATGACAAGATATGATCGGGAGCATGGAAAGCACCCAGCTGCTTTTCCTCTAATGGTGCCGTGTTCATCATGGTGGCATTGAAAAGGGTCGGTGGGAGGACACTCGCGATTCCATATGAGGAACGTGGGTCAATTCGAGGGCGCGTATAGGACAGGAGCATCAAATGGGGAAAAGCAGACCATGTGAAAGTCCTGCTTAGGGTTTTGGCAAGAAAAATGTTTTTAATATTGGCAAGAAGCGTGGTTTGACTAAGCCCACTTAGGGATTGGCCATCCCACCCCCCAAGTTCTTGATTGGTGGATGGGCCATCCTTGTCACTCCCAAAATTTTCCTCCTTCAACCGCTTCTTTGTTGTTCCTACACGAGTTGAATGCGTGTGGACGTTTTTATGGGGCTTTAATATGACCTAAAACGAGAGGATAGATTAAAATGATGTCGTGATGAACTGGGATTATGTATTTATCATGGTGAATTTTGTCCTGTTAAAGTAGGCGTGTTATAATGGACATGTGTCTTCCTGTCAATTGTGTATAGAAGTCGCCACACGCACCTTCCCTCTCCTCTCTCTCTCTCAATTAGAAGTAGCAGCTTTAGCTCCTCTCTCTCTACCCAACAACATTGGATAGGAGGTCGCCATTAGGCTTGCCATAAGGCTGACTAGGGTAAAGAGACCCCGAACATGTGATTGTGCTGTAATGGTTGCCACCATGCAAAGCACATTTCTATGCCTCCGCACATGCATGTGCGATGTGCACGCGCACACAAAGTGTTTAAGGATTAGGGTCTGGTGGGTTTTGCATGTGATTTTTCTCTATTGCATAACAGTGGCTAAATGTAGACCCTTTAGTTGATTATTGATGTGTCAACTAAGTAAAGGCTAAAAATTTAAGATGTAAGTTTACAAGGGGACGTTCATCCAACGGTGAAATCTGTATTAAATAAGAATTAGCTCTTAAAAAGTATAGTGTTGACGAAACATGGCTTGTTTAGCTAATTAGACATAAGTTGTTATTGATAATAGAAGTATTTTTCATTAACTAATTATTTCAAGTGGTACAAATCATTATTTTTATAAAAATATTTTCTTAATCATTCATTTTTCAAAAAACAAACGAAATCAAAATTCTCCAAAAATTTCAGCTAAATTGAGGCCCAAAGATCAATGAGACTTTTCAATAGCTATCACTTTTTTTTTTTTTTTTTGGTCAAATAGCTATCACTTACTCACTCATTAACTTGGTCACCCTAATCGTACAAGATGTTGGACTCCACTAAAGCTCTATTTATTTTGCGCTCACTCTTGGTCACCCTAATCGTACAAGATGTCGGACTCCACTAAAGCTCTATTTATTTTGCGAAAAATAAATCATTTGAAAATATTTTACTAAAAATGATCATTTATACCACTTAAATAGTTACTAAAAAATCTTTTAATTATCAGTAATAATTTATATTCAAATATTTTTGTGAGCAAAAAAAGTATTTTTCGTTCATTAACTTTTTTAAGCAATACAAGTGGTCAATCTTAGGAATATGTTATTTAAATTAATTATTTTCCACAAAAGAAACAAAGCTATGATTAATAAGAGATTACGCCCAATAACGACATATGCCTGCCACACTTATGACAGCAATGATTAAATTAAATGAGCCTTAATCGGACTTTATGATCCTGAAAATGAACCGGCTCTGCCCAAATTTTTTCTTGGAGAAAGGCGGCTTTCCATGATGGATCTGATGATGCCTTTTCGTAGTCATCGTATTCCACACACAATCATTTCTAACCACGATCCAGTCATGTAAAATCAAAATGGTATCATCCGTGGGCAACAAACGACAGCGAATAGTAAGATTGACAATTAGCCCTACCAGCAAGGTCCCCCCCGCGAATGCGTTTTCATGGCATTTTCGGAATTGGATCGGAACGATCCTTGCGAACAATTATTTGATAATTTGCGTGACTTAGTGAGCGAAGGAGGGTTGCAAAGTCGGCAGCGAGAAATCGCCCTATTCATCATCCTCGCGATGCATGACAATTAGTGATTCATGGTGATCTTTCATCAGATCGAAGCAATGCAACTTTCAGATGAGAAGGAGACGTGCGTGCAACGGCCATAACCGCTAATTCCATGTCCAGCATCTTCCTCACTTCCCATCAGACTACGGTTATAGTGTTCCACCAGCAAAATCAACATTTGCCATGATCGTGTCCATATCCACCACTAAGAAATGCAAAAAGTACGACCTCGTTTGTTCGAGCACTCGAAGCACTACCTACATTTCCAAGCACAAACGCCTCATGCCTTTTCTTTCTTTGGAATTTCTCGTCATCGCAACTTTGCTCTTTGGTCATTTTTCCCCTCAGTGCACGACCTACTCATAGACTAATCATCAGGAGGTCATGTAAATAACATCAAAGTACCATATGCAAGCAATGCGATGTTGATTACTTTGACACTCCCTCCTGTGTAAAATATATGGACAAATGGTATTCAAAGTGTTTTTCCATATACTTATGATCTCAAAGCACTATCTATGTTTCCAACAGTTTTTCTGGTGTTAATGGGTCATCATGTGATGGCCAGGCCTTTGTCTCTGCACAATGGACATTGATTTGCCAAAGAGAGCATGCTCTTTTTACTAATCCGTCAGACAAAACTTAGCACAAACTAGGTATCTTTCCTTTTCAACCCAGAGAAAGAAAACTAAAGAGTTTCTCGTGCTTCAGCCAGGATGAGAGAAGGTAATCTATACTCCAGTAAGTGTTGTTTGAATAACTATACCGATGAAGGTCGATTTGTCATCCACAAAGCATTCACTGGTGATTCAGGAACCATCGATCAATATTTACTTGCACAACATAATTTATATTCTTGATATTTATTTCACAATACCCTGTACTTCTCCTATCTCATAGTCAAAAGTCAGCTCAATGACATTTTTCCATCAACTATCTTACCAAGAAAAAAGAACAGTCCATGACTATCCATTGCTTTACAGGAAAAACTTCAGGAGAGAACAGTGGCATCTACCTTTTGGCACCTCCTGACTGACAAGCTCCACTTTCCTAGTTGATGCCATCTGCACGCTCATTTGGACATCAATTGGTGGCCACCCATGTATTTGAATAAGATAGCCACCAGTGGATGGATGCATAGTGAAGTAACAGTATGCTTTGCTCATATGTGCCACCATTTTCGCCTTTCCATGACCTTGACAAGCTCATTGGCTAGTGAAGCAAAATCTTCAGCTCCGCTTTGCAGTTCTGCGGTGCGCTGGTTGATTCTCTGATAGAACCAAAACAAACACGAACTAATATCATCAACACACGACAGAACGTTCACCAACACAACCGATATGCCTCCAGAAAATTAAGCAAATAGCCACAAGAAACATAACATTATAGACATCTCCATTTTCTTCAGTCATACTACATATTATGTACATTCAGCACTAAAGCAACTGACTAATGCTATAATCGAACACAATGAATTCCCCAATATATTTGCATTACACATATGATTCAGCCAAGCCTCAGCCCTTCCATTCAGAATTTGAGTTATGCTTGCATATTATCAGGTTATAGATTTGATGTCCTCCAACAGCACTGGTAATAAACATGTATGCTCCAGATAGAAAATAAACGTGACTGATGTCCTTGCATGCCTATGTGTATTCTGATAAGAGACTTATGCAGTCAACTTGATCATGTTCACCTTTATGTCATGTTCTCATCCAAAATCAAGTAATATTCTTTTCATTATATTCTCACCCACATAAAAACAACTAATGTCCTTGCCAATCCGGTTATATCTATGTAAACTCATAACATCGCACTACCTCCAGTTTCGCCTGCCTTTCAAGAAGCTTGTTTCTTGCCTCTTCAGCCACTGCAGCTGGATCCTGAAATCATTTGCCACATAGTTTAATGCCAGTTCGGTTCACTAAAAAGTCATAAAGAGTGCGTCTGCATGAGAGAGAGAGAGAGAGAGAGAGAGAGAGAGAGAGAGAGAGAGAGAGAGAGAATGTGGGATTCATTTTGCTTACCCTTTTCCGATATTTAGCAATTATTTCTTCAGGTGTCCTTAGTCTAGGCTCCGTGACATCTGTTGCCCCTTCGAATAACTTCTCCCTTTCCGTCCCTTTTACAGAAGAAAATGGTAGTCTACTCTATCAAGTCATAAAAGTCAGATATGTCATCATGTAATTCATGTAGTGAAATGGAAAATTACTGTTGTCTTTATTTTGGGGTTTATAGACTGAAGCTGATGCCATTGGTGCAAGATCATCAATTTCAATGTCATCTGTGCAAACAAGAACCTGAAATTTAGTAGATAGCCAAAGGTAACAAAAAAACACCAGGATGTGGTTGCAGAGATGGATCTCACCTATGCTAAGCTCCACTTCCTGATCATTTGTGCCAGAAGATGGATCCACAATTTCCTGATTATTTTTAAGTGTCGGTAACTGATCCACAAATGGAGGTTTTGAGAATACATCCTCTAAATGAGTAACATCAGATTTTGAAGTCGCAGCATGTTTCCCCTTGTTTTCTGCTTCTCGCATTTTAAATCCTTTCACAATGCCCCTCAGCATTCCTGGTGCAGAAGCCTGGATTGACAAGAATTATGTATACATACCAGCCTGGAGATTGTTGATTAGGATGCCAAAGAAAAGAAGATAGCATAACCTGTTTTTTCTTCTGACTAGAGAAAGTGAGTGCAGCATCTGCAGCATCTGCAGCAGCAGCAAGAACCTGATCATGGAGACCAGGCAGAGCTCCCATGGCCCTACAAAATGATCTTATATTATTTGTTAAAATTCGAGCTTTTACAACAATTAAAAAAAAAATTCACCTAATTACTTAAATTTTTGGTATACAAACTCGATTTAGTAGTGGGATAGAATACCTGAGATCATCTTCGCCATCTTCCAGAGAGATGAGAGCCAATTCACACCCATTTGCCTATCATAGATAATTACAATAGGTGAATCCTTAAACAAACCAAAAACGTGCAGATTGCAAAGGAAGGTTAACGAAATATGCTTTTAAAGAAGATCAACTTGAATCATGTCTATTATACATCCTAGCTGATAAAAAATCGTGATGGAACAGATACCATTGCACCAGTTTTCACTCCCTCCATTGACTATGAAGGTAAACCAATTGATAGATGGATACATCCTAGAACTTCTTCCTAATAATTAGGTTCATTGTCTATCATTTATGTAATACCAGCGCAATCTGTGAACCGTCAGAAGCCATCATCTTGCCCATGTTTGCCATGAAATTCCACCTTAGCATTGACACTAAAGAGCTTACTTTCACCAAAGCTAAATCAGGCAAAGATCTGTCAAATTGACAATCAGAATAGTGAGGAATGCTCCATCAGTGAGTGAAGAAAATATATCCCAGAAAGCCAGAACCAAGGAAAATTAGGTTGTTTTGTCCAGTTCTGGAATATCATCACAAGCCTGAAGTTCACAATTACCTGATTTCAAGGTCTCCAGTCTGGTACAGCGCGACCAGCCCACTAACTTTCCCCTCTTTCCTTAAAGTTGAAGTCCAACAGCAAGGTTTTGCATGTTTCACTTTGCGACTAGTTTTATGATTTCCCTGTGTCAGTTTAACAATTAGATTGCTTGAAAACATAAGAACTACAAATGACCAGAGTAAACTAACAGAAAGAGACCTGAATTACAGATTTTGTTGAGTACAGGCGCAAGGAATCTTCGTAGCGTAGCAGTAAAAGCGAATCCAGCAATCTCCCAGCTGAAAATGCATCTTTTGAGGATTTAAGCTGTGCAGTCTCATGTAAACCTTTTGCAACTTTGCCTTCAGTAGTAGCATCTTTCCTGGACGAAGTGTCCTTAGCTGACTGCTCTGAAGAGACTGAACTGTGGTCATCTGAAGAAAACTAAAATTCTGCCTTCAGCACATCATATTGAACTAAATGTAAATTATTTCTCACTGACCAAAATATTTCACTTGCCTATAACATACATGGCAATTGGAATAGATTTCTTTTTCAAGAGCAGTGGACGAGAACTGATCCAGTTACCCGTGCCACCATCTATAATAAGAATCTTTGCATCCTTGGTCAATACAAATACAAGTTCATCTATAGGATCAGTTGGCATATTCACTTCCGCAGTCTTTTGGCTCTTCAGCATATTATCAGTGTTACTGGATGATCTCCAACAAATGGAAACGACAGGTGAGAGGGAACCACATGAACAGTCTGAGCAGAACAAAACTGATACTGGACCCATGTCAAGTACTGCCACCTGTAATAGAAACATAAAATCAGCTTTCTCAAGAAAGAAAATCAAGCAAAAAAGGTAAAGTATGCTTGCACAATCAAGCAGTATGATCCTCACCTGACCAGACTGAAATCCAACAGCAAGTTTGGTTGCATGATTCACAAACTGTAGTACTTGAACAGGAGAATTGAAAAGAGAAAACACAGCTTTACACTGGCATGCCTCTTCTGAAAGCAAAGGGTGCACTGGCAAGTTTGAACAGTATTAGGTTAGAAAAATGTAGAGATCCAGAAAATCCTGTATTATCACACAATGAAATGGTCCAGCAGATACAAGTAACCCTTGCAGAAAAGATGACATGAAAGAGAAATACTCAGAATGTACACAGTCTAGAATAGAAAAATCCAGTGAATTCACTATCCAATATAAATTCATCTGACTACAACAATTAATCTTCAGCTAATTTGAATGATAATGTCTCTTATCAAGCACAATATGCCATTACTACAACCACAAATTCCATCTAGATAGCAAACAAGCCATTTTTGTGTGATCTTGAAGAGGTTGTCATTTAAGCATTTCCAATAGTAATGCAACAATAGCCAACATCACTTCAAATGGTTGCATTTGATTTGAAAGATCATGTCAAATCCTAGAGATTGCCAGCAAGCAGCATTCAGAATCTTCAAGAGACATCTATCTGGAAGAGCATATTTGGATCACAGCTTCATTCTAAAGACTCAGGTTCCAATTTCTACAAATACTGCAACAAGCAATGGCTCACATTTTGGATTCTCTTTCCAACAAAAATAAATTTGCACTCATTGTTCCCAGGATAAATTACAATATCCTAGCGTTTAATAAGATTTTAAGGGTTATTGTTGAAAAGAGATCATTAAACGATGGATGACGCCCAAAGGGTGAATATTATGTATCCTGAAAGTAAACAAAGCAGACTTCCATTTTGGTACTAAGCATCGTCCATGTTTTCATTTGAATTTCTGCTAGTTACATTTCACTCCGAAGAAATGCATTGTGCCTTTGTTGTTTGCAAGCAGAAACTGGTTTTCTTAATAATGGCATTTGTAATAAATCTCGATATCAAAATCACCTTCATGTTTAGAGTCCGCTATGAAGTGAAAGTTTTTATCGGTTGTCCCGCTCTTGAGATTATATATGAGCACCTGGACAAACAAAAAGGGGGTGAGGCTTTATGCATTCAACACAATCTAATACAAAAGAATTTTCAGGAAAAGATGCTCTTCTGACCAAGCCACTTTCGTTGCCAACAGCCAAATGCAGTGTGAAAACACACAAGTCTAAAGATGAAACTGGTGCAGTTAAACCAGCCACTTGAATACCTTGCACCTGGCAAATCAAAGCTTTGATTTGAAAGATGCATATCTGCAGCAATTTTAGAATAAGATTATGGAAGATAGGATTAGGAATAATAACCTGTCCTTGCAAAGTAAAAATAGAAGACAAGATAGGGTGCGTCGCATCCCACATCCTCACAGATCCATCTTGATATCCACCTATGTAGACTCTACCAATTCCACTCTCTTCGGTACTTGATAATTGACAGGGCACACCTCCAGTCAAGGGCCAATCTGAACCACCATGTACAGAAGCTGTTGGTCTGGCCACTGAACTTATCTGCATAAATAAAGAAAGGACAAACAATAGTATCAAAGAACATTTAGTAGAACAATTAAGTTAGCCAAGCTAGACAGATGCAGGAATGCCACCTTTGAGAGGTCCTTTGATGAGCATTCTGGTAACTTATAAAGCCTTGCGGAAGTAAGCAATGGATTTCTCGCTGGTATTACTGTAGGAAACTCTAAAGCAGGAACAGATAGTTTTCTCTCACGTTGGGACATCGAGGTTGAAAAGTAGGAGTCATCATAAAAATGCAGTTGCCCGGGATTGGTCAATAAAAGAAGATCAGCACTAAGATTACCCCCTGCTCCCACACTTGGTAACAAAATCATATCCGCAAAAGAGCCAGTTAAGGTGAGATCAATACGACCAGTACATCTCAGATTTTCTGCCCCCGATGACCATTCAAGATTTAAAACCTGAAGCAGTAGATGAAATTGTAAGAGCATAATCCACGTTGATAGGATTTAAAGGGTTCTTAAGAGAAGCTGCATTAATCCATCACCTGATTAAAGCTAATCTGAAAAATATGACAATCATAGCAGGTCAGAAATACGACAAATCAAACACACCATATCTTGTCAACAAATTGTTTAGCTACTCCACTCATTATTCTGATAATATGGTAAAATGCATTCGAGGCATATGTTTTGTTGTAGAATATTGTGAATTTGATCCATCTAAAGCATATCGACATGTTCATGAATATCCTAATTTATGTTTATTGAGTAACCATGAAATGAGAATTAACAGCTAAATGAGCAATAATAAGTTATGCCGTACTGTCAAAACTTCTTCAGCCCCTATCTGATCACCACCATAGGCAAAGAGAAGGCCGTTATAGTTGTGAGATTTCTTGCTTGGAAACCACTGCAAGACAATGACAGGGAGTCTCCTCTCCTCAGATGACAATCGCAGCCTAACAACATCACTTGAAGGTAAATTGGCCACCGGGGCTTTATTGACGGAAGAAGATAACGTTTTCCAGAACAAAATATCTCCATCTACATATCCCACAGCAACAATGGATCCATCACCAGAGGCCCAACATAGAGCACTGATTTCTTTCTCCCCAAGATAGCATCCAGATGTATCATCTGAATTATCCTCTTTGATAGCAGAATTGGCAAATCCATCCTTCAAATGGAGATCTTTTCCCCCTCCAATGAAAAGAATCTGACTTTCGGAAACATCCCAAAGGATAAGCAGCCCACACTCATATGCAATAAGTACTCTGCCAAAAAAAAAAAATCAATATTAATGCAGAAGACAGCATAAATCAAAATCCTTCACATAATTACTCATAAAGCTAAAATAATGAGGTCTTGACCATGCAAACATCAGGACATGCAAATCCACACAAAGACGGATAAAAATTTGGATTCTTCTAGTTTATGCACACGAACAGGGCGCCAAGAGTAACCTGCGACTCATGTTTAAGCATATAAAAGGAAGAATGAGAATAAATAATCCAACATAACATTAAGTACAGTAGTATATTTGTAGCTCTTGTTTGAGCTATAGGAAGATTTTCTGGAAAAGAAATTTTACTCCACACTAATTGGAACTCCAACAAATACGTTTAAGAAAAATATGGTCTGTCCTGTTAGGATGACAGCATGTTATTCGTTCATTAATTGGATGATTGAATTCAGAAGAGATGATGAGAACAAAATGTTCCAGAAAGACGACAGAATGAATCCATTTAAGTAATTCTGATGGAATTGAATTCCTAGAAGACAGAAATTAGATCGTGCCTTCAGTGTACAACTTCAAGGAGCACAAGGCGTTCGTATCAACACCAACAGTAAAGGGATGACTACCGCATTTGTTAGCAGTGGACATCTCAATCTACAAATTGTCCAACTGGCAACATATACCTTCTTAAGACGACAGCAACCACAATGTGCCTACTATTTGCAAACAAAAGCTATGACTAAATCAGTACACCTAAATTAAGAACAAGGCCTCACATACAGAGTGATATAGTAAATCAAGAGAATTGCAGATGACTAAAATTCATTGATCTTACCTATCCCCTGATGGACATGGTTGGTGAAGAACTCCAACAATCATATGATGATCATCTGGAAATGAAATTCCTGAAACCTCTGCAAAGAGAACAAAGAAACTAAATCACTGTCCGGGCATAAAATATATAATGAAAAATCTATCAATGAAAGGAAGTTGACAACACAGGTAATTGTGGTAATCAGGCATATATCAGTCCTTTTAGCATCAGCTGTACTCTTTGAATATGCTCCAAACTCGTAGGGACAGAGTTCCACACCAGTCATCAATCTAGTAAACATGCTTGATATTGTCAACAACTTTCCTGACAGCTTAAGCTTTTAGGAGATTAATTACTTCAAATTGTGTGAAAGCTTTGGGTCAATGATTTGAATCTTGGCACTCCTTTTTGTTGTCATTATGTCTGTTAATCCTGTTTGTCATTTAGCTGGAATCTGATGAGGTTCTGTCCACATCTTATATTTCATATGTAATGTCTGGTTGTATACACTGCTCAATTTAATAAATAGCATTTTAACAACCAAAGTGATTTAGTACATGGGGTAGATGACTTTCAAACCTCATATAAGAAATTTTCAATTTGTTCAGAAGGAGAGCATATATTACTCATTATCAACCTAAGATTCACCCTATACATATTCCTTTATGAGGTAACTATTGGAACTAGCTCTTAAGGTGCCTACAAAAGGAGTACGAAACTGGTTGCCAACAAGTGATACTCCATAAGATGTAAAACAGTCTAAAGACACATGACATGAGAACCACAAGATATCCTTCTAATTGTACATGTATTAATACAGGGACTTTTTTTCCTAAAATTAATTTCTGCAACTTCAAGACATTGTTCAAGTTTTTAAGCTACAAAAATGCCAGAAACAAACTGCCTTTCAATTAAAAAGAAAGCCATAACCACATGCATATGAGAAAAGAAACAATATGCAAAATCCTATCTGCAGCAGCCTTTCAAAAAATGTTCTCAGGTGGAAAAAGCCAATGGCATGAGGATTAGGCCGTCAGCAGATACTGCTAATCATCATCAGCTTCATGATGAGGTTAATCAAGACACCATTTAGTGGCATCTGACTTCACAAAGTTCTAGATCAGTAGATCAGTAAATTTGAAAATACTCATCAATTATGGAAATACTACAACAGACTGACCATTCAGAAAAGGAATGAGGGGTTACTGCTTATAGAAGTTGCAGGAATGTGATAAGGCAACTGGCAAAGTTCTCCACTTTCAGCATTGCACTTTAGTACAGAAAGCAAACCATGATCGTCGCCAATATAGCTGCACGTGATGATAAAGTAGCACTAACTTGAAGCATTTACAATTTATTAACTTGCAAATCAGTTGGAGTGAAATAAAGAAGAGGAAAAATCACTGCATTGTCTTACATGAAGTTGGAGCCTGTGATCACACAAAAAGCTGTAATGTTTGATTGCCATTGTAAACAAGAAGCTAGGCTTCTTCTCTCCAGATTCCACACCTATGAAGAACCATAAACAATATAACAAAATTTTTTTGCTTGATTAAACTTCATTTATCCTAAGTCAGAAATTCCAAAGAAGAGGCCTAAGCCTTTGTTGGTTCATGCCTGAATGTAGTTGTCATTCGAGATACTGACTAAGATTCCCTGGTTCCTCAGGAACTGTCAGATGAGATTAACAATTAGTGATCAGTAAAGGAAATTTTGAGAGGCTATCTAAGTGCTGTACAAGCATGTGTAGCAAAACAAAGTTCTACTTCCATCAACCTAGCAGACAAAGCATACACAACAAGCCCAAAACTGCAACCATGATGCTGCAAAATAAGAGATCAATTTCACAAAGGTCATTAATCATTTTATATAAGTGTCCATTTAACCAAATTGCTCCTTACTTCTTCAAGCTCAACCATCCGAAACAAGATCATATAATCTAAAAAGAACACATCATTCAATATGTTCACTATTGAACAAAGAAAGCCATCACACATGGCAGCTTGTACGAAAAAATGCCATAAGTAACACCTAGAAAATACAAAACTAAAGAAAGAAGATCGAAGGCAGCAACAACATATATCCACAGCTACAGCTACTGGATAGTAAGATGTAGCAACTCTCTCTCTCTCTCTCTCTCTCTCTCTCTCTCTCTCTCTCTCTCTCTCTCTCTCTCTCTCTCTCGCTCCCTCCCTCTCTCTCCCTCCCTCTCCCTCCCTCCCTCCCTCCCTCGCTCCCTCCCTCTCTCCCTCCCTCTCTCTCTCTCTCTCTCTCTCTCTCTCTCTCTCTCTCCCCCTCCCTCCCTCCCTCCCTCCCTCCCTCTCTCTCTCTCTCTCTCTCTCTCCTAACAAAGTGACATGTAAAGTAAAAGCAATCAAAATTTTCTCTCTCTCTCTCTCTCTCTCTCTCTCTCTCTCCCTCCCTCCCTCCCTCCCTCCCTCCCTCCCTCCCCCTCCCTCCCTCCCTCCCTCCCTCCCTCTCTCTCTCTCTCTCTCTCTCTCTCTCTCTCTCTCTCCTAACAAAGTGACATGTAAAAGCTATGTTCCTTCAGGGTAAAAGCAATCAAAATTTTTCTCCCATCAATATTGCTTAATGTCATTGAATGGAAATCACTCCCTTACAATATGGAAATTATTTTGTGTCTGTAGTAAAATAAGGAATACGGTAAATTGGATAACATGAGCGTAGAACCAAGACATATTAAGTCATTTCACATCAGAGCTCTTCTACATCTGCAAGTACTTGATTCTCAAGCCCACTTCATATAGATTTCCCAGTTCTATTATAGCTGTAGCTCAAATAAATTGCCTGTAGTAAACTGGCCAATGGAGATAGAAACTGTATCCTCCAAATAAGCCGAAGCATTCGATGCCAGGTGCTCTTGGACTCAAGTAACTTTTACCAGATTTTACTCATGCATGTTGCCGGTTATGCTGTCAAGCAAAGAAGTACCCTGAGGGTCAAAAGCCAGTAACTCGTAAAATCCTGTCAATTTTTGCTTAAAAAGTACTGCACATTGGCCTTCATATAATAAGCTGAAAACCTAAATATCAGAATAGAAAGCTTCCTTGAGAGGTTCATCAACATATGCCATTCCCTCTTCAAATACATTATGAGAGAATGACAAGCAGCAATGATAATCTGCATTTCATGAGAACAGACAAACCTCTAAGTGTTTGATAGGAAGTTGTCTAGGAGACATGAAAAGTCCTTCAATGCCATCACCACCTATCACTTTGATCCTGCCATCTCTGCAACAGAAGTATGAATGTACGAAAGTTCAAAACTGAATGTCCAGTTGTGTAGTCCACAAGATGTATGAGATCATCAACTCTTCCAAGACTTCCATCAAGAGAAAACAACAGCATTTCAACTTACAGGGTACCGATCGCCAAAAGGCTCTGAATGGGGTCAAAAGCAAGAATTGAGGCGGTGGATGGGACCCCATAGTGGACATAAACGCGCAAATCCAAATCCTTCCATGCTGAATTGCCATGCCGTGAATCCCCCTGCATAAGTATTCTCTCCCATTAATCAAGTCATCAAATAGTAAAAAAATCACCAGTCAAGAACCATAGAAAGAGCAGGAACATGAAAAAAGCAGACAAGTGAGACTCCAACGCCACAACAAAATCCGGAAACCACAACAGAGCATGATCCCACATCTCAAGCTATCAGTCAAGCGCAAAAAGCCTCTAAAGCAATTCAACCTGTGATGACTTCTTGACAAGCACACATTCCTAATCACTAGACCGGCATCAGAAGTGTATAAAATCAATCCTCACACTGTTGGGTGACGAGAGACCACGTGAATATAAAAAACTGATAAAGCCTGCAAACAAATTCACACCCCCACTTTCGCATTGCCAATGGGGCTTAAAGGGCACCTCCGAAATCGACAAATGGGGAGCCTCACGCGCGCAACAAGCTTGTGGAGCGCAACCCAACTCCGATGCCACATTAGAAAGCCCGATGGAAACGCATTCTATATAAATGAAACAACTTTTGACACGGCAACTCATCACTGCTCGCTAGTACGTGAATAACTCCGAAAAAACGACAACATCACATCATCTCGAAGCTACCACGACAAGGATTCCGATCGACCGGTAGCGGGAAAAGTTGCAGACGAAAGTGGGAACGCCAAAACGAAAGAACAAGACGACAAAGAAAAAGATGAAGGGGCAGGGCGGAACCTGGGTAGGACTGTGAATCGCTTTCTCGAGCAGTCGCTTGGCGAACATGGCGAATCGGGCAGCAACAAATTTGGAAGATTTCGAAGGTTTCTTTTTCCGTTTCCTAGATTTGATGTTTGATCTGGAAATGGAGAGGCTTTTTTGGAGTTGTTCGGGGGCTTATGGTCGTTCCGAGGCACGCCTTTTGGTTGGATTCGCTGCAGCTGCAACGACTCGTTTTGTCCCGCAGTCAATGGGAATGGCAGTTCGGTAAAAGACTTGAAGTAAAAAAAGAATATGGAATTGTCTTTATTTTATGGAGTTTTTATCAAGTTCTTTATAGGCATAAAAAAACAATTTGCACACTCATCGTTAGACCACGATTAACATGCGAAAATCTCACTTACCAAATTAACCCTAAAGATAAGTCGACCATTTAATAGGGAATGGGTATATATATATATATTTTCGTGTTGGCTTTGCATATAAAATTTATCCCAAGTGTATTTGCATTTGGAGTATGAGATAATTGTCCCAAAAGTCCTAAATTAAATGTACAACAACTAATTCAATTTTAAACTTTTTAATTCAATCCTAAATATTTTGATAATTTGTCAATATAGTAATTCCGACTAATTTTGACTAGGAATTGCAAAGTTGGCGCTCATGCCATGTAAATTTTTGGCCAAAATTTGTTGAAATAACTATTTTAGTAAATTGTCAAAACATTTAGGATTGAATTGATCAAATTGACAAATTTAAAATAAAAAAATCCAACAAAAGAAAATTATGAATATAATGAACATAGAACTAAATTAACTATCATACAACAAATTTAAAATTTTATAGATAATTTTCTCTTTGAAGTATTAGTCGGATCCTTTTCGAAAACACTCCCTTAGAATTCAAGATGAGCTCTATCTTCTTCCATTTTTAATTAGAACAAATCCCCCCCCTCCCCATCACATTAAGGAGATTGGACTCTTTCTTTCTAAGATTGTATATACAAGATGGATTCCGACAATAAGCTGAACTCCCCGTGTAGATATATGGGATGTAAATTTTGGCATGTTAGGCAAGAGGATAGCAATTTGCAAATTCTATGTATCTTGATAGGATATGTAAACTCTATAAGTATGAAACACATAAATGAAATAGTTGACAGGAGGTTACCCTTATCCTTTTCTCTAGTAATGGATACCGCATGTGTTCCTAGGAAAAAAAATTATTAACTTTTGGGTTCACAAAAGCTTACAAAAAATAAAAAAATAAAAACTCTTGAATCAAAAACGGAAAAAGGGAGCATCTAACTGCTTTTATTAGCCGGTCTCTTGCGAATGTCTTTCGCGTGTATATCTATTTTCAGAGTGGTTGGGAGCGATATCAAGTTTATAACTAAGTAGCCCGAAAACTAATTGGAAAAGGTTCCTCGGGAAACTCTATCATCAACTGACCAAAAAAAAAAACTCTATCATCAACAATCTTTTGTTATTGTTAGAAGATGTAAATATAAGCAATAGTGAATAGTAAATTTATAGGAAGGCTGGTTTTTCCTTGGCCGGCCCAAATTCATTTTCTATTGTTGGATTACGCATAAGGGCTTGTGGACTAATCAGATCGAGCCCCATCTGTCCTTTTCACTAATTTTGTCAGCGTTTAAGCCCACCTCACCATGTAAGCGTAATCCCCAAGACATCTTTCTACATAGACAATCTCTCATATAATTAAAGCAATGGGCAAAAATGAAGACGAAGTAGGCTGCAATTAACAACCAATCCCCCACACAAGCAGCCATTAAAAATGCTGATGCTTGAGTTTTTAACTCATGATAATCCCCCTTTATGTTGCAAAATTAAGACACTATGTATCCTATTACCTTGTGCTAGTAATCCAGACAACTAAGTTTGATATGCAATAACCAAATCCAATGACCGGTATGATGTTTCGGATCTTATTATGCACATATTTATGTAGCAAGTCAGAATAAAAGTATGTTTGGTATCCCTTTCCCATAGCAATATGCACATTTGGCAAATTGTTTAAAGTTGCCCCGTCCACAAAGTTACAACAATTTTTAACGAATTTTAGAAAGTGGTCATACTTGTTTTTGAGGTATTGCTACTCAAAACATGTATCTTTAAATACACACATCATGACAAGTCACAAGACAGTCAATGCACAATATAGCCGCAACACAGCCTAGTTTTACCAAACAAACACTAAAATTGTTTTTACCACACTATACAGACAATTATATATCTTCAAGCTACATTTGGTGGTCTGGATTTCTAGTATAAATAAGATCTGATATGAAATCCAAAAATTTTGTTATATCCTATCTAGTATTTGATGAATCTTAATAATAAAATCAGATATTTTCATATCCTATAATGTTCATTATTCGTTATGAATATCATATCAATGTAAATAAACTTAAAAATGCATAAAGGAGGTTAACTCTACCAATCAATCCACAATTATTGTATGATCTAAATTTTAAATGGCAACGAGCTCATTGAAGTATTCCAAAGTCTTGGTTTGACAATGGCAAGAAATTTTAACAAGATGCAACAACATCAATGACATAGATCGGCTAGCAAATGCTAAATCTAGTAAGAGAGAAAACATTATCAAACTCTCAATGCACTGTTACTCTTATTTCATCTCCATCTTCCTCTTCGTTTTAGACTTTCGTGTGTCAAATGTTTTTAAGAGTAACTATCTTTATAAGATCTCTCTTAGTGATAACACAAAGATCTCCGAAACTCAACTTCCTCTTATGGGCTCATATTCTGCTTTTGCTAAACCCTCTTCATCATTTTCCTCTATTCGTTCTATCGACATCTTATCTCCCAAACTCCTAAAGAAGTGAAAGAGTACATGCATGTTGGCACCTAAATTTTGACAACCCGTTTAGTCATTTATCGCATTAAAAATTAGGGGTTGATTTTATCCCGAAAAAATAATTAACTGCATAGCATATAATTTTAGGTCCATTTATTTTTAATTTACATTTTTCACATTTATTGGACCAGTGGCTGATGGGTTCGAATTAGTGGTTTTGAGCTTTAAATTGACAAGTCGGGCTAAGTCCACGAAACGAGCAAATTGGCCCAAGCCCCTTTTTTTTAATGATCGAAAATTATCTCGTGAAAAATAAATATTTGAAATTTTTTCGAGATATATTGGGATTTTTTTTAATATCTGCAAATAAGGCAAGTGTGAACAAATATTGCATTCGGAAAAGCAAATATTGTGCTTGGAAAAGAAATCTTTCTGGATGTCGATTTGGAAAAAATAAAACCCTAATCCGTGGCCTATAAAAAAGATTAAATGCATAGGGTCTGGGGGCTTTTTCTCTCAATTTTCTAGGTCAAAGAAACTCAAGCCAAAAGAAAAGAGAGAGGAAAAATTTTCCTTGGTGGGTTCGTTCCCTTGGAGAAACAAAGGGTGAAAAGTAAAAAGGAAGGAAAGTGCGAGAGGGGAAGTGACCGATCGGTCAGAGGGTAGGCAGAATAGGAGGAGACGTGAGAAGACAGGAGGAGAGAGGAAAAAATTAAAAAGAAAAGAAGAACATTGTTCTTCTTCTCCGGTGTTTGCTGCCGTCTGCCCACGCTCCGTCCCCTGCTCGCCGAACGCCGCTGTCTCGCCACACCAACGCCGCTCGGAGTTGAAGCCCACCGCGACCGCCGTCCACTACTCCGCGCGAGCCCGAGTCGACGCCGAGCTACCCCCGCCGAGCTACTCCATCCTTTGTTGCAGCGCCTCTGTCTCCCTCACTGCGACCCACCGTCAACGACTATCGTGCTTGCCTTCCTCCCGCGACGCTAGACCTAGACCTAGACCTAAGCCGAATCACAGCCCTCCCCCCGAGTGCCGACGCTTGAGTCGCTCCTACTCTGCTCCGTCTCGCCATACTAGAGTCACCTAACTCTGCTGACCCATGACCCGCGTCTGCTCCACTCCCTGCGACGCTGCTGCCCCTGCTTTGACTACGATCTGCCCATCCCAGCGCCTGATAGCTCCGCCGTGCCTCCACCTGCTGTCTCTTGTGCCGATCGACGCTGGTCCTGCTCCGCCGTGCCTCGCCTCGCCCGCTCCTTGCGCCGGCCCACGGCTTATTCCTTTGCTCGAGCGCTAACGCCATAGCCGATTGCCCATCTGTGATTGGCCGGCGCTCGTCCCGTGCAGCTCCATCGCCAACGACCACCATCCCTGCAATAGTTTGCTTCTGGCAGTGCCTGACACCAGCAGATCTCGAAACACCCGAATGCCAAGCTGCTGCTCCTCCCTCGTTGCGCGCTGCTGCCCCTCGTCGGACCTTCGTCAAAGCTTCGACAACCGAGAGCTCCGGCCGACGGTGGCCCACCACCACAGCCACTGTCCTTAAGCCGAGCTGCGCCGAGCTTTCATCGTGGGTCCACCGATCGGATTTTTGGAAAAAAAAAAATTAAAATTTAGGTAGGGATTTATTTTATTTTATTAGATAGCTTTTTTTTTGGGTAGATTTAATTTATTAGGTAAATTTATTTTATATTGTTTTAATTTTTGACATTAAAATATCTCTCGATGCATGGTTGAAATTCCCGATGTATCACCTCAATTTGCAACTGCGTACGAATTTTTATTCCATTTGTAAGGTTTTAGATAGAATAATTAATTATGCGGAAATAAAATTGATATTTTGATTTTTAACGCTTAAGATCAATTTATCAATATTAGCAAAATAATCAAGTTTGAATTTAATTTTGAATGATGGATAACATTTTTGATGATCATGTTTATCTCTTAATTGTTTTGTTTATCCCGAAAATATCAAAAAAAAATTGCATTTGCATTCCATGTAGATTAGAATTGATTGCATAATAGGTTAGTTAGATTTTTCAAAAATGCATATTTAGAAGGTATCTAAAATAGATAATATTTCACTTTAGTTAGATTTTTATTTTTAATGATTTTTAATTACGAATTTTCATTAAAAAATACAAAAAAATTATGCTCATGTCATGTAGGATTAGGTTTATGAAATTAACGTCATTTAGTGATTGTTGCTAGGTTCATTTAAATAGAAATTGCTCGTCATTAGATTAATTTAGATTGCACATTCACTTATTGCATTTTCTTTAGAAATTACTTTACTTATGTCATATAGCTTAGGTCATATTGCCATGCCATATCACTTCATGTTAAATTAGTAACATTGCATTGCATATAGATTCGATTCTCATTAAATAAGTGAAAACAAAAATTGAGTGATTGCGTGTTAATTAAAAATTATATCTAAAACTGTTGATGTGAATTATGATCTAACAACTTGATGCTTTTGATGCTTTCGTTGTTATGAGGTAAGTTTTGCATTTTTTTTGTTTGCTTTCTTGAGTGTTAAATTGGTGATTTGCGCACTTGCATGGTCACCTCACATGTTAGGAAAGTGAATTAAAATTAATTCAAGCTGCCTACAAAACATTTTTTTTTCGAAATAAAAAGAGAAATGTACCAAAAGGGCATTAGAAAAGTCTAGTGTAACCAAGTCTCCGTACCCAAAGTCTCTAATTCGTAGGAATAAAATAATTTTCCCATTATTTTACTTAGTTATCTAATCAACGTACCATAAACTGATTAATGACGACTCCCTTTTGCATACTAAATATTTGAACCTAATTCGTGAATTGGTATGAGCTTAGGAGAGCCCGAGTTAAGTTAAACTTAGTAGTCCATTAGCCTAATTTTAGGTAGTGCACCCGAAAATTAGGTTGCAATAGTGTAGTCTTCCAAATTTGGTTAGCATCCTATTATGGCCACTGAAAATGAATACTTTGTTATTTTCCAGATTCCTCTAGAATTTCTCAAACAGTGGACCTTACAAGGATACTCTCATATCTGCCATGGAGCTATCCGTCTTGAACTCGCTTTTCATGGTCGAAAATGCTTGTCAGTTGTGGCCAAGATAACCCTATTGGACACTCGGCTCCTAAAATACAGTATGTTTATATTGGCACTGTCCAAAGCACTTTAAATGCTGAGACAATCTTTGTAATCCTATATCCAAACTTCAATATTGCTCTTTCATATCCTCAGCTGCTTTCCTTCAACCTATTGGAGCACCCTAAACTGTTAATTCCATTGCGGCAACACCATACTACCAGATGGTCTATCAAGCGTAGAATCACGCTCTTAATCTAAATTTCCAAATTGGAAATGAAGATGCCTTGTTCGTCTCCATGCAAAATGACCAAACATCCTACATACATGTCCCCAGGCAAATTCCTAAAGAGAACTTGCCCAAACTCCTTCTAGAGATTTGAATTACTAACTATGAAAATCTGCACCAAAATAATAAGCCTCTTTAGTCCTCATATTTTGAATTTATAAGGAAAAGGGATGGCACTGTTGCCATCAAATTCGGCAAAAAAAGGAAGAAAGTCCTTTCATCTTCCAAACTCTATTTATGATTGAACCTTATGTTCAAGAATCAATATTTGAGTCAAATCCAAAAAAGCTTGTCAAATGCTTCCAGAGCAATGGAAATCCTGTCAATTACTATAAAGACCGCTATGGTCATGGTTTTTGGAATCATTTCTGTTAGTGTTCGTACTGTACAAATTATCCTAATGATGGACCCAACTCCAAAGCCTAGGCGAAAACCCCGAAAACTAAAAGATGGCACATACCAAAAGTATTTAAATGGAGATCCCTTAGTTGACACTCTTAGAGAAAGCAATAAATTTCTATTCGAGATTTCTTATACTCCATCTTTGCCAATTTCATATGCTTCATCATCACCAGCTTTGCCACCTTCACCTCCTCCTTCTTCCCCTCATAAAAAACCAACCATTTCCCCACTTTACAATCCAATCTTAAAGTGGGTAAAAAAGCATCCATACCCATTAGAACTACCAAATGAGACACCATTCAACCAAGGAGAGCAAAAGAAGGATAATCCTTCTATCTCCATGTTCCAAGTTGCAGAGTTCCCCTTCTTGATCAAGAACACTCTAATCTTTCTTTCCCTATTGCCAAAGAATTTGTTGATCCACAAGGAAGGTACCGTCACGTCCCAAAAATAGCTGCATCAACCAATGTAGATGAACATGGAAAGCAAAAGAGAACTCTTATTACTAAGCTATTCTAAATCGACAATCATAGACTCTTTTGGTGCACAAAATTGCTTTCAAAACAACTGACTTCAAATTAGTTGAAATATAAAAAGATCTCAAAAGATATGATGAGACTACCAAAAAGATGTTTGTGGACTTCTAGAATCGACTTCATGCCCTAAAATCAAGATAGCATTTGGAATATTTTTTTCTTAAAAGCCCAAAGGTTGATATAGAGAAACTTAAAAGGCAAATCCAACTTCTTGAAGAAGGGAAATTTAAATCTTCTGATTCATTCCCAACCTTGCCGTGAACAGAGTATTCTCTTCCACTACTACAAAGTATTTCAATCTTTGTTGCTTTTGAAGAAACCTCTACTAGAAGAGACAAAATCAATGTGGTAAAAATGCGAAACTGACTTAGAAAATTGAACTACTAAGAAAAGAAAAGGAGAAAGAAGAATCTTTGATTTCCACAAAGGATAAGTCATGCCAAATGATGTTATCCAATCTCTTGGAATCATTTGTAAGAGATTTGAGCAATTAAGAGAAAAAACAACCCGATCCTACTATCTAGAAAGACCAAATTCGGCCTCCTCCAAAGCTAAATCCTCCAAAAACGATTCTTCTGATCGATTTAGATTCAGAAGTAGATTCAGTATCTCTTTCATCCACCTCCTCTTTTTCAATCCCTATTGTTGAATTATTTCCTATTATACCTGAAATAGGCTAGTGAATCAACCTAGAGGGGGGTAAATAGGTTGTTGCGGAATTCTTTTGGAATCTTTTGCGGTAGAATACGTTGATATCCAAGATATATCAAGAATAAATAAAGCACGTATTCATAAAGTAAATAGAGTAGGGTAAGAGAAAATTGACACAAGGATTATAGTGGTTCGGCTTAGTTCAAGCCTACGTCCACTCTCCACGCTGGCAGCCAACTGGCTGTAATCACTATATAGCAAACGAGAGCCGTTACAGTAAACGGACTAGACTTCTTCAATATACAGTTTCTTCTATAGCTTCCTGCTGCTTTCGCACTATATCTCACTCTCTTTGATACAAAATTTGAACATGAAAGATTTTAGAGAACAAGTGATTTTGGAGATTCTAACATCGAGATTTTTCTACCCAGTCTCTCCTTATTTCCAAGCACCATCGATCTACCTTAAATAGCCTCCGTGCCTTCATACCCGTTGGCACTTACCAAGAATTCATCCAATCAACCCGTTGGACTGAATCAATTTAAGTGATCTCCTTGTCGCCGAAAAACGTAAGTAGACAAAGTAGCTCGTCAATCCTGTTCGCCCATACAATCGGGATCTTGAGTTCCCAAAATTAGATTCTTCCAAGAATAAACTTGATCTTCAACGAATAAAATCCGGAGAGTAAATCTTCCAAGCTCTCAATCACAGCCAGAAATATTCCATGGTTAAGATTAGGAAATACGAAATCAAATATCTTACTTTCCTTAGCCATGAGAATAACCTGTGGCCAGCTTGTAAAAATCGCGAACTGTCTTCAGACTTAGATTTGGGTCTTTGAAGGTCGTTAGATCAAACCGAGTCTTGAAGGTTTTCGGGATGAAACCGAGTCTTGATTGACTTCGGACGGAAAAACTCAGGACCGAACTTCCGGGTCCGACATTTGTCTTTGAAAACCTTTAGACCTTGAAAACTTCGGACGTAACCGGCGAGTCTTGGAGTCTCTAGACCGTACTGTTGAGGCTGTTTTGTCAACTTCAAAACTCCAAGGGATTTTTCTTCAACAATCTCCCCCTTTATGATGGTGACAAAACCCTCGATAGATTTGCAAATCATAAACCTGCAAGGAAACACTCATATATTTTTGAGGATTATATCTGCAAAACAGAG
Organism: Eucalyptus erythrocorys; assembly: GCA_014182555.1. NCBI lineage: Eukaryota > Viridiplantae > Streptophyta > Magnoliopsida > Myrtales > Myrtaceae > Eucalyptus > Eucalyptus erythrocorys. Next base: position 14,484,322 of record CM024597.1, on the reverse strand, counting down.
TGTTAGTCCAATAACAATTATCCTTACAAATATAATAATCCTGCAATCAAATTCACAAGTCTAGATCCAAATCATCAAATCAGCATAAGGTCATAGAAGTTCAAACAACCCAATCGAAATCCAAAACGAAAACAGTCTAAATAAACTTCAAAATAAAAACTCAATAACTTCAAAATAAACACTCTCAAAGCTTTCTCAAAGCTTCAAAAACTTCAAATCTTCAAAACCTGCAATCAAATCTGCGCAACTCTCCCCCTTTTTGTCCCATCAAAGAGGTAGAGTGAATGTAATAAAGTTCTTAAAATATTTAGGGGCCTGCAGGGAAACGAACAAGTTGAAACTTGCTAAGCTCCTGAACTGACTTCTCGAGTTTGGCAAGGTTTTCCTTCACTGAAGCTAATTCTACACCGGTCCGATTCGATTCCATTTGTGCTCTCGGTGCATTGATCTGTTCTGCATGTTCTTTGAAGTACTCGGCGGTGCCTTTTTCAAATCTCTCATCTCGAAGTCCATCCCAAAAACTGCTTTTTCAAGTCCAAAGATAATATCCAACAAGTGAGTAAAGGCTGCGGAATTGGCATTGCTTCCACTTAGACCGGTAGAATGAGTTTGGAAACTAGGAGCTTCCCTTTCAGCCCTTTCCTTCTCGACAGGTGAGGATTATTTATGTTCAGGGAAGTGGGATGCATAAACCTCCTCAGGGTCAGCACCAAACCTACTCAAATCACTAAAGTGTAGTGGCGATATTGTCCCATGTTCTGCAGCAACTCTCCCTGTGTGAATGCCAGTGGGTGGAGTAGAAAATTCATCGCCAACATCAATTTCAGTACTTGGATGTTTCTCGGTCTCTTCCCCAGCAAAGGATGGCTCAAAACCTGCAGCCATATCCTCTTGCTATTTGCTTTCTTCCTCATCCTTCTTCCTCCTTTCTTCTTCTTCTCTTCTTAGTTCTTCCTCTTCTTCTTCCCTTCTTCTTTCTTCTTCAGCTTTCCTCTGTCTCTCTTCTTCTCTCCTCTTCTTCTCTTCTCTTTCTTTCCTCTTCTCTTTTCCTCTGTCTCTCGGCTTCCTTCTCCTCTCCTTCTCTTCTCCTTCTCTCTTCAGCCTCTGTTCTCAAAACAGCAGGCTCCTCATCCTAGAAAGAGAGGACAGAGTCATGGTATCTTCTTCATCCTCCTCATCTTGCAGGATGATTTCCTTCTTTTCTTTTCAGCCATGGGCTCTTTCCCCTTTCTTTTCGACGAAGCAGTGGGGATCTCTTTTGAAGGTGTTTCCTTCCTCAACCTTTCCAGTGCTACATTCAGTTCTGGAAATTTCATATTCATCACCATTTTCTCACCAACAAGCATCGAATTCAACTTAGTTAGGCATAAAGATGCAGGTACTTGAATATCGAAATGCCTAAAAAGTTTGGTGATGATGGATGAATAAGGCGGTGACTCTTATCCTTTACCACAGTTCTATACATATGGAAAAGAATGACATGTGGAAGTGAAAAGGGCATACGGTTGATGGCAAACATCGGCTTTGCCTCTGTTTTGGAAACATCAGTCTTTGAGATCGTTTTTGGCCGGATGCAGTTGATGACAATTTTATGTAACAAAACATTCGTGGCATTCATCCTAGTGTGGGATATCTTGCCTTCAATAGTTCTGTCTCGTACAATATCCAAGGTTGCATAGGTACATTGAGACTTTGATTGGCTGGAAACTCCTTCTTTCCACACCAATAATGTCGCCCACAAGTCAACATCAACAACATAGTCTTTGTCCATGAAAGAAAAGGACAAATGATTTACATCCAAAAAAGATAGATTCGAGTAAAAGTAAGCCACCAGTTCAGAGTGGGCCATAGTCATATCCGTGCAGAAATTCTCCAGTTGCAACCTAGCAAACTTCCCTCTTAAATTAATTTTTATCGAATCTAGGAAGTCAAAATCTACACTCCTTGGATTGACCACTCCCCTCTTCAATAGCTTCACATAAACTCGTTCATGCTCCTTCAACCGAAATAGACTTCCCGAAGGACAAACAGTATTAGCAGCCACACCAAAACGAGGTTCAAAGTGAGAGAACAATCTCTCATCATCATCTAGGGTCTTAGCAGGAGTATTTTCAAGTGGATTACTCGAAATATTCTCCAGCGTCCTCTGTGCAGTACCTTTACCAACAACATTCAGCTTCTCCATCTCCATCAAAAACGCATACTCACTCCTAAACCCTCTTTCTCTCAGATATTCCTCGATCGTCTTAAGGCTAATCTTTCCATCCTTAAGCATTTTATAGAGATCGTAAGCCACATTAGGTTTGAGAGTTCTTACGGGTTCGCCTCCGTAACCACTTCCTCAAAGTGTTGACTTTCGGCTTCTTGTTGAGGCGAATCTTCTTCCGTTAGATCCACTCGAGTAGGACCCTCTTGCTGTCTCGTGGTCCCCCGCTGGCAATTCTAGAAGACTTGCGAGACGACATTCTTAGAGAGCAAGCAAGGATTCAACTTGAACGCGAAGAAAAATGGAAACTTTGTGACGAGAAATGGATGGAACAGAAACGGTAAATGGGATCTTTTAGGGTTTTGAAAGTGAAAGAGCGTGAGGATGAATCGTAAAGGAAAAGCTGTGAGTGAAAAGTGACGATTCTAGTGTATAAATAGTGAGAGAGATAACACGGGAATACGAATCGTCGCCAAAAAGTAAAGGTAAAAAACTACCAAAAATAAACCGTAATATCGAAAAAGAAAACTGCCTTTTTAAAAATGCAAACTGCCATAATTACATGTCAGAAAAAGAGTAAAAAAAGATTTTGAAATATCGAATTTGAAATAACGAAAAAATAATTACCAAAAGTAAAATAAAGAGAGAGTTAAAATGCGTAATTAAACAGAGTCTAACAGATGTTCAGACTACACCTATGAGTCTGAACCCTTTTTCAGACTTTACCTTACGTCTGAGCATAATTAGTCTTTACGAAGAGTCTGAAACACTTTCAGACTTTGCTTTGAGTCTGAGCCGCCTTCGGACCTAGTGTTAAGTCCGAACACCCTTCGGACTTAGCGATGAGTCCGAACCGCCTTCGACTTTAATTTTGAGTCTCGATGATCTTCAAATTCCACGATACTCGAGTCTTGAGTGAATTGATTCAAAGTGAGCCTTCTCTAGGGGCTTTGTGAATATGTCAGCTAATTGATTCTTTGAATCTACATGCTGAATCATCACATCTCCATTTTGAACATGATATCGAATAAAATGATGCTTGATTTTAATGTGCTTTGCTCTTGAATGAAGTATAGGATTCTTTGTGAGGTTGATTGCGCTTGTGTTGTCACATTTGATTTCCGTATGTGTTTCATCAACTCCAAAGTCTCTTAATTGCTGTTGCATCCATAGAATTTGAGAGCAGCAACTTCCAAGAGCTATGTACTCTGCTTCAACAGTTGAAAGAGTCACGGTACCCTGTTTTCTTGAGAACCAAGACACCATCCTGTTTCCCAATAATTGACATGTACTTGTAGTGTTTTTTCTATCCACTCTACAACCAGTAAGGTCAGCATCAGAATATCCTAGGAGAGTAAAATCTCCTTGCTTAGAATACCATAGACCTAGCTTAGATGTAGTTGCAACATATTTAATGATACGCTTAACAGCAGTCATATGAGATTCTTTAGGGTTAGATTGAAATCTAACACATATGCAAACACTAAACAAAATGTCAGGTCTAGAAGCAGTAAGGTAAAGAAGTGACCCGATTATACTTCTGTATAACTTTTGATCTACACTCTTCCCTTGTTCGTCTTTATCCAGCTTTGATGAGCTTAACATAGGAGTTTCTGTTTTCTTGCAATTCTCCATTCCAAACTTCTTGATAAGGTCTTTTGCATACTTCTCTTGATGGATGAAGGTTCCTTCACTTGATTGTTTGACTTGAAAACCCAAAAAGAAGTTTAGTTCTCCCATCATGCTCATCTCAAATTCATTCTGCATATCCTTTGAAAAATTCTTGCAAAGTTTCTCATTAGAATAGCCAAAAATAATATCATCAACATAAATTTGAACAAGTATGAAATCCTTGCCTTCTCTTTTTATAAATAAGGTAGTATCTACTTTACCTTTAAAGAAGTCATTTTGTATTAAAAAATTGCTTAACCTTTCATACCATGCTCGAGGTGCTTGTTTTAAACCATATAAGGCTTTCTTGCTTGAATACAATGTTTGGTCTTTTAGGATCTTCAAATCCTGGTGGTTGTTTCACATAGACTTCTTCTTGGATAATTCCATTTAGGAATGCACTTTTCACGTCCATTTGGAATAACCTGAAATTTTTAAAACAAGCAAAGGCAAGAAGTAATCTTATAACTTCTAACCTTGCTACAGGAGCATAGGTTTCATCATAGTCGATGCCTTATTCTTGTGTGTATCCTTTTGCCACAAGTCTTGCTTTATTCCTTACCACTTTTCCTTGTTGATCAAGCTTGTTCCTGAAAACCCATTTGGTACCAATGATTGATTTACCTTTTGGTTTAGGAACTAGCTCTCAAACGTTGTTGATTTTGAATTGATTCAGTTCTTCTTGCATTACTTCGATCCAGTTTTCATCTTTCAATGCATCTTCTATATTTTTCGGTTCGATCTCAGAAATTAGTGCAAGAGCACTAGAAACTTCTCGTCTTTTAGATCTTGTACGAACTCCTTCATCAATATTGCCAATGATGAGGTCTGGGGGATGACTTGACTTTTGCTTCCAACTTGTAGTTGGTTTGTCGGTTGGTGAAGCTTTTCTTCGTTGGAATTTCTGAATTTGTTTGAGGCTCGGTGTCCGGGGCTTGATTTTCTTCAAGAGAGTTTGTAGACACTTGGCCGGACTCAAAATCTTCAGGTTGAGTCGATTTTTGTACCGAGTCTTCAAACTTCACATTCATGGATTCTTCCACGGTTTGTGTGCGTTTGTTGAAGACTCGAAGGCTTTGCTTGTCATGGAGTAGCCAAGGAAAATTCCTTCGTCTCGATTTTTCTTCAAACTTACCAATTCGATCACCGGAATTCTTTAGGATAAAACATTTGCAACCGAATACATGAAAATATGAAACAACCGATTTCTTACCTTTGAGCAGTTCATAGGGTGTCTTTTCTAATATAGGTCTTAGAAAAATTCTATTTATAATGTAACAAGCAGTGGAAGTAGTTTCAGCCCAAAAATGAGGTGAAATATTACTTTCGATTAAAAGAGTTCTTGCCATTTCTTGCAAAGAACGATTTTTCCTTTCTACAACTCCATTTTGTTGTGGAGTGTATGGGATGAAAAATTATGTTGAATACCATTGTCATCACAATATTTAGCAAAATCATGATTTTCAAATTCTCCACCATGGTTAGTTTTAATACTTGAAATCGCATATCATTTTTCAATTTGGATTTTCTTTGCAAACTTAGTGAAATGAATCAATGCATCGATTTATTTGCAAGAAAGAAAACCCAAGTAAAACGAGAGTAATCATCAACTATAACCAAGCAATATCTTTTACCTCCAATACTTTGAACTCTTGTTGGCCCGAATAAATCCATGTGTAATAGCTGCAAAACACGATTAGTGGATACTTGATTTATAGATTTAAAGGAATTTCTAACCTGTTTTCCAAGTACACAGGAGTGCATAATTCATGCTTTTGATACTTGAGGTTAGGAAGTCCTCGAACAAGCTTTTTGAATGACACTTTTGCGATTTGCTTCAGGTTGACATGTCCAAGCTTCCTATGCCGAGAGAATGACTTCATCTTGAATCGATATCAAGCATTGAGGACATCGGACCTTACGTCTAGCAAATAAATATTTCCATGTCTTTGTCCAAGAAAGGATTGTGAGAGATCCTTGCTTGTTCAGAACATGTATCTTCTTGAAAGTTGATTTTGTATCCAGAATCGCATAATTGACTAATACTCAATAAATTGTAGTTCAATCCTTCAACAAGAGAGACATTGTTGATTGTGAGATTTCCAATCATCACAGTTCATTGACCAACAATCTTTCCCTTGTTGTTACCACCAAAAGAAACATTTCCTCCTTTTATATGAGAGAGATTTATAAAACAACTCGAGTCTCCTGTCATGTGTCTTGAACATCCACTGTCCAAATACCACTTGACTTTCTTCTTGAAGGTAACCTGCATTTAAAAGAAAGACTCATGTCTTCTTTGGTACCCAGATCTTCTTGGGTCCATCATTGTTAGTAGTATAAACAGTCTTTGCCCAGCTCTTCTTAACGAGGTCTCCAAACTTTGGGACATTCCTTTTCAAAATGATCTACACTTTTACATTTTGAACAAGTAAGAGCATTTCTACCAACAGGCTTTACAAAAACCTTTTGGAAATGATTTTTATAAAAAGTTTTTGTTGGCCTATTTCTAATTCTTTCCTTTACCTTTGGGAAATCGATCAAAGGAACGGTTTCTTGTGTCATTCCTAGATCGGATTTATTAAAGTAAGGTCTTTGGATAGAAAGAATTTTATCCAACTTTTTAGAACCTATTGAAAATTTCTTTGAGACTTTCAATAAGTCTTCTTTCAAACAAGCATTCTCTTTTGAAAGTTCATTCTCATTTTCTTTCGAAATAGCAAGAGACTTGTCTAAACTTTCAACTTTTTCAAGTAAAATTTTTTCTTGTTGTTTCATTTTGGAATTCTCCCTTTTTAGTTCAGAAATCCTTTTAAGAGAGCCTTTAAGACTAAGACAAAGTTCATCAATGTATTTTGATACTTTGACAGGAATTTTTAAATTTCTAACCTTGATACCACTGTTTGAGTCTGAGTCTGAATTTGAGTCTGAATCTGAGTCAGAGCCTGAGTCTGAGTCTGAGTTTGCCATAAGACATATATTTGTATATTCTTCATCACTCTCCTCACATTCAGTGTCACTCCACGTCTCAGCTTTGAGTGCTTTCTTGAACTTTTCAGATTTCCCTTTCTTTTTCTTCAATAAGGGACAGTTGGGTCTGATGTGTCCCTTTTTCTTGCATTCAAAGCAAACAACTTCTTTGCTGGTATCTTCTTCTTCATTTGATCTCCTTTGAAATCTTTGATTGTTTTGTTTCTTTCCATTGAATCTTCTAACTTTTCTATTCAACCTTCTGAATTTTCTAATCAGAAGTGCCAATTCTTCATCATCCAAGTCTTCTTCTAAATCTGTAACATCAGAATCATCATTAGATTTTAAAGCAATTGACTTCTTACCTTTTGCGTCAAATTCCTCATTGAATTGCTCGACTTCATAGGATTGAAGTGTGCCAACTAATTCATCTACTAATAGAGGCATGATCCTTTGTGTTTCTCTTATAGATATTTTGACGTGATTCCAATCTTTGGAGAGCCCTCTCAACAATTTATTGACCTTCATAGGTGCTGAGATTGGCTGTCCTTGGTATGCCAAGCCGTTTACAATTTCTGTAAATCGACTGAACATATCTGTGATGGTTTCTCTTGACTTCATTTTGAAGGCTTCATATTGACCAAGAAGGATATTGATCTTGGTTTCTTTGACTCGATCTGTTTCTTCATAGGTGACGTGCAATCTGTCCCAAACTTCTTTGGCTGTTTCACAAGATGAAATTCTATTATATTCAGTAGGAGATAATGCACAATATAGAGAGTAGATAGCCTTTGCATCAAGGGCTTGTCTCTTTGAGATATCGGTGTGCATTGTTCCCACTCCATCAGGTACTTCTTTCCCTGTAATAGACACAGCTTTAGGAGCAATTCCATTTTCCACTACATCCCACTCCATAGGATCCTTGGATCTTAGGAATGCCTTCATCTTGTTTTTCCATACGTTGTAATCATTGCCATCGAAGTAGGGAGGTCTGGTGTTACTTTGCCCTTAATTAATCCTGGAGCCAAAACACTAGCCATAGATCTTTAGTTTCAGAAGTAATAACACTTCTAATGAATAAGCAACCTGCTCTGATACCAATTGAAATAGGCTAGTGAATCAACCTAGAGGGGGGTGAATAGGTTGTTGCGGAATTCTTTTGGAATCTTTTGCGGTAGAATACGTTGATATCCAAGATATATCAAGAATAAATAAAGCACGTATTCATAAAGTAAATAGAGTAGGGTAAGAGAAAATTGACACAAGGATTATAGTGGTTCGGCTTAGTCCAAGCCTACGTCCACTCACCACGTTGGCAGCCAACTAGTTGTAATCACTATGTAGCAAACTAGAGCCGTTACAGTAAACGGACTAGACTTCTTCAATAGACAGTCTCTCCTACAGCTTCCTGCTGCTTTCGCATTATATCTCACTCTCTTCGATACACAATTTGAACATGAAAGATTTTAGAGAACAAGTGATTTTGGAGATTCTAACATCGAGATTTTTCTACCCAGTCTCTCCTTATTTTCAAGCAACATCGATCCACCTCAAATAGCCTCTGTGCCTTCATACCCGTTAGCACTTACCAAGAATTCATCCAATCAACCCGTTGGACTGAATCAATTTAAGTGATCTCCTTGTCGCCGAAAACGTAAGTAGACAGTAGCTCATCAATCCTGTTCGTCCATACAATCAGGATTTTGAGTTCCCAAAATTAGATTCTTCCAAGAATAAACTTGATCTTCAACGAATAAAATCCGGAGAGTAAATCTTCCAAGCTCTCGATCACAGCCAGAAATATTCCATGGTTAAGATTAGGAAATACGAAATCCAATATCTTACTTTCCTTAGCCATGAGAATAACCTATGGCCAGCCTGTAAAAATCGCGAACTGTCTTCAGACTTATATTTGGGTCTTTGAAGATCGTTAGATTGAAATTGAGTCTTGAAGGTCTTGATTGAAAGCGAGTCTTGACTGACTTCAAATGGAAAAATTTCATACCGAACTTCTGGGTCTGACTGTCTTTGAAAACCTTTAGACCTTGAAAACTTCAGACGTAACCGACTGAGTCTTGGAGTCTTTAGACCGTACTGTTGAGGCTGTTTTGTCAACTTCAAAACTCCAAGAGATTTTTCTTCAACAATACCAATTACCTCTTCAACATTTATGGCTAATCCTTCAAGTTAGGAAATGGATTGAAATCCTTTTGAACCAGAGGTTATCCAACCAAATAACCCATCTCCGAATCCAACTTCTTCTTTCGAACAATTTTTTATTGTTGATGATATTCTTTATTCGAAATGACCAGAAAAATTTGAAGAATTTCATTTTTGGCTAAGCACTCAAAATCTCAAATCATGACAAGTATGATATCCTCCTAGAATTTATTACAAGATTTACTGAAAGCCTTAAACATTGGTGGCAATCAATCCCAGAAAATGAACAAGTTCAATTCCTCCTTTTGGCAGATTTTGGCCAAGCCATGACCACCATCTACCACTTTTTCATAGGAAAAACTACCGATCTTATTAAGCTCAAAAGAAGATAATATTTCAAAAGAAAATTTTGTTCTCTCTAGAAAGGATTTCTCCATAAGCATTATCGAGAAATGCTCAAACTCTTCTATGGTTTTAGAACTTATGCAAATCTTAAACAAAATTTCCTAGCCTCTAGTCCTAAAGAGCTTTCCTGGTAAGTTGAGAGATCATTTCTCAACAAATAAAGGAGAATTGTGGATATTTCCTTTGGAGAAATACAGCAAGAAGTCCATCTCTACCTCGATGATTTGTGTCTCAGACGCTAGATGATGAAAACCTACATTAGAAACAATCAAGAGCTTGATGGTGCTTGCTCGCGCCGATATTTGAAGATAAAATATTTTAAAAAGACTATGATGGCTTTTATCGAAAACCTTCCAGAAAGCAAGCATTTTAAAAAAATATTGGGTAGGAAGTTCTAAGCATGAATCTAAGCATTTTTGGAAAAAATTGCTCATAGACAAAAAAAGTTAGAGTCAATTGGTACACCACATTGAAATTGAAACTGCCTGTAGTCCCTGATCCCACCAACATCCTTCTTGTTGGACCGTCTGGTTCGGGTGAAGACAAGATTCTAGCCCTGGCGACTTTGCCTCAGGATTCTTCTGATCCTTTTCTTGCTGATTTGGGTTGGAAGAAGGTCAAGAATAAGAAAAAAAACAATCTCCAGACAAGGATGAAGCTTCCTTCCGTCTTGCCCCGCCCAGTGAAGGGGGGCAGCTCTTGAAATTGAAGTCCCCTCTACCGCCAAACCTAGCTACTGTGGTGAGCTCCAAGCCTCCAAAAAGCTCCTCTCAGGTTACTATCAGAGCTAATCAAGGGCGATCCTAGCAGAAGTCGGGTCTCGCGTCCCCTGTTGGCTCTCACCATAATTCGGATGTAGATGAGATTTGTAGTGTGAGTAGTTTGATTGCTCTGAGTGATGATGATCTGCTCTCAGATAGACCCCTGTCCTAAATTGGCCCGAGTTCTCCTAAGGTGGTTATGAGCGTTCAGGACCAACTTTTGTTACTTCCACCAGACCCTCCTGCACCGCCCCCCTTTGGCTGTTCCTAAGGCGACTTCTACTAGTCGCAAGGCCTCCAAGAGGAGGTAAGTCCCTGTTTCCCCCTCCTAATGTTTTTTGGCTTCTAGAATATTAGAGGCATGATGAATCCCATCAGACGTGCGGAAATTAGAAAGTTTGTTTCTTCAAACAAGTTGTGCCTAGTGGGGCTTTTTGAGACTAAAGTTCTTGAATCTCTTTTTGATTCCATATCTTTTACCTTGCTGAGAGGATGGAAGTGGGTTGCCAACTATGATTGTGCCCCGCGTGGTAGAATTTGGCTCGGGTGGAACCCGGATTTTGCAAATTTTGATCTTATCTCTACTAGTGCTCAGGCTATTCATGGCCGCTTCAAGCTTAATGCCGCCAATACCTCCTGCGGCATTTCGGCGGTGTATGGAGAGCACAATTTTGTTAAACGCGGGTCTCTGTGGGAGGATCTCGTCCATTGCAATGATCTTTTTCAGGGTTCGGCTTGGCTCGTGGCGGGCAATTTCAACGCTATAAAGGACCCTTCTGACCGTCTTGGTGGTTCTAATACATGGTTGCCATGTTTTGATGATTTCCGGCTTTGTCTTGACCAAACAGAATTAGTGGACCTAAGGTATGTTGGTCTCCGGTATACTTGGTCAACTTTGGCTGGTTCCTCCAAGAAGCAAAGGAAGATTGACAGTGTCTTAGTTAACACTAAATGGAACATCGACTTCTCCTTCTCGGAAGAGGCTTTTTTGAACCTCGAAATATCTGATCACTCTCCGATGTTTGTCAGGGTTATTAATCCACCATCCAAGAAGAAGCCTTTTAAATTTTTCGACTTTTGGACTGAGCATCCAAACTTTCTAACTATTGTCTAGCAAGCATGGAACTCTCCAATGATTGGCTGGCCCATGTTCAGGCTTGTCTCTAAATTGAAATTTCTAAAGGCTCGCCTCAAATTGCTTAACTAAGAAGCTTTCTCGAACATCTCTATTAGAACTACTGAAGCTAGAGAAGCTCTTCAGTCTACTCAGGTTGGTCTCCAATCTGACCCTAATAATGTTGATCTTGCAGAACTTGAAAGATGCCAGCAGTGTATTTTCATAGACCTTCGTGGTCAAGAAGAATCCTTTTATCGCCAAAAATCAAGAGTTAAATGGCTTAAGGAGGGAGCTCGCAACACAAAGTTTTTCCACAATTCTGTGAAGGCGAGACACCTCACCATTCGAATCCTCTTTGTTAAGGACTCCTCTGGCTCTCTTATCTCCGATCCAACTCGGGTGCCGCAAGTTTTTGTCTCTTTTTTCTCAGATCTATTATCCCCCCGTGCTGCCCTTGTTAAGCCGTCCTTGGAAGACTTGCAGCAAGTTATTTGCAACCCACTCTCGGATGCCCAAGTTTGCAACATTGCTGCACCTGTCTCGGACTCTGAGATTAAAGACACCTTTTTTTCTCTTCCAAGAGGTAAAGCTTCGGGCCATGACGGCTTTACTGCTGAATTCTATAAAAACAATTGGAGAATTGTTGGACCTTTGGTGATTCGGGTTGTGAAGGACTTTTTTTCCTCGGGTCGTCTCCTGAAAGAAGTTAATGCTACAATTCTGGCGTTAATACCTAAGGTACCTAATGCTTGCAAGGTTATTGATTTCAGACCTATTGCGTGCTGCAATACTATTTATAAGGTCATTAGAAAAATCTTGGCAAATCGGATTGCTATGGTTCTAAATAGTATTATTAATCCTACTCAGAACGCCTTTGTCAAAGGTAGGAGGATTAGAGACAACATTTTATTGGCACGGGAGCTATTTGCAGGTTTTTACCTTGATCCTTATCTTCCGAAATGTGCCGTTAAAGTTGACTTCCGCAAAGCTTATGATACCGTGGATTGGGATTTCTTGGAGTTAACCCTTCTAGCCTTCCGATTTCTAGAGTGGTTTATTAAACTGGTCATGGTTTGCGTTCGCACGCCTATGTTCTCTATCTCTATCAATGGGGAGCTTCATGGCTTCTTTGCTAGTGGCAGAGGCATCCAGCAAGGAGACCCGATGTCTCCTTATCTATTTACCCTTATGATGGAAGTTTTTTCAGGCATCATCAATCTGAGGACCTCCGTCAAAGATTTCAAGTTCTTCTGGAGATGTAAATCTACGAGACTCTCCCATCTCTTTTTCGCTGACGACGTCTTCCTATTCTGCCGTGCGGATTGGAAGTCGGCGGAGGTGCTTAAAAAGAGCCTTGACACATTCTCCTCCTGGAGCGGTCTTGTACCGAACAAAAACAAAAGTGATGTTTTCCTATTGGGGGGCTTCTCTTCCCTTCAGAGGAATATTCTATCTACATTTGGTTTTCAAGAAGGCAAACTCCCTATTTGGTATCTAGGGGTTCCTAGCATCTCTTCTAGATTGACCAAGACCGACTGCACTGAGTTGATCAACCGTATTACAGCAAGAGTTCAATCTTGGGCTCATCGGTTTCTCTCTTTTGCAGGGAGACTCCAACTTATAAGATCCGTTCTCCATTCCATTCAGGCGTTTTGGGCCAGTGTCTTTTCTTTACCTGCCGTTGTTCTTCTGAATATTGAGCGCATCTTGAGACAATTTCTTTGGAGAGGTTCTGCCCTGGGAAAAGGCGGGGCCAAAGTCTCGTGACTAGATATTTGCGTGCCAAAATCTGAGGGCGGCTTGGCTGTTAGAAACCTTAAAGATTGCAATAGAGCTTCCTTGCTCAAATACATTTGATTCTTATTTACTAATAAGGAGTCACTCTGGTGTTGTTGGATTCACTCGAATTTCTTAAAGAGAGTGAATTTCTGGATTTCTCCTCAATCAACCTTATGCTCGTGGGCTTGGAAAAAAAATCTTGCAGATAAGGCCCTACTTTTGCCAGTCGTTTCGCTAGAAAATTGGCAACGGAATGCAAACATCTCTGTGGCATGATAACTGGCTTCCATGTGGTCCTTTGGACGCAATTGTTTCTTCCATTGTAATGGAGAACTCGGGTTTATCTAAGAATGTAGCTATCTCTGAACTGTACACCTCTGCCCTGGCCTTTAAATCCCGCCTGGAAAGTTGGGGCTTCTCCTTGCCGGCGCTTTCTAATGTTTGTGACTAGTTCCTTTGGTGTGGTGATTCTTCGGGCCTTTTTCGGTTGCTTCGGCCTGGAATTTAATCAAAGTTAAAAAAGATCGAGTTCCTTGGGTGACTCTGGTTTGGGATAATGCCTTGGCACCGCGTTATCAATTTATGGCTTATTGCCAAGAAGCGCCTACCGACTCAATCACTCCTATTTTCTTACGGTAGGATTGACTACTCGGTCTGTGCCTTTTGCTCAACTCAGCCAAACTCTATTAATCACCTTTTCTTTCACTGTCAAACCCCTGCTACCCTGGCTTATTTCTGGGCTTCTAGGTGCAACCTACCTTGGAGAATCAGATCGTGGACTGAGACCTCCACTTGGGCTCTAAAGTTTTTATCGGGTAAGGATTTCTTCCACAAAATTGCTAGGTTCTCTTTTGGAGCTCTGTGTTGTCTAATTTGGAAGAAGAGGAATTGCATCATCTTTCGGGGTGAAACCATTTCCGTGTCGGCTCTCAAAAATCTTTTGATCAAAGTTGTCAAGGACAGAGTTCTCTCCTTCAAGAATGTGCCTCCTACCCCAAGAAATAGATGACTTCAAAGGAATTGGGGCTTTGAACCCTCGGTCTTTTCTCGGTAGCTTTGCTTGTTGTTGTTGGTGCTTGTCTTTGTGCTGTCCTAGTTATCTCGTCCCACTTTTAAGCATGTAGTAGAGGTTTGCTAGGTTTGGATTTACCTCAGCCCGGGTTGTGGGCGTTTTCCTCTTTCTTTTGTTTTCCCTTCGATTCCCTTCCACTCTTCTTGCTGCGCGGTCAGAGTGTAAGTTGGCGCCGTTTCTTGTTTGTCCAAAGTTATCAATATATTTCCTACATTTCACACAAAAAAAAAAAAAAGCAAATGGCATATGTTGAATTATTGTCTTACTAATATCATTCATGTAGCTCACGAGTTTTCTAAATTGACAAGAACTTGTTTCAATCATAGCCAAGTTAATGTAATATGTCGAAGGCAAATTGCATACTTGGCACATATTTGCAAATTAGGCAAAGAAGTACAGAGGTAATCAATTACAAAAGTAGTTTTGGATTGCAAAGAGCACAAATACCACAAATTTCAAAATTCACAAATAAACTCTAAATACCTTGGCAACTGAAGCTTGTGAATTCCAAATTAAAGTAAAGCATTAGTATAGAACTTTCTTCATTGAAGTATTCAAGTATGATATCATTTACCATAACCTTTGTGAGGCTTTCAGTGACAAGATTACAAAAATCATATGTAAATCAATCATCAGTATGCTTGAAGACATTATAATTATGTTATGATGAAGCTACAAAGACAAAGAGATGAATGTTTAAAGTGGCTTAGATAATGTGGGCTTAGGATTATAAAAACAAATTGGATGACAACATTACTGTAGGTAGATTTTGTCATCCAATTAGGAATGGGAATGATGCATATGAGATCATAAATAATGGTAACAAGTATACTGTCCATTTAAAGAGAAAAAAAAAAATGTTCCTATCAAGCATGGCATTTGACTGGAATATTCTGTTCATATGTAATTTTTGCCATCTGGTTAAAGCAAATCAATTAAGAGAATTATGTAAGAGACTATTACAAGAAAAGCAAGTATCTTGCCACATACCAATTCATAATACCGCCTCTAAGAAGTAGGAAGTTCTAGGATAAAACAAACCATCAACCCTCAAGACCTCTACCACTAAAGAAGCAAGTTGGTAGACTTAAAAAGAAAAAGAGAGCGCAATAAATTGAGAGTATTAGTAACAGAATGAGCAAGGCCGGTGGAACAATTCGATACTTACGCTACCATAGAGAATGGAATAACAAAAATTATTGTCCTACTAAGAAGTAGCAACAGTAATGGCAGAAGACAACACAGGTCAATGATTTAAGGGCATGTAATGGTAACATAGAAAGTAATGATGCAGGACCAACTACAAGACCAACTAACTCCAATAGTGTACAATAAAGGAATAACCATCAATTTAAATGTTTATTATGGTCATTGCTGTGTATGTACTTCTTGGTGCATTAATTTCATTATGTTATGTCATTTTGCAAGCTAGAAAAAAAAAAGCAATTGAAGAAGTTTCTAAAAGTTGTGCATCATAACGTACACATAATGTAATTGGGAAAGACTAATGGAGTATGGCTATGGGTTCACAAACGTGAATCCAAACTTGACGGTTTTGAATATCATCTTTTTACATGTTATGCATTTAATATATTCAATTTGATTGACATGATAATTAATCAAGTTTATATGATTAGCCTAGGAGAAGTTCCGAGGAGTTAATAACTTAAGGAATATTAAGTCAAGAATTGGCCGCATCTACAAGACAAAGCCAGAGATAAGCACTGATAAACCAACTAATGGTGATTTGAGTACAATTGAAGAAGCAGCAACCAATGGTAGTTCCATAATAAAGGGTAGAGAGGCAACTCAAAAATAGGCACCAAAAAAGACTCCGACATTAGTTCCATCTCAATCAAATGACCTTAGAAATGTAACATTTATAAATCGCAACCTATTACAACAATGCCAAGATCAATCATAGAAAGTTCAACATGAGGCAACATCAAAACACATGAAATCACGAAAATACGCATAAGCAAGTAAAATTCTGATTTCTTCTAACCTTGCTACTAGCATATAAGTCTCGTCATAATCGATTCCTTCTTCTTGCAAGTAGCCTTTGGTAACCAATCTTGCTTTATTTCTTATCACTTTTCCTTGATCATCAAGCTTGTTCTTGTAAACCCATTTTGTTCCTATAAGAGGATGATCTTTTGGTCTTGGAACTAATTTCCATACTTCATTTATCTGGAATTGTTGAAGTTCTTCCCGTATCACTTGGATCCAATTTTCATCTAATCGGGCTTCTTTAGTACTTCGTGGTTCAATCTCTGAAATAAGTGTCAAAGTACTAAGGGTGTCATTTAGTGTGGATCTCGTTCTGATCTTGTCATCAATGTTTCCAATTATCATATCATTTGGATGACTTGACTTATACTTCTAATTTTTATTGAATCTGTCATCAGATGTTGTGTGCTTCCCATTATTATGCTTATCAGAACTTTCTTATTGCTATGACTATTCATTTGATTTTGATTCTTTGACGCTATGACTATTCATCTAATTTTGATTCTTTGACTTCTTCTAGTACTTAAAATGTGTCAGATGACTGCTCTGCTTGATCAGAATTTTCATGGATCTGAGGATTTTCATCAAACTTCACGTTGATGGACTCATCTACTACACGAGATCTTTTATTGTAGATTATGAAAGCCTTGCCCGTAGTTGAGTATCCCAAGAATATGCCTTCATTTGATCTTTCATCAAACTTACCAAGCCGGTCATTAGCATTTCTTAAGATAAAACATTTACATCCAAAAACTCTGAAATATGAAATGATTGGTTTCTTACTTTTGAAGAGCTCATAAGGGGTTTTTTCTAAAGAGAGTTTAAGAAAAACTTGATTTATGATGTAGCATGTTGTCGAAACGGCTTCAACCCGAAAGTGTGATGCAATTTTGCTTTCTAAAAAAAGAGTTCTTGCCATTTCTTGCAATGACCTATTTTTCCTCTCTACTACACCGTTCTATTAAGGTATATAGAGAGTCGAAAATTGATGCTCAAAACTGCTTTCTTCACAAAAGTTTTGAAAACTTTGATTTTCAAACTCACCCCATGATCAGTTCTAATGGAAGAAATGGACTAACCTTTTTTCATTCTGAATCTTTTTTACAAATTTTGAAAAATGAGAATATGCTTCATGCTTATGTGCAAGAAAGAAAACCCATGTGTACCTTATATAATCATCAACTATTACCAAGTAGTATATTTTATCTCTCAGACTTTGCGTTTTGGTAGGACCAAAGATATCCATATAAAGAAGTTGCGAAGCTTTGTTAGTACTAACAAAATTAATGGTTTGAAAGAACTCCTTACCTATTTTCTTACGACACAAATTGAACAGATTTTAGATCTTTCAAACTTAAGATCTTGTAATCCTCATATTAATTTTTTTAAGGACAGCTTTAATATTTGCTTGGTGCTTATGTGTTCAAGCTTCCTATGCTAGAGATCTGCTTCGTCCTTGATGGAGATCAGACACTAAATGTCATCAATAGTTATATCTAGTAAATAAATATTCCATGTCTCCTTCCAATAAATGACTGCTTCAGATCTTTACTCATGCTTGAGCATTTGTTTTCTTGAAAGCAAATTGTGTAACCAACATCACATAACTGGTTGATACTGATGAGATTATTGTTCAGACCTTTGACAAGAGATACATCTCTTATAGTAAGATTTCCAATTTCAACCGCTCATTTGCCAATGATCTTTCCTTTGTTGTTCCCTCCAAAGGAAATACTTCTACCATTGAATCTTGAGAGTTCGATGAACTTGCTTGGATCACCAATCATATGTCTTAAGCAGCCACTATCGAAGTACCATTTGTTTCTCTTTTTCTTTGGTACCTACAAAGATTAAGACAAACTCAAGTCTTTTTTTGTATCCATATTTGTTTTGGTCCTCTCTGGCTAGAAGGATTGGACATGCTTAGAGAGTTTCTCCATATCGGCTTCTAACCTTTGGAACAATCATTTTCATAATGATCATGGTTGCTGCAGATTGAACATTTAAGAAGGCTTTGACCAACAGGTATTACAAACTATTTTCTAATATGATTTTCATATAAAACTCTCAAGTGCCTTTTCCTTTCTTTGAGTAGGAAAATCATTTTCTAAAATCTTTTTATTTTTGCTTCCAAGTCCTGATTTGTGGCGGTATGGGATTTGGATGGATAAAATATGCTCCAAAATTTTCAAACCAATTGAAAATCTTTTTGCAATATCTAAAATTTCGTTCCTCAAGGAATCATTTTCTTTTAAAACAAAATCATGATTTTCTTTGTTTGAAGAAGATCCTTCTCAAAATACTCAATCTTTTCTTTTTGGAAAGAATCTTGTTGTCTCAATCTTGAGTTTTTCTTCTTCAATTCTGAAAATTTTCTAAGCGCAGCATTGTTATCAATAAGCAATTCTTTTATAAAATTAGATACTTCAATGGGAATATCAAAATCTCTTATCTCGAATTCTCCTTCAGAATCATATTTTGCCATGAGACAGATATCTACATATTCTTCATTGCTTTCTTTACGCTCAGTGTCACTTCAAGTTTCGGCCTTCAGTGCTTTCTTTGTCTTCTCATACTTGTTATAATTTTTCTTTGGAAGAGGACAATTCCATTTGATGTGTCCTTGCTTTATGCATTCAAAGCAAATAACATCCTTATTTTCCTCTCTGTCATTGAAGTTTCTCTTTTGCTGAGATGATTTGAAAGATTTCTTTCCTTTGAACTTCCTTCCTTTTCTAGCCATTTTTTGAAACTTTTTCACCATAAGAGCTATCTCCCTATCATCCTCGTCATCTTCGTCTGAACTTGAATCATCAGAGTCATGATTAGATTTTAATGCTATTGCTTTCTTACCTCTAGTGCCTTCCTCGTTCAAACGTTCTTCTTCATAATATTGGAGTGTTCCCAAGAGTTCATAGACCAAAAGAGGTGAGATCCTTTGAGTCTCTTGAATGGATGTCTTAATGTTGTTCCACTCATTTGACAAACTTCAAAGAATCTTGTTTACTTCCGTTAGGTCTGATACAGATTGCTCTTGATATGCTAGTCCACTGATAATGTTAGTAAATCTACTAAACATGTTAGTTATGGATTTTTCAAGTTTCATTTTGAAGGCTTCATATTGTTAGAGAAGAATGTTTATCTTTATTTCCTTAACTCGATAAGTTCCTTCATAAGTTACCTACAATTTATCCCAAATTTTTTTTGTTGATTCACATGAAGAGATTCGATTATACTCAAATGGAGATAAAGTGCAATATAAAGAGTATACAGCTTTAGCATCTAGTGCTTCTCTTTTAGTGATGTCCGCATCAGAGAGGTATCTAGCTTTTTGCCTTCTTCCTTGGTCAAAGAAGCCCCTGGTCTTATGCCTTTTAGAACAACGTCCCACTCCAAGGGATCCTTGAATCTGATGAATGCTTTCATCTTGTTTTTCCAAATGTTATAGTTTTTTCCGTCGAAGTACAAAGGCCTTGTGTCACTCTATCCTTCCATAAAACTTGGTGCAATATTGCTAGCCATTAGCCATAAATAGATCATTAACTCAAAAGTTAAAGAGTAACTTGGCTCTAATACCAATTGTTATGGTTATAACTATCACCTAGAGGGAGTGAATAGGTGATTGTGCAAAAATGAAAGAATTTAAATAATTATTGCAGCTCGACAACTTCTGATGAAATGGTCAAATTTTACTGATGTACAATTATAACACAATTAATGTAAGGGATAGAGAATTGCACACAAAAGTCTATAGTAGTTTGAGTTTTACAAGCTTATGTCCACTCTCCTGCGCTACAGCCTATTGGTTAGAATTCACTAGTAAGAATTGATAAGAGATTACAAGTCTTGAGCTATAAGTACTTAAGTTTGTGTGAACCATTCCTCATTCTCTCAACCTCTAAAGGGTTACACAGTATTGCTCAACAAAGAGGAATATATGAGATCGCAAAAACACTCTTCAGACTCTCGGAATTAAAAGTTTCAAATCTCGTGAATGTGAATTAATTCCTTCAGCTTCAAAACCTCATCTTATACTCCTTCTTGTCTAAGCTAACCGTTGGACATATCTCCAAGAGGACTTATCCAGCCAATCTACCCGTTGTTTGGATCTATTTGAGAAGATCTAATAACTTCAAGATTGCCGAGATTGATGCTTTCCATAATTTCTGCTACCCATACAATAGTTCGGGTTTCCAAAAAGTCGAGTATTTACGAATGGAAAGAATGTTTTGTCCTTAGAAAGAAATCCTAGGAAAGTTGAACCTAGAAAGATATTTGCAAAACTTTCCTTTTGAAACTCTTTATAAGTATGGTAAAAAATCCAACCAATTGCCACTAGCCATTGCATGAGGATATTTGATTCCTTCATAGCCAATTCACATAATGTATAAGGAAGAAAGTAATTAAGCCATGACTCTAGTTCTAATTGATAACATCTTATCACATCCCATTAAACTTTCTACCTAAAAAAACTTTTTATCAGAAAAAAAGTCTCTAAGTTTTGTTAGTCCCACTTAAGGAATATTTTCTCAACAGGACCTAGATTAGCGCGATAGGTATTAGGATTGTATGAAGACATTCGCAAGAGGTCGGCTATTGAAAGCAGCTATAGGCTCTTCCCTTTTATGTTTTCCATTACAAAGTTTTTATGTGTCGTTGGTGAGCTCCTGTGCCCCAAAAGATTAGCTAATTCTTTTCCTAAAAATACATGGAGTATTTGTCGCTGTAGAAAAGATAAGGGCAACCTCCTTGTCAACTAGTTTACAAGTTTCATACTTTCAAAAGTACATGTCCTACCAAGATATATAGAATTCGTAAATTGCAATCCTCTCGCCTAGCATGCGAAAGTTTACATAATACACGAGGGCATCCATTTTGTCATGACAATCCATCATGTATATTTATAACAGAAAGAAAGAGGCCAATCTTCTAAATATGATATGGGGAAATTTGTTCTAATTAGAAATAGAGAAAGATAGAGTTCATTATGAATTCTGAAGGTAGTATTTTTTAATTAAAAAAAAAAAAAGATTCAAGCAAAACTCTAGAGGGAAAAGTGTCCCAAAAGTCATAAACTTATTGTACAACGATCAATTCGGTCTTAAATTTTTTGATTTGATTGATTTCGTATTAAACTTTTTAACAATTTATCAATATAGTCATTTCAGCCAATTTTGATCGGGAGTCTATGTGACACGACCACAAACTTAGTGATTTCAATTCAAAATTAATTGGAATAACTATATTGACAATTATCAAAAAATTTATGACTAAATTAATCAAATTAAAAAATTTAGAATTAAATTGATCATCATACAATTGGTTTATAACTTTTTGGATAATTATCCTTTACTCAAAAGGCAACTACAATAAAGATAAAATTTATGTGCAAACCCATTAGGAAAAAAAAAAAAAAAACTTATGCCTACAATGTTGAATGATCGATTTGCCTTTGCAGTTAATTTGGTAAATGAGACTTTCGCATGTCAATCCTCATCTACCGTTGAGCATGTGAATTGTTGTTACACTTATAAAGGATGTAACATAACTCCATAAAATAAAGACAATTTCACTTGTTTTGAAAAAAATAACACAGTTGCCCTCTAAATTTTGGTTCAATATCTAATATGATCTCTTAATTTTTATTTTTTTGTGCAATATAATCCCTAAACTTTAATCAATTTAACTATAGCCCATTAACTTTTGGCAGATATCTAATTTAGTCTCTGTACATAAAAATATTCGATGTTGTCTTTATTTAATAAAAAGATAACATTAAACATTATGAATTAAAAGTTTAGATATAATTGGGTTAAAATTTATAAATAACATCGAATATATTTAAAGTTATTAAATCATATCACATCGTACGTCAGATAAAAAGAATCACGTGCGTCATTATCACTTAGTTAGTCAATTACGTACCCTTTCTTGACCCGCCGACCTAAATTTGCGTGCCCAATCTCTCCACCAACGCTCCCCCTGGCTAACTTCCAGCTCAATCCTCTGTGCCGTCGGCAACGTCATCCTCGTCCCCGTGGTCATCTTCATTGGATGAACTTTCGGAGCAGACCGACAAGCAAGAACAGCTCCGTTTCTCTCCCTGCCTTCTTCTCGTCGATCCTCCCTCGCCGTCTTGAACCCGCCTCGCCATGACTGCTCGCGCGTCTCCGAAACCAGGTTGGTGTTTGGTAACCTGTTTAGCTCCAGTCCGGCGCTTTTGCCGGATCGAAGCTCCGTCGGGTTCCCGGTGAATTTTAGATTTTCACTTCGCGGGGTCTGCAAATTTCGGAGGCCCTGTTGATTTACGTGCGCGCAAGATCCATTCGATGGAAAAGGAGCAGCTGGGTCGTCGTTGAAACCCTCTCTCTCTCGCTCTTTTCATCTGGGTCTGAATGTGGTGGAGTCTTGTCGAATTGGGCATAGAGTTTGTGTTGATTAGATTGATGGGAACTTCGAGTATCTGATAATTCTTGCGATGTTCGATGGATCGAGGTCCAATTATCGTGAGTTGCCCAAGAATCGTTTGAACGCTTTCATCATGGATATCATACGTAGCGGTAGCATGGGTTACTTTGATTCTGATGAATCCGATTTGATGTCATCCTTTCAGATTATCTGGAAAAGGAGGAGAGGAGTTCTTATTTCGGTTTGCCGGGATTGGATGTTTCAGTTGGATTTCCTCAAGCAACTCCAGCTTCTGCCTTCCCTCCTTGCAGTAAGGAAAATTGTTGTTTTGCTACTCTATTGTTGTTGTTCAAAGCATGGATCAATTAAGACTCTGAAGTAAATTTTAGACGTGCTGCTAGACTCTGTCCCTTTTCGTGGTCCATGCAAGAAACGCTTCTTTACCTTATGTTTCTTCTTTCACATTTATGTGCTTCAGCTTCGGATTATTATCATTTTGATGACTTATTGACTCCTGAGGAGCAAGCTATCCGTAAGAGAGTTAAAGAATGTATGGAAAAGGAAGTTGCTCCAATCATGGCAAAGGTATGGTTCCTGAATATTCTTCTTATTTGTGTCTAAAATGTGGTTGCAGTGCCTAGTCATGCCAGAATAAACTCTGGCTAGCACTTGATACTCGAGGTGGTCTAATTTCTTATACCTTATTTAGACAATTTTCATATTGACTTTTCCACCTTCAGTATTGGGAGAAGGCCGAATTCCCATTTCATATCATTCCAAAGCTTGGCGCCCTTGGTATTGCTGGTGGCACTATTAAGGTACTTATCTGCTTTGTCAATATATCTGGCCATGGCAGTTATGTGCAATAACAATAATTCTTGTTAAGAAAATCCAGTATGTTGTTTCTTATTATAACTCACATTATCTTTGATATTTATAGAAAACATTTGACCATGAAGATCTGGGTGTATAATGACAAGTATCTTGTAATGCATGATCATTGACTTCATTTGTTATGTAGCACATCTTGGCCAGTGTATATATATGATGTATGCAGTTCACTTGGATTGAATGTTTAGCTGCTGCCATTTATGCCATGCACCATGATTCAATGGACCTTGAAGAATCGGTCCCATTGCTGCTTGATATTGTTTTATGATGACTGATGCTTGACTTGTTTTGGCTAATTAGGGTTATGGTTGCCCTGGGTTGTCCATTACTGGAAGTGCTATTTCTACAGCTGAAGTTGCTAGGGTGGATGCTAGCTGTTCTACATTTATTTTGGTTCACTCTTCCTTGGCGATGCTCACTATTTGTATGGACTTTATCTTTTCTATCCTTCTTTTAATTCCCTTTGAGGGAGTTTATTACAAAGTGTTAATGCTAACTCTTCTTGACTTGACTATCAAGAGTAGCATTATGTGGTTCCGAGGAACAGAAGCAGAAATACCTACCTTCTTTAGCAAAATTTGATACTGTGGCTTGTTGGGTAAGTAGGCTGACTCTTAAGTCCGCACCTCTTCTCATCTTTACATTTGAAACTTTTTTTTCCTGAAGTCTAGCTGTTTAATTTTCCTTTGCTTATCCTTAGGCTTTGACAGAACCTGATTATGGAAGTGATGCGAGTGCTTTGAAAACATCAGCTACAAAGGTATGGTTTTCACCCAGTGTACTTCCGATGTCTAAAACAACACCAATCACAAGAGAACAACTCTATGGATAAGTAAATATTTAATAAACAAAGGACCTTATGAAATTTGAAGTATTTTGTTTTACTTCTTATGGGTCTCTGATAGGTGGAAGGGGGTTGGATTCTCGAAGGCCAAAAGCGCTGGATTGGGAATAGTACCTTTGCGGACTTGCTGGTCATTTTTGCTAGAAATACTTCAACCAATCAAATAAATGGGTATGCTAAATGAGTTTGCATTTAGGATGTCCGATGCTTGCTTGTGCAGCCACTATAGTTTCTCTCATGCATGCATTTGAAATAGGCGTCTTGATTAGCATGGATTTTGCTAAATGAGTTTGCATTTGTATGGGTTTTGGTTTGGTTTGAAGATAGGTTGGAAGCAGTATATTCTATTTACATGTTGACACAATTATTTGCTCTGTTCATGGCTCTTCTTGTTAACCCCTAAAAAAAAGAGGAGGAAGAGGAAAGGGGCATATTTTTCTCTCTCACACAGGCAGGGTAATGCAGGTAGTGAACAACTGTTACGACATCATAGAAGATGTTTGACTGAGGTTGCGATCATAGAGCCTTTTTTTTTTTTTTTTTTTTTTTTTTTGCACGACTGGATTGTAAACACATATATGATTTGCTCGATGCAGATATATACCTTTTGGTGGAGCATTTTAGATCATGTAAACCAAAACCACCAAACCCCCCCGGGCCTTCTCTTTCTCCCCTTCTCTCTCACCACAAAAACAAATGGCAGTGGAAGCACATTGATTTATATTTTAGTAATAGGTAAGAATGTCCCAGCAGAATCTTCCGTCTTGGTTGGTGAGGATCAATTGAGATGGGATCAAGGGATTAATGAACCTATCAGCATGATAATTACTAGGATCTTACTTCAGTAGTTAGTGGTCTGTTCTCATCCTTCAGATCTCCATATGATACTCTTTCAATGAATTTTCATGAGCATAAATATTCTGTAGGCATGGACATTTACTTAAGGTTGTTTGTGTTGCAGATATATAGTAAAGAAAAATGCTCCTGGATTAACAGCTAGAAAAATGGAAAATAAAATTGGCCTGCGCATTGTCCAGAATGGAGATATTATCCTTAAGAAAGTCTTTGTCCCTGATAATGATAGGTTGCCTGGTGTCAATTCATTCCAGGATACGAACAAGGTACAAGATTGCCTCCTGCTTTCATTTGTTGGTCCTAGATATTCGGCGTGATGACATGCTTTTAAGTCAATTTAAAGGTGGAGCTTTCTTAGCGCAATATAGATACAGTTGATTGTCATCAGTGCTTTCAAGTCAGTGCATCTTGAGATGGCATTAGGCAGAAATATTGCTGGCATTACTGCTGTTACAATGCTTTTGTGAATTAGGTTTGAGCTCATGTCTTTCTCCCTTTATGGTGCAGTACCTCTATTGCCTCAGGAAAGTGGCCAAAAACATCCTTGCCCTTTTAGTGTTGTTAGAGGACTTAATAATGACATTATCCTTCATCAAATTTTGCAGTTGGTGTTTTAATAATCACATTCACTAGCTATTTACAGCACAATCTATGAGTTCGATAAACTTAATTGACAGGAAAGGGATAACTAGTTGAGTGGAATTTCCAAGCAAGTCTGTGGACTGGGTTTCCCTGTATAGATTATGCAAACACAATTAGAATGAGAGCTTGAGGTGCTTTTTCCAGCTTATCTGGTGGTTCCCATCTAATGTAAATGATTTAGATCAGTCCTGTGTCCTTGTGATCATGATTGCATGGTATGGTAATGGTAATTTTGTGGTCTTTCAGCCTAATCATGTGAGAACCATGCGTTGAGGATTCATTTTCTACTCTTTATCTTTTGGTTTTTCTTGCTGTGAACTCACAATGACGTTTTACTAGAAGATGAGACAGAATTACTTCTCTGAAGAATAATATTTTTTAACTAAAGTTTTCGCCCTTTGTTTATCCATACTGACACCTTCTAAGCTTGTTTCATGTATTGTACAAGTGCTTGGGCACTCTTACCTCTGTTTAGGTGTGTCCATTTGTTAGTTCATCTATTTTAACGTTAGAGTTAAGGTGCAGAATCTAAATGAGTATATTCTTATGTGAAACAGGTGCTTGCAGTTTCACGTGTTATGGTTGCTTGGCAGCCCATTGGACTTTCGATGGGAGTATATGACGTTTGTCACAGGTGGAAACCACATGAAGGATTTCTTTCTTTAGATACTTTGTAATGGAATGCAAGGGATTAACCTGACTGTTTATGAATCATTCAAAGGTATTTGAAGGAGAGGAAGCAGTTTGGTGCACCACTGGCTGCTTTCCAAATAAACCAACTGAAACTTGTCCAGATGTTGGGAAATGTTCAAGCTATGTTTCTTGTTGGTTGGCGCCTTTGCAAACTCTATGAAAGTGGTACAATGACCGCCGGCCATGCTAGTTTGGGAAAGGTAAAGCTAATTCTTTTCTGCTTTGTACTGTTTATCTGGTAAATTCACCATCCAGTTTAACTGGCTCGTGGATAACTTTTCAGGCATGGATCACTGCGAGGGCACGGGAAACAGTAGCTTTGGGCAGAGAGCTGCTTGGTGGCAATGGGATCTTGTCTGATTTTTTGGTTGCGAAGGTTTGTTCTGCTTCTGAATTGTGACGTTTCTGCATACTATGATGAAATGGGCAGCCTTCCTAACTTATATAAGATGGCA
The DNA here is from genome assembly GCA_014182555.1 of Eucalyptus erythrocorys. Lineage (NCBI taxonomy): Eukaryota > Viridiplantae > Streptophyta > Magnoliopsida > Myrtales > Myrtaceae > Eucalyptus > Eucalyptus erythrocorys. The sequence continues at coordinate 14,457,383 of CM024597.1, read as the reverse complement.
AAATGGATTTTGTTCTTTCGTTAATACAATAGTTGGCTTTTAAAATAAATTACATGCTGTTATTATATGGCGCAATCTGCATCAGATAACTTTGTGTCAGCTCTCCTTATGCCCGAAACTACTAGGTCACCTGGTGAGTGAATTATAAGGCCAAGTACGTAAAATTTGAAGGCCTAGTGGTTGCCAATGGATTGAAATACTGTATCCATGCTATGCAAAAATTGAAGTTTGTTGATATTTACGGAGGATGACTCACAAGTGCAGAGCTAATTAATCCATGATCATGGGAATTGTTTCCACTTCCCTTGGAGCATGAACATTTAGTGGAGATGGACATGATATCCAGTCATATAGGGTGGACTTTTCCTATCAGATAAAATTGTTTTAATCGTCCTGCAGGCATTCTGCGATTTGGAGCCAATCTACACGTTTGAAGGCACTTATGACATCAACAGCTTGGTCACAGGCAGGGAAGTCACAGGTTTGGCCAGCTTCAAACCAGCTGCATCGAGTCAAAGAAGTCGCCTGTAACTGAGTAAACATCTTCCCTGTAACCTTCTACAGACCTTCTATAGGGTTTGTTTGTTCACGTGGATTCTTTAATCTGGGACTATAATAAACCAGGAACAAACAGTCTTGATCATATAGACTGGCTTGAAAATAAGTTATGCAGGCGTCTACTGTTTACATCTTGTCTAAGGTAAAATGCACAGCATATCCAGACTTTTGAAGACTTAAGAAATAACATTAGATACTTGCGCTTGGTTCAATAGCCATTATCTATTGTTTCAAACTGGGTAAATCTTCTGTCATTCTTTGAAGATTTCTCGGGCTACAAACATCTCTATTGCCACTCATAATTTGTTTCCTGAGAAGACGACGTGTGAATTGTGAAGATTTACTCGTTTTGCCAAGATAAATCCAAAATTGAAATATCATTTCAAGTTTTGAACTGGAGGCTCCAAGTTTATACAGCAAAAAATTGCACGTTGATAGGTCAAGTTTGAGCAGGACCTTGGCCAGGAAGAAATGAAAGAATCACATCACCTTGCCAACTGATCTAATGACAGAAACTGACAAGAACCAAAGTCACTGAACCGATAAATGGTTTGAAGCACAAGCCAATTGAGATAGCATAGCCACTTCATATGTTTGATGTAAACAGGCAACATCGGGACACTATACCTTTACATCTTGGCAGGTTGTCTGTCAGACACTTGTATATAACATATGCTGACAGGGCACCCGACAAGGGTGAAAATGGTGCCAAAGCCACGTGGTTCTCAGATAACATGCCCATGATTTTGTGCACAAATTGAATGATTTGATGTGGATCTTGGACGGTTATCTTGCCGCATGAAATGTACATACGATACATAAGGTGCGTGTCCATCGGGGATGTGAAGTTTTTGATGCTTTAGGCACACGGTCACGACAATCAAGGGCTATGATAAATAATGAATGCTCGGTCATTAGAGGCAACAGGGACACGGCAATGTGATTCTTTTTGAATGTCTGGTTGACTGAAGTTAGTACTGCTGGTGACCTGAGCCCTTTGATTTTGATTCAGCAAAGGCGAATCTGGCATCGGCACAGAGTACGTTCTGCTTTGAGAACGGGGAAGAGCAAAACGTAGTTTGTCATCTTCTTTGTATTGGAAGATATATGAAGTACTGATTATTGACTCATTATAATAGACATCGGCTGGATCATAAACTTGGTTAAGATGGAAAGATGACACATGATTAAAAAAATAAATAAATAAAATGTGTATCTCATTACATGCATGACATTGGACGATTACCAGGATTTTCTCCATGCCTACTGAAACCTTGCGGATTGCGTTTGGAGGTCGTTTGTTGCTGTCGTTGACACAGACTGATTACTTCAAAGAGGTGCGAGATGTGATGTTAGTAGTCTGATGTATAAGATGCCTGCCTGATTCCTCGTTCTGCTTTTCTTTCACCATATTTAGATTCCTGATTTTTGTGAGCGGACTAAAATGACTTGGTAGATTGCACCTCTTGATTGCTCGTCGTACATGACCAATTAAAGTAGTGTTGGAAGCACCAGAATAAGTAGAACTAGTCAAGAATTCTGATTTTCCGTTTGATTATACTTCACAATTGCCAAAAGCTACGCTAACCATATCATAATACTCAATTTATAACTGGATGCCGAAGTGCCGATTTGAACTTCGATCACGGAACATGCTGAGCTGGAGTGCTCCATATACAATGGCAACACTTCAAATTGCCAGTGACACGTCGAATTTGAACTGTCGAAGAGTCTTGTGATCTCAGAACTTACAAAGCTTGATTGGATGGTTGGGGAAGGCTAGATCCTCAATCAGATGAGAGAAGGTTCCTGTGGCTTGTAACGTGAATGATACATCTCCTCCAGCCAAAGGGCCTAAGACATTATCACACTAGTTGAGGCCCTACACGGGCAATACCTTGGATGACCAGCCCACATTTCCATCAATGATTACATAGAAAAATCATTGGTCGATCTAATTTCTTAAAGCGTGTGACCAATTGAATCATCGCTAAATTAAAGTAAAGTAAGATGACAGCAAACGTTATAAATGCGCAATAACGGAAATTGGTACTATCGCGTAGCTTCCTCTCTCTTCAGTTGCTGTGAAATCCTAGCTGCGAGATTTTGCTGGTTTTCAACCTACTTGCAGTTGGGATGCTTCAGCGCACAAACATCTCAACTCATGCAATTGTTGCCATCGTCATTTGAAAGGACAACAACCTAAAAGGTCGAAAGCCCATGCAACCGCATTGCTTTAACTTCACTCCTACTCTTACAAACAAACGCCAGAAAATATATATATCATCCATAATCTCTATCTCTCTCTCTCTCATGATCCCAAGTTCATCATTGCCATCGCCATCGCCATCGCCATCACCATCATCATCAACTTCTTCCTCTCTCTCTCTCTCTCTCAGATACAATGTTGTCATTCATTCTAACCCTGTGCAAAATGAAGTCTCACAGGGCAAACATCCCTCTATCTGTGGTCACAGCCCTGATATGCACTTGTGCACTTATGGTTCTCTTATTCACAGAGAACGTCACTTCTCTCTCTTCTTTCTCCATTTTCAGACTCATATCCTGCGCCAACAGAGATGCTCTCACTAAATACAGTTAAGCCTCGCCGTCTCGCTCTTACTCTCCCCCATACATGACAAAATTTTATTGCTGACAATTCGTGTCCCATTGATGCAGGAATTGGAAGTGGAGAATATAGGCCGGAGATCGACGATGACGACCGGTTCGAGTTCGACCTGGAAGAGTGCAATGACACATCGAGAGGCAAGTGGGTGTTCAATGCTTCACTGAGGCCTCTCTACTCAGACCGGAGCTGCGCTTATCTGGAGAAGCAAGTGACCTGCAAACGAAATGGACGGCCTGATTCGGATTATCTCCATTGGGAATGGCAAGCAGATGATTGCTACTTGCCCAAGTTAGTTGAGAATTCAGCTGGTTTTCATTTTGGCCAGTGACAAATCACTTGGTTTTCTTGATTATTACTCTTTCATATAAATTCAATGATACCTCTGATAACTCCTGTTTCTTTGGGTCATTTTCGAATACTCTCGTGCAAGTCTAACATTTGTGCCGCAATATAAATGCGTCGACTCAATGCATATACAGTCCAGTTCATTCTGAACTTGGTTGCAATGGGCATGGATTGCGGGTCAACCGGTGAGGAGGGAAAAAAGAACCATGTGCAACCCACTAGAATCCATAGCTAAGCTACGTATGTACATTGTTGAAGGGAAGCAAATCTAGGGCATTTCATTCATGTGATTCTCTTTTTTATTTATTTACTAATGCCAATTATTGTAATCTGCAGATTTAAACCAGCAGTTGCTCTGAAGAAGCTTCGGGGGAAGAGGCTAATGTTTGTTGGGGACTCCATACAGAGAGGCCAGTGGATGTCCTTCGTTTGCATGGTGCAATCCATCATACCAAAGGACCAGAAGTCCCTCAGTCGCTTTCGCTCTCGCTCTCACTTAATCTTTAGAGCCAAGGTAATTTCCTAAATGAAGGCGATCGATCATTAGTCTAGTGAGCTTGATTTCACAATCATTCTACTCCGTCCTCATTCCTAGGTTAAATCAGTGGTCTAGCATATGATTTTCATCTCATGCGACGTATCTTTGCATCTTAGGAATATAACACAACAATCGAGTTCTACTGGGCTCCATTTCTGGTGGAATCGAACACGGATCAACACATTATTTCAGACCCAGATAAAAGAATTTTGCGCATTGATTCGATCTCCAAGCACGCCAAAATCTGGAAAGGGGTGGACCTCCTGGTGTTCAATTCCTACATTTGGTGGATGAGTGGTCCCCATATAAATTCACTGTACTACTCGATCTTTTCAGCCTCTCCAGTATACTACGTGTTGTTAGAGCATAATGATAGGAACATACTAACAAGTTTTTCATGAAAACCATGCTGCAAGTAGTGTGAAATTTTTTTACAAAAACATATTAATATCTATAGTTACATAATTAAGATAAAGTGCATTTTGTCTCGCTTTTAGCTTTTGACAAGTACCCTCTCATTAAAAGTTGAAAGTACCCTCTCTCTTCTTCGAGTGACAATCCAATTCACATATATTTATAATTACAAACTACGAATCCATTTAATCAAATAATGATTCAATTTCATCTAAAAATGATCTAGTTCTCTTCAAACGCAATCGATCTACGGTCACGCAGATGTGTATGGAGCGTGGTTGTATCTTTGTCATGAAAACTGGCTGATATAGTTGATGCAGGTGGGGATCGTTCGCAAATGGAGAAGAAGGGTACGAAGGATTGGACAGATTGACGGCATATAGACTCGCTTTGAAGACTTGGGCAAATTGGATTGACTCCGCCATTGATCCAAACCGAACCCGTCTCTTCTTCACTACTTTGTCTCCCACCCACATCAAGTCTCTCTCTCTCTCTCTCTCTCTCTCTCTCTCTCTCTCTCAAATTGCATGAACTTTATGTACACGGCGCAACCATATATGCGTGCTAAAAGTTTCTGTACTCTGCCTATGCAGAAGCGAAGAATGGGGCAATAAAAATGGCATCAAATGCTACAACGAAACGAAACCAGCAATGAAGATCACGAGACGGTGGGTCGACAGAATGCCTGATGTGGTTTCCAGCATAGTGAAGAAGATGAGGGTCCCTGTCACTTTCATCAACATAACACAGTTATCCGAGTACCGGGTTGATGGCCACGTGTCGGTTTATGGTGAGAGCAGGGGCAAGTTATTGACCGAAGAACAGAGAGCCGATCCGTTGCGCTATGCAGATTGCATCCATTGGTGCTTGCCCGGACTTCCCGACACATGGAATCAGATACTATATGCATACTTATAGAGACATCAGAGATCCATGCTTGATCCAAAACGAAAGTTAAATTATATATGTACATAAGTCCATGCGACATTTAGGCGTCGACCACACTTTTCACAAACGATTCAATTGGTCATGCATGTTATTGTTGTATAGTAGGGTTTCAACTTTTCTTATAGTTCTTCTAAGAGCGGAGTTCTGATAAATCAGTCATGTGGTTGAATAATTACCAAATGTTGGACATGATCATATACATATGAACTTTGATTGTGGAGAGGACCCATTTTGATACATAGCTTGCTCCTCGTCTACAGATCGTTTCAGAACATGGAAACATGAAAAATGGCGAATCATGAGCAGGACAAGAGACGTCAGAAAATCAGCGCAGCACACACACATCGTCACCTTAATCATGTTGCAAAGCTTATGGAGGCTAAAATTCGTCCTCTTGTAAACCTTTGGGAACGCAAACAAGACCAAGCTTACTTCTCTACGAAACGGGCCATCTAGTTGGGCCGGAGTCCACAAAACAAGTCTCGACTGTTCAAACGCTTCCCTCAATTACGCCCTCGAAAGTCAATAGCTGAAGACTCACGCAAGATCGAGAGACATCGCGAAGAAGCAAGAGGCAACTTCATTCGCTCTCTCCTTGTATGCTATTTTAGCCACCGAAGGTCACTCCCCTATGCTCAGAGCTTTTCACTGATCATAGGTTATCTTGGTCGAAGCTTCTCCGTTAGGCCATCAGGAATTGGTGCTGTTCCTGTTTGGTTAGTTTGCAGAAGCAAAAGCGATCTCAAATCTTCAGTTTTGTTGCTTTGCAGTCCTGTGCATGCACTGCATATCCTGAGATTTGAGAAAATTTCAGAGACGAAAGTGGCTTCTTTTCTCTGCTCGCACAAGGCCTTCAATTCAAGGTCGCCAACCTCACATGTAAGGCTAAGCATTAGTCCTGGTTAACAACCGTAGACTAGCCCAACCTGATCAATCCTGATCTAGTTCCTAAAGGGACTCAGTCGGTCCTCAATCTTGGAACCCTTAGACTCTACACCACCGTGCGGATCAGTTCTCTTCATAGTTTAATTTGCCATGTAATTAGAAAGTAGTAAGAAACCATGCCCTAACTAAAGGAAAAAAAAAAAGAAACCCTTTTTTGCTCACCTTCAACCTCGCTCGCCTGCTCGTCTCTGTTCACTCCCCTTGCCGCTCGCCTCTGTCCAATCACCTCTAGCCTCTTTTTACTCGCCTTATGTCTACATCTTTTATGATTTGTTACTTTTAGCAAGTGTGAAATTTCTATTATTACTTTATCTTATATTTATGTATAATATGTAATAGTATTTATAGTTTAGTTACTCAATGTCGTATTGTTAATGAATATATAATTTGCAATAGTACATTTGTCCTTTCAAAGAGTACAAAAAATGAAACAAAAAAATAAAATAAAATTGATTGGTCTTAACTTAATCCTAAAACTGGAGCAAACCCTTAAAGTTGATTCAGTCATTAGTTCCAAACTCAATAGAGTCGATTCTCGATCACAAAAATTAAAGACTAATATTATACGGGTTGATCCTAGGTTAAGTGTTGGATTGGCCCAACCTAGGTTTTTTTTTTTTTTTTTTTATCGGTCCTACTCTATACCTATTCTACACTCACTCTCGGACTTTTGCCCCGCCTCTTGCGGGCGTGGGCGTCGAAACCCACTCCCGAAACTTACGCGTCCCCACCCTATCCCTCCTCGAGAAGGTGGGGGTTTGAACCCCTCACCTCCCTCTTCCATGTTGGAAGGGTGGCCACTGGGGCGAATCCCAGTGGTTGCCCAACCTAGGTTTGAAGGAGCTAACAATTCATGTGGACTTTTTCATGATTCTTTTCTTCTTCTTTTTTCGTCCAAACCCTACATATATAGCTATGAGTGCCCCTCCTCTTCATCCTCTATTTTTCTCTCTCAAAATCTTACTCTCACTCTCTTTTTCAATCTCAAATCATCACTAAAAATCTTCCATTTCCATCTCTTCTAGGGCAGTCTTTTCGTCTTTTCTCTACTCATTTGAACTTAGCGGTCAATTTTCTTCCTCTTCCTTTAGCGCTTCTGCCTGTGGTGGCTGAATTAGTTATATTTTCACTGCTGTAAGTGTTTCCCTGATTCTTTTCATTGTTTCATATATGTTTCTTTTTTCTATTTATCTATTACAAGTCGTGGTGGACGGCGGCCTTAACTTTGCTTGAATTGAGTGTTTTGTTGGTTGTGATTGGCGGGGAGAGATGTCTCTCCATGTTTCGAGGGTTGTAGATGACGAGGCAACTATAAGTTGTTGATCTAGTTATAGTGATAGCTACGCCATATTAATTTCACTTGAAGGTGTGAGGACTGCTTGGTGTTTGGATTGGGTAAGTCCATTGATGTGGAAAAATTCATTGAGAGTGCCAAAAAGGTTGAATTGCGTAAGTTTAAGTCATGCATATTTCTTTTTTACTTGTTGATTTCTTTGTATAACTAACGAGCGAATTCTTTTTTTAGATATAGATTGTCTTATCCAGTAATTTAGCATTGATAAATAGAGTTTACACATTGAAGTTGAATGAATATAAATGGTGGGATGTTCTATCAATTGCACAAGTAGTAATTTCAATTTGAAAATAATGTCAAGTATTAATTATGTTCTTTGTTTGCTTTGTTTTTAGGTGTTTAGAATTTGAACTCTTTAATGAATGAACAAGACATGAAATTCTATAGTTCATGATTTATGTTACATATTTTGAACTTTTTATTAATGGTTTTATTTTATATATTCATTTCCTATAGTTTGTTACTTTTGGTAAGTGGAGATTTCTATTGTTACCTTATCTTATATTTCTATTTAATTTGTACTTATATTTACCATTTAGTTGCACAACATCGCATTATCAATGATATGTAATTTCAAATAGTATGTTTATCCTTTTAAAGAAAATAAAAGTAATTGGTTAGTCCTGAGTTGACTCTAAAACCAAAACGAACTCATAGGGTCGGTCTAGTCCCCCATTCAAGACTCAGCAAGGGCACAACCACAAGCAAATGGCATCGCAAGGCGTTGCAATCGCATCTCAAGCGAGGGAACAATAGGTTGTCGATCGGGATGCAGTGGCGAGGGCAAGTGCAGGTGCGGTGTCTTGGTGCAAGGCCCTCGCCGTGGTGCAGCGGCAAGGACCGCAAGCTGCGGGAGCAGGCATCACGGACTGGAGCTTGGCAGCATCATCGGGCTGGGAATTGAAAGCAATAGCCCGGACGGTCGGCTGGACGATAGCAAAGTAGCAACAAGCGACGGTAAAGGAAGTAGCGGCGGCCTTCGTCAGGGCAAGGACAGCGCGGCTGGTCAACGTCGTTGGAGGAAGCAGCAACGATCAGTGGCTGGTGCAGCTTACGTGGACGGCTAGGACTCTTGATGGGCTTTAACTTAACTGAGTTGGGCTCGATTTGGCCCGTGATAAATCTCGACAAAGGCTTACTCCATAGGCTGGCCTAATTTCGCTTCACTTTTGAGCTCAACCACTGACGAGCTTAACCCATTTTGGGGCTTATCTAATTAAGCTCAAAGCCTTTAAACATTATGGGCTAAATCCAATTCAATTGAAGCTTAATTAGTCTTACTTCTAAGCTGAAATATTGGGCTGCCCGCTCCTAATGTTAGCCGAATTTTACTCTAGTGCAGGCCTAGTTTATGGGATTAACTCAGACCCATTCACTATCCCCAGTCCAATACAAATGCAGCTATATAATATATATTATTAAAATATATGCTAAGCAATTTAATTATTTTTTTATAGGAGCTTAAAATCAGTCCTTAATTCTCTATGCAATTAATTTTAAATGATGAGCCAAAATCTAGGTGTCAATAATAAATTAGGGTAATGGCAATGTTTCGTCAATTTTCTCATAACATACCAAATTTGTCTCCATGTCATATGCAAGATATCCTCATCTCTTAAGGAATTTCGTCGTGTAGAAATAGTCCAAGAGGTCAAACAAAATTAAGATTTCCAACCTCATGCATCTTCGAGGCCCAATTATGTTGCGATCCTCTGTTTGGTATGAATCCGGTAGTTCAATGGGGCCAACTATTCGTGTTCACGTTTTGTAATCGGGTCAAACCGTATCATATTGAATTCTTGTTAATTATATAACAAAACTATGCGAACTTTAAAATTGGTCCCCTTGAATTCCTATGAAGGCCCGCAAACAAAAACCAGGTGCTTCTCAATCAAACGGGTCATCCGGTTGGGCCGCGGAGTCCACGAAATGAGCCTCTCGGCCGTTCAGCCCTTCCCTCACGCTCTCAAATGTCAAAGTCAAAGACTCCAGGGGATTCGAGAGCCATCCTTTGTCTGCTATTTTGAGCCTCTCAAGGTCTCTCGACTAGGATCAGAGATTTCGCTAATCATAGTTGCTGTTTCAGCTTGAATTTGTGCTCGGGCAGTGACCGAAACGATCATGTTTTTCGTGTTCTGGAATAGTTTGCTTTTAGATTCCATCTTCTCGAGGTGACAGAAGATCTTGATCGGAAGCTTCTTGTTTTAGGCCATCGGGGAATCTCGGTGCTGTTCCCGTTCGGTTTGCTCCCGGAAGCGAAAGCAAAGATGATGTCAAACCTTCCAGGTTTTCTTTTGTTGCTTTGCAGTCCGATACGTACGGCTGCATGTTCTGAGGTTTGAGAAAATTTCAGAGACGAAAATGGCTTCTCTTCTCCGCTCGCGCTTCGATCTCGCGGCTGCCGACCTTGGCCTCACACCCAAGATCAGCATCCTTGGATGCTGGGTGGCCATGGCGACGGCAGTGTTTGGCGGTCATGCAAAGAGAGAAGCCACTCGCTTCATCGATGCCCACGACTGACGGCAGCGATGGCGGTCTCTCCTTCCTTATTTATTATATACTTATTTGGCGACTCACGCTTTGAACTTGAGTTTTATGGAGGTTTAGCATAAACAGAAGCTGTGAAACTTAAAAAAAAAAAGGTCTAACAATGCTCTCCTCTCTTCATTGTCCTCTTTAATAGGAGGGTTTGAGCTAGTTTCACCCTCTCCATCCTCTCCTCCATCTGTTTTAATTTTCTTATGAGTTTTTTTTTTTTTTTTTTACTTTTCCTTTTTTTCTTCAGATTTAGATTCGAAAATTGTGCTTTATCGATCTAATTTTATATTTGAGAGTTTGAATTTTGCAAATCTAATTCTAGATCTTCTTTTCTCCCTATTCAGATATGGGAATTCAATAATATTTTTTGAAAGTTCAACATCTCGTATTAAATTCTCTACCTTCAATTTCAATTATGATTATAGAAGCTATGGCATCTCATTAAATTATGAAAATTTACTCTTTTAAAGTTAGATATATGTTTATTCAATATATTTTAATAGTGTAGAGAAAGCCTAACCTAGACGCACACCATCAAATGGCAACGCTGTACTTATTGGAAAAGGAATTTTTAGTGTGTGCTGGTCGCCAATTATTTTGCTTGATAAATTCAGTATTTTGAAATAAATGTGTGCTTAACTCTATTTAACTCTATCAGTGCCTTATTGATTCTCTTTATTTTCTAGATTTGGCTTTATTTTGTAGTGTTTTAACCTTTGCTTTGCTTCAATTTGCTTTATACTTCTCATATATCATTTTAAGCCATGAATATATATATATATATACATATATATATATATATATGTATATATATATTTTTCAACTAGAAAAAGATAATGCTACCAAAAATACAATCTCATATGACAAACATTTATGATAAAATTAACTTTCATTGTCTTAGGTTACCAAAGGAGACAAGATACAATCTTTTATCACCTTAGGTTATTTAAGGGGGACACAATATAGTTTTTATGAGTCGAGAACCGACCGAAAACGAAAAAACTTCAGTTTGGCACTTCAAGTCATGCCCTAAGTCAATAAGAATAGTTTCATGGCCTTAAGTTTAAGTTAAGGGATAAAGTTCGTATTTTGTTAACATTGATTAAATAAAAAAGGGACAATTTAGAATTTATAGTGACACGTAATTGTTACCCATTTAAGTCTGATGGTGATTGTTGACACATAATTTTCAACTAACGTGTCAATAAAAGTAAAAAAAAAAAAAAAAAAAAAATTGAAGTTGGGGTTCCTAATCATAATGAAGCACTTTTCTCGAAAAAAACCTACCGTTTCTTATTTCTTTCTTTTGGCCAATCATTTGTTAATTTTTATTCATTCCCATTAAAAAAAAAACTCAAAAAGTCAAACAATTGATTTTTTGAATTGACTTTTTAATTAACCTTTTGACAAAAAGTCAATCCCAAGTCAAGATTTAGCTTTTTGTATAAAAAGATTCCTTTTAGCATTAATATCACTTTAGCCGCATTAGTTTTGGTAAAAATCAAAGATTTAATCATAAAATCAACCCTCGTGAAAAAATAAGTTAAAAGGTTAGTTTTTGGTAAAACATTTGACCAAAAAAATTAGAAAATATAAATATCCACAAATCACTTTAGTTTTGCTTAAATTTGACTTTAGCATGCAAAATTTTACAAAAAGCAATTAAAAACCTTATTTTCCGAACTTTTCTATTTTAAGTTCAAAATCGACCAAAAATAAAATTAATTTTATTATGTTCATATCTTAGCCGAGTTCATTTTACGACATTTGATCTAGAAAACGTTACTCATTCACTTGTTTGGCTAGTTTTGGAATTTGGGATGTAGGCAAGCAAATGGCCATTTTAAACCCTAATGAAGGATTCAAATTGATTCTTCATGATTTGCCTAGCATCACTCCTATTCAACTCATTTTCTAGAATTAAATCTAAATTCGGGGTCAATTTTAGCAAATTCATTCAAGAACTTTCTAATTTTATGGATTTAGCTTACTTGGACTTAAGAAATCCAAGCTAATGAGCTCCAATTAGTGCAATTCAAATTGACTCATTCTAAAAATAAGGTTTAATTTAATAGATTGAGGTCCAATTTTGACATTGGTCCTCGATTTATTTTGACATAAAGTTCACGCCTTTGTTCTAGTGTTAATTTAGATATAATAGACCATCTCGAATATGGGAAATTGAACCAATTAATTTTTTTTAATTTTAATTGGACTCAATTTTAATCAATTTATATTTTGAGATAAGCAATTATTGAAATTTACCCATTTAGACATTACTTTGAGCAAAGATTCTTTTCTTAGGACTAAATTGCACAAAAGAATAGAAAAAAGGGAATGATCAATCAAACCAGTCAAATTGGTTCACGACCGATTCAACCGGTTCGATTCAACTGATCACTAATGGGAATGGCTGATTTGACCATTTCTCGACTGGCCCACGGCAGTTAGTGACCACCATGAGGTGGCTCGCCCTGTGGCCAATGACTTTGTACCGTCATTTTTCAAAATTAGGCAATCGTCGTTGGATTTGCAAAATTATGGAAATACAATCGATTAGACCATAATTTCAAATTCAGCCCAAAAATCAATTACCACCATCCATTGAAGACGCATTGTGACCGTTCAAATTAACATGTGCATGATTAGGGGTTAATCAAGTTTGTTAAATTAGGAAAATCAATCCCTAGCCCTTGGATTGCATCTTGCATCTGGATTATATAACAACTTTTCCCTCCAAAATCAAAGGAGAGAGGCCATTTTTCATACTCCAACCACCCCCCCAAAACGCACGATCACCCCTCAACCTCTGCTACTCACCACCTCTCGCCAACAAAGCACCGCTATACTGACCTCTGCCACTTATTCTTCTCGCCGGTCGCACGAACTCCTACAGTAGCCCACCGCCGGATGTCCTTGATCCAGCCTCTCCCTCTCTCTGTTCAAGCACCAACAATCATGCCGATGAGCACCTCCGACGAGTCCAGCCTCCGGTCTCCATTGACCTGCGACGACGTTCCACAAAGTCCGACGATATTTGATGAAGGTTTGATCAAGCTCAGTTGGTCCCGGTTTGAGAAAATTGCAAAGGTAATGATCTTAACACTTGAATCGATGAAATGAGGTCAAGTTAGTCGATCAATGCCGGGGTTATGCTTGAAATCATGATTTATAGGTGCTGCAATGGATAATAGATGATCAATATGTTGATTATGTTTGTTGACAACTAAAATTTTGACTATTTTTATAAAGTATTTCATTTTCATTTAGTATTCAATTTATCCTTAATAAAAAAATGAAAATGAAAAATGAAAATAAAAAGGGGATAAGGAATAATCAATAAGATAGAATATTTTGTTGTAGATGAGATTTTGAAAGATTTTGAATAATGAACCCATATCAAAAATTGAGTGAATTATCTTTAAAAAAAAAAAATCTTCATAAAGAATTTGAGGCTATTTTCTTGTTGAGCGTATATCTCCTCTGTTGGATGTATGCCCTAAAGCATCCGAGAAAAACCATCCAATAATTGCCGCAATTAAAGAGATTAAATTGCTGTTCTTATGATAAGCAACCGTTGTTGATCCAAGAAAAACCGTCCAATAATTGCCACAATTAAATGGATTAAATTGATGTTCCCATGATCAGCAACCGTTGTTGATCCAAGAAAAACCATCCAATAATTGCAGCAATTAAAGGAATTAAAATCGAGAGTAATTCAGCGGTTTCATATTTATTGTCTTCGCAAGAAAGATAAAAGGACATACCGTATGTGTGGAAGTGTTCCAAGAATGACGCAAAAAAGAAAAGGGTTTTCTCTCTTCCGGGCCGTGACTATAATATATAGAGGATAAGACGAATTGTCTCCATGTGATTGCTAGCACAATCATAGTGGTGAATATTCAAAAGTTCTCTCTTCCGTTCGACGTCCATTGTTGGTGTGTCTGAACTAGAGGTCCGACGCTTGTGGGGCTCGAACTGTGGAACATCTGAATCAATTCGTATAAAGCGCGCTTCGAGAGGTAATTCGTTTAACTCACTTTTATATATTCGATTTTTGATTAAAACACACGAACAACGCCTCTAAAGAGTCATGTATAAGATATATCATATTTGTTTCCGCTGCGTTCTTTTGTTAATTTTATCTATACATGATTCACGAAACCCCAACAGTGATATCAGAGCCAGGTTTAGGCGTTATTCGTGAGTTTAATTGATTTATGGTTCAAAGAAATTTTTGCGTTCTAATGGCCAATTTATTTTTGTTAAAAGAATTGGTTCTCTTGCTCTTATGTGGCCTATAGAAGTTGATTAATTTATATGATAAATTTGATCAACTAAGCAAAGATTGGAACTAAATCAATTTTGAATCAAAAATCCATAACTTGTTGTACTTTGTGTTAATATTATGTGAATGTTTTGAGATTATGAATTTAAAGTTAACAACGCAACTTCCGTTCGAAATCATGCTTGTGAAATTTGTTTCATCGACTTTGATTTCTTGACGTGGTTTGCGTTGTTCGGCTTTAAATTTGATTAAATGCAGAATTTTATATATGTCTTCCGGAGCCTTAAATTTTGAATTTATGGCTCGTAAGGAAGGGTGGTGATCATGGAAAAATCCCTAATCATGATGATTATTGTATGGATGAATGTATAATGATTATAGGTATTCATTTTTGGGGATGTAATTATTAAATGGAGGCTGCGTCCTTCCTTTTTATTTTATTTTAATTTTTCATATAATGTAATTTTAGCATATCAGTTGTTGATGTAATTGCTACGAGAGAGAAGGAGCCATCGGAGGAGCCATTAAGCCGGTGAGCTCTATGGACCCGGTCTTTGAAGAGTTCAAAGGTTGAAGTAAATGCAAAGAGCAGGTCCATATTATTAAAACATTAAAATGGCAAAATGGGTCTCTTTGGCTCGAGACCCATTAAACCATAATTCCATGATCACCACGTAGAATAGATGTTTATGTGATATCTATTTATTTATTGTGTTTATGTTATCATGCATGTTAAATTGGTTAATGTGCAAAGTGAGACCATTAATAACGACCAAAATCTCATCATTAATAATATTAAGTCGAAACGGGTTTCGGACTCGTGGCCTTCCATCGTCGTGGTTTGATCCAATATTATAATGCTTAACTAACCGGTTATGGATACATAGGAGTTAATTACCATTCATAATATTGGACCACTCCATTATGCATATGATGCTGTGAGGTTGGAGCCAAATGATTTCTAATAACTGTCAGGTGAGGAAATCGTTTGTGTTTTCAATACTTACATGAGACGATGGGCTGGACTTAACTATGATCATGATGCCAATAACTGTTAGGTGAGGTTTTCATGGTCTAGAGGCCGAAGTTATGATTGGGACTCGCATATGATGCGTTGAACAAGTTGGTTCACTCACTAAGATCATAGAACACCAATAACTGTTAGGTGAGGTGGGCTTTGGGCTAGTGGGACTCCAATCCCCACTAGTAATCTTTACCCAACAAAGATTACCGCTTCCCATCTTAAGGAGTATGGGATTCGAATATAAATTTAGTGGGAGGATCTATTTCATTTAAAGGCCAAAATGAAATAGTTATTATGAAAGATACAACGTCTAACAATTTATTTTCTGCAAAGATATATTGTTACTCGAAAATGGTGACCACAAACCCACTCGCTTCTATACTTGACAAGAATTGTTTGACTGGACCCAATTTCCCTGACTGGGTGAGAAATTTGAGAATTGTTCTCAATTCAGAAAAAAATTGGGTATGTGCTTGATGAAAATATGCCAACCTCCTTTCCTGAGGGTGGGACCCAAGAGGAGCATGTCACTTATGATAAGTGGCATGATGATGACTTAAAAGTTAGGTCATATATGCTTGCTTCGATGAATAATGAATTACAAGAGAAGTATGAATCTATGGAAAATGCTAGGTCGATCATTTTTCACTTAAATGAGTACTTTGATGAGAATGGTCAAACCTCTAGATATGAGATATCTAAGGCATTGTACTGTATGAGGATGGCTGAAGGATCATCAGTTAATGATCATGCTTTGAAAATGATCTGGCATATTGAAGAATTGGCTAGGCTAAATCTTGTTATGGACAACGAGTTAGCTGTGGATTTGATCCTCCAATCTTTACCCGATTCCTTCTCTGGTTTTGTCCAAAACTTCCACATGCATAAGATGGAGAAAACTCTCGCTGAGTTACATACCATGCTGGTAGTTTATGAGAAGAAAAAGCACAACACAAGACCAAATGTAGTGGCTATGGCTAAGGCTTCTTCTTCAAAGGGTAAGACTGTTTTAAAGAAAAATAAATGGAAGAGGCCTGCCAAACCTGTTGTGCAACCAAAACCCAAGATTGATAAAGGGAAATGTCATTACCGTGGTGTCAAGGGGCAATCGAAGGAGGAACCGTAGGAAGTACCTCGCGAGCTTGAAGGTCAAGCCCAAGGACCAACCTTATGAAGGTATGGTGTCTATGCTTATTGAAACTAATCTTATGGTTAGTGTTGAATCTAGCTTATGGGTTCTAGATTCTTATGCAACTTCACATATTTGTATGTCTTTGCAGAATCTGGAAATAAGCAGGATGCTAGGGAAATGAGATTGTCCTGACATTTGCCAATGGAGCAAGAGTTGCTGCGTTAGCTGTAGGGACTTTTCGTTTATGTTTGCCTTCTGGAAATGTAATGGTTTTAAAGAACTGTTTGCATTATAAGAATGCTGTTAGGAACATCATCTCTATACCTCGTTTGGGTAAAGAGAATTATGAATTTTCTTTTGCAGATAATGTATGTTCTATTTATCATAATAGAAGATGTGTTGGTTCTAGCTCATTAACCAATAATCTTTATACCATTACAATGTCCGGTAATGCGATTACCGATGTCAATAAGCAAAATAGAAATAATATAAATGCCATAACTAATAAACGCCCTAGAGATGGTCCAAATAAAAAGTATGTTTGGCATCTCCGATTAGGTCATATTGGAGAAGACAGAATTAACAAGTTGAGTAATGATGGGTATATTGATTCATCAAATTTTGAGTCATACTCGACTTGTGAGGCATGTCTTCTAGGAAAAATGACCAAAGCGCCATTTGTGGGACAAAGTGCGCGAGCTGCTGACATATTAGGATTAATACATACAGATGTATGTGGACCAATTAATGAAACTATTAGAGGTGGTTATAATTATTCCATTACCTTCACTGATGATCAGTCACGGTATGGTTATTTATACCTCATGAAGTATAAATCTGAATCCTTTGAAAAGTTCAAGGAATTCAAGGCTGAAGTTGAAAAACAAACAGGAAAATGTATTAAGGCTCTTCGATCAGATCGAGGAGGTGAATACCTTAGTACTGAATTCTTGGACTATCTTAAAGAGAATGACATTTTATCACAATGGACACCTCTGGAACTCCAGAACATAATGGTGTATCTGAACGAAGAAATCGTACTTTTTTAGATATGGTGCGATCTATGATGAGTTACACCGATTTGCCAATATCCCTTTGGGGATATGCCCTTGAGACAGCTGCATATATATCGAACAGAGTGCCATCCAAATCTGTTCCAACTACGCCCTATAAGATATGGCATAGTAGGAAACCTAGTCTCGAATCATATTAAGATTTGGGGTTGTCCACTTTCGTGAAAAAGCTGAAAATGGACAAATTGGAGGCAAGATCGAACAAGGTTGCTTCATTGGATATCCAAAGGAAACTCTTGGATATTATTTCTATTTTCATTCAGACCAAAGAATTTTGGTGAGCAAGCACGCTTCTTTTACGGAGAATCGGTTCATCCAAGAAGGTGGTTTGGGCGGAAAATAGTCTTACAAGAAGAAAATAATGAAGTACCAAACAATCGAGTTTAGATACCAATCTCTGATTCAGTGGGAGCTTCTGATACACAACCTCTGAGGAGAAGTGCGAGAACGTCTCGCCCACCTGCTCGTTATAGACACTCGGTTGATCATATTGAACATTTATTCATTGTGAATGATAGTGATCAACCTGGTGATCCTAAAACCTATGAGGAGGCGATGTCAGACATCGATTCTGGTAAATGGCTAGAAGCCGTGAAATGGATTCAATGTATTCCAATGAGGTTTGGACCTTAATTGACCTGCCTGATGGTATTATACCAATTGGCTGTAAATGGATCTTCAAGAGGAAGATGAATGCTGAAGGTCAAATTGGAACTTACAAAGCACGGCTGGTGGCGAAAGGATATCGTCAAAAAGAAGGAATTGATTATGACGAAACTTTCTCACTGTGGCCATGTTAAAATCCATTCGGATTATGTTGGCTATAGCTGCACACCTTGATTATGAGATATTCCAGATGGATGTCAAAACAGCTTTTCTAAATGGTTGTCTTGATGAGGACATCTATATGGAACAGCCACGAGGTTTTGAATCCAATAGTGAAAATCGGAAGGTGTGTAAGCTTAAGAGATCCATTTATGGACTCAAACAAGCCTCCAGAAGTTGGAACATCCATTTTGATGAGGTAGTCAAATCGTTTGGCTTCATAAAAAATTCGAATGAACCTTGTGTATACAAGAAGATCAATGGGAGTGCAATTGCATTTCTAGTTTTGTATGTCGATGATATACTCTTGATTGGGAATGATGTACCATTGATATCATCGATAAAACTATTCTTGTCACAGAAATTCTCCATGAAAGATTTAGGAGAGGCAACCTATATTTTAGGTATCAAGATCTATAGAGATAGATCAAGACGATTGATTGGTCTCTCACAATCTACGTACATAGACAAAGTGTTAACACGTTTTAACATGCAATGTTCCAAGAAAGGATCATTGCCTTTTAGGCATGGGATCCATCTTTCTAAGGAGATGTGTCCCAACACTCCTGAAGAAAGAGAGCGGATGGCGAAGATACCATATGCATCCGCTATTGGAAGCATAATGTATGCTATGCTATATACTAGACGATATTGCGCATGCCGTAAGTATTACTAGCGAGATATCAGTCTAATCAGAGAAGAGCACTTGGATAGCAGTCAAGAATATTCTTAAGTACTTACGAAGGACTAAAGATTTATTCTTGATATATGGAGAAGGAGAATTTAAAGTTGTAGCATATACGATTCCGATTTTCATTCGGATCCTAATGATTATAAGTCTACATCGGGTTTGTCTTTACATTCAATGGTGGCGCAATTAGTTGGAAAAGTTCCAAACAAAGCATTACTGCTGATTCCACCACTGAGGCAGAGTATGTAGCTGCTTCTGAAGCAACGAAGGAAGCCGCTTGGATGAAGAAGTTTATTTCTGAACTTGGAGTCGTTCCTTCGATTGAGCAACCGGTTACATTGTTTTGTGACAACAATGGAGCGATAGCTCAAGCCAAGGAACCAAGGTCTCACCAAAAGTCCAAGCACATTGAGAGACGCTTCCATCTCATCAGAGAAATTGTTGGGAGAGGTGATATCACCTTGCAGAAAATTGCCTCAGCAGAAAACGTGGCAGATCCCTTCACTAAGGCCTTACCTAAGTCTTCTTTTGAAAGACATATTGACAAAATGGGTTTGAGGTACCAGACAAGTTAGCTTTAGTGCAAGTGAAAGATTGTTGGATGTATTCCCTAAAGCTGCTATGTAATAGTTACATATTAGGGATTTTAGTTGTATTTTCACTATTATTATTTAATTAATGGCAATGACGTATTCATTCATTTGTCCAATTATTTTATTTTATGAATGATTCCATAAGATCAGTTGTAACTAGACCTATTCTTGAGACGTCAGGAATATTTGTAATGGGTTCACAGTTAGACTGAATCTTTGAATTGTTCTCGGTCGATGGATTATTGAGTGGATATTAATAATCCTATTGAGACCGGTGTGTTCATAACTTCACCATTAAGTATTGGATATTTAAGGGAATGATGAGTCACAAGTCATTAGGTATTGTGATGCCTGAGTTAAGAACACAAGTGTTTGTATTAGACAAGTTCACTGAACGTGATGCATATGGAACGATTAGCAACATGGAAGCTCTTAGCGTGGTCAATGTCTAATTGTTCATACTTTGGTCTTGTGTAAATAATCCTTGGACCTGAGGCACAATGTTAACTGGTGTATCGAACAACTATGGTTCACAGGTACACATAATGGGGGTCGTTGATCCGTCTTTGTACCTGATGGTCATAGTTTGTTCATATGAACTCGTTGCATGTGTGCGCAATATGGAATCTGTCTCCTTATTACATGCAAGGTATAATAATGATGTCCTATGCAATCTAATTGTGACACTTTGCATTGAAATCCTCGGCCGGGGTTGTAACCGAGAATAAATTGTTTATGTCTCAAATAAAATGCATGTCAATTAGATTTGTGCATATGATCAAATTGGTGACTTGACAAATATTCCATGGTCTTTGTTTGATCGGGACATAGTAAGACGAGAGGGATTGAATTACACCGTAGCCAAAGCTAACAGGTTCATTATGTTCTTAAAGTATTCACACTATCTGGGTAGTCATGACATATTGCTAGATGTCAATCATGGCTTGTAGGACCCAAAGATTAATCGGGACAATTAATTCTATTGGGAGTACTAATGTGTTTGTAGAAATCCTACTACCAGCTTAGTGATGAACCTAGGGATGTCACACACCATAAACAATAAGGATAACGTGGAACAAGAGAGAAATATTGTTGCAAATGTGTTTACAATTACTACAATCGAATTGAGTCGATTTGAAATTAAATTAAATGAGATTTAATTTAATTTGTATTACAGTCATGAGCCTTCTTGCATATGATGCACTTGCATGCCCAAGTGGATACATGTTAATGTATTCCATTTGTACATACGAAGATTATGTTCTTTTATAGCTTTAGTGCAAGTGGGAGATTGTTGGATGTATGCCCTAAAGCATCCGAGAAAAACCATCCAATAATTGCCGCAATTAAAGAGATTAAATTGTTGTTCCCATGATCAGCAACCGTTGTTGATCCAAGAAAAACCGTCCAATAATTGCCGCAATTAAATGGATTAAATTGATGTTCCCATGATCAGCAACCGTTGTTGATCCAAGAAAAATCATCCAATAATTACAGCAATTAAAGGAATTAAAATCGAGAGTAATTCAGCGGTTTCATATTTATTGTCTTCGCAAGAAAGATAAAAGGACATACCGTATGTGTGGAAGTGTTCCAAGAGTGACGCAAGAAAGAAAAGGGTTTTCTCTCTTCCGGGCCGTGACTATAATATATAGAGGATAAGACGGATTGTCTCCATGTGATTGCTAGCACAATCATAGTGGTGAATATTCAAAAGTTCTCTCTTCCGTTCGACGTCCATTGTTGGTGTGTCGAACTAGAGGTCCGACGCTTGTGGGGCTCGAACTGTGGAACATCTGAATCAATTCGTATAAAGCGCGCTTCGAGAGGTAATTCGTTTAACTCACTTTTATATATTCGATTTTTGATTAAAATGCACGAACAACGCCTTCGGAGAGTCATGTATAAAATATATCATATTTGTTTCCGCTACGTTCTTTTGTTAATTTTATCTATACATGATTCATGAAACCCCAACATCCTCTTCGAAGGATGATCCATAGCAATTGGGTCGATATATGCAACTCTTCATAGGTAGAATAAACTGGGTGTTCAGTGGCTATAAATAGGGAGAGCAAGGCCTCGGAAAATGGGGGGCTGGGAAGAAAAACCAAAAAGAAAAGTTAAGGAGAGAGAGATTATTGAAAAGCTACTGGAGAAGAGAAAGAAAAAGTCAGCAGACACAGGGAGATAGCGACGTGAGCAGAGAGGGAGAGGTGACGTGCAGCAGAGAAGAAAAAAAAGAAAAAAGCAAAAGAGAAAAGGGGACTGTTCATCGTCTCCTTCGTGGAAGCCCACCCGACGGTCCTCTGTTCACTGCACCCATGCTACCACCGCTGCATCCGCGACCCAGCCACGCCACCGCCGCCGCAGCCGCGACCCAGCCACGCCACTCCGCCCACCATCGCTCTGCCCGACGACCCGTGACGACGCCGCTGCCGTTGCTCGCTCGCGCCCCCCTTCCGCGAGCCCATTTGTTCTGCACCATCGCCGCAGATCGCGACACCAGTAATCCGCGCCCCCGCGCTCTCGCCGTTCAATCAGTGGCGGCCAACGCCCGCTGCTGTAATTCTTTCCAGAGAACCTCGAACAGTACTCAACGGCTCCACTGGCGTCGTCGCAACACCGCCTGCAACACCTTCGCCGCAGCTCGATTCCGCTCGTGTCGACCGCTGCGTCTCGGACTGCCCGCAAGCTGATCTGTCGCGCCCGCCAGCCTTCGCCTGCGCGTCCGAAGCCCTGACGTTGCTACCTCTGCTCCAATCCTCGAAGCCCAGTGAGCGCCGCGCCATCGCACTGACCCGCGAAGCCACGGACCCCTGCTGCGCTTGCACCCGAGCGTCGACTTCGCCTCCGTTCGCTGCACCGGCGCCGTCCAAAGCCTTCACCCGAGCTGGATAGAGCTGATCCATCCACAGCGCGACGCCACTGGTTGCTGCCGCCCTTCACTGGAATTCCGGTGACCCGCCGCCTCGACATGCTGCTGCTTTGCGTCCCACAACAGCATGTGACCTAGAAGAGAAAAAAAGGAGGAAAAAAAAAAAAGGCAAATTAGGTGGTTTGCTTTTCTAATTACTTTATTTTTTTGGTTTATTTATTTAAATTGCAATATTGAACGTTAACGTTTGTAAATTTTATAGGCATTATCTGCAGGAATTTTGTCCGAAATTATTGTAATTATGAATTTGATCCGAGAGATATCGGGTCATTTTTCTAATTATATTAATTGTTGGGCTTTTTAGTAGAATTTTAATGATTAAATCATTATAATTATTAATTTGATCCGTAAGATTTCGGATCAGATTTTTAATTATTTTGAACTCTTTGTCATTATAATTAGGATTATAATAATCGTTAATTTAACCTGTGAACAATAGGTTATTTTTTCGATTATTTTAATTCTTCATTTTGTTGATAGTGTAGATTTTATATTTACTTATCCTTAAAAAAAAGGACTAAAAAAATCAGAAAAATAAAAAATATATAATCATAAAATTAAAAAAAATTAAAATCTTGCATGAGCATATAGGATTAGTAAATTAAATATATAGACTTAAATTAGACATGTAGGTTTAAGTAAATTAGATTTTTTAGAATTAGATTTTTTTTTTTAGAATTACATCTTTAGATAATTTTTTAGTTTAGGGTTAGACCTGATTGTTATACATAAGTGGGGTTTTAGATAGTATTCGCTCATTTTAATTACCTCATTTTTAGAAATAGTTTTCTAAGACAAATTAGGGTTTAAGTCAAATTAATCCTAAAAATGAATTAGAAAATTATTCCTTTTTAGATAGTTTAATTAGGGTTTTATTAATTTTAAATTTCAATAAAAAGGATAAAAAAATACAAAAACATTAGTTGCACATTAGCTAGTCCGCATAGTAAGATTGTTTAATTATGGTATATCTACTAGTAAAATTAGGTCATGAAGTGCATATTAATCAATTTGTATAATAGGTTAACTTAACTAGAATTTGTGGTAATATTAGGAGCATGTTAATTAGTTTACATAATAGGGTTTAGAATTAGTTTATTAGAAACATTTAGGTGCACGTTAATTAATTTGCATAATAGGTTTACTTAATCAAGTTTCGTAAAATTATGGCATATCTAGAAATTAGATATTTAGGTCCATGCACATTTCATGTTTAAAGTAACGCATTTTGTTTTTTTTTTAAGACTCATATAGGATTAAGATAATCTTCCTTTAATAAAATCAAAACTAAAAAAGAACAAAAAATGTTATCTAGGTCATATAGATTTTCATAACATGCACACTACATGTTGCGCTTCACTTTAGTAGTCCCATAATGTAGTTTTTTTTTTTTTTTTTTTATTCACTTGTTTTTTCCTTAGTAAGAATTATTAAACCATTTTAAGGTAAAAATAAAAGAAAACAAAAAGGTCATTTACTTAGTTAATTAATAGGTTAATTTATAATTAATCTTATTTCATGTCATCATTGCTTAGTGTAGGTTATATGCATTGAAAAATGAATCATCATTAAAAAAATTATAAAAAGAACATGCACATAGAATTACTATATTATTCATCCCATATCATGAAATGCATGCATATTTAGGATTATAAATTAGATCGCATACATATAGTAATAAGTTTAGGTAATGCCATATGAATTGCGTCTCACATGTCATTAAAATAAATTCATGCACATCAGGTTAAATTAAGATTACATTTAATTAATATAAAATTAGATATTATGTCATTTAAAAAACCATGTTTAGGGCACGCATTTCTATTAGCCTTTTTATGAATTTTTTTTTTTTTAGAGGATAGACCTTAATAAAAGTTATAGTTTATAATTTCTTATAATTTTAGCACTTTGATTCATTGAATGTTATTTCATTGATTGTGCACCCACATGATCACCATTTGTATGTTAGTTAGTTTAAGTTAAAATAAATCCAAGCTGCCTGCAAAAACTTTTTTTTTGAAAACTTAAAAAAAAAATGGTACCGAAAGGGCATTAGAGGAATCTAGTGTAACCAAGTCTTCGTACCCTCGGTCTCTAGTTCGTAGGAATAAAATAATTCTCTCGTTATTTTACCTAGGTGTCTAATCGACCTACCATAAACCAATTAGTGGCGACTCATAGATAATAATCATTTGCATGCTAAATATTTGAACATTAAGTCGCGAATTGGTATAGGCTTGGGAGTGCCTAAATTAAGTCTAGGCTTAGCAGACTATTAACCTAAAACTTTAGGATTGCACCCAGAATTTTTAGGTCGCGACAGCTTGGCGACTCCGCTGGGGAACTATGTATTAAAACACTTAGTGGACTTAAGCCGATTTTTCTTTTTCTTTTAAAATGTTTTTGATTGGCAGATACCAGTTGGCAGATACTAGGTACGCCCCTAATTTGAGTGTTAAATGTTGTTGCAGATGGGAGGTATAAGAGGAGTAGTCTTTGTTAACCTTGTCTTGCAGGTTGGAGTTAAGGATGAATGCTTGAGTTTAAACTATTGAAGTGTTGTTTGTAATTAAACTGTCGTGCATGTTGTATTGTTTTTAGCACTACACTATTATACACACAACCTGCTGTCGGACCTGGGCTGCGATAGAATTCTTAGGATGATGTTGAGAAGGATACTCCCTCTAAAGCGAGATTGCTATATAGAAGTTGACCTTCTCTTCCTCGAAATTTCTTTCATTGTATCGAATGTATTTGTCCATTTCCGCGAGACTGCGTGATTATTGGGCATTTCATTCGACTGAGCCGGAGTTAAGAGGACCTGACACGTTAATGCGAGACTGCAACGATTAGATCATCCTCTTAGCTCCACTTTGTTAAGTCATCTAGATATAAATCAAACCTCACATTTCATGTGTGTGTCTATGTGATTGTCATCATTTTATGATGAAAGTAAGTTGTCTAAATTCTCTGTAATTTATTTACTTATAATTTTGTTGGTCCATGACAATTAGGTTTCATCGTCAGTCTTATTTTATATGCGATGGGGAAAACCGACGTACAATTCATTTCCACTCCCAAAATAGAGCTCAAGAGGTGGTTGGGCCAATTAGATCAAGATGGTTAGAGATATGTGAAAGCTAGGATCGCCCGACTTCTCCCGTTGTTAGAGATCAACATCCATTCTGGTGTTATACAAGCATTGCCTCACTTCTGGTGTTCACAGACTTCCACCTTTGTGTTTGGTGAGTTCAAACTGACTCCAACACTTGAAGAATATAGTGTTGCCATTGGAATGCCCTTAGAAAAGGAACTTGTTAGACCGCCTATCGGTATTGATTCTATTTTTGAATTATCACAATTTTTAAAAATAGAAGCCGAAGCGGTGAGAAAGGTTGTCAAAGCTAATTGCTATGCATGTCCATTTTCATTTTTGGAATAGTGTTTTACAAACCAACCAATGATTTCAAAAGCCAAGATTTTCATGTTAGCATTTTTGGGCTAATCGTTTTCCTTATCGAAAAAATGCCATTAATCCTGCAATTTCATGGGTGGTTAATCGGGTTTGCGACGGGTTAAATTCTGTGAATATGATTTTAGCTAAAACATTTTTGTCATTAACCCGTTTCAAACAAAATGAGGAAAGGACAATGCGTGCCCTCCCTGAACTTTTGCAAATATGGTTTTTCTCCCACCTAAGAAGGTTTAGGCATCTTACAAAACAATTCAGGATAGACGATTCTCAACATCCCATACAAAAATTTGCGGTCCTAGAACGTTTTTCTCCACGTAAACAGTATGCCCGTTGGATTAATTTTTTGACAAACCCTGATCCTAAGGTATTCTTATGGCATACTAAATGGCTCCACATCGAGGAAGCTCACTTTTCTCATAAGTATGATGAGCCAATTCCGTTGCTAGGCCTTTCTGGTTCTGCTTCTTATTATCTATATAGGGTGGCCCGTCGGTATAGAGCTCTTCAAGAAATTCCTCCGCCCCTCAAGACAGAATTGTTCCAAGTTCGTTTTGTTCATAAGGATTATGATTACTTCAACGAGATTTGGATAGTCATTACTGCATGGAGTGAATGCCACCCGAAGAAGATTTTGGTGCCCAAAAGACTGAAAGGCGATAAAGAGATTCACCATGCATCGGCGTTCTACATCCAACATCACCAGATTCCTGCTGCCTTACGTCCAGTTGTCCCTGATGTGACCGAGAAGCCCACCCAACGAGCACAAATTGAACATCTTAAGCGGAAAGTGAAAATGCTCGAAGCTGAAAATAAGAAGCTTCGCAGAGCGTTGGGTTCCAGCATAGCACTAAAAATTAAAAATACTGAATTCAAAATCCCTAAACATTGAACTAGGAAACCAAAACATCCTATTTTATATGCTTTCTGGAACCCAACGCTCTGCGAAGCTTCTTATTTTCAGCTTCGAGCATTTTCACTTTCCGCTTAAGATGTTCAATTTGTGCTCGTTGGGTGGGCTTTTCGGTCACATCAGGGACAACTGGACGCAAGGTGGCAGGACCCTAGTGTTGTTGGATGTAGAACGCCGATGCATGGTGAATCTCTTTATCGCCTTTAAGTCTCTTGGGCACCAAAATCTTCTCTGGGTGGCATTCACTCCACGCAGTAATGACTATCCAAATCTCGTTGAAGTAATTGTAATCCTTACGAACAAAACGAACTTGGAACAATTCTGTATTGAGGGGCGGAGGAATTTCTTGAAGAGCTCTGTACTGACGGGCCATCCTATATGGGTAATAAGAAGTAGCATCAGAATGGCCCAGCAACGGAATTGGCTCATCATACTTGTGAGAGAAGCGAGCTTCCTCGATGTGGAGCCATTTAGTATGCCATAAGAATGCCTTAGGATCGGGGTTTGTCAAAAAATTAATCCAACGGGCATACTGTTTACGTGGAGAAAAACGTTCTAGGACTACAAATTTTTGTATGAGATGTCGAAAATCGTCTATCTTGAATTGTTTTATAAGATGCCCAAACTCTCTTAGGTGGCAGAAAAACCATATTTGCAAAAGTTCAGGGAGGGCACACATTGTCCTTTTCTCATTTCGTTTGAAACGGGTTAATGACAAAAATGTTTCAGCTAAAATCATATTCACATAATTTAACTCGTCGCAAACCCGATTAACCACCCATGAAATTGCAGGATTAATGGCATTTTTTCGATAAGGAAAAATGATTATCCCAAAAAATGCTAACATGAAAATCTTGGCTTTTGAAATCATTGGTTGGTTTGTAAAACACTATTCCAAAAATGAAAATGGACATGCATAGCAATTAGCTTTGACAACCTTTCTTACCGCTTTGGCTTTTATTTTTAAAAATTGTGCTAATTCAAAAATAGAATCAATACCGATAGGCGGTCTAACAAGTTCCTTTTCCAAGGGCATTCCAATGGCAACACTATATTCTTCAAGTGTTGGAGTCAGTTCGAACTCACCAAACACGAAGGTGGAAGTCTGTGGACACCAGAAGTGAGGCAACGCCTGTATAACACCAGA
The DNA here is from genome assembly GCA_014182555.1 of Eucalyptus erythrocorys. Lineage (NCBI taxonomy): Eukaryota > Viridiplantae > Streptophyta > Magnoliopsida > Myrtales > Myrtaceae > Eucalyptus > Eucalyptus erythrocorys. Next base: position 14,429,018 of record CM024597.1, on the reverse strand, counting down.
ATGGATGTTGATCTCTAACAACGGGAGAAGTCGGGCGATCCTAGCTTTCACATATCTCTGACCATCTTGATCTAATTGGTCCAACCACCTATTGAGCTCTTTTTTGGGAGTGGAAATGAATTGTACGTCGGTTTTCCCCATCGCATATAAAATAAGACTGATGACGAAACCTAATTATCATGGACCAACAAAATTATAAGTAAATAAATTACAGAGAAACTTGATTAAGTAAACATGAAATGTGCATGGACCTAAATATCTAATTTCTAGATATGCCATAATTTTACGAAACTTGATTAAGTAAACCTATTATGCAAATGAATTAACGTGCACCTTAATATTTCTAATAAACTAATTCTAAACCCTATTATGTAAACTAATTAACATGCTCCTAATATTACTACAAATTCTAGTTAAGTTGACCTATTATACAAATTGATTAATATGCACTTCATGACCTAATTTTACTAGTAGATATACCATAATTAAACAATCTTACTATGCAGACTAGCTAATATGCAACTAATGTTTTTGTATTTTTTTATCCTTTTTATTGAAATTTAAAATTAATAAAACCCTAATTAAACTATCTAAAAAGGAATAATTTTCTAATTCATTTTTAGGATTAATTTGACTTAAACCCTTATTTGTCTTAGAAAACTATTTCTAAAAATGAGGTAATTAAAATGAGCGAATACTATCTAAAACCCCACTTATGTATAACAATCAGGTCTAACCCTAAACTAAAAAATTATCTAAAGATGCAATTCTAAAAAAAAAAAAAAAAAAAAATCTAATTCTAAAAAATCTAATTTACTTAAACCTACATGTCTAATTTAAGTCTATATATTTAATTTACTAATCCTATATGCTCATGCAAGATTTTAATTTTTTTAATTTTATGATTATATGATTTTTTTTATTTTTCTGATTTTTTAGTCCTTTTTAAGGATAAGTAAATATAAAATCCACACTATCAACAAAATGAATGATTAAAATAATCGAAAAAATAACCTATTGTCTCACATGTCAAATTAACGATTATTATAATCCTAATTATAATGACAAAGAGTTCAAAATAATTAAAAATCTGATCCGAAGTCTTACGGATCAAATTAATAATTATAATGATTTAATCATTAAAATTCTACTAAAAAGCCCAACAATTAATATAATTAGAAAAATGACCCGATGTCTCTCGGATCAAATTCATAATTACAATAATTCCGGACAAAATTCCTGCAGATAATGCCTATAAAATTTACAAACGTTAAAGTTCAATATTGCAATTTAAATAAATAAACTAAAAAAATAAAGTAATTAGAAAAGCAAACCACCTAATTTGCTTTTTTTTTTTCCTCCTTTTTTTTTCTCTTCTAGGTCACGTGTTGTTGTGGGACGAAAAGCAGCAGCACGTCGAGGCGGCGGGTCACCGGAATTCCAATGAAGGGTAGCAGCAACCAGTGGCATCGGGCTGTGGATGGATCGGCTCTGTCCAGCTCGGGCGAAGGCTTTGGACGGCGCCGGTGCAGCGAATGGAGGCGAAGTCGACACTCGGGTGCAAGCGCAGCAGGGGTCCGTGGCTTCGCGGGTCAGTGCGATGGCGCGGCGCTCACTAGGCTTCGAGGATTGGAGCAGAGGCAGCAACGTCAGGGCTTCGGACGCGCAGGCGAAGGCTGGCGGGCGCGACGAATCAGCTTGCGAGCAGTCCGAGACGCGGCGATCGACACGAGCGGAATTGAGCTGCGGCGAAGGTGTTGCAGGCGGTGTTGCGACGACGCCAGTGGAGCCGTTGAGTACTGTTTGAGGTTCGCCGGAAAGAATTACAGCAGCGGGCGTTGGGCCCGACTGATTGAACGGCGAGAGCGCGGGGGCATGGATTACTGGTGTCGCGATCTGCGGCGATGGTGCATAACAAATGGGCTCGCGGAAGGGGGGGCGCGAGCGAGCAACGGCAACGGCGTCGTCACGGGTCGTCGGGCGGAGCGATGGTGGGCGGAGTGGCACCGCTGGGTCGCGACTGCAGCGGCGGTGGCGCGGCTGGGTCGCGGATGCGGTGGCGGTGGCACGGGTGCAGTGAACAGAGGACCGTCGGGTGGGCTTCCACGAAGGAGACGATGAACAGTCCCCTTTTCTCTTTTGCTTTTTTCTTTTTTTTCTTCTCTGTTGCACGTCACCTCTCCCTCTCCGCTCACGCCGCTATCTCCCTGTCTCTGCTGACTTTTTCTTTCTCTTCTCCAGTAGCTTTTCAATAATCTCTCTCTCCTTAACTTTTCTTTTTGGTTTTTCTTCCTTGAACCAATCGAAGCCTCCCATTTTCCGAAGCCTTGCTCTCCCTATTTATAGAGCGAAAACCCATTTTGTTCTACCTACGAAGATTTGCATATATAGACCCAATCGCTATGGATCCTCCTTCGAAAAGGAGATATACGCTCAACAAGAAAATAGCCCCAAATTCTTTATGAAGATTTTTTTTTAAAGATAATTCACTCAATTTTTGATATGGCTTCATTATTCAAAATCTTTCAAAATCTCATCTACAACAAAATATTCTATCTTATTGATTATTCCTTATCCCCATTTTTTTTTTTCATTTTTCATTTTCATTTTTTCATTTTCATTTTTTATTAAGGATAAATTGAATACTAAATGAAAATGAAATACTTTATAAAAATAGTCAAAATTTTAGGTGTCAACAAACATAATCAACATATTGATCATCTATTATCCATTGCAGCACCTATAAATCATGATTTCAAGCATAACCCTGGCATTGATCGACTAACTTGACCTCATTTCATCAGATTCAAGTGTTAAGATCATTACCTTTGCAATTTTCTCAAACCGTGACCAACTGAGCTTCATCAAACCTTGATCAAAGATCGTCGGACTTTGTGGAACGTCATCGCAAGTCAATGGAGACTGGAGGCTGGACTCGTCGGAGGTGCTCATCGGCATGATTGTTGGTGCTTGAACAGAGAGAGGGAGAGGCTGGATCAAGGACATCCGGCGGTGGGCTACTGTAGGAGTTCGTGCGACTGGCGAGAAGAATAAGTGGCAGAGGTCAGTATAGCGGTGCTTTGTTGGTGAGAGGTGGTGAGTGGCAGAGGTTGAGGGGTGATCGTGCGTTGGGGGGGGAGGGGGAGGGGGAGGGGTTGGTGGGGTGTGGAATATGAAAAATGGCCTCTCTCCTTAAATTTTGGAGGGAAAAGTTGTTATATAATCCAGATGCAAGATGCAATCCAAGGGCTAGGGATTGATTTTCCTAATTTAACCAACTTGATTAACCCCTAATCATGCACATGTTAATTTGAACGGTCACAATGCGTCTTTAATGGATGGTGATAATTAATTTTTGGGCTGAATTTGAAATAATGGTCTAATTGATTGTATTTCCATAATTTTGCAAATCCAAAGACAATTGCCTAATTTTGAAAAATGGCGATACAAAGTCATTGGCCACGAGCCGAGCCACCTCGTGGTGGTCACTAGCTGGCTAGTCAAGAAATAGTCAAATTGGCCATTCGCATTAGTGATCGGTTGAACCGAACCAGTTGATTCGGTCGTGAACCAATTTGACCAATTCAATTGATCATTCCCTTTTTCTATTCTTTTGTGCAATCTAGTCCTAAGAAAAGAATCTTTGCTCAAAGCAATGTCTAAATGGGTAAATTTTAATAATTGCTTATCTCAAAATATAAATTGATTAAAATTGAGTCCAATTAAAATAAAAAAAAACATTAATTGGTTCAATTTCCCATATTGGAGATGGCCTATTATATCTAAATTAACACTAGAACAAAGGCGTGACCTTTATGTCAAAAATAAATCGAGGACCAATGTCAAAGTTGCACCTCAATCTATTCAATTAAACCTTATTTTTAGAATGAGTCAATTTGAATTGCACTAATTGGAGCTCATTAGCTTGGATTTCTTAAGTTCAAATAAGCTAAATCCATCAAATTAGAAAGTTCTTGAATGAATTTGCTAAAATTGACCCTGAATTTGGATTTAATTCTAGAAAATGAGTTGAATAGAAGTGATGCTAGGCAAATCATGAAGAATCAATTTGAATCCTTGATTAGGGCTAAAAATGGCCATTTGCTTGCCTACATCTCAAATTCCAAAACTAGCCAAACGAGTGAATGAGTAATGTTTTTCTAGATCAAATGTTGTAAAATGAACTCGGCTAAGATATGAACATAATAAAAATAATTTTATTTTGGGAAAAAACCACCAAAAACCCCAAACTTTGCCCCGAGTGACACATTTACCCCAAACTTTTTTTTGTGCCGTGAAAAACCCCAAACTTTCCAAACCGTGACACATTTACCCCATAAGGGCATTTTTGTCTTTTTAGTTTCTGTTTTTTCTTTTTCTTTTTTTTTCTTCTTCTTCCCTCCGCCGGCCATGGCGGCGCCGGCGGAGGGAGGAAGAAGAAGAAAAAAAGAAAAAAAATTTTAAAAATGAAAAGATCAAAATGCCCTCCAATTTTGGGGTAAATGTGTCACACTTGGAAAGTTCGGGGTTTTTGGTGTCGCAAAAAAAGTTTGGGGTAAATGTGTCACGCTTGAAAGTTTGGGGTTTTTCACGACAAAAAAAAGTTTGGGGTAAATGTGTCACTCGAGGCAAAATTTGGGGTTTTTGGTGGTTTTTTCCCTTTTATTTTTGGTCAATTTTGAACTTAAAATAGAAAAGTTTGGAAAATGAGGTTTTTAATTGGTTTTTGTAAAATTTTCCATGCTAAAGTCAAATTGAAGCTAAAATAAAGTGATTTGTGGATATTTATATTTTCTAATTTTTTTTGGTCAAATGTTTGACCAAAAACTAACCTTTTAATCGACTTTTTCACAAGCGTTGATTTTATGATTCTTTGATTTTTACCAAAACTAATGTGGCCAAAGGAATCTTTTTATACAAAAAGCTGAATTTTGACTTGGGATTAACTTTTAGTCAAAAGGTTAATTAAAAAGTCAATTAAAAAAATCAACTATTTGACTTTTTGAGTTTTTTTTTTAATGGAAATGAATAAGAAATTAACAAACGACTGGCCAAAAGAAAAATAAGAAACGATAGGTTTTTTTTTTTGAGAAAAAGGGCTTCGCTATGATTAGGAAACCTAACTTTGATTTTTTTTTTTTTTTACTTTTATTGACACGTCAATTGAAAATTATGTGTCAACAATCACTATCAGACTTCAATGGGTAACAATTACGTGTCCCTATAAATTCTAAATTGTCCCTTTTTTTATTTAATCAATGTTAACAAAATACGAACTTCATCCTTTAACTTAAACTTAAGGCGATGAAACTATTCTTATTGACTTATGGCATGACCTGAAGTGCCAAACTGAAGTTTTTCGTTTTTGGTTGGTTCTCGGATCATAAAAACTATATTGTGTCCCCCTTAAATAACTTAGGGGATAAAAGATTGTATCTTGTCTCCTTTGGTAACCTAACACAATGAAAGTTAATTTTATCGTAAATGTTTGTCCTATTAGATTGTATTTCTGGTAGCATTATCTTTTTCTAGTTGAAAAATATATATATATATATATATATATATATATATATATATATATTCATGCTTAAAAGGATATATATAGGAAGTATAAAGCAAATTGAAGCAAAGCAAAGGCTAGAACACTACGAAATAAAGCCAAATCTAGAAAATAAAGAGAATGAATAAGGCACTGGTAGAGTTAAGCACACACTTATTTCAAAAAAACGAATCTGTCAAGCAATATAATTGGCAATCATCATGTGCTGAAAATCCCTTTTCCAATAACTACGGCGTTGCCATTTGGTGGTGCGCGCCTAGGTTGGGCTTTTTCTACACTATCAAAATATATTGAATAAACACAAATCTAACCTTTGAAAGAGCAAATTTTCATAATTTAATGAGACGCCACAATCATAATTGAAATTGAAGGTAGAGAACCTAGTATGGGATATTGACCTTCCGAAAATATTATTAAATTCCCAGATCTAAATCGGGAGAGAAGAAGATCTAGAATTAGATTTGCAGAATTCAAACTCTCAAATATAGGACTTAGATTGATAAAGCACAACTTTCAAATCTAAATCTAAAGAAAAAAAAAAGTACTAAAAAAAACGCTAAAGAACATTAAAATAGATGGAGGAGAGGATAGAGAGGATGAAATTAGCTCAAACCCTCCATGATTAAAGATTAAAGAAGACAATGAAGAGAGGAGAGCGAAGAAGACTTTTCGGTTATTTGATTATGAAGTTATTTTGTTGACTTTTTTTTTTTTTTTTTTTTTTTTTTTTTTTTTTTAAAGTTTCGCAGCTTCTGTTTATGCTAAACCTCCATAAAACTCAAGTTCAGAGCGTGAGTCCCCAAACAAGTTATTTTAGGTGTCAACAATGTTTATTTGCATTCTCTGTAAATTCATAGGTACCTAGCTTCTGTTATGGTAGATTCGAGGTCCTAAACCTCAAAATCTTGAATTGATATGTTCTACAAAATTGTGATTTGGTATCCCTACCACCATCCATTCGAAAATTGGAGGATGTTCTGAAATTCTGATTTCCTGACATGATTTCAAAATCAATTGAAGTTTTGATAGTTCATGTGATACCCATAGGAAAAATTCTTCAGCATTTTTCGAACTATAATTTGACATGAACTTATTGAATTCTTAATTCATGTTTAGGACGTTTGTAATGCTTGATCAGTTGTGCTCTCAATGCACCCGAGCTCATCTTAATGACTAGACATGATTCTTGATTTGAGAAAATCATGTCCCTATTTGACACTTTCTTTAGAATCATGATTTGACATGGATTTCATCGAAGTTTGGATCATATTTGGAATGTCTCCAACATTTAATTAGTTGTGCCCTCGATGCACTCAAACTAGCTTTGATGGCTAAAAGTACTCCATAGCCTTAATGAAGCTATGTCCTCCCTTTATTAAGCTTGCTTGAATTGCTTGAAAAACATTTTGGGGTATCACATGAATCATCATATTCTTAAGGTGTTCATGAAATGCATGTGATTGTATTTGACGCATGACAACTAAATAAGTGATTAATTGTTAGCTCACTCAACAAATTGATTGATTGAGAAATAAGGTCAAACAGCCTACACACATGCTTTCATACAAGCTTCACATGTGATTTTCAGATGTATGATTTAGGTGTGATGTATGATCACTTAGGGTTACTTTGGGATGACACTTAGAACCCGTATTAGCAATTTCTAGTGTTAGCCACCATGTGCAAAAACAAATGATGGCCGATAGCTATAAGTCACATTAAAATGAATTGGGTAGGGGTCTTAGGTGGGTCATTGTGTGAAATTCAAAAGCTGATCCTGAGGCTATTCATGATTGCTTGATTCCTTTTTCTTGAGTGATTTAACATGTGGTGTCATATTTGTGGATTGCCATGGTTCAGTTGTTTTCATACTTTTTAATTTAGTTTTAACGTTAGACTAGAATTAGGATAGGTTCATGGAGATGATGATCCTGAATACTTGAAGATCATGGATGGTCGATGTTCAATCTGACCCCTCGTGTGTACTATTAATTCCCCAACGAATGTCTTAGGTTGTTCTTTAACATTGTGTTGAGTTGTGAGTTTTCTCTTTTTTGTCTTTCTTAGAATTGTGTAAATTCTTTTCATCATACTCTTTTACTATTCTTGGGTGTTTACTTACACCACAATTTCAATTGCATGGCTGATTTGCCTTTTCACTTTCTTAAGTAATTAGAATAGATAGAATGGCATGAAACGAACCATCAACGCATGATCACCTCTGTCTCTTAAACTTGCACGAAAAGGCAAATAAAGATGCATGAATACTTTAGATAACACATTGACTGTTATGTACCAAAAGGGCACTAATAGCAATATTAGGGTAACCTAAGTCTCCAAATTTTAGATCTTTGGTTGTGTAGATATCGAAAAATCACTCCCAATCCTCGATAAGGCACTCTAGCCGGCCTCCAAAACAACACTAGTGGCGATTCCTAAATGTCATTTAGGTTGTTTTAAGTAACTCATAGATAATAAATGAATCTGTTACAAGGGGTAATGAGCCTTTGGAAAAGGCTTGCGATCATGATTCCATGTGGTTGATCCCAAAAGATGAGGTGATGAGATCTCTTGGAATAGTGTACGGTTCAAGATATCCTTAAACTCACCTTTACTTTTGGTTTCCTCTCAACCTTAGAAACATCGATCAAGATGTGCCGTGGCATCAAGGTAGAGTCACGACAAATCTCACTATCACGTGAGGTGCAAGTTTAGGAGAGCTTACGACCATGACCAAGTGACCTCATGGCGTTGATCCCAAAGGATGAGGTGATGACATCGTTGGAGTTACGTGCCGTGAGATAACCTTCATGGTTAACCATCTCTAAACACTACCTTTATGCCCGTTTGGCTCATCAAGGTTGAAAGGGGCGTCAAGGTTTGGTCGCGATAACAATGCCTCAAGTTAGACTTAAAGCAACGAAATCATGGTTTTGTTAGTTTAGATTTAGGCGTAAAAAGATAAAATTGAAGGTTTATTGTTATTAAGGAGGGAAAATTTTGAACATACAGTGATAAAAACAGATTTTGTTGTTTTAGAATAGACCTAAAGCAACAAACTCATATTTTTCGTCACCTTTGGATATGACTTAAGACAACAAACTTAGAATTTGGTTGTCTTTGATCAATACTAAAAAGCAGCAAACCTAATAATTCGTTGCCTTAAATTTACCAAAGTAGATTTTGTTGCCGTTGATTGAGATTTGTTGTCTTGTATTTACCGTAAAGTGATTTTTATCTACTTTGGGTGTGCCTTCGGTGACAAAAGTAAATTCCATTGCCATTGATTTAGATTTTTTACCTTTTTTTTTCACTCTAAGAGGATTTTTGTCTACTTTGGGTATGCCTAAGGTGACAAAAGTAAATTTCATTGCCACTGATTGCAATTTTCGGGAAATGACTTTTACATTTCTCCAAATTTCTTTCCACTCGAGGCACATTTGGTCAAAGCAAATAGTATTGGGATAATTAATTTTGGTTCGCAAACCTTCTTCGAAGGAAAAAAAAAAAAAAGAAGAGGAAGAAATAGAGAGAGAGAGAGAGAGAGAGAAACGCGCCAAAGCAAGATTATTATAGACGGTTTGACCGCGAATACAAGACGGAAAAGTCAAAAAACGACACCGTTTCCTTAGGTCTCGATTCGTGGCGACTAACCGCGACGAGCAAAACCTCTCCCAAAATTTTTCAAACGCTCCCGCGTTTTCTCCCTCCCTCCCTACAAAGCTCCTTCTTCCCTCTCCCTCCTTTCTTCTCCTCAGATCTCACTTTCAACTCCCTCCCTCTCTCCCTCCGCGCGCTTCCCTCCGTAGCAGCAGCAGCAGCAGCACCGCCGATGGGGAAGCAACCGCGCGGCGGCGGCAACAAGAAGCCCGACAACGTCGGCAAGGGCAAGGTCACCCCGATCCAGATCGCCTACATCGTCGACCGCTACCTCCACGACAACGGCTACCGCCAGAGCCGCTCCGCCTTCCGCGCCGAGGCCTCCTCCCTCGCCAAATCCCCTCTCCACGAGGTCCTTTCCATTCCCTCCAGCTCCTTGTTTCCTGGGTCGCTCGCCGTTCGCGGCGTCGCGCCAGCACATCTGAGGACCGCCGTGTGATCTTTTTTTCTTTTTTTTTTTTTTTTAAATCTTTTTTTTGGCGTTGTTTTTGTTGGTTGGAGTAGACGCCGAAGGGGTTGCTGAGCCTGGACGCGATGCTGAACGAGTACATCAGCTTGAAGGAGCAGAAGGTGGCGGTGGACCAGGAGCGGGTCCAGCTGGAGCAGGAGCGGTGGAGGATCCAGGCGCTGCTGCAGGGCATGCAGGACGCCATGAGCGCTTACAACGCCGCCGCCGCCGGTGGCCCGCCCACTCCGGTGATTCAAGCTCCTCCCGCTGACAACTTGGCTGTCGCTCATCCTCCTCCGCCTAACCCGGGTGGCGGATCGCCTACAGGTGAGAAGCCGAGCCCCTTTTTAAGACCGTCGGTGTCTCTTCTCTGCCTAACGGGACGGCGATTCATGCCGCGGACTTCTTACTTAGTGAATTTTGCTGGCGTTCTCGTGGGTTGACCTGGTTTTGCTGGATGTAGAATGATAAATCTGGATTGGGAGACGATGAAAACTGGGATTATATTTCGAAATGTCTAGGAGTTTGCAGTTTCTGTTCTATAAGCTTAGCAAGATTTAGCTAGTAAGAATGATATGGTCATACAACAAATAAGAAAATGAGGGAAATGATTGTTGGGCTGTCTTCTGAGGAAGTAATCGTGCAGTTCCAGTGTCAGCCTGAATTTTCTGCTTCCTTTCTGATGTACAAGGGAATTAGGAATTGCCATTTTGCGGAACTAGATGATGGCAGACTTTTTGATGTGGATATTAGTACTGATCCAATTCTAATGGAGTAAGAAACAACAGTTTACTATGATGATGGGGAATAGTTTTGTTGGGTGCACAACGAATGCTGTCATGGCATATAACTGATTAAGCAACAAAATAGTTTCCATTGCAATGATTCTGTCAGGATAAAAATCAAACTGCAAAATTGCTTGATTTCTTTTACTTGCTGATTCAGTTTTCTTCTGAGTCAATGTGGAGCCATTGCATGACAAACCAGGAGATGAATGGTCACTGGTTGTTAAGGGGGAACCACTGTTAATGTCTTTCTTTTAATGTTCTGTTGTGGTCAGGTTGTCCTGCATACAATACGCCCTCCCCTGTGCCGCCATCCATGTTGTCAAAGGCCGGTTTAAATCCGGAGAAGAGCTCTCTGCATTCAGGAGGTCAACCATATTCAGGCAAAAGGAAGGGTCCAAACACTTCCACTTCGTTGGCAAAGAAACCTCGCACTATTTCATCCTCAAGCAGGTTGCCTGACCAATGTAGGTGCTTCTAAGAAAAATATGGTTTTTTCTTCTCTACAATCAATCTCAAAGTTGTTCTCACTACAAGTCTTTTGCAGCTGCAGCTATAATTAGACAGTCGATTGAAGGCAACACTAATCAAGGAAATGCTAACATCTCCGGGTCAGTGCAGAGTTTAACCCAGAAAAGTGTAATCAGTGGTTCATCGGTTCAAGGGTCCAGTATCGTTAAGAGGTTGTTCAATCAGCCTTTGCCATGTACTCCAAATAAATCATCTGGTCCGACAACACCACCACAGGGGGTTTCTTCTGTGAATGACAAATCTGCATCCTCAGTTGAAGTGTCTTCAAATGCGGGCTGCAGTAACAATACTACACCTAAAGAAGCCACCCCAAGTCGCTGCACTGTGGTTTCCTATGAAAGAGTTACAGTGAGCCCTTATAAGCAAGGTGGCCTTTACACAATCGAGAGGAGCCACCGCGTTTCTTCTACCTCACCAGCCAAGACGGATTTGAAGAGACTTCATAGAAGGGAACATGTTAAGGGAAGACTGGATTTTGATAATCCTGATGTGCCAACTGGCACATCTAGCTTGGGTGAAGAGCAGGCTGACAATCCTTTAACATCTCAATCTCAAAGCGATGTTGACATTTTTGACATAGATTTCCCCAACTTAGAAGCATTCGGAGTCTCATTTTCTGAATTTTTAGTTGATTTTGATTTTGACTGCGACGGGATGAATATGTCTAGCCAGCCACCATCGGATGCTTCTCCAGAAACAATCTCAGAGTATGTTAATGCTTGAATCTTGTATTTCAGCTTCTCTATTTTTGGCTAAGAAGTTATCTGTGGCTCCAGTTTTTTACAGTCCATGTGGTTAATTACTGAGCAATATATGATCAATGTTATGGTCCACAGGTCTTCTCCTGAATCAAGGGATAACAATTTGGGGGCTCATCAGTGTTTGTCAGAGTCTCCAGGAACAGTTATAGAAGTTCTTTCAGAAAATGACATGAATCTCGCAGGTTTGGATTAGTAAAGCTTCTCCTTAATTACATATGATTCCAACAATGCAAGTGCAAAAGATTCATGATTGACTTTGTCTCTCAGGCCTAAGCGGGACAACGGAAACTGTGGCAAAGCATCCGGAGCCCGGGCAATAACTCGTGTCTCTGATGTTGCATCATTTTCCTCCTCAAGTACTGCTAAGAAAAGCATGGATTTTTTAACTTGAAACTGCAGCAGAGGGTCTGAGAACTTCGACCAGGAGTAGATTCCCTCTAAGGAAACTTCACTTGAAGTGGATACGTTGCAATTAGGACACTAACAGCAAACTGATCTCAATCAACTAGACAAGCTAGTCTAGCCCTGTTTATCGTGTCTAATGTTAGAGCACTGACTTAATTTGGTGCATATATACTAAGTCTCTGACTGATTATTTCCCATCAAAATCTCAACTTGTATGCAGTTGTTAGAGGACTTTAAGCTCTTCTTTAACCATACATTACCTTATCAGCCAATCTGCATGGCTGCTTGTACATTTTTTTCACTGATCGGTCCTGTTTCCAAGTTCACCATGGAAGTGCAATTCTCTTTTAACAAAAGATGTGATATTTTACTGGCCATCGCAAATTGACAAGAATAAATTATTGAATGTCAAAAACAAGGGATTTTCCTGGCACTGAGTTGCATGAAGCTCCTGCATCAGTTGACTACAGCTTAATTCTTCATCTGCTGCAATGATTCCATTACAAATTACGCAGGCTGGATAATTTGGGACAAAAAGGAGCAGTCCCAAAAGTTCTCAGCACTAGCCCCATCTGTACACAGTAAAGATTTCTGCACCTGTTTCCTCATAAAAATAACTGATTCGATTTATCCAAATCTGTGCCTGGCAATTGTACATTGAAATAAAAGGTATGAAATAGTTTGTATTCGGCAGGAGGGTTAGTGTTTTAGGTGCAGTAAAAGAGATGATATCGATACTGAATGTCTGTATCAGCATTCTACTCCGAGAAACACGACAACTTGCACGGAGTTATTGGTCATTTTCCCACGGCCTAAGTAGAGATTACAAGTAAACAACGCTTCAAAGTTATCGAGTCGAGTACCTAGGGTTAGCTCCCTTTTGGTATCGTCTTTTCTTTAAGCAACTAATGTACTTGCTTCTCCAATAGGGTGAGAGGGGCCTGCTTCTCTATCTTCTCTGGTCAAATGCAGATTCAATTTCAAATTTGTTCTGCCCGCCAATGCATCTTAGGGGAACAAATCCAGCAGAAGCTCCATTCGTGGCCTCTGCAGTTTTACCACTTCTCGAACTGTTGCTATTCAAGTGATCTACATAAGCCAAATATATGAAGATATCCCAATTTTCCAATGCATCGATATCTTGGTGATATGCATAATTAATATTTTAAAAAATTGAATTTTTTTTATTAGGAATGTTTAACAATAATGTCAACAAACAAAACCCATTTAGCAAAATGATTAATATCATGAAAAATCCATAATTGATATAACCGTGACGAATTTATAAAAATCTATTTTTTTAACCACAATAAATCCTAAACTAGTATATCTAAGACAAATTTACCTCGTATTAATTTTTTTGACTATCGAAAATCCTAAATTAATACATTTGCGCCAATTTTATCTTCAATTGATTTACGTTAAATTGGATGATGTCACGAAAACCGCGAATCGATACACTTATGACAAATGGAGAGTAAAATCTCACTATACACCCGCATAATAACTTGACAATTTGACCGTACAAATTTGTCATTAATATAATAGTTTGAGATTTTTAGTGATAAAAAAATTAATTTTTTTTTGTCGGTCCTACGCTATACCTACTCTATACTCACTTTCAGACTTTTACCCTACTTTTTGCAGGGCGTGGGAGTCGAAATCCACTCCTAAAACTTGCGCGTCCCCACCCCCATCCCCGAGAAGGTGGAGGTTTGGGATGGCGTTTTTGTGGTATTAAGCAAAATGATCTTTGCCCTTTTCCTTTTTGTTGGGTTTAAGGTAAGAGATGCAAGAAATCTGCTTTTATCTGTCGAATGTGAGCCCAAGCTCATGTCCAAAAGCCCAATCCAAAAGGCCCACAACACATTCCTCTCCTTCGTTCCTTCATCCTCCTCCCCCAAAAACCCCCCAACTGAAATCTGCTCGCGTGCAGAGAGGTTTAGCAGCTTCGAAGTAACAGCCTCGGCGATCGCCATTCGAAACTTCTCTCCGAGTCCTCCTCAAATCTCTCTCCAATGGCGACGATCCTTTCCAGGAGCGCGAACCGCCTCCGCCTCGCGCGGCGGTGCCTCCACTCCCTGAGCCGGCCAGCGCCGCCGCCGCCGCCGCCGCCGTCGTTCTCCGGTGCCGTCCGGGGCCGGTCGTCGTCTCCGATCCTCCGCTCGGTTCGTGCTCGAAACCTATTCGAGCTGAATCGAGATTCTTCATCGCCTATCTTTGTTCGCTTGCATGAAATGTGGGAGCAGATCTCGAGTGATTAGTGCTTGATTCGAAGCTCGCTAGTGTTGCTGGATTACTTTGGCTGCTCATCGTGTTCTTCGATTATGTAATTCCGCTTTTCGTGTGTTGTCTTCTTTAGCTCGTGCCTGCGGGTGTTGGAGTGAAGTCGCTGGGGTTATACGAGAGGTGCCTCTCCAGCGCGAGTACATCGACTGCTGTTGGTTCCGGAGATTCGGAGGCGAAAGCTCCCGCCGAGGCTGCTCGTGGAGGGGACGAGAAGTCCGGAGGATCCGACAAGAGCGGTGATGCCGGAAAACCTGTGCGCGGAGGGGTAATTGTTCCGCGCTCCCTCTCTATCACCTTCCTGCTGTTTAAATTTTCCAGTGTCGAGAGATTATTCAAGTATATGCTGCCGTAAATGACAAGCACGTGATTGCGGGGTTCTTTGCAGCCTATTTCGTGGTTGAGTTTTCTTCTGTTGGTCGCGACTGGAGCGGGATTGGTCTATTACTACGACAGGGAAAAGAAACGGCATATTGAAGGTAGATTACTATGGTGAGTGGGTACTTATGTATATTTTTTCGCGGGTCTGGTAGTAGGATTTGTATATCCAAAGTCAATTTTTTTGCTTCTGCTAATGTGTGAAGTGTTTGTTTTATTGTGATTGTATGATCTCTTCCTGTGATGAATTTTTCTAGGTGTACTCCCATATTGCATATGGAACTTTAGTTGCATATTGATGGTAATGCATTTTCAGTAATGTAGCAGAGCACGGATTTACTGGCTAACTTGATTCTATTTCTTTATATCTTCTCTGTTTAACGAAATATCAGATATGACATGAGGGTTTCCAGTGGCTACTTCTTCATTTCTTTTATTTATTTCTGTCTCCTCTCCTAAATTTAAGCTTCCCTTGTCAATTTGCTGTTATTTCTTAAGGATTTTGGGCATTCATAATAGGATGGAATAGTTGTTTTAAAAATTCCGAGTAAGTGACGCTTTGTTCTCTTTATCTCCTCATAAATGTAAAAAGTCTGCAGAACACAGGATAGAACTTTGTTCGTTTGCTGGCATAGGGTGATCTGCACGTTGATTATATTTATGCTGAAGAGGCTGCCCCTTTTACTTTTATTCTTTTATGTTGCATTTTTATCGTGACATGCTTTATAAGAGAAGAGAACTCATTTTGGCTTCTAATAATCTTATGATGCTTTTTATGAAGATAACTTGTTTTTGCTTTAGTAATACACATGAAATTTGGATTGCTGATTTAATATGCCTCTTGAAGATACAATTTCCACATATGTAACTGCTTTTCTTATTATTTGTTATTCTTTAACTTCTAATTTCAGCTTACCCAGCAAGAGTAGAATAAGATCATCTTAATTGTTTATAATTACATCCTCTTTAATTGTTTACTTTTACACGGACTTTTTATGTCTCTTTTTTATTTGGTTCACCCTTTTTTTGGTTTTAATTACTTGAGACTTTCTCGTGTAAGGGTTTTCTGATGTGGAGGACATGGAACATTAGACACTTATATTTGGTGTAAAATTCTGGACACAAGAGTTATGGGACCTGATTGTTATTGGTGACACTTACATTTTTATGAAGATTGGCTTTTACATGCATATTTTCAACTTCTGATGCTAATAATTCTAGGATAAGTATAATTCTTATATATGACTTTGGACAGAGTGATGATGTAAAAGTTTTAAATAATGATGCCTATGTAAATAATCTTATAGAGTTAGCCCCCCTTGACTTGCGAAATTACATAAATCTATTTCTCATCTCTTGGAATTATTGCATGGAGTAGCCCTACACTTCTGTTTCTGTTCTTGTCTCTTTGTGCTGGACACAAAATGCCATCCAGATATTATTTGATATAGTTTGGTGCATATGCATATTGCTCTGGCTGCTTAGTTGTTTATTTTATTGTTGTCTGAGGCTGGTTGATACGATTAAGGAATTACTTAAAGAGTCTCTATAAAAGATTAGGGTGTTGACATGGTAGCTGAGTGAGATAAATGATAAGAAAGAGCCATGTGGTCTTGGTTAATTGCGTGTATTTGTCAAGAATTGTCGGCCAAATTTTCATCTTGCAAGGAGTTTTAACCTTTTTAATTTGAGTAGATGTCGTTGTCGAATGTGATAACAATTTTGATCCTCCATCTGCTGTCGCATATATTATTTTTCCTTATCAAATTTTATCGCTGCAGATATAAGTAATGCTTCAAAAGCAGTCAAACAAGGACCTTCTGCTGGCAAAGCTGCAATTGGTGGGCCATTTAATCTTATCAATGATGAAGGAAAGAATGTAACTGAAAAGGACTTCCTGGGAAGATGGACATTGATCTATTTTGGTTTCACTCACTGCCCTGACATCTGTCCAGATGAGCTACAGAAGCTGGCGGCTGCAGTTGATAAAATAAGTGAGTTACTGATGATTTTTTGTGCTTATGGTTTGGTAGCTTTCATAATACTGAGGGAACATCATATTGGTGTCATTTGATATTCCACACCCTATCTTGGATTGAAACAATGTCTTTTTGGATTAAAAACCTGATTTCAGATGGCCATTGGTGCTTTTCGTGCCCTGCTATGTTGGCTGCTCACTCTCTGTTCTACATATTTTCATGCCCTTTGTTCTCTTACGTAATTTGTAAATGACAAATCTTCTTGGGTACTGCACACTTGCTTTTTAGTGCTGAAGAACACTTAGTCTGTGGTCAGAATTTGCTTAAGCTAAAATCTTGAATTTATTTGTAGGTATTCTAAATGCCATAGGTATCATGCCTCTTGAGATATTGATTTTTTTTTTTTAATATATTTTCTACTGATTATCATACATCAAAATTTCTTCTTTGATGCCTGCAGAAGAAAAAGCAGGGTTCAACATTGTGCCTGTCTTTATTTCTGTTGATCCTGAGAGAGATACTGTCGAGCAGGTCCATGAATATGTCAAAGGTGTTGCATTAGCGCTGAAAATATTTTTTTCCCTTCAGATAAAATGGTTAACTTAGTTATGTTGGAGAGCATAGTTTAATTCTGTGGTATGGTACTTCTGTTGCAGAGTTCCATCCAAATTTAATTGGCTTGACTGGTACTCCAGATGAGATAAAAAAAGTTGCTCGTGCATATCGAGTTTACTATATGAAAACAGCAGAAGAAGACTCGGATTATCTTGTCGATCACTCAATAGTCATGTATGTATTACTGTTCCTGCATTTGTTTGTTATTCAATATGGCTGCTTACTTTTTTTATCTGTGGTTACTACTGCAGTGAGATCAGCATGTAGTAAATTTTAAACAGAGTTTCCTGTGTGACTTGATATTTTCGGGTCTTCTTCAATTCATCAAAGTTGAATAATCATTGTCAATGCTTTTCCATATCTATTTCCCCTCCTATTTTTCTTGGAGTGCTTAATGGGTTGATTTTTGCCGGACTTCATTGTGGCCATTTTGCAGGTACTTGATGGGTCCGGATATGGATTTTGTGAAATTTTTTGGCAAGAATAATGATGTTGATGCACTTACAGATGGTGTGATCAACGAAATAAAGCAATACAAAAAGCAAAAGTAAATTATTCTTCTGAGTAGTGAATGTGGGTTAACTCGAAGAGTTCTTTCAGGCACGGCAGTGAATGTTGCTTGCATCATTTGCTAGAATCTGTCTTCTGACTAATGGGGGCTTTCCTGCTGATTTGGGTTCTAGAGGTGTTTGCTCCATTGTTTGGGATACTGATGTACCGAGCACATTTCTTTTGTAAGAGTGAAGATGTCTTTGGAACTTGACGGCTTTTTATCTCTTCCATACAATTGAGAGGAAGAATATTTTCGCATTCTTCAGTTGCTAGAAGGCATATATGAATATGTTTTGGCTATTGGTTGAATTATCCGATGAATTGGAGTATAGGGACACATTTACGTCATGATCTATTTATGGTGGCTGCACCGAGCACAAGATGCTTTGCTACCTCTGCAATTTGTTTGTGGCTGAGAAGCATTCGATAGCTCTTTTGTCTGGACAAAGCATAGTTTTGTAACGAAATTTTAGAAATTCTTATCATATAATTGGGGAAAAATACCGAAAATCATTTATACTTTTCATGCCATTATCACTTACTGTCCTCTGTTTTGCAAATATGCAAATTTGCACTTTGAGTTTTATCTCGTGGTTTCACTTTCCATCTGTTGTTAGCTAACTGCAATTTACTTTGGTTAAAACAGTAATGAAATATGTTAGAAGTGCAAAGGAATTGGAAATTGCTTGAACTATCCAGAATTTGACTGAACCAGCCAGTTATGAGTGGTTCTCATGGAGACGGTTCTGTTCTCGGTTTCAAGTGTGGAACTGTCCATTCAAATCAGACTTGTAGTATTTTTATTTGTTATGCTAGAAATTTTAAAGGGAAAAAACCACAAAAAACCCTAAACTATGCACAAAGTGACAAAAATACCATAAACTTTTTTTTGCACCACCAAAAACTCCAAACTTTGCCATCCGTGACATATTTACCCCAAACTATTTTTTGTGACACAAAAAACCCCGAACTTTCATTTATGTGACACATTTACCCTAAATCTTAGGGGCATTTTGGTCATTTTGCTTTTAAAAACATTTTTCTTTTTTTTTTTTTTTTTTTTTTTTAATTTTCTCTTCCCTCCGCCGAGCCGGCGGAGGAAGCCCGGCGTCCGACGAGGGCTGCCCTCGCCGGCGTCGACTCGGGCGAGGGCCGCCCTCGCCGGCGTTGACCTGGGCGAGGGTCGCCCTCGCGGCGTCGGCGAGGGCCGCCCTCGCCGGATCCGGCGAGGGTCCCTCGCGGCGTCGGCGAGGGCCGCCCTCGCTCGCTTTGGGCGAGGGCACCCCTCGCCGGCGTCGGCGAGGGTGCCCTTGCCGGATCCGGCGAGGGAGGCCCTCGCTGGGCCGACACCGGCGAGGGGCCCTCGCCGGACAGGGCTTCCCTCCGCCGGGAGCCAGCGGAGGGAAGAGAAAAGAAAAAAAAAAAAAAAAAAAAAAAATAAATAAAAAGACGAAAATACCCTCGATGAGGTAAATGTGTCATGAAATGGCAAACTTGGGGTTTTTGATGGTGCAAAAAAATTTTGGGGTATTTTTGTCATTTTGTGCATAGTTTAGGGTTTTTGGTGGTTTTTTCCCAATTTTAAAACACCTTACTTTCATGAAATTGTGAATTTTGCGCATCCTCTCTCGCATTTCAAGTACATCGCACATCGCTGCCATCATGTCCTCCGTCTCTTTTGGTGCATTTGGTTCAATTTTTTCAAAGGACTCCCTTAGAGGAAATGTCGAAGCGTTTGACAAAAATTTTGAAATAGCTTTCGACTAAATATTGACATTGGAATTGCTAAAAACTCAATGTTACTTTCACTTAACATTCCAAAGTAGCATTTATGTGCGACTTAGGTGCTCTCGGACGGCTGCCACTTGAGCCTTGTGACTCTCATTGTTGCTCGGTGAGGGCCATCCACGGCCCTTGGCCGATGGCTATCGGAGCCAGATTTCTCATCGTTGCCTAGTGAGGGCCATCCATGGCCAAGTGACCATAACTGATGGCTACCGGAGCCAAATCTGGATAATTGGCTGCCATAGCCAATCGTCGCTTGAGTTCTTGTTTAATAAAAAATATTAAAAAAATATATAATCAAAGTTCATTGCATCAAATGCTGTTAGAACCCAAAATCTATCTACAAATAGTTTTTATCAAACACAATTTGCATTTCTCAAAAGAGTTTCGAATTTCAGTATTTTTATTACAATCAAAACTCATTTGCAAAGTTCAACCAAACCCACCCTTCATTCTTTTTTTCCAGATCTTTCTTTCTTTCTGAACAGCCAATCTCTCTCTCTAGATATCCCATTTCCATCGTCACCTGCTGAGAACTTTCCCGCGAAACCCACAACCCCCAGCACTTTTCCAAGAAGAAGGAAAGATGTTGCACTCCCACAGCAACACCATCCCTCTCCACGCGTCCTCCCAGTCCGACATCGTCAAGAACGACAACCTCATTAACGCCGGTGTCCAGTCTGGCCCAACGACCGTCCTCTCGGCCCGTGCCCAGGTCCCCGTCTCCTCCTCCCGCTTCCTGCCCTCCATCATCCCTCCCGAGTCGCCACAGAAGCTCTCCAACCAGGACTTCGTGCTGGCTGCGGCGGCGGCCGCCCCCTTTAGGGCAGACTTGCGGTGGGGATTGGGGAGTCTTGGAAGACGTGACTAGTTCCATTGACCCACACATGAACCGGACCATGGTCTATCGAACTTGTGGGCAATTTCCGATTCCCATTTTGTGGAACTAGTTTGGATGGTTTTTGGTCCTAGTTGGCTCTAGAGTGGAAACTGCCCATCTTAGAATCGATCACTTCTAAATAAAATTGTCAGTTTTATTTTGAAATTACTTTTTCCATTTATATGGGACTATACATTCCCATATACTAGCTGCATAGTGGATTGGACTATAGAGGACATTGTAATGGAAGGGCGAAATTTGATTTGAAAATGAGCAATGGAACGTGATCATAACAACTAAGAGGTCCAAAGAAGCTAAGTAGCATCATGACCGACACATGATGTGCAACATGACACAATATGCTAATATGTCATTTTTCAAGAATTTTATTATTATTTCTATCAAATTAATTTGATTTAAATTCACAATAATAAAAAAGAGCCTAAAATGAATTTATACTAAAAATATTTATCTATCATTTGATGATATAATTCATTATTTTAATTTGACAAATTCAACTATATTCTGTTTCAATAATCCATAAATCTTGGAGAAAAAACAATTCACATTCCACCATCAAATAGAGCAAGAAGTCTTTATTTCCTTCTTTATTATTTTTATTATTTTACATATTTACATTTTAACCCCTCATTTATTGAAAATTTTTAAAAATTAACCTCGTGCATGTCATAATGTCAAATTCATGTGGCAGAAAAGTTGACCACGTGTTAGATTTTTCGACACTTATTGACTGTATATCGGACATGTGTTTGAATATTTAATACAACATGAAAATTCCTGGAAAGTGTCGGTACTTACTAATGAAAAAGTTCCAATAAAGCATCTTTTGAGGGACCGTAAATAAAACCTGAAAATAGGTACAGTAGGATCTATATACTCACCAGATCTTTTCTCGTCTTAAGCTCTTTTGGAAAGCTCGTGGAATCTCTTCCCCATGATCCTCAGCTCCGCTAAGCTCCACCAGCAGCTCTCTCTGCCCTTTATTCAGAATACTCAACTGCACAGAAACCATGTAGCGGAAGCAGAAACTAAAAATCTTCTGATGAACCCAATTTGGATGACAGCAAAAGCCCCTCAAAGGGTCCGGCATTTGCATGGCGTGAAATGAAGGTGACGTTCCCTCGACCCCTTCGAAAAAAAAAGCAAAAATTCATCGCGGAGATGGAGCGTCCAGCATTTGGGACACATCTCGTGCACGTTTTCAGACCGCTAAATACTTCATCATCGAGGTAAGTTCGGGCTGTAGATCCCCCCCATGAGATTACTTCCACTTTACAAACAATATGATCAGCAGTCAGGATCTTTGCTTCTTTACTTAAATCTATTACCTCGTAGCACGTCAGGATCCTCCGCACAGAGAAATCCATAAGTGACGGTAGATGGCTTTACACATGCGTTCAGCGCGCTAAGGAATTTGATTTACATCGGGGGCCTGCTTAAGTTGATCAAAACTAAAAGCCGAGTACCTGGCATTGCTTCATAGGTACTCCTCTTTAATTCCCAGAAGCAACCACACTTCAATATTTCTTCGATTTCAGCAGTTGCTCAAGTTGATAATGGCAAATTCTTGACAAGAGCTTTTGAACTCAGAAGTACACCGGTACATACATAAGTATAATTGTTGGGGATATAATACGCGGAAACGACAGGATCTTGCAATTTACGTCAACGCGAAATCACCAGAGAAATAAACGAGAAAAATAAGGACACTACGAATTTACGTGGTTCGGTCCGAGTATCGGTACCTACGTCCACGGGGAGAGCCAGTAGCAAATAATCTATTATAATCAAAGCATCAGAGTTTATAATCGCTTAAGTGTTTCTCACACCTAGATTTAACTCTAAAATCCAAAGTGTCTATAAATAAACAACTCACTTGGAATATAAACTCACGGCACAAAATTACCACGCGTTCAAGCTCAAAGTATAACGCACGCGTGACTCAATCTTCACTTTGACGTGCGGCTTCTCTTCGGCAAACGTGAACGCGGCTTCTCTGTGTGCGGCTTCTAGGATCGTGGACGACTTGGCTACGTAGGGTTTTTATTTCGGCAATCTGTCGCACGCCCAAAGGAATGAGGATTCTGTTTGTATATATGTGTGTGCCCTCAAAAGTCAAAGCTTGACTTTTGGGCCCACCATCCACGTGCAAGCTTTCTTTTACACTCACGCAAGACGCTGCTTCTTTCTGTTTGATTTCATCGGCCCAAAGAAGAAAGCCCCAGCACCACCTTCCTTTTTGGTTCTTTGGAGTCCGCTGTCTTCCGTAGGAAAGAGGAAACTTTGCTCCTTCTATCTTATTTTATATTTCCATGATTATAAATCTTTAAAGAGTCTAGCGAGTCGCAAATTGTAAAACACTCAAACTCGAGTCATAAATTAACAATTCTCCACCTTGGCTCGATGTTTGAAGCCAAATTATAGTGCTCATCATTCATGCTGCTCTCCCAACGCCCTGACGGGCGCTCACTCTCTACAGACGCCAATAAAGCTCAAGCAGAGCTTGAGCTTCGCCAAAGGAACAGACTTAGTCATCATGTCTGTCGGGTTATCTGCTGTAGCAATCCTTTTAACAGTAACAATACTCTTAGCTAAGACATCTCGGATGAAGTGGTACCTGATGTTGATATGTTTCGTTCGCTCATGATAAACTGGATTATATGCCAAATATATCGCACCTTGGTTATCGTAGTGTATATCCACACTATTCTGTTCTAACCCAAAGTCCAAGAGCAAACTTTTTAACCATATCGCCTCCTTCGCTACAAAGGTTAGTGCTATGTACTCTGCCTCAGTCAAAGACAAGGCAATGTGATTCTGTAAGGACGCTTTCCAACTAACTGCACCACCTGCTAGCGTAAATACGTACCCCGCTAAAGACCTGCGATCATCCAAGTCACCGGCGTGATCCGAATCTGTCTCATTGCCATTGCTGTTCCTCCGGTATATTATACCCACGTCTGTTGTCCCCTTCAAATATCTGAGGATCCACTTTACAACTTCTCAATGAGCTTTACTAGGACGCTTCATATAGCGACTAACCACACTCACAGCTTGTGAAATATCAGGCCTAATGCACACCATAGCATACATAATACTACCCACGGCACTAGAATAAGGAACACGGGACATATGCTCCTCCTCCTCCTTAGTCTGCGGTGATATTTATTTGAAAGTTGAAAGTGCTTCGCTAAAGGTGTACTTACAGATTTTGCTGACTGCATATTAAAACGTGCTACGATCTTATTAATATATTTTTTTTGAGATAGACGTAAAATTCCTGCAGTCCTGTCACGCAAAATCTCCATACCGAAAATTTTCTTTGCAGCACCTAAATCTTTCATCTCAAATTCAACATTTAATCACCTCTTCAGCACATCAATATCAGACACATTCTTAACTGCTATCAATATATCATCAACATATAAAAGTATATAAATTAAAGAACCATCCTCCAATCTCCTAAAGTAGACACAGTTGTCCATCTTACTTTTTGTATAGTTTTGACTAGCCATGAATGCATCAAAATGTTTATACCACTATTTAGGAGACTGTTTCAGCCCATACAAAGATTTCTTTAACAATCAAATATGATCTTCCTTACCCGGAATAGCAAATCCCTTTGATTGCTTCATGTAAATCTGCTCCTCCAACTCACCATGAAGAAACGCAGTTTTCACATCTAGCTATTCTAACTCGAGATCCTGCGAAGCAACTAAGGCAAGTAAAACACGAATAGAAGTATATCTTACCACAGGAGAGAACACCTCATTGTAGTCAATGCCCTCACGCTGTGTATACTCCTTCGCCACAAGTCTCGCCTTATACCTTGCTGCCTCGACACCAGGAATGCCTTCTTTCCGTTTGAAGACCCATTTACTTCTGACAATCTTTTGGCTCTTGGGTATTTTGACCAGCTCTCATGTCTGATTTCGATGGAGTGATTCCATCTCTTCACTCATATCCCCTAGCCACTGCGACGACTCCGAACTAGCCATCGCCTCAGAGTAAGACGAAGGCTCATCTGTCTCCACCTCATCACCTACAGTCAATGCATAAGCAATATCTATATAGCCATAACGTACTGGTGATTTAATTTGCCTTATCTGTCTATCTACGGCTATAGTCTGCTGCGACTTTGCTGGTTGGTCACTATCACCGACTTCAGGAACTGCGACTGGAGTCTTCACCTGAAGCTCCACCTCACTAATGACACCATGATCCGTCTTCTCTGCTGGTTGTGTCTCAGAACTCCTCCGTTGAAGAATTGCAGTCTCGTCGAAGATCACATCTCTGCTGATTAGAAAACCGGGTGATCTGGGATCGGTGCACTACAGCCGGTAGCCTTTCACCCCTTGTGCATAACCCAGAAATATGCACTTCTTTACCCTTGACTCAAGCTTATCATCACTTGCATGAGCATACGCAGGACATCCGAATATACGTAATCCGGAATAATCAACAGGTTTCCCCGACCATACTTCCTTAGGAGTCTTCCACTTGATAGCAGACGATGGAGATCGATTAACCAGGTAACAGGACATGTTAACTGCTTCGGCCCAAAATTCCTTACCAAGTCATGCATGCGAAAGCATGCATCGAGCTCGCTCAAGCAAAATTCTATTCTCCCGTTCTGCCACGCCATTCTGTTGTGGTGTCCTAGGTACTGTGCGGTGTTTTACAATACCTTCTTTTTCGCAGAACTCGGTAAAATTTTTACCACAGAACTCCATGCCATTATCGGATCTCAGGCACTTGATTTGTTTATCTGACTGCTTCTCAATCAAAGCCTTAAATTTCTTGAATTGATCAAACACATCATATTTGTGCTTCAGAAAGTAAACCCATACCTTCCTCGAATAGTCATTAATAAATGTCAGCATATATCGAGCACCTCCTTTCAAAGGAACTGAAGACGGGCCCCAGACGTTTGAATGAATATATTCAACTAGTCGTTTGGTCGAATGTATAGCTGTAGTAAACTTAACTCGATGTTGCTTCCCATAGATGCAGTGCTCACATAAGTCTAGCTTCCCTGTCTTTTGACCATTCAACAACCCCCTTTACTCAACATCGTCATACCTGCCTCACTCATGTGCCCTAAACGCATATGCCATAACTGAGTCAAGTTAGAGTCTAACTCACCTGATGAAACTGTAGCGGTTCCGGTCACGGTCTCTCCCAGTAGATAATAGAGAGTATTCACTTTCTTTCCCTTCATCAATGTCATAGCACCTCGAGAGATCTTACTCCACCTTCAGCGGTATACCTGCACCCGATGTCATTGAGTGTTCCCAAAGAAATAAGATTCTTCTTGAGCTCCGATACATGCCTCACATCTGTCAATGTGCGCACCACTCCATCATGCATCCGGATCCGAATTGTCCCTATCCCCACAGCCTTACAGACTGCATTATTCCCCAAAGAACTCTACCACCATTTGCAGCTTGGTAAGTAGTAAACCAGTTCTTATGAGGCGTCATGTGATAAGAACACCCCGAATCCAGCACCCATTCGTCTCCTGACGAAGTAGCAGTTACACATAAGACAGCTTCTGCATCCCTATTGCTCCCTTTGGCAATGTTTGCCACACTGCTCGTGGCATTCTGCCTATCAACTTTATTTATTCGCTTTGGACAATCTCTCCTAATGTGCCCCTCCTCGTGACACCAAAGCATTTCACGCGTCCTTTGGACTTTCTATGGCGTGATTTTGATCTGCTTTTACCTCTGCTGCTACTAGACCCTCGATATAGTTCTCTACCTCGAATCGTCAGTGCTTGCGCTACTTCTTGCGCCAGACTGTTATCTCACCATTTTCTCTGCCACTCCTTAGAGAATAAGGTGGACTTTACCTCCTCTGAGGTAATCGTAGTACGCCTCTGCAATAGTGAATCAGTAAAGTGCTCCCATGACTCTAGTAAAGAGGCTAACAACATCATGCCATGTTCTTCATCATCAAGTATCTCACCGACGTTCTTCAGATCCATCATGAGTTTATTAAATTCATCTAGGTGGGTTCTGATAGACGTACCTTCAGGTATATCTAAATTGAAACATCTTCTTCAGCATGTACAAGCGATTGTTCAAACCTTTCTTCACAAAGAGTGCATGAAGTTTTGCCCATAATGCCGCGTCATCCTTCTCCTCAGCAACCTCTATTAAGACCTCATCCGACAAATTTAACAGAATCGTGCTCTTTGCTTTTTCCATTAGCTCTACCCTCTCAAAGGCTTTCATGATAATAGGCAACTCATCCTCACCATCCAGTGCCTTGGCCAAATCTTGTGTTGTCAATAAAGCTCGCATCTTGATGCTCCATAACACAAAGTTGTTACTCCCGTTAAACTTCTCAATTTCAGATTTCCTCTCAAATATAATTGCAATAACAGAATTTCTAGATAATAATCAGACAAGCAAAAGCTCCAAATCACAATCAAGAAATCCAACCCTAAGCTCTGATACCAATTGTTGGGATATAATACGTGGAAACGACAGAATCTTGCAATTTACGTCAACGCGAAATCACCAGAGAAATAAACGAGTAAAATAAGGACGCTAGGAATTTACGTGGTTCGGTCTGACTATCGGTACCTACATCCACAGGGAGAGCCAGCAGCAAATAATCCACTATAATCGGAGTATCAGAGTTTACAATCGCTCAAGTGTTTCCCACACCTAGATTTAACCCCAAAACCCAAAGTGTTTATAAATAAACAACTCACTTGGGATATAAACTCACGGCACAAAATTATCGCGCATTCAAGCTCGAAGTATAATGCATGCGCGACTCAATCTTCACTTTGACGTGTGGCTTCTCTTTGGCAAACGTGAACGCAGCTTCTCTGTGTGCGGCTTCTAGGATCATGGACGACTTGGCTACGTAGGGTTTTTATTTCGGCAATCTGTCACATGCCCAAAGGAAGAAGGATTCTATTTGTATATATGTGTGTGCCCTCAAAAGTCAAAGCTTGACTTTTGGGCCCACCATCCACGTGCAAGCTTTCTTTTACACTCACGCAAGACGCTGCTTATTTCTGTTTGATTTCATCGGCCCAAAGAAGAAAGCCCCAGCACCACCTTCCTTTTTGGTTCTTCGGAGTCCGCTGTCTTCCGCAGGAAAGGGGAAACTTTGCTCATTCTATCTTATTTTATATTTCCATGATTATAAATCTTTAAGGAGTCTAGCGAGTCGCAAATTGTAAAACACTCAAACTCGAGTCATAAATTAACAATAATACCAACTACAAAGCAGAATACGAGAATCGCATCCTCCAAACTTGAGGGCCGCAAGATTGTGTCCCCCCATGTTGACGTTGCATCCAAGGAAAAAATATAATAATTAGCATTTGGGACCATAATACAAAAAGGATGACAACTTCGTATGAAGGTCTCCACAATCTTAACTAATCGATTAAAGAATGACTCGATGGTTATTCTCTAGTGGAAAGAAAGCAATAAAGCTTACACCAAATTGATTAAATAAATTAAGGTCCCCACAATCACAATTTCACAATTTCACGATTTCTTTTATAGTACCGGCGTCCCCACAGTTGCACCAAGAGCCCTAATTTTCTTGCGGGGGATTTTTTTTTAATTACTTGAGGCTTTCATTGTGGGGGTCTTCTGATGTGGACGATGTGGGACATTAGACACTTATATTTGGTGTAAAATTCTGGACTCAAGAATTATGGAACCTGATTGTGGGGGAATAAGTATACTAATGGTGCCATAAGTTGTGTACGGCGCTCATTTTGGTGCCAAAAGTTTCTGCCGGATCACTTAAGTGCCAAAAATTTTGAAAAACGCTCAGTTTGGTGCCAACTCCGATCTGGTTAGTCGAAAATCCGACATGGCATTTTTTTTATTAATATTTGAAGCTGACGTGGATCGCCGGAGAATACAATGAGCATGCAAACAACAAAACGACGCTGTTTAACGTCTTTTCCCCCAAATAAGAAACCCTAAATCCCCAATTTGTCCAATTCGAGTGCATACTTCGATTTTCTCTCAAAGTTATTAGCTCGCTCTTGCGAATGGAGAGCAAAAGCTTCAGCAACGGCTCACATTCCTATAAAAAAATGAATTAGATGGTGAGTGTTACTGTTATTGTGGGTTACCGAGTCCGAGAAGAACATCTTGGACTCGGTTGAATCCTGGGAGAAGATTCCATGGGTGCGGCAGATATAGAGAAGGCTCGAAGTGCAAATATTTCAAATGAGTTAATAGGAAATTCTCTGATCGAGCGACAGAGGTGACCCTGGAGTTACTTGAAGGCCGAAATCAACCTCCACCTGCGTTAATGGACGAGTTGGAGGATGTCGACTCAATGTAAGCTCAAATGAAGGATTTAACATCTCTGGTCGACCATTTTAAGAGGGAGGTTTCAAGGCTGAAAATTGAAAGAAACTTTTATTGAGCGTTGATTGTGTTCTTATTCTCTTGTGTAGTTTATTCAAATGTGAAGTTAAGTAATGAGAAGAAGTTTGTATGTCTACCATAGTCGAAGTTTGTATGTCTACCATTTTTGTATAAAGCAGAAGGTTTTGTTGTAATCCATGGTAGAAATGCAAGATTGGAGTTGGAATGCATTGATTGTAAGCACTTCAAAAATGCAATATTTGCTTGCTGCATTTTTTATTTGCCCTCTTGATTTGTGTTAAGAGAACTATACAAAGTACTAGTGCTGTCAAGAACAGAGCAAGGAAAGAAAGTGTCGAGAACAGAGGAAGGAAAGAAGCTGACGAAAATGAAGAAAGCAACAATAGAGATTATAGCACGTGTAGCATGTTTACATTAAGGAATCAGTATTCAGTTTTAAGCGTGTAAAGTCAAACTTTCTGTTTTCATTTTCAGTTAGTTAGCTGGTTTTCATTCTGTTATTATCCTCCAGATCGATATAAAAACTGATGAGCCAAGTGTAAACAAGTAGAAAAGTTCTTTGATGCAAGCGAGCTCTCATTGAATAAGAATTCACTTTTTCTCTCTGCATCGTTTTTCATTTTTCTCCCTCTCGTTTCCATTTTCTGTTATATTCATCAAATCTCTTCAAGCTGGTTTGTTGGTTTGCTGCAATTGCAAACTATGCCGAAATGGAAGGTTGGAGTTGGAATGCATTAGTTCTAAGCATTCTTTATTGTTTAGTTGTGTATTGGCAATGTTTGTTTTGGTTAGTTTTTGCTTCAAATAGAATGGTTGCTGCATTTTTATCGTTGTAATGGTTTGCTGGTTTGCTGCAACTGTAAATCATGGCAAAATTAAGGGATGGTAGCAAACTAACTATTGACCATTTCAATGCCAAAAGTTGTAAATAGTGATCGCTTGAGTGCTAAATTTTTATAAAAGTGATCATTTAAGTGCCAGTCGCGATTGCAAAGTAATCACTTCTGTTGCACAAGTTGTAAATAGTGATCGCTTGAGTGCCAATTTCAAACTTGCACCAGTCGTGGTGCATCCTGCATCTTGTTCTTGCACCAGTCGTGGTGCATCCTGCATCTTGTTCTTGCACCAGTTGGCTTGTTGGTGAATTTTCTTGCAATACAATAGCCCTGCAACAAGATGCACCAGCACCCAAAACTACATCTTATTCCAGCACATGCAACCAGAACCCCACAGATAACATCAACGCATCAACTGCATCCTATTCCAGCACATATAACCAGAACCCGACAGATAGCATCAACGCATCAACGACTTCAACCAGCAACACTATATGCACACATTTAAATATAAAAATAATAGCAACCTCATAAGAACATTGCACCAACAGCAAAATATACATAAACAGTTATTATCATTGATATTGATTGATTGTTTACAAAAGAAAAAAAAACATGAACTTCACTCCTCAATCACTGAAGGTTCAGCACCCTCTTAAAAAAAATCAATGGCAATATGGAGGCAGCAACTACCATCAGTGATATAATATACAACACCCTCCTAAAAAAAGAAAACATAAAAAGATGCGACCATATCCAGCACCACATAAAAATAAACATAAACTATATCCAGCACCCTCCCATCAGCAGCACCACATAAAAAGAGACCAAGTCCAGCACCCTCCCATCAGCCAATATGGACAACACCATGATCTCCTTTTCGTCTTGGGGCTTTAAATTGATTCATAATCCGAACACTCTTTCGAATTGGATGTGCAGGTTCTTTAACTGGGCGTTCTGTCACCTCATTTTCCTTATTTTTTACGGTGGCTATTCTTATTCTAGCACGTGTCATGTGTTGGTCCATATCATCACTATCGCGCCCAATCGTTGATTGAGATGGAACTGGTGCTGTGTTCCGTTTGGATGGCTGTTTTGCAGCTATTCCCACTGTCTTATTCTTTGGAGCACTCTTCTTTGGCTACGTCCTTGATTCTTGAGTTGGCCGACCTTGAGAGAGAAGTACCTCCAAAGTTCTCCCAGGCTACAAGAACATAGCAATATTGTTAACCAAATGAATTGAAGTATAACAAATTAAATGCATGAGGCCTACAAATTTTATATTCAAAATAGTCATTCCAGTTCGTTCATCTGTGTAAATCCCATAACCATATTGCCTTAATCTTTTTCCAATAGCCCCTCTTGTTCGCTGTGGTGCATCATTTTCAACAGCAACATATGGTGGAGCAGCCTCTGCAACTTGTACAGTTGCTCGTCTTCTCACCTGAGAAAACACATAACAAATTTAAAATTCAGCCCATAAAAGACAAACACAACGATATACAACTTACATGAACTTTTTTTCTTCTCATTTGCTCAACGGTGGACTCAGTTGTTGTTGCTGTCCTGCCTATTCCAGTCCCTGTCCCTACACTTGAGCCTACAACAGAGCCTTTTTCTGGCCCTTTATAAGGCCTTACAACAATATACTATATCAGGATCATGACCAACTACAATGAATAATTAGACATCTACTCATTTTCATGGTGAAAACAAATGGAGAAAACTTATTAAATTACAAATGCATGATAGAGGAAAAGCACAAGAGAAGCCAGTGCACATGGTCAACCATCAAACTCTATCGAATAGGAAATGTAAAGTTACTAAGGAAAAGAGGATACTTACCTTACAGCAGGACTTTCTGTTTGCCCTTCAGTAGGCACTACTGCAGGGCCTTCTGTCCTACCTTCACTAGGCCCCACAAGAAGCTCTTCAGTAGAGCCTTCTGTCCTACGTTCAGCCATTACATCTTGCTGTTGATGCTGCCTTTTCAGCTCACAACCTTTCATATTGTGCCCTTCATTGCAGCAATATGAGCATTTCATCTTTGAGCTAATCCTACTCATCCTCTGACTTAATGCCTCTTCCTGCTGCATTCTTCTTTTCTTTTTTGGCCTTCCAATTTGCTTCTTTAGCGGCAAAGGTAGAGGGCTTTCATGATTTGTTGGCTCCCAAAATTTGCTGCTTCTGATAGGCTGCATCATGAATTGGTATGAAGCAAAGTATGAGCTTTTTTTGTACCAATCATGTAGGTAATCATCTAGGTTTTTTTGCTTCGTCTGAATAGCGCAAATTGCATGGGCACAGGGAATTCCATTCAGTTGCTAGGCTCGACATGAACACTTTCTTCTATCCAGGTTGACAACATACTTATCCTAATTTTGAATAATCTCATATCCATTATCTCCATTCCAAACTGGATGGCAGAACCTACTAGCAGCAATGTTTGCATCCAATCTCTTTATAATCCTAGGGCCATAGTCTCTAGTCGATTTCGTAGCCTTATCTCTTTGCCTATGCAGTCTAGTCATCACCATCACTCGAATATCATCAAGCATGCTGATGATTGGTTTGCACCTGGCCTCTAAAATTCTACCGTTGAAAGCTTCGCTGAGGTTGTTATCAATGATATCACATTTGAACTTTTCGCTGAAGAAGGCCCGACACCAGTGCTTAGCTTTTGTCTGGAAAAGTGCATCAAAACCTTCCTTTGTCAGCTACAACAATCCTTGTTTGGCTAATCTAAAATCAGTCATGTTGGTACTCTTTGCTATTTACTAGAACTGCTTCTGGAGCCTATCTCATTTGAAATTCCTTGACTAGTTTGCATATATGTGCCTCGCGCACATTTTATGCTCAGCATGTGGCATCAACTCAACTAATGCAGGAATAAGTCCCTACAAAAATTTAAACCAATAAATACAAGTAAGGAAAAAAATGTAAATGATTAATATTAAAAATGAGTGAATTAATTGACAATGAAATTACCTTCTGTTAGTTGCTCATGAATGCCCATCCTCCCCCATCGGTTATCTCAAGGTCAGCCATTAAATTTTTGAGAAATCAGGACCAAATATCCTCGTTCTCTATCTTCACCTCCGCCCAAGCTATCGGAAACATTTGATTATTGGCATATCTTCCCACAGCAGCCAACAACTTCCTATTACACAAACTCTTTAGAAAGCATCCATCCAATCCTATAATTCTTCTACAACCAGCCAAGAAGCCCCGTTTGCATGCATCAAAACAGACATAAAATCTATCAAATCTAGGCCCAAGATCAGGGATTGGCCTCTCCACAACCTCTACATACACTCTACTATATAGGTTTTGAAACATGCATTCGCCAGCATAGTCCCATACCTGCGCATATTCTTCCTTATATCCACCCATCATTATTTTCATCACCCTCATCTTAGCTCTCTTGCATTGATTCCTTAACACATTAACCCCTACTTACTCCTTCACTAACTGTTGAAATTGAGGACTCTTGATCCCGGACATTGCTTTGATAGTGTTGAAAAAATGCTTCGATAACCATATACTCATTATTCTTTTATTGTTAAAAATAATTGGACAAGTATGTTCCTCCTGCAAGGACCTAATTTGGAATGACCCATTCTTACTCAGCGCGCCATAGAGCTTCCATGGACAATTGGGTTGTGAGCACTTAGCTCTCACAAATTCCTTCGTGTTTCTAATGAATTTAACACTCCTTTGTTCACCAATGAAGTTCTTCACAACAACTTCCTTAAACTGTTTGACATCGTCAAATCTCATGTCCACAGACAAAATAGGTTTATCAACAGTTGGATCATAGCAAGAGTACTTACTTTTTCTTGGACGAGCAAGTTCTTCATCATTATTGTCAAGCTCATTCTCCGAACCAGCAACTTCATCGCCGCAGCTTTCTTTATCTTCACTTCTATTACCTTTAGCTGGAACTCCATCCCCATTTATTGGCTCGAGCCTCTATGCTGAAGGTGCAAGTTTTTTTCTCAGAAATTCCCTTTGCTTTTGTCTTGATTGTGCGAGTTCATCATCATCTTCGTCACTTAGGAAATTTACTAAAGCAAAATATTCATATTCCGATTCACTAGATAAAGCAATTTCTCATTCTAATCCAATGAAGTCCTTATCGCCCAAATCTTCACCTAAATCTTCACCCAAGCTTTCAGGATATGTCATTGTTTGTTCATCTTTATCAATGTGAGTTCTCTCCCTTTCATCCCCGACCTGATTACTCGCTTGAATAGGATCCCTCACTTCTCCTCTTTCAGTGGTGGTCTGCTCATCCCCATCCTCATCTTCATCCTCACCATCTTCATCATCATCCTCACCATCACTATAATACTTAACATATACCTTAGCTTCTTCGCCGTGAAAATAATAGTAAATGATATCCTTAATACCATTATCGTCATAAAAAAATCTCAACCCATCCTTCAATTCCTTTGGAGGAACACAATAATGTAGTTTTTGCACTTTGCATCATAAAAAATACACCAAATCCCTTAGAAAATTAATATATGATGGCTTCCGAACATTGACATAAATAGTACCTTCATTTCCACCAGTATATTCCCAATCATCGGTGCCAATAAGAAACTTTCCACCATAGCAAACAATGATGCCTACCTGATTCGAGTCCATGTCGATGCTGCACCCAATGAAAAAAAAAACAAATGTCATTACTTGTTGGAACCACATGACAGAATCAGCAACTTCACATGGAGGTCCTTGTCATTTTGTTCTCAAGAAACAAATGCAACTAATCTCCCCAATTCAGTGTTTTTACAGAAATAAAAGAAACCGAGTTGAATAAACAAAGTGAGGTCTCACCACCCATTTTTCAATTCAATCACATTCGGCCCCCCTATTTCCCCCACAGAAGCAGTCCAATTAATTAAATAAATTCGGTCCCACCATTGTTTCCCCCCGAGTCGAGCCCCATTTTCCCCTCCGCGCCCTATTTTTCTATTCGGTCCCCACAAAAGAAAGGGAACGAACGACGAAACCCTCAAATTTTCTATTCGGTCCCCACGACTTTCCCCACGACTTTCCCCCTGAGCCGAGCCCTCAATTTGCGCTCCACGCCCTAACTTGCCCGTCGGAACCCTAAATTTTTCAGTAAATTGACAAACCTGAGTGAGCAATAGTTGAGGACGCAGCCAGTGAATGATCATGAATGACGACGCAACTACAACGGTGGCTGAGCGACGGCGGCCGAGTGATGGCGGGCGAGTGAACGACGGTGGGTTAGCGAGCTACGGCCAGTGGCGTCAAGCAAGAACCCTATACGAACACTGTTTTTGGCCCATGTCGTTTTTTACCATATTGAATCCACTATACGACGATCGTTTTGTAGGTAATCCACGTGGAATGGTAAAACGACGTCGTTTCTTATGAAGAAAAGGAAATGGCATCGTTTTATGCCATCCACCGTGGACAATATTAAGAGTTGTTGAATTTTTTTTTTTAAATATAAATGCCACGTAATCACTTTGGCCGGAATTTCTCGCCGATGGCACCAAAGTGAGCGTTTTTTCCCCGATTTGGCACTTAAGTGATTCGGCAGAAACTTTTGGCACCAAAGTGAGCGTCGTACACAACTTATGGCACCATTAGTGTACTTATCCCAATTGCGGGAGTTTAAGAAGATTGGCTTTTACATACATATTTTCAAATTCTGATCCTAATAGTTATGGGATAAGTACAATTCTTATATATGACTTTGGACGGGGTGATGATATAAAAGCTTTAAATAATATGCCTATGAGAATAATCTTATAGGTAGCTCCTTGCCTTGTGAACTTACACGAATGTAATTGTCATCTCTCGACATTTTTGCATGGAGTAACCGAACATTTTTGTTACTGTTTTTGTCTCATTGCGGTGAACACAAAATACCCTCCGGTATTATTTCATATAGTTTTGGTGCATATGTATATCGCTCTGGCTGCTTAGTTGTTTATTTTATCGTTGTCTGAGGCTGGTTGATGCGATTTAGGAATTACTTAAAAGAGTCTCAGTAAAGGAATAGGCTGTTGAAATGGTAGCCGAGCGAGATAAATGAAAAGAAAGAGCCACGTGGTATTGGTGAATTGTACGCATTTGTCAAGAATTGCCGGCTAAACATTCAACTTGCAAGGAGTTTTTACTTTTTAATTTGAGTAGATGTCCTTGTCGAATGTGATAACTATTCTGATCCTTACATCTGTCGTCCCTTTTTTTTTTCCCTATAAAAAGTTTTATTGTTGCAGATATAAGTAATGCTTCAAAAGCAGTCAAACAAGGACCTTCTGCTGGCAAAGCTACAATTGGTGGGCCATTTAATCTTACCAATTATGAAGGGAAGAATGTAACTGAAAAGGACTTCTTAGGGAGATGGACGTTGATCTATTTCGGTTTCACTCGCTGCCCTGCCATCTGTCCAGATGAGCTGCAGAAGCTGGCAGCTGCAGTTGATAAAATAAGTGAGCTACTGATGATTTCTTGTGTTTATAGTTTGGTAGCTTTCATAATACGGAGGGTCTTGGATTGAAACAGTATTTTTTGGATTAAAAACCTGATTTCAGATGACTACTGGTGCTTGTCTTGCCCTGCTATGTTGGCTGCTCAATATCTGTTCTACATATTTTCATGCCCTTTGTTCTTTTACGTAATTTGTATGCACGTTTGCTTTTTAGTGCTGAAGAACCCTTAAGTCTGTGGTCTTAATTTGCTTAAGGGAAACTCTTGAATTTATTTGTTGGTATTCTAAACGCCAAAAATATCATTACTGTTAAGATATCGAATTTTTTTCAGTTTGTTTTGGTATATTTTCTACTGATTATCATACATCAAGCTTTCTTCTTTGATGCCTGCAGAAGAAAAGGCAGGGTGCAACATTGTGCCCGTCTTTATTTCCGTTGATCCTGAGAGAGATAATGTTGAGCAGGTCCATGAATCTGTTGAAGGTGTTGCACAGCCCTGGCAATATTTTTTTCCCTTCAGATGAAGTGGTTAACTTAGTTATGTTGGAGAACATAGTTTAATTTTATGTTATGGTACTTCTGTTGCAGAGTTCCATCCAAATTTAATTGGCTTGACTGGTACTCCAGATGAGGTAAAAAAAAGTTGCCCGTGCCTATCGAGTTTACTATATGAAAACGGCAGAGGAAGACTCGGATTGTCTTGTTGATCACGAGTTATGTATGTATTACTGTTCCTGCATTTGTCATTCAATCTGGCCGCTTCCTTTTTTTTCTGTGGTTACTACTGCAGTAAGATCAGCATGTAGTAAATTTTAAACAGAGTTTTCTGTGTGACTTGATTTTTTCGGTTCCAATCGTTGAAGTCGAATAATTGCTGTCAATGTTTTACATATCTCTGTCCACACTCGTATTTGTCTTGAGGGCTTAATGGGTTGATTTTTGCTGGACATCATTATAGCCGTTTTGCAGGTACTCGATGGGTCCAGGTATGGATTTCGTGGAATTTTTCGGCAAGAATAATGATGTCGATGCGCTTACAGATGGCGTGATCAACGAAATAAAGCAATACAAAAGGCAAAAGTAAATTATTCATTTGAGTGGCGAATGCAAGTTCACTCGGAGAGTTCTTTCAGTTTCAGGCATGGAAGTGAATGTTGCTTGCATCATTTGCTAGTTTCTGTGTTCTGACTAATGGCTGCTTTCATGCTGATTTGGTTTTAGGGTTGTTTGCTCCATTGTTTGGGATACCGATGCCCTGAGTACTTTTCTTGTGTGAGAGTGAAGATGCTTTTGGAACTTTGACCGCTTTTTATCTTTTCCAAATATTTAAGAGGAAGAATGTGTTCGCATTGTTCTCTTGCTAAAAGCGACATTTTTATATGTTTTGGCTACTGGTTGAATTATCAATGAATGGGAGTGTAGGGACAAGAAAATATTAGGCACGTCCCTTATGTAGCCAACGCAACAAAAAAGAAGGCCCTTGAAGTCGCGACACGTATCCAAAATGGGGCCCAATGTCAAATTATTTCGAAAATTCTTCTCTCTTCTCTCCTCTCTCTCCCTCTCTGTGTCTCTCCGTCTCTCCCGTTTCTCTCTGCATGCTCTCTCTCTTGCCACCCTTGCACTCTCTCTCTTCACCACCCCCCTCTCCCAGCGAGCCCTCATCCGACCGATAAACCACCATGCTCGACCCACGAACTATGCGACGGCAGAGGCAACCTTTTGAGGCGGAGGGGGAGGCCGCGCAATGGTTCATTGGATGAGGGCTCAGCCGTGACTTGGAAGGAGAGAGAGAGAGAGGGCACAGCCGGGAGGAGGCAGCGATTCTGGGACGGCGGAGCTAGAGGGGTAGGAGAAAGAGGAGAGAAGAGAGATAAGAGTTTTAAAAACAACCTGAAATTGCGCCCCATTTTGGATGAGTGTCGCAACTCAAGAGTCTTCTTTTTTGTTACGCTTGCCACACAAGATGTACCTACTATTTTTTCGTATAGGGACACGTGTATATTATGATTGGTTTACAATGGCTACACCAAGCACAAGAGGCTTTGCTCCTTCGGCAATTTGCTTGCTACCAAGAAGTATTTTGATAGTTCTTTGGCTGGTAGGCATAGTTTGTAACAATATTTTAGAACTTATTATCATATAATTTATGGGAATATACCCAAAAAGCATATTTGCTCTTCGTCCCATTACCACCTTCCATTCTCTATTTTGGAAAATGTAAGTTCACATTTTGGGTTCTATCGCCTAGCTTCACTTACCATCCATTGTTAACTGATTGCAGTTAACTTTTGTTAAAACAATCATGAAATTTGCCTAATAAAACTGTCATTTTTGTTTCAAAAATGTACTTTTGCCACTTATTCAGGACAATACATCCTCATCTATTAAATTTTGCAGCTGCATAGTTGATTCGACTATAGAAGACATTGAAGTAGAAGGGTGAGATTTTAATTTGAAGATGAGCAATAGACCACATGTTCATAACAACTGAGGTCAAAATAAGTTCCAATCAGACATCTTTTGAGGACCGTAAGTAGAACCTCAAAATAGGTACAGTTAGGATCTAAATCCTCATCAGATCTCTTCCTGTCTTAAGCTCTTTCAGAAAGCTCGTGGAATCTCTCTTCCATGTGATCCTCAGCTCAGCTGAGCTCCACTGGCAGCTCTGCTGCCCTTTATTCAGAATATCCAACTCCACGGAAAGCATGTAGCGGAAGCAGCAATTAGAGATCTTCAGATAAATCCAATTTGGATGACAGTAAAATCCCTCTAAGAGCCCAGCATTCGCCTGGCGTGAAATGAAGGCGACGTTCCCTCAATCCCCTCAACGAAAAGCAATAATTCATCGCGGAAATGGAGCGTCCAGCATTTGGGACATATTTCGTGCATGTTTTCAGACCGCTAAATATTTCATCATCAAGATAAGTTCGCGCTATAGATCCCCCCATGAGATTACTTCACAAACAAGAAGATCAGCAGAATCGGGATCTTTGCTTCTTTACTTAAATCTATTGCCTTGCAGCACATCAGGATCCTGCGCACAGAGAAACCATAAGAGACAGCAAATGGCTTTAAGGCGTGCGCACAGCACGCTAAGGAATTTAATTGACATCATTCGCCTGCTTAAGTTGATCGAAACTGAAAGCCGAAGAACAGGCATTGCTTCATAGGTACTTCTGTTTGATCCGTAGAAGCAACAGCTCTTCAATCTTTCTTTGATTTCGGCAGTTTCTCAAGTTGATAATAGCAAATTCTTGACAAGAGCTTTTGAACTTTGAAGTACATCAGACAATACGTATGATACCAACTACAAAACTGAAAACGAGAATCGCATCCTCCAAACTTGATGGCTACAATAACTTGATGGCTGCAAGATTGTGTCCCCCCATTCTGGCATTGCATCCAAGGAAAAGAAAATTTTAATTATCATATGGGACACAACGCAGAAAGGACGACAACTTTATATAGAGATTCCCACAGTCCCAACTAATTAATTAAATAATGACTCATTGGTTGTTTTTTATAGTGGAAAGAAAAAATATAAAGCTTGCACCAAATTGATTAAATAAATTGAGGTCCTCATAATTACAATTTCACTATTTCAAGATTCCTTTTCTAGCACCGTCATCCCTATAGTGACGTGAAGAACCCTAATTCTTTGTTATGCAATCTAGCTGCTTACTTTCTTTATCTGTGGTCGGTACTGCAGTGAGATCAGCATGCAATAAATTTTAAACAGAGTTTTCTGCGTGACTTGATATTTTCGGATCTTCTTCTTCAAATCATCTAAGTTGAATAATCACTGTCAATGCTTTTCCGTATCTCTTTCTCCTTCTATTTTCCTTGGTGTGCTTGATGGGTTGATTTTGCTGGACCTCGTTGTGGCCATTTCGCAGGTACTTGATGGGTCCAGATATGGATTTCGTGAAATTTTTCGGCAAGAATAATGATGTTGATGCGCTTACAGATGGCGTGATCAATGAAACAAAGTAATACAGAAAGCAAGAGTAAATTGTTCTTTTGAGTAGGGAACGCAGGTTAACTCAAAGAGTTATTTTAGGCACGGCGGTGAATGTTGCTTGCATCATTTGCTAGTTTGTGTCTTCTCACTAATGGCTGCTTTCATGCTGATTTGGTTTTAGAGTTGTTTGCTCTATTGTTTGGGATACTGATGCCCTGGGCATATTTCTTGTGTAAGAGTGAAGATGTCTTTGGAACTTGATGGCTTTTTATCTTTTCCACAATTAAGAGGAAGAATATGTTCGCGTTCTTATGTTTTTAGAAGCGACATCTTTACGAGAAAATATTGGATGCATCTTGTGTAACCAGCCCAACAAAAACGAAGGCTCTTGAGTTACGATACGTGTCCAAAATGGGACTCAATGGGACTCAATGTTAGATTATTTTTTTATTACGCTGGCTACACAAGGTGCACCTAATATTTTCTTGTCCCTATACTCCCATTCATTGGATAATTCAACCAGTAGCCATAACATATAAAAATGGGACACATTTACGTCATGATTGGTTTATGGTGTCTGCACTAAGCACAAGATGCTTTGCTCCTTCTGCAATTTGCTTGCTGCTGAGAAGTATTTTGATAGCTCTTTGGTCTGGCCAAGGGATAGTTTGTAATGATATTTTAGAACTTATTATCATATAAATTAGATATATTTACGGAAAAAGTATATTTACTTTTCATCCCATTACCATGTTCCATCCTCTATTTTGGAAAATGCGAGTTTGCATCTTGAGTTCCATCACCTGGCTTCACTTTCCATTTGTTGTTAACTAGCTGCTGTTAACTTTTGTTAAAACGTCATGAAATTTACCTAACAAAGCTGTCAGTTTTGTTTCAAAAACGTACTTTTGCCACTTGTACGGGACAATATATCCTTGTGTATTCCATTTTGTAGCTGCATAGTCGATTCGACTATGGAAGACATCGAAATAGAAGGGTGAGAGTTCAATTTGAAGATGAGGAACAGACCACATGATCATAACGACTGAGAGGTTAAAATAAGTTCCAATCAGACATCTTTTGAAGACCGTAAATGGAACCTGAAAGTAGGTGCAGTTGGGTCGACATGCTCATCAGATCTCTTCCTCTCTTAATCTCTTTCGGAAAGCTCGTGGAATCGCTTCCACGTGATCCTCAGCTC
Source organism: Eucalyptus erythrocorys (assembly GCA_014182555.1). Lineage (NCBI taxonomy): Eukaryota > Viridiplantae > Streptophyta > Magnoliopsida > Myrtales > Myrtaceae > Eucalyptus > Eucalyptus erythrocorys. The sequence goes on along the minus strand of CM024597.1, from coordinate 14,387,514 downwards.
AGCTGAGTTCCACCGGCAGCTCTCTCTGCCCTTTGATCAAAATATCCAACTCCACAGAACGCATGTAGTGAAAGCAGCAACTAGAAATCTTCAGGTAAAACCAATTTGGATGACAGTAAAAGTCCTCAAAGAGCCTGGCATTCGCATGGCGTGAAATGAAGGCGACGTTCCCTTGACCCCTTCGACAATAAACAAAAATCCGTCGCAGAGATGGAGCGTCCAGCATTTTGGACACATTTCATGCACGTTTTCGGACCGCTAAATACTTGCATCGTTAAGATAAGTTCGCCCTATAGATCCCCCCATGAGATTACTACTATGATCAGCAGAGTCAGGATCTTTGGTTCTTTACTTAAATCCATTCCCTTGTAGCACGTCAGGATCCTCCGCACAGAGAAATCCATAAGAGACGGTAGAGGGCTTTACACGTGCGTACAGCGCGCTAAGGAATTTCATTGACGAGACTCACCTGCTTTAAGTTGATCAAAACTAACAGCCGACTAACTGGCATTGCTTCATAGGTACTTCTGTTTGATTCCCAGAAGCAACAACTCTTCAATCTTTCTTCGATTCCGGCAGTTGCTCAAGTTGATAATAGCAAATTCTTGACAAGAGCTTTTGAACTTTAAAGTACATCGGCACATACATACATGTAATACCAACTACAAAGCAGACTACGAGAATCACATCCTCCAAAGTTGATGGCTGCAAGATTGTGTCCCCCTATGCGGACTCTGTACTCAAGAAAAAAAAAAAAAGTAATTAGCTTTTGGGATCACAATACAGAAAGGATGACAGCTTCATATGGAGGTCCCTACAATCGTAACTAATTGATCAAAGAATGACTCAAGTGGTTGTCACTTAGTGAAAAAACATCAACAAAGCTAGCATTGAATTGATTAAGTAAATTGAGGTCCACACAATCATAACTTCATTGTTTCGCGATTCCTTTTCTAGTATCATCGTCCCCACGGTTGCACCAAGAACCCTAATTTTTCCCTCCGAGCTCTAATTTTTCCAACCAATTGAGTTAGGGAGAGAAGATAACAAATCTAGATGAGTGAGAACTACAGAGATGACTAGATCTCATAACCATGAACTCATGGCTTAGTTTTAGCCTATTGACGCACGCTGTCAACAATTACCTTACCCACTTATCTACTTAGCCTGTGCTATTTGTAATAGCGCTCTTGTAATGTTCAATCTAGGTTGCCGTAACGAGGTTTTGATGGCAGAAGATACAGAGCGGAAGAGTCATTTAGAGAGCTCGAACTTGATATCCCAATTGCTGATTCTATCAACATAAATGAAAATTTGTAGGAGAAAGGGAGCACCGAGCATTCAAAATCGTAACAGCGAATTTCCAGATCAGCCGCCTGCTTAAGCAGATCAAAACTAAAAGCCGAATGACTGGCATTACTTCATAGGTACTTCTGTTTGATCCTTAGAAGCTACAACTCCTCAATCTTTCTTCAATTTCCGTAGTTGCTCAAGTTGATAAAAGCAAATTCTTGACGAGAGCTTTTGAACTTTGAAGTACACCGGTACATACGTACGTACAATACCAACTACAATGCTGAATACAAGAATGGCATCCTCCAAAGTTGATGGCTGCAAGATTGTGTCCCCCATGCCACGCTAAAGTTGAGGAAACAATTGTAATTAGCTTTTGATACCACAATGCAAAAGAGAACAATTTCGTATGAAGGTCCTTACAATCGCAACTATTTGATTAAGGGGTGACTGAACGGTTGTTATATAGTGGAGAGAAAGCAACAAAGTTAGCAGTGAATCAATTAAATAAATTGAGGTCCCCATAATCACAACTTCACTGTTTCACGATTCGTTCTTCCGTACCCTTTTTTTTTTGGGTGAAGGGTAAGAATATATTGAGCTTTAACCAATATATACATAAGATTCGACGCCACAAAACTTGCACTCAATAAGATAACAAGTCAGAATGAGTGAAAGGGAACCGAATGCAAAAGAAGTCCGCAAAGAGAAGAACAAAACAAGCAGAGAACAACCTAAACAACAAGCAAAAGGAGATCTAGCAAGAGGTAGGAGAAGGCCACGCAGGGCCAAAAATACTCCAAAACCTCAAACCATAACCAGTAGCGACAAAATGAAGATCCTCCGAAGAGCAATGCGCAAGCAGGGTATTAGCGAATCAGCACCCCAAAACAAGCTAGGGCCCTACAGGATCAGAAGAGTCCCCAGCAAAGAAGATAATCAGATCAATGCCCCAACTACACTGTAGCCTCCTATTTCTAAACATATCGTCCACACTCCTGAAAGTGATGGCCTTGTCTCTGACAACTTTGAAGAGCTGATTCTTCACCGTTGGAATGGCCAAGGTCTCACCTCTAAAGAGGATGCTGCTCCTATGCTTCCAAATATAATAGCAAAGAGCACCAAAAGAGAACCGGGTAATGCGATTAAAGAAGTCTTTGCCGGCAATGAAGGAGATAGCCCAATTAAGATTCTCGGCCCACGATCTATTCCACCATGGGAGGTTGCATCTCGCGGCCCAAAAGAAGATGATGCCAGCAGTGATGCAACATCCAAAAAATAAGTGGTCTATGGAATCGGGTACCTCTTTACAAAAGGGACACAAGGCACTATCTATCCTTCTTTGGTACCATTGTCCCACGGCTGTATCAAGAATCCTAATTTTTCCGGCCAATTGAGGCAGAGAGAAGGATGACAAATCTAAATGAATGAAAGCTACAGAAATGACTGGATCTCGTGACCATGGACTCGTTGCTTAGCTTTAGCCTATTGACGCACTCTGTCAACAATTACCCACCTTATTTACATAGCATGTGCTATTTGTAATAGGACTCTAAATTTGCCGTTATAAGGTTTTGATGGCAGAAGATACGGTGTTCGAATCGTTTAGGGAGAGAGACCTTGGAACTTGATATCCCAACTGCTGGTTCTATCAAACAAAATGGAAATTTGTAGGAGAAAATAGAGCACCGAGCAATTGTAATCGCAACAGCCAATTTTCAGATCACCAAACGCGTCGTCATTGGAACTTCAAGATAAGGAAATCCAATATCGTATGATGTCACAGTAGTTTTAACCCGCTGGTTGTAAGACTCACTTAAAAGTTTGCCATCGTAATTGATATACCGACTTTTCATGATAGCCGCGATTCATTTAGCCAACATCACTAACTCGACTACTTGAAGAGACTAAAAATCCGTTTAAATCAGTTTTGGCCCACATCAATTGTAAGATCTGAGAATCCGACCATTTCGCTCTCAGTGAGCTGGTCCCGATGCTCACGCTCCCTACATCCATCATGGGTGTTCCGATAATCCAGCAAAGCCAAGCCAAGCCACGCCACGGATGACATCGCATCCGATTCTCTGTGGTGACACGAAGTCCCGATTCGATGCAGATGGAGATGTTTGTGAATGCTAAATTCTCGTGCAGAATTTCGAGCAACTTCAAGATGCCCATCCATGACAAATTGAAAAATGCGGCCAAGCATAAAAAAGGAGAAGTTCACATCAAATCGTAGCATGAAGGACCGCAATTATATGCCCGAAATCATCAAGCATCAGTTTTGCATCTCGCCGTTTTATGTCAGCATCTTACATGAAAACTTGAGGGGACAAAATTTGGCCTGTATAAAATCGGAAATTGTACGAATTCTATGCCAGAAATTACAGAAACTCTAGTCTATGATCTATCCCCAGGATGGCCATCCTTTCCCGAAGGCAGACTACAAACTATATAAGAGAGGGCACGTGCACCACATGAAGCTTAATCCTCCTGTACACGGCCCGGCTTGTCCGCAAATTTCAGCTAATTTCTCTTGGTTTATTGCTTTAAAGCAAGCAAAACTTCTGCAGAAATTGGGCTACTAATAATATAGGAATGCGATGCTTGTTTCCTGCAAATTACAGGAATATAATTATGAGGATGAATAAATCGCATGATATCAAAATCTATCATAATGAAACCAACCTTATAGGCACTGCATCCTGTGCCTACTATTCATGCAAGACATATGTCTTATCCCTTCCGATCACTTAATGTCAAGTTCTTCTCGGAAATTTGCATTGCCTACATAAACTTGCTGCATCTCCTCTCTCCAGATCTGCAAAGTAATCAATAGCATGAATTTCCACATACTTCCACCTTGGTCTACTTTAATTAAGTACCAAAAAGATGACCCTCTAAATTGCGTGTAGCAAACTTAAGGGCAGAAGTTTCCCTCAGAAAGAAATCATATTAGCTCAGGAGATGAAGCTTTTAAGCTGTGGTGCCAACAAAACTTGGGAGGTTAAGGTAAAATCCCTGCTATAGCCCCCATCCATGACTGAAAATGAAAAAGGACTAGTCTATTCACGCAAACCTTGTTTCCCCCACAAATATCTTTCATCTACCTCAGAAAATATGGCAAATTCTATGTAGTCCATGTTTGATTTATTTTGTTTTGGAATTTCTATTCAGATATATTACAATCGTAGCCGATCGTTAAAAGTAAACAATCCAATAGAGTAAAAGGAGAAATAACAAGTGGGAAATGAGTGATAGAAAGATCACATGGAGAAAACTAGCATCAAAAGGCCATACCATATCACGAAATTCAATCCTGATATGAGGCACATTTGTCTTGCGAATATCATTTCCATCTGCTCCCCTCTTGTAGTACTCTTTCCCAATCCAATGAGACTGAAACATAAATTCAGAGGATCAATAGGAAGTACCATTAGCAAATGATGCCTAGTAATCAACGCAAACATATGTAATCAAACAGTAACTCATTTATGCGGAAGACTGAAGGCAATACATTCAAACTCACTTCAGGAACCTTCATAGAATGGAGTCAATAGAAAGTTCGGTAAGATAACAAATAATAATGCCAGACAATTACTCATGAGTTACTCCTCTAAAGTCATCCAGTACATAGACTATCCATCCATCCTAGTTGGTAGCTATGTGGCTCTTTTGATATCAGAAATAAGCAAAAATTAACTGTCATGGTTCCAACTGGATTCAAAATTAGCATGAGCGGTTAAGCTTCAGCAAAGTCATTCAAATGCCTGAACTGGAAAGTTTTAGTGAAAGAAGAAAATCAAGAATGACCTCATCATGCCAAGATCAAATTTGACCATTTGAATCAGATGCAAAATATAACCATGTGCCACATTTTCCATCATTATAAACAAAGTACATCCACTTGCTGCAGAACACCAAGTAAAATGAGAAAATAACGGATAGTAACTTGGAAATCTCAAATGCCCTTAAAAGGAATAACCCCGGAGATTTGAGAAGTACAGGAGATGATCCTCATACTTTTGTAGAGTGGAATCAACACAGACTACTCTAAGCCAACTTCCAGCTAGTTTAACGTTCCTAAATTTGATAAATCTGCATTTGCATGTACCTTTAAAGCATGCGAGAAACCTGACTGCAGTACAGAATTTCGAGCAATTTCGCATAGATCACATGAACTCAATTTCCAAACCTGCAAAAACAATACATTAGTATAATTTCAACACTCGCAAGCACAATTATCTTCACAAGATCATGAAGTTCAAAAAGGGGTTATGGAAAAGGTCAAGACAACTCACCGATGCAGCTATGCTGTACTCTTCAACCAAAGGTTCCTTAGTGAGGTGGATCTGAAGCGGATCATCCGTGGAAAGAGACACATTTAAGCCCCTTTGGAAAAACATTTGAAATGGATTTCTGTGATAGTCTAGAAATAAAGAATTGTTGCTCAGAGGAGACATGGCCAGACCAATCTGAATGAATACCAGTGAAACACATCAGGTACAAATTTCGAATTGGCAGATGATGGCAACAAATGAATAGTATTGGCAGATAAATTCAACTGTGCTACTCACTTGTGAAAGAAAATACAGATACTGGAGTACGGGAGACTTTCTCAAATTGATCCCATGTGCAATGTTGTGAGAAGTGAGAAATGTCGCAGCAAGGTGATCAATGTCACCAGCCTGTAAATATTAGGATAAGTAAGGTATCTAGAAAATGTGTTTGCTAACAGTCAGAATAGACCACAAGTACCTCTCCCGAATGTGGACGAAATCTTATAGTTGTCATTCCCTTTGACTCCCGAAGCTGGGAAAAAAAGTGTAGCTGGTCAGCACTTGAGACCAAAATCAACAAACTTCTAATCTTTAATTTGCCAAGTCAACAGGAAAAATCAAAAGAACCAAGAGCTCACGAAAAGAGCATGACAAAAATGTCAAAATCTAGATAATGAAACTATCAAAGTTTCTGTTTTTACCAGCTCTAATATTTTGAATGAACACAATGTTGAAAAAATCCCCTCATTTTTGCAACTATTCCATTGAGTAACAGCCCTAGCAAAAAAGTGTGGTTGTTTTTATCCTTATTTTCTCATCAAAGTAAGTAATGAGCATATCAGGGAAAAAAGAGGACCATAGTTTCCTTAAGAATATTATCTTAAGAAGAAAAAATGTACAAACCTTGTTCAAGGTGTAGAGATTAGCGTAACAATAGTAAGCATAGTATGAAAACGCTGGATTGAATACATTAGTCCATTGAGCAGGTGTGGGCATATGTTTCGTTGGGCGCCTTTCAGGCTTGCTTTCATCATCCACCAAATCCAAGCCAACAACCTGAAAGGGAAAAGTTCAGTGAGCGCCTAAAGGAGTATGGAGAAAATTCAGGAACTCCCATTCCAAAGTCAGTAAAACACCTGACCAACCGTACCTGATTAAGGAAAACATGTAGCTGTGGATGTGAATCTGGATCAATTGTGACCTCAAAGAGGGGTATGAAAATATTGTCAAGGATGTTCTGGAAAGATGTCACAATTCCCATTTCTTTGTACACGTTGTACAGTCGAGGAAGCTGGAAACGAAGATTAGGAAGTGAAGATAAGGCCATTATCATCAACCCAAAAAATAAAAAAAAAGGCCATTAAAAATGGCCAGACAACTTCCGGTAATAATATAAGGCAATTGTATCTCTAAGAAACCATACACTGTTGGTCTTCTTAATTTTGATTTCCATTCCCATCGTGCAACTAGTTCCTCTACTAATGTTTACCTTTTAAGGTCCAAAGCAAGCTCAACAATTACCAGGGGAGTCATTTAGTATTCGCAAGTGGGACTAAACATAACAGAGGTAAAATGACAACGTGTCATTAAGTATTGACAAGTGGGATCAAACACATCAAAGGTAACACTGTCCAGAAAAGGTAAACATAAGATGTCAAAAGGGTCCTTTTAAATCTTTGAATATTGAAAGTCAAAATGATACCAGCAAGAGTGGAAAGACACTTCAGAATGTAAGTTGACATCAGAGTGAAGGAAACTACCTGAATTAACCATACAACATTCTCGCTGTATAATTCATTGTTCACTATCCAGCTAGCCAATTGATCCCATTCACTCATTTTTCTACCGTATATGGATATCCTGTACTCGGCCATCTGTATGAATGGACAGACAAAAAAGTATGTTCAACCATTCAAGATGCACCCTGATATGAGGCAAAGCCGACATAAAAGGAAAAGGGCTATTATACTCTTAGTCATAGGGAAAAACAAAAGGCAGTCAAGAATCAGTCTGAGTAGGTGGGTAAATAGGCGTGGATGTGCATATGTGAATGCATTGGCCAGAGAAAGGATCACAAAAGAAAACACTAGCATGTGTGTGGATGGATTCGTGCATATCGAGGTGCATGAGCAAGGGACTATGTGACTGCATATTCCGCCTTCTCAGAAAGAGAGGAGAGGAGGGTTGCCGCAGCAACATCCAAATTGTAATTTTCTTCTGGCCATGGTAGAACCAAAGATTCGAGAACTCAAATCAAAGACATACTATGAAAAGATATATCACGAAACGGAGTTGAGATTAACCTGATATTTACTTGCTTCAAGGTCAGAAAATACTTGTTGTGTCAGCTCAGCAAGGAAACGGCCTATCCAGCATGCAGAGAAGATACAATTAGTTTGCAGCAGAGCAGCACCCTTTTTGGCTAAAACACATCATTTTATGTTAACTAACCAAACCACCCATAAATCAGAAGATTTGATTCAATATTTACAATTAACATTAAGAATAATCATACTATCCTTCTCCTTCATATGCCAAATTTATCTAACTTTCCAAACAAAAAATAGTAACCTCATCTCCCGTATACTTTTGAATCAGTAAAAATAAAAATAAAAAATGTCTATTTTCTAGGTAAAACTATGTTTCGAAGTTGAGAACATTTTTGCTTTTTGCGATCATGAATTCAATAATATATTGATGATATAATGTTGTTAATGTGAATTTTTATTATCATTCATTTGTCCTTTTCTCTAAGGATTGTTGGTCTTGTCTGGGAAACTAAAGAGGAAGAAGATGCCTATGCTTGGAGTGTCATTCCAAATTGAGTCCATTAAAACTCCTCTAAGGTTTCCTTGAGGGTTAAGAGTATTTTAATTAATGAAATTTCAGATTTGAGATCTAATCGATCTCTTGGACTAGAGTGACACTAAAACTTTATCTCTTTGGTGGATTCCATTAAGTGGTGAGTTATACGCCCTTGTATCCTTGAGCGGATTCCTTAGGTGCTGAGTATCCATTTGTCGCATTTGTGTTTCCTTTCCTTTTAATTCGCTGATCCACTCATTATCACTATTCTGCAATATTTCCCATCTAAACCAAGCTAAAACATCAAACACACTACGTTATGTTTTTGCCATCATATATAAAACAAAAAACCGAGTTTTATCCCACTAATAGAAGTGGATGGCATAAATAATTTTACACCACTTCATTCAATTTGATGTCATGATGGATATTGCAGTTTTTGTATTACTTTAAGCTTGTTGAAATTGGACAACTTAAAGTTCAATTATTTGGCTGGTCAGACTACCCCATTTGCTTTGGTTTCATCTTGAATTCGAAACTTTTCTTAGACCGCTGCATTTTTTTCCCTCTCAAAATCCTTCCGAAATTAACTTGCAAACATAATTACCGCATTATCTTCTCAAACACATTTACAGTCCCATAAATGTTTCTCAAACATACAATGAATATCATATTCTTTGCACTTCGGTCAACTTCCACATAGTGCTACACATGTTAATGTAGGTCAACACATTCCTGTAACATGCAAAAAATAAAATATTCCACATGTATGTTTCTATGGTTGGTGCACCAAGGAAGTATCTTCAACTTATGGAGTTTGTATCAGGAAATTCCTAAGAAAAGGAAGGAGCTCGTCCAAATTGATTAAGTTTGAAATTGGAGAAGGTAGAAGAGTTTGTTTCTGGCTTGAGAGGCGGTATAGTGTAGCACCTCTCAAATCTCTTTTTCCTAGTTTATTTTCTTTAGCAGCCAACAACAGTGCAACGGTTTTATTACTGAAGGTCTGTTTTGGTATATGAAAATGGTTTTTTCCCCTCACTCCAATAGTCTGGAAAAAAAAAATATTCAGAATATTCAAAAAACTTCAAATGATACAATATGTCAATAATTGTATGGTTTGGGTCCACACATGAAATCAAATCAATGCTAAATTCTAAACATTACTAAAAAAATGAGGAGAAGAGTAAAAAGTGAAGAAATTTAAAAGTCGATGCAAACATGCTCATTTTGGAGGGTGATTTCATTCATTTGAATCTGATTTTCATATGAACTGAATGATCAGAAGCTATCATCAATTTATTCCTCCCTAGCTCTTTTTTATTCAAGAAGTGTCCATGGTTTTTTGGAGGACAAGATGGTGTGATATCCGGAAGATAGAAAGATGTTCACTAATAAATATCTTGGGGGTTTCTCCCTTCGCCCTTTTCCCCTCAAAAGCAATCTGACTCTGTAATCCTTATAGGATTTCTTTCCTCTATTGAATTGTATCATAGATTAACATGCTTACCATTGAGAATCTCCAAAAACGAAATTTCATCCTCAAGGGTTGGCATTATATGTGCAAACTTCGAATGTATCTATTGATCATCTTCTCCTTTGTATGACCTCCCTCAATTTATGTAATTATAAATTCAGCTTATCAGAAGTTGTTTGGATCATGCCAGGAAATGCCATCCAGCTGTTTAACTATAGAAGTGCCTATAGACAATACTCAAATCTCCAAGAATCTTAAAAACGTTTCACTACTTTGTCTGATGTGGTGCATTTGGAAAAACCACATTCGAATTGGGTCATCTTGCTTCAATTCTTCTAGCATTGTGACATCTTACATTTGTTTGTTTGTTTGTTCTCTCCTATTCTTGGACATTTCGAATGTACTAGATTTTCTTCTTTAATAAGAATTCTTCATTATATATCCAAAGAAAATCACTATCTACAGAAGCTATTTTTAATTAGTTCTTTGCCAACAAGAATCTAGCACTTTGGCCTAACATGATCATATAGAACATACCTTGGATGAGGTTATCCTGTTTTAGGAATATCTCTCGGAGCCTACTTTGACCACAAGGGTTATACTTGAGATTAAACTTATCAAAACGATGGAATGTGCTCTTGTCAGCATGAACATCCAGAAGATCAACATTCAGATCATACCTAGTCCAAAAAAAAGGGGGGGATTATACCCGGACTTTAAGATTACATGAACCATATTCAGATGGATAATTATAAGAGCAGGAGAAGATGTTCATTACCCTGTCAAATCTAAGCTCTCAAAAACTTCTCTTAAGGTAAGATATGTCCCATCACGGAAAATTACAACCTGAAAACAAAAAAGACAGCCAGTCACTGATATTTCATGCTTATTAATCAATTCGCTATCACCAGGTAATCAAGTAATCAATTTAAGGAAACTTCCAATTTCCTCCTACTAATGATACTAAAAATTTCTCCTCTTATTGTTATAATTTCAATTCTTGTAAGTTGGTAACGATACAGAATCAAGAAGACCATCCTAAGAAATGACTGCATCTGACTTCAAAAAGGCATTTTCCCTCACATTTTTGCATGGTAATGTGTCCCAGCCACCAATATCTTTTTCTATGCCTAGGCTTCTTAATATCCAGTACTTAACACAGCCAAGCAACTTGCTGACCTCAATGATCTACACTTACAAAAAATTTAAAGATGGGTATGCATTATGCAGGAAGAATGGCCTGATTTATGCCACTAGATATCTATCTTCTACTTGTAGATGGAAGAGTCATTACTCATATCAATGTGTTCAACACAAATAGTATGTAAAAATTCACAAAACGCCGCAAGCTTTAAAGGTTCCATAATGAGAAGCCAGCTTTCTAAAACCACAGTTTAGATCATTACACCATTCAGAAGTAATCTGTACCAAATCATAGTGCGGCACTACTTTCCAATCCATTTCCATTGACGACATAGAACCAACAATGTAAGGCACGACAACAAATTGATACCTCATCAGGCTCTTTCCTCAACTTTGACTTTATGAATCTCAATAGATGTTTCTGGTTCATGCATGCTGAATGATGAACATGAGTATCGACTTTTCTGACATTATAAAAGTCACGGTGTGGAGCACTTTTCTGAGCGATAAATTCCCTGTCCGCATTAAGCATCAAATGAAGATTAAATTTCTGCACAGCACCCAAGTGAAGGTTTGTCAGAAAAATAATGATCATCAGAGAATTTTGGGGCAAAAAATCACCGAATGTAAAAGGAGAATGACATACTTGCTCTAGAAGAACCAGCCGATGATGGCACAAAGTTCTGACATTTCCTAAAGCTATAACTCGAAGTATAGTGTGTAAATCTGTGAAGAAGGTTGTTGCATCGGCAACAGGGAAAAGCTCTTCCTTTGCTGAGGAAGAAAAGAGATCAAACATGCATGAATTCTCAAGAGAAGAAAAGAGTCTCCAAAGTGGTAGTAATAGATGGAAATCTTTTCTTCTTGGAAAGAAGAAGATAAATAGCAATGAAAAAATCTCACATTCTTTATTCGGGTAGACATGAACGACTCCATCTTGCATTTCGAAATGATGCTGCAGTAAAAACGAATGCCATGAAAAAGAACTATAAGCTTCTTCTCGACTGAATAAACTAAGGGTGTTCAGATTGTAGAGTTCACAGCTCATTAGTGGCTCACATCAGATTTTCCCACTGAAGTGTAAGAAAATGGTGCAGGATTAGGCTTCGGTGTACTGGGGTCTGATATGACTTCCTTTTCCCAAGGAGCAATCGATTCCCTGTATACATACTGTCTTCGTAATTCAAGGCACTCTTGAAGAATCCTATAGGATTCAACTTCATCAGCTGCTGGCACCTCTGGAAGAAAATAAAAATGAAATGGTTGAAAAATTTAAACCACCACCAATAACATTCCATATGCAGAATCATTGTCTTCAAAAACTATGACTACATTCCCATGAGTCAATGACCCAAAAAAGCCAACATCTCTAGCAGTATAATGGTGGCAATTGGCTTATAGACTAATACTTCAACCTTGATTTGTCAAAACTTACTGAAGTACTAACTAGTAATTCCAGTGTATAAAATTTCTTCATAGTCCACCTCATAATCGCAGATTTCTCATCAAGCACAAACTCACGTAGCTTGTAACTGTTAAGAATGCTGGACAGCTACTGCAATAAATGATGCACTTCTGAAGTAAAAAGTGACATCTTCAGATTACAAAACAGGAGCTAAGCTTCCGGATCCCATCAACTTTCAAGAGACAAAAGGAAAATCAGAAAACAATTATCAGAATGGAGAGAACATGACATTGGCATGTCAAACGGCAGTAGCAACATCCCTCGGATAGGCAAAAGTTTTGTGAAGACACAGGAATTGGCTGAACTACATATGCGGCATAGGAAGGCACTGCCCATGCCTCCATCAATGTGAGTACTCAAAGCAATTCAATTGTAGTTAATTTACCAGATGATGCATGACAAGAAGATGTATCTTTCTTGACGAGCAAGGAAGTCTTGAAAGGATTTTTTTTTTTTTTTTTTTCCATCAATCAATGCTGTTAGAAAGCTTTTATGGCTTGTACAAGACTTCATCTTAATGAACTTTTATATCCTAGCATACAAGTTCCTAGCCAACTCCTCTTGTGATCAGAAGTTGGAAGCAACCAGATCAGCACAAGATGTTTTGATAATGTAAATATACCATTTGGACTGATTTTAAGCCGTACAAAAGTCTCATGCTCCGGCTCCTTCCTCAATATATCAGCAGCAATAGGATCTGGCTGCACACCATGCAGGTCTCCAGATACACTATGAGACCTAATCATGCTTGCCGCCGCCATAGGTATCTGCTCACCATTTGGCAGCAAGGTTTTACCATCTGGTCCCTGCAATGATGATATTTAATACAAAATCTGAGCTTTGATTATTGAAAACAACCTTTGACGACATGCACAATAATAAAGCACGCAATATGAATACTCATTCCTACACTTCCAATTTCACCATCAGCTATGGGCAATTGTTGACTCAAAGAGAAAGGGGCTAAGTAGTTATACTAGATACAAGTGTAAAATCAGAAATGAAAGTAAATGAGCACTCGTCCACAAGTCCAAGGAGAACTTACGGCATTTCCATTCGTATGGAGATAAGTCGTATCTAGTTTAGAATTATCAGTCATGTTATCTTCATCATCTGATCCTTCCAAGCTCTCAAAGGCACTAGCACTAGCAACAGGAGACTTCGGAGAAGTTGGTCTGATAAGACTCCCGACTCTCTTCACGGAAGAAGAAAGCGGAGCAGATTTTCCTGAAACAGAAGTGATAGAGAAAACTTAATGAAAGACAGCCACAGCGATGGAATATTACAAGAAATTTCAAACAAAGAAGGAAAAATGAACTTCAGATTTTTATGTAGAATGAAAGTACAATAGGCACACAACCAATCATGAGCTTCCACATGTATTACAGCACATCTCTACTGGGATTTCATGGTTTGATATAGTCTCAATCTCGTTTATATGATGAGAAGAGTGACCCTTCTGTGAGAAAGACTTGAGGAAGAAGACCGCAGACTGACTTCCATAATTCTGTTAAAATCTTCCCCAACAGCTCAAAATGCACTTCTCTATGCATATCCTTTTCCAAGATTAATTTGAACGAAGCAAACAAACAAACCAAAAGCAACACTATTTTTGGTTGCTTTTGTCACGCCATCTTCAGTTCAGAAAACAAACTAGAACAATACCAAGATGTCGAACCATAAAACATCGGTTCAGCTAACTACTTTACACTTCTCTTCAGATCCAACTTCAACAATTGTACACAACATCACAGCTTCAAAACAGGATTATGACATCCAATCTCAGGCAGCACGGTTGTACCATTCAATTAGAATATCTCTAACACAGCAACCAGAAAGTTGAAAGCAAATTATTTTCACGAAACACCATTGCAGCCGAATAGGACAAATAGACATTAGCAAAAAGCTTTCCAGGTATCGTCCTTGTCACTATACATACACTGCCAAGCGATTGTTCCGGAAAATTCAACCGTAAATACCTAATAAATCGCTCTCAGCCCACCATTCTTCCTGAACCAACACGAGTGTAAACCGACGCGTAAGAAAGCAAAACACGCAAGGACTAAGGCGTTCATTCGCCAATCACCTTTTTCGATGAAAAAGGAGTAACCGATACGGTTCGGCAAGCAGAAAAAGATGCGTCAATCGCGCGCGCATCCGCAAAAAAAGGGCAGAGATTCGGGAAAAACCAACGGCATCGGCCGTACCTTCATGGAGAGTCTGGAGCCTCGGCAGCCCGACCGGAATCCCGTCCAGCGCGATCGGTCCGTTGCACCGCTCGTCCCCGTCCATCCCGCCGCCGCCGCCGCCGCCGCCGGACATGGCGGTGACGTCCGGCAGCGACGTCGAGGCGCGGCGATACGCGCCCGCCCTGCGCCGCGAGCCGCCGCGTCGCCGCCTCAGGTTCTGCGGGGACTCCTCCTCCGAGTCGTCGTCCCCGCGCTCCCGCTCCCGCTCCGCTCCACGGTCTTGGCGAACTCCAGCAGCTGGTTCAGGGTCTTCCGGTGCATGTAGTAGGCCGAGACGGCCACGAACGACGCCCCGACGAGGGCCGCCATGGCCAGGTGAAGGCTGTACGCGTCCATTTCCCCCCTCCTCTCCCCGGCCTCCACCCCCTCCTCCCTCCCCTCTCTCTCTCTCTCTCTAGCGCGCGCGCTTCTTCTCTTTGCCGATTCGCGACGGACGCGGCGGAAGCTTCCGATTCCGGCGAGGGATTTGGGGCGGCGCTGCTCGCGGCGGGCTCCAGGAGAGCAGATAGTTGCTGCTCTGTTTTAATCTCAAAACCATCGGCTTACAGCGATATTTATAGGCCAAAATGTGAGAGAGAGAGAGAGAGAGGACGTATTCTGGTGCAGAGAGAGAGAGAGGACATATTCTGGTGCGCTGCTTTTTGCTTCCAATTTTTCTTGTTTTTTTCCTTTTTGCAATTTTCCATTTTTTTCATTATTTAATCCTATTTTTAATTAACTTCCCCATTCAACATTCTTAGTATCTGGCCTCCATGATGATTTTTTTTTTTTTTTGGTAAAGGCCTCCATGATGATTATTTTTTTTTTTGGTAAGAGCCTCCATGATGATTATTAATACAACGAAAAACCCTAGAGTGATACACCCATCACGAATTTATCTCGAATTAATATTATCATACAAAACTCCAAATAAATATATTTATGGTAAACTTATCTCGAATCGATATATATGTGATAAATTTATTTTTTATTACAAAAATCATAAATTAATATATATAATAAATAAAGGATAAAATTCCAAACCGACATACTTATCAAATGTCACGTGGCATCCAACTTGAAAATTTAATGAAAATTAACAGGCATAAATTTATCATTAACATATCAATTTAAGATTTTTAATGATTAAAAAATTAATTTAGAGTAAATTATCATCAATTTAATTTAAGATTTTTCTTGGTAGTGGCCTTTAAACTAATATCCCTCTTGAAATATTCTCGATCTCCGTACATGGCCTCCATGGTAATTATCAATTGAGCTTTAATCTCATTAATTGTTTTTTGGATTTTATTGGCTTAATTAAATTTAGCAATAAATGACCTGTCACACTATTCCGGTTTGCCTCGCTGTTACTAAAATTCGTCGCTATCCCTTTTTATTTGGGTGGAATGGCGGGTGAAAAGATCAAAAGAGATTTATTGAAAACAATTAATATTTTATTTTCCGGGGCGCGGATCGCTTCGTACGGTCGCCGCTTTTGGCGTAACTTTTAGCAATTTGGTAGAAAGCGTCCCGGGGTTGCTTTGATCGCTGGGACACGGCGTCGATGGCCAGGGGTTTTGCATTTGCTTTTTTCTTTACCAGTAAAAAGAAGGAAAAAAGAAGGGAGAAAAAAAAAAGTGAGAAAGAGACGACCTTTGTTTTTTTTTTTTTTTTGGTCAGTAGAAAGAGACAACCTTAGGAAGCCCTAGTGCACGCGACCATTCCTAGGAAGTGCGATATTTTATTTTATTTTTGGCTTTTTTTGGGCTCCAAGCATACCTGATCACACGAAGGACGAGATCCCTCAATGAATAAAAATCTATCAAACGGACGGATCGAATGGGGATTTAAAATGACCGCCACTTGACCCGAATAGATTGCTATGTCGGACGGCGATTTTTTTCCTTTTGAATCTTACGGCACGAAAAGTAGATTTGGAAAGGACTTCGGATCGAAAGCTTTGCTTAACGAACGTCACGAAATATCCTCGTTCGAATTAGGACGTAGCTTAGAAATAAAGGAATGGTAGAACAAACCCATCGAGAGTTAAGTAGTTGAGATAATAGTCCGAGATAGTAGTTGAGATAATAATCCGATAATCTCCTGGATTTTTAATTTTTTTAGATATTAGTACGCATGTTCTCCTTCGCTAATTTTTCAATTTTACTCTGACTCAATTTTTGTGTATCGGATTAAGACTTTCTGATCCACTTCCAAAATATAAATTTGAAATTATCAATGAGATTGAAAAGATTAGGAATCTATAGATTTTTTTTATAATTATTATACATTGTAATAAGGAAGATGAAAGGTTCGTCGAGAGTAGAGGTGTGCAAAGAAATCGAGAACCATTCAAACCGGCCAAAACTGTACTAGACCAACCTGGAACCAACGGCTCCTGATTCAAAGTGTGGAACCACCTATCTACATACCTAAACTAGATCGATGTTTATGCGTAAGTGCGTGTGCGCTATGAAGTTGTAATGCTTATCGAAAGATCCCAACACAATTTAGTTAGATCAACACGTTGATGTGCTGTATTCAAATTAATTTAAGTACAGTATTCATCTGAAAAGGCGATGGATTCACATCCACCTCCCTTGTAATTAGAAGCAAATATAATTGCTCTTGCATAATGCGTCTTGCACAATGCCTTATCGCCGAACCTACTTTAGCCCTTATGATATCAACTTCCGCATGAATCAATACATCCCCCAAGTTGTCAAGTGAATCTTGGCAAAGAACGAGCTTTAGGATGAAACTATACATCGCCCTAGTTGTTTGGTGAATCTTGGCGAAGAACAAGCCGAGCAGTAGAATGAAAATATGGCACGCTCACTTACCTTTCGTACTACGGTGAAAATGAAACTGACAAGTCCTGCACCAGTTCCCAACGAAACTCACAATTTCTAGTGTTTTTAAGGAGAGGCTTGCAGTAATCTCTCATGCAAGACATTGATCTCGTTTGTGGCCGTTGAAATTGCATGGACTATGCCCTTCTTGCATCGGTGGATGAAGTCCAAGATAATGAGGACCTGTTCCATAGACCCACTTGGGAATCGGACCGGATTAGCGATCCAATTCTTGGATGGATCCATGGAACTAATGGACCACTCTTGGTTTTAATTTTTTGGAATTGATTCTTAATGGGCGGTTCTCGATTTCAAGGTAGGAACTATCCATTGAAACCATATTCATTGAAATCATATTGACCCCTAGATGAGAGTCATATTAAATGTTATAATTACAAGTTTGCCCATTTATAAACTATATGCAATGATAACCCATTTTAGATTATGGCACAAGCTTTTTATGACGCGTTTTGACAAAGCATTTAAAGTTGAAGATCTTCATAATCAACTAGCATTTGTTGGTCATATTAAGTTCATCTTTTCAATTTAGTCCAAGATAGATTGTGAAATATTTTTTAGTCAAAAAGAAATTTTCATTCATTAGTAAAATGATACATAACAGAAAATTTCAAAAGTCATATTTCAAAAGTCATAACAACAAAGGAAGCTAGAGATCCAAAACAAACCATAAACCTGAAACCAAGGCATATCATTAAAGCATGATTAACATAGATAATCACAAGCTCGTCCTTCAAGAATATATCTAGGACTGCATCCAAGCAAAAAGATGGCAACCTATCACCAAATCACACAGAATCATCAGTAATAAACACATACCAGAATGTCTATTTATAGTTACGAATTTGCCTTTTGGTGATGTGCATCTAGGTTCGACATTCTCAATACTATCACTGTACAAAGATAATATGTGTGTGTGTGTGTGTGTGTTGAAAGAACTCATATTCGATACTTATGAGAGTGAGCCATGTAGTTAATCCGAAGTGCAAAAGCTTTGAACTAAAACACATTGAATGAGCACAAATTTAACACTGAAGTTGCTTTGAGCAATATTGAAATTGGAGGCATAGTACTTATTAATTAAAACTGTAAACTCTAGAATTAGAGCGGAGAAAAAAGCTCCCATATATATGATCGAGAGAGCAAAACTCCTAGATCTAAAAATAGATCGAGAGAATAAGAAAAGAAACACAAAAGGAATAAAAGGAAAAAACAACCAAGAGGGGAGGGGAAGACCTAGGTCAAATCCCTCCCCCTCGTAAAGGGAAGAGATGAAGAAAGGTTCAAAGAGAGAGGGGGTTGGGACCCGGTTACAATCTCCCAGACTCGAAGATTGACAAAGCCACATTTTCTCGTGGCCCCGACTCGAACGTCGTTTCAAATGAGAGTCAAGCCACATTGAGCTTCTCCTAAGCACAAGACCTTGTTTTTTCCGTCCCCCATCGCTCCAATAGACTTCAATTTTGCAAAGAAGCAAGCCTTGCACGCACTTGAAACCCACAGGTGAACGCGATACGCACTCATCAAATTATGAAAAGGGAGGTGAGTAAGTTTCAAGAGTAGACTTCGACTCTCACTTCCTGTATAAAACAAGACAAAAGTCTGAGGGTGAGTGTTAGAGTAAGAATACAGTAAAACTGATAAAAAAAATTATGAAGATCTCGCAGTCATGATTCTGAGGCCGGTAAGAACTTTTCGACACGCGGACCTCTGGAGTGCCAAAAGTTGGCGCGAAGGGACACTTAAGTACTAAAAGTTACGAAATGTACACTTAAGTGCCAAAATCGGAGCAAAATGGATCACTTGAGTGCCAATCGGTGAAAATCCGGCCAAAACGCGACGTGGCAATTTTCCAATGAGACAAAAAAACAAAACGGCGTCGTTTTAACGTTGACGTGGAAAAAAAATAATATAAAAATTAATTAAATTAAATTTTAAATTAAATTTATTTTAAACATTTAAAAATAACAATTTTTAATGTTAAAAAAAAAAAGGGAGGGGTTGGATACTGCTCGGCCGCCGCCACCGCCTCGCCGGGCGGCGCCCGGCGGGGAAGGGTCGGCCAAGGTCGCCGGCCCCGGCTAGGGGCGGCGACCCGGCCGGCGGCGGCGAGGGCCCGTGACCCCTTGCCCAGCGGCCGGGGTCGGCCCCTAGCTAGGGCCCGACGACCCAGCCGACCCTTCCCCCGGCTAGGGCGCGTCGTCGGCGGCGGCGACGACGGGCTTGAGGGCTCTCACCGAGCCGTATCCAACCCCCTCCCTTTTTTTAAATTTTTTTTTTTTTTTAAATTTTTTAGTTTAAATTTAATTTTCTTGAATTTTTTAATATTAATATTAATATTAATATTTTTAAATATTTTAAGTAAATTTAGTTTTAAATTAGATTTAATTAATTTTTATATTAATTTATGCCACGTCAACGCAAAAAAACGGCGTCGTTTGCACTTATTTCACGGAATTGTCCACGTCGCACTTTCGGATTTTTGGTACGGAGTGGCACTTGTTCAATTTCTTTTGAATGTGGACTTAAGTGTACCTTTCGTAACTTTTGAGTGATTAAGTGTCCTTCCTTCGCCAACTTTTTTAAGACTTGAAGCGTTCTTAATTCCATCCGATTAAGGTCAAAAAAGAAAGGACGGGAGAAAGAAACAAGAAAGGACAATGGTTCCTAAAGCCCTTGTCGCTTTAGGAACCCCAAAAAGGTGAGAAGGGCTTAGGATTAGGCCAAAATTCTGAATAGGCACTCCTTTTGGGAGCGTTGCGGAATGTGGATTGACGAGTCACTTTCGTTATCCGCACGATGCAACGTGGGCACGCGCACGTGTTAAAGAAGCACTCGCCGGCCGAGCTCGACTTCGAAACGTTGCCCATTTCCCAACGCGTGGATGGCAACATTGTACGAGAGAGGCTATGCGTCGTCGATGATAATTTTTCTTCATATGGAATTTTTAACGAGGGTCGCAGGGGACGATAGGCAATAAAAGTCCCATAGAATAATATCTCGGATGGGGTCCGTGCTGAGCAACGCGACAAGACCCGTGGGGAAACTCTTTGGAGTTTGTTTCATTTTTTTTGGGTCGAAATTTGGAGTTTGTTCGATTGCCTTCCGCGGTGCGATCTGGTCTCGGTTCATTAGAAAGGCGGAAATCCATTCGCCCCTCTCTCTCTCTCTCTTTCTTTCGGAAATTCGATTGGGAGGCGATCAGATCGGGCCAACCCGCAAGAGAAATTGAACCGGCGAGCCCTTGAATTTGAAAAGAGACCTCAAAGATGCGGCAAGGAATTGAATCGCGACTCGAATCGAAAGGAAATTAGAAGTGGAATCGAAATATGTTGCGTTATTTACGAAAATGCCCAGGCTGGGAACATGGGATTTGCAGCGACGTTGATGTACATTGCGGGCACGGGCGGACGTTCCCTCGCATGATTTGACTTCACCAGATGACACATTTTTCACACGTCTACGGAATAAATTAATTAGCCACTCTTTTTTGATGATAAAATAATTTATGAATATAATATAAATCGACAGTAAATAAACATTAAAATGACACAGACATCCGTATTTTTAAATAATTTCTGGAAACTTTAGTTTTTTCATAGGGTGAAAAGGAGGTTTCGTCTAGGTCAAGAAACATGAGAAACACATTTTGCTTGCGACCATTATCAAGTCAATTAGAATAAAGATTAATACTATAAAAAATTTCAAATTGATATATTTGTGACAAATTTACTTCAAACTATCCTAACCGGTATATTTTTAAAAAATTCACTATCCATTAACTTCCGTTAAATTTTACTATCAAATTATTGAATTGAATGACACGTGCTAGTAGACAAGTGTATTAGTTTGGGGTATTACTATCCGTTTGTCATAAATGTATTAGTTTGTTAATCCAATTTAATGAAAATTAATCGAGAGTAAATTTATAGCAAATATACCAGTTTATGATTTTTTATAATCAAAAAATTAATTTATGATAAATTTATTACAGGTATACTAATTTGTAATCTTTCATGTTACTAACCCTATAATAATGAATTGGAAATATCAAAATGTAGCACAAAAGAAAACTTGCTAATCAGGAAAATAGAAAAAAAAAAAAAAACCGTGGTTTGGTTTGTTCATGGCTAAACACCATCCTTAAATTATTTAGTTCCCCCGCTCTAAATGTGGCGGCACGAAGAACGTGTTTCTAGGACTAGCATGATCGTGACGAGTTTAAGGGCCTGCATGGTAACGTTTCTATTTCTCCCGATTTATGTTCTTTTGTTCCCCAAAATAAAAACAAAGAATAGGAATCTGTTTGTTAATGCCAACTTATAATAGAAAAATGGTTGGGGAATATATTTGGAATAGAAACAATAAACAAAAAAAAAAAAAAAGTAGCTTATTGCTCCTAAAAACAATTTCTAGAAATAAGTCATTTTCTTCTTTTCTATTTTTCTTTTGTTCTTATTCCTTGTTGTGGCCACTGCCGGTCGCTTACCAACTATTGGCCACCTCTAGCTGCCCACAACCACCATCGGCTGACGCCTCCTAAACGCTAGCGACGACGGTTGCTATCGCCCACAGCCCATCGGCTGATGACTACCACCAACTGTCGTCGCTATCGCTAACCGCCACCCATCGCCGCACGATCGCCACCTACTGTTAGAGGACCATCGAACATCGCCGTCGACTACCGCCCATAGCCCACCAGCCACCGCCCCACCCCCCCCCATGGCCAACCGGTGGCGATTGGCACCGACGGTCTGTGACGGCGGTTGGCGGTGACGGTCGGCAATCCTCCGGTGGCAAGCGGCGGTCGTGCGACGATAAGCGACGATTGGCGATTTGTGAGCAAGAAGAAGAAACGAATAAATACAAAAATTTATAAATTATACCAAATGCATTTCTATTTTTTTCTACTCCAAGAGTATAAATTTTGTATAGTTATCAAATATCTTATTTTACTCAAAAACAGTTCTCCGAAATAGAAACGTTGCTAAGCGCACCTTAAGATGCCAATTTTTTAGATTTATTCAATTGGGTTTTCTCTAGAAAAAGGGATTGAGCAAAAAGACAACAAGAATTTTAACCGCTAGAAGAAAGGTACTTCGGTATCTTCTTTTCTTTTTCCCACATGATGATGAATATTCTTTCTTGAAACTTTTTCATTGCAATATATTTAAATTTTCTCATAACTTTACCATAAATCCAAAGGCATATATGTTTGTGTATCCACGTAAAATTGAAAGGACACTTCCCATAAAATAATCACAAGTGCAAAATGATGACTAAGCAAGAGGAAAAATTAGAGGACATAAAGATTGTCATGGAGCGAATTACTTGGGAAATGGTCATGCTTGGATGTGATTTTCCCAATAATAAATTATTTTAGGATTTACATATTCAGACAATAGAGATTAGAATATGCACAATATTTTTTAATTATTCTGACATAGTATCCACGCATGCATGTCCCGAGTTCACGACCGGCTGTGGATATAAAATTAAGAAAAATAATAAAAGAACGGCTTGAAGGAGCGACACATGTCCCCCCCCCAAAACCCTCTCTTCATTTATTTTTATCGATTTCGACCAAAAGAAAAAGATCTATTTTTATTAATAGCGCTTTTGTTTTCTTTTCCTCCATCGTCCTTTTCACTAAATTATTTTTTTTTTCTCTTCACAGGATTGCCATCCATCTTAAGCTCAATTTGTCCCATCTCACAGGTTGAGAGATTCTTGCAAGGGATTCTTATAAGATAATATAAATAATAATATAAATAATGTTACTTACTACGAGAGTTCCTCAAGAGAATATTATTGGTCGAGAATCTGACGGGCATTTTTGTTAAAAAAGCAAATTCCTCCAAAAGAAAAGAAAGAAGAAAATTCGAATTCTGACCTGCAAAAAGCTTTAAGAAATGTTAGAGAATGAATCAAAAGCAGTTCGCGGAAAAGCCATAAGCCCACTTGCACCCATGAAATATCATTTGCTGATCTCAAAGGTCACGTCTCACAAAGTAGTAGAAGCCCTAAATTTTTTTCCCCTTTGATTTGGCATGATAGCGACAATATTGTAATAAGAAGTTATTGAGCAAGCTCGTATAGAAGTTGCAACGAAATGTCGTTGATTAGGGCTTTGCCCATTATATAAAATATATGTAGTTTTTATATGAAATCAATTGTCAGGCCGGACAAACTTAGGCCGGCGAACCACCTGAGAGGGAAATCGTGTGCCCATTTTGACCCTTTCCGATTGGTCGAGCTTAGATAGGTCTAATTGAGTCCACCGAACTGCCTATCGAATGGTCGGGTCCATCATGAAAAGGTACCATGAGGTCGAGGGATGATAAGAGTGCGCATGATAATACTATTTTTCATAAAATTTATTTTTATGTTCTCGAAAAACAGGTTTAGAATGGAAATTGTTCGGCAATGTAATTTTATTTTTTTTTATTTTTTATTTATGGGATAAATTTTTAGCCTAGAAATAAGTTTTGAACATAAATGAGTAGTGAAATTTTCTACTTTTTTATTTGTGGAACAGAAATGAGAAATGTCCACCCATTGCTAGTGGTCACTTGGGGAATAAAAATTTTATATTGTTATCAAACACATATTTTTATTAAGAAACTCACTTAAGAAAAAGAAATAGAAATTAATTGGAAATTATGTTAAAAAGTAAAGTAATTATTAGTTGCGTCTTAATTTCTCGAAAACGATGAACATGCCCTCGGGAATCCACACCCTGTACCTCTTTGGAACTGATAAAAAGACCAAAGAAAGGGGAAGGACAAAAAAAAGAGGCAAAATCACTAAAGTGGACCCATATTTTAAAAAACCCAAAAAGCTAAAATCAAAATTAGCTCTATTTAAATAAAAAAAAAAAAAAAAAAAAAAAAAAAAGGGGATGGGATATAATTGAGAATATGCGCCACTGTGGATGCCGGATGGTGGGGGATGTGGAACTTACTTCTTTATTGGCCGCTGTCACCCGCAATTGCGATATGGCTGAAAAAAAGGCAGCAACACAAGCCAACGGATGATGGACGGGTGTGTGCGGGTGCGTGTGCGTGCGTATGATATCCACGGAACGACATCGGATTCTCTGGGGATGATGGAGGGCAACGCCCTCGGTATCTGCATCGGCGGCAAACGCCAAGAAGAATATAAAAGCCACCTCAAAAGAACTTAATCCGCATATACGCAATCTAGATTAAGTCACTCGAGATATCGTCCGTAAAAAAAAATTAGGGGCCTGCCGTGGATCATTGGTTTCGTGAGTATGGGCTGTTTTCAACCTACAGGGGCTATTTGTGCCTACGCACTTTTGTAGGGACTATCGGACTCTATTCCTTATTTTAACATATCAGTGGTTGCATGCGTCTATTCCCCTTAATTGATACATTATTTTTATCCTCTAATTGTTTTACATCTTATGAATCATGTCCTATGGTTTGAGATGTGGCCTTTTCACTTCATGCTAAGGACGGAAGGCCCAAGAATGCAAGCCACTTCAAAGAACTTGATCGGCATATAGATCTGTGACATCCCCATATTAAGTCACGTGAGATTGTATCTGTTTTGACCTATTTTATATAGAAACTCACGATTTTGTTATTTAGCGTATATAGTCATTCGTTTTGATAGAGATCTCTCATCTAAGCAATGCTTAACATCGGAGTTTCAATACTAAGTATTGTCATTACGTCAAAAAACATCTCACATGGATTAATCCCAACTTCACATATACATATGAGGAGCGCTCTCTCATGTTCGAAGTACAATTTGCTTTGTTCTTATCTCTTTCGCCAACCTAAAAGCTTGTCGGGAGATGTTTCTTATCCGGGCCCTCTGGCCTTAACAAATACTTTCTACGCTCACTAGATTGAGTTGCTACAGCATGCCATTCACACGTTTGTCCTGTTCTTTATTTGCAACTAGGATTTTCTTAGTTCAAGCGAGAAGGTGGGCTGTCGAACCCTACGTTAACTTTTCTTTTGCTTTCTGATCGATTTATTTTAAGGCAAGGTGGGGGTGAGTTGATCGTGGATGAGAGATTTTGTGCCCCAAAAAATCTCGTATTTTGATTGTAGCTATTTTAAAATTGAAGAAAGCACGATGTGGAACCGGAAACATAGATTGCTCGTACTTTTTCTTTATGATGATTTGGGGCGCACGTGGCGCACGTGCTGTGATGCAAGTACGTGAAATAGAAAAAACACTTCGATATAGCTCGCCCGAGCTTGGTACAAAACCTTTTAGGCCCAATATTGCACAAGTGGGCCATCGTTTGGGCCTGAAATATGAGGCCGACCATGAGGCTTTTTCCTTTTTTTCCTCTCATCGCGTACAAATTTTTCTCTCGAAGTCTTTGATGGCCATTGCACTTTTGGGCGGGACAGTCTAAACCTAGAGAAAGTTCATTGTTTAATTCTCAGAAAACATAGTATGATACCAACAAAATCAGACCAGTAGTGCACATATTCTAGAAATAAACAATTAAATGAATTTATGGTCATTGCAAAAATGCCATTAACAAGATCTCATTGGATACAAACTCTGCTTGAAATTAATATATTCGTAACATGAGAAGTCAGAGTATTAGTAACATAACAAAAGCATATTCATTAGGCTTGCAATGACTACGGCCTCTTAGGTGAACCCATCAAAAGGGTAAGTTGGGTCGAAAATGATCAAACCTGAATAGATCTATTTAATTCGTTTTCACCTATCCTCATGCAATATAAATCTAAAGATCTATATATGACTTGACTCATAATTAGTCAATATCCGACTTTACTTGTATTGTTAAAACACTCACATATATATATATTTATATATATATATATATATATACAAGCTAATATACAAAAACACCTATATTATGTTTAAATTTATTTATGACCAATTTATTTAATCTAACTAATCAATTTATTGTCTATATAACACTCATATGGACTAAGAAATGGGCCAATGACCCATTCTTACGTATCTACTTTTAGGAGAATCGTTAACATTAGTGCATTTTCGATGCACTTTGCTAGCACCAACATATGTGAGAATCTTTAATTGACTAACTATAAATAGTCTCACTCAGGATAAGATAAAAATGTTACTTCGAATCTACATCGTAATTCTCAAGTTTCCGAGAATGGCATCTATGCCTCGAGATATGCGAATCTCCAATAACTTGTTACGATAGATTTGTTTGGTTTTTGTTCGAAATGGTTACCAAAGTTTAAACAATGTGGAAGGCCAATAGCAACGTCCTACCCGGGAGTCAACTTGGCTTACGTCCGACTGCTATCGTCCGAACCCGACCGCCCGGCCAATCGCGCGCGGGCCACGGGACCCGCTCGAACCGTTGTCCGAGCGCGTGGTGGGAAGCGCCGTAGACGAGCTCTCCCCACTCTCCGATTCCAGCAAGGATTCTCGTTCGCAGTCGGGGACTTCGAGCTATCGGTTCGGTTTTGTTCGTACTGTCGCAAAACCTCCCGCACTCCCCCTTATCTCCGTCGTCTTCTTCTTCTTCTTCTTCGTCTTCTCGAGGCGTTCCTGGGAGCTCCTTCCATGGCGTCCGTGCTCAACACCGTCGCGGCCGTCGCATTCGCCGGCGGCGCCAGCGCCGGCGGAGCTCGAGCTCGCGCTCGGAGGAGCCACCTGTCTCCGGCGCCTATCTCCGTCTCCTTCACCCGTGAGTATTCTCCCCCTGCCGCGAGGATTTCGAACGAGGACTCGCCGGCGATTCTTTTGTCTTCATCTTCGAATCGGATGTTTGCGAATGTCGTTTTGATTGCCTGTGCGGAACTGTGGCTGAGCTCCGGCAGTTCATTCGCGGAGTGCGCCTGATTGACGTCGCGAATTGACGTTTTTTTCTGTGCAGGGCGGAGGCTTACCGTTAGAGCTGCGGAGACCGATACGAATGAAGGTTGCCTGCCAACTCTTTTTTTTTTTTGCATATTCGTAGTTTCTGTCTGCGTCGAGTTTCGCGTTTGAAGAGATGTGGATGGGTTTCTCAAGTTGAATGTGCTTGGCAGTGAATCCTCAGGTGCCAGACAAGGCGCCGGCGAAAGAAGGTTCCCGCTTCAACCAGCTTCTCGGCATCAAAGGAGCCGCGCAAGAAACCGTGAGTCTCCACGTGCTGAATGTTTATTTATTGGATGACGGCCAGTGTGAATCCTGCTATTGGAGTGAAGTCTTGATTCATGACTTTTGATTGCGAACTGTATTGTGATGCCTAGAAGTAGTTGGATGTTCAGAAATTGTTTGCTTCATTGTGTTCTTTCTTCAAGAATTTATGGGAATAAGATAATTAGGTCATATCTCAGCTAGTGTCGGAACTAAATACTGCAAGATGAACCTTTCAGAATAAATGGAAGATTCGCCTACAACTTACGAAACCTGTGACTTGGCCTCCCTTGGTCTGGGGAGTGGTTTGCGGAGCTGCTGCTTCGGGTATGTCTAGCAGACTCAAAGTGAAGTTGTTAACACCTCAAGTACTTATTGCTATCTTGTCATGCTAATTGTGATCAAAGATGTTATCTTTACCCACACATGGTTCTCATATCTCTAAACTCCTTCAAGAGCAGTTTACATTTGTATTTTATGTGGAAAGCTCTTATGTGCATCTTTAATGTCCCTGCTCTGATGAATCCATAGTTAGAGTGATAATGGTGGTCTCTGATCATGTCTTATACTGTGAGACGTAAAGAGCATTTAAAAGCGGTTTTCAGAGCTTATTCATTGCTGTGAAATCGAATAGCTAATGCCTCTGTCCTGATCAAATAGCTAATACCTCTGTTGTGCCCAAAAAAGTTTTAACATTTTGAATTGTGTTCTGCAGTTTTTCTTTGATCACTTCTCCAAAAGTTCAATGTAATGCATGAAATGGAATCTATTGCTGACTTTTTATTGTTTGTTCCCTTGTTATATATCAAAAGAAAGGGAATAGAGATGTTAAACATCAAGCTGATGCAAGGGCTCATAGTTTCATTTTCCTTTTTACATCTTTAATTAGTTATAATCTGATAGAAAAACCTTTCTAGTTATCCGAAGAAAATAAGGAGACAAATGAACTGTATTGAATCCCAGGATGCCGCAAAAAAATCGATTTCAGTAATTATGCTGGAACTTGAGCAACTATTTGCAATTTGCAATAACTATATTATGCAGGAAACTTTCATTGGAATCTGGAGGATGTGGCCAAATCAATTGTTTGCATGATGATGTCAGGCCCATGTCTCACAGGCTATACACAGGTACCTTCTGAACATTTGAAATTCATCAAAACATTTAAACAATATGTTCTCGAACTCACGGGATTTATCTTTCTGCTCACATGGCATCTCTAGACAATAAATGATTGGTATGATCGAGATATTGATGCCATTAATGAACCTTATCGTCCAATTCCATCAGGGGCAATTTCTGAGAATGAGGTTCGTGATTTCACCAATTGAATTATATCTGGAAGAGGACAATGATACCATGTTATCTGACTAATACTTTTTATCAGGTTATTACTCAAATCTGGGTGTTGCTCTTAGCAGGCCTTGGCTTGGCTGGTATATTAGATGTATGGGTAAGTGATTTACTTTAGTGCCAAATTGTTTCGGTTTCCTTTCTTTTTAAGTAGAACAAATAATAGTCAGTTTCTGAATCACATGTTTTGTATAGGCAGGGCATGATTTTCCCATAGTTTTCTACCTTGCTGTTGGTGGTTCATTGCTGTCATACATATACTCTGCTCCACCTTTGAAGGTAGTTCTTCAAGTTATCTTTTGCTTTTCTCTCTCTTTAATGAACTAATATGTACCTTAGCTGTTGTTCCTAAGTGAGACGTCTACATGGTTGCAGCTGAAGCAAAATGGGTGGATAGGAAATTTTGCTCTTGGAGCAAGCTATATCAGTTTGCCATGGTTTGTACCTCTCTTTTTGGCCTTTCAATTTTTATGTTCATTGACACTAATAAACAGACAAGAATCACCAAGCTTGGTTTATTGTCGTCTGATTTCGGGTTAACTCTTTGTTACATCAAAATAGCAACTTGATTTGGCTATGAAAATTTAACATATGTTTTTGGTTGGAATTTTTTTTTTTGGTCAGAGAAAATTTAACATATTCAAGGGCTTCTATTTGTAGATGGAAGAGCATTCAAGAAAGTACTTATAGTCTTGGTTATTCTAAGTAAATTATGAGGGATTGGCTATCCAAAGAAAAGCCAATGCCTTGAGTAATGGAAAAGATGGGTAAATATGGAAGTCAGAAAGGTTCATGCGGAGACTATATGAGGCTGTTAATTCCCTCTGTGATTTTGTGTTAAAACATGATGGACAGTAACTCGCTCTTACAGTCACCTCACAGCATGTGGGGGAAGAGTTAATCATCTTTATTAGGTACATTCTGATTTATGTTAGCAAGTTCCTGCTATCTTCTGGCTGATAGGTGGGCTGGTCAAGCTTTATTTGGGACCCTTACGCCTGATATAATCGTGCTGACCCTACTGTACAGCTTAGCAGGGGTATGTTTCCTTGGAAAGTATTGCGAAGTGCAGAATGAAACCTGTATTTTTTATTTTTTATTTTTTAATGTAACCAGTACTTATTGGCAACCATAGTTTACTGTTACTTTGTGCTTTTCTTAGCTGGGGATTGCCATTGTAAATGACTTCAAAAGCGTTGAAGGCGACAGGGCAATGGGGCTTCAGGTATTTTTTGTACTTATTGTTGTACGGTTTTTGAGGAAACTCTGCTTAAGTAAGCAATGGTAAACATCCTTACGATTTTTTTTTTTCCACAATCTCTTTGCTTTGAACAGTCCATTCCAGTGGCTTTTGGTGCTGAAACCGCAAAATGGATATGTGTTGGTGCCATTGACATAACTCAACTATCTGTGGCTGGTATATCATCAATTCTCAATAACGTTTTAGTTTTTAATCTGAATATCTATTTTTGCTGATATTGTTATTTTGAATCAAATTAATAGTGTCATGCATGTAGATCAGTGCACTCTCCTAGTACAATTTTCAGAAAGATGGCTGATACTGTGAAATATGAACTTAGATTTGTTCTGTTGTGTTGTTTTAAATTGGTCAAATAGTCAACTTCCATGTGCTGAACGTGGCTAAGCTTCATTTGAGAATCATTTCTGTGACCCATGACCAAACCTCTACCAATTCAAAGCCTCTATAACAATCACAGTCCTTTCAGATGTTAAAAGCAGAAAGTTGTACAGTAAATTATGTATACAAAAGTTCTCCAACTTTTCTACACTGTAAAAAGATAGATTTAAGTATTAGCAAGATGGATCTATGCAAACAGTCATCCTGCTGTGTTAATGCTAGTCTTCAATATTTGTAGTACTCATTTTGAACTGCATTTTGACGTGGTTTAATGTGATGATGAGCATACAATTTCAGTCAATACATCACAATGTGGGAGAGTTGTTATGTCAAAAGGGAGAAGTTCCAAAAATATTTAAGCTCTTTCTAGTAAGCGTTTAAACAGTGTCTGATTTTATTTTTTTGTTTCCTAGAATTAAAAAAAATCCATTTGGTAATTTTTTCGTTCTCAGAAGCAAATTTGTTCTGAAGAATAAATGTGGAACATAATCAAAAAGCAAAAAGAAGTTGTTTCTTTGTTCCCGGGAACAATCCCAAAATCAAGGCTATATATATATATATATATTATTTTTTTTTTCTCTTCTCCTCCTCCTTCATTTGGCCAGTGACCTCGTTGGAGCATTGTTGGCCATTGCGAGGGTGGCGTCACTCGACTGTGGCCTAGCGAGGTTGAACCTCACTGAGTCGAGTCAAGGCAAGGCTCGGCCGATGAGGCTTGGTTTGCTGAGAGCCGGCGACGCTTTGACAAGGTTGCCGGCCAAAGGAAGAAGGAGAAAAAGAAAAGAAAAAAAGAGAAAAATATAATAATTATTTAAAAATTAAAAGAAATTTTAAATCACAAGAGAATTTGAGGGTTCTACCAAACGCATTTCTATTTTGAGAATAGAAATTTTGGACAGTTACCAAACACCTTCAAATGCTTAGAAACTCGCCCAGGGAACAATATGCAAAAAAAAAAAAAAAAAAAAAAAAAAAAAAAAAAAAATCTGAGTAGTTCCTGAAAAACAAAATGGTTACCAAATAGGCCTTTATCGGTCATTCATTCTTTCTATGTAGTGTATATTGCTTTATACCAGTGTGGCAAAAATATGTCTGCCTTACAAGCACTTTCCATTAGTATGTTATATTTTCGAGCTAGGGACTTGTCTAGCAGCAATCAAGGTCGAACAGACTGGTGAAATCAATATACTAGGACCACATTAGGTATTTTTGTACCATTTGACGAATTCAGTGATCAATAAGTGGGTCAGAATTTTCTTATCATTTGATTCAGTGATTCCATTGGACAATTAAGAAAATTAGCTTATATGTGACCCATGAGAGTGATCTGAATGAGATTACTGAACTTAGATCATTTTTGGTCTTTGGTAACTTTAACTGACAGATCATTAGTGTTGAGATTCTTGAGAAGAAATAGTTTAATAATTTGAACAAAAGGCTATGTTAGGGTCCATTTGTTAGAATAAGGTACCCAGAAGGAAAAACATGTTTGAGGAGTTTAATATAAACGTAGTGAGGCAGAGATATGGCAAGATGGATTTAACCTCTGAATCTGCTTCTGCTGCCGCGGGGTCAAACTATCTGTGTTGGGCCTAGGAGTACTCCTAAGGTCATAGAAGGGATTCATTTTCTCCGATCTGGTGGAACGGGTACATGAGATGCTTTGAGCATTCATAATGTTTAAAATCTGTCTTGTTGAGCTTCTTAGAATTTCTGATCTTATTTAAAAATATATGCTCCAGGTTATCTGCTTGGGGCTGGTAAACCATTCTATGCTTTGGCTCTCCTAGCTCTCATAGCTCCACAAGTTGTTTTTCAGGTAAATACGTATGTATTAAAGTTGTGAGACATTGTATCTTGACAGAGATGATGTTCCTTTGAAGTGTTTTTTTCCAAGCAAATACTAAAAATATGTTCATAAATTTTCCACTTCTTTCCTACTGAAATGAGGCCTAGCTAGCCTTTAGTGTTTGTGTCCAAATAAATGTTCCAGGCCTTCTTTCGAAACTAATTCTGCTTGGAAGATTGTCTAAACTTTCTTCCTTGCAAAACCCACTCTCTGGCATGAGTTTAAATGGAAGTATCAGTTTATCCACCTCGCAGTGGTTCCAATGCTTTCTTATTCTTTTGCATGTGCTTAGGTGTCATAGCTTCGCACAAATAACTGTATATTGCCAAAAATGCTCTGCAGGCTTCAAATGTTACATATCATCTTTTTGAGAACTGGTCACTTTGATTTAACTCAAGATAGTGGTTTGCTTATACTACTCATTTTGGTGCAGTTTCAATACTTTTTGAAAGACCCTGTGAAGTACGATGTAAAGTATCAGGTATTGTTTCCCTCGTCCGTATCATCTGAAATTAGGAAAGGATTTGGTGAATTGAGAAGCTAAATGGTATATAAGGGTGCTTCGGTTTTTTGACTGTTCTCTAATAGTTTTGTCATTCTACAGGATTGTTGTTATTCCTGTTGGATGACATAGACATGTATCTATCCAATATCAGTGCTTTGTCAACTTCCGTGATTAGGGCTCTGTTTGTTTCGCGGAAAATAATTTCTGGAAAAACGTTCTTCGGATTTTCCGGTATTCGTTTCATGGAAAATGAATTCCTTGGGGAAAATGTTCTCCATTCAAGGAAAAAAGTCTTCTAAAGTAAGGGAAAATGTTTTCCACTTTTGAAAAGTGGAAAACATTTTCCTCATTTGATCTCTCTTACTTCACATCTATACAAATCTTCACTTTCTCCTCTTATTTCTTCTTCCATCTTTTTTTATTCGAATTATTTTTTAGTTTTCTTCGTCTTTTTTAATTTGAATTATTTTTAATTTCCTTTTTCTTTTCTTTTTTTCTTTTCCTTTTTTCTTTTATTTTTTATTTTTTCTTTCTCTTTTATTTGTTTTCTATCTTATTCTTTCTTGGCTAGTCATCGAATCATGTGAACCTCAAACTCATTGATCTTAAACTTGCGCTCGTCAATTTGGCAAGTCTCGAGCTTGGTACTCGCGCTCGTCAATTTGGTGAGCGAAAAATATTTTCCTTACCGAACATCGGAAAAAATTTTCTGAAACACTTTCAGATTTTAGCCGAACATCAGAAAATATTGTCATTTTCCTGGAAAATGACTTCTGGGAAAATATTTTCCGGAGATGGCCCATTTTCCGCGAAACAAATGGACCCTAAGAGTATTACAATTTCTAATGTCCTGAATGTTTGCTGAGAATGGTAGTGAGGTCACTCAACTCAGCATCGAGTTCCTAGAGCTAGCAATGTCGTCTTGTGAACTAATTCAGGCACTGGATATCATTCTGTTAATGACTGCAGTTTTTAACAGCCATCTATAGCACATTGTGGATAGTAATTCTTATATAGAGTGACTATTTTAACTCAACTACTGCGTCTATATAATAATTTCAGGCTAGTGCACAGCCATTCCTTGTGCTTGGTCTGCTGGTCACTGCTTTGGCAACCAGTCACTGATCACTCTCTAGTCCATGACACCCACTATCACGAAGTACGGGAGTCCGCATGGAGAAAGAACCAGCCACTGATTTCTCACGAACAGTAAATTCCGGTGAACTAGAAAAGGCTCAGTGCTTGTTTGAAATGATTTCCAGGTTTCCTCCAACTGCGTCATTTTCTAAAATTGAATGCACTCTACAACGAGTGATTTTCTCTATGTTTTGCCTGCGTAGGCATTATGATTCATGGGTTAGGGTTCGCCTTTGTGGATGTAATTTTGTCTTTTCTTCCTGTGATATGGGACTTTCTTCTTTTGCTTTGTTCCTCATTTGGGATAATGACAGTACACCGTTGGAGTTGACTTTATCAGAACTGGCCAGTACCGTGGAGGAGACACTTGAGACCCTGTCTTATGATTTTCCATGTTTAGAGCCCTGTAAGATTGGCACAATATTGCTACACTTCATAATTCTAGTTTTTCATTTTGTGAATGCAAGCCAAATGGAAACCTGTTTGAACATTTAAGTTTGACTGAAACTCTTGTCTGCCATCATACTTGATACCTAACCTGGACATTGGATCATCGGTTCACCCGGTCTCAGGATCAGTATTAACCAACTCGAGCATGAACTGCAATCTCTATCTCAATGAAATCCTCAGCCAGCAGTTCCCAGCACATAATCGAGATATTGAGTCTTTGGCTTTCAGTCTACGACTTCCATGAAATTTGACATCATATCAATTGTCACCTCCGTCACTGTACTTTTGTTGATGAAAGCGGTTTGTGGGAATTTGACAGACACTTTATCTCCTTCTTCCCAAAAGAGTTGCGGCTTGTACGCATTGAAAAACAAAAGGAATTTATTGGATCTGGCCGTGTAAATAGACATTGCAGAGTCGACTCCAGAATTCTTCTGACTGATAGATTTTTCACCTTATGCGGTAGCAAAGACAAAGCAACGCTTTCATTAAGGACCTGCCCCAGTCTCCTTTGTTCTTTTCACGTTCTTCCCACTAATTACCGAGTCAGGGGAGAGGTACTAGATATCAAATTCAAAGTACAATCAATGGTCTGAAGCACCACCTCGAGGCTGGAGGACAATTGGTTGACAAATTGCTTCTTCAGGCAGTCTCAAAATTCAAGTATCCTGAATGAAAAGTTTGAACTACGTAAAAGGCATAGACCCTTTCGAACGCACATCATCTGTTTCGATCAAAAGCCTAAATTAACAAGTAAAACTTGTGATTCCATCGCTTTTTGAGTTCTATCCCGACATTTGATAAATCTTCTTACAATGATACATGTTGAAAGCTAGTTTTCCTTCAAGACTGACTACATGTACAAATAGGTCAAACTGGGACTATTCAAAATACAATGAGTTTGTCACATAGGTTACTGAAGTTCTTTTCTACTCTGTCAGCATAGATTTGATTTTAAACAAACTCAACTATCTTTACCGAGTCAACCTTAACCTTAATACTAGCACTGCCAATAGCCAACGATAGATCAGCTTAGTTCCATGGACAAATTACTTAGCTTCTCAAAAGTAATGTCGACAGACCGATGAAGTCTATAGTTGAAGTATCAGCCATGGTGAGCGTGGAACTCAAAATGAATCAATAAGCAATGTCCATGCTTTTTATTTTATTTCATCCCTGTCAAAACTTTTAGAAAGCTTACCAATTGGGGAAATCATGTTTATACAATTCAAAATCAATGACAACTGCGTCTAGCTAGATGGGTTTCATCTAGATAATTGAAAAGAAGATAATCTAATCAAATAATTGACTTGACTACCTACTTAATGGCCACAGACGATAAAAAAGACTAACGTCAATCGATGACTAGACGGGCGCATCTCTGAGAAATTTCCTCTCATAGAATCCGATTACTTGATCCGCGACAGCCCACATAATGGCCTGGCCGGGCGGGATTCTCATGAGCCGAGGCAGGAGTCCCTTCCACAGAGCGAGAAGTCCTTCCTCTTTAAAAATTGTTTGGATGGCATGAACCATGCCCTTGTACTTCAACTCTCCACCATGTCGACTTTGAGCCATCAACCTCGTCTTGACGACATCGAAGGGCCCAGTGCACACAGGACCTGCAGTTCCTGCTAGGAATCCAGAAATCATGGACTGCCATGGTTGGAGGACCTTGCCATCGCCTTCATGCTTCTTCCACAATAGTACATCAAAAGCGTTCTTTGCCGTAAACATAGCCGCTTGGTTGGTCCCATTGCGCATGACCGTAGGTGCAGCCCCTGCCCACAGCCCACGAAGGCCTTCTTCACGAATAATAGTCCCTGCACAATGAATAGGACCCTTGTACTTTAAAAGCTCCGGACTTAAACCTCTTTGTTGCTGCAGCCTGATTTTAACAACCTGCCAATGATCTCATCAGTTCTCTCCCATGCAATACATGTAATTCACAGCACAACTTGTCAAAATAATTATTACGCAGCATGAACCTTTTGGCAATAAACTCAAATACAACACCACCAAAAGCATCTGCATTTACCAATT
The DNA here is from genome assembly GCA_014182555.1 of Eucalyptus erythrocorys. Taxonomy (NCBI): domain Eukaryota; kingdom Viridiplantae; phylum Streptophyta; class Magnoliopsida; order Myrtales; family Myrtaceae; genus Eucalyptus; species Eucalyptus erythrocorys. The sequence goes on along the minus strand of CM024597.1, from coordinate 14,350,855 downwards.
GTTAAAATTTACAGTGTTACTTGCTAAATATTTGTTTAATCCAGGTGAATTTCTCAATCTCTAATAGACAAGCAAATAATGAGTTTGGCCCTACGAAAGAACCTGCAAAATTTTTATGCAGTCTACATTTACATGAATATGGCTAATTCTTTCCTCACTCATTCTCCATAAATTCGATGCTAATTTCAAAGGAAAAGAAAGTATCCAAGTACATCTTGGTGATGGAATAAAAGCAGTAGGAAGGATTATTTGGTTACAATCCTTTCAAGTTTTAGGGGGATGCAGCCATCCTAGCATGCATCCCAACGTAGTTGTTTTAACACCATTGGCAAGGATCCTCTTTCAGCCCCTCCATTTCCTTTCCGTTGAGGCATGAACATCCTTTCTAAAATACTATTTCTTTTTGCCTCCGCTTCACCAAACCTCACTAGCTTTTGTCAACTATAACATCTCGCAAGCAAGGTAATCGAGCATTACCAGACAAAGGATAAAGAGTCCATCATCTGTTCCTTTAAACGTGGCCTCCTACCAAGAAGCAAGGCTATGCTAAAAACGATGCGTAGAGGAGTCGCGAAGCGAAGATTAATGAAATTTACCATTCTTAAAAGCACCTTTAAGGCCTACAAGTTGCTAACCTAACTCTCAGTCCCAAACGTTGGCTCAAGCAACAACAAGCATAATGTAGTGAATTTGGCCCACCTATGGAGCATTACAATAATCCGTTCAGATTGACTTCCGTCGTCTAAATCTTCACTGAAACTACACTTGAAAAGGAAATGGCACTTTTAAAATGAAAGGAGTAAACCCCTGCAAGGATTTTAGAAGAGAAAAGGCATTGACTCAAGCATTGACTCCAATTTTATAAGACAACGCTGCAAAAGCACCGAGCATTGACTCAAGCCTTAGCTTTACCTCCATTTGAATTGATGACATGCAGCAGAATCAAGATCCCATTTTTAAACTACAAACAACCAAGATTGAGCTCATCTAAACCTCTCAGCCGTACACAATTCCTAACAAATAAGCACACACAGCAAACCGAGTTCCCCCAGTATCAACTCAAACCCCAACCAATCGCATTCCCACTCCAAGCCGCTAACCTCGAATGGAGTGACGATCACGAGCGCCTCCAGCACCCCGGCGCCGAAGCCGGACAGGAGCCTGGCCCTGTTGGTGAGCTTCCCGGTCTCCGGGTCCTTGAACGCCGACTGGAGCACGGCGTTGGACCACATCCGGAGCGTGTACTTGAGCGTCAGGTGGGTCGCGAACGGCGTGAGGCCCTTCCAGAGGGCGCGGACGCCCTCGGTCCGGGCGATGGTGGCGCCGCAGTGGGCGATGCCCTTGTAGGCGCCAGAATTGTCGAGCTGGAGCCGCGTCTTGATGACGTCGATGGGCTGGAGGCAGCAGGCCTCCACGGTGCCCCCGAGCGAGCCCGAGACCGCCTTCATGTAGGCCGGGATCGTGCGCTTGCGGTCGGGATCGGAGGAGGGTCGCCGCGGCCCGCTCGCCATGGCCGCCGCCGCCCCGGTGCTCCGTACAAGATATGGGTCGGGCAGAGCTCGACGGTGGTCGGCTTATATAGAGAGAGAGAGAGAGAGGAGTCGAAGTTCTTCTTCTCCACTCCTGCGTCTCTCCCTCTCTCTCTCTGCGTGTCTCTCGCCGCCGGCGGTGTTGACCACGGAAGCTTCCGGGACCGCCGGAGATGGAATGCGGCGAGAGAATTTCGCCAGCGAATTTCGAGTGGTGAAGTGAGGAAGGAGACGAGAAGTGATTCGGGGTAAGGCGACAGGCCGGTGACAAGAGCTGCTCACGGTCGCGATGCTACCTTTCTTCGCGATTGTCTTCTTGCTTTTTCCCTACTCCTTGTTGACAGACCATGGTTCCATGGTGGCCAGGTTCTAACCTACCCTATTAGAATCCTGGATTACTCTATTTGTCATGAAATTTATCATATTTTTTTGGGTCTAACTTCAAAATCCATATGAGAATTTGTTTTTCTTTCGTTCCCTTGTCTCTCTCTTTTTAATTTCCTATTTTGTACACTGAAATGATAGGAGTAACAAGACGGTTCGAAGTAAAAGATAAACGAAAATGAGTGAGCAAAGGCTAATCGAGAATGAGCATGGGTTGCGAGGTTCGGACAAGCAAGGGGGAACCGCAAGAGGAGGAGGGTGAGTTGTGAGCGAAAGAGAATTGTGAAGTGTCTGAGTGAAGTTGGAGTGAAGAGAAAAAAAGAGAGAAATAGAGAAAAAATATCTCAAGAAAACGAAAAAATCAAAGTTTTTAAACTTATGAAATCGACTTCAAATTCAGTTGGGTCAGTCCGGTTGCTAGTGGGTTCTTCATTTGGAACTAGGAACTTGATCGATTCCAATAGAAACTCCGAACTACACTATTTTTCTAGATAGTCCGATCCGCTTGCACAATCCTAATAATATCATAAATCATAATCCACTGATTAAAAGTGTGATTCCAATTGAGGGCGAAGGGAAATGCAAATCCGACGAGAATGCTTAGTAATAGGATGCATTTCATATTGTTGTGTCCGCTTTGAATCCATTGTGGATTTGACGTGAAATCCCGATCCCAACCTACTAGAGTAATTTAAGGGCGTGGATGATAAGTATTATAACTAGAATTGATTTCTCAAATAAAAATAAATTTTTCTATTTTTATTTTTGAACAAATCTCTGAGTAAAAATATGTGTTTGATAATAACACAAAATTTATATTTTCGAATTATAAATTCATACAAAATTTCTCCCTCCAGGCGGCGGTGACAAGGAAGAGGCAGTTACATGCGATCAGCCCCAAATTTGTATGCACAATTGTTTACACGGAACTCGATGTTCAATTGGTTTTCCTATATAAGTCTTTAAGGATGAGTACATTATAAGTTTTAAAACTTATCATAAGAGTACAATTGAGTTTTAAAATTTTTAATGTATAATTAAGTTTTAAAATTTGTTACGAAATATAATTGAGTTTTAAAACTTAAAAAAAGTGTAATCAAGTCTTAAAACTTGTCGAATTAGTCCGATTGAGTTCTTTTTTTAATTGCACTTTTTGAAAATTTTAGGCTTCAATTATACTTTCATGATAAATTTAGTTTCAGGATTCGATTGTATTTTTATGACGAGTCTTAGAATTTGATTATGATTTTTGAAAATTTTAAAATTCAATTATATTTTCGTGATAAATTTTGAGATTTTTAATATATATATATATATATATATATATATATTTTTTTTTTTAACCATGAGATCGAGGCTGTTACGAAGGGCTTGGACTGTCGTTGGAAGTGCTTTAATGATGGGGTCCGGGTCCAGTTCCAGTTGTGCGTTCTCTTAGCAAAAGCAAAAAGCAAAAAGAGTTCCAGATGCATGTTCAGGACCACCAGGGAAGACGTCCTGCCCGCGCACCCCTGGAGAAAATCTATATATAATCAACATCGGAACATGCATTAGAACGTGGGTTCCTCGATTATCGATCTGCTGGCGTGATCGCATCGCCACTCGGGATTTGATTTCTTCTGCTTTGGAGAAAGGTCGGGGTTTCGTCGTGGTCCACGAACTCAATATTTTATGACATTGGAGCACGGGTTCCTTATTAAATGGATTGCCCCCCTGGTCGTGTAGAATTTGATTTCTTCGTTTCGTGAAAGATCAGGACTTTTTTTTTTTTTTGGTCAGTGTGAAAGATCAGGATTTGACGTGGAACTTTGATAGCATTTTTTTTTTGTTGCACTCGATCTTTACATAGACTCGTCAGATTGTTAGGTTCGCTTGAAAACGGTCTAATTCTAATTGATAAATTTAATTCGTTTTGACTCATTCTTACGCAATATGAATTTAACGACTCAATTTTGTCCCGGCTCTGCTAAAATGCTTTCATGTTTAACTTAATTTGAGAAAAATTACACTCAAATTGAGATGAAAGTATGGAGTCAATGAATGTGAAATCAAGTAAGGATAAGAGACATGGTGAGAGAATCATAGAAGTGGATTATGTTTAAATAAGTTATGAATCTATCTAATAATAATAATAATAATATTTTGAATTTTATCATTCTAAATTCCATTTATGATTGATTTACTGAATATGATAAACTCATATAATAACTCAGCCATCAAGGTTAAGAAATGGGTTAGAGCCCCATTTTGACAAGTGTTTTTGTGCGTGGGAAAAATTGCATCCCCTGAAAAGGGGGAAAAGATATGAGTGAAGAAATAGGATAAAATGAATTAAGATTTCCAACACGGGAAATGACCGATTTGGGATTTGATAATACTTATTAGTATTATTATTTTTAACCTTGGGGACTTTTTTATTTTTTATTTTTTGGTCAGTAACTTTGGGGACTTGACCAACTGAAAAAAACTGGTTCTACTTCATATCTAGTTATGATCATCATACTTCAAAAGAAAATCTTATAAAGTATGTCATTTTTATCAAAATTTGGTGGCATAAAAAATCTCAAAAAATATGTACATACTGCATTCATCCCAAATTAATTTTTGTGTCACAAAAGATTCCAAACTAGTATACACATACCAATCTATTCCAATCTAATTTTTGTGTAATAAAAATTTTAAATTGTACATCTGAGACAAATATATCAAATGTTAGCTTCTCTCCAATGTTCTCATGGAATTGCTGACATGGAAATACACATGACAAACAACTTGGATGATTGGCATTTGGCATATATGTAATGTGGACAATCAACATAATAGGTGGCCTATATTACATCATTTTGGGGAAGCCAGATCTGAAAAAAAAAAAAAAAAAAAAAACGAATTGAGGGAATAAAATATGCTAATTTTGCCCTCAGAGCCTCCTTACGTTTAGAAGATCTGGTAAAATCTCTTATTCTACTTCCTAGACTTTGATAAATTGGTCATAGGTATATTAATTTGGTTAATATGAAGTAGTAGAAATTTAGTTTAGAACCTGAGTATGAATCTAGGATTTTGTAGAGCATCAACCCTTTCTTCGATGCATTTACTGAAATATCAACTGATCTGCTGCTAATCTATCTGGAGTACCTAGCAGCTGTGCATTCTACCTCTTGCTATAATCTACCAAAAAGTAGACTACAAGATAAATGGTTGCCAAGCCCCTACGACTCTGCTACTCGGGAGACAGCATCTATGGATACTCGGCGAAATTGTCTCTCAAGGGTCACGAGAGTCAACTTGCCATGCCGCATGCAGCCTCCTCCAGGACTTACAGCATCAATCGTTTTACTTCAAATCCTCATCAGGACTTTCGTAAACTAAAGCGACTGAGTAAGTCGAATCGAATAGTTTCATGTCTGTTCAAACAGCATTACCAAGGATGATAAAATTTCTAGAGAAGAATACTAGAAGTATTAAAAATTGTATACGATGCTTATTTTAGCGACACAAGTTTTTTTAAATCACTTAAGTACTACTTTTTTTTTTATTTATAAAAAACAATAACTTAAGTGTCAACTTTGATTTGGGTAGTCAGAATTCTAATGTTGCCATATTTTATTAATTTCTTAGTCTTACAAGGCTTAGCGGTGTGCCCGGTTAGCATATAACCACTAAATGACCTCGTGTAAACAAGTTGAAGAATAATTATTTGAGTGCCAAAAATCGTAACTACGGATCATTTGGGTGCCAATATTATTCAAAGTGATTATTCAAGTGTTAGTTATTATTAAAAAATGATCACTTCAATACCAATGATTATAAAAAAGTAATCATTCAGTATCAATCTCAATTAAAAAGTGATCATTGCGTGACGTCGTTTGGATGTATACGTGGGCTGGATTTTTAATAATATGTGGCAATTCATATAAAAATTTTAATTCAAATGCCACGGAATCAATTTCGCTAGAATCGCTTATTGGAGGCACTTGAATGATAGTTTTTTTTCCGATTTGATTTTTAAATGAGTTAACAAAAACTGTTGGCTTTAAAATGAGCGTTATATACAACTTTGACCAATTCTTAGTGTCCTTCTCGCATAAAATTTCCCTATAATTGAACTAGGCAGGCAGGCCTAGCATCTTCCTATGAATTCGGAAAATTATTGAGTGGAGCGACAGCTTACCTCCTCGGACAATGGGAGGGTGCATCCGTCGTTCTTTTGAGCGAAGAGACGTCTGACTCTGTCAGCCGAAAGATGGGGGGATTTCCCACCGGACTCGAACGAATCCGGCGCATTCCTACGACTCTGTAATCGGCATTAAGGAGTCGGTACATGGCAGACACAGAAATTGCACGCAGTAGAGAATGATCGTCTGTATGCAGGGCATTTTCACTTAATACGTTCTCCGCCTATTGGGTAAAAGATCATGTGTGCGTAGAGTAGAAATCGACTGAGAGAAGGCAAAACACCATCTTCGTAAAACACCCGTTTTGCATTTTGGCCGCAGCTAATCTTCATTGAAATTTCACAACACTCAATCGCTGCGACCCTTCCGACTTTACATGTTAGGACTGGCGAAATCCGATACATTTACAAAGTTTTTTTCCCACCAGTGGCATGAATAACTTTTGATATGGCATCACATATATATATTTTAATCGATCCTACTGTACTCCTATTCTAACTCTCATTCTCAGACTTTTGCTCTGCCTCCTTACAGGGTGTGGGAGTCGAAATCCATACTTGAAACTAATTTGTTTCCACTCCAACCCTTCAGAAGGTGGGGATTTGAACTATGGCATCATATGATGAGTGTAGAAAGTCTTGAACTTTTGTCAACATCGGAAGCTTATCAATGGCCAAGAATCGATTGTGCACTTGTCTCGTTACTTAAATTATGATCACCATAACTCGAAAGAAAATCCTTCTTTTTTCCCAATATATTTACCGAAAAACAACTAAATTGCTGCTAATCTATCTAGATTACCTAGCCGCTAATCTAATCTGCCTTCTTTTGCTATGATCTACGAAGAAATCGACTACAAGATAATGGCTGAGCCCACTTGCCATCCACATGCAGCCTCCTCTAGGACTTGCTGCATTATTCATTTTACCTCTCATCCTCATTAGGATCTTCATCAACCAAAAGCGACAAATTGGATCGTTTCATATCATTTCAAACACTATCATAAAGGATAACAAGACTTTCTGCAATTAAACTAGTCAGGCGAGCCCGACATTTTCCCGTAAATTAGGAAATATATAAGTGGAATGACAACTACTCCCTTGGACGTAAAGAGATAGATTCCGTGCATTTAAGCCAGTTAGGTCCGCGCGGCGCAACACCATCATATAAGTTAGGAAAAATATAGGGGCAATGACAAGTACTTCCTTAGACATAGAGAGAGTGCATTCCTATTCTTTTTGAGCAAAGAGAGTTTTGACTCAGTCAACCAAATCGCGGAGGATTTAATATATTTCTCTGGGGCTGCATTTAGTAGTTAAATTAAAATTCATGATAAGATAAAATTTATTCTATCATATAGTTGATCCCCGCTTTAGATAAGATAAAATCGGATATAAGAAGGAATCCAGCACATTACAACAACTTCGTGATTAATCAAGACTAATGAGTCAGTAAATAGCAGACACAGAAATTTCATGTGAAAGAGAATGATCCAATGTATGCATGACATTATCACTTCATACATTCTTGCCCTATGGGGTAAAAGATCATCGAACATACATCTATGATGGCATAATTCATTACCCACCGACTAAAAAATGTGATACCAATTGAGGATGGAAGAAAATGCAAATGCCATGAGAATGATTGGTGATAGGATGGATTTTAGATGACCGTACCCATTTCAAATCCATTATGGATTTTAATGTGAAATCCTGATCCCGACGCACTAGAGTAATCAAGTTTCTAGAATAGCCCGGCATGTCAAAGAAACAATTCATCTCTTGCTAGATATATTATGGTCAACCCCATATTTGTGGACACAATTGACTACTTGGAACTAGGGAAAAATTTCAAATAAGATTTGAAGTGATAATTTAGTTTCAATTAAGGGTCTAAAGTGGCAAATTTAGTCTCAAGTGAGATCCCAAGATCACCGACTAGCCAAATCTTGATATGACCAGGGTATTTTCCTCCGATAGCCTATTTTTTATTATTATTATTATTATTATTTTTTTGTGTTTTCTTTCTCACCTTCTTTTCTTCCTTTTCTTTTACCTTTATTCCCCACGAAACCTCACGACACATCCTTTTTTTTTTTAATCATTCTTTCCGGGAAAACCTCACCGCACTCGGGATGGTTCCTCTCAATCTTGACACCTACCTTCTCCATCTCACTGCTCATGCTTTCGGTTGATGCTTTAAGGGATGCTAATGCTAAATATCTTCTTTTTGGACGGTGAATCGGAGATTTTAGCGGCTCGTTAATAGCCATTGCTGCTCGCACAAAATCATCCCATTTCTCTCCTCATTTTTCCTCTCTCTCTCTCTCTCAAATCGATACTGTCTTTCTTCTGCTACTTTATATGTTGGACCAAGCTTTGTTGGTAGCCACTCGTTTGAAATTGGGAAGAGACGAAAGCAACTTTCCCGTTGTGCTCTCCATCCTAGAATTAGGAATTATCCATTTGCCAAGATCTAGGCTTTGGCTTTTGTCTTCTAAGTTGCTGCTCGGAGAAGCGTCGGGGCGAATTCCGTTTACTGAGGCTCGAAGGTGGCCACCTTGGCCAGTAGAATTCTGGCGTTGAAGCTGAAGCCACTAATCACCATCGTCTTGACAACCTACCGGGTTTCATTAAGGCGAACGAGATGACAAAAGTGAGTAATGAGTGTGTCAAAGGAGTATATGTGGTAGAAACTACAGTTGAGACTGTAGAGGTCGAAGAGGATCATTGGGAGCACAAAGCAAAAGCCTGATAACTTCACCTAGGAAGATTACCAAGATGGAGCCTAAATTTGAGTTCATCAATATATTCAGTTGGATCCACCTTCACTCAAAAGTTTAAGCTAATGAGTTAAGAGTTAACTAGGATTTACGGGCCCACATTGCTACACCATAACGCCTATCGGCCCAGAAACTGCAATCATTGGGTTTGATAACATTTTGTTAGGAGTGTGCAGCAAAAGCCCAATACTTTCACCTGGGGATATCACCAAGAGCTAGCCCAAATCCGAGCTTGTCAATATATTCGGTTGGACCCACATTCACTCAAAAGCTTAAGCCAATGAGTTATGAGATAAATATGATATATTAAATGCATAATATTACATCAATTCTCCTACATGAGACTTTTTAAATATAACTCACATGAGCATCCTAACAAGGATATAGTCCATGAGGATGTGGAAGGAAAAAGAAAGAAAAGAAAACAGAAATAAAAGGAGAGCATAGCAAAGAAAGAAAGTGAAAGAGAAACAACAAAAAAGAAAAAGACTTTTGATGAAAATGCCCCTTGCCAGATGAAGATTTGAGTGATTAGTGAGCCTGGGCCTTTATTTGAAACTAATTTGTTATTTTAGGTATTTACTTTAGACAACATTTATTTTGAGCTATCTTTTGAGAAAACACTTTTGATTCAAACCTTTGTTTGAAATTTCCCCGAAAATCACGTTCGATAGATTTCCTATTAAAGCCACTATTAAGTCACAGAATATAATAAGCACATCAAATTTTAGACCAAACCATCACAAGAAACTAGAGATTGAAAATCAAGAATAGGAAGTTACAGTCATACGAATAGGGGATGTTCGATCATTCAAAAGAAAAGGCAAAAACCTCCCCATTCAAAAATAAAGAAAAAAAACTAAGATTCTTGTTAACAGGTTGTCCAAAAAGTGTATCGATTAATACTCGGTACCAGGACATATTAGAGTTACAAAATAAATACACATATCGCGATTTTTATATCTATTAGCGCGTGTGGGTTGTTTACCCATGTTTATAAATGAGTAAAAATGGCAGGATGCCTCTTTGAGTCGGATGGGCAGGCAGTTCTACTAAGAGGCGAATGATCATAACAATTTGTATTTTTTTTTTTTTTTTGGTAAAGAACAATTTGTATTTTATGATAACTTTGATATACAATGTCGTAAAATATAAAAACATAGAAAGTTTACTACGGATGGACGAGATCCACTCTTGGTTTTTTTTTTTTTTTTTTTTTTTTTTTTTTTTTGGTTGGGGGGGGGGGTGTTGGTTTGGTTAAATGAGATTGTTATATGGGGGTTTGGACCGTGGTCCAGCTCCAGTTGTCTCTTAGAGTAGTTTGCCAGAGTGTGGTGCCACCAGCAGCTGAAGAGAATCCATGTATATTTAATTGCGCACTTGATGGTATTGCGTGAGATCCATATGCTTTATCATTAGAACATGGGTTCCTCAATGATCGATCATATTTTAACATTAGGTGGGGTTGGAGTGGATTCGCATATCTATAAATTTAACATCTAAAAGTGGGTTCTTTAATGATTGGTTGCCCGCGTGATAACGGCATTTGATCTATTCGCTTTGCAAAGATGAGGGATTTGGTATGGATTCATGGGTGCAAGTTTTATTCGTACTCCATCTCCTTACTAGTACGGAAAGGGTGGAAAAAGGTCGAGTAAAGAAATGAGATAAAAAAGAAAGAAAAAAGAAAAAGAAGAAGACAATTTCAAGGTCTGAAATCATTGACTTGGAATTTTAAGTTAACTCTTTCTTTTTCATACCTTGAAGAGTCTATAAATCGCCTGCGAAATTGTCTCCCTCAAGAGTCAAGAGGGCCAGCTTGATTCTCATGCAGCCTCCTCCAGGACTTACTGCATCATTCTCAACGACGACGTATCAAATCATTTCATGTTTTTTCAAACGCTATCAAGACCAAAAAAAAAAAAAAAAAAAAAGACACACTAAGAACCATGATAAAAATTTTCTTTAGTTAAAAAAGGTAGGCTGCACAACATCCTTCCTCGATTTTAACATGTAAGCGAATGTGTTATACACTGAAAAGAAACTGATTTATCATAGTCAATGCACCATTGGGATTATTTGTGTAAGGAAGACTGGTCGATGAAAGTGATTCAAACCATTGACAATCGACAAGTATATAGCATGGATATTGACATCTATTGAATAGAGTCATTGACAACTTCATGAGAGTAAGGAGATTGAAATTTGGCTAAGTGTTGGAAGTAAAGGGAGGACATGAGAGCAAGAAGATTGATTGAAGACAAGGATACCAAATGATGATTGAGTAGTCTAGTAGCCATGGAAGTTGTAACTATTTGTGGATGAGACTAATGTGCAAATGGGAGACTCGGAATCTTAGGATTACGATTCTTTTTGTACTTAGAGTAATAACTGCTAATGAATGGTTGTAATTAGTGGCTTATATAAGTGGCAGTGTGTAGTCATGAGAGAAGATAACGAACATAAATTCTCAATAGACTTTTCTCAATTTATTAATATGATCGTCTTTTTATTATACTTTTATCAGTTTATTAATATGATTGTCCATTTATTGTCCATCATCGTTTATCATTTCCAGTCTTTTATTTTCATAAAGACATCACATCTAGATTCAAAACATATGAATTTACAAAAACTATTGATTACGTGCATATCAATCAGAACGACCAATTTCCAGCAACAAAAAGGTTTAGTTTAAGCATGATCAACCTGACCTAATTATGTCCAGTCATTATGAAAATTTTTTGTTTTGTAAACAAGGAGGTAATGAACAACTTCCAGGAAGATTCAATCACAAATTTCGACTGCAAATAGGTCAATCAGAAAAGCAAAATCACAGCAATGTGTGCATATGTTCTAAAGGCAATCGACCTAAGTAAATGAGCTTCAATCATCATGGAAATTTTATATGATGTAGATCTGAACCTAATTAACAATTTTTATTGAGGCACCGACTTAAGAATCTATGCACAAAAAATTACAGGAAATTGACGAACAGGAAAGGTCATAGAAACATAGCACTAAAACGAAGCATGTCAACTTTACATATCTAACTTCGGTTTTGTAAAAAATATTTGACCTAGAACGATGTCCAAATCTAACAAACAAGATGTCTATAGAAACCTCTTTAATTCATCTACAAATCATTATAAGGTATCAAGGACAATAGATGTCATCTTCAAGCTCAAGTGAAGATGTTAAATAAATTAGTTCAATCAGTCATCTGAATTTCCAAAATCAAACCACGATATTATGATGATCTTTTGACAAGGCAAATGACATTTAAAACCAAAATGCAGGATGAATTGACATAGTCTTCTAAAGGATTTTCACCAGACTTGAATGAATCCGGCAATTTACAACGACTTCATGATTAATCGGCATCAAGGAGTCGGTAAATAGCAGACAAAGAAATTGCACGCAGCAGAGAACGATCTTCTATATGCATGATGTCATCACTTCATACATTCTTGGCCAATTGGGTAAAAGATCATTCGATTTACATGTGTGATGGCGTAATTCATAACCCACTGACTAAAAGTGTGATTCCAATTGAGGACGGAGGAAAATGCAAATGCCATGACAACGATTAGTAATTAGATGGATTTCAAATGACTGTACCTATTTCAAATTCATTATGGATTTTAACGTGAAATCTTAATCCCGAAATACTAGAGTAGTCAACCATCCGAAATAGCCGGAGCATTTCAAAGAAACAATTCATCTCTTACCAGATAAATTATCATTGATCGCGTATTTGTATACACAATTGTCTAATTGGAAATTTCAAATAAAGGCCTGAAATAAGAAACTCAATCTCAAATAAGATCCTAAGATAATTGACTAGCCAAATCTTAATATGATCATGGATATTTTCGTCTGATAGCCTTTTTTTCTTTTTTTTTTGTGTTTTCTTTCTCTTCTTCTTTTCCCTCCTTTTCTTTTTTTTCTTTTCTCCCTTTTCTTTTACATTCTTCTTCCTTCCACGACCTCATTGCACATCCTTTTTCTTAGTTCTTTTCGCTAAAACCTCTCCGCTCTCGGGAGGTTTCCTCTCAATATGCCCGGCTTCTCCATCTCACTGCTCATGCTCTTGGTTGATGCTTTGATGTATTCTGCTAAATATCTTCTCTTTGAATGGTGAATCAGAGACTACTTTAGCATCTCATTAATAGCCGTTGCTTCTTGCAAAAGAACATCCCAGTTCTCGTCTTTTTTCCTTTTCTATCCTTTTATGTCCTTTTCCTTTTTCACATCGATATTCCTCCTTCCTCCTGCTGCTGCTTTATATGTTGGGCTAAACTTTGTTGGTAGCCACTTGTTTCTTATCCCATTGCTTAAGGGACATGTAAAATCATGAAAAGATGAAAGGAACTTGTCTCGTTGTGCTCTCCATCCCAATATTAGGAATAATTCACGAGCCAAGATCGAGGCTTTGGCTTTCCTCTTCTTGGCTGCTGCTCGGAGAAGCGTCGAGGCAGACTCCGTTGAATGAGGCTCGAAGTTGGCCACCCTGGCTAGTAGGATTCCTGCATTGAGGCTGGAGCCACTGATCACCATCGTCTCAACAATGTGCGGGGCTTCGTTGAGGCAAACGAAATGACAAAAGTGAGTAATGAGTGCGTCGAAGGAGTACTTGGGGAAATAGCAGTTAGGCAGAGAGGGAGATCTTGGAGGTGAGGATGTGGAAGGAAGATGAAAAAAAATAAAATAAAATAAAATAAAATAAAACATGTATAAAAGGAGAGAAAAGAAAAGAAAGAAAAAAAAAGCTTTTGATGAAAATGCCCCTAGTCATATGAAGATTTGAATGACAGGTAAGCGTGGGCTCTCATTTAAAATTTTTTTGTTATTTCGAATTCTTATTTGAGATAATGTTAACTTTAAATTATTTTTTTAAGAAAACACTTTCACTTTAAGCCTCTATTTGAATTTTTCTTGGAACTTGTGTCCAATAGATTTCATATTAAAGACTCAAGTCCTGGAGTATAATAAATTTATCAAATTTTAGACCAAACAATCACAGGAAACTAGAGATTTGAAAATCAAGAATGGCAAGTTCAAACGAGAGCTAGGAAATGACAGTGGCACAAACAAACGAACAGGGGATGTTCAATCAATCCAAAAGAAAAGACAACAACCTCGCCTTTATGAAAATAAAGAAAAACTAAGAATCTTGTTAACGGAGAAGAAGGCCAAGAGGAAGAAGGAGAAAATGAAAATGAAAAGAAAAAAAGAAAAAAAAGAAAAAGAAGAAAAAGAAGAAAAGGAAAAATTAATAAAAAGATTCAAAAAATTATTTAAAAATTACCACGTCAACGCTGGCTAGTTAAATTTGGCCGAATTCAATGTGAAAATGTTTAAGATTAAATAAGTTCAATTAAAAGGTTTATGACTGAATTGATACTAATATCATAGATTTTAGACTATTTTGATACTTTTCTCGTTCTTTCACTACTTGAAAGATCACATATGGGGCTTTCTCATCTTTCTTTCAGTACTCCATTACTAAATCCTTCTCCTCCTTTTTTAAAGCATCGAATGTTTCAATATTGGCCACTTTGCTATAGCCGTTCTCCACGAGGTTTCACAACTCTTGCGATTTAAAATGAACTTTCATTTGGATGGACCAATTATTGAAATTTCTCCTGTTCAAATTTTGAAGTTGTAATTGGACAAAATTGGTGAATGCCGTTATTAACTCTGATACTAAGTAATAGTACCAAAAGGGATAGAAACTTTTTACAACTTTGGAGTTAGAGCAAACAAATACAAAAGGAGAGAGAATTATATTCAAAATGCCTTTTGCGTAAGCTTCACACGGCGAACACACGACACTTTAACTCGCTCAACTCTACGAGCTTTTATCTAGGCTTAGCTCTCTCACTCTCGACTTCTAAGGCCCTACCAAGTGTAAAATATATATGTGGAAGAGCCACCGCCCAGTCAAGTCAGCAAAACATCCAGCTAATGCAAGCTTATCCAACTCAAAGTTGAATTTGATTTCTCTTTCTCTAAGCCAATCAGTAACGAGTCCACACTTGACTCTCCCTCTTAAACATCTTTAACATGCTGGCCGACTTCAAATAAGAAACAAAAAAATTTCTACAATGAGCCATACGTTTTGCATACCATACGCTTCGCCAAAACTGATAAAATTAGAACTAAATGTGAACTTCTGCTCTTCAACCAAAATGAGTTTCATTATTTTTAATAGAAACACGTTGTGTCAGACAAAGAGAATGACGACAATCTTGTTGGAACTTGCTTACTTTCACGATTACCATAGTTCTCAGATTTAAAACTGTTGAGGGTCCTAAACTTTGTCGTTGTCTGCGTTGTCATCTATATTTTTGTCCATGCTCCGCAGGCTTCTTTGACCGTGGGTAGTGTTCCCCACGTGCTGTGAGGACCAGGTTGTCCAAGTGCTGGCTCTTCGCCAGCCAGTGGAGTGAAGGACTTATATAACAGCGTGCAGAGTCAATAAGAGACATTAGACCAGAAGGAAAAGCAAGAGTTCAGTGGAAAAATCCAAATTTGAGAGAGAGAGAGAGAGAGAATGGCTCACGAGGGGAAAGGGACTGCAAGTAGATGCGGCGGCCACAACAACGACACCAGCAACAAGTGGTCGCTTCAGGGAAAGACCGCTCTCGTCACCGGTGGAACTAAAGGAATTGGGTCTCTTGCTCTCTCTCTCTCTCTGAAAACTTCGTTTTTTTTATACTGTTAATTTCAATTATAAATCAACTACTATGATTTGGGTTAGGGGAAAAGAAACATCGTAACTTACATATTTGAAGATTGCCAATTATGAAATCTCATTTTTCTATAATAGTTTGAGTGATAGTAGGATTGTGCATGGACTAGATGGTCCAAGCGTTGGACATAGGATTAAGCTCAAACCTTATTAAATTAGCTCGGATTGAAATAAATTGGTCGAGTCCAATCCGGTTTTTCTAATTTAGGCCCTATTTTGTGCACGTCGACTTTAACTAGATATAGAATTTTATTCGGGGAAAGTTATGCGGCTTATATTACACATCAAAAAGCTCCTACAAAGCTCAACACCATGTGGCCATAGGCCAAAGGCGTTTGATGCTATTTTTTTAACACAAGAAGACTTGTTTCGTGAATACCTTTTCGAAATCCACCCCTATGCTTGGGTAGGATAGGTTTTTCACTGTTAACCGCGTCAATGTTCATCTTCTTCCCCGCCCATCTTCTTCCCTATTCATCTTCTTCTTCCTCGCCTGAGAGTTGAGCTTCTTCGGTAGCCGCCACCACCGCTTGAGGTGGTGCAACCCGTGACCTAGGCAACATTGCGCGACCTTAGGTGGTGCCGCGTGGCACGTGTGAACCAGGCGATGCTGCCTAGGTCCGCACGACCTCAGGTGGCGTCGCCTGGTGCATGCAAACTAGACGACACCCCTTGGGTTCGAGTGACCTCAAGCCGCCAGATCTGGCCGTCTAGCGGCCAAATTTGGCCTCCGCGACCTCAAGCTACTTGATCTAGCAGTCTAAAGGCCAGATCTGGTCGTTTGGTGGCCAAATCTAGCCTTTACAACCTTAGACGATGGCGTCGCTTGAGGTCGCGCCTGATGACCAGATTTGGCCTCCGCAACCTCAAGTTGCTAGATTGGCAATCCGGATGCCAGATTTGGCCGTCCAGAGGCTAGATTTGGCCTTTGTGACTTCAAGTCGCTAGATTTGGTGATCCGAAGGCTAGATTTGGCCATCTAGCGACTAGATCTAGCCTCTGTGACCTTAGACAATGGCATCGCCTGAGGTTGCGCCTAATGGCTAGATCTGGCGGTCCGAAGGCTAGATCTAGTCGTCCGGTGGCCAAATCTGGCCTCTGCGACCTTAGACGATGGCGTCGTCTGAGGTCACGCTAGATCTGGCTGTCCGGCAGTTGGCTAGCGATTAGCCAGCTGTCGGCCACCAAATTTGATTTTCATATTAAAAAAAAAAAGAAGGCGGCAAAAGCCTATTATAAATGTGAGTTTTGCTAAACGATATTTATGCTAAAGTTACATTTCAATGCTATTTAAGATTACAATTTACCAAACGGTGTAACATTTCGGAAAATCCCTTTACCTCAAAGGTATTTGCATTCTCCCAAGAGCATTTTCCCAAAGCCGAACCAAACGAGCCCAACAAGGGCTCGCTTCAGAAAAAGACCGCTCCCATCACTAGTGGAAAGAAAGTAATCGGGTCTCTCTCTCCCCCTCTCAACACTTCGTTGTTTTATGCCGTTGATTTCAATGATAAATCAACTATTATGGTTTAGGTTGGGAGAAAGAAACATCGTGATCAGGTATTTGAAAACTGTCAATCATGAAATCTCATTCCTCTATAATAATTTGAGTGATGGTACATTTATGCACAAATTGATGGTCCGAGCATCGGACATAAGATTAAGCTCAACCCTCTATTAAACTAGCTCGGACCGAAAAGAACTGGACGAGTCCAATTTGGGTTTTTCTGGCTTTGGTTCGGAATTTTGTCCACATCAACTTTAAGCAGACATAAGATTTTATTATGGCAGAGTTATGTGGCCGACCTACAAAGCTCAACACCACCAAATGTGTTTTAAAAACAATACAAGTATCATAAATTTCGTACAACACTTATTTAAGTGCCACAACTTTTTTTTACTTACTTGAATGTCACAAATTTGAAAAATTGATCACTTGAGTGCTGTCGGTAACTTTTCTCGTCGGAAAATCCGACATGAACACTAATCATCTTACGTGATTTCGCTAACACTAATGTGAATATTTTTTTTTTAAATACCGTTTAATTTTTTATTTTTTTTTTATTTTTTATTTTTTATTTTTAGGGCTAACAAGAGTCATAGGCGAAACTAGCAAGTTGCGAAGCCCTCGCCCTTGGATGCAAAGGCCCTCTCTAGATCTGGGCGAGGCAGCATTGCTTGTGATGACCCTCGAGCGACCCTAAAAAAAAAAAGGAATGATAAAAAAGGAAAATAAAAATAAAAATTCTAAAATTAAAAAAATTAAAAAATCAAAAAAATCCACGACAGATGATTTGCCGGAAATTGCATTCAAATGATTGATTTTACTCAAATGTAGTATTTAAATAAGCGAAAACAAAAGTTATGACACTCAAGTAAGCAGAGTATGACAATTATAGCACTTACGTTGTTCTTCTCCCAATGCTTTCGATGCTAGTTTTTAGCCCAAAAAGACTTGTTTCCTGACCACATTTTCAAAATCCACCCCTATGCTTGGGTAAGATAGGTCTTTCAAAAAGAGTTTCGAACCTGGCAATAGTCCCTTAACCACTGTGCTATAGGTTGTTTGCACAGTATGCCTTCTTAAAATAATAGTTGCATTACTGAAAGTTTAGCCTAGTTCTTGAGTCAACCTTGGAACTAGTCATTTTGGTTCCGGGCTGATTCTTGAAAGAACTTAAGCAAATCGTAGTTCCAAAAATCAGGAGTCGATTTTGGCAAGGGAATCTTACCCATGCTAGGATCGATCACTCCTAATCCCTACCATCACGTCATTTCACACTTAGATAATGTTTAACTAGTGATAATCATGCCATGCTACAATTTTATAAATCTATATATGTTAGTTTGAATCATTTTATATTTCTAGTTTTTATCTCATTTTATCCAATCTTGATTGATCATAGATTATAAAGTAGCAAGCATACGTGACCAATCACTAGATCCGAACATTGTAAATATCCATAATATTGAGAATCATGCTATGTATGTTAATTTGAATGTTTTTAAATTTCTATTAATTCATCTCTATCAGTCTAAACAATCTTATGATAGATTACAAGGTTGCAAAAATAAATGGTGAAGCGCTTGGTTCAAATGTGGTAATCCGGTTTTTAAATCCTAGAGTTATAGTATTTTTGGTTGCCTGTCTACTAATGAGTGGACATTTACTCAATACTCGTAAATGCATTATACCGTATAATTAAAAAAAAATGGTGTCATTTTGAAATTGTTAAATGATAAAAACCTTATAGTGAATGATCATAAAAATTAAGATAGTAACATGTAGTGATAATAGAGCGTGACACACTTTATTATTTTATTTTTCTCGTCATGCCTTTCAATATGATAATTTACTTTATAACAAAAAATTATTCAGATATATGTATTTTTAAATGTGAGTTGTTGCTCACTTATTCTAATGTTTAAAAATTTTCTCTCCGAGAAAATAAGGTATGCAATCTAATTTTTGCTAAAATGAACCGCTAACAAAATGTTATGTTCTGCAATGTCCAATTTTTTTAATTGTCTCTTTGGCCTTAGATATGCTATGAAAGAAGGTGCTCTTTCTAATTGGCTCTGATTTATAGAATTACAAAATTTAAAATTTTAATCTTATCTCTCACAAAACATAAATTATGACTTATATAAATTTTTTAATAATTTTATATTTACAATAGGAAAAGAATTACCAAAAGTAAAAAAAAATTAAATTAACTATGAATAAATAAAAAAGATTTTTGAACCCTATATAACTTTTGAAGATGTGATATACTCAAAGTTTTTCAAAAAAAAAAAAAAAAAAAAAAACTGAAATGAAAACAACAATGGAGAAAATGAAGTGAGAAAAGGAAAAGAAAAGAGGGTGTCCAAATTCTCTCCAAAAAAAAAAAGATTTTAGGCCCTTATTGTCTGTGTTCTTTTTTTGTGTTCATGAATACAATTTATGTTTTTTTTGTTCCGGGGAACAAAAAAAGAACATAAACGCGTTTGTTTACGTTTTTGTTTTAAATCTATATTTTTGTTTACAGAACAAATTTGGAACAAAAACAAGAAATAAGAAAAACTTGTTTCTTGTTTCCGGAACATTTCCGAGAAACAATTTTCTCTCTTCTATTTTTTCCTTTTATTTCTTTCCTTCTTCTTTTTTCTTTGGCTGGTCGTCGGCCTTGGCCATGCTTGGCGACCGGCCGTCGAGGGCTGGCGACCTTGCTAAAGCGTCGCTGACCCCCGGTGAGGCTCGGCCTCGCCTTGGCTAGGCGAGCTTGAGCTTGCCCAGTTCGGCGAGGCCGAGCTCGCCCAGCCATCGACAAGGCTCGAGCTCGCCTAGCCAAGGCGAGGCCGACCTTGCGCCGGCCGGCAAGGCTCGGTCTCGCCAAGGGACGCCGACCTAGTGGTGGCCAAGCGAGGCCGAGCCTTGCCATGGCTGGGCGAGGCCGTTGGCCCTCATCGGCCGGTCATCGGCCATGGCCAAGGCTAGTGACCAGCCAAAAGGAAGAAAAAGGAAAAAAGAAAAAAGGACAAAGAAAAAAATTATATAAGTTTAACAAACATGTTTCTATTCTTTTTCTATTCCGAAACAGAAATTTTGTGTAGTTACCAAACACATTCTTCGTTCAAAAATTGTTCTTTAGACCAGAAATAATTTTTTCTATTTATATTTCCTGGAACAATTTTTTAATAGAAACATTACCAAACGCACATTTAGTACCCCCACTCAAGCCTATCCGGGCATGAAAAGTTCTTTTGAGCCGAAGGTGTCAAACTGGGTAAATGGCCATCAAGATTTTTTGAAACCCCTCTAAATGATAGCAAGTTCTTTTAAACCCAACAAAAATTACACAATTAATTTTGTTAGTACTTGAAATTTTGTGTGATAAAGTTGACATGCGATTAGTCAGTAGACTTCATAATATCCTATTGTGATTTCCCAAATAAAATCCAGTGCATTTGACTTCAATTGCGAATGCGACCAAATCTTTGTTCGCAATTGCGAGTTGGTGAATAGTCAGATTGCTCTTCCGTGATTAGGCATGCCGTTGTTGAGGAATTAGCCAGGCTCGGGGCCATCGTGTTTACCTGCTCCAGAAATGAAGCCGAACTTAATGAATGCTTGAAAGATTGGAAAAGCAAAGGCTTTCGAGTCGAGGGTTTGGCCTGCGACGTTTCCTCGAAATCAGAGCGAGAGAAGTTGATGCTCACCGTGTCTTCCCTCTTCAATGGCCAGCTCAACATCTTGGTAAGTAAAAGACGTCTCTGATCCCGTGGATTCAATAACAACATTAATAACACGGTTGCATTTGCACTTCTCTTTCAATCAATTTTGTACTTGGTTTTTCATTTTCTTGGGAGTGATCTATGTGTTAGATAAACAATGTTGGGACCAGCATACCCAAGCCGACCTTGGATTACACAGCGGAAGAGTTTTCCTTCATCATGACAACTAACTTTGAATCGAGTTATCATCTAAGCCAGCTCGCGCATCCTCTTCTTAAGTCCTCGGGAGCCGGATGCATAGTGTTCTTGTCGTCAGTTTGCGGCGTCATTTCAGTGAATGGTGGATCAATTTACTCGGCCACCAAAGGTAAATTAATATTATCATAAGTAACTATCTAAAGACTTTTAATACGGAGCTAAACAAAATTCCTCTATTTTCTCGAATTCATCGACAGGAGCAATGAACCAGTTGACCAAGAATTTGGCATGCGAATGGGCTAAGGATAACATAAGAAGCAACTCTGTTGCACCTTGGTTCATATTGACTCCACTTACTGAGCCTGTAATTTAATTTTGCATGGCTTTAAATTCTCTCTTGCTTAAAAGTAGTTCACAGACATTTATTTTGATCATGTTCCCCATCGTGATCTGACGTCTAACCCGTTTGCTGTCACAGCTACTTAATAACGAGAAGTACAGCGAGGAGGTCGTGGCAAGGACACCGCTTGGCCGTTTGGGAGAGCCGGAGGAGGCATCATCGTTGGTGGCCTTTTTGTGCTTGCCAGCGGCCTCTTACATAACAGGGCAGACCATTTGTGTCGACGGGGGGTTCACCGTGAATGGCTTATTATTTCCTAGAGCATGAGTCTTACTTTCTTATATGTCTAGGTTGTTCATCGCGCATTGTCATCACAAAAACAAACAAGTTTATTAGCCGTTTTATCTCCATATATTAAAATGTGTACTTTGATAATGTGTTGACAATAAATAAAGGAAGTTAGTTGCCATGCTACTTTAATGTTCATTTCCACTTTCTATTCCCACTTTCAAGTTTTTTTTTTCCCTTTACTTTTAGCGAAATTTTTTCTTGCTTTTATGCAATTGTCTAAAAATAAAATATATGTGCCCAACGAGCAATGAATGACAAGACAAACATGGTATATAAATAGTGCACTATCTGATAACGTAACTTGATCTTGACACAAGACAAACGTATTTGGGTCGGCATTTATGTTTTACTTATAATCTAAATTTTATAAATCTAGAGAAAATATTACACATTTGGCCAAAAATTAATAATCTGCAAAAACTTTCTTACGAATAGCCTTCACTGGACCTCAAAAAATGTTGAAGAGAAAAGTTGAAAAGGAAAACTAAGAAAGTAATTTGATTCTTATTTTCTTTTGAATAACCTTCATTGGACCTCAGAGATTGTTGGAAAAAAAGGTTAAAAAGGAAAATTTTAGAATAGGAAAAGAAAGGAATCAAAATGATTTTCTTTAACATTCTAAAAGAATTCAATCAAACTTAAAAGATAAACTTTGGAAAATATATAAAATTACTTTAATGAATGAGACATTTATGGAAATTAATGGGATTACCATCAAATTCAAAGAAATTGAACTATGTAACCCCTTTGGCTTATGTGATTTAAGTGCATAGTCTTCTAATATTGCCATTTAACTAAATTAAATAACTCATTCTCATTCGATTATAGTGGGGAAGTAAGTCAGTCAATTTGGCTCTAAACCTTCATGACCATGACTTGTTTTACAAAAATTAAAAGTATATTGCTTTTTCCCCTATAACCAAACAACCTTGATGGTCACAATAACAAACAGTTTTTTGTACACCATACAACACTCCCTATGTGGCACAATAAGAAAATTACTTCTATTTCTCTTCAATTTATTGAGAGACGCCTAGATGCATTACCTATGTATGTGTCTATAATTCTAGACTTTAAGATTTAGAAAATATAAAGCTGGCACAAAAGATGAAACATTTTTTTTAAGCCAATCGATTTACAAATGACAGTTTAAATTCTGGGTTTGATAGGAAAAGGATATGTAAAGTCATTATTAGACGCAATTAAGTAGACACTGAGGTGGCTTCTAGGTGGCGGCTAATTTTGTGGAAAAAGCACAAAAAGTTTTCTTGCAATGAGGAGAGGCAAGTCCAGCATTCTGCAATCTTAAGTGGCATATTTAGAGGCAACGCTTAAAAGAGACTGTTATAATATAAATTTTGATTGGGATGGGGCACTAACCCAACATGAGTACGTACTTAATAGCAAACAGAATAGAACGAGCTGAGAAACTTACAAATTGAGTTAGAGTCGACATTTACTATAGACGTCTTTTAAACTTAACGTTAGCATTTAGTTAGAATCACAGTTAACTTTTGACTTTATACTTTTCTGATGATAGTTTATTTATTTCCACGTCAGAGAAGATGGATAGAAAAATAATAAAGTGATGAATTGAACAGCTTGTAGGTTCTATTCAAATAAATGTGTCATTGCTTACGGACCACAGAGTCATTTTGATTAGTCGGAAGTTCGGCTAATCCTAGAGCATCGTAGAATGTTTTAGCCTTTTTGCGTTAGCTGGCGATTTAAGAGTTCTTCTCTCTCACTCCACGTGGTGATCCATTTAATGTAGTATCCTGTTCTCCTTTAAGAATGACCTTTTTTTATAATAAAAAAGAAAGTGATACCTAATGAAAATAACGCAAGATTTCAATGTTTTGAGATTAAAAAAAATAAAAAAATTCCACATGTATATATATGTGTGTATGTGTGTGTGTATATATATATCTCTCTCTCTCTCTTATGTGTACACACAAAAGAAGAAGGGTTAATACTCGAAAAACCTCAAACTGGGTACACTTGTGACAAATCTACCCCAAACTATTTTTTTGACCACAAAAACCCAAAACTTATATGCCTTTGACAAATTTACCCTAAACTGGTACACTTGTGACAAATTTACCCTCTGTTAGTTTTAGTTAAATTTTCTTATTAAATTATAAAGTTAAATGACACGTGACGATTGACCGATATACCAATTTGGGATTTTACACTATTTGTCACAGTTTACAATTTTTGTGATTTTTTGTGGTATTAATCTAATTTAGCGAGGAGTATATTAGTCACAAATTTACCAGTTTGGAGTTTTGTTTGGTCGAATAAATTAGCTTGGGGTAAATTTGTCATAAATATATCAGTTTAGGGTTTTTTTTATAGTTAGTCAGGGTAAATTTGTCACAGGTGTACCGGTTTGGGGTTTTTCATGGTCAAAAAAATAGTTTGGGGTAAATTTGTCACAAGTGTACCAGTTTGGAGTTTTTCAAGGTATTAACCCAAAGAAGAAATGCCACACTCCATTCTTGTACAACTGAATTGCTCTAACATGTTCAATAAATTTTTATATATTTAGTCATCATTTCATATATTTTATAAAAGACTATATAACATGAAGAATTACCAAAAAAGTCATAAAAATATCGTAATTGTGCTGATTCAATTTTAAATCTTTTAATTATGCTGAGTTAATTCTAAACATTTTCACGTTTTGCCAATTGAATCCATTCGGCCAATTTTGACTGAAAATCATTAATATGGATGCTAGCCATCTAGCATGGCATGGACGATACCAACATGAACATTTTTAATTATGTTTTAATAATTTTTCAAAATTTTAAGAATTTTCTTTTCTTTTCTCTTTTCTTTATTTTCTTTACGGCACAAAATTGATGTTAAATCTCGTAATATCTCTTAATTTTTAATTTCTTGGTTAGCATTCTCTGTAAAATCTCAGTTGACAATTTCTAGGTGCTATTTCTCAAGATGAACGAATAAATTTTTTTAGGAAAAATCGATCTAGAAGCATCTGACCCAAACCACCACTAGTGTTAGGTTGGGAAAGAACAGGGATAGGAATCGGTCTTGAACCGGCCTGGCCCTGTGGTGCCATAGTCACATGGTTTGGTGGCTTGGACCTTGAAGCAAATTCAATCACCAAATTTGTTGACAAAGGAGTGAAAATCCCAGACAAATGATTGGCCATGTAATTGGTCAAATCGTTCTGTTACTTCTCAAACATCCTTTTCATGGTTGCCACTACCACTGAACTTGGGGCTAGATCCCTCCTTTGATCTTAGGTAAGATTCCAAGGAATATCACTAGAATTAACACCTGTGTTGACATCATCAACCGAATCTTTTTCCTGACTTGAATTCTCAAAATGAATAGGCCTTTCTCCCACACACTGCGGGGATTGATTATCCTCGCCAACAGCAACACCCTTCTCTTGATTCCTAGTTTTCGCTATGGACACATCCTAGAAAGAAAACACGTGTCCCATCAGGCGTACTAAAAAGATGTTCATTGAGAAATTAGTTCCCTTGCAAATATCTTTCACCAAAACGATAAGTCTTCAGCCTTTTGTTATTGGAACGGGGTTCTATTTAGTTTTAGAAAGGAAGTGAAAATTTCTAAGCTACAAGCAATAAAGTAAAGGATAAACAGGAGATAAATGTGTGATAAAAGGTAAATGTGTGATAAATGAAAAAGGGATAGTCAAAAGACAATTGTTCTTGTGATTGTGGATTTTGCCAAAAAGTCCTTTACAACATTGCCCCTTTGGCTATTTATAGTTTAGTCTACAAATAACCGCTCCCTAGTAGTTATTGATTTTCAAATCTAAACAGCTTCTAGAGACTTCGATACCGTGTCAATAATTGCTTCGCTTTATCCTTATTATTGCCGATACCGATCTTCGAAACTGTCTTCATTCTTATCTTCTTACTATCGAGTGGTTACAAATCCTGAACCTTTGGTATTCCTAGTAACCGGCAGCCTTATCACATAATGGGCCCAATAGGATCCCTTTTAGTTCTTGGCTCAATAAGACAACTTTTAGCGCCAACACTTTCACAAAGAAAAAAGGGATAAGTGCATTAGAAGTCCTAAAACTTATCATGAAAATGTAATTAAGTCCTAAAACTTTCAAAGAGTGCAATTAAGTCCTAAAATTTATTACGAAAGTTGAATAAAGTCCTAAAACTTTCAAAGGTTCAATAAAGTCCTAAAACTTGTCTCGAAAGTGTAATCAAGTCCTAAAACTTGTCTCGAAAGTGCAACCAAGTCCTAAAACTTTTTAAAAGTGCAATCAATGGAAGGACTTAGATTGAACCATTTTGATAAGTTTTAGGACTTGATCGCACTTTTGAAAGTTTTAGAATTTAATTGCACTTTGTGACAATTTTTAGGACTTAATTGCACTTTTTGAAAGTTTTAGGACTTAATTGCATTTTCATAACAAATTTTAGGACTTCCAATGCATTTATCCCAAGAAAAAAACTAACTTTTTTTTTTCTCTTTTTATTTCTTCTCTATTTTCTTTCTCAGCATCTTGATAGCTATTGTCTAACTATTACCGATCTGTATTTGTGACTTTTAACCTAAAAGTAAAATTAATGAAAAAGACAAAAAAGCCACTAAAAAAGATTTGACTTTGTCTACCAATAATATCTTACTTGAAGACTTATATACCTGATGTACCAAGCAATTTTGTCTCCATCTTCTTCAAAAGCTAGTAATTAAAAAACTTGTGCCTTTGCATTACTCCTGATCAATCAACATGGAGTAATGAAATGGTAGTAGTACCAAAAAAAAAAAATTATATATATATATATGTTTTTCTCTATCTACTACCTTAGTGAACATGTCAATTGGATTTTTGGAGCCATAAGTTGTTCTAGATTTAACTCATTATTTTCAATGCTAACCTAATGAAGTGATACCGTTTCTCGATATGTCTAGTACTTGTGTGATAAGCTGTACTCTTTGATTATCACTCCATAGTGTACTTATTAGCTACTTTCGATGAGCTCCTCTATGTAATATTATAGCCACATGATTTCTTTGAAGGCCTCCGTGATCTTCACATACTCCACTTCTTTCATTGATAGAGCCACCACTTTTTGTAGTTGAGATACCCAACTCACTACTATACTTGCAACAGTGAAGACATATCTCGATCACCCAAGTGATCCGCATCCATATAAACTTGCAACTCTAGAGATACACCACTATAACAAAGAGAGTAATTTGATGTACCTGCTAAATATCTTAATATCCATTTCACTGCATTCCAATCATCTTTGCCGGGGTTCTGAATATATCGACTCACAACCCTCACTACTTGTGCAATGTCTTGTCTCGTGTTCACAATGGCATACATTAAACTTCCCACTACTAATGCATATGGAACTATTGCTATATCATCTTTCAAAACCTAAGTACTCGGACACATATCCTTGGAAAGTTTGAAGTGACTCACTAAAGGAGTCACAACCGGTTCTAGCTTGTCCATTTTAAATCTCTTTAACATATTGTTCATAAAGTCTTTTTGCGACAGCCATAATTTCTTACTTTTTCCTGCCCTTGATGATTTTCATGTCAAAAATATTCTTGGCTTCTCCCAAGTCTTTCATAGCAAACTACAATTATTACATCTTCTTCACTTTTGCAATTCTCTTCATGTTTAAGCTAGCCACCAGCATGTCATCTACATATAATGAGAGATACACAATACCATCATCGTCATACTTGCGAAAATGAACACAATGATCAAACTCATAGTATACAAATCATTTTTCTTCCATGAAAGCATCAAACTTTAGGTATCATTGCTGCAAAGTTTCTTTCAAGCGATACAAGTTTTTCTTTAAGCAACATACCATGTGCTCCAGACATTTGACTTCAAAACATTTAGGTTGTGCCATGTATAACTCTTTATATAGGTTACGCCATGTTTCAAGCCATGTAAAAACATGGTTTTCACGTCTAACTGCTCAAGATGAAAATCTTTCATTACAACTATACTCAGCAAAATTCTAATTGATGTCATTTTCACTATTGGTCAAATATCTCGAAGTAGTCAATCCCTTATTTTTTTAGAAAAGCCCTTGACCACACGTCTTGCCTCGTATATGATACTACCATTTGCTTAATTCTTAATCATGTACACCCACTTGTTTAACAAAGCTTTTTTACCTGTAGGCAACTTGGTTAACTCCCAAGTTTTGTTCCGAAGTAACGAATCTATCTCGTCTTTCATAGCACGTTCCAACTACATGTGAGATGTGTGTTTCTATGTCTCATCATAAGTCTTTAGTTTTTCCAAATCTATACATAAGACATGGCTCAAAACAGTATTAGCTGATAAATCAAAAATTACCTTTGGCTTTCTCACATGTGTAGACCTCCTCAAGATAGGTACTTCAAGGTTGTTAGTTTGCTTGGAATCACTGCGTTCCTCTTAAACTACCTCCTTACTGGTAATAGGCTTATCTTGAACCTCTCCTTGAGATACACTATGATCTACTGGAAACATCTTTATAGGCATTATGTCCATCTCAGCATAATCTGGTTCTATTATCTTCTCATGCTTTGTTTGATGATCTTTGTACATCTTTTCTTCATGGAATACTACATTCCAATTGCGAATGACTTTGTTATTCTTATAATCTCAAAGCCTATAGCCATATCCAACGTTATCATATCTAATAAAGACACACTTTTAGGACTTAGCATCAAGCTTCTTCCCGTCTGCCCTATAAATCAAAGCATATGCAATACAACCAATCTAACTTTTAAGTATGAATGATTAACAATTTTACTTGACTATTGCTCTTACAAAATTTCTCCATCCAACGCACTAGATGGACTCCTGTTGATCCGATAAATAGCTGCATCAACCGTAGCAGCCCATAAGTGTACTAGGAGGCCTGTGTGTAGCTTCATGCATCTCACACGTTCTAGAATATTCCTATTCATCCTCTCAGCTATACTATTTTCTTGAAGAGTCCTAGGATCGGTCTTCAACTCGTGTATGCTTTCCCTGCTTAAATTTTTTGCAAATTCCTTACTTGTATATTCACCACCATTATCAGACTTTAGAGTTTTAATCTAGTAAATTGTCTCTTTTTCTACCATGGTCTTCCACATTTTGAACTTAGAGCTTTAATCTGATAACCTATCTCTTTTTCTACCATGGTTTTCCACATTTTGAACATCTCAAATACTTTTGATTTTTCTGTAAGAGCATAGACCCAAGTCTTCTTTGTCGCATCATCAATAAAGGTGACAAAATATCTCTTACTACTATAAGAGAGTTCTTGAGTAGGTCCCCACACATCAGTGCAGACTAACTCTAGTTTTTTGCCTTTAATTTGTCGCGTATTCAAGTGAAAACTAACCGCTTTTTGTTTTTCATAAATGCAACTCTAACAAAATCTAACTCGACTTTTTGCAAACCTAGAAGTAATTTCTGCGGGTGTAACTACTTTACACTTTTTTCATCAAGATGTCCCAAACAATAATGCCAAAGAGTGAACAATTTACCTGTAGCCACTGTAGTTATGACCATATCAATAATATTGTCTCCTTAGAGAAGGGAAAGTATACCCATACACTTTCCTTTTGCTACTACTCTTGCCCCTAAGGTTATCTTTCACTCTCCACATCCAAAGATTATTATTAAACCCTCTTGGTCAAGTTTACCGGTTGAGATCGGATTTTTCTTTAATTATGGAATATGCTTGATGTCATGCAAAACTAGACGTCACCACTTGAGATGTTCATAATCATAGTTCCTTTCCAACAATCAGACACATGTGACCACTTGCCCAAAATCTCCACTAGCATAATCATCAAATATGTCTCTTTACGAGGTGTAATGGAAAGAAGCACTGAAATCAATAAATCACTTGTCTTTCGTCAAGTCAAACCCTACAAACAAACACAAGTTCTCTAGTAAAGGTTCAACACTAACAACATTAGCTCCTTAATTTTCATCATGCTGCTTCTTTTTATTGGCTTCACATTGAAACCTCTGGTGTCCGAATTAGTGACAAAACCAACACTTATATTTTGCAACCTATCTCTTTCCCCTTGATTGTGACTTGTCACGCCCGCTCAATTTTCCTCTGCTTGTACTTCTTCCATGGTTCTTCACTACTAGTGCCGTTGAAGATGTAGATGTCAAAAAATTATCTCTACTTGAGACGTTTCTTCGAATCTCTTCATCCATGATACTACTTATAGCATCATCCAAGGTCAAATCATCTTTCATAGTGCTTGAAATTCCTTGTATTGCAGCATTGTAACTTTTTGAAAGGGAACATAAAAATAATAAAGCTTGAAGCTTCATATCCAGATTTATGCCCGCAGATTCCAATTGACCCGTGACCTATGTGAAACTATTAATATGCTCTACCGAAGAACTTCTATCAAATAACTTCATATTAACTAGTTTCTTCAGTAAAAAATACGTAATTTGATGGGCATGGCTTCTCATAAATATTCATTAGAATATCCATAGCTTCTTTTGCAGTTTTTGCTTTTGCCATGTGGTATCATGTCTTTTTCATCGGCCTTAGATGGATCGCACCGAATGCCTTTTGATCAAGAATTTTCCATCCTAATTCTGCTATCGGATCCACTTCCATGATCTCGAGTTTCCAACCTTCAAGTGATGCATAGAGGTCTTTCTGATAAAGATAGTCCTCGATTTGGAGTTTCCAGCATCTGAAATCATGCCCATCAAACTTATCGATTCAAATTATATCTTCTATCATATTGTTTGCTTTCAATCAAATCTCATCGAAATACCCTTGATATTCTCGATTAGCTAGCCCAGGTTTTAATACCAGCTGTTACGAAATCGCACATCAATTCAAGAAAGAAAACGCACGCAAATAATCCACCCAGCGTAATATAGTAATAAAGAACATAATCGACAAAACACACCAAAAAATCTGTTATCAAAGTTCACATAAACCTAGGCTACGTCTCCATGCAGTGTCACTCTGCGAATCCATTAGACTTCAAAGAAAGTTGAAATACAGTGATGACCTCTTCTTAATATCAAGGTACAAAGAGATTAAGAACCCTTACAAACAAAAAGATTCACTGTTTTCTTCTCTCTTTTTCTCTCTTCTTTATTTTCTTTCTCAGCATCTTAACGACTAGAGTCTGACTATCACTGATATAAAAGTGTAGCTTTTAACCTAAAAGCAAAATTATTAGAAAAAACAAAAAAGCCCTTAAAAAATATTTGGCTTCATCTACCAAAAGTTTGTGCCCTTCTCTTCAGCTGCATCATTTGAAGCATCGGTTTCACTTTTCTTAGCAAAGAGCCCTCTACTTCATCTTCTCATGGCAAATTTGAAAATTTAGTACTAAATTGATATCTATATAGTAGGTTTAGGACTGATTGGACAATTTCTCCATATTTTTGGTGTTTTTTGGAGTGAGAGAATCTTTAGAGGATATATAAAATCCTGTAATTACAAAATATTTTTCGACAAGGTAATATTGTTACACTAGCTATTATACGCCTCCCTTTTTTTCCTCAACAAACCGCCGCATAGGAAAAATAGTTTCAAGGAAACTCGTCTAGGAAACAGCTCTCGTATTAATCAAGAAACCTACACCAGAATCAACATTAAAAAAGGTCCCACAGATCATGAAACAGTCAGGTCACACCACATCCCCTTGATCCCGATACATCTCCCCGGCAGATTTGAATACGACGTAGTATTCGGATGACTTAGATTGATTGTTGTTGTTGCTATTGTCGTCATGGCTGTGGCCTTTGGGGGTTCAGATCATCCTATCTGGGCAACTTTAGCTCATGATTCACCGATAGAAAGTTGAAGAAGACGGGGTCGTCATCGACGTCATCTTGTTCGGCAATGAGGTTAGTGTTGAAACGTGGGGGGATGGAGTCGTCCCAAGGTCGGTCTGTCTGCAGATGATGCAACTTCTATGTTGGCCAATGGTGATCTTGAACCATTGTTCATCCTCTCTTCTGATGAAGAGTTCAAGATCTCGTTGGCCTCGGCCATGGCCGATACTGGGCCGAGATCAAGAAACTGCCTTGGACAATGGTTTGATTCTTCTTAATTGTACCCTGTAATTTCGAACGCAAGGCATCGGGACAATTCAGACCCAGAAACACTTTTTTGTTTCGTAATGACCTCCTTTCAAATTCACCATCAAATACCAAGAACTGAAACTTACCTCATGATCTTGTGGGAACTCAGCTCCATTGTTCCAGCGTTGCTACTGCTGCTGCTGGAGCAGTAAAAGGCAATGCATTTGCAATCGATCGAAGTTGCTTGCCATTGTGCAAAGGAGCTCTTTCAATTTCTGGTTCTCTGCGTCCACTCTCTGCACCTCCGCTAGCAGGTCCGCTGACTGCCCCCCAAAAAAAACACAGACAAAAGATCGTAATTAACTAAATAAACCAAGATCCTAAATTAAACAGTCACGTGCGGTTCTAATCGTGAGTGGGTTTTTACCACATTTTTGGCTCTTTTGTCCTCGATGTCAGATGAGAATCCGCCGTCCACCGTCGCCTGGTCACTCCCGGTATCAGCAGTTGGGAGGAGCGGGCTGTCGATGCTCTCACTTCCCTCAGAGACCTCGGACCCGACACAGGCATTGGACGGGAGCTGCAAGACCTCGTCGGACTCGGCACTGCTCGATAGGGATAGGGCGTTGCTAAATGACCCGAGGACGTTGACGACCAGATGTTCCGCAAACAAGGGTTGCCCTGTGTTATTGCCCGCTTGAGAGAGAGCGTCGAAGAGATCTGCGAGCTTTTTCCTGTGACTCTGACCGTGGAGGAGATCTTGGATCGCGCGCTTGCGGCTTGAGGAGAGGTTCTTAGGCCAAGCGGAACGCTCCATCGATGAGAGAGGTCTTGTGCTTTGCTTTGTGATGAGGGAGGAAAGTGACGAGAGAGAGAGAGAGAGAGAGGCTTTTTGACGAGGACGAAAGGGCTCAGGGTCATGTGCGAAAGGGGCAAGGACAATGAGTGGGAGGGGTGGCGAAAGTTCCTTGTCATGTGGGATCTAGCCATCTCCACACGCTAAGTGGGAGGTGCTGCGAAGGTTGCAAGTCTTGCGGGATCTGTAAAATCTCGGGACAATAATATAAGTGATCTTTGAATTCCTGCCTAATGCAGAATATCTTCACTCCACTTTATTGACTATAAATTGAAAGCTGCAGTTGCTGCGAAGTTGCTCGTCAGTAACTTTCAATCATATCCCGTGAGTTACGCAACACAAAAATGAAATTTTCAACACATGTCCACTGCAGAACCGTTGACAGACAGACCTCCTCCAGATAATCCTTATAATAACAGAATGTTTTATTTTGGTCCGAATTGACGTGAAATGTAATCATCAGCACGCCATAACCATATTCAGCGACCCTCCTCATGGACTGTGACATCCTGATTTTCGAGTCTCTTTTCGATTGAATGAATTGGGCTTTTCATTGATGCGCCTTAACTAACATTATCAAATGAATTTATATTCTTTTTATATTCAAGGGACCAAAAGAACTGAAAAAGAGAGAAATGGGAACGTTAACCGGACCGCCAGATTTGGCCCTTGGACGATCGTCGAGCGTGGCCCGATCGGTCGCGAGGGAGATCTCGGTGGACCTGGGCAGGGCCGACGGCTTTGGGATATTGAAGAATTGTAGGAGAAAGGAGCACTACTTGCTTATGAGAATTTGATCTGATCTAACAACAATACGGAATTATATAATGATACGGTCCTTTCCATTCTTTCTCCATACAGAAATGCGGTAATTCGTCGCAGCGATACAACCAAAAATAAAGTTCTTCCTATGAAGTGCCCATCAAAATGCATTACCTACCTTGAATAACCTGTAAACTATCTTTTTTTACCATAAAATACTCAAAACTGATACATCTATGATAAATTTACCACTGACTAACCATAAAAAACCATAAACTTGTACATTTATGATAAAAGCTGAGTTGGTTATGGCGGTCTGTTCATTTTGTTCTTCAAAGATTACAAAATTGTGGTGACGTCAAGATATGAGTTTCCTCGTTTTCGTCCTGTGCAGCCAAGTGACGAGAAGTTAGGTCCATCGCAAATGATATTATAATACATAGTAAATTCCTTCTAAGAGAAAAATGAACATCTTTTCTTATTAGTATTATTTCTTGGGAAAATATTAAAGAAGGATTTAAAGTAAAAGCGTTTTCTCAAAAAAAAAAAAAAAAGATTTGAAGTGATCTTATTTCAAATAATAATATATAGTGACAAACTTAATCTCAAATAATACTCCAAACTTATCAGTAAAATCTTAATATAGCCAAGGATATTTTAGTCCAAAAGCCTTTCTTTTTTATTTCATTTTCTTTCTTAAAGAAAACTGTATAATGCGTGCATCGATATGGAGTTTTTGACAATTGAAAAATTAATTGAAGAGAAATTTTTCATAACAATGTTACACGTGTACCAATATGTTTGGACCAGTTTGAGAATTTCTAAGAGAGAGGGATCACATCTTTAACAAAGGTTGGCCCGAGATGTTCTCTTTTGAAGGTGGAAATTTATAAGGAACAGCCAGTAAAATAAGGATATTGCATACTCATGAAATACCCGGGAAAATTGTCCCTCGACAAGGAGAATGCACAAAAATATCCCCGGATCTTCCTCTGGTGTGAGGTGATCCTAGCACAGGAGGAGAGATGAACATACACTCAAAAATCGGATGAGTATGATAATTCCAAATATGACCATCATAACAAGTAGACGCTTCAAGTTACATAGACATCGAAAGCAAGATTTAAGAATACCCCAAAGATCATCAGTTGAGAAATGACCCCCATTTTATGGAAAAAGGCATCGATATAGTTCTTTTTTTTTTATGGGGAAAACTTATAAAATACACTAAAAATTAAGAATCCATTAGTCCATGAATCAAAATTGCCAGTTTCAACCTTAAAATGCATGTTGAGATTCGCATGTTAGTAAAAAATATGTGTAACAAAAAACAACATATGGTGATTAAAATTGGGGTCCGTTTTCGGTAATATTAATAAAAGGAAGAAAGAAAGAAGAAAAGAAAAAACTAAGGGCCTGTTTGTTTATTTTTGTTTCTATTCCCCGAAACAAAAAATTTTGTTCTTTTATTCTAGGAAACAAAAAAAGAATACAAACACGTTTGTTTACATTTTTGTTCCTAGGAACAAAAAATCTATTTTTTTGTTCTGGAATAAATTTGGAATAGAAACAAGAAGTATAAAAACTTGTTTCTTGTTATCGGGAATACTTTTTAAGAAACAAAAGAACAAAAACTCAAACTTGTTTCTTTTGTTTGTTTTTACTTCAACTCATGCCCTCTGTCTCAGCCATCCACTTGCGCCCTCTTTGTCTCAAGTCCCTCCTTTCTCCAGCGTCTCTCACAGCTTCTCCACCATCATTGTCACGCCCTAATCCTCAGGTATGCGCCCATCCTTCTACTTGGTCGATTTTAGAAGCGATATCCCAAAAAGTATCGCCAACCCATTCAGTTTAAATATGCACATGTGGAAGTAAATATAATCCACAGATAATAAAACAATAGGATGGAAAGGTAGGGCCGTATTTTTCATACTAAAATTCACAACTGTACTTTTATACAAAGCACACCTCATAGTATATTTTACAATACTATTTACAAGGTCTAGTCTCACACCTATCTACAGATACACAGGGTTCACAAAAAGGGATGGGATCTCAATCCTCATCCGAGTCGTACTTGGGATCATCCTGATTCTCCTCTGATTCCTCTTAATCTATCTCATTCTCTTCAAGCCCTTCGTTCTCTTCAGGTTCTTCCTCTTTAGGCACCTCCTCAGCTACTCCCCACTCTTCGTCCTCCTCCAGTCCTTCCTCCTCTTGCTCCACGATCTCACCTTCCTCTTTAGAAAAGTTGGTGTCCCCAACTATATACACAGGAGAATTCGGCTCACTTTCAAGTGCGGGATCTTTGGCATCGTCCACCACTCCATCATCATCATTTGCAATCCCTGCTCCAAAAGCTTCCTCAAGGACATGCTGTGGTACATCCTCTTCTGAGATAGGACTTACTCTTCGTCCATTGAAGTAGTAACGGTACCATGACCTATACTCGTGGGGTACCAAATCATCCCTACCGACATCAACCCAGACCATAGATTCTATCAAGACATACTCTAATCCTTCGAGGTCAGGATGGATGTGGAAGTAGGTAGCCTTCTCTAAAATACTCTCTAGTATGCCAAACTGCTCTGGAGGAGGGAGAGGTGGAGGTACCGGTGCTGCCATCTAGGGGCCTGAAATTGGTTACACAATAACCAATGAGACTACGTCTCAGCGAGTTCTACCCTCCTAAGACTCGATTAGGCAATCAATACGCCAAAAGAATTGCCTATGCACAACATGAGTCAGAGGACTTACCTTGGCCTCAGATTCCACCTGCAAGTCAGGATTACATACAGATGCCTCATATCATGTCAATCAATTCACGACAACAGATCAAGTCATTGATCAATCGACCTAGTTGATTACATGTCAGCCTGACCATCTCTTAGTCATTTCCATTCTTATTATTCAATTTCCAGATAATATATATAACTAGTCACCGAGCCATGAACATTCTCTAAGGTGACCTATTCGCCAAGGTGGCATACTTAGCCACCGAGTCACATGCATTCTCTAAGGCACCATATTTGCCAAGATGACGTACCAATCACCAAGCCACGTGCATTCTCTAAGGCGATATACCAAATCACTGAGTCACGTGCGTTCTCTAAGACGACCTATTCGCCAAGGTGATGTACTAATTGCCGATCCACGTGTCTTTTCCAGGTGATGTATATAATAAATGATATGTACATTCTCCACTTTATAGCCCATCCAAGCATTACTGACACTATATACTCATACTCGACATTTATCAATAAATTACTCAATTTCAATTCAATTTAGGAAAAATTCCTAAAATTCTACAATCAATTCAATTCAACACAACATAGAGCTCAAATAAATAAACAAACTGCACCACGACAATCGGCATAAAATTTCGGTCGTCGGCTATCCCAGTCTAATTTTCGAAAAATAATTAATTAATAAAATAATTATAAAAATTAATTATTAAATACCAATCAATCCAATTTAGGCCCGTAATGCCTAATTGAAGCCTGAGACGAGCTGAAAAAAATCCCAAGACACATTTAATAAATAATATAGCCTATTTCCTTGCTAACTATAGTAACCATTTGCCTAACATGCATTGACATTAACTAATAATCACTAATATATTCTAATCTAACCACCTAATCCTACTTAATTAACACTAATCGACCCTTAAGTATCATTAGCAAACTAAGCTAGGATTAGTGAGCTAAACTCACCCGTTTAACAATCCACTCGGATTGAAATGTCGAGAACGTTGTGGGGGACGTTTAACTCCAATGCAAGCCTAGGGTTCGAGGCTCGGAACACCCTCAAAGCGAGCCTAAAAGGTGGCTGGAAACCCACTTGCTGAGTTGTTGGTCTTGCTACAAAACAGAAGGAAATCAGCTCAGTTTGGCGTGATGAGGCTTAGGAAGGGCAAATGGTAGCTCGGCGGGGTGCACGGCAGCTCCCTCAGCCGCTCATGGTGGTTGGACAGAGGTCGAACAGAGGCTGGACAACACGACTGGGCGGCGTGAGGCGCGAAGGGCGAGCGGCGACGCGTGCGGGCAGGCGTGGCTGGAGCGACGACGGCGGCGGTGCGGCGGCGGCGTCCAAGTGTGCTTTGGCGTGGCTGACTACAGCTTCTCTTCCAGCTGCTGTTTGTGCACAAAATGGAGGAAGAAGAGAGGGTGTGGCCGATCAAAGGGGTAAGGGAGAAAGAGATAGGGATGAGGGGAGACAAGGGCCCCATTGGCCTTGTATTTCCAATGTTTTGTCCCCAAAAGACTTGTCCAAGAAGCCAGCATCCCTTGGCTGTGAATTGGCCACACAAACACTCCATACAACCTCTCAAATGGTCCAAAAATGTTAGGGGAAGGGGGAGCTACGAATTTTGAAAGACAAGGCCTCAATTGGTTACTTATCAACCTCATTTGGCCTCTATAAATCCAATTGGTACCTCAATGCCTCAATTGGTAATTTTCCTCATTCAAGAATCCATCTTGCATCTCAATTTTGTGACCAAAATTAATCCCCGGCCTTAATTGAACAAAAACGGTCCTAAACCGACTTTTTCCCAAAAAGTCTCGATTGTCAGAAAAATCTTTTGAGACAGAGTCGTGGGTCCTAGAATTTATCGTGACATGATAGAATCTTCAATTTCTGAAATTGAACTCAAATTGGGGTTTAATTTCCATTCGGCGCGTTTTTAGCGTGACCTAGGTTATCGGATAGTTTTTAGAATTTTTTAGGGCAAATGACTCGTGGTTGATTTTTTTCGAGCCACAATGAACCCACTTGACACATTGGCAACTCTTGATTGTCGTGAAAATCTCGAGGACTTAATTACGACACGGGGTACCAAAATGTGAGGAAAAATCAAATTAGTGCCGAGTCAATGAGAATTTTCCAATTTAGTGGAGTCACCCTCAATTGGCCACACACTTCGTCGAACTGACTTATCTCTAATCTCAATTTAATTTGTAACCATGTCAAAGCATGGTCGAGAAGTCGATTCCGGTCGAATTCTCAAGTCTATTGCCTTAAAGTTCCTTAATGGCTTACGGATAATTTAGTTATCTCGAGAGTGATCGGCTCGAAAACAGCCCTATAGGCGTGTTGATAAAATGCCTGATTAATTCAGTAGAAAACAGGGTCGAAAATTCAGGATGTCACAGTCATCCTCTCCGATGCCTCCCAACTTGTTATTCTCTCCGGCACCGACAGCTGCTACTCCTTCACCAGTGAAGCTTTTGATTCGAGGTAAGTTTCATCCTTCACCAACTCTTTGCTCCTTCACTAGCTCAAGCTTCGATTAGAGGTAAGTTTCATCTTTCACCAATTGCTGCTCTTTTATTTTGTTTCCTTTCTTCTTCTTCTTCTTCATATTCTTCTTTTGCTTCTCCTCCTCCTCCTCCTCCTCCTTCTTCTCATTCTCTTTCTTCTTCTTCTAGGCAAGACTCAACCTCACCTAGCCACCACGAGGTGGGGTTGGCCCAACAACGGCAAGACCGACATCACCTAACCACAAATCTTGTGTTCAGTGTCTAGATCAATTGGGTTGCTACACTTATTGAAGGTTGCTGTCGGGAATAACGGATTCTCTAAAACCGATCCGATACTCAATCAAACCCCCAAAACGAATGCAAAAGACGAGCCTAGGAAACACATATATCACCAATCAAAAATACATCACGAAATCAAACGTACCTTATCTTTCATAGATTAAACACCAATGTTGAAGTTCGAGGAAGATTTCTGATCCCGTTCTACCGAGGAGTGTACTGTTGCTTTGAAGGGGAGAAAGTGTCTAACGTAACTTCACTCAAAAGGTACGTTTCTTTTATTTCTTTCCCTTAAAGCGTCTTCTCCAAGTGATACAACCCCTCAATGTAACATCTCTTTCAAAAGACGCAACCCCTCAATGCACCCTTTCATATCTCAACCCTTCATTCATGGGCCCTTAACGTGTGGGTCTGGTTCTTAGGGCCAACATGGGCAGATGGGCCTATTTAGGCCCATCAACAGATAGAAAAACCCATTATCTCACACTCGCACATGGTGGGCCGAACAGGATCTTCTTTACCTCTCTGCAACATTCATACCGGTGAATAATTCGTGCGACCAGCATACTTTGAGAGCTCGTTGCCATACATCAGTTAGGAATATATAGCAGCTCATAATGGGCATCATCCTCTGAGTAGATTTAGTATGCAGTACCCTAGATCAATCAATCACATTTATATCTCTTGATCTCTTTTTAAACAATGATATATTGTATTCACAATTATGATTATCCCAAAGACAGTCATAATTGGTCGACTAGTGAATACAAAACTAGAATGTGATTCTCCAAATTCGATCTTCCTCTTTCCTTCAAACTCTCAATTTCAGTTCAACTTGCTTTTCTAGAAATGTCCCATTAGATCGAATCAATTCATGATCATTGGCAACATCCTAAGATAGCAAACACTAAATAGAAATCTTGAGAATAAGTAAGAGTCATGAAGGCACTAAATTGAGGAACTATTTTCCTCAAGAGTCTCACATGGCATAAAAGTTGAGATCAAAACTTTTGCCACTCTTATTAGTCGTCTCATACATACGTAGTATGAAATATGTATTACGGTATTAACTCATTTCTCATGGAATGTATGTCTACACCATAAATATCATACAGATGATAGTTTAGACATACCTAATGTCTAACTTGAGTTCACATATCTACTCATTTACAGAATTCATCAGAACTCACATCTGACATCATAGACAGATAAAGTAAAATATGTGGGTTATTTTACTTTCGGACAAAATAAATATTATGTTTTCATCTTAACACTCAGTTAAGGCGACACATAGATTTTAAGCTTGAACTCTCAATTATCACCTAGATAATAAGCTTAAAAACCGTCTCATCTCTATTCGTCACATAGTAAATAGAGGCGATTACCTGTGTGAGTGAGCTAATCTTTTATCTGTCCGACATACTTTCTCAATTTCATAAAATGCACTAAGCATTAAGATCTATAAACTTCAAACAAATATTCATAGGCATTAATAATGAAACATAATTCATTTAAATGTGAACATTTTAGGGAAATCACAATATTCAGTACATCAGCCTCTACGCAGTCCTAGAGATTTCACATGCCCACAGAATACATCTTTAGGTATTGGCTTTGTTATAGGATCTGCTACCATTCTATGCATAGATATATACGGTAAGTTCATATGTTTTCGTGCAACCATATCTTTGTATCTATATGTTTGGTCTTGCCATGATATTTTGGATCTTTGGTGTATGCTATTACTGCTTAGCTATCACAGTTAACCAATAATGAGTCTGCAACATTCTCAATAAAACCTACATGATCCAAAAATCTCTTAAGCCAAATCCCTTCTTGTATTGCTGCTGATAATGCCACGAACTCAGCTTCCATCATGGATAAGGCTATATATGTTTGTTTCTTATTGCTCTAACATATGGCGCCATTATTTAGTAAGAAAACAAATCCAGAAGTAGATTTTCTTTCATCTAAATTTCATCCTCAATCAGCATTTGAATAGCCTTCAAGGCGTAGATCCTTTCCTTGGTAACTCAATGTATAATTAGCAGTTTCCTTCAGATACCTCAGTATTCTTTTAACATCTTTCCAGTGTGCTTGACCTGGATTGGATTAGTACCTACGCACCATTCCAACTGCAAAACATATATCAGGTCTTGTACACATCATAACATACATTAAGCTTCCAACAGCACTAGGGAACATGTTGCATTTGTTCCTTCTCATGTGGAGTCTTAGGACACATTCTATGACTTAATCATTCACCTTTTGTAATAGGAGTATCTACGGATTTACAATTTTGCATACGAAATCGTTCAAGAACCTTATTTATGTATCTTTCTTACGAAAGAGATAATGACATTTTCGAACAATCTCTTGAAATCTTAACTCCAAAAATGTATGTAGCCTCATTCATATCTTTCATCTCAAAGTTGGAAGATAACCAACTCTTGATAGTATTAACAAACTCCATATTGCTTTCGACAATTAGTATATCATTAACATATAATGATATGATCACAAATTGATCTTTGGATCTTTTGATAAATACAAAATGATCCTCATCAATCATTGTAAAATCATATGCCATTATGGCATTATGAAAACGTATATACCATTGTCTCGACAACTGCTTAAGGCTATATATCGATCTCAAAAGTCGATATACCTTTTCTTCTTGGCCTTTCATAATGAAACTAACAGGTTATTTCATATATATTTTTTCCTCTAATTCTCCATTGAGAAAAGTAGTCTTTACATTCATTTGATATAATTCAAGATCCATACTTGCCATTATTGCCAGAATAATGCGAATTGAGGTAAATCTCATAACAGGAGAAAATGTTTCCTCATAATCAATTCTTTCCTGTTGATTATACCCGTTCGCCACAAGACGAGCTTTATGTCTTTCTATTGAGCTATCAGCTTTATGCTTTATTTGGAGAACCTATTTATTCCCAATGGCTGTGCGTCCTTTCGGAAGATCAACCAGTTTCCAAACATGGTTTGACTTCATTGACTCCATTTCCTCTTCCATTGCATGCATCCATTTTTCCTTACTAGGGCAATTTAGAGCCTCATGTACATTTCTTGGCTCATGTTCATCTTGTGGAATAACCATAAAAGTTTCCTTTTTAATGTCAAAGCGTCGATGGGGAATACTTTTGCAATTTGTTCGCCGTATGAGAGATTATATACTTTGTACATCATTCTCCATTATGCTCCCACTTAGATTAGATAATGATGATATCATCTTATCATGTGGTTGTAATTGAGAGTGAGTTGAATTAAACTCATCACTTCTCATGTTACTCCCACTTGGACGAACTCCACTAAATTCATTATCTGGATCTAAGGTTTCAAATAGAGAGTAATCCTCACCTATTTGGCTCTTCTTAGGAAATTCATTCTCTAAGAATGTGATATCTCGTGATTCAAATTCAGTTATACTTCCATTTTCCTGCTCACCAATAAACACATACATTTTCAAGTGTTCAGAGTATCTTATGAAAATACTCTTTTTTGCCTCTGGGATCCAATTTCCCATACTTGTGAGAGGGCTCATGAGTATAGGCAGCACAACCCCATGGTTTAAGAAAACTTATGTACGATTTTCTACATGTCCATAACTCATATGGAGTGGAAGTAACTGATTTGGAAGACACCCGGTTAAGTATATAGGCATCAGTTAATAACGCATCACTCCAAAAAGTGATAGGTAAGTTAGCATGCTCCATCATGGACCTAACCATCTCCAGTAGGGTTTTGTTCATTCTCTCCGCAACACCATTTTGTTGAGGAGTATATGGAATAGACAATTGTCTTTCTATTTCTTTTTCATCACATAAATTTCTGAACTCATTAAATAAATATTTATGACCTCAACCGGGTCTCAATACTTTTATTTTCTTGTCTAATTGATTTTCTACCAAGTTCACAAACCTTTTGAAACAACTCGATGCTTTAGATTTATGAGAAATCAAATAGACATATCCGAATCGAGTATAATCACCTATAAATGTGATGAAATAAACAGCCACATGC
Source organism: Eucalyptus erythrocorys (assembly GCA_014182555.1). NCBI lineage: Eukaryota > Viridiplantae > Streptophyta > Magnoliopsida > Myrtales > Myrtaceae > Eucalyptus > Eucalyptus erythrocorys. The sequence goes on along the minus strand of CM024597.1, from coordinate 14,307,857 downwards.
CTTCCTCTCACATTCATTGGACCACAGACGTCAGAATTGATTAAATACAGAGGAAATTCAGATGGTTTTCTTATCACTTTCCCTACTAGGCAATCCTCACATATTGGCAAATCGACTTTTTTCAATATTGCCTAACAAACCCTCTTTGGCTAGCCTATTCATACGTTACTAGCCAATATAATCAAGTTTAGCATTCCACACATTCACATCGTTATCAGATAAATTAGACATGTGAAAAAGGAATAACAAACATTGACATTAATAACAAGGTCTAAACCGACTCGAGCAACCAGAGGAAGAAAAAGGCGACCGCGGCTGTTCACGCATCTGCTTCGCGCCTGATTCCCGAAGATCTGACCGTTCGTTGGAGCTAATTTTTCATCGGTGGGGGCGCCTTCTACACCTCTTCAAAACCCACAAAGAGTCTTTGCCTGGTATGTCCTCCTTCTTGGGCCGAATGGCCGCGTACGGTTAGGGTTTCGCACCCTGTTCTGCTGGTTTTTGTTGTGATCTGTAAAACAATGGCGGAGGCGAGTTTGGCCCGAAATGCTGGTGTTGGGCCGAGCACTCGTAGCTCTCCCATACCTGCTATTGACCGCTCAACTCAGGATGGTCCTTCGGTGGTAGATGGGGGAGGTGGTGTTGAGTCGAATGCTGTTGTGAGGGACGGCCCTCAACTGAATCACCCTCCTATTGGTCCGTCAAGTCAGAGAGGGAGGACGCGTGATAGATTGGCCTCGCAAAGGCCCCAACGGAGTAGGGATTCTGGCAAACCGGCTCCGCGCACTTGGGCTGCTGTTGCCAAGGTTGTGGAGAAGGGGTATGATCTTGAGTATTTCCCCCCTTCTTAATGGCAAACTTGTAGTGGAGATGACTGATGATGAGGTTGAGGCGGCTGATCCTAAGCTACTTGAATGCCTCGTTGGATATTTTATTGGTAGACGACTACCCTTCAAAACTACTGAATCGGCCCTGAAGAAAGTTTGGGGACCTAACCTTGCCGAAGTGATGTCTAATGGTAAGGGGTTTTTCTTTCTCCATTTTCCGGATGGAGAGTTTCATAGGAAGATATTGGAAAGGGGGCACATAACTATTGCCAAGATTCCATTTGTTCTCCAGCAATGGAAGCCTACCCTTGAGCTAAAGAAAGATGCGCATCTTACCGCGCCAGTGTGGGTTAGATTGACCAACCTCCCGCTTGTGTTCTGGTCTGCCCAAGCCATCAGTAAAGTCACCAGTGTAATAGGGAGGCCTCTATTCGTTAATCAACGAACAAGCCAACTGAAGATGGCCACGTTCGCTCGAGTTTGTGTTGAGTTAACTACTAACCAACCTTTTGGCGACTCTATCGAGATTACTCACAAAGGTGAATCGTGTATGGTGGGAGTAGAATATGAATGAAAACTTGAAGCTTGTCTAGTGTGTGGTATCTTTGGCCATAGATGTGGCCCTCCAGCACGTCCGTCCTCGGTGGGAGTTGCTCGACAGCAACAGGGTGCTCATCAAGCCCCTCAAAGCTCGAATATCTCCCCTCCTCTTCCGCGTCCAGCTCCTGAGGCGTCTGTTGTTCAGCAAAGATAGGTGGTTGCTTTTGCTAATAATCCTTTACTTGATAGCGGAAGCGCTGGTACGACTTAAGGGGAATCTCTCCTCATCCGCAAGATGATGTACCTCCGATTGATGCCTCTTTACCACCTAAAGGTGGTGCTGTTTGCCAGGGCTCGGGTGATGTTCTGGCACAGCCTTTGAATGCAGCTCTTGCTGCTGAACTGTCTCATCAGGATGTTGATCTTGGTTGGAAGCAGGTGAGGGGAAAGAAGACCAAGTCCCATACAGCTAAGGATGCAGCATCTGTCCGGCTGCCTCCTCCTTCAGGAAGGGGGACAATCTCTGAAGCTAAAGGATCCTACTCTGGAGAAGACAGCACCTCGCAAGCCTCCTACAAGTTCAAAAAAATCTTTGAAGATTGGGGAAGGTCCAGCCTCCCAGGTTGAGGCAAATGCTGGTTCGGTTCCCATGGTGTCTCGTGATGACTCGGACAATGAGATTGTAGGACCAAGTGCTTTGATGGATCCAACGATGATGACCTTCTTTCGGTTGGCGCCCCTTATACGGTGCCCCCCTCGGCCCTCCCGACGGAAACAATGCAGGCTGAGCTGCTAAAGCTAAGGCCTAATAGTCCTGGGAATTCTGAATCTATGTAAGATAAATTACTGAAGCTGTACCCTGATCCGCCCCCTCGGTATTACCTACTCCAGCCTCCAGTCGACGTAGGACTACTAAGAAGAGGTAATCTCCTCTTCTCCTTCTTACTATTATGAATATAGGTTTCTGGAATATTAGGGGCCTCATTGACCCCATTAGGCGTGCTGAAGTTAGAAGTTTTGTTTCTTCGAATAATCTGAGTTTTGTTGGCCTTCTTGAGATGAGAGTCCCTGAACCTCGTTTCCACTCTTTCTCTTCAAACTTTTTGGTGGGTTGGAATTGGATTGCTAATTATGAGTTCTCCCCTCGGGGTAGAATATGGGTTGGGAATCCGGACTTGGTTAGTTTTGAACCTATTGCTATTAATGATCAGGCTATCCATGGCCAGCTAAAGTTTATTTTGTCGGGTCAAGTTTGTTGTACTTCAATCATTTATGGAGAGCATACTTTTATTCGTCGTCACCCCCTTTGGGATGACCTGGTTCGGATGAATAGCTTAGTACAGGACTCGGCCTGGCTGGTTGCTGGTGATTTCAATGCCATAAAAGACCCGACTAACTGGGTGGGGGGTTCTACTGCATGGATTCTGTACTTTGACGAATTTAGTCTTTGCTTAGCCCGCACGGATTTGGAAGACCTAAGATATGTCGGCCTTCGTTTTACTTGGTCCACATCCTCGGGTGCCAATAGGAAAATGAGGAAGATTGACCGTGTGCTGGTAAATGCCAAGTGGAATTTGGACTTTTCCTTTTCAAAGGCTTCCTTTCTCAACCCAGGTATATCTGATCATTCCCCCATGGTGGTCAGAGTCCTTAACCAGGTTTTTAGGAGGAAACCTTTTAAGTTTTTTGATTTCTGGATGAAACACTCGGCTTTTCCATATATTGTTCAGCGGGTTTGGGAGAGTCCGGTGCATGGGGTTCCCATGTTCAAACTTATTTGTAAGTTGAAGGCCTTGAAAGGTCGCCTCAAGCAACTCAACAGAGAGGAGTTCTCAGACACTTCACTAAGGACTAATGAAGCTAGAAATGCTCTTCGTTGTGCCCAGATTGGTCTCCAGCGGGACCCAAACAACTTTATTCTTGCGGAATTGGAAAAGTCCCAGCAAAGGCTATTTGTGGATCTGCGTGCTCATGAAGAGTCTTTCTACAGACAAAAATCAAGAGTTAGGTGGCTCCAAGAGGGTGATAGGAACACCAAGTTTTTCCATCACTCAGTTAACAGAAGACGGCTTAGGAACAAGATCCTCTCGGTCAAGGATCCTTCTGGTGCTTTAGTCACTGATCCTGCGTTGGTGCCTCCTGTTTTTGTCTCTTTCTTCAGGGACCTCTTATCTCCACAGGCTGCCCTCTCGAAGCCCTCGCTACAGGAGCTGAAGGAGTGCATTCGACGGCCGCTCTCGACGGATCAGGTTGCTTTCCTCTCTACTCCAGTCCTGGACTCTGAGATTCGTGATACCCTATTTTCTCTCGCTCGTGGAAAAGCTCCTGGGCCTAATGGTTTTACTGTTGAGTTTTATAAGTACAACTGGGAGATTGTGGGTCCTTTGGTGGTAGAGGCGGTGAAGGATTTCTTTTCATCGGGTCGGTTGCTTAGAGAGGTAAACAACACGATCTTAACTCTGGTGCCGAAGGTTCCAAATGCTTGTCTTTGTCTCGGATTTTTCGGCCCATAGCTTGTTGTAACACCATTTACAAAGTCATTACTAAGATTCTGGCTAACCGTCTAGCAGCTGTCTTGAATGACTTGATTAGTCCATCTCAAAATGCTTTTGTGAAGGGAAGAAGAATTAGGGACAATAGTCTCTTAGCCTAGGAATTGTTTGTAGGTTTCCACTGGGAGCCGTATCTACCTAAGTGTGCTATTAAGGTAGATTTCCAGAAGGCCTACGATACGGTAGATTGGGATTTCCTTGAGCTTACCTGCTTAGCTTTTGGCTTTCGAGTGGATGATCAAACTCATCATGGTTTGTGTCCACACTCCAAAGTTTTCCATCTCGATCAATGGTGAGCTTCATGGTTTCTTCTCAGGTGGGCGTGGCCTTCGGCAGGGGGACCCGATGTCTCCATATCTTTTTACCCTCGTAATGGAGATTTTTTCTGGGATCCTTGTTTCTTGCACTTCACATAAGGACTCCAAGTATTTCTGGAGGTGTAAAGCCGTGAAACTATCTCATCTTTTTTTCGCTGATGATGTCTTTCTTTTCTATAAGGCTGATTCGGCGTCGGTGTCCCTCCTTAAAAGAGGCATTGATATTTTCTCCTCTTGGAGTGGTTCGCTACCTAACAAGAACAAGAGTGAAGTGTTTCTTGCATGGGGTTCTGATTCCGTTCGAAGGAACATTCTTTTGGCATTTGGCTTCCAAGAAGGTAAACTTCCGTACGATACACAGGGGTACCCATTATTTCCAAGAGGCTTGGGAAGGCGGATTGTGTGACTCTTATTAACCGGATCAGCCAAGGTCCGGTCGTGGGCTCAACGGTTTCTTCCCTTCCCATTTGGAAGACTTGATTGATCGGTCGGTGCTTCATTCTATCCAAGCTTTCGGGGGCTAGTGTTTTTACCCTTCCCTATTCGGTGTTAGACCGTATTGAGTGTATCTTAAGACAGTTCCTTTGGAAGGGGCCTATCCTAGGTCGAGGCAGAGCTAAAGTTTCTTGGGAAGATGTTTGTGCTCCTAAGGAGGAGGGTGGACTAGGTATTCGAAGATTACGAGATTGCAATAAAGTAGCCATGGTGAAATATATTTGGATCTTGTTTACTGATAAAGAGTCTCTATGGTGTCGGTGGATTCACTCTAATTTTTTGAAGAGGGAAAATTTTTGGGTTTCCACCATTCCTACCGTGTGCTCTTGGGCTTGGAGGAAAATCCTACAGCTGAGGAGGGATTTCAGGTCATACTTTATTTGGGAAGTGGGTGATGGTCGCTCTGTTTCTCTATGGTTCGATAATTGGCATAAAGAAGGCCCCTTGTGTTGTTTTATTCCGGTTTCTCTTATGGAGAAGCTTGCAACGGTGGCAGACCTCACTTCTTCGGCGGGGCGAGTCTTCAGGTCGCTCTTGGAGTGTTGGGATTTTCCCATCCCGGTTCTTACTCGAGTGCCTGACCGGTTCTCTTGGCGCGGTTCCTCTTCTGGTATTTTCTCTGTGGCCTCTGCTTGGGATGCCATAAGAAGCAAAAAGAATCGGGTTCCTTGGGCTAAGTTTATCTGGAACAATGCCATTGCTCCTAGATGTCAATTCCACCTTTGGTTAATCACTAGGAATCGCCTACCAACGCAGGCTTTCTTGCTATCTTATGGTAGAATTGACTATGAAGTATGCGCTTTTTGCAAAGTCATTCCAGACTCTATCGACCATCTCTTCTTTACTTGTCCCGTCTCGGCGACTCTTGCTTTTTTTTGGGCCAGTAGATGTAATCTTCCATGGCGGTAATAGGTCTTGGGCGGATAATCTCCTTTGGGCTTTGAATTTCCTGATTTGGTAAGGATTTCTTCCATTCCATTGCTCGGTTCCCTTTTGGAGCCATGTGCTATTTAATTTGGAAGAAAAGAAATAGCATCATTTTCCGGGCGAAACACTTGATGTTCGTGTAGCACCCTAAAAACCCCCTTAAGGTCGCCACAGTTATCCTTTGAACTTCACATTTCATATTGAGCTGTGAATTCTTAGGCTCTTTTTTTTTTTTTTTTAAACAAACGGTCCCAACGCAACTTGATTGCGGAAGCAAAATCAAATCTCTCCAATTCTCCCTTCACATAACCAAAAGGGCAATGCGCACCAACTAAACATTATAGGATAGTGAAACCGAGCCATTTTTATTTACATATCTACAAGATGGATTTCTTAGGGTAGGTACATATCAAAAAGAAAGCCAGCTCATAACTGACATGGCTCATACTCAAAAAGAAAAACCATCTACCCCTCAAAACGATCATACACTTACTAATCCATCTATCGGTCTCGGCTCTGTCCAAAAAATCTCAGCTCCTAGCTCCCAGCTCCCCCGCAAGCTCTATACCCACCCTGGTGCGTTGGATGGCGGTGGTGGTAGCATGCCTCGCATGATCCCGTCCCGGCACACGTGGACAGAAACGAACTCTTGAAACACTGGGCCGTCCTCCAAGCCCACCTCATAATGTACCAACACCCGCACCCGGAAGAACGTCAAACCAGGGACGGATGGACAATCGATCTCAGTCACTTCCACCTCTAAGCCCGACACACGTGGACAGAAACGAACTCTTGAAACACTGGGCCGTCCTCCAAGCCCACCTCATAATGTACCAACACCCGCACCCGGAAGAACGTCAAACCAGGGACGGATGGACAATCGATCTCAGTCACTTCCACCTCTAAGTCCGATGGAATACCATAAAAAGTGCCTCGCGGGACTGGCTGGAGGGGTATCGCTAGGCTGAAAGTTAGTCCCCAAAAAGGGGTGAGTATAACAACTCAGCAAATACATGATCCCTTTAGCTACTCATGCAACACACCAAACAATCAAATATGTCATTGTATCACATAACATCATCACACATGTCATCTCATCATATAATATCAACGGTATATCTTTGCATCATATAACATTGTGAAATGCTCATGCATATGCCAATATCATGTCATCACGCCATAGGTATTCTTTCATCCAAACATTCATTTCCAATGCTCATGCATAAACCATGCACACATGTCTCTGAATACCTATGCACACATACCATGCACACATCTCATCCCATGCACGACTCAATCTCAAATTCACAACTTTTAATGTGCTTTTATTGCTCACACCCAGTCTTGGTGAATGCAAAAGAAAAACAAACAACCCCCCAGGCATGTATTCGAAAATACAACCGGGCTTCCGGCATCCCCTACGCTCCGGGCATCTCGGCACCCCGAGGCCATCCAGAATTACGCCCCCAGGGCCACTGGGCATCCGGCATTTTTACTCCTTGGCCGAGCATCTCGCATCCCAACTAGCATCACGAGGAATCCCCCCGGCACACACCATCCGGGCTTCCGGCATCCCCTACGCTCCCGGCATCTCGACTCCGAGGCCATCCAGATTTACGCCCCCAGGGCTACTGGGCATCCGACATTTACACTCCCTGGCCGGGCATCTCGCACCCCAACTGGCATCACGAGGAATCCCCCTGGCACACACCATCCGGGCTTTCTCATTTATATTCACACGCATGATTCATGGCATATAATATGATGCTCACTTTTCATGACTATATGCAATGCCAAACATCATCACTCATGTGGCATGAAAATCACATAGGACAACTTCATTCATTTAGTTCTCATCCTTTTCTTTAAAACTCATAAAATTCAGAGGTTTCTGAAAATGTTTTAATTAAATACCAAATGACTCTAAAAAATTGTAAGACTTACACACGTGACAGTCAAGACATAATGGCACACTTTCCATGAAGAATGCATGTTCTAAATGTCACCACATATGAAGATACAACTCAACCATTGCAGCACAACAATTTCGGACATAACAGCATTACACGGTTTCAGAATATCCCTAAATTAAATATCCAAATGGCCTCTAAAAATCATGAAATTTTACCACATCACCATTAAGACATAAAGGCACAACTTTCATGAAGAACTCATGTCCAAAAAATCCTCACACGAAAAGATATAAACTCGGCAATACCAATCACAGTTTCGGGCACTCCAGATTGCACAGCTTTGGAATTACTTCAAATTAAATGCCCAAACAACATTCAAAAATTATGAAATTTCACCACGTGATGGCCAAGAGTTTAAAGTAGATTTCTCATGAAGACATTAACATCAGATTCGTCCTAGATGATTAGTTACAACAAACAAAAGCTTCTGTCCATAGTACCGAACCGTCCAGAATCAACCCATCCCCGAAGTTTAGCCATTTGACCTACCTATCCTCCTTATTTTCTTCTGAATTTTGGATATGTTCTAGTTTAAAATGTTTTCTTCAACTTTCATTTAGAAGTCGAAGTAAGATTCTCAAAAGAAAGTTACCATATGATTCCCGTAACCTACTGACGTTCCACAAGATAGTCCAGATTCCATGTCTTTGAGAAAATATGTGTTTCACTAGGCTATACTTGTTAGATTTGTCTAAATTTTGAGTATTTTGTTCTTCAAGATGTTCCCTACAATTCTTATGAAAAATTTGAAGAGATATTTCTAGTAAAAAGTCATGTACAACAGCCAAAGTCACCAGAGGTCGACATGCAAACCCAGAATTAGCCGGTTTCATATAAAATGGGTTTCACCCCTCAAAACTCATCAATTTTACTTCAAGTTTGAGTATGTTATAATTCAAGATGTGGGCTACAACTTTCATTTAGAAATCGAAGTCAGAATCTCACTCTAAAGTCACCTACAGATCATCACAACATTCGGGTGCAGAGAACCTACTCGAGAACAGCTTAACCTCTCTAGCCAAAACACTTCCAAACTTCGGTTTTCATGCTCAATTCACACAAAATCAACTACCACACATCCATACATTCACAATACAACATACAAGAGTAGTTCAAGGATCAAGGCTTGCCTCAAAATTCAACAAAATCAAGCACAAATCGAGCGGGTAACGATCGGCGTCGCACGGCTTCCTCTCCCTCCTTCTTCTTCTTCTTTCTCTTCCTCTCTTCTCTCTCTCACATGCACGGTCGAAGACCTCCCTAAACTGGCCAAGACTCCTTTTATTTCCCCTAAACTCTCATCATTATGTATAATGATGATTTTTCATGCAAGAGGACACCTAGCACATGCTGGAAACACTTGGACAGCCACATGGACACCTCACTCTCTCCCTTGGTGTGCGCAAGGTGTGGCTCGGCCGAAGCCCTCTCCATGGGCCCATAGGCCGGCCCACCAATTTCCTTAAAGCCCACGCCATTTCGGCCCAAGTCTCAAGCCCATCCTACTTTAAAATCCTAATCCCGCTTATACACATTTAACTACAAATACTAACTTAGCCGTATAACACAACTACATAGATCAAAGAGTAATTCAAATTTCGTAGGACACACAGCTAGGTATAAGAAATTTCTCTCAATCCATCTTTCAGTCCAAGCTTAGTCACACATGAGCATACAAAACGATAGTTCATCAAATGCTTGGCCTTTGCTCAATTGTAGCTCATTGGTCCAATGACTAAAATCGACAAGATACTTCTATCGATCGATCCACAGTCATCGCATCCTCGAGGGTTGTCGAAATTCTTGGGTGCCACATGTCGGCTTTGAAGAATCAACTTGTCAAAGTTGTTAAAGATAAAGTGTTGACCTTCAACAACGTGCAGGACAACTCTTGTAACAGGCGTCTTCAACGGGGGAGGGGCTTTGATACCTCCATTTTTGCGCCTATGCTGTGAATTCGCTAGTTGTCTTCTAGTGCTTTTTAGTGCCTCCGGCTTGTCTTTAACTGTGTAGCTTTTAGTGCTGAGCCGACTTGTTGTCTGGCTTTCCCTAACCTAGGTTGTCTCTTACATCGGCTCCCTTTCACTCCAGCTTTTGCTCTGAGTGCAAGTTTTTTGTGTCGATCTTTTGTATATTTGGCTCTTATATATTATATATCTTACCTTTACCAAAAAAAAAAAAAAAAACAAAACAAACAAACAAACATTGACATTACTACAATCAACATTTAACACAATGAAACCATATAGAAAATAACCACAACCATAGTAGTTTGTATCCAAATAAAAATCCACACCTCTATTATGGAAGTTCATATTAAAATCAAGTTTTACCAACACTAAAACAGACACTAAATTTCGACGAATCTCCGGAGCATATAAGACATCATGTAGGAACAAAGTGCGTCCACCACGCATGTTCAATTGGCATGTGCCAATCCCTTGTACTTCGATTCTTGAGTTATTTCCTACATAGATCCACTTAGTTCAAGTTGGTACTCGTCAAAATTCCACGAAGAATTCTCTATCCTTCGCTACATGGTCTGTTACTCCTGAATCTACAGTCCACAAATGATTGGATTCAGTCAAGAATACAGAACTTGACACATAAGCAAATTTCTCAAATGTAAAAGGGTGTTCACCTTCTTTGGCTTGCGACAGTCGCGAGCATAGTGACCATTCTTGTCACAATTGTAACACTTCACCCTTGACATTCTCTTTACTCAAGGACGTTTTCCTCTCTTATGTTGGTTAACTCTTGATTTCTTGTAAGAAGAACTTGATACTTTGTATTCCCACATATTGAACGAATCAATACGCTTGCACTTAAAGTTCGAAGCCCTTTCTGAGTTAGGACCAGCATAGCAAATATCTATTTTCGGCTCATGCCTTTAGGTGGTCCTCTGCTAGCTCAAGGTGGCGCACATCATCCTCAAGATCTTCCATAACATGGTTAAGAGCTTTAAGTGTTTCTTGCTTTTCAAGCACATATTGAATCTTCGTATTCAATATTTCACAATTTTCGCTGTTCAAATTTTCTTGTTTGTTCAAATCAGCAATTACGTTCTTACTTGCTGAAGCCATCGATTTGAACATATCAAAGACATATGCACGAACTATTAATACCTATCATTTATGCATCCATTTTCCACATACCCATCATATTAATGAATAATTTTAAGTAAGGTTTCAGAATCAAAAAGTCACTATGTTTCCAATCATCCTCCAAAATCCTAACTTAAAACTATCATTAATATAATCTTCTATGCAAAATTAAGTTCTTTGAAGCTACAAAAACTTCTACAAACTACCCACAACAGTTAATAAGAACAGGAGCAAATGATATTGAACATTCAATAATTAAACATGTCCATTACACTAAGTAATATATTTAGAGGAAAAACATCAACATAGAAAGAGATATTTACATATAAACATCTCAAACTAATCTAAGAGAAAATAATTAGGGAAAGTCTCTTCTAATCTCTTAGTATAAAACTCCGAGATTTCTAAAAGCACATTGGCCAACCACGGAAAAACCTTTGAAGAGCTCTCATGCCACCTCCAAGGCGCATTCACTCTACGCCATGTGACACTCAATCCAAGAGTTAAAGTTTTGGTTAGCTCGATCCTATAATACTCTCTTACAAAAGCTACTGCAAGCCTCCTATAATCTGGGATCACGTTGACTTCCCATAGGTGATCTAACATTGCTTGCCATTCAGGTGGAAGAGGGTTCATTAAGGCCGGCACCTTCTCAAAATCTAGCATAAGATAACCATTCCAAATGATTTTTTGTATCATCTGATTGATCCTGACCACGTGTGATTCTAAATCATCGTCATGCCACCTATAATTAGCTAATTCTGTCATTAGTGCTTTTACTCTTGCCTTTTCTTTGTCTGTTCTCAGAAATGCGGGCATGCATGCATAATGCATCATGGTTCTTGCAACAAATGCAAAATAAAAATGGATTACTTATAATCCATAATGAACAAAAGGGAAAATACATAATTTTACATGGTTCCTGCAACAAATGCAGAACAAAAATGGATTACTTATAATTCACAACGAACAAATTGAAAATACATAATTTTCCTCTTTTTTTTTCCAGTCAACAGTGGTCAACGCCGGTCAATGATAGTGAACGGTCAACGGCCTAAGTCAACGGGTCAACGGTCAAAGAGGGTCAATGGTCAATGGTCAACGGTCAACGGTCAACGGTCAATGGTCAACCAGTCAAGGTCGGTTGGGTTGGGTCGGACGGGTCGGGTTGGGTTGAACAAACCGACCCGGCACGTGCCACGTGCGTGTGTGACTGACGTCAGTTGGCGCGTGCCACGCGCGTGCACAGCTGACGTCACGATGACATCATCTGGCACGTGCCGCGCATGCACCTGGGACCGAAACAACCCATGCGTTGCACGCACACAAGATGGACCAAATCGACATGTGCACGCACGCGCCGATGACACTGGTTCCTTCCGGCCATGCGTGGCGGCACGTCCGACGGCTATCAGCCACTCGATTTTCTCGTATCGACGAGAACTTCAACCCTACGCTATCAAAAACGAATTTCAATTTACGAAAAATCAAAAAACGATGGGGGAACAGTATGGGTGTCAGGATTTTTCACCCCTCGATCCACCGACGGTAGCTTTTCACGAAATTCAACCAAAAACAATTTATGTACATGAAAAAGGGATCGGGAAACATGAACTATGGCTCTGATACCAATGTCGGGAATAAAGAATTCCCTAAAACCGATCCGATACTCAATCGAACCCCTAAAACGAATGCAAAAGATGAGCCTAGGAAACACATGTATCACCGATCAAAAGTACATCATGAAATCGAACGTACCTTATCTTTCACAGATTAAATACCAATGTTGAAGTTTGAGGAAGATTTCTCTCATCCCGTTCTACTGAGGAGCGTACTGTTGCTTTGAATGGGAGAAAACTCTATTTTTGGAGCGTACTGTTCTTGCGTTCTTTTTGGAGAGGGAGAAAGTGTGTAACGTAACTTCACTCAAAAGGTACGTTCCTTTTATTTCTTTCCTTAAAGCGTCTTCTCTAAAGGATGCAACCCCTCAACGTAACATCTCTTCCAAAAGACGCAATCCCTCAACACACCCTTTCATATCTCAACCCTTCATTCATAGGCTCTTAACCTGTGGGCCGGGTTCTTAAGCCCAACATGGGCGGACGGGCCTGCTTAAGCTCATCAACACATTAAAAAACCCATCAGTTGCTGTCTAAGTTTATTATGCCAATCCATCACGTCCAAGACTAGACCGCTGACTCTTTTTTTCACTTTCAGTTTCATCGAATGGAACCTTGATGATTACCACCATGTCCAACTCAACGAGAATTGATAACATGCAGGAACTATCTAAAGATCATTTTAGTCGATCGTGGGGTGTTCTTTCTCTTTGGCTGAAGTCACCCTGGCTGCAATGTTGTTAAGTTGGCTGTCTGACTCATCTCTGATGCCCGGACGATAGGACTCCCTGAGTTCTGCATGTTCATTTCGAGCTGGGTGAATTAAGAGCGCTTATGATAATCATTTTATTTTTGTTCAAGAACTATTTTCTGAAATAAAAATCTGCTTGGTAAATCTATTTCATTATTTCTAAAATAGATTTTTACCCCAAAAATAAATTTGAAACATAAATCAAAAGTAAAATTTTTTTACTTCTCTATTTCTGAAATAAAAATGGGAAAGAACTCTTCTCATTCTTCATCCGCTCTATTAATCGGCTGCCCATCTGTGAGCGCACATTACAGTTTTAAATCTGAGAACTATGGTAATCGTGAAAGTAGGCAAGTTCCAATCGTCGTACTCTTTGTCTGACACAACGTGTTTCTATTAGAAATAATGAAACTCATTTTGGTTGAAGAGCAGAAGTTCACATTTAGTTTTAATTTTATCAGTTTTGGCGAAGCGTATGGTATGCAAAACGTATGGCTCATTATAGAAATTTTTTGTTTCTTATTTGAGCAGTAATGTGAGCGCACAAACACATGCATGTGAAAGCAGGAAGGTAAATAATTATTCTAGATTATCCTTGTGGTTTGTCCCTGGATGACCGTGTGTCTTGTGTGCACAATCGTCTAATCGGAAATTTCAAATAAAGACCTGAAATAAAAAAACTCAATCTCAAATAAGATCCTAAGATAACCGATTAGCCAAATCTTAATATTATCATGGGTATTTTTGTCCGATAGCCTTTTTTCTTTTTTGTGTTTTCTTTCTCTTCTTCTTTTCTCTCCTTTTCTTTTTTCTTTTCTCCCTTTTCTTTTACATTCTTCTTCCTTCCACGACCTCATTGCACTTCCTTTTTCTTAGTTCTTTTCGCTAAAACCTCTCCGCTCTCGGGAGGTTTCCTCTCAATATGCCCGGCTTCTCCATCTCACTGCTCATGCTCTTGGTTGATGCTTTAATGTATACTGCTAAATATCTTCTCTTTGAATGGTGAATCAGAGACTACTTTTTTTTTTTTTTTTTGGTGAAAACTTTAGCATCTCATTAAATAGCCGTTGCTTCTTGCAAAAAAAAAATCCCAGTTCTCGTCTTTTTTCCTTTTCTATCCTTTTATCTCCTTTTCCTTTTTCACATCGATATTCCTCCTTCCTCCTCCTGCTGCTTTATATGTTGGGCTAAACTTTGTTGATAGCCACTTGTTTCTTATCCCATTGCTTAGGGGACATGTAAAATCAAGAAAAGATGAAAGGAACTTGTCTCGTTGTGCTCTCCATCCCAATATTAGGAATAATTCACGAGCCAAGATCAAGGCTTTGGCTTTCCTCTTCTTGGCTGCTGCTCGGAGAAGCGTCGAGGCAGACTCCGTTGAATGAGGCTCGAAGTTGGCCACCCTGGCTAGTAGGATTCCGGCATTGAGGCTGGAGCCGCTGATCACCATCGTCTCAACAATGTGCAGGGCTTCGTTGAGGCAAACGAGATGACAAAAGTGAGTAATGAGTGCGTCGAAGGAGTACTTGTGGGGGAAATAGCAGTTAGGCAAAGAGGGAGATCCTGGAGGTGAGGATGTGGAAGGAAGATGGAAAAAAAAAAAGAAAATGAGAGAAAAGAAAACATGTATAAAAGGAGAGAAAATAAAAGAAAGAGAAAAAAAAAGCTTTTGATGAAAATGCCCCTAGCCATATGAAGATTTGAATGACAAGTGAGCTTGGGCTCTTATGTAAAATTATTTTACTATTTCGGATTCTTATTTGAGATAATGTTAATTTTAAACTATTTTTTTGAGAAAATACTTTCACTTTAAGCCTTTATTTGAATTTTTCTTGGAACTTGCGTCCAACAGATTTCATACTAAAAACTCAAGTCATGGAATATAATAAACTTATCAAATTTTAGACCAAGCCATCACGGGAAACTAGAGATTGAAAATCAAGAATGTCAAGTTCGACAAGAGCTAGGAAATGACAGTGGCACAAACAAACGAACAGGGATGTTCAATCAATCCAAAAGAAAAGACAACAACCTCGCCTTTATGAAAATAAAGAAAAAACCAAGAATCTTGTTAACCGAGAAGAAGGCCAAGAGGAAGAAGAGGAAACAAAAATGAAAAGAAAAAAGGAAAAAGAAGAAAAGGAAAAAATTATAAAAATTCAAAAAAAAAATATTTAAAAATTATCATGTCGGCGTTGTTTAGTTAAATTTGGCCTTGAATGGATTTAATTGATATTAATGTGAAAATATTTAAGACTTAATCAGTTTAATTAAAATATTTATGATTGAATTGGTACAAATATAATAGATTTTGAACTTTTTTGATACTTTTCCCATTCTTTCACTACTTGAAAGATCACATATGAGGCTTTCTCATCTTTCTTTCGGTACTCCAATACTAAAATACTTCTCCTCCTTTTTTAAAAGCATCGAATGTTTCAATATTGGCCACTTTGCTATAGCCATTCTCCATGAGGTTTCACAACTCTTTTGATTTAAAATGAATTTTCATTTGGATGGACCAATTATTGAAATTTCTCCTGTTCAAATTTTGAAGTTGTAATTGGACAAAATTGGTGAATGCCGTTATCAGCTTTGATACTAAGTATTAGTACCAAAAGGGATAGAAGCATTTTACAACTTTGGAGTTAGAGCAAACAAATACAAAAGGAGAGAGAATTGTATTCAAGATGCCTTTTGCGTAAGCTTCACACGGTGAACCCACGACACTCTAACAAGCTCAATTCTCCAAGCTTTTATCTAGGCTTAACTCTCTCACTCTCGACTTCTAAGGCCCTACCAAGTGTAAAATATATATGTAGAAGAGCCACCGCCTAATCAAGTCAGCAAAACATCCAGCTAATGCAAGCTTATCCAACTCAAAGTAGAATTTGATTTCTCTTTCTCTAAGCCAATCAGTAACGAGTCCACACTTGACTCTCCCTTTTAAACATCTTTAACTTGCTGGCCGACTTCAAATAAGAAACAAAAAAATTTCTATAATGAGCCATACATTTTGCATAACATACGCTTCACCAAAACTGATAAAGTTAAAACTAAATGTGAACTTCTGCTTTTCAACCAAAATGAGTTTCAATATTTCTAATAGAAAAACGTTGTGTCAGACAAAGAGTGTGACGACAATCTTGGTGGAACTTGCTTTCTTTCGCGATTACCACAGTTCTCAGATTTAAAACTGTTGAGGGTCCTAAATTTTATCGTTGTCTGCGTTGTCATCTATATTTTTGTTCATGCTCTGGAGGCTTCTATGACCATCCGTGGGTAGTGGTCCCCACGTGCTGTGAGGACCAGGTTGTCCGAGTGCTGGCTCTCCGCTGTCCAGTGGAGTGACGGACTTATATAACGGTGTGCAGAGTCAATAAGACACACTAGACCAGAAGGAAAAGCAAGAGTTCAGTGGAAAAATCCAAATTTGAGAGAGAGAGAGAGAGAGAGAGAGAATGGCTCACGAGGGGAAAGGGACTGCAAGTAGATGCGGCGGCCACAACAACGACACCAGCAACAAGTGGTCGCTTCAGGGAAAGACCGCTCTCGTCACCGGCGGAACTAGAGGAATTGGGTCTGTCTCTCTCTCTCTCTGAACACTTCGTTTTTTTTTTTTTTTTTTTTTTTTTTTACACTGTTAATTTCAATTATAAATCAACTACTATGGTTTGGGTTTGGGGAAAAAAAAACATCTTAACTTGCATATTTG
The DNA here is from genome assembly GCA_014182555.1 of Eucalyptus erythrocorys. NCBI lineage: Eukaryota > Viridiplantae > Streptophyta > Magnoliopsida > Myrtales > Myrtaceae > Eucalyptus > Eucalyptus erythrocorys. The sequence goes on along the minus strand of CM024597.1, from coordinate 14,291,037 downwards.
AAGATTGCCAATTATGAAATCTCATTTTTCTATAATAATTTGAGTGATAGTAGGATTGTGCATGGACTAGATGGTCCAAGCATTGGACATAGGATTAAGCTCAAACCTTATTAAATTAGCTCGGATTGAAATAAATTGGTCGAGTCCAATCCAGTTTTTCTAATTTAGGCCCTATTTTGTGCACGTCAACTTTAACTAGATATAGAATTTTATCCGGGCAAAGTTATGCGGCTTATATTACACATCAAAAAGCTCCTACAAAGCTCAACACCATGTGGCCATAGGCCAAAGGCGTTTGATGCTATTTTTTTTAACACAAGAAGACTTGTTTCGTGAATACCTTTTCGAAATCCACCCCTATGCCTGGGTAGGATAGGTTTTTCACTTAGACATGTTCGAGGTGAGTTTCGAACCTGAGAAGGTTAACTCTACAAGCTTTCATATACGCTTAACTCCCTACAAGGTTTTCACTTTGGCTTCTATGACCGTCTGCACGTAGGGGTCCACGCGTATTGTCAGGACTAGGTCGGCCAAGTGCTCGCTATGCGCTGGCCATTATAGTGAAGGAATTATTTAACAGTGTGGGGAGTTAGAGAGACGCATTAGACCAGAAGGAAAAGCATGAGTTCGAGGGAAAATCCAATTTGAGAGAGAGAGAGAGAGTGACTCATGAGGAGAAAGGGATTGCAAGTAGGTGTGGCAGCCATAACAACGACACTGATATCGGCCCGTTTGGTTTGGCTTTCTCACCCAAAGTTCACTGGGGAAAATATTTTGCGTTTGGAAAATATTTTTGAAAGCTTATTTGACAAATATCAACATTCCCAATGCTGAAAGCCCAATGATGGTCCGGACCTGCTTTGACCTTGGCATTTTAGAGATGCAATTTCACTGTTCACCGCATCGTTCATCTTCTTCCCCATTCATCTTCTTCTTCCCCGCTTGAGAGTCGGGCTTCTTCGGTAACCGCCACCACTGCTTGAGGTGGTTTGACCCGCGACCCAGCAACATTGCGCGACCTCAGGTGGCGCCGCTGGCACGTGCGAACCAGGCGATGCCGCGGGTCCGCGCGACCTTAGGCGCGTCGCCCGGCGCGTGCGAACTAGATGACGCCCCTTGGGTCCGCGTGACCTTAAGCCGCCAGATCTAGTCGTCCAGCGGCCAAATTTGGCCTCCACTACCTCAAGCCGCTAGATCTAGCGGTCTAAAGGTCATATCCGGTCGCTTGGCGCCGGATCTAGCCTCTACGACCTTAGACGATGGCATCACTTGAGGTCGCACCTGACAACCAGATCTGGCCTCCGCAACCTCAAGCCGCTAGATTTGACAATCTGAGAGCCAGATTTGGCCGTCCAGAGGCTAGATTTGGCCTTTGCGACTTCAGGTCGCTAGATTTGGCAATCCGAAGGCTAGATCTGGCTGTCCAGCGACTAGATCTAGCCTCTATGACCTTAGACAATGGCATCGCTTGAGGTTGCGCTTGATGGCCAGATCTGGCCTCCGCGACCTCAGGCCGCCAAATCTGGCGGTCCGAAGGCTAGATCTAGTCGTCCAGCAGCCAAATCTGGCCTCTGCGACCTTAAACAACGGCGTCGCCTGAGGTCGCAACCTGAGGCGGCTAGATCTGGTCGTCCGAGGTTGGCTAGTGGTTAGCCAGCTGTCGGCCGCCAGATTTGATTTTCAAATTAAAAAAAAAAAAAAAGGCAAAAGCCTATTATATATGTGAGTTTTGCCAAACGGTATTTATGCTTAAGTTACATTTCAATGCTATTTAATATTACAATTTACCAAACAAAGTGTAATATTTCAGAAAACCCCTTTACCTCAAAGGTATTTGCATTCTTTCAAGGGCATTTTCCCAAAGCCAAACCAAACGGACCCAACAAGGGCTCGCTTCAAAAAAAGACCGCTCCCATCACTAGTGGAAAGAAAGGAATCGGGTCTTTGTCTCCCTCTCTCAACACTTCGTTGTGTTATGCCGTTGATTTCAATGGCAAATCAACTATTATGGTTTAGGTTGGGACAAAAAAAACATCGTGATCGAATATTTGAAAACTGTCAATCATGAAATCTCATTCCTCTATAATAATTTGAGTGATGGTACATTTATGCACAAACTGATGGTCCGAGCATCGGACGTTAGATTAAGCTCAACCTCTATTAAACTAGCTCGGACCGAAAAGAACTGGACAAGTCCAATTTGGGTTTTTCTGGCTTTGGCTCGGAATTTTGTCCTCATCAACTTTAAGCAGACATAAGATTTTATTATGGCAGAGTTATGTGGCCGACCTACAAAGCTCAACACCACCAAATGTGTTTTAAAAACAATACAAGTATCATAAATTTTGTACAACACTTATTTAAATGTTTCAACTTTTTTTTTACTCACTTGAATGCTGCAAATTTGAAAAATCGATCACTTGAATACTGTCGGTATTTTTCTCGTCGGAAAATCCAACGTGACACTAATCATCTTACGTGATTTTGCTAACACTAATGTGAATAATTTTTTAAAAATATTTTTTAATTTTTTTTTTAAAAATTTTTAGGGCTAACGAGAGTCATAGGTGAAACTAGCAAGTTGCAAAACCCTTGCCCTTGGATGCAAAGGTCCTCTCTAGACCTGGGCAAGGTAGCATCGCTTGTGATGACCCTCAAGCGATCCTGAAAAAAAAAAGGAACGATAAAAAAGGAGAACAAAAATAAAAATTAAAAAAAAAAAGATAGATAAAAATTCTAAAATTAAAAAAATTAAAAAAATCCACGAAAGATGATTTGTCGGAAATTGCACTCAAATGATCGATTTTACTAAATGTAATATTTAAATAAGCGAAAAGAAAAGTTATGACACTCAAGTGAGCGGAGTATGACAATTATGGCATTTACGTTGTTCTTCTCCCAATGCATTTGATGCTAGTTTTTAGCCCAAAAGACTTATTTCCTGACCACATTTTCAAAATCCACCCCTATGCTTGGGTAAGATAGGTCTTTCAAAAAGAGTTTCGAACCATAGTCCCTTAACCACTGTGCTTCTTAAAATAATAGTTGCATTACTGAAAGTTTAGCCTAGTTCTGGAGTCAACCTTGGAACTAGTCATTTTGGTTCCGGGCTGATTCTTGAAAGAACTTAAGCAAATCCTAGTTCCAAAAATCAGGAGTCGATTTTGGCAAGGGAATCTTACCCATGCTAGGATCTACCCATGCTAGGATCGATCACTCCTAATCCCTACCATCACGTCATTTCCCACTTAGATAATGTTTAACTAGTGATAATCATGCCATGCTACAATTTTATAAATCTATATATGTTAGTTCGAATCATTTTATGTTTCTAATTTTTAAATTTCTCATTATATCCAATCTTGATTGATCATAGATTATAAAGTAGCAAGCATACGTGACCAATCACTAGATCTGAACGTTGTAGATATCCATAATATTGAGAATCATGCTATGTATGTTAATTTGAATGCTTTTATATTTCTATTGATTCATCTCTATCAGTCTAAACAATCTTATAATATATTACAAGGTTGCAAAAATAAATGGTGAAGCGCTTGGTTCAAATGTGGTAAATCCGGTTTTTAAATCCTAGAGTCATAGTATTTTTGGTTGCCTGTCTACTAATGAGTGGACATTTACTCAATACTCGCAAATGCATTATACCGTATGATTAAAAGAAAAATGGTGTCATTTTGAAATTGTTAAATGATAAAAACCTTATAGTGAATGATCATAAAAATTAAGATAGTAACATGTAGTGATAATAGAGCGTGACACACTTTATTATTTTATTTTTCTAGTCGTGCCTTTCAATATGATAATTTACTTTATAACAAAAAATTATTCAGATATATCTATTTTTAAATGCGAGTTGTTGCTCACTTATTCTAATGTTTAAAAATTTTCTCTCCGAGAAAATATGGTATGCAATCTAATTTTTGCTAAAATGAACCGCTAACAAAATGTTATGTTCTGCAATGTCCAATTTTTTAATTGTCTCTTTGGCGTTAGATATGCTATGAAAAAAGGTGTTCTTTCTGATTGGCTCTGAGTTATAGAATTACAAAATTTAAAATCTTATCTCTCACAAAACATAAATTATGACTTAAATAAAATATTTTTAATAATTTTATATTTACAAAACGGAAAGAATTACCAAAATTAAAAAAAAAACTATGAATAAATAAAAAAGATTTTTGCACCCTATATAACTTTTGAAGATGTGATATACTCAAATTTTTTCAAAAAAAAAAGGAAAAAAAATGAAATGAAAACAACAATGGAGAAAATGAAGTGAGAAAAGGAAAAGAAAAGAGGGTGTCCAAATTCATTCCAAAAACAATCGAAGAGTTACGTTTTGGCCAACCAATTGTCAAAGCACATGTGGCTGGGAGGAGCTCTATAATAGGCTGTTTAGCCAAGAGAAACCAAAATAAGAAAAAGGGGAAGCAGAACTGGTGATAGAGGGAAGCAAATCTCAACCATCCTCGTGAATTTTAGTGAGCTGACCTTGGAATGACACATGGACGAAGGTGGGAGGATGTTAAGGTTGTATTAGTGTTTTAGATTATGTACTTAAATTTAGTTATGACTTTATTAGCGAGCCCTAACTATTTTTTTTTTTGTTTTTTGTTTTTATCTTAAAATGTAGGTTTAGGCCCTATTTGTTTGTGTTCTTTTTTTGTGTTCATGAACTCAATTTATGTTTTTTGTTAGGAACAAAAAATGAATAGAAACACGTTTGTTTACGTTTTTATTTTAAATTTATTTTTGTTCTTGAACAAATTTGGAATGTAAACTAAAACAAGAAACAAGAATACTTGTTTCTTGTTTCCGAAACGCTTCCAAGAAACAATTTTTCTCTCCCCTATTTTTCCTTCTCTTTCTTTCTTCTTCTTTTTCCTTTGGTTGGTCGTTGGCCTCGGCCATGGTCGGTGACTCGGCCGTCGAGGGTCGACGACCTCGCCGACCCTGCCACAAGGCTCGACCTCGCCTTGGGCGGGTGAGCTCAAGCTCGCCCCGATCCGGCGAGGCCAAGCTCGCCCACCCACCGACGAGGCTCGAGCTTGCTCATCCAAGGCGAGGCCGACCTCGCACCGGTCCGGTGAGGCTCGGGCCTTGCGAGGCGAGGCCGCCCGGGCCGAGCCTCACCGTGGCCGGGCGAGGCCGCTGCCCTTGTCTGGCCGGTTGCCGCCATAGCCGAGGCCGGCAACTTGACCAAAACGAAGAAAAAAAGGAAAAAAAGAAAAAAAGGACAAATAAAATAAAAATATTAAAAAATTAAAAGAAATAAAAAAATTATACAAGTTTACTAAACGTGTTTTGTTCTTTTCTATTTTAGGAACAGAAATTTTGTGCAGCTACTAAACACCTTCTTCTATTCAAAAATTGTTCTCCGGAACAGAAATAATTTTTTCTATTTCTATTCTCTGGAACAATTTTTTAACAGAAACATTATCAAACGTACCCTTAGTAGCCCCACTCAAGCCTATCCGAGCCCGAAAAATTGTTCTGAGCCGGAGGTGTCAGACTAGGTAAACGGCCATCAAGATTTTTGAAACCCCTCTAGATGATAGCAAGTTCTTTTAAACCCAACAAAAATTACACAATTAATTTTGTTAGTACTTGAAATTCTGTGTGATGAAGCTGACATACGATTAGTCAGTAGACTTCATAATATGCTATTGTGATTTCCCAAATAAAATCCAGTGCATTTGACTTCAATTGCGAATGCGACCAAATCTTTGTTTGCAATTACGAGTTGGTGAATAGTCAGATTGCTCTTCCGTGATTAGGCATGCCGTTGTTGAGGAATTAGCCAGGCTCGGGGCCATCGTGTTTACCTGCTCCAGAAATGAAGCCGAACTTAATGAATGCTTGAAAGATTGGAAAAGCAAGGGCTTTCAAGTTGAGGGTTTGGCCTGCGACGTTTCCTCGAAATCAGAGCGAGAGAAGTTGATGCTCACCGTGTCTTCCCTCTTCAATGGCCAGCTCAACATCTTGGTATGTAAAAGACGTCTCTGATCCCGTGGATTCAATAACAACATTAATAGCACGGTTGCATTCGCACTTCTCTTTCAATCAATTTTGTACTTGGTTTTCATTTTCTTGGGAGTGATCTATGTGTTAGATAAACAATGTTGCAACCAGCATACCCAAGCCGACCTTGGATTACACAGCAGAAGAGTTTTCCTTCATCATGACAACTAACTTTGAATCAAGTTATCATCTAAGCCAGCTCGCGCATCCTCTTCTTAAGTCCTCGGGAGCCGGAAGCATAGTGTTCTTGTCATCCGTTTGTGGCGTCATTTCAGTGAATGGCGGATCAATTTACTCGGCCACCAAAGGTAAATTAATATTATCATAGGTAACTATCTAAAAACTTATAATACGGAGCTAAACAAAATTCCTCTATTTTCTCGAATTCATCGGCAGGAGCAATGAACCAGTTGACCAAGAATTTGGCATGCGAATGGGCTAAGGATAACATAAGAAGCAACTCTGTCGCACCTTGGTTCATATTGACTCCATTTACTGAGCCTGTAATTTAATTTTGCATGGCTTTAAATTCTCTCTTGCTTAAAAGTAGTTCACGGACATTTATTTTGATCATGTTCACCATCGTGATCTGACGTCTAACCCATTTGCTGTCACAGCTACTTAATAACGAGAAGTACATCGAGGAGGTCACGGCAAGGACACCACTTGGTCGTTTGGGAGAGCCGGAGGAGGTATCGTCGTTGGTGGCCTTTTTGTGCTTGCCAGCGGCCTCTTACATAACAGGGCAGACCATTTGCGTCGATGGGGGGCTCACCGTGAATGGCTTCTTATTTCCTAGAGCATGAGTCTTACTTTCTTATATGTCTAAGTTGTTCATCGCGCATTGTCATCACAAAAACAAACAAGTTCATTAAGAGTTTTATCTCTATATTTAAAATGTGTACTTTGATAATGTGTTGACAATAAATAAAGGAAGTTAGCTGCCATGCTACTTTAATGTTCATTTCCACTTTCCCTTCCCACTTTCAAGTTTTTTTTCCCTTTTAGCGAAATTTTTTCTTACTTTTATGCAATTGCCTAAAATTAAAATATATGTGCCCAACGAGCAAAGAATGACAAGACAAACATGGTATATAAACAGTTGACAAGACAAACATGGCATATAAACAGTTGACAAGACAAACATGGTATATAAACAGTGCACTATCGATAATGTAACATGATCTTGACACAAGACAAACGTATTTGGGTCGGCATTTATGTTTTACTTATAATTTAAATTTTATAATTCTAGAGAAAATATTACACGTTGGGCCAAAGTTTAGAAATCACATTACACAAATTAAAAGTTAAAGGATCATTTGTACTATTATCTCCAAAAACTTTCTTACTAATAGCCTTCTTAGAGAATCTCCCCCTATCTTTAAAAAAAAGTGATACCTAATGAAAATAACGCAAGATTTCAATGTTTTGAGATATATATATATATATATATATATATATATATATATATATATATATATATATGTATACACACACAAGAAGAAATGCCACACTCCATTCTTGTACAATTGACTTGCTCTAACACGTTCAATAAATTTTTATATATTTAGTCATCATTTCATATATTTTATAAAAGATTGTAAAACATGGAGAATTACCAAAAAAGTTACAAACATATCATAATTGTGCCGATTTAGTCATAAACCTTCTAATTATACCGATTTAATCCATTTTCACATTTTATCGATTGAATCAATTTGGCCAATTTTTAATTGAAAATCACTAATGTGGATACTAGCCGTCTGGCATGGCATGGATGAAACCAACATGAACATTTTTAATTATGTTTTAATAATTTTTCAAATTTTTAAATTTCTTTTCTTTTCTCTTCTCTCTCTTTTTTTTTTTCTTTACGGCACAAAATTGATGTTGAATCTCGCATGATATCTCTTAATTTTTAATATCTCGGGTAGCATCCTCTGTAAAATCTCAGTTGACAATTTCCAGGTGCTATTTCTCAAGATGAACAAATAATTTTTTTAAGGAAAAATCGATCTAATGACGAAACCGAACACTATGAGTAATGGTATCTTCGGGCTTGTTTCACTTGTAGACTAAAGATAGGGGAAGTCCTCAAAATCAAGGCATAGAGAAGAGATGAGAGAGATTCTCTAAGCATGGACTAATTACTGTGATTAGTTAACCAAATCAGTCGAGCCTCTGGGCTAAATATATGGACCTGAATTATATTGATTCCAATCTTTCATCGGAGCGGAACGGAGTTTCAATTACAGGTACGGAGGTGAAGGATGTTAAAATTGCTCATAGTCCTTCCCACTGCTTGGGGCATGTAACAATGTAATGGCGGGCTCTTGTATGCTTCCCCTTCTCTCCCCGAGTGTTCTCAAGCCCAACACCAAACTTAATGTCGGCACTGCATGTATTCGATGCATATGAACTCTGGACGAACAGGACAAATTATTGGATTTATGACACAAACACCCCAAACTTAATTAAAAAATAAGATATAGAAAAAAATTTGATGTGTCCCAAGCGAGAGCCAGGGACTCTCACTTAGATCTGGGCGAGGGTCACGCCCTCCCCTAGATTTGGGCTAGAAAGCCCTTGTCAAGGGCCGACGAGGCCTCACCCAGCTATGGCAACAACTATTAATAAGGGCTTATTCCTTTTCTTTTAATTGGTTTAGAAAAATATATATCTTTTTTTAAATTTATTTAACCTAATTTAAGCAAAATTTGAAAAAGAAAATAATAAAAATTACAATATAGGAGAATGAAAATAATAAAAAACACCACGTCGGTATTTTTCTTTGGTCAAGTTGGATGGAGTTAATGGAAGAATTTCATTAGACCTTTTGAAAGTTTTAGAACTCAATTGCATTTTCTTGATTAGTTTTTGGACTTTCAATAGACCAATCCCAAAATCAAGAAGTAAAAAAAAAAAAAAAAAAAAAGGTGACGGGAGATCTCTCTCTCTCTCAAGAATAAGTCGAAAGTTTCTTTCAAAACTTGAGTACCTATAGTGGCTTATCTGGTCAAGAAGGGAATGTATTTAGTAAAATATCCAGAAATTATAAAGGGATAAGATTTATTAACCAAGGTTAAAGTAATGATGACTTGGGGTTAAAGAAACTAGGTGGAGAATGCAAGATTTGTGTTCAAGTTTAAAAATCTGCAAGTGGTGTAAACCTATGGTTCCAAATTACACATTTTGATAAGTAACTAAAATATCTAGTTTATAGAACATAAACAAGGAAATCAATGTTGAATTGGTTATTTCAGCAATATGGCTAATTTGGCCTATGATAAACCAAGACTGTAGATTACGCCAAAAGATACAAATTGTGTCACGTGAAGCACGGCATTTTCTTCAATGTGGCTTCTGGAAATTACTATTGTTGACACCAAAATTTTGGCGACCCGGTTAATCATTTATTGCATTAAAAATTAGGGGTTAATTTTATCCCTGAAAAGAATAGTTAAATGTGTGGCATATAGATTTAGGTGCATCTTGCATTGGGTCGGTGATGGATGGGTTCGAATTAATCGTTCTAAACTTTAATTTGGCAGGCCGAACTAAACCCACAAAGCAAGTAAATTGGCCCGAGCCCGTTTTCTTTTAATGATAAAAATTACCTAAATAGAGATTTGAAATGATATTACGGTGAATTTTTGGAATTTAAGAAAATCGGGTTGCAATATTATTTTTAGGAATAAAATCAGGAGATGTGGAAAATAAAAAGTAATATTGCGTGCGAAAAAGAAATCTTCGCGGATGTTGACTTGAATAGGAAATTAAAACCTTAATGTTCAGCCTATAAAAAGGTTTTTCGCGTAGAGTTTTAAGGAGGGCCAGACCTATTGAATATACGGCTGCATAAGAGGGGTTTTATTTTCGAGGCTTTTCTCTCGGCTTTTAGTGCCCATGACCCACGACGGTGCTAGCCACTCACTGCTGTCCTACGAAGCTAAGAGGTTGCTGTCTCACTGAAGACTATCGGGAAGCTTTTGTCGCGACCGCCCATGAGTCATACGTGAAGATATGGAGAGAGAAAACGTGCATTGTGGTGTTCCTATTCTGCAAGTTGTCTTCAACAACACACCCTCATGGTCAAAGTTTGACAATCAAAGAGAAGAAAAGCCAGCGACCTGAGGGTGCTTAAAAAAAAGAAGAGGAATTGGCTGGAAGAAAAATCATTTGCGTTGGTCATCGGAGGTGGCCGCGACCTCGGATCCGGCCGCCGTTCGTCGCCTTTCCCCGTTCCAACTTCTGCCCAGCTTCAAAAGCGTTGCGGGAACCACACACGAATAGCTAAAAGACGAGCCTCAGCCCAATCACGTCGCCGTCCAGTCGTTTGTTCCTTATTTGCAGGTTTCTAGTGATCCCCAGTGCTTCTTAATCCTTGTTGTGCCGAGAATATTAACTGTCCAAGCCGCACCTGGCGCTGCCTTGAAGTCCACGGTCAAAAGGAGTCGGTAGATTTCGGTCAAACGAGTCCAAGGGGGCAGACCGTGAAGCGCTTGGATATGTGGCGGTGAAGAATTACTGAAGAAGTGCACTTGAATTATTCACAAGCAAGAAGAGCCCTGGCCGAGTCCACACTGCAGCATCGCACTAGCTGCCCTTGAGTCGCTCTTGAAGCCGAGACGAAGTCCATCCCTCGTTGACGTTTCCAGATCATCACAAGGCTTCCACAGCTACGTCCTTTGTCTCCGGTCAAATATTGTATGTCTCAATGGTGGGCCCAGTGGCGGCAGCATCACATGCAATTGTGATATTTTCAAACCAAGAGCTGTCCCAATTTTGGCCATGACATCGGCAGGATTCTATTGGCGAATATCGTGGAAATCCTGATCTCACTTTTGCGTGAAGCCACCACGAGCAGCCGCTGCTATGAGACAATCTTCCTCATCGTGATTTCCGTGACCCATCATGCATCCGAATTTGGAAACATCACCCGCGTGATATCGTGAATTAGGTAAGACTCTCGATTAATTTGATTTTCATATATGTCTACCTAATTCGTGATATAGCAATCTTTCTTTGAATGTTTGATCGGTATTCTCGTATCCAAGGGATCTCTTGATCCCTCATGAATTGGGAAATTTTCCTAATTTCGCAACGTACATATGATTGACGGTCCGATTTCACGCTTGAAATACGACCCGCACCGTACGGAAAATCACCAGGTCGATCTCACGCTCGAGATACGATTTGTGATTTTATTCAAAATTGGCCAATCAATCTCATGCTACGGCGAGATATGATTTCAATTTATTTCTCAAAATTAAATGGACATGGATGATATCTTGCTTGATTTGGTACTGTGTTGTTCTTAATAACTTCATTTGATTGCTCCCATAAAGGAAAAACCCGAAAAAATTATATTTGAGTTAGATTAGATGCATGTTAGGATATTACTTGTTTTAGGTTATTTTGCATGTCTAGAATAGGAAATTTATTTATTTCGAATTCCTTAAATAAAAATCCAAAAAAGATGCATTCATTTAGGATGTTAGTTTTTTCTGCACGTTTAATTATTGGACAATTTTTAATTCGAAATTAATTATAAAAAAAAAAAAAACAAAAATCATCATGCATATGTCATGTAGAATTAGGGCATATTTTGTATGTCATTGCATATTAGGGTAAAATCGCATGTTTCATTTTAAGTTTAAATTAATTTTTAGATAGATTGCATCCTAGGTTAGAGATTGCTAAGTTAAGATAATATTTTAGTTTAAATTAGGATTCTGGCTCCACCTAATTCCTAATATAAATTAAATGGGATCTTAACCTAGTTAGATAATTTTCACATTTACCAAATTTCAAATTTCATGGAAAAAAAATCCAAAAATGTCTTAGGATAAGTTATTTTGTTTTTTTTTTTTAGGATAAATTACAATCCCTAGAAGAAAAAAAAAATAAAAGTGTCATAAACATATAATTTAGGATTAGGTTCATTCAAATTAGAAATTGCCTGTCATTAGAGTTAGGTCATTTGGCCATTTAGATTGCATTTAATTAATCGCATTTCTTTAGGAATTACTTCACTCATATCATATAGTCTAGGTCATGTTGCCGCGTCATATCATCTCATATTAAATTAGTAGCATGCATTGCATAACGCATGATTCTTACTGAATAAGTGAAAACAAAAAATTGAGTGATTGCGTGTTAATTAGAAATTATATCTAGGATTGTCGATATGATTTCGATCTAACAATGCAGATGCTTTCGTTGCTATAAGGTAAGTCCCGTAATTTACTCATTGCTTTATTGGGTGTTAAATTGGTGATTTGCGTACCCGCATGATCACCTCACATGTTAGGAAGATAAATTAAAATCAATTCAAGCTGCCTGCTAAATATTTTTTTCAAAATAAAAGAATGGTACGAAAGGGCATTAGAGAAATCTAGTGTAACCAAGTCCCCCCGTACCCATAATCTCTAGTTCATAGGAGTAAAGTAAATCTCCCATTACTTTACTTGGGTTTCTAATCGACCCATCAAAAAACTGATTAGTGGCGACTCCTAAATAAAAATCATTTGCATGTTAAGAATCCAAACCTAAAGTCGCGAATTGGTATGGACTTGGGAGAGCCCGAGTTAAGTCTAGGCTTAACAATTCATTAGCTAAATCTTAGGTGGTTCACCCCCGAAAATTTGGTCGCGACAACTATCTATATTACCTAGCAGCTAAATGAGTCTGCCTTCTTCGTGCTATACACTCTAGAAATCGACTACAAGATGATGGTCAAGATTGTGTCTCTCAAAGAGTCAAGAGAGCCAACTTTTGCCATTCGCATGCAGCCTCCTCTAGGACTTACTGCATCAATCAATTTACTTTGAATCCTCATTAAGGTTTTCATCGACTAAGAATGACGAATCAAATCAATTTTCGTGTCTTCTTAAACGCGGCCAAGAAGGATGATGAAATTCTTTTGAGTAAAGAGATGTCTTGACTCAGTCAATCAAAACACAGGAAGATTTAATATAGTCTTCTCAAAGGATTTCACCGAGAATCGAATGACTCCGTCTAACAACTCGGTAAATGTTCGGCATAGAAGGGTCGTTATATAGCGGAAGTAGAAATTGCAAGCACAGGAGAATGATCCTATGTCTGCATGACATTTTCTTGACTAAAAGATCATGTGTGTTTAGAGTAGAGATCAACTGAGAAAAGGCAAACAACAACTTCCTAAAATTCCTGTTTGCCACTTCTGCCTCAGCTCATTTTCATCGAAAAATTCACAACACTTAGGGTTAGTTTGATTATATTTCTACTCCCAGAAATAATTTCTGTTCAAATATTTTTTTTCTATTTATATTCCCTATGAGTTTTTTTTAGTCAAGGGAAAAGAAGCATGAAAATATTTTGTTTGATAAGCTGGAAAATGCGCAAAACAAAATTTCTATTCTCATAATAGAAAAAGAATAGAAATACGCTATTCGGTATAATCCTAAAAATTTCTATAACCCAATTCTTCATTTAATTATAAAACATGTCAATGGAGACTTACAATTCATGTTTAAATTAAAAACGGATTTTTAAGGATTTAATTGATCAAGATATTTTAAAATGGCCTTAGAAAATCCATCTCTTATTTAAAGATGGATAGCTAGAAATGGTACTAGAGAGTCCCACTAATTTATGACTCACAATATGAGGAGGTTGCCAATAAAACTTTGGGCATTATGATAAATATGTGCATAGACGTTCTGAGCTTTTTCAACTTCAAGAAGAAGAGCAAACATTGTTTGGTGGAATGGACAATGCTGAAACAATTGAGGATGGAAATGATCCTAAAGTTGATGCATTTATTTGCACAACTCATCAAACCTTCAAGCAAATGACTTCAAGAATCCATGGAGCATAGGCCTATTCGACTATTATAAACACAAGACAAATGATAATGCAAAAGATTTGTTCAAAGCCATCTAATTTTCTACTGAAACATAATTGCATAAGATTTTAAATAATGTCTCAAATATTGTCTTAAGGGAAGAAGATTAGAGTCACTAAGCTTTTGTGACGTAACGTTGTCTTTTTTAAAAAAAAAAAAAAAAAAAAAAAGGCATTCAAAAATCCATATAGTATAGCCCTAATAGCTTATTAAATTCTGAATCCAATTTTTATCAAAAAAATTTTTTTTATGCTAAACTAATTCCAAACTAGAATTTACACTAAAATGTAGTAAAACTATTCAAAATCTAATTTCTATACCTAAAATTTTGATTTTTTTTTTATTCTGAAAAATGGGGACTTGGATCAAGTTAGGAAACCAGACCTTGTGTTAATTGTGTAAAGACAAGTATTAGGTCACATTGAGCTTATTTTTCGAAAATGACATTAATTCTCTTTTTGTTCCTAGAACCAAAAAAAAAAAAAGGAAAAAGAAAGAAAATAAAGGAAAGAATTTTTTTTTTTTTTTAAGTAAATGATGGAAATGCCTTAACTATCCGATAAGGTTAAGCTTTTATTTGAAACTAACATGATCACTTTATACTCTTATTTGAAATAAAATATACTTTAAGTCTTTTGAGAAAAAGATGGCACTTCAGACCTTTATTTGGAATTTTCCCTAAATCTAACAAAAGCTTTTTTCGCAAAAGTAATGAAAAACCAAAGAAGTCTAGATTTTTAAGTATTATTTACATTTAGATCATGGATTGCCGTTGGAACTCAAATTGAATCAAGGAGCAAAGTACATGCTTTTAGAAAGCTTGCCAATTGGAGACATCATAAAATTACAATTCAAATTCACTTATGACCGCGTCTAGATAAGTGGTGGTCATCTAGACAACTAAAAAGAGGATAATCTAATCAAACAATTGATGACTACCCTACAAAATGGCCACAAAATAGAACAAGAGAAAAGACCAATATCAACCAATAACTAGACCGGCGCAGTTTCGAGAAATCTCCTATTATGAGTCCAGTTACTTGATCAGCAACGGCCCCCATGATGGCCTGGCCAGGCGGGATTCTCATGAGCCGAGGCAGGAGTCCCTTCCACAAAGCGAGAAGTCCTTCCTCTCTAGAAATTGTCTGAAAGATATGAATCATGCCCTTGCACTTCAACACTCCACCATGTCGGCTTTGAGCCATCAGCCTCGTCTAGACGACATCGAAGAGCCCGGCACACACCGGACCTATAGTTCCTGCGAAGAATCCTGAAATCATGGACTGCCATGGTCGCAGGATGTTGCCATTGCTTTCGTGCTTCTTCCATAGTAACTCATCAAAAGCATTCTTGGCTGTAAACGTAGCAGCCCGGTTGGGTCGGTTGCGCATGACCGTTGGCGCAGCCCCTGCCCACAGCCCATGAAGGCCTTCTTCGCAAATAATCGTCCGGGCACAATGAGTAGGATCCTTGTACTTCAAAAGCTCCGGACTCGAACCTTTTTGTTGCTGCAGTCTGATCTTGACAACCTGCCAATGACCTCATCAGTTAGTTCCCACGCGATACACGTAATTTACACAACAACTCGCCAGATAAACCATTACGCAGCACGAACCCTTTCAGCAAACTCAAGTAGAACAACATCAAAAGCATCTGCATTTACTCATTGTTAAGATCTACAATGTTACTAACTACATACTTATTTAACCCGACCCAGGGGAGCTTCTCCAACAGACAAGCAAATAATGAGTCTAGCCCTACGAAAGAACCTGCAGAATTTCCATGTACTCTTCTTTCACATGAAAAAAGGCTAATTCTTTCTCTACTCGTTCTCCATGTATTTTGATGCCAATCTCAAAGAATAGGAACTATCCATATTGTTGTACATCTCGGTGATTACATAAAAGTAGTAGGAAGGACTATAATGCTAGACTTTGGTTATAATCCTTTTAAAATTTAAAGGTGTCTTTTAAAAAAAAAAAAAACGAATGGTTTAAAAAACATCTTCTAAAAAATAATCACTTAGTGTTGCTTACAAAAATGAATTAACTATATATTTAGATATAAATTGATATTGACAATGAATATATATTTTCATTAGTTAATAATTTCAAGTAATATGAGTAATTATTTTTTCAAATCATTAATTTTTTATAAAACAAACGGACCCATCCTTGCATGCATCCTGACAATAGTGGTTTACAGCATTGACGTACTTTTGAGCCCCTCCATTTCCCTTCCATCAAGGCATGCTTTCAAGAATATTATATCTCCTTGCGTCCTCCTCATTAACTACAGACAACAAAATTTAGCTTCATCTGATCCTTTCAGCCGTACGATTCCTAAAAAATAAGCCTACGTTCCAGATTACACAGCAAGAAACCAACTTCACCCCAGTCAACTCAAAGCCCAACCAATCGCATTCCCAATCAATCGCTAACCTCAAATGGAGTGACAATCACGAGAGCCTTGAGCGCCCCGGCACCGAAGCCGGACAAGAGCCTGGCCTTGTTTGTGACATTCCCGGTCTCTGGGTCCTTGAATTTCGACTCGAACGTGGCGTTCGACCACATCCGGAGCGTGTACTTGAGTGTCAGGTGTGTCGTGAACGGCATCAGGCCCTTCCAGAGAGCTCGGACGCCCTCGGTTTTGGCGATGGTGGTGCCGCGGTGGGCGATCCCCTTGTACGCACCAGACTCGTCGAGCTAGAGCCACGTCTTGACGACGTCGGTCGGCTGGAGGCAGCACGCCTCCACCGTGCCCCCAGCGAGCCCGAGATCGCTTTAATTTTGGGCGCGACGGTGCGCTTGCGGTCGGAATGGGAGGAGTCTCGCGGCTCGCTTGCCATGGCAGTTGCTCGATAGGATTGGCATTGAGCAGCGCTCGCAGGTTGTCGGCACAGAGAGATGAGTCGAAGTTCTCTCTCCGGCGGGCTTGAGATCTTTGGAAGCTTCGGTGAGCGGCGGATCAGAGATGACGAGGTGAAGTGAAGCAGACACGGAAGACCGCGTTTGCTCCGACCATCTTTGGTTAGTTACAAAAAGCTTTAGATCCTGACCAATCTTTGGTTCCTACGTGACACA
The DNA here is from genome assembly GCA_014182555.1 of Eucalyptus erythrocorys. NCBI lineage: Eukaryota > Viridiplantae > Streptophyta > Magnoliopsida > Myrtales > Myrtaceae > Eucalyptus > Eucalyptus erythrocorys. The sequence continues at coordinate 14,274,021 of CM024597.1, read as the reverse complement.
TTTTACCTTTAGATAATTTTATTAGCCAAAAGAACGTCATTTTTATTTAACACGTGGGTATCATGTCAACACTATTTGCTTTTTAGCATCTACGTAGACAAATTTTTTAACAGTTATAATAGACAATTTTGATGACAAAATTTTGATAGAGAATAAATGTGTCGCATAAGAACGAGTTTGAGAATTTTTGTGTCACAAAAAAAAAAAAAAAATTCTAGTAAATATATCACAATAGGCATAATTTAGAGTTTTTTTTTTTTTTATGCTTTTGCCCAACTATCAGAAGATACTAAAAAGGATACTGAAGATCAACAATCATAAACGAAAAGCTAGGCTAAAGCTGGGAAATGAATAGTCAAACCAACATGGAATGTTAGATCGATCCAAAACAAGACAAACACTACTAAATATGTAATTATTGAACTTGATCCCATGTTTGCTGACACAATTACTCAAAACTCATGTCTAATAGACTAAGTCACATTATTAAAAATTTAAGACTAACTCGAAACTAAAGATTAAAAATCATAAAGGGAAGTACGGCTAGAGTGGGGAGACTGACAGGGTCAAAGTCAAACGACGAGGGGACCTTAGATCAATTAAAAAAAAAAAGACAAAAACTACCAAACATGTAATGGTTGACCATATAATCGCAGATGCAACTACTCAAAACTTGTTTCTAATGGACTAAGTTACATAATATAAAATTTTAAAACTTTTAAGACCAAGCTATCGCCAGAAACTAAGTCGGGGGTCCAAATCCAGTTGTCTGATCTTAAGTATGACCTTGAATTGCTTCATCTAAGGCTTTGTGCAGACCTTAGCATTCCTTGGACGTTAAAAACCAGAGGGTATTCTCCCATGTCATTTTCAATCATTACGTAGTCAATCTATCGAAGTAAAACAGACGTTCTTTACAAACACCCTCGGAAGAAAATCCCGTGAAGAACAGCATTTTCTTCAATTAATTTACTGGAAATCAACTGATTTGCTACCAATCTATCTAGATTACCTAGCAGCTAATTGAATCTGCATTCATTGTGCCATGCCCTTTAGAAATTGACAAAGAGACGGTGGTCAAAATTGTGTCTCAATAGTCGAGGGCGCCTACCTTTTGCCATTCGCATGCCTAACTTTTGCCATTCACATGCAACCTACTCTAGGACTTTTAGGGGGTGTTTGGCAAATTTTTGTTTTTGTTCCCCGGAACACAATTTTTATTCTTTTGTTCCGAGTAATAAAAAAAAAAAAACGCATTTCTTTACACTTTTGTTCCCAAGAATAAAAATTCTACTTTTTTGTTTCCGAAAACAAATTTGGAACAAAAACAAGAAAGCGAAAAAACTTGTTTCTTGTTTCAGGAACACTTCCAAGAAACACTTTTTTTCTTCTCATTTTTTTCTTCCTTTCTCTTTCTTTTCTTCTTCTTCTTCTTCCTTTTGCCGATCATTGCCTTAGCCATGAGACCGAAGCCGACGACCAGCCAAACGAGGACCGACGACCTCGCCGGAGCGTCGCCAACCTGAGCCTCACCGTGGCCACACAAGGCTCGGCCTCCTTTAGCCGGCGCGAGGCCACCGTTGGACAACACTGACCCGGCGGTGGCTTGGCAAGGCCAAGCCTCGCCAGTGACTAGGCGAGCTCGGCCTCACTGAACCTGGGCGAGCTCAAGCTTGCCGCCCAAGACGAAGCCGAGCCTCATTGAGGGCCGGCGAGCCTCGCCATGGATCCTCGTCAGCCAATCATTGGCCATGATCGAGGCCGACGATCGATCAAAAGGAAAAAATAAAAGAAAAAGAAAAAATAAAATAAAAATATTAAAAAATTAAAAGAAACAATTTTTTATACAAATTTACTATATATGTTTCTGCTTTTTTTCTATTCCAAGAACAGAAATTTCGTGCGGTTATCAAATGCGTACTTCTTTTAAAAAATTATTCCCCAGAGCAGAAATAAAAACTAGGGTTAATACTCTAAAAAACCCCAAACTGGTAAACCTGTGACAAATTTACCCCAAACTATTTTTTTGACCACCAAAAACCCCAAACTGGTACATATGTGACAGATCTACCCTCCGTTAGCTTCCGTTCAATTTTGTCGTTAATTTTGCTGACGTGTTTGCTGACGTGGTTGCTGACATGGCAAGCCATGTGAATTTATTTATGACAAATTTACCCCAAGTAATTTATGACAAATTTACGACAAATTTACTCTAAATTAATTTTTTCGATCATAAAAAACCTAAATTGGTACATGGGCAGCACACTTACCCTCTTTTAATTTTCTCAAATTTGACCGAGTTGTTATGTCCAATCAATTTTATTTTTCGGATTACTCTAACATTGCCTCCATATCATTAATACTTGATTTTTTTGTTCTTTTTATTGGAATCATTATTAGAAAACTATTCAAAGACTACCAAATGTGCACTTCATTCTTGTGCCGAGAGGATGCCCATTAACTAAAAGATGGACAGATTGCTTGCGCACATATACAAAAGAATTACATTCAAAGTACACCTAAAATCAATGACAAACATAAGTGATTACATTTCAACGAGCATGTGATGTGCAAGTCAATCTTACCATTCACATGCAAGTTCCATGTTAAAATGTTGACACACTTACGATTCAAGGTAAGAAAGACTACGTAACGCTAATAAGGACATGGACTAACACGAATGACCAGCAAAACAAAAGTAATATGTAAACGTACAAACAGATTGTGGACAAGTAGTAAACCATGTGGGGCTGAGACATGTAAACATAAAGCCAAGGCTATCACAAACCAAAAACGAGTGAAGCAACCACGATATGTGCACTTTTTTTGTATATGTGCGGAAGCGATCTGTCCATCTTTTAGTTAATGGGCATCCTCTCAACACAAAAATGAAGTGCACATTTGGTAGCCTTTGAATAGTTTTCTAATAATGATTCCAATAAAAAAAAAAATCAAGTATTAATGATATGGAGGCAATGTTAGAGTAATCCGGAAAATAAAATTGATTAGTAATCACAACTCGATCGAATTTGGGAAAATTGAAAGAGGGTAAATGTGCCGCACGTGTACCAATTTAGGTTTTTTATGATCGAAAAAAATTAATTTATAGTTACCAAAAAAATTTTAATTTAAATAAATTTTCGTAAATATACTTGCTTGGGATAAATTTGTCATAAATATATCAGTTTAGGGTAAATTTATCATAAATATACCAGTTTAGGGTTTTTAACGGTATTAAACTTGTTAATTTCCACATGACTTGCCACATCAACAACCACGCCAGCAAAATTAACGGCAAAATCGAATGAAAGCTAACGGAGGGTAGATCTGTCACATATGTACTAGTTTAGGGTTTTTGGTGATCAAAAAAATAGTTTAGGACAAATTTATCACAGGTGTACCAATTTGGGGTTTTTTAAGGTATTAACCCTAAAAACTATTTCTATTCCTGAGAACAATTTTTTAACAAAAACGCCCTTAAATGCATCGGTCAATTTACTTCACATCCTCATTAGGGTTTTCATCAACTAAGAGCGATAAATCGAATAATTTTTGTGCCTTCTTAAAAAAGACGGGGAGGATGATGAAATTCTTCTTAGCAAAGAGACGTCACAACTCCAACGAAAACACAGGAGGACTAATAGTCTTCTCAAAGGAGTTCGCAATAATGAATCCTTCACGTTATAACAACTCTGCAAATGATCGGCATAAGGGAGTTGGTACACAGCGGATGCAGAAATTGCGCTTAGAAGAGATATTGTCACTTCATACATTCTTGGCCTATCAGGTAAAAGATCATGTGCGTGCAGACTGCAAATCAACCGAGTAAAGGCAAACAGCATCTTCCTAAAATTCCCGTTTTGCATTTCCAGCGCAACTCTTTTTCATCGAAATTTCACGACACTCAACAGCTGTGACCCTTCTGACTTTACATGTTAAAACTGGCAAAGTCCGAGATATTTACAGAGTTTCCCGCTACCACGGCGGCAAGAATGAATTTTGCTGTTATCAAAATCAAACCACAAATGGGGAAAATTATTTGAAGAATATGAAAGCTCACAAGCCAGCAAGAACGCTCCAATTTACCTGGATAAGAAAGAAAGAAAAAATTAAGCCGAAGGCATCTTATGAGGAGCATAGAAACTATCAACCTTTTGTCAACGTGATTAACTATAGACTTTGAATATGCACGCACAAAGGAAAGGTAAGGAGAGCACGATAGGAGGCGATAAATCAAATTAGAGGTGGTCAACCATGCATAAAGAACCTCTAAGGCAACCCCGTGCATGAAGCTCCTGTGATGCAGGAGGTCCAGAAAAGAGTCGGACCACTTCCGGTCTCAGGTATGCAGCCTTAGCTTGCAATTTGCACGATAGGCTGTTCCCACAACTCAAACCTGTGACCTCCACCTCACACAGCGACAACTTTACTGTTGCGCCATGGATCCCCTTCATGCACAGAGCACCTCCAGTGATGATAACACTTTTCATCAGAAAGAGAGACTTACAGATATATCTTTCTCCTTAATAGTGGACGATCACAACAATCTGAAGGGCACAACGTGAAACACCACTCGTTGGAATGTGTATGAAGGGCCACGACTCAACACAACATTTGCTTGTTTGTAGATGAAAACAAAACTATTGCATCTTCAGCGCTTGCTTCAATTGTGCAAATGCAGCTGGATGCATTCTGCTGATGGCAGAATTAAACGATTCTCCATGGATGTTAGCACATGCTTGAAGATTTTCCCGGACTGAGCTCTCTAGTGATAACTGGTTGACAGGGTCTGAGAACTTTATCTGTTGAAAAGGCCTTAAAACTATTAAAAACGAGAAAAAGCAGAAGGCTGAAGTGTCTTCATACACATTCATATGTACTAGGTTTGAGGGAAGCCAATCAATGTCCACCTGTCTTCTTCTTAACTCTTTACTTGGAATGGCTTCAAATTGACCTCCACTTGAGCCCGTAGTATCACTACTGAATTTTGTTTATTCACAAAGATCAGTGTTTTACTCATAAAAGAAGTTTGATACAATTTAATGAACCGGACAAAGCAGCATGTTTAGGAACTAACCCGGACTCTTCCTCATTCACCTCATCATTTCCACCCATGATTACACTCGTGCAGACGCTACATGAATCAGAATAAAGGTGCATGCATAAGCGATATCTATAAAAATTTCACCAAATGATTGGCGATAAAATTGACTACCTCAGGATCTGATCAAGCTTGTCAAGAACTTGAGGCATTCTCAGGGTCAGAATAATAGAAAGGGCTAATCCAAGTGTCTTCTTTTGGATGGAACTCACATTGTCAACCTGTAAAGGAGCATACAAGTAAATCAAAGTTTCAAAGAGTCAAATAACCTAAAGAATGATTGCAATATTGAGGACAAAGACGTGGTCAAAGATCTCACTATTTGAAATGACAAATTAACATAAGTCACTACCCTGCAAAAGTTTCCAGAGTCACATATTTTATAAAATTTATTTCTCTGCTACTTATTTGATAAAGATGAGAGAAATTACAACTTCACTACGAATAAAACGTAATTCAAAAGTTCTAAGACCCATTTGTGCAAGGAACTTCCGAGGATGGACTAAATAAATGCAGCTAATTCTTCTCAAAGCAACACAAACCAAATTTGCACAGTGTGAGGACACTTGTGTACATGAGAGATGAAGGTCCAGCAAATTGGCTTCCTTAAGATATTAACCATTGAAATCTCATTTTAAGCTGCTCACAAAAGCTAACATTGCATGATAAGCAACTGCAGCATCAAAACACAGAATAGAACCTAGTTCATTTGAGTACATGGCACAAAGTGGGCTTGATTCCTAATTTTACAAATAAGGAATTCAACATAGAAAACTGATAGGTTGGGATATATGGATGATGCAATGCCTATCGGTTCAAATATCTACTTTGTAAATTCTTTTTCAACCGCATCAAAGATCAAAACTTCGTGTCTAGTTCCCGATTTAACCAGTAAAACTAGCTCAACTAACATCTGAACTTTATTTTCCTCTAACGACAACTGAATTCATAAAAAAGGTTAAGTTATTTGATTTGACATCCGAGTCCCATTTTACTTCAACTACAATAGAAAGAGCAGAAAATTTTCAAAAGAAAAAGAAAATAGTTAAAAGATTTGAAAAACTTGGTAAATTTATCTTCCCCTAATTACTTGTATATTGTCTTGAAGTTATTTTTTCAAAAAAAATTAAATCTAAGAAATTGCTTTTTTTCAGTTTAGCCAGGTTGAAATGATCTTCAATTTGCCCTTTCCTTTTTCTGATTTTCTGGCTTTGACCTGTCTATGACCCAATAACCACACATGCAACCTACTCGGTTAGAACATGTCCACTTCAGTTTCGAACATTGCTTTCTATTTAACAAAAAGTATCCTTCCAACTTCAAGTTGTCAACTAGTGCCTTAAAAAAAAAGACTTTTTCTTTCTGGTTGCCAAAATAGTGGGAAAAGGGGCAAATGGTATTAGCAACTCTCTTGGATGTTTCAGTAAGAGTTCCACACCTACCATACAATATTCAGTTTAAGTCATGTAGATTGTGTGCAACGATTATTTAGATGGTAAGCTTGTCACTGCAGCTCCACCATGGAGCCAGTACATCTAAAGCTGGAAGCTCCCTAGTCAATGTATTCCACAGAAGTTCTAAAATCCCAGAAGCTACTAGGAATCAAAGCCAGGACCAAGGCTTCTCCAAACCACTTTGAAGCAAGCCTTGAACAACTAGGCCAACTGCCAAGCTGGTAAAAAACTCAAGTTGGTAACGAACAAGTCAATGGGACTCATATCCATCACTCCACTTTCTTCTCACTCATTCCCCTTCCTACATTATGTCAAAAATATTTATTCCTCTTGACCAAACAAAGCCTTATTCTCCTTCATGCTAGGGGTGTCCCCAAACCTGTGCCAGCCCGACCCGACCCAACCGGCTTGACCCTATAATTAGGGTATTTTGGGGTCGGGCCTCTTTAGGTGTTGGTACTGTTTAGGTTCGGGTTGGGCCAGCCCAGGTTTTCTCTGTCTGCGCGTGCGCAATAAGGATGAAACACCTAGCTAATTGGCCCCAATGCCGGCCCAACCCAACCCTATCTCTTAGGTTATATAATATGCGGGTATCGGGTCGGGTCAGGTCACAGACGCCCTGTAGGATTTTGGGTCAGGTCAGGTATCATGAAAACCCAACCCAACCCATTGACACCCCTACCAGAGATTACAGCAATTCCACTTCTATATCATTTCATGCATTGCAAAAGTAGACAACTTGGAGGGTCCCCATACTAATACTAATCGAAGACAGATTTGAGGCAATGCATGCATTCAAGGAGGTCTTCCACTCTAAGCCCACAAAACATAGCCTGCGCATTAGCAATTGTTCCTTCCGCATTTTTAAAATGTCATCCTGAAGATGGTCAACAGATATTACCAAAATGACCAATTAGGAGACATGATTATTAGAAGTATAAAGGGTAAAATGGTGTCTAGGACCTTGAGGCTAATTTTGACGCCGATTACTAATGTATATATACTGATCTTTAGTGGATAATATGATCGACAATTTTCCTTTCACATGGTATCTGTGCACTTCATGCAATATCTTGTTCATAACATCAAAATGCTTTTGAATTCTATTCAAAGACTTGAACTACCAAATTAGACCATTAGAACAAGCCGAAAATACTTTTCTCCACCTGAGATAATACATACTCTAAAGATATCTGGTTGGTTGTCCAAACATTTGGAAGAACACATACATGCAAACTCAGCCAAACACGAAACATCAACCAAGGTTTTATCAGCTAGAACTGGATGAAGGATTAGCTTAATGGTCTTCCCGTTAAATAACAAATCTGAATGCAAAGGCAGGCACTAGAAAAATTTTGAAAAGATTCACTGTCAACTTCACTTAGATCCAAAACATAGGACCCTAGTTTAGTTAGAGAACAATCATTCATGACAATTACTGACAGGAAATTTCACAACAAGTTCAAAAGTAATCATTTCATACCCATGTATGGATCATCTGTAGCAACAGCTTGAAAGCAGGGAACCAATCAAATTGAAGAACAGGAGAGCTTATTACCTTGTCAAGCCATGTGTCTACCAGGCAAAGTAGTACACTCTCTTCCACTTTCACTCCTGTGCTTTGAAGTGACAAGAAAAGGGAGGGCTCGGAAGTTAACTGTGCAAAGTAACTCGTGTTCATCACCAAAATCCTTGCTATTATTACAGCAGCAGATGACTTTACAGCTGTCTTTAATGGATCTCGATCGTCTCCTCCACTCAAGCACATAATAATCAATTTCTATGGACAGTAGGAAAAAGGGGAGAAAATGAGATTTAAACAGAACCTCGAGCCAAATATCCTTGATAAGAGATTTTATAACCACAAAAAACAAGAAAAAAGAAACAGAAGAAAGAAAAGGAAACTGGCAGGTGACTCCAGAAAAAGCATCGTGAGATATTTACAAAGAGAGCCAAATTACCTGAAGAGTACTGTTAATCAATGGCGGTACCTCCGCAGGAAAGCACTGACATTTAAACATATAACATATCATTAGATGGCATCAACTTAAACCAACTGCAGTAACAGTAAATCACTGCTTTCCAGCAAAGAACCTAACAATGTTTATAGTGCCATCTCATCGTCTCAACCAGATGAGATGCGTAGCAGAAGCTAATTAAATGAAGACCATTTACCTTAGCCAGAGAGATTGGCACATACAGCTCCCTAAAAAGCTTTTTGTGAACATTTGTGCCTTTAGCAGCCAAAAGTAAGGGACGGATTGATCATTCATAAGTAATTTCAACAATGTTAATATATTTATGGAAGAACAGAGATCCTTCTACTCTTGCTTTCTTTGCATGGGAAGTTCTTCTAGAAAATTTAGGAATCAATAAACCCAAAAGAAGGAAAGATTATGCTAAAATATTTCTTATGCAATTGGCAGACAGGTCTTTGAACTAGCTATTGCTGCACCGAGATCAATTAACATGAACAAAATTAATTGACAAGAGTATCTCAATGGACAGCAGACAGACTGTCCATGGAACTGCAGGGTGTGGAAAAGCTTACAACGCATCTGAGAAAGAGAAGAGATGGCCCGGCCCTCTCACCTTTCGCCTTGAAAGGAGAGAGAACAATTGAACTTTTGAGGGTAAATTGCAATTAGAGCAAAGGATGATGCATTCACCTTGTGGACTCTAATCATGCATTAACAATGCTAATCCTTTAGCCACACCAAATGTTGTGTATGTTGTGGTCTATTTCTCTTTAGGACATTATTCATGGGAGTCAGATGTTCACAGAGGGCCAAAATAGGGTTAAGAAAAGATGCCCTACTGAATCACGATCATCTAATTCCTTTCTGTTCAATTAATTTTTTTTGGAGAAGATGCTGTAAAGACTTGTGAATAGGAAGACGACTACTTTTTGGCAGAAAGAAAGTGGGTACTTGAACATGACTCATAAAGAATATGGAGAAAGTCTGGTCTACTCACTCAGCTGACTAGACTTGGATACAAAAAGACACATGAGACAATTAAGTCCTTCATGTCGCAGTTAAAGACAACAAGGCACTTCGATTTATACCGCATGACTACTGGAGTTGAATGAACTTCTTTGGAGAAGACCTTTTTATTCGAGCAAGCAACTGACATGCTGGAGATATTACTAGGAAAGAAACAGCACAAGTAGGATATTCACTAAACTCCTTTGAGGAGAGCACAAAGGCTTACAGCCATTATGGCAACAACAAATGCCAGCACTTCTTGAGTAGCTTCTCTGCTTGTGGAGCTACTCCAATCCTTGCCACGGATAATTTGAAAAAATTGGAAATCTATTGTCAAGTGGTGCTGCCTCAGCAAGGCAAATAGAAGGTCAAATCCAACACTTTATTCAGCCCGCCAATGATTTGGGAAAGTTCATTTTAAGAGTGGGAAGTGATCACTAATATTTCCGGAGGGATTGTGGCCAAGGATTGCATTCTCAAACATCTAGCCAAACATAGAAGATCAAGAATCTGATTTCTCTGGTCTGTATTTGCTCAAATTGGAAAAGGACTAGAGAGAAGATTCTTTGAATGGTATAGAATAGATGTAGCTACTCTTATATAAGCACATGGATTAATTTCTTAGCAGTCAAGAGCAAAAAGTTGGCCTGCCCTGATCATAGCACTGATAAGGACAGATTGCTACAAACAACTGTAGCAAAAAGGCTAAAGAAAGCATAGCTGGGCTGCAAGAGATATCAAGAAAGCATCGTAGAAGGTATGCAAGAGGATAAATGCTTTATAGTACCCCTATCGCTACCCCTGTCAACACGATCTTCCAATTTAAATGCATAAATAAGAACACTAAAGGACCCATACATACACAGATATCTCAAGGATTTTCAACTGCTGAAGAGTGATCGCAAATGAGGCACAACCTTGCATTCAGTAACGTTTTATATCTAAGCAAAGTTGCTACTTAAGGTGAAAAAAAGATCACCACAAAACAAGATCTCATACTTTTAAGAGAATCAAAGGCATGAATGTTCTAAATATTATCAATTTATGCTTGCGAAAATGACTGCATTGATGGTCCACAACTTCAGACGAGATCACATCATAGTCATTCTTTTACAGGTACATAGTCAGAATTTTGCATAGATTTCACCTAAATGTTGAAATATATTAAAACAATGCACATATGCACAGTTGAGCATCTGGCAGAAAGTGCACAGCCAACTAGAAATGATCCAAAGATCGACAGATATGGGATATCCAGGGATGACTTGCGCCAGTGAATGAGCTTCACAACTTGGGCTCATATGGTCTACACTTCTCAAGAATCTAAAGTTAAGTGTACCAAGATTCAAGCATCATGTGGACATAGCTCAACCAAGAAAATTTATTAATCTTATTAATGATTTTATTGTTTCCTCATTTAAAGTCATGCTGCCCTCAAACTTTTGAGCATAAATCACCGGACAGCTGTGAACTTCTGATAAGTAGTACAAAAGAACAGAGTAATTTGAACTGGACATACACCAATGTTTTCTATTAAGGCAACAATTCTTTGCAAGTATGATTATTTTTCATAATTCTTCTTAGATGAACTAAAGGATCACACAACTTCACCTATTGAATAGGAACTATAGGGGAGTTTATCCACTCTAGGTTATTCAGAGATGCCAATATAACATAACACATACAGAGATTGAAACATATTGCACCTGAATCAGAACATCAATGACTGGCAGAGTGGATAGGAGGCCTCTATCATTCACATTTCCAACAATTAAGTCAAGCAGCTTTGCAATGCTGGAAGCATGTGTTCTCAAAAATTCTAAACCGCCCAAAATGATGTAACCCTCGATAATGTTGACAGCAACCTGACATAACAGCACAATGCCACAATCATAATATGGGCGATTATATAATGACGAAACAAATAACCAAATAACTATTCAAGAGGACACAAGCAATGAAAGACACAGGCAAAAACATGCAAAAGCAATTCTGATCTTAAGAGAAACGACCTCTGGGCTACAGGACATTTTATCCAAAGCACTTAAGCCATAGTAACCCAACACTTTGGCCCCATAATGTCACAGGAACTAATTCATAGAAGCGGCTAAGATGAAAGTATGAGTTCTTCATGCAAGTAGACCACTCAAGGCAAATTTACTTTCAAGTGCAGCACTTATCATAGCATGTATAATCAATATAATCTTCTAGAGAGTCTAGATTTAGAGTTTTCTATGGTGACTACAAGCAAATGATGCATATCTAAGTGGTTCAGCTCCCAGCAGGAAATATTCATTTAAAACTACTCTCCATAAGCCAATCCATCATCTCCCGCCATAAAAGACAAAAATGGACCATAAGCATGAGGTTGGAGGTCTATCAATAACAGACCCTGACATAAAAGAAAAATAAGGGCAATTGCAAAACGACAGCTATGTTTGGTTTAGGTTTTTCTTTTTAAGTATTTTCCTTTTCCATGCAAAGTCTGAAAGCAAAAAGGAAGCAATTCAAAAAATTTTAAAAACCACGAAAAGTTCCAAATGTCACGGTGAACTACATGCTAATACATTTATGAGTTCCACGGTTTCAGATGTTCAACATGAAACAAAAATCAAACTTCAAACACGATAAGATTTATAAAAGAAAATGAGACCACGTGTGCCATTAGATGAATCCCAATTAGTAGGGGCATATTTCATGAGAAATTACGCTGGATTAGTAAATCCTACAAGATTTACAATTTTCAAAATCATCGAGTGTATGTAAAAGTTTTAAGTGCTTCATCCTACAAAAACTAGAAAAAGAAAAGTTTGCAGCCACATTCATTCCTTGTCATGTTGCATTCATAAAGAGAAAGAACTGATGCAGTGCAGGAGACTTAACAAAATTCTGTTGAAGGTCTTGTTGGATAGAATCACTATAGGGATGGTGCAAATAATATGAAAATTTTTTAGAAGAAAAATTAACCTGCAAGTGATCAAAACTTCTTTCCATGATTCCAACCAAACATGGGAAGTATGACAATAGCTGGGGTACCATTGAAGGAGCATGAGAAATGGCAGCTTCCCATAACTGCACATTGCATCACGTGTATTACTAAAATATAAACCAAATTGATAGAGACAAGCAATCATGTAGTGAAATTTGACCAAAAAATAAAGACAGCCATTTGAGAAACCAACCAGCATACTATCCTCGAGAAGATTAAGTTCATCCGGGCTATTTATATCAATTCCCTTTTCCAGAATGGGCAGTAGCATGTTATAGCAAATGGGTGACTGATAGCCGAGAGCAATGACAAAGTTCCGGAGGCCAATGAGAATTTGAATCTGTAATAGACTTTCACCAGAAGATTCCTCCCACACCTTGTTCATGAAAGACAAGTACAAAAATTAAAATTTGGGAGAGGAGAGGGGGGGGGGGGGAGGGAGAAGAGAATGTGAAGATATTCAAGTCTAAAGAAAAATTACTTCTTAAATGTTGCTAAAGTCACTGCAGGATGCAGATAAATGCAAATGGCATTTCAAGTGCATGAATAAATTATGCTGAAACCAATGTGGTTCAAGTAAGCTCCATTTTTTTCAAGTAAAGAAATGGACAATGAGCAAGCAGAGAGAGAGAGAGTTATAGAGCTCAACACACCAAAACTCCTCAGGTAATCTCCATTAGTAGAGCCCAACATGGATACCGAAAACTCAGGATACCAATTGCCTATCAATTTTATCTTTATAAGTACTGTATTATGACAGTATCCAGATGTGTAAAGACTCATTCCAAGATGAACAAATCCTCTCTTTTTTTCTTGGTAAATTTAAAATATGAACAAATAAGAATTGTGGGATGTTCAGAAAAGAGTCTAATCAAGGCAAGCGATAATGAATACATCTCTAAACAGAATATATTGAAGTCTTTTCTTTAGACTTATACAACACAGAGCAATAACAAATGCTTGCATGATCTATTACTAGCTCATGAGTTTAAAGGATAGGGCAAGAAGCTCTACTCCTACTTCAACTTCTCCACCTAATATCCTGAAGATCTTATAATCATTGTCACCCACCCATTCACAAATTATCTACCATCTTGACAAGGGATTGGTGGAAGTAAGAGAAGCCAATCACTGATTTAATAAAGGTTTCCAACTACTAAATCATCTCAAATGACGCCCAATCAAATATTCGCCACCTGCAGAGGTGTAGGGCAGGGCTATTTTCAGAATCCCAATTGTTTGCCATTTTGTACTTTGGTGATATTGTGCTCCAATAATAGACAAAGCAAAACTAGTACAGCATTAAAGTTATACCTTCTGAAAGAATTCAATCAGTTTGCTTGAAAATGGAACCATATCATTCACATATGCAAGTAGTACCGAAATCAAATTCAAAACCTGAACCTGCAAACAGAAAAACATTCACAAAAGAGTTATTGTCCATGTTGACATAATAAAGGTCAACTCACAAAGTACGCAGTAACTTTCGTTGAGATACAACCATCCGTCCAAATAAATAATCATCATGAAGCTATATAAGGAATAAAATTCCTGAAACACATCTAACAGAACAATAGAAGGATAAGCCATCCATTATCGTTTTGCATCACAGTATTATGCTTTTGTAATCTAGGTTTTACTGTTTTACCTAATGAACCAACCAGGTTTCATTCTGGTCACATACAACATTCATTCAGCAGTTAAAAAGTAGTCACCGAACTTCAGCATGCTCCTCGAATCAAAACTTTTGAGCTGTACCACATATCTTCCAATTCAGTCAACAGGATAGATGGGGCTATAAACATTACAAGGGTTAACAATACATAAAGAGTACAGCGTAGCTAGTACATATTTCAGTACAGATGTGGTCGGCCAATGTGCATTAGTTTCCTGCCAAATCCAGCGTGAAAAGCCATTGAGCTAAAAGTACTACAGAGAACTTAACCTCAGATATACTGTGGCCAAGGAAAGCTTTGTATGACAATTTTATTCAAACTTTGTTAACTTGTTATGTTACCTTTGAATCAAATTCCTGGACATCCTCCACCAAATTAAAGCAGAGATTAAAGCAGATTGCAACAAGATCAGTGAATTCACTTTGCAAGAAGTTTGCATCTTCAATGTGTGAGCACAAGGACCTACAGGCTGCCAACTGCCATATTAGACAAACAGCTTCAGATATTAGAAAGTACTCTGATACAGTTGATTAAAGATTTTGTCAAATAATTGAAGAAAGTAGGAGACATTTCATATCTGTGAATTTTCAGTTATGCATCATACCCTGACTGCTAGGTCCTTGTGCTGCAGAAGCTTTATCAAAGCACAGTACACTGGTCTTTTTATATCATCTTTGATCTGCATGCATCCATCAGAAAATCATCACAAAACAAAGAGTATGGATTGCAGAAAACACATAAAGGACAGACTCCACAAAGAGTAGCTGAAATATCAAGATCGAATATGTGATAACAACATCCTCAAAAAGGCCTCTTATTCTAAGAAAGTATTCACTTCTCCAAAAATCTGATGCAAGATTTCTTTTTAATTTCTCCTCCATTCTCTTCTGGGAACCAATGAATTAGGATTCTATGGCCACTCTAAGCCAATGCTGACATAAATTATCCAACACTTGCCTAAAGATAAGCAATTGTCCAGGAAATGGCACAAGGAGTGAAAAAGAGAAAAGAGAACATCATAAAAGCATTTCTGGATTTATCTTAACTTCGTCACCAGTGGAACCAGTAAAACTGATTAGGAAGAAACACAAGCTTTATAAACTTCAAACTACTCCAGGCTAGAATTCGCTTATTGCTACACACCCTATGTAGGGAGACACCCCCATAAAAGAGCACTTCTATCAGATCATGTTTCTGCCTTCAGCACTTCTAAGAATTCACTGAAAAGCTCACATGCATCCCAGACTCCCAGTTCCAAAAGAATATGGATGTAGTGACTAGCACAAACATGCATACACACATATCACATAAGCATCACATTGACTTCAACCAGCATTTTCATGAACAATCAGAACACATGCAGTAAACCCACGAGCAGGAACTTGCTTAGAAAATGCAGTAAAAGATTTGTGAAAGTTTGAATTGCCACATTATTTGAGTGCATGAGTTGCTAGAACAACAAAGACCGAGTAATCTCAATCCAAAATTCATCTTACTGTTCTGAGATATATCTCCAAGCATCAAGAATGAACACCAAGTAATGATACATGACTTTGCATCTCCCCTGCTCTAGAGTTGTACATAGGAATATTCATCCACTTAAAAAATTTACCAGAATTCTCTCTCATTAAGATATTCTCATCAGAAACCCTAAGTTTTCTTGGCAGCAAGTGCCAATAAGTAGAAGTGAGTTAAGATTCGAAAACAAATCTCAGTAGAAGCATAAGGCAATATTGTCTTTTTAAATATTAGCATGTAACATCGATATCAGAACAAGTGCAACTGCCAGATTACACAAATTTAAGCACCAGTTGCAGAAAATAAGTTCCTTTACTCAGGAGAATGGAAAAAGGTTACCTCAGAGACCCAGTGTCCCAGTATCAGTGCAACCTTCCTATGAATGATCCGCATGTTTGGATGATCATTTGAGAGTTCAAGAGATAGTGCACCATTGAACCTGCAATTAGGAGTTTCAGGAAGAGAAGTCTCAAGTCAGGAGGTTACCCTGTTTGAGTAGTCATCTAGTGACATACCTATCCTGACAAAGTCTGAAAATACAAGTCATACTGACAACCAGCATAAGATTTTTGTTTTAAGTAACAACCAGAGGTGACGATTAACCAGTGGTACGCCTTATTAGCAGGAAAAATGACAGAAGTTTAAAAGACTGCACAGTTATTCCTCCACAAGAACACAACAACACAAACAAGATACTTTGCCAATGCATTCATAACCTATAGAGTGGAACTGGAAAGGAAACAAATTAGATGGCCAACCGATAGGTTGCAAGATTGAGAGCAATCTTTTCTGTCAAAGTAGATAGAAAGCCTTCAATTGTTTTTATTCATTTTGTCGAATGATATAGATAAAGAGCCTCCTGACATGAAACCACAAAAGATTGAGGATGAAACAGACTTGGAAAGGGATATTTATAGAATAAATGGTACCAAATTAGGGACAAGAAGCTAGAAATATTCTTCAAGAATTCAAAGGAAATTCCCATCAGCCAAGAGTGCTCTGTGTGAGTGGCACAATCCAAAAGTCATAGTTTTGCAGAGCGCTTATATAATTAAGGTTTGCCTCACTTTTTACTTTTATAGAAAGTGTCCATCTTTAGACTGTTTTGCTTGTCATGGATTTGGGGATCCTTGCCATTAATTTCTTTCCTTCCACCAGCAAGGGCCCTGGCTCCGCCAGATTGTAGAGAGTCCAACTATACTTCAAGAACCTATAAGGCCTTGTGGCTGAGTTATGAGAAACGTTGCTACACGACACCTTCTGGTGGCTAGTTAACAGAAAACCTATAATGATCTATTTAGCGCACATACACAGAAAGAATATCAGAGTGGAATGCCTGATTTTATATCCCACCTAAAGGCTTAAAGAGTTGTCGAACTGATTGACCAAAATAATTTATTACGTAATCTTAGTGACAGAAAATGCATCACAAGGCTCTGATAATTGTGCACAATAATGTGCTTGTTCCATGGATTATAATACTAAACACAGTCAGAGGAAGAAAATTTTCTACGAGAGGCTTGGAGCACTGTGCAAGTTCACATACACATAGTTACCTAGGCTAGAAAGGGACACTTATACACAGTTCAAGGCTGACTTTGGGGAAAAAAAAATTTCTCCACCAACAGTATTTAGCATAAAGGTCTTAATTCCATTACAAAAAGTTGCATTACCAAATTGATGGTGGCATTGGAACAACACTACACAGACAACACTTTGCTTATATGTGATGTCTGACAAAAACAAAAATTACTGTGAGGTTTAGTCATTGACCACGCTTCACTTGTCCCTCCCTAGACAACCAAAAAAGTAGAAGAGAAAAGACCCCTGCCACACCGTTACCCCCATTCCCCACAAAACAAAAACAACAAAAAGGAAACCCAGTCTGGTTTCTAGAATTCCACTACTCAAAACAGTAACAAGAGATTAAGAATATAGTGCCAGTGTCCCATAAACTTATGGTACACTAGCAGCAGAATTTTAAGAAAAAAGTGCCGAATTGAATTTCTGGATGGAAAGCTCCAAAAAGGACAGAGATTAAATACCTTAATACCTTATATGCATATCAGTAAATCAACTATAGTTCGCACACAAAGATTGACTATGGAAACTATAAGGGCTTGTTTGGTTGTGCTTTGTAAAAAGTTAAGTGATTATTTTGCTCTCCCACCAAAATTTATAATATTATTAGAACTTCTAAAAGATTTTGAGAAAATTATATGTGAAAGCTTTGGGTGTTTCGAGCTAAAAAAATTCAACAGAACATCTGTTGCAAGACTTAGATTATGCAGAAAGTAAAATCTACCCAGACAAATCCTAGATCTGTCCAGAGAAATGAAACAAATACAAAGAAGATCGCCTTGAGACATTAAGAAGATTAGTGGATATACTGGTTTCACAAGTACAAATACACATTTATGTATGGTACAGAAGTCGCTCACTTGAAACTTCTAGCAAAAGGGAGTGATACATGTCATTTATGCTAATGCTAAAGGACAAAATAAATCATTCTTTGTTAGTATTAGCAAGAGAAGAGGGGAGTTGATTCTGACCAAAATAAATGCCCTATATGATTATAATGTCATAGCTTGAAGCAAATGATATCTTAAGTCAATTAGTGAATTAAATATATATATATATATATATATATATATAATATATATATATATATATATATATATCAACCACATGTGATGATAGTTAAAAAGCCATAAGGATTTAGAAGTAACATGCACAACATACGTAGCCTAACTCTTTTTGTGTAAGATCCTGCTGCTCCCCTCTTGATAATGTGAACAAGATTCCAGGTGTCGACTGAAAGAGATTTTGGGGAGAGAGTATTCTCTCAATAGCACCACAGCTTAGAGCAGTAATGTGAGCGCACAAACACATGCAAGTGAAAGCAGGAAGGCAAATGATTATTCTAGATTATCCTTGTGGTTTGTCCCTAGATGGCATTTATTATTTTTATGGCCTTCATGCACAATCTGCATTTTGACCAAATATAAGGAATAGAATGAATTGTTATCTAACCAATCTTTGAAGCTCAGGTAGTTTGACAGCTCATAATAAACATATGCAGCCGCCCCATAAGCAGCATCTTTCAGAAGCATTCCCGGAGTGACTTCTATTGTGGAAGTAGGACAACCATTCATTGCTTCTTGAAGGATGGAAACCACAACAGGACCTAGTAGCTGAAATAAAGGAGCACGAACAGAATAATCAAATAGGATGATAACAGTAATTTCAAAAGATATTCAGTTTGATGCCACCTACTTGACTATTATTTTCAAACAAAACGATGTATAGAGCTTCAGCACATGGTCTTAGTTTCTCTGTCCATTGAACCATATCTTGTTCATGATGAAATGACTCTGGGTTTTGGTACCATTCCTCCAAATCACCCGCTGTCAGAACGAAGTACCTGTCATGATGTTACTATAATGGTCTTAGGTTCAATTTGATGATGTTTGGAAGAGAAACCATTCAAAATGACCAACTAATAAGTACAAAATTGGATCCTAAAAGAGGCTCCACCTGCCAAATCATTAAATAATAGACTGCTAATACAGCAACGGTAATTCCGGTACCCCTTATCCAATTTATTCGCCTCATTCTACATTTTTTTACCATCAACAAGTTCCTCTTTGGAGAAGCAAACTGCGAAATCATTTACCAGAAAAATATCTCTGGGAAAGCAGCATATTTGTGGAGTGCTGCAGTGCTGTTTCAGCCAAAGTTCACAATTATCCATGTTCAATACAAGAAATGACTATCCCATCCCTCAAAATCTCTCCATCCTTTTCCACACAAATACCAGGAATTGGTGAAAGAAGCAAAACATGATGTTTGAACTGCTAGAGTCCTTTCCAACCCCAAAGTTACTTCAGAATAGACCCCTTGACACCCAAAGACTCCTATCGAAGCAAGAAAATTTCCCCCAAAGAATTATTAAATCCTATCTCAATCTGGTTGCTTCAAAGCCCCCAAATGCCATCACAAGCAGTAACCAATGTACTAGAAATACGTAACTTATCAAAGTACCACTAATTTATGTATATAACTAACTGCCAGAAGGAACTAGATAGTGGAATAAAAGCTTATGTCCCTAAAAGGGCCAATGCTTTTAACAATTGATCTTCCAATTTTCCAGAAGAATGGTTAATTATAGAGGAAAAGAAACCAGTGCATATCATTCTAGATCAGTTTATCATAGACGAATTGCCAGCTCTGCTCCTTTTGCCCTCTTCTATTCCTACGGCAGTCACCGATGGAATAATCAGGTTCTAGATCACTAATTCAAGGCCAATTAACAGAGGCAGTGTAGGGAAGGCCTAAATAAATGGACCAATTAGATATGAGTTGAAGCATATAATGAGAACAATCATAAGATTGAAGTATCACTTGATCACAGAATCAGTACCAAGCAATGTCAATTTATTGATATAGCTCTTCACAACAAGATAATTAGTCAACATGTTCACAGGAGAAGGAAAAAATCCCAGGTGATCAATGAAAAATATGTAAGTTGTCAGTTAAACCCGGCAAGCGGAAGACATAAAACAAACAAATTAATTTTTTTACTTTTTAACTCTTCCCCTCTTGTGTATCATCTGGAATCTGGCCTTGCCAACAAATATAGAGAACTATTCGTCTCTTATATCAATAATATAAATGTAAACATAAGTTATCAAAGAATAAAGCCTGCCAGACATTTAAGTGTCCAGGATATCCATGGATCAGTTGCATCTTCATTGTAATTTTGTTCAATGCTTATGGATTTCATTTTCAATTCCTCTGGATTAAGAAGACATGGGTTTTGCATTTGTTTCAGTGCTGTAGATTTTCTTCTGGCTCCCTCCCTTAAAAATTGGGCTTGAATAAAGTCTGCCAGACATTTAAGTGTCCAGACATCCACAGATCACTTGCATTTTCATTGTAATTTTGTTCAATGTTTACGGCATTTCATTTTCAGTTCCTCTGGATTAAGCTGAAGTTGGTTTTGCAATTATTTCAGTGCTTGAGATTTTCTTCAGGCCTCTTCCCATACAAATTGGCTTGGAGTGCCACTCCTTTTTTTCCTCATGTGGTGCATCTGCATGAACAAATTAAAGGACTATACAACATATCTGAATCTTTCCTTGATCCATTTTGCTGATTTCAAGCAAACTTCATCTTCCAGTCATTTCATGAATTACTGTTATCTCGTTAGTTTACATTTCATGTTCTTACATATTCCTGATATATAAATTTCCATCTTAATAACATTTAGTAAATCAAAAGTCACCAGAAGCAGTTGATATACCACTATCCTAACTTTAGCTGATGGGAGCATATTAAATGAAAAGAGGCTTCACTTGTCAGTGTACCTACTTAAACTAGGGAAAGAGGACTGAAACCAAAATTTAAACCTCTCCCAATTTACAAATAGGAAAAAAAAATCAGGAATTAACACACAGCATAAGTTCCATTCTTCAGTCATCACTGGAGATAATTGAACTGAAAGGCAGTATCTCATTACCTTCTGATCAGGACATTGCACAGGAGTACTATGCGATCACTAGGTAAAAGAGACAGAAGGAGACTTCCAATGACAGCAGAAATGTTTTTCTTCACCTGCTCCAGGGACACCCCATTTTCATCTACCACTCGGCCAGTGAGACTTTGCTTGTACTCTTTACATTCGAGCAAAGATTTTACCATTATCATACACTGAATAATGAACTCCTCAAATGGCATCACATTGGCCTTGGGATCTATTATAATATTCAAACAGAACTCCATTACAGGTGGAAGAACGCATTTATCACCAAATGAATAAGGATGCCTTCCTTGAATCGAGATTAAAACCTTCATTAACTTTGTGCACACTCTCCTTACGAAGTCCCAGAATTTAGGATATCCCTTCTGAAAAGATGAATCTGCAAAAGATGAAGAAATTAGACAGAGGATAATTTAATATTTCAAGTTCAAAAGAATTGCCAACGCCATTTAGTCATTACTTCACATCAGAAGAAATCTCAAACAGTACCTCGTTACAGATATATCAACCGCAGTTGTCTAAAAAAAGTTCAACTACAGTCTTTGCCAAAACATAAATTCTATTTTTAAGTAAGGAATCCTTTCAGTCAAAATAATCCCCTACAATGGATTGACAGTTACATGTGGCTCCATAAGACTAATTTCTGGGGCTAAAAAATTCCTAAATTTACTCCCAACAGCATGAAATATAGTGGTGCTTTCAACATATAAAGCTGCACCTATTCTGAAAAACTTCCAAAATTAAGGTTATGTACATCTCAAAGTCTACCATTAGATCTATAATTTTATGAAATTAACGCTTTTCAAAAGCATGTCTAGAATCAGGATGAGTAACTTATCCATTAACCTTTTTACTGATCAAAAAGGAAAATGAACAAGTTATGTAGCCCAAAGTGAAAAAGAGCACATAATCTTTTAGTGAGACAGTAAGATTTAAGCTACAGAATACACAAATCTAAATTGCAAAACCGTCGCATTCTATGCTTGCTACATAAGCATGTGCATATGGACACTGACATGTCCTTGTGTGATTATAAGAACACTTGTGTCGGCAAGCATGGATATGCACAAGCCTGTCTCATGTGCATATAAACACCGACAGATATGTGCATATCGACACTGACATGTCGTTGTGTGATTATAAGAACACTTGTGATGGCAAGCATCGATATGCACATGCCTGTTTTGTGTGCACATAAACTTTTATACTTGGGTGAGTATGTGTGCGCATGTGCGACAGAGAGCACAGGGGGAGGTTGGGGAAGGGGAAGAGGAAGATGTACTTAATGTACCTTCATACATTACACTCTGTAAAAGAATATCAAGAAGACATGTCAACATGAGCATCAAAAGGTTAAAGGGCAATGCCAGAATATCATCAATTTCAGCATATATGTTGCCTTTCATCCATAAATCAGGCTAAGAAAGCAAGGGTTAACTTACAGTAAGGGAGAAGAGACTGAATGGCAGTCAAGAACACAGGAGAGACCTCCTTAACAGGTCGGACCTCCTAAAAGACGGCAAGAAGTAGCTTAGAAAAAATTGTCCTCTTGGTATTTTCCTAGTCTATCTAAATTAACCTAAAACATTTTCAGACATATGGTACCTGCATGCTTTTTGAATCAATTGGAAATCCTGAAATTATTAGCTGTCTTATGATTTTGAGACACAACAACCATCGCTCACATGTCAAATATAGTTCATCATTTTGCTGCTCAGAAGTTTGAGAAAGTGCTGAGAAACCAGACAATATAGTCTTTACATCACTCTGCCATAGGTGCCAGCAATAATCGAAGAAACGGGAGGATATCTGCAAATTCAATCATTTTAGAAGATGCGCATTAGTTATGATTCCGAAAAATAAAAGAAAACAAGATAGCAAATGAATGCTTAACAAACCAAATGACGAATTTGCAATGCTGCATTGAACTTCTGGCATTCCATATACAAAAGACATACTTAGTGAAGCCAATATACCTCAGCGAAGTTTTTTTGGTCCGATGTAAGCCGTTTAGTTGACAACTCCTTTAGAGTTCGGAAGATTATCATAAAAATTCTGTGTGAAGTAAGAGTATCTGCTGACTGAAGCTGTTGGCCCAAAATAGAAAAGAGGTCCGGCCTTAAAACATGAAAAATCAAAAAGTTAAAGCATGTACCACAGAGCTTAAACTTTTACAGAAATATGGCAGCAATGCTACACTGATAGCAGCATGTGAAGTGACTAGTGTGCATCATCAATATTCCTGCACTACTATTTTTTATCTCAATTAGAAAAAATTAACTAGTCTTCTTGACTTCAAAAAAATGCACTCAACTGAGTATGTGTTACACTTATCAGGGCTCAACTGTTCACTTACTTAAGCCCTCGAAAACCCACATATTCGTCATGATCTATCAGCACTAAGTGTGAGATGATTTAGGTACCAAACCTTAATATGTGAGATGTATTTGAATAATTTTTAGACCAAATAGACTAGCATGATGAATTTCAAGTAAGTTCATCATCATAACAATACTCCAGTGACTGAATTATCCCAATCAGATGACTTAGTATAGCTTTCATGTCTAGATATGTGAAATTTAAAGATTTGAAGAGTTTGATCTAAAATAAGTGAAATTTCTAAAATTAAAAGAAAAATATCACATTTTTTAATACAAATGGTAATTGAGGCAACAAGGTATGTTCTAGCTATGGAAATGCTGTTCTTTTTTAAGCACACAAGTTTGTACAGCCCCATCAATATGATGCACAAATTCTTGCCATATTGAGATAGCAAAAGAAAAAATTTCAGCACTCCATCATACTTGTAGAGTAAAATAAAATAAAGATGCTTTACCATTTAATCATCTAACCGTTATTAGTCCATTTAACTATTGCCAAGCAGTTGTACACAGCTACGGAATATACTTGTAAAGCAACTCAAACTGTAATTTTTTGTGATGCGCATTCCTTCCTCAACTAACAGTACCTACTCAGCATAACACTTCTCTTTCTTCACAGAAAACTGGTACTTCCAATGACAAAAACAACTGACCTTAACAAGGTCAACAGATGCCTCAGTTCGATCAGGGCAAAGGGGATGGGCAAGAAGATCTCTAATGCAATGAAGTCTCGTATATGTCAAAAAATAATGATGGATCTCATTGAAACAAGAAAGTTACTCTGCTATTCATTTAAGACAATATATCAATCCTTTATACACTCATCAAATCATGCTCTTGTTATTTTATCAAAAAATAAATGATTACAAAGAGATTGTGGATGAACAAGGTACCACTCTTTTGGATAATCAAAACGAGCTATTTTTGAGATGAGTACAGCCAACATCACAGCTATCTGCATTCATGTAAAGACAATATTCCATTAATTAAACTAATAACCTTCAGCGAGCATTTTGGACAAAAAATTCGTGAAGAGAGAGACGCTGCAAGATGACTTATTGCAATAAACAAGAGGACAAGAGAGGAGAAAAGCGAAGATAACTCAGACAAAGCTTAGAAAATGCAACTCCCAACATCAAATAGAAAAGGGAATAAGGAAAGGAAGAGAAAATCCTTTATTACCTGATAGTTCTCTTCTCTCAAGTGGGACATCAGCTTTTGCCTCAGATGGGCCTTCTCATCAGCGCTGATTCCCCTGTAAAGAAATTATCCGCTCACAAACTAAATGCATGTGCGTCTTATCTTAACATATACAAATAGAAGAAAACCAACATGTGAAATACAAAACCAGATAAATAGGAAAAAAAAGGGAAAATCACCCCGACAACCAATGCTTCTCACAAAGTGTCAGAACACATTAGGATACATGTCACAGGTACCTACTCAGTGAAATTACCATAGCTTTCAACGATTAGTTCTCACTCCTCAGGAACCTAGAGTAAGTTCGACATTATGTTACTTATTTGTAGAATTTGTGATTTGCCTAGTTGATAGAATATTTATTCCCCGTTATTGTCAGACCATCTCTGCCTTCGGCTTGGAAAAAGTAATATCTCAGATGGTGTGCAAGCCAACCACGCGAGTACCATGTGATTTGTCAATAGTAGTTAAAAGAGACATCCACGCCTTATGTATGACAGTTGCCACAGGCTTTCTATGCTCTCCTGGCCATATTGCAGGTTTAGAAGATCATGCATAACAATGTTTCAAACGCCAGAATCAATGGACAAATCCTTCGCAGTTACAATGCCTTCATCTCGAGCAACTTACGGGGTATCGCGCCTGGTCCTCCAGTACCGGTTGACGCTGTTCTTGAAATACACCGACGCCATCAAGCGGACGTCCACTTGAGACGCCAAATCCTTCGCGGTTATCACTTCCTGAACAGCACAGAACAACCTCCTCAGCTTAAAAAAAAAAAACCGCCGACTCATCCACGCATTCAGCGCGAAAACAAACACGCGCGATAGGCGAAACGCCGGAAACCACTCCCGACGGGAGATGCCAATCCCACGGCACAAACCGAAAGAGCTCGGGAGCGAAGAGAAGGGAAGATACCATGAGACAGGAGCAGAAGCCGGGCCTGCTCTCGAACTCGCCGAGCGCCGCCTCGGCCGGCTTGCGCACCCTCTCGTCGCCACTCATCGAATTGGCGAGCAGGGCGTAGACGGCGGGGAGGTCGGAAGCCGATAGCGCCATGGCCGCGGCACCTTCGGAGCTCCGGAAACCGAGAGGCGGCGACGGCGACGGCGACGGCGGCGGAGGAATCGGGCGGGGGTCGGCCGGAGATCCGATTGCCGCCGGGGGACGAATGCCGCGTCACGGCGGAGATGAAGTCGAGAGAGGAGGTCGGCGCCGATTGATCGATTCGTTCGGGTTTTCTCTCTGCGTGCTCGCGAGCGGAGGAGGAAAAATGGAAGGGAGGAGGAGCGAGGAGGAGCAAGCTGGTCTCGTCTTCTTCGCTTTTTATAGAGAGAGAGTTTACACGACCCGACGCTTAGCACCGTGATGTGGTGAAGCTTTTGCATTAGAATATTATTTTGGAACTTTTCCTCGCTTTTGCCCAAAAAATTAAAAAAACTCCCTTTTGTTTTTATTTTTATTTTTTAAATATAACATTAACTCCGCTAATTATTTAGATTAATATCATTGAAACTTCACCGATACATAAAAAAAAAACTAATACACTTATAATAAACATACTATTTGATAAATTGAATTAATGCCATAAAACCGATATAATTGGAACAAATGAAGTCAATCGTCATATATCATCCAACTCAATAATTTAATTATAAAATTTAATAAAAATTAATAGATGATAAATTTATTACGAGTGTATCGGTTTGAGTAAATTTGTTAAAAGTATAATAGTTTACAGTTTTTAGTGGTCAAAATATTAATTTTTGATAAATTTATCATTGGTGTATCAATTATTTTTCATAAATTAACTTTAAAATTCTCAATCATTAAAAAATTGATTTTGATAAATTTATCATTGTGAGAGGAAAGGGGGAAGGGCCGAGGGGGAGTTTACATGACACGACACTTGGCACCGTGGTGTAGTGAAGCTTTTATATAAGAGTATCATTTCGAACTTATCCTCGCCTTTGGCCAAAAAATTTAAAAACTCCCTTTTGTTTTTTCTTTTTGTCATTTTTTAAATATACCATTAACCTTGCTAATTATTTGGGTTAATATCACAAAAAACTCTAAACTAATACACAAAAATCTTATATCGATACACTTGTAATAAATATATCATATGTTAAATTGGATTAATACTACAAAACCGATGTAGCTGTAACAAAATGAAGAATAAAATCCAAAACTACTATATAAGTTATTTGTCACATGTCATCAAACTTTAATGGAAATTAATGGAAGATAAATTTATCACAAGTGATTCATTGCGTTGGGTGGTCGGTTGATGCCGGTCAATAGCCCAATGGCACCGTGGTCGGCGAAGTCGATAGCTTGGCATATGGAGTCCTAGGTATCAGAAAAATAATAATAATAAATTATCTTAGAGTAAATTTATCAAAAATGTATTAGTTTTGAATTTTTAGTAGTCAAAATTTTAATCTTAGATAAATTTGTTACTAATGTATTATCAATTTGAGATTTTTCATGGTATTAACTCTAAGATTTTCGGTGGTCAAAAAATTAATTTGAATAAATTTATCATGGATGTGTGGTTTGGAGTTTTTGGGGTACTAAACATATTTCTTTAAACCCTACCAAAATTAATATCGCTAAGAAAATATATAAAAATCACTATTATTATCCATTCACGACCGTTAATCGAGCATCAATCACTATCAACTTGAGAGCTCCAATGGCCATGATCACTATGATCTTTGTAGGTTGTGCAACCAAGGCCGTTGCAAGTCTCGAGTCAAGAATCGCTATGGCCACAAGCTCCATTAGCCATTGCCGATGGTTCGAGATTGGGTGGGCGTCGGATTTGGCCATGGCAATTGGCATGAGCTCAAACATCCATGACAAACATGATTCGACGCATGTCTCTCGAATTTTCCTTGCTTTTAATTAATATGTGACTCGATGTGGCGCTTATTTGACGACGCATATGTTTTTTAAGGATCCGTTCGTTTCACGGAAAATAACTTCGGGAAAATATTTTTCGGATTTTTGGGTGTTCGTTTCACGGAAAATGAACTAGTCAAGGAAAATGTTTTCCATCATTGAAAAAAAACAACCTTTAAAGTGTGGAAAACGTTTTCCACTTTTCAAAAGTGGAAAACGTTTTCCATAGCTTCTTCTTCTTATTTCCTTTTATCAATACATTTTCATTTTATTTTATTGCTTTATTTTTCTTTTATTTAAATTGAGTTTTTAATTTCTTTTCTTTTCTTTTTTCTTTTTTTCTTTCTTTCCTTTTCACCTTATTCTTTGGCAGTGGTAGGCGACCAGCCACGACGGCGTCCGACGACGCCCCGCAAGCCGCGACCGGCGAGGCGAAGCTCTCGCCCGCCTAGGCGGAGCTCACGGCTCGCCAAATCCGACGAGCCGGGCGGAGCTCGGGCCTCGCCCGAGCTCGCCGCGAGCCAAGGCTCGCGAGTCGCGAGCTCGCCAGAGATCTGGCGGCGGAGCTCGCGGCTCGCCGATCCGGCGAGCCCGAGCCCGCCGCCCGGCTCGCCGGATCGCGAGCCGCGAGCTCCGCCGGAGGCGAGCTCGTGGATCCGGGAGCGGGGAAGGACCATCGAGGATGAAGGAGGCGGCGGCGGAGGAAGGGAGGAGGAGGAAGGAGGAGGGAGGAAGGAAGAGAAAAAGAAAAAGAAATAAAAATAATAAAAATTTTGATTTTTAAAAATATAAATAATTAAAAATTCATTTTTTAAAAAATATAGAAAATAAAATTAATTTTTTGGTCAATTAAAAATATTAAAATTCAACTTTTGATAATTTTTCCCAAACAATTAAATGAGCTAACGAACGGTGGAAAATATTTTCCACTCAAATTTTAAGTTTTGGAAAAAAGTCATTTTCCCGGAAAATGACTTCCAGAAAATGTTTTCTAAAAACATGATATTTTCCGTGAAACGAACGGACCCTAAGTAAATAATTCAAATTGATAATCCAATAATCACGTCAATAAAACTCAACCGACATGATAAAAAATATAGCGGAAAGTGATGCTTTTAAGAGGCAATGGGATGTTTTTGAGACCTTGAATGGGAGCACACCCATGGTGACATAGTAAATATTCTTCCATCCTCAGGATAGGATGAGTTTCATTTTACCGGTCAAGCACACCTTTATGAGCCAAAGTGCACAAAATTAGGATGAGATGGACGTGGACATGAGTCCTACGGGGGTACAAATGTAATTTTATCCCTTTTTAAGGAAATATCTCTTAACAATTGTAAAATGTGAGGAAATATCTGTATATATATTAGCACGGGCACCGGGGGCCTTGTGGGGCCCCTTCCTTTCATTTCCCTGTATTTGCCTAGTTAATACTAGGAGACAGACATCGCAGGGATCCAGGCTAGGAGGGCATCCCCTATTAAGAGTTGTTGCGCACCCCACCACGATGGGTGCTTAGCTTTTCTCCCCAATACCTTGGAGATACCCTATCTTTCCAGGGATCATAGTATTTTAAAGACCTGCTCAGGTCCGTAATAATGCACGAAAACTCAAGTCTCGAAAGAAATCAATCATAATATTAAATAATGCAAATTTGTTAAATTCACGAATATAGCTACTTTAATGGATAAGATTAAGATATTTTAAGAAGAAAAAGAATGAACACAAATTAGGTCAAATAGGAAAACAACTCAAAGATAGAATGACTAAAATTGGTTACTTGTTATGTATTTTCAAAAAGAGATAGAAGAAGAAATTGACACGTTAACATTATTATTTTAAATTGCCCAATCAACATATAATCATTCATATTATCAAATAATGTTTCATTTGTCATTTGAGTAAATAGAGTGACCGCACAACTAAAATTTTTATAAATGACAAACATTGAACCAAAACTTTGAATTGCTCGGGTCATTTTCCTAAATTCTAACCGAGACCATCAGAAAATGGTAATAAAGCAGGGACAAGAATTTAACAAAATCGAGCATATCATAATATTAATATCGTAAGGAATGTCGAAGGTCAAATATGAAGTAGTCATTTTCAACATCTATATGTGTTTTGTCCATTACTTAATGTACCAAAAATAGACATGACCTGTCAAGCACGAGTTGATTTGAGCACATACGATAAAAGCACGCGATATAGTTTTATATGAGATATCATGACGAACATTTAATTTAGAACGTTACTTAATTGTTAAGAATGCTATCCCCCCAATATAAAAGATTACCAAAGACTTTTGATCCCATGGCTCTATTTGGAAAATAAAATAAAGAAGGACGACAAGAATTTGACCAAAAAGTTCAGAAAAAATTTGAATTTTTTACAGAAAAATTGAGAAATTTCATATTTTTGGGATTTTATAAGCCTAATTGATTATGAACATAAAATGAAGAGTTAATATTACGAAAATCTCAAACTAATATATTAATGATGAATTTACTTTAAACTAATTTTTTGACCACTAATAATCATAAACTAATACAAATTTGACATTTTTACCGTTTGTTAGTTTTTGTTAAATTTTATTATCAAATTGTTAAGTTGGATAATACATTATAATTGACGGGTATATCCGCTTTGGATTTTACCCCTCGTTACTAGTTTATGATTTTTGTGACATTAATATAATTTAATAAAATATAACAAAAGATAAATTTGTTATAAATGTGCCGATTTTGAATTTTTGATAGGATAAATTTATATATATATATATCGATTTAGAATTTATTTACATTTATATTTTAAATGTGTGAATTCAGGATTTTCTGTGACGTTAATTCTCGAATGAAAATGAATGAACCCGGGGAAATACTCTCGCCTCCCGCGAGGATCGCATTCCGAAATCTGATTGGCCGCCGGGCGTGGAACCGCACTCGAACGCCACGTGGACAAGAAGCGTACGCCGCGAAGCATCTGGACTCTCCCTCCGCCCCCACCTCCCGGCAAATTTATATGAAGCCCGCCCAGTCCGATGTCACCATCTTCGTCTCTCTCTCTGCTCGCCTTGTTCGTTCACTCGCTCGCTCTTCTCAGCATCAATCCGAACGTTTCGATCTCGTCTCCAATCCTTCAGAGATTTCGACTCCAAGGGCGGCGTCGATTCGCGCCGGCGATGAAGATCCGTCGTCGTCCGTCGTTGGTGATCCTGTGGCTCCTGTGCCTATCCGCCCTGGAAGCCAAGAGCATCGATCCTTACAAGGTGAGATCCTCTTAGGACGCAGTTGATGGTCTTGAATTGCGGGGAGGGTTTTGCGTGAGTGGTTCTGGTTTCGGTTTTTTATGGGAAGGGGAAGGGGAAAATGCGCGGGAGGTGCGGGGGCGGTTTGAGGTGCAGGGCCATTGAAGGCGTGGTTCGATTCCGGAGGCGCTGGGAGATTGGGGGACCGCTTGGAGTGGCCGTGTTGGGAGGTTGGGGGCACGGGGCGTGGTGTCGGTTGTGTACGGTTGCGCGTTTAGGTGGTTGATTATGTGCGCGAAAGTGTCTCTTTTGGTGTTTGAGGGTTAAGAGCGCTCTCTAGTGACACGATTTTGTGTAAGATCACGGATGCGGTGTGGCGGCGATTGTAATATTTCCATTTGTGGTAGGCTTAGGGGAAAATTTCTCGGGCAGTTTGAAATTTTTGTTCGTTGGTAGCCCGAATTTGGTTTTGATTGTCATGATTGTTCGCAAAGACTATTAGCAGAAGAGAATCAGACATTGGCTACAGAGTTCATTTAAAAGGGAAATGGTATAATGGGAGTTTGGCAGAGGGTTCTGTGGAATGGCTTCTGCTTTCCAGTCGTTGACATTGTCAAGCTTTAGACTTCTCTTCTATAGCCCTATGATGTTCTGCTGATACATAGAAGAAGGATCCCTTAGATGGGTCAAGTGCTGCTTAATGGTCTTGACATGCTTTTGAGCTATAGTTCTACAAGTTAATTTGAGATTAGTCACTTAATCAGAAGAAAAAAAGGCGCGGGATATGATAAATACTATCTGTATGTTTTAAATTATTTATTTCGGATGTTCTTCTTGATCCTAAGTCCTAAAAGATTTATGTGTTTCTATGTGAATGCCATAATGGTAGAGTGCTCTTTAAATATGTCATGTTGTAACATTTTATATAATGTATTTTCAGGCTCTTGGGGTTGAGAAAAACGCTAGTCAGCGGGAAATTCAGAAGGCCTTCCATAAGTATGTTTTTCTTTAATTCATGTATCCTAATTCCTGATATTGTACTGTGCAGTTTCCATGGGAAAACTTTTATTCTACATTAGGCCAGTTGTGCACTTAATACTGTGGCAGTATGAGTATGTATGATAGTTGGTAGTTGGCTATAGCAGGGTTAAATTCTGAAATTAGATTTAGTATAAACTTTGTAATAAATTTCTGTTTATCATGATTCTCTTCTTATTTGCATTTCTCATTAAAGAAGTACTTTTAGTTTTATTATCGGTAGCACTGACCCTCACCTCTCTGATAGCTGGATTTGTGCTTTGTACATGCAACTTTTGAGCCTTTCTTTCATGGTAAAAATGGAAGACCTTCACTTTTCTCAAAGATTAGTCCTTCTTAAGTCAATGGCTTAACTGCAATTTCACGTGGTGCTTCAATAAGAAACAAATGTATGTAAGCTTCAGAGGTTAACAATTGTCTGATCCTAAAAAATCGGCTTCCCTCATAGTATGCTCGAGAACTCTGATTTTGTCCTTTATATTTGCTGACATCCTGTTAAATAGGTTCTGAGATAGCATTATTCAAATATTGAGACTCTTATTGACAATGTTCTCTATCTTACATCTGGTGACATCCTGTGAAACGAGTTCTGTGAGAGCATTAATCTAAATATCGAGACTTCTTTTTGGCAATAATATTCTAACATTGGTATGATACTTGTATGGACAATCATTATTTGGTCATCGATACTTTTAAAGTGCTTGATGAACAATGGAAATTATTTTTCATATACTCTATCTTAAATAAATATGGGGTGCATGATGCTCATTTTCCTTTTTGAGGTCAACCCTGCCAATGCTAGTATTGCAAATTCCTTACACAGGTCAATAATTATGTGGATATGTGTCTTATACACCCACACACACACATACAGAGACACACACACACAGATAATGGATATATAAAAGCTTTTAGACAAACTGGTATTGAGGAAGCGATAACAGAATGAAGCACATTGCACATATAAAATGTTTCATGAGGTGGTTAAGCCTTATTTATTGTTGAATGTGGTTTTAACATGCCATGGATCTTAGCTGGTTTAGTCTGCAATTTTAACTGCCGTGTGTAGCATGTAATTAGCCCTTGGCTTTATATGTTTCCTGTCACTTTCTAACGACTGACTTAGCATATCCCTACAACCACCCCACTCTCCCTCCCCCCAAAACAAAAGAAATTAAACTGTGCTCATACATGCGGACTTGATGATGTTTTATCGTTATTATTTTTCAGTTGTTATATGGATTCTTTGCAGGCTCTCTCTTCAGTATCACCCAGATAAGAACAAAAATAAAGGCGCCCAAGAAAAGTTCTCAGAGATCAATAATGGTATGTTAAAAACTTTCTGGCATTGTGCTTTCTCTGCTCTTTCCTGAAGTGCATCATTTTCAAGTTCATAAGCTTATTATGTTGATTAAATCAAAGTATATCCTTAGGCATTTATTCGTTGTGCAAAGACATTAGAGTATGTTCTTTTATATTGCTACTGATCATGATTTTGTTCCATTTTTTCTTGATTAGCCTATGAGATTTTGTCTGATGAAGAGAAGAGAAAGAATTATGATTTGTATGGAGATGAAAAGGGAAATCCTGGTTTTGATGCTGGCAATCCTGGTGGTCATGGTGGATACTCTTATGCTGGCAATCCTGGTGGCCATGGTGGATACTCTTACTTTACCAATGGTGGGCCTGGAGAAACTCATTTTTCTTTCAGACCAGGTGGATGGCAGAGTGCAGGTGGCCAGGGAGCTTCCCAGGGCTTTTCATATCACTTTGGTGGTTCTGGTGGTCAGAGCCCATTCAACTTTGGTTTTGATGATATATTTGGCAGCATGTTTGGCGGGGGCCGGTTTGGTGGTTTTGAATCGGCAAGGTCTCAGTCTGGTTCTAAAGGTCCATCGAAGAGTATTAGGAACATAAATTCACAGGTGTTCAGGAAAGAAGTAGTGAATAAAGGAATGACTTGGCTTTTGTTATTTGAGACACCCACGTTAATGAATAATCACCTGGAATCTGTAGTAGAGGAGGTCGGCCATTCTTTGGAAGGAGTTGTGAAGGTAATCGAGGTTTTCTGTTTTCGACATCTCTTTTCATCAATTATCTCTGAGTAATG
This sequence comes from Eucalyptus erythrocorys, assembly GCA_014182555.1. Classification (NCBI taxonomy): domain Eukaryota; kingdom Viridiplantae; phylum Streptophyta; class Magnoliopsida; order Myrtales; family Myrtaceae; genus Eucalyptus; species Eucalyptus erythrocorys. The sequence goes on along the minus strand of CM024597.1, from coordinate 14,239,868 downwards.
AATACTCAGTGTTAAATTGCTGCTTGTCCTTTAGGTCGGACGGGTGAATTGTGAGAGCGAGCCTTCTTTATGTAAGGACCTTGGCACTTATCCTCGCAAAGTGCCAAGGTTATTTGTTTATGCCTACAAGCATGGTGATAGTGGTTCTTTGGTGGAGTACAAAGGTGATCTTGTTGCAAAAGATTTGAGAACTTTTTGCCGTGAAAACCTGCCTCAATTCTCAAAACGAGTTGACCTGAACCATCTCAAGTTTTCCTTCGGTGATGGAGAGAGCTTACCTGGGGTGATGCTTCTTTCATCCAAGAAGGATACTCCTACCATTTGGCGTGCTCTTAGCGGCCTGTACCACAAGCGCTTCAATTTTTATGACTTGCAGGTAATATAGGAGACCTACTATAATTTCTCTGTATTGTTCTATTAATGGTAAATGGCATATTTGTATTTGCACTTTGTGTTAATCTTACTCCTCTCATCGGCCAAATTGTTCTTGGCATTGCAGAAATGTTTTCTTTAGTCAATATGATTTTGAACTTTCTTAATTTCCAAACTGGCTATATAGTGAATCCTGTGATGCTTCATGCAGGTTCAAGATGTTTCTGATCCAGCTATTAGAAAATTAGGGATCAATGCTCTTCCAGCTATAGTTGGTTCACTGAGTAATGGGGAGAAGCATATTTTGAAAGCAGGTATTTCTGTGAAAGACATGAACTCTGCTATCAATGAACTGAGCACCTTACTTGACGGATTTGAGAGGAAGAACAAGAAATCAGATTCAAGTCGAGCTAGAAAGGCACAGACTGAGTCAGTTAATGAGCAGATACCTCTTCTGAAAGGTGCAAATTTTGATGACTTATGTGGACAAAGTTCTCCACTTTGCATCATTGGTGCATTCAGATCCTCGAGGGCAAGGAAAGAGTTGGAATCAATTCTATCTGAGGTATGATAATTTTCTTTTCTCCTAAGGCAATAAGCTTTGGTTTTGATATTGCAGAATAGGAGCATAGGATAGATATAAAACACACCTAGGGATAGGAAAGTATGATATGCAATTGCGACTGTTAAAGTAAGCTAGCTATAGACATGTATATTTCTTGGGATGGCTCTGGTAAACAATGCCGAATCTGAGCATCTGGGATTAAATGGCAGCAGAGGTCTTTAAAGAATGATAAATTAGGTCTCATTGACAATTAATAAACTTTTTTGTGTGGGTTATCTATCACCTATGTGATGATGAGGAAACGACTCAATTCTTGTTTTTCCATGATTTGTGTTTCAGGTCTCTAAGAAGTCATTTTCAAGGAAACGGAGTTCATCCAGTGGAAACCGAGATTCCATCTCCTATGCCCTTTTGGATGCCAGCAAGCAGCCAGCTTTTTTAAACGCATTTGACAAGTCGGGATATAAATCAAATGATAAGGTACTTGTTGCCTACAAGCATCGAAAGGGGAAGTTCGCAATTTATGCAAAAGAATTAAACACTGAACAAGTAGAACAGTTTATTAGCTCAGTTCTCAATGGAGATGTACCGTTCACGAAGACGAGGCAGCCTCCAAAGCTCACCTAAAAACCTCGATGGCTGTAAAAGTGAATTTCAATTTGGAAATTCAGCTGAAAAAGTTGGACTTTTAAATGCTAAAGGCATTGTACGACACTAACGATACCGTTAATCTCGACACTAAGGTGCGGCTTCTAGACTTCTGTACATAATTAGAGAAGGGTGAGATCTTATCCTGTTTGCGGTGGTTACTTACATCTCCCACTTCCGTGGAAAATGATCAACGTCTATATGTAAATTGCTAATTTAAATCATAGCGACCCTGGTTTATATGCTGTACATACGAACTTCCTGACTGCAATTTTGAAGTATTAGAAGATGAGAGCTCGGTTTCAAAACATTCTTCTTCATTTTGTTGTCAACATTTTGTTTCAATTCATTATTGTTTACTGTGTTGCTGCTGTCGTCACCATTTCTGGCTGGGATGGAAAACTGGATGAGTTGATCATGAGAATGAATTGTGTTAGGACTAGATAGATCTTTAGGGGTGAATAGGTGAATAAGCGGAATAAAATAAATTTGAGCAATCTTGCAATAGAACAACTTTTGACCACAGCCCGAAAAAAGCATCGGATCTTACCGGTGCCCGATGATTCATTGTGCTGACGTTGCTGGAGCACCCGATTTTTGACTTCTAGGTATCTGTAATTGGTCGTGTCAAGTTGATTTTGTGCTGCTTCAATTCTTGGGAAGAGGTACGGTACATCCGTCGGTTTGGTCTTTATTGATATATGCATGTATATGCACATTTGCTGTAAGTCATCGGTTGCTTACAACCATTTTATTGTCTATGTTGACGTCCCACATGGTACTTAGGAAGTGAAGAGCAACTCTGATTTAACCAATTTGCAGATGGGTTATCTTCTCTTGAACTTGTCAAATGGGTAGATCGGATTGAAAATGATCCGATGCAATTTGACCAATTCAACTCATTTTGACTCATTTTCATTTAATAAATCTAGCAATTTGTGCTCACCCAATCCATATTTAACTCGACCCATATTACTATAACACTTTCATATTTAACTCAATCTTGAAAAACTTATTTTTTATGTTATGATATTAAAACAATTTCATGCAATACAAATTTAGTAGATAATTTTTAAATATTTTAATTTTAATTTTTATATTATATTTTTCTTTTCCTCTTTTTTATTCTAAGAACCAGCAAGGGTCGGCTAGGTTTTGTAAGAGAAAATGGAAAAGAAAATGAAAGAAAAAATTACAAGAAATTAAGAAAATTTAAAATTTAAAATTAATTAAAAATGACGTGATTCACTTAAGCTTAAGTTTACCCAGCAGATTTATGATCCATTTAAAACTTGTTAGGTAATCCATTTATAACTCGTTTAAGCTTGTTTTTAAAATTGAAAGCAACCCATTGACAACTCACTTATTAAATATGAGTTAAAATATGGGTTCTAGGCCCATTTTGCCATTTCACCTTTTGCATGATACAAGAGAGCAACTCGAATTCTCGGGTTAGTAATCCTCTACACGTTGCGACTAGTGATTATGTGGTTTACATAATTGGACACTTCTTGTACTTCAACACTTCATAATATTCTCTCTCTTCAATGTTTAATATATTACTTCTTTTTGTTCATCTCTTTTCTTGTATATTGCTTCGACAACAATAGCAAGTATGATATATTCGATTCTCCCTCGAGTGCTAGGAATCAGCATATCAAGCCTTTCTATGTTCTAGATTGATCGAGAGAGATCTCACGTATTCAGATGGTTGCCTAGTTGACGAGTTCCGTGAAACCAAAATTGATTAAGGAGCAAGGACATTGTCGATGTTGATCAAGCGCAAAGTAAAGGGTCTGCCTCTATTTTTGGAGCAGCGTGATCTTTATAACATGCGCGTGTTTCGTTATGTTGCTCCATATCTAGGACAAGACTCTTTTTCTCTACGAACCCGCGCTTCATCGATTCCTCGTGGGCATAGGAAGTCCTTCCCGCTTGTTCTAGCGTGTTGAGATCGAACCTTCCAAGAAATTCAGAAAATTTAAAATTTAAAATTAATTAAAAATGACTTGATTCACTTAAGCTTAAGTTTACCCAGCAGATTTATGACCCATTTAAAACTTGTTAGGTAATCCATTTATAACTCGTTTAAGCTTGTTTTTAAAATTGAAAGCAAACCATTGACAACTCACTTATTAAATATGAGTTAAAATATGGGTTCTAGGCCCATTTTGCCATTTCTACCTTATGCATAATACAAGAGAGCAACTCGAATTCTGGGGTTAGTAATCCTCTACACATTGCGACTTGTGATTATGTGGTTTACATAATTGGACACTTCTTGTACTTCAACACTTCATAATATTCTCTCTCTTCAATGTTTAATATATTACTTCTTTTTGTTCATCTCTTTTCTTGTATATTGCTTCGACAACAATAGCAAGTATGATATATTCGATTCTCCCTCGAGTGCTAGGAATCAGCATATCAAGCCTTTCTATGTTCTAGATTGATCGAGAGAGATCTCACGTATTCAGATGTCGCCTAGTTGACGAGTTCCGTGAAACCAAAATTGATTAAGGAGCAAGGACGTTGTCGATGTTGATTAAGCGCAGAGTAAAGGGTCTGCTTATATTTTTGGAGCAGCATGATCTTTAGAACATGCGTGTGTTTCGTTATGTTGCTCCATATCTAAGATAAGACTCTTTTTCTCTACGAACTCGCACTTCATCAGATTCCTCGTGGGCATAGGAAGTCCTTCCCGCTTGTTCTAGCGTGTTGAGATCGAACCTTCCAAATTCACTCGCAACATACAAGAACACGCCTCACTTTCCCGAACCATGTGTCTTTCATTATCTTCTTTGAACATCAAAATGACATGATATCTCGAGTCAATAGGCAATTCCAACTGCACAAAGCCACTGTTTATAAATAGAAGATTTGAACACAAAAGGCCATTGTTTATAAATAGAAAATTTGAACACAAACGCTCCATTCATGTGCGAATATACGGACAGACCAGATCCGATGGGGGTTGTCGCATGCCGGCCCTGTCTTGCGCCCCGTGTTGATCAAGCGCAAAGTAAACAGTCCGCTTCTATTTTTAGAGGAGCATGATCTTTAGAATATGGGTCTGTTTCGCTATGTTGCTCCATATCTAGGACAAGACTCTTTTTCTTTACGAACTCGCCCTCCATCAGATTCCTCGGGGGCATAGGAAGTCCTAGGAAGTCCTTCTCGCTCCTTCTAGCATATTGAGATCGAACCGTCCAAATCCACTCGCAACATACAAGAACACGCCTTACTTTCCTGTACCATGTGTCTTTCATTATTTTCTTTGAACATCAAAATGACATGATATCTCGAGTCAATAAAAGAGTCAACAAGGAATGAGCAACCATAGGACCACGTTAACCATGTCGGTAGGCAAGTGTCACCAGGAGCAAAAGGTCATGTGTTCACCGGGAAGGGGGAGTGTGAAACCCAACTTTGCACCGTCATGTGAACAAGTGCACAAAGCCACTATTTATAAATAGAAAGTTTGAACACCAAAGGCTCCATGCATGGGGAATATATGGAGAGACCAGATCCGATGGGGGTTGTTGCATGCCGGCCCTGTCTTGTGCCCCCGTGTTGATCAAGCGCAAAGTAAATGGTCCGCTTCTCTTTTTAGAACAACATGATCCTTAGAACATGAGCATGTTTTGTTATGTTGCTCCATATCTAGCACAAGACTCATTTTTTTTGTGAATCCACCTTGTGAAAGTGTTTTTAATTAGTACTCTCGAGGTATTCATTAACAAAATTCATATATATGTTTGGGATGTGCGCATTCGAGAATAGAAGAAGTAGTTGCTCTATCTCAAAATCGATATTAAAAGATGGTTCCGAATATTCTTTAAAATCTGAAAATCTACCCGCGTTAGACTACTCAAAACTTCAACACTCTGGTTTCATTGGTTTAAAGTACTTTGTACTAATCAACCCAAAAAAAAAACACCTTGTACTACTCAACCCCAATAAAAGGTACTGCTCACGTGGCTTTTTAAAAAAAATTAAAAGAAAACGTCATGATTTCAATTATCAACACATTTGACATCCGGGGACAAAAAAAATCCAGTTCATTCATAATAAAGTACATTTCATGGCTAACGGCGTTGTAATATGGAGATGCAACAAACACCAAAAGTAAAACCAAACAATGAAGGGTGAATATCATGAAAAAATTTAAATAAATACATATATGATAAATTTATCTCAAATTAATTTTTTGACAAAGAAAAACTCATAATTGGTACACCTATAATAATATTTACTTAAAATTAATTTTTTGACTCTAAAAACTCCATACCGATATATTTATGATAAATATATTTTCCGTTAAATTGGATCAATATTATGAAAAATTACATACTGATATATCTATGATGAATAAAGGGTATAACCACAAATAGGTATATTTGTCAATTGTATGTATCAACTAATTTAGTAATTTGACAGTAAAATTTAATTAATACCAACGGAGGGTATCACAAGTATACTAATTTGGGATTTTTAGTGGTCAAATAATTAGTTTGTGGTAAGTTTATCACACATGTACTTATTTTGAGTTTTTTATGATAAAAAAATTAATTTGAGATAAATTTGTCAAATGTGTATCAATTTGAAAATTTTTGTGATATTAATATAGTAATTAAATATAATTATTCCCATTACCCAACACATTTAAATGTGAATAAAGATCTATAAAGGAAAAAAAAAGTAAAAAATATCATAAATAGTTTTAGGGGTAAGTAAGATGGACCGACTACATCGGGAATTGCTCGTACTAGATTGTATTAACCGGTTCAGGAGCGGTTTCAAGGGGGCGCCGGTACAGTCCCATAAGAATGGAATTGCTGATTTTCAGTCGGGTTCCGATTCCAAGTTCGTAGGGTAGCTGAGGTGTTCGAGCAGGTCATATGTTAGAATCTGGTTTTGGGACATGGCCAGAGGGAGAGCAGAAATGGTGACGTGTCGGCAGGTCTTTCCAAATTTCGAAGGTTGAAATCTCTTTCCTCACGGCTCTTCGCGCCCTCTCGCCTATTTAAAGGCTCCATTTTTAAGTAACCCCTCAAGGCACCTCCTCGCTTTCCCTCCTCCAGCCTCTCTCCTCCATAATTTTTATCTCTCCTCTCACTTAAATGGGCGGGTTCTCTCTCTCCTCTCCTCGTAAAAGAAAAAAGAAGGCTCAGAGCCTCCTCTGTTTCCTTCTCCCGCGCATCCCACCTCCTCCGGCTCCGCCTCCGGACCTCCGCCTCGGCCTGCGCCTGCCCAAAAGCGTCGCTGGCCGTCTGCCTCTGGCGTCTCGGTCTCGTTCCCGAGCGGCACCATGCTCCCCGCCGCTGACCGGGCGCTGTCCCTGACGCTGGTCCGCTCGGTCGCGAGGGAGATCTCAGGCGGACGTGGGCGGGGTCGACGGCGCGGCGAAGAAGGAGAGGCCTGCCGCATTTTTCTCTCTCTTTTTTTTCAACGGAGCGCGCGCTATTTCTTCCCGCTTCTGCCTCTCTCTCTCTTCCTCAAGCACTCCTCTCCTCTCTGTCCCGAGCCCTCTCCCTCACCCCCAAGCGCCCCCCCCCTCCTCTCTGTCTCGAGCCCTCTCGCTCATCCTAAGCGCTTCCCTCCTCGCCTCTGTCCTCGTCGCCGTCATCGACTTTCCAGCCGCGGCTCCAGAAATCGCCGGCTGCCGACTGGCCTCTCTCGAGCTTCTTTGTCTTCTACTCCTCATTCGGTCCCGATTTCGGGCTCGAGTACGTAGCCAGGGATTTTGAAGCAAAAGAGGTTCGCGAGGCTAGATATACTAGTGGCGGACGGCGAGAGCACGATCGAACTGAGTCGTTACTCTTCGCTCGAGGATTTCAGGCTCGACGTTGAAGCAGAGAAGGAGGAAGAACAAGAACGAGATCAAGGATAAGAAGGAGAAGATGGGTCCTTGCTTTTCTGCTTCTGGGTTTATCTCTTGAAGTCCGCCACTTTCCCTTGTACCATTTTCCGTCAGGTAGAGGAAAGCCGCCGTTTTTCCATCTTTTTTTCGTCCCTTTTTGGTTCGTTGGTTGTTGATGGGAGGGACGGTGTTCGTTTCTCAATTCTGTGAATTTTTTTATGTTTGGAGAGGTTGGGTGTTATGAGTTGCTCGTTTGGCGGTTGTTTTAGCGATTGATCACTCACGGGTTGTTGGATTTTGTGATTTGGAGGGATGCTTGGCGTTGGTTTGGATCGATCAGCGTTCGCCGTTGCTCGGCTCTCGGGTTGTGTCTGTCGGTCTGATTGCGATGAGTTTGAATCATTTCACGTTCACTGAAGTGTATTGCTGTGTTGTTCCTGTTAGATGGTATACTGAGTGTCAATGCCTGTTGGTGGAACCAAAGCTTATTGATTTTTGTGGATTTGTCTGGGATCAATCCTTTGTAATGCGTCAAGTCTTGTTTTTCTTTTTATTTTTTTTTCCCGTTCTGTACCGCGATCTATCTTGGTTTGTGACACAAGGAACTAGTCGAAAATGGTGATTAAGGGATGATGTATACCATAATCACAAATAGTGTTGCCTGTCACTTCTCTTTTCAGCTCAAAGTTCTATGGTTAATGGGGTTAAAAATATTCTTTCACATAGGTGAACTCTGATGTCAAGGATGCTTTTCCAATTCTCGTTTTGAATGGAGATAAGAGACGCTTCTGCCACCGCTTCCTCCACAAAAAGAATCTCCTCATTCTCAGGTTTCTCCTTTTTCAAGTGAAAAATTGTACGCTTCTTCAGGTAGCGAGTTTCCATTTGGAAAATGGGTCCATGTTGGCTGTCAGGTATGTATGTCAAGTGTCTGAATTACTCTTTCTACACATGGTTTTTAAACTGCTCGTTCCTTTTGAGTTGATAACTGCTGAAATTTTTATGGCTATACCTGAGCGCATTAATGTCTGTCATGTTTACCACTTATTGGTTCGAGCCGTCGAGCTGAAGCAAGTTGTTACTGAACGTCTTATCTGTCCATTTCACCTTTAACCAATCATTTTCAGATGTAATTGGAATTGTATGAATGGTGCATGATCTTCAAATATATAAAAGTAAGGCGTATTGGATGGATATTCAAATAGCACATAGAATTGTCGCACTTTCAATGTGACTGAAAAGAACAAGCTTTTATACAGTACATACATGGAGTATGATTCTATTCATATTCATTGGAGTGCCTGTGATCAACTAATTGCATGCATTATCTAGAGGATCTTGGACAAGAATTGTTATCTGCAAAATTTCATGTAAGTCTATGTCTCATTGTTGGTCTGATGAAAGAGATAAAGTAATCTTATGATGTCATTGTCTTTCCTAGGTTTCTTACTCTCAGGGCCTTTTTCCCTTTGTAAATTGCTCAAAGTTCTATCTTCATGGCAGGTCTCATGTGAACTTTTACGGCTTCACATTGACGGGGAAGTGGTGGATGAGAAGCCCCTAAGTGCCTCAAAAGATGGAGAATCTAGCCCTTTAAGGAAAATAAGTTTGGTTAGTACCAGTGGAACTGATGATGGTATAGAAGGTTATTTATACAGTCCAAAGGTCTTGCACCCTTCTTCATCCATTGAGGATCATTATAAGGTACCTTCTGTCGAGTTTGTTTGACCTTATTCATGTGAATATGATTTCTTTAATGAATATTTTCCTGTAATGCCAGGACTCACCAGTACACTTAGCTATTGACAAGTCATCTGCTTCTGACATAGAAGAAGGTAGTGATGGTATCTGCAGTATCATGGGTGGAAAGGTAAGTCGTTGTATCTTCCTTTTAATCCTATCACCACTACATTTTTTATTTTTTATTTTTTTTTTGACAAAATCTAATTGAGTGTCACCTCCAGTGTTAAGCATCTGTCGTTGAATTGCCTTGACGAACTTGAATCTTTTTTCTGTGACGTCAGGAAGCGATATTTCTATGTTAATAGCTTCCGACTTTTTTTGTTGTTTTTCTTTCAATAGAAAAAAGTTGGCTCTAAAGCTTGCCTCTTTGGAAAAAGTATCAATTTCTGATATGGCTTAAGTATTTGTAATTTCAGCTTTTCCAATTGTTTCCCGTTGTGCTTCCAAAGCAAGATTGCGAATTGGAGATTCCTTGTAATTGTCTATCCAAAATGAATTTATATTAATGATTGACTGACTGGGTCATAGCTTTCCTTGCAAGTGTGTTTGGGAAATGAGATGGGCGGAGAAAGCTTACTCAATGGTGTTTTACATTCAGCGTGGTTGTATGAGTCTGTTCTTCCTTCTTTGAAACCCAACAGGCTCCTTATATGTAATGTTCAATTTGCTCCTTAAAAGTCAGGTGCCATGCTCTAGCTACGGCCTTCTTCCAATATGCAGTGACAATTGGTTTACTGAATTGCAGGCATCGTGTCGGAGGAACTTTGCGTTGGATGTTGCCTTGCTAGATGCCTTTGGCCAGATTGTGAATAAGGAAATGGAGGTTTGCTTCTTCTTGCTTCTTACTGTGGCTCTCTCTCTCTCTCTCTCTCTCTGTCACCAACCCCACCTAAAAACAACTATCATAAGAGAAAAAAAGGAAAAAGAAAAAAATCATAGATAAGGTGCTGTTTTTTTATTTTTTTTAAGATAAGGTGCTGTTAATAATTGACTTTTTTTGTGTTTTTTTTGGTAGGTTGTTGCTTCACTTTTGTATGCTAACAGTGGGTCACTGGTGGAGAAAACCAGTGATGATGAAGCCCCGCTGTCGACAAGCTATGATGGAATCGAATTCGATTCCTATGAGAAACCTAGCAAATTATTGCATGGCCGCGCGAGATTAAGCTCAAGATATCTCAGGTAGATGTTGGTTGGGTGATTTGTATTATGCTAATGATAGCTTGTCATCTGAATTAAAGATTGCATTAGTGGCCTGCAGTTTGTTTCCAAATATTTGAGTAGGACTGTATACACGAAAAGTAGATGGCATGGGGTAATTGATAGTAGCTTCTCATTAATATGTTAAGCAGTACCAGCAGGCTCTGGAGATTGCCTAATCCAAGTAAATAGAAAAAAAAATTATCACTAGCTGGGCAGAGTAATCATGTGTCATGTGTGTAGGTTGTAGATTAAATTTTTCTTTGGTTGAATATTTTCTTAAACATTGTTAGCTACAATGGTTAGATCACCTCTTCAAGAAAAACTTACAGTAGAACTGCAAGAACTTGGAGCATTTTTCCTCTTTCATATAAATACGTTTGGGCATACATAAGGTGTTCATACTTAATACAGTTGATCAACTTGAATCAATTCCAAAACATTTTTTGAATTCAATTCCTAAGTACTCGTAAAAAAGAGTATAATAATACTTGCCTAAGAGTAGCTGTGATGACCTATTATTGATTCAAACTTTTATATGTGACATTTCTGCTTGTATGTGTGTTCTCCTCTGCATTAGCATGAACTACATTTACTAAATTATTGGTGTGGCAAGTTTAGTGCCTTCTTGGTTTTCTAGTTTGCCCCACCAGGATAATAGTCTTTGATTTGCCATTGCCTCATTTTATGATTATATATATATATAAAGACAATTGCCTCATTTAATGATGTTTTTTATTGAAGACAATCATACAGCTTACATGGAAAGAAAATTTTATCGTCCCTGAAACTTAGGCTCTTTTTTTTCCTTTTTCAGCTTTCATCCAAGTGTGATAACAGGTTGTTCCACGTGAGGTTCAACATACCACAGGCTGGAAATTATCCTTTCTTAGAGGCTTTTTCGAATCCCACCTGCTGTATTTCTCGCAACCGCAATGCTAGAACATCTCTGATAATTTGGAAGAGGCCAGCATCTGGCATTTTACCAGTTAAGTGTACTCTATCTTCCAAATATGAATCGCCAGAACTCGAGCATAATACTGTACGTGAAGCAAAACCTAGTCCATCATCAAAAAGGGTTAGATTGGGAAATGTTTGCTATCAACTACCCTGGTTACTGCCTTATGCCACTCTAGATTGTCCCTGCTCATCCTCCTTTGCAAGTTCTCATGGTCCTACCGATTACAAAAATATCTTTACATGCCATATTTGAAGAAAGTGGAATATTTAATGTTTCTTTGTTGCTTATAGAAAGTTAGAAGTAACTCTTTTACCTTTCGTCAAATTCTAAGTATTACTTAAATTTTAGAACATTATGAATACGTGTATCAACATTTAAATATTGTGAAAGTTCTATGAATTTAGATTTAAAAAAAAAAAAGTCAAAAGTAAAAGTCACTGCAAACAAACTTTTACTTGAGGAAGCAGCCACTAGATTGCAAGAAGTTGAAGAAGCTCCATTCTAGAGACATCTTGATAACCAGTGTACCAACATATGGAATCTCTATCATGCTAAAGCATTCCGTCTTTCTTTATTCAGCGAGGCCTCGCAGCTCAGTCAGTGCTCCAGGATCAACGGTTGAGGAAGGGGATACTCTGGGATTGGAGGCAATTTTGTGAACTATACCTTTCTGTCAAGGAAAATTCTTTTCTACAGATATGAAGTTGTGAGAAGCATCCACATCGTACTAGAAGCTGGTGCGTGAAGGCCTTTTCAATCTCTCCCACCAAAATTCTTTGACTTTGCCGTTCTTGATATCCATACTTGACAGCCAACATGGACCCATTTTCCAAATGGAAACTCGCTATCTGAAGAAGGGTACGATTTTTCACTTGAAAAAGGATAAACCTCAGAACCAGGAGATTCTTTTTGTTTGGGAAGAGGTGGCAGAACCGTGAGTCTCTTTATCTCCATTCAAAACGAGAATTGAAAAAGTATCCTTGACATCAGAGTTCATCTGTGTGAAAGAATATTTCTAACCCCATTAACCATAGAACTTTGAGCTGAAAAGAGAAGTGACAGGCCAACACTATTTGTGATTATGGTATACGTCATCCCTTAATCACCATTTTCGACTAGTTCCTTGTGTCACAAAATCCAACAACCGGTGAGTGATCAACCGCTAAGACAACCGCCAAACAAGCAACTCACAACACCCAACCTCTCCAAACATAAAAAATTCAGAGAATTGAGAAACGAACACCGTCCCTCCCATCAAAAACCAACGAACCAGAAAGGGACGAAAAAAAGATGGAAAAACGGCGGCTTTCCTCTACCTGACGGAAAATGGTACAAGGGAAGGTGGCGGACTTCAAGAGATAAACCCAGAAGCGGAAAAGCAAGGACCCATCTTCTCCTTCATCTCGTTCTTGTTCTTCCTCCTTCTCTGCTTCGACGTCGAGCCTGAAATCACCGAGCGAAGAGTAACGACTCAGGTCGATCGTGCTCTCGCCGTCCGCCACCAGTATATCTAGCCTCGCAAACCTCTTCTGCTTCAAAATCCTTGGCTACGTACTCGAGCCCGAAATCGGGATCGAATGAGGAGTAGAAGACGAAGAAGCTCGAGAGAGGCCAGTCGGCAGCTGGCGATTTCTGGAGCCGCGGCTGGAAAGTCGATGACGGCGACGAGGACAGAGGCGAGGAGGGAAGCGCTTAGGGTGAGCGAGAGGGCTCGAGACAGAGAGGAGGGGGGGCGCTTGGGGGTGAGGGAGAGGACTCGGGACAGAGAGGAGAGGAGTGCTTGAGGAAGGGAGAGGCAGAAGCGGGAAGAAATAGCGCGCGCTCCGTTGAAAAAAAGAGAGAGAGAAAATGCAGCAGGCCTCTCCTTCGCCACTACACCACCGTCGGCGACGTCAACTCCCGCAAGCCCGACTCAAACGGCATCGGGTCGCCGCCCAGTGGCGCTGCCTCAGTGATGCAGAGCCCAGCCCTCCCGCACACCCTGGCCGCCGGCTCCCCTGATGCCACCATGGGCCGCCACATCGCCCTCCGGCTCGTCCAGATTGGCGTCACTGACGTCTTCTCTGTCCCCGGCGACTTCAACCTCGTGCTCCTCGACCACCTCATCGCCGAGCCGGGGCTCAACCTCATCGGCTGCTGCAACGAGCTCAATGCTGGGTATGCCGCCGACGGCTGCGCCCGCGCGTGGGGCGTCGGGGCTTGTGTTGTGACGTCACTGTCGGCGGGCTCAGCATGCTCAATGCGATTGCAGGTGCATACAGCGAGAACCTGCCAGTGGTCTGCATCGTCGGCGGGCCTAACTCCATCGACTACTGGACGAACAGGGTACTTCACCATACCACCGGCTTGTCTGATTTTAGCCAAGAGCTTAGGTGTTTCCAGACTGTTACTTGCTTTCAGGTATCTCTTCGGTCCCTTCTCATCATCCTTTTCGCTGACACTAATTTTTCTCTTGGATCTGATCTCTGCCTTAGGAAAGATGCATATGTTGACTAGAAATATTGCTCAGAGGATCTCATTGTTTGTGGTGGGTCTGTTCTGTGAGATTATTATAATCTACTAATGGTTGCTTAAATAGTGTGCCGGGGGGAGTTGCTATTGGGGTTTTAGCACAGATCTTTGTGACAGGGGAATGTATGTTAAGTGCAGATTAAATGAACTGACTTGTTGATTGCTTCTGTTTCGCCTTTTTCTAGGCTGTGGTGAATAACTTGGAAGATGCACATGAACAGATTGATACCGCGATGTCGACTGCTCTGAAAGAAAGCAAGCCCGTTTACATAAGCATAAGCTGCAACTTGCCTGCCATACCTCACCCGACTTTCAGTCGAGGGCCGGTCCCATTTGCACTCTCCCCCAAGTAATTTTCCTTTTGTTCAGACGATTCAGTCTGTCAGCTGTATTAGCCTATGACTAGAGTGATGTGATTAATTAATTTTTGTTGACACAGATTAACTCATCAGATCGGATTGAAAGCTGCAGTAGAGGCAGCTGTAGAGTTCTTGAACAAGGCAGTCAAGCCAGTAATGGTGGGTGGCCCAAAACTCCGGGTTGCCAAGGCTTCTGAAGCCTTCGTAGAGCTAGCCGATGCATGTGGCTATGCTGTAGCTGTGATGCCATCAGCAAAAGGGCTTGTGCCCGAGCACCATCCCCATTTCTTTGGGACTTACTGGGGTGCGGTGAGCACTGCATTCTGTGCCGAGATTGTGGAATCCGCAGATGCCTACTTATTTGCTGGGCCCATTTTCAATGACTACAGCTCCGTTGGGTACTCCCTCTTCTCAAGAAGGAGAAGGCCATTATTTTGCAGCCTGATAGGGTTGTCATTGGAAATGGACCTGCTTTTGGTTGTGTTCTGATGAAGGATTTTCTTAAAGCACTCTCAAAGCGGGTCAAGCAGAATACCACTGCTTATGAGAATTATCACAGGATTTTTGTTCCGGAGGGCCATCCATTGAAGTGTGAACCCAAGGAGCCCTTGAGGGTGAATGTCCTGTTCAAGCACATACAGGACATGCTCTCTAGTGAATCAGCTGTGATTGCTGAGACTGGAGACTCTTGGTTCAACTGCCAGAAGCTGAAATTACCAAGAGGCTGCGGGTACGTGGGTGTAGTTGTATGGATTAGGTCCCTTATCTTTTAACCTTTTGATCTGGAGCTACTTAAAGAAAACGATCTGAAATTGTTTGAATGGGGGCCTGCAGGTATGAGTTCCAAATGCAGTATGGATCCATTGGATGGTCTGTTGGCGCAACACTTGGGTATGCACAAGCAGTGCCAGAGAAGAGAGTCATTGCATGCATTGGAGATGGTAGCTTCCAGGTACGGAATGGTTTCTGATCTGTTATATTGCTAAGCACATTTGAAAGGACCATCATGAATGACAAAGTTATGCATAGAGCTTCTGTCAAGAAGATATCACTGGTTTTGCAAGCTCAACCTATGAACATGCTAGTCATCCTGCTAAGAAATTTGCATAGGTGGAAAGTTTTGCCATGCATTGACCTTGTTCATTCCCTTCCCTTTTTCTGCTAAATTTGATTATATTAATCTCGTTGTTAATTGAATGTAAGAGCTGAATAATGTAGAATTTGTGGATGATTTTTGCACTCTAGGTAACCGCCCAAGACGTGTCAACTATGCTGCGATGTGGGCAGAACACCATCATCTTCCTGATAAACAACGGCGGCTACACCATCAAAGTCGAGATCCATGATGGTCCCTACAATGTGATCAAGAACTGGAACTACACTGGCCTGGTGGAAGCAATTCACAACGGCGAGGGCAAGTGCTGGACAGCAAAAGTAAGCTGCTTGTATACGAGTTACGGTTACGATGATTTGCCAATCAAGAAATCCCTCCATTACAAAAAAATTAAAATTGCTTCTGATTGCAGGTTTTCTATGAGGAGGAGCTTATCAAAGCGATTCAGACGGTGACAGGGCCCAAGAAGGATTGCTTGTGCTTCATAGAGGTGATAGTTCACAAGGACGACACCAGCAAAGAGCTTCTGGAATGGGGTTCCCGAGTTTCGGCTCCCAATAGTCGCCCTCCCAATCCTCAGTAGAAGCCTCGATTGTCATAAAAACAGAGCGTCTTCTCGAGTATTGTTGATGCTTTGTGAAATGAAAGTAATCTTTGTGAAAGGAAAACTGGTGATCACATTATTCTGTAAAGATCAATTTTTACATTAGTAATCGGCAATAAATTAAGCGCTGGGTTTTAAAGATCATTTTTACGCTTTATACTTCTAATACTTTCCCTCAAGTCTGAGCACATATGTTAATCATGCCCAACTTGTTACGAATATGATCGATCCTTTCTTTACCTAGAGGCTTCGTTCTGCTGATGTTGCCGGAATACCTGATTTTTTACTTTTAGGTATCAGTAATTGGTGTTGTCAAGTTGATTTTGTATTACTTCCATTCTCAAACTCGGAGCAGGCACGGTGCATACGTCGGCCAGGTTTCCTAGAAAGAAAAAAAATATAAAAATTCAGTATATTAAAAGCTTTTAGACAAACTGGTATTGAGGAGGTGATAACAGAATGAAGCACATTGCACATATAGAATGTTTCTTGAGGTGGTTAAACCTTATTTATCGTTGAATGTGGTTTAAACATGCCATGGATCTTAGCTGGTTTAGTTTGCAATTTTAACTGCGGTGTGTAGCATGTAATTAGCCCTTGGCTTTATATGTTTCCTGTCACTTTCTAACGACTGACTTAGCATATCCTTCCAACCACCCCCTCCCCCTCCCCCTCCCCCTCCCCCAAAACAAAAGAAATAAAACTGTGCTCATACATATGGACTTGATGATGTTTTATCATTATTATTTTTCAGCTGGTATATGGATTCTTTGCAGGCTCTCTCTTCAGTATCACCCAGATAAGAACAAAAATAAAGGCGCCCAAGAAAAGTTCTCAGAGATCAATAATGGTATGTTAAAAACTTTCTGGCATTGGGCTTTCTCTGCTCTTTCCTGAAGTGCATCATTTTCAAGTTCATAAGCTTATTATGTTGAGCAAATCAAAGTATATCCTTAGGCATTTATTCGTTGTGCAAAGACATTTGAGATATGTTCTTTTATATTGCTACTGATCATGATTTTGTTCCATTTTTTCTTGATTAGCCTATGAGATTTTGTCTGATGAAGAGAAGAGAAAGAATTATGATTTGTATGGAGATGAAAAGGGTAATCCTGGTGGTCATGGTGGATACTCTTATGCTGGCAATCCTGGTGGCCATGGTGGATACTCTTACTTTACCAATGGCGGGCCTGGAGAAACTCATTTTTCTTTCAGACCAGGTGGATGGCAGAGTGCAGGTGGCCAGGGAGCTTCCCAGGGCTTTTCATATCACTTTGGTGGTTCTGGTGGTCAGAGCCCGTTCAACTTTGGTTTTGATGATATATTTGGCAGCATGTTTGGCGGGGGCCGGTTTGGTGGTTTTGAATCGGCAAGGTCTCAGTCTGGTTCTAAAGGTCCATCGAAGAGTATTACGAGCATAAATTCACAGGTGTTCAGGAAAGAAGTAGTGAATAAAGGAATGACTTGGCTTTTGTTATTTGAGACACCCAAGTTAATGAATAATCACCTGGAATCTGTAGTAGAAAAGGTCGGCCATTCTTTGGAAGGAGTTGTGAAGGTAATGGAGGTTTTCTGTTTTCGACATCTCTTTTCATCAATTATCTCTGAGTAATGAATACTCAGTGTTAAAATGCTGCTTGTCCTTTTAGGTGGGACGGGTGAATTGTGAGAGTGAGCCTTCTTTTTGTGAGGACCATGGCACTTATCCTCGCAAAGTGCCAAGGTTATTTGTTTATGCCTACAAGCATGGTGATAGTGGTTCTTTGGTGGAGTACAAAGGTGATCTTGTTGCAAAAGATTTGAGAACTTTCTGCCGTGAAAACCTGCTCGATTCTCAAAACGAGTTGACCTGAACCATCTCGAGTTTTCCTTCGGTGATGGAGATAGCTTACCTGGGGTGATGCTTCTTTCATCGAAGAGGGATACTCCTACCATTTGGCGTGCTCTTAGCGGCCTGTACCACAAGCGCTTCAATTTTTATGACTTGCAGGTAATATAGGAGACCTACTATAATTTCTCTGTATTGTTCTATTAATGGTAAATGGCATATTTGTATTTGCACTTTGTGTTAATCTTACTCCTCTCATCGGCCAAATTGTTCTTGGCATTGCAGAAATGTTTTCTTTAGTCAATATGATTTTGAACTTTCTTAATTTCCAAACTGGCTATATAGTGAATCCTGTGATGCTTCATGCAGGTTCATGATGTTTCTGATCCAGCTATTAGAAAATTAGGGATCAATGCTCTTCCAGCTATAGTTGGTTCGCTGAGTAATGGGGAGAAGCAAATTTTGAAAGCAGGTATTTCTGTGAAAGACATGAACTCTGCTATCAATGAACTGAGCACCTTACTTGAAGGATTTGAGAGGAAGAACAAGAAATCAGATTCAAGTCGAGCTAGAAAGGCACAGACTGAGTCAGTTAATGAGCAGATACCTCTTCTGAAAGGTGCAAATTTTGATGACTTATGTGGACAAAGTTCTCCACTTTGCATCATTGGTGCATTCAGATCCTCGAGGGGAAGGAAAGAGTTGGAATCAATTCTATCTGAGGTATGATAATTTTCTTTTCTCCTAAGGCAATAAGCTTTGGTTTTGATATTACAGAATAGGAGCATAGGATGGATATAAAACACACCTAGCGATAAGAAAGTATGATATGCAATTGCGACTGTTAAAGTAAGCTAGTTATAGACATGTATATTTCTCGGGATGGCTCTGGTAAACAATGCTGAATCTGAGCATCTGGGATTAAATGGCAGCAGAGGTCTTTAAAGAATGATAAATTAGGTCTCATTGACAATTAATAGACTTTTTTTTGTGTGTTATCTATCACCTATGTGATGATGAGGAAACGACTCAATTCTTGTTTTTCCATGATTTGTGTTTCAGGTCTCTAAGAAGTCATTTTCAAGGAAACGGAGTTCATCCAGTGGAAACCGAGATTCCATCTCCTATGCCCTTTTGGATGCCAGCAAGCAGCCAGCTTTTTTAAACGCATTTGACAAGTCGGGATATAAATCAAATGATAAGGTACTTGTTGCCTACAAGCATCGAAAGGGGAAGTTCGCAATTTATGCAAAAGAATTAAACACTGAACAAGTAGAACAGTTTATTAGCTCAGTTCTCAATGGAGATGTACCGTTCACGAAGACGAGGCAGCCTCCAAAGCTCACCTAAAAACCTCGATGGCTGTAAAAGTGAATTTCAATTTGGAAATTCAGCTGAAAAAGTTGGACTTTTAAATGCTAAAGGCATTGTACGACACTAACGATACCGTTAATCTCGACACTAAGGTGCGGCTTCTAGACTTCTGTACATAATTAGAGAAGGGTGAGATGTTATCCTGTTTGCGGTGGTTGCTTACATCTCCCACTTCCGTGGAAAATGATCAACGTCTATATGTAAATTGCTAATTTAAATCATAGCGACCCTGGTTTATATGCTGTACATACGAACTTCCTGACTGCAATTTTGAAGTATTAGAAGATGAGAGCTCGGTTTCAAAACATTCTTCTTCATTTTGTTGTCAACATTTTGTTTCAATTCATTATTGTTTACTGTGTTGCGGCTGTCGTCACCATTTCTGGCTGGGATGGAAAACTGGATGAGTTGATCATGAGAATGAATTGTGTTAGGACTAGATAGATCTTTAGGGGTGAATAGGTGAATAAGTGGAATAAAATAAATTTGAGCAATTTTGCAATAGAACAACTTTTGACCACAGCCCGGAAAAAAGCGTCGGATCTTACCAGTGTGCAAATAATTCTTTATATAAATAAAGTTTAGAGAGTAAGGGATAGAAAATTGCACACAAATAATTATAGTAGTTCAGCTTTGGTAAGTTTACATCCACTCTCTCGTGCTGATAGTCTATTGGCTAGAATTCACGAGATCAATTTGTCAAAGGTTATAAGATCTGAGTAATGAATACTCAAGTTTGTGTGATAAATTCCTCACGCTCTTAATAAAAGATTACGGAGTATAGCTCTTAGAGGCGAATGTATATGATTGAAGATCAGTCAAAGTTTAGTAATTATGAACTTTAGAATTTTAGCTATATATGCCTCTCATTATCTTGACCTTATATAATCCTCTACCATTAGATATTTCCTTAAATGATTGTGTAGTCAATCTATCCGTTGGACTTAAACGTTGCCAGAAGATTCGATAATTTCAAAGTTACCGAGATTGAAGTCTTTCATTGATTCTGCCGTCCATACACCAGATAGGGTTTCCTTAAGCCATCTCTGCGAGATCAGGAGCTATAAAGCCTCTGTCCATTGGATGGCAACGCATGGTTTTGCCTCTGCTAAGAGCACATGGTTTTGCATGATAGGCACCCCCGCGGATGTACGTGAGCCTGACAATTGAAATTGTAGTAGGCATCTGGCCGGTGCCGAATGATTCGTTGTGCTAATGTTGCCGGAATACCTGAATTTTTACTTTTAGGTATCAGTAGTTGGTCTTGTCAAGTTGATTTTGTATTACTTCCGTTCTCAAACTCGGAGCAGGCACGGTGCATACGTCGGCCAGGTTTCCTAGAAAGAAAATATATAAAAATTCAGTATATTAAAAAGTTAAGTATAATAAAAAATGACTTGATTCACTTAAGCTTGTTAGATAATCCAACAGATTTATGACCTATTTAAAATTTGTTAGGTAATCCATTTATAACCCACTTAAGCGCGTTTTTTAAATTTAAAGCAACTCATTTATAACTCACACCTTATGTATGTTCAATTTTGTACTTCTCTTTCTGTCCATCTCTTTTCTTGTATATGGCTTCGACAACAATAGCAAGTATGACGTATCCAATTCTCCCTCAAGTGGCAAGGCCAGCAAATCAAGCCTTTTCTATGCTCTGGATCGATCAAGAGAGATCTCATGTATTTAGGTGGCTCCCTAGTTGACGAGTTTCATGAAACCAAAACTCATTAAAGAGCAAGGACGCTGTCGATCTTGATCAAGCGCAAAGTAAAGGGTCCGCTTCTCTTTTTAGAACGCATGTTTTGTTATGTTGCTCCATATCTAGGACAAGACTCTTTTTTCCGCGAGCCAGCTCTCGATCAGATAGCTTGTGGGCACATGAAATCCTTCCTGCTCGTTCTAGTGTGCCAAGATTGAACATTCCAAATCCACTCGAAACATACAAGAACACGTCTTGCTTTCCTATACCATGTCTTTCATTAACTTCTATGAACATCAAAATGACAAGATATCTCGCCAGCTTGTAGCGAGGCTCAAGTTGGCCTATGACGGTATGACGGGTGAAGGAAGAAGAAAAAGAAAAGGGAAGAAAAAAAAGAATTAAAAACTCAATTAAAAAATAAATAAAAAAGAAAACATTAAAAGAAAAAGAAAATGTGTTTGTGAAAGAAAGTGAGATGGGAGAAGTTATCGAAAAAATAAAATATTTTCTGAAATATGGAAAATATTTTCCCCACTTTTGAAGGTGTTTTTTTTAATAGTGGAAAATGATTTCTTTGACTTGTTCATCTTTTATGAAATGATTGTTGAAAAATTCGGAAAATATTTTCACGGAGCTGAGTGTAGGTTTATTTTTTTGCTAGGGATAGATATATCCGGGGCTATCTACTTATTTTGTGTAGGCATGATGAATTTCTTGAGGTTTACAACGCCCAAGGAGAGCAGTTGCTTGGAAAATTTATCGATGAACTCGATTTGACATGACGTCAAGACGCTTCTTTCGCCATCTTCGCAACATATGGAGCTAGAAAGTCTCTGTCCGTTGAACGGCAACATATGGTTTTGCATGAGAGGCCCCCCCGCGGCTATCTGGCCGGTGCCCGATGATTCATTGTGCTGACGTTGCTGGAGTACATGATTTTTGACTTCTAGGTATCTGTAATTGGTCGTGTCAAGTTGATTTTGTGCTCCTTCAATTCTTGGGAAGAGGTATGGTACATCCGTCGGTTTGGTCTTTATTGATATATGCATGTATATGCACATTTGCTGCAAGTCATCGATTGCTTACAACCATTTTATTGTCTATGTTGACGTCCCACATGGTACTTAGGAAGTGAAGAGCAACACTGATTTAACCAATTTGCAGATGGGTTATCTTCTCTTGAACTTGTCAAATGGGTACATCGGATTGAAAATTATCCGATGCAACTTGACCCATTCAACTCATTTTGACTCATTTTCATTTAATATAAATTTAGCAACTTATGTCCACCCAATTCATACCTAACTCAACCCATATTATTATAACACTTCCATATTTAACTCAATCTTGGAAAACTTACTTTTTATGTTATGATATTAAAACAATTTCATGCAATATAAATTTAGTAGATAATTTTTAAAAATTTTAATTTTAATTTTTATATTTTCTTTTTATTTTCCTCTTTTTTATTCTAAGAACCAGCAAGGGTCGTCTAGGTTTCATAAGAAAAAATGGAAAAGAAAATGAAAGAAAAAATTACAAGAAATTCAGAAAATTTAAAATTTAAAATTAACTAAAAATGACTCAATTCACTTAAGCTTAAGTTTACCCAATAGATTTATGACCCATTTAAAACTTGTTAGCTAATCCATTTATAACTCATTTAAGCTTGTTTTTAAAATTGAAAGCAACCCATTGACAACTCATGTATTAAATATGAGTTAAAATATGGGTTCTAGGCCCATTTTGCCATTTATACCTCATGCATAATACAAGAGAGCAACTCGAATTCTGGGGTTAGTAATCCTCTACACGTTGCCACTACTGATTATATGGTATACATAATTGGACACTTCTTGTACTACAACACTTCATAATATTCTCTCTCTTCAATGTTCAATTTATTACTTCTTTTTGTTCATCTCTTTTCTTGTATGTTGCTTCGACAACAATAGCAAGTATGATATATTCGATTCTCCCTCGAGTGCTAGGAATTAGCTTATCAAGCCTTTCTATGTTCTGGATTGATCGAGAGAGATCTCGCGTATTCAGATGGCTGCCTAGTCAACGAGTTCCGTGAAATTAAAACTAATTAAGGAGCAAGGACGTTGTCGATATTGATCCAGCGCAAAGTAAAGGGTCTGCTTCTTTTTTTAGAGCAGCGTGGTCTTTAGAACATGCGCGTGTTTCGTTTTGTTGCTCCATATTTAGAACAAGACTCTTTTTCTCCGCGAGCCCGCGCTTCATCAGATTCCTCGTGGGCATAGAAAGTCCTTCCCACTTGTTCTAGCGTGTTGAGATCGAACCTTCCAAATCCACTCGCAACATAAAAGAACACGCCTCACTTTCCCGAACCATGTGTCTTTCATTATCTTCTTTGAACATCAAAATGACATCATATCTCGAGTCAATAGGCAATTCCAACTGCACAAAGCCATTGTTTATAAATAGAAGATTTGAACACAAAAAGCCACTGTTTATAAATAGAAAATTTGAACACAAACGCTCCATGCATGTGCGAATATACGGACAGACCTGATCCGATGAAGGTTGTTGCATGCCGGCCCTGTCTTGCGCCCCCATGTTGATCAAGCGCAAAGTAAACGGTCCGCTTCTATTTTTAGAGCAGCATGATCTTTAGAATATGGGTCTGTTTCGCTATGTTGCTCCATATCTAGGACAAGACTCATTTTCTCTGCGAACTCACCCTCCATCAGATTCCTTGGGGGCATAGGAAGTCCTAGGAAGTCCTTCCCGCTCCTACTAGCGTGTTGAGATCGAACCGTCGAAATCCACTTGCAACATACAAGAACTCGCCTTACTTTCCCGAACCATTTGTCTTTCATTATCTTCTTTGAACATCAAAATGACATGATATCTCCAGTCAATAAAAGTGTCAACAAGGAATGAGCAACCATAGTACCACGTTAACCACGTCGGTAGGCAAGTGTCACCGGGAGCAAAAGGTCATGCGTTCACCGGGAGGGGGGGGGTGTGAAACCCGACTTTGCACCGTCATGCGAACAAGTGCACAAAGCCACTGTTTATAAATAGAAAGTTTGAACACCGGACGCTCCATGCATGGGGAATATACGGAGAGACCAGATCCGATGGGGGTTGATGCATGCCGACCCTGTCTTGTGCCCCCGTGTCGATCAAGCGCAAAGTAAATGGTTTGCTTCTCTTTTTAGAGCACCATGATCTTTTGAACATGAGCATGCTTTGTTATGTTGCTCTATATCTAGGACAAGACTTTTTTTATGTGAACCCACCATGCGAAAGTGTTTTTAATTAGCACTCTCGAGGTATTCATTACTAAAATTCATATATATATTTGGGATGTGCACATTCGAGAATAGAAGTGGTAGTTGCTCTATCTCGAGACCGATACTAAAAGATGGTTTTGAACATTCTTTGAAATCCGAAAATCTACCCGTCATTGTGTTAGAACCACTCAAAACTTTAACACTCTGGTTTCATTGGTTCTAAAGTACTTTGTACCAGTCAACCCCAAAAAAACACTTTGTACTACTCAACACCAATAAATGGTACTGTTCACGTGGCTTTTTAAAAAAAATATATTAAAGGAAAACGTCATGATTTCAATTATCAACACATTTGACATTGGGGGACAAAAAAATCCAGTTCATTCATAATAAGGTACCTTTTATGGCTAAGCGCGTTGTAATCTCGAGACGCAGCAAACACCAAAAGTAAAATAAAAAAAATGAAGGGTAAATATCATGAAAAAATTTAAATTAAATTATATATATATATATATATATATATATATATATGAGATAAATTTATCTCAAATTAATTTTTTGATAATGAAAAACTCATAATTGACACACTTATAAAAAATTTACTTAAAATTAATTTTTTGACTCTAAAAACTCCAAATTAGTATATTTATGATAAATATATCTTTCGTTAAATTGAATTAATATTATGAAAAATTACATACTTGGTATATACGTGACGAATAGAGGATATAACCCTAAATAAGTATATTTGTTAATTGTTAAGTATCATCTAATTTAGTAATCTGACAGTAAAATTTGACTGATATTAACGAAGGGCAAATTTGTCACAAGTATACTAATTTGGGTTTTTAGTGGTCAAATAATTAGTTTGTGGTAAGTTCATCACACATGTACTTATTTTGAGTTTTTCATGGTAAAAAAATTAGTTTAAGATAAATTTGTCAAATATGTATCCATTTGGAATTTTTTGTGATATTAATCTAGTAATTAAATATAATTATTCCCATTACCCGACACATTTAAATTTGAATAAAGATCTATAAAGGAAAAAAAAGCAAAAAATATCTTAAATGGCTTTGTGGGTGAGTAAGATGAACCGACTATGTTGGGAATTGCTCGTACTAGATCGTATTAACCGGTTGAGGCGCGATTCCAAGGGGGCGCCGGTACAGTTCCATAAGAATGGAATTGCAGATTTTCAGTCGGATTCTAAGTTCGTAGGGTAGCTGAGGTGTTTGAGCAGGTCATGTTAGGATCTGGTTTTGGGACATGGCCAGAGGGAGAGCAGAAATGGTGACGTGTCGGCAGGTTTTTCCAAATTTCGAAGGTTGAAATGGTAATCGACGACATGCCAACACCTTCTCTCTCCGTCTCTCCTCACGGCTCTTCGCGCCCTCTCGCCTATTTAAAGGCTCCATTTTTAACTGACCCCTCAAGGAACCTCCACTGCACCTCCTCGCTTTACCTCCTCCAGCCTCTCCTCCATGGACCTCGCCGGGTTGCCCCCCGTCGGCGACGTCAACTCCCGCAACCCCCGCGGCCTTGATGCCACCATCGGCATCCACATCGCCTGCCGGCTCGTCCATATTGGCGTCACTGACGTCTTCTCTGTCCCCGGTGACTTCAACCTCGTGCTCCTCAACGACCTCATCGCCAAGCCGGGGCTCAACCTCATCGGCTGCTGCAACGAGCTCAATGCTGGGTATGCCGCTGACGGCTACGCCCGCGCGCGGGGCGTCGGGGCTTGTGTTGTGTCGTCCATTGTCGGCGGGCTCAGCGTGCTCAATGCGATTGCAGGTGCATACAGCGAGAACCTGCCAGTGGTCTGCATCGTCGGCGGGCCTAACTCCAACGACTACGGGACGAACAGGGTACTTCACCATACCACCGGCTCGTCTGATTCTAGCCAAGAGCTTAGGTGTTTCGAGGCTGTTACTTGCTTTCAGGTATCTCTTCGGTCCCTTCTCATCATCCTTTTCGCTTTCACTAATTTTTCTCTTGGATCTGATCTTTGCCTTAGGTAAGATGCATATGTTGACTAGAAATATTGCTCAGAGGACCTCATTGTTTGTGGTGGGTCTGTTCTGTGAGATTATTATAATCTACTAATGGTTGCTTAAATAGTGTGCCGGGGGGAGTTGCTATTGGGGTTTTAGCACAGATCTTTGTGACAGGGGAATGTATGTTAAGTGCAGATTGAATGAACTGACTTTTCGCATTTTTCTAGGCTGAGGTGAATAACTTGGAAGATGCCCGTGAGCAGATTGATACCGCGATCTCGACTGCTCTGAAAGAAAGCAAGCCCGTTTACATAAGCATAAGCTGCAACTTGCCTGCCAGACCTCACCCGACTTTCAGTCGAGGGCCGGCCCCATTTGCACTCTCCACCAAGTAATTTTCCTTCTATTCAGACGATTCAGTCTATTAGCTGTATTAGCTTATGACAAGAGTGATGTGATTAATTAATTTTTGTTGACACAGATTAACTCATCAGATCAAATTGAAAGCTGCAGTAGAGGCAGCTGCAGAGTTCTTGAACAAGGCAGTCAAGCCAGTAATGGTGGGTGGCCCGAAACCCCGGGTTGCCAAGGCTTCTGAAGCCTTCGTAGAACTAGCCGATGCATGTGGCTATGCTGTAGCTGTGATGCCATCAGCAAAAGGGCTTGTGCCCGAGAACCATCCCCATTTCATTGGGACTTACTGGGGTGCGGTGAGCACTGCATTCTGTGCCGAGATTGTGGAATCCGCAGATGCCTACTTATTTGCTGGGCCCATTTTCAATGACTACATCTCCGTTGGGTACTCCCTCCTTCTCGAGAATGAGAAGGCCATTATTTTGCAGCCTGATAGTGTTGATATTGGATATGGACCCGCTTTTGATTGTGTTCTAATGAAGGATTTTCTTAAAGCACTCTCGAAGCGGGTCAAGCAGAATACCGCTGCTTAAGAGAATTATCACAGGATTTTTGTTCCGGAGGGCCATCCATTGAAGCGTGAACCCAAGGAGCCCTTGAGGGTGAATGTCCTGTTCAAGCACATACAGGACATGCTCTCTAGTGAATCAGCTGTGATTGCCGAGACTGGAGACCCTTGGTTCAACTGCCAGAAGCTCAAATTACCAAAAGGCTGTGGGTATGTGGGTGTGGTTGTATAGATTAGGTTCCTCGTCTTTGACTTTTTTATCTGGAGTTACTTAAAGAAAACAATCTGAAATTGTTCGAATGGGGGTTATGCAGGTATGAGTTCCAAATGCAGTATGGATCTATTGGATGGTCCATCGGTGCAGCCCTTGGGTATGCACAGGCAGTGCCAGAGAAAAGAGTCATTGCATGCATTGGAGATGATAGCTTCCAGGTATGGAATGGTTTCTGGTATCTATTATATAGCTAAGCAAATTCGAACAGGCTGTCATGAATGACGTAGTTATGCATAGAGCTTCTGTCAAGAAGATATCACTGGTTTTGCAAGCTCAATCAATAGACATGCTAGTAATCATGTTCAGCAATTTGCATAGGTGAAGAGTTTTGTCATACAATGCCAGTCATGCACTGACCTTATTCATTTCCCTCCTTTTTTCTACTAAATTTGATTGGTTTTATCTTGTTGTGTTGATTGAATGGAAGAGATGAATAATGTAAAATTCGTGGGCGATTTTTGCACTCCAGGTAACTGCCCAAGATGTGTCAACCATGCTGCGATGTGGGCAGAACACCATCCTCTTCCTGATAAACAATGGCGGCTATACCATTGAAGTGGAGATCCATGATGGTCCCTACAATGTGATCAAGAACTGGAATTACACTGGCCTGGTGGAAGCAATTCACAACGGCGAAGGCAAGTGCTGGACAGCAAAAGTAAGTTGCGTGTATACGAGTTACAGTCGGGACGATTTGCCAATTCAAGAAATCCCTCCACAGAAATAATAAAATTTGCTCATGTTTGCAGGTTCTCTACGAGGAGGAGCTTATGGAAGCGATTCAGACGGCGACAGGGCCCAAGAAGGATTGCTTGTGCTTCATAGAGGTGATGGTTCCCAAGGACGACACCAGCAAAGAGCTCCTGGAATGGGGCTCCCGGGTCAGGGCCTTCAATAGACTCCCTCCCAATTTTTACTAGAAGCCTTGATTCTCATTAGTATGTTGCTTCGAGTACTTGTTGGGGACATGAAAAAGAGTGCGTCTTCATGAGCATTGCCGATGCCCTGTGAAATGAAAATAATCATGTCTCCTGGTTGTGGATTTGAATAATATCTTTGACCGTTGGCTTCGGGTCGACATCCTAAACATGCGAAAGGAACAATTGCGAATGCACGGTTGCATTTGGTGGGCTTGGAGTCAGGGACAAGGACCTCCACGAATGCATGTGTCACGGGTCAGCAGATCCTTGGCCATGAAATAGCCCATGCAACGCCTAATTAGCGAATAACACTCGGGCTGGCTTTCCTTCCATAATTGTTCTACAGAATATACGGCAAATGGTTTCCTCATATCGAATCACACCACGCGTAATTTAGCTTGAGCATCCAGTCCATCAAGCGAGACAACATATCACTTTAAGCACACCAATTGATTTTAGCCTATCATGACCTCATCCGGAGAGAGTGGCATCGACTTTTGACTAGTTTGTGCACGAGGAGCAGATCCCGCCTTTAGAACTCTATAGAGATTTATCGTTTCTATCCTAGAACTCCTAACACAAATTGTCCCGATACTACTCTCACGGCCAGTGGTATTCATCTCCTCTACATCACCTACTCTTTACCGGATAACCCTGAACTCCATTCACAAGGGTTCGTGAGTATAGAAGAATCACGAATTGTGCCGTTCTCCCCCACTCAATTCCGCAACACTCTCATTATAGGTTATCCGTGCATTTCCTTAACCATTGATGCTCCACTTTGGATCATCATATATCAAATGGCAATGCTCACCCAACAGAACAAACTACTCCTTTGGTAATTTCTTTTGATCGCAACTATTCGGACACATTCGGTCACTTGTGCTTTCCTTGACAAGTGTGGCATTTTTTGCCAATTGCACCTTTTGGCAGCACTCTATTTTGCCTATGAAGCCTTTCTTGATCCCAAATGGAGGTTTCTCCCCTTGTTGAAAATGTGATAACAAACCTCCTTTTAAGAGTCACCAATTGATCTAGGAGTGTTTTCTCTATTCGGAGATGAATTAGTTCTTTCATGTGTTGCTATTGTCATCCTAGAAGTTGGTCGAGAGCCGCAGTTTGTTCGAGCATATTTTTTCTTGGTGATTCACTATTCGCCCTTATAGGACTGAGTAGACCACAAATTTTCTCGGACTCATCTCACTTACAGGAGGGATCTTGCTTTGATACCATCTTTCACGAGTTAGCAAATCCTTGGTTGAGGAATAACTGGTGTGGCGCCTCATAAATGGATAACATCATGCCAGCCTTCCCTTCTACAGTTGTTCTAGAAAAAAAAAATGGCAGATAGCTTTCTCATATCGGATCGTATCACGCCTAGTTTAGTTTGCGCGTCTAGTATATAGAGTAAGATAGCAGATCACTTTTGACATAGTAATTGGTTTTGGCCTGCCATGGCCTTATTAGGAGAGTAACATAAGCTCTCAACCAGTTTGTGCACGGGAGACCAACTGCACTTTTACAGCTTTATAGAGATGTATTCTTTCTATCCTAAAACTTCCAGCATCAATTTTTCTGATGCCACTCTCATAAACCTGTTATATTCATCCCCTCTACATCACTCATTCTCCATCAATAAGCGTAGCCTCCACTCACAAGTGTTCGCCAGTACAGAAGAATCACATATTGTAACACATGCATTGCCTCAAATCTATCTTTGATTAGTATGGGGACCCTTCAAGTTGTTTACTTTTGGGACACGTGAAATGAAATAGAAGCCTAATTGTCATAATCTCCAAAATCAAGTTGTGGCGTGATCCACCATCTTCTAACCTACGTTCAAAGTTAAGCCCTTCTTCCTATAAATAATCACTTATAAAAAGGAAAATTCGCTTCCAAGCTTGGGGATGGGAATTTTAGCTTATACCTTGGGCACTTTACTCTGAGACATGATTTTCTCTTTTGGGGGTTGAGTGGAAAAACGTGGTTCAAGTTAAGTCGCTTCATATTATATGCATTAGCAATAGACTAATACTATAATCCTCTGGCCATCCGCATTCGCAATGAACTTAGTGGAAAGTAAAAGAAAATGAAGAGATAGTGATACAAATGATCTTTAAACTTTGGTCAATGAGCAATGTGATTTTTAAACTTTTGTTTAATGTTCAATGTGGTTTCTGAATTCTTAATTTCTTCAATTTGATTCTTAGACTTTTGAGACATGCTCAATATGGTGCTTGAATGTAGTCATTCCTTCAATTCATGATTAGGAGTAACATTGAATCTTTTCATATAGTTTAAGAATTAAGTTGAATATGTATCAAAAGTTTATAAACTCTATCAAATAAATTAAAAATTCAGGGACCGCATTGCATATTGAGTTAAAATTCAGAATCGTATTAAATAAATTAAAAGTTCATATATTACATCATACATTAGGTCAAAGTTCATGGACTACTTATATTATTTCTCCGCAAAATGAAAGAAACGTTGAGAAGAAAATAGAAAAAAAAGTTGGCACTTCGGCCCCCAATCTAAGGACAAGTTTCGGTTTTTGGCGCAAAAAGAAGAAATGTCAAATTGTCCAACAAAGGACGACAATGATCGGAGGATGGTCGGTTTCCCTTTGCCACTTGTCGTTTTCTATTGCAGGAGCCAAGCAAACCAGTGGCCAACTCCAACTCGACGTCTTAGTCTTCCGAAACCAGCCCGATGTATCGTTTCCAAGGACCGCTCGCCGGATTTTAGAACCCCTAAAATCAGGCCCTATTTGGTAACCATCCCAGCAGTACCAGATTCTGATTTTTTGTTTCCAGAATCAGTTTGGGAAGAGAATCGTGTTTGGTAAAATTTTTGTTCCCGGGACAAATACGTTCCCGAAATCAGTTTGAGACGAGATTTAAGAATAAAAAAAAAATTGCTTCTGCATCTGAGAATCAAAAAAAGAATCAACACGTTAAAACTCTTTTCTTCCCTTCCGGCATCCCTTGACCACCGCTCGCCGCCGTCCGCTGCCGCCCTCCACCGCTCGCCGCCGCCGGCCGCCGGTCCGGCGAGCTCGCCGGAGGCTCGCCGAGCCGGGCGAGGTTCGGTGAGCTCGCCGGAGGCGATCCCGGCCTCGCCGGTGGCTAGGCGGGCCTCGCCGGGGCTGGGCGAGGCTCGCCCAGCCCAGCGGCCGGCGAGGCTCGGCCGACGAGGGCCGGCCTCGGCGAGGGCCGGCGACGCTCCAGTGAGGTCGCTGGCCCTCGACCGGCCGGTCGCCAGTCCGGCGACCGGCCGGAAGAAGAAGAAAGATAATAGGAGAAAAGGGGAAAAAAAAAAAAAGAAACAAGGGAAAAAGAAAAGGAAAAAGGAAAAAAGAAAAAAAGAAAAGAAAAGAAGTAAAAAAGTAAAAAAAATTATTTAAAAATTAAAAGAAATTAATTTGGAACAGAATCAATCTACACGTTATCAAATGCAATTCTATTCCGAATAAAAAATTTTGAATAGTTGTCAAACACGTTTTTTTTACTCGAATCGTTCCGGAAGAATAAAAAATAATCAATTCTTTGTCGAATCGGTTCGGGAATGTAATTGTTGCCAAACGCGCCCTCAGCGTCCACATATGGATCTCACTCCGCCATCGGGCGGTGTTTCATGTGATTGGGAGTAACATGGGCGAGAGCACCTTTTCCTTCTTATGCGGATACGTCGCGTGTTGCTGTCGCACGATGTATTCAAATGTAAAAGTACCTATTTCTTTTCAAAAATCAATATTTAAAATTTCACTAGACTAGTTTTCATATATCGAATAATTTGGAATTTGTTTAATTAATATTAAGTACTTCTTATAAGTATTACTTAACATGGGAATTTTGCGGATTAATTTTAACATGGTTAAATCCGGACAATTTTGAACATCAATTAGGGGTGAGTTATTCCAAGTTTGTATAAGTTTTGCCTTCCACTATAATTTACCTGCTAGAACATGTTCCGTGTTTTTTGGAATTAGTGACCTATCCTGCACATTCTGAAACTTGGAATCTATCATTCAAAACTTATAACCACTATAGCATGTGGGTTTCATTAGATTCTGAAGTACTTCACACCATCATGTGCAAGTTTTTTATTTTTTTTAAATACAAAAAACTTATTAAAGAAAATGTGGCGATTGTAGTTATTAGCACATTCAATAACATTCACCATAAAAAAGAAAGTCCAGTTCATTCATTATAAGGGACATGTTCGTGGCTACTAATGATGTAATTTTAAGACTCAACAAACACCGAAAAATAAAATTGTAAGAGTTAAATACACTTATTCCCATTACTCGATACGTTTAAACATAAAAGAAAAAAGATTGGTTAAATAAAAAGAGAGAGCAAAAAATCTTAGGAATAGCTTGGTATGCGTAAAGAGTGTGTAGGCTGATTTTTGAATTCCGAAACCCCAAAACATATCATGTGATTTCTAACATTTTTGTTCCTAGGAACAATTTCGGTTTAGAAATAGATTTTTTCCATTTCTATTCTTTAGATGAGTTTCTGAACAGAAAAACGTGTTTGGTAACTGTACAAGAATTCTGTTATCGGAATAGAAAATAAATAAAATGAGTTTGGTACAACCCTAAAAATTTCTACTTCTAACTTTTTATTTAATTATAAAAAGATTTAACATTTCATGTTTGGATAAAATGGACTTTTGTAATGATTTGATTGATCAAGGTATTTCAAAATGACCTAAGAAAATCCAACATAACAGTTAGTAAAAAAATAGATGATTGGAATCGGAAAGAGAGAGTCTCGTTAGTTTATAACTCACAATATGAGGAGATTGATGGCTAACCTTTAGGCATTACAATGAAAAGGTGAATCGATCTTTTGAGAAAAAAAAAGAGTAAATGTTGCTTGGAGTCATCAAGCTTTTGCCACCTTGCATTGTCTCTACAAGAAATGACATTGAAAAATCTATATAGTAAAGCTCTAAAAGCTTATTCAATTTTGAATCCAATGTTCATCAAAATATTTTTCACATTTTTTATGCTAAACTAATTCTAAACTAGAATTAACATTAAAATATAGTAAAACTACTCAAAATCTAATTTCTAATTTTTTTATTATTCCAAAAAATGGGACTTTGATTGGATCAAGAGACCGGATCTTATGTCGATTGTGTAAAGACAAGTATTAAGTTATATTGAGCTTGTTTTTTCTAAAATGACATCATTTCTTTCTTTTCTTCCCAAAAATAGGAAAGTGAGTTTTTTTTGCTTCTTGTTTTTACTCTAAATTTATTCCTTGATTATAGATCTATTTTGAGAAATAAAAAATCAGTCGATGTTACCAAATAAATTTATATTCTTTTTATGTTTCGGGAAACAAAAGAATTGAAAAACATAAAAATGGAAATGTTGTTAAATAGGGTCAAGATCTCATCTCGCGAACCCTTTTTTCCAGTCACGCCTAGTCCCCCGGCCCACAAATTCTAAACGAAATTGAATATTCCCCAATTCCACGGTCCAAACGGAGTGGAACACAGCATTCGTGAGTCAATTTGACATCCAAAACTAAGGAAATCCCACATGAAATTGCTCAGCTCACCTTTTAAAAATCAATCCTCCAAAAAGACGGAGAAGAAAAAAATCATCATGGTCACTTCATCGGCAGTTGCCAATACCTTTCCTCTCTCCGCCGCAAAACCGCCCATTGTATTCTCTCTCTCTCTCTCTCTCTCTGTGGCAACTATAAAGACCGCATTTTTAACCACTCCTCCACGCACAGACCAAAAGAAAAAACTCCAGAAGCTCCCGCCAACCTCCATTGCCACTCCTCGCTTCACCTTCTCCTTCACCTTCTCCCTCCATCTCCCCCTCCACCTCCTCCGGCGCCGCCGCCGCCACTCCTCCGCCGCCGCCGCCATGGACACCAACATCGGAGCGCTCAGCTCATGCAAGCCCCCCTGCAACGACGTCGGGTCGTCCCCCAACGGCGCCGCCGCGGCGATCCAGACCCCGGCCCCCGCGCACGCGGCGGTCGGCTCCCCGACGCCACCATGGGCCGCCACCTCGCCCGCCGGCTCGTCCAGATCGGCGTCACCGACGTCTTCTCCGTCCCCGGGGACTTCAACCTCACGCTCCTCGACCACCTCATCGCCGAGCCGGGGCTCAACCTCATCGGCTGCTGCAACGAGCTCAACGCCGGGTACGCCGCCGACGGCTACGCCCGTGCCCGGGGCGTCGGGGCCTGCGTTGTGACGTTCACCGTCGGCGGGCTCAGCGTGCTCAACGCCATCGCCGGGGCGTACAGCGAGAACCTGCCGGTGGTCTGCATCGTCGGCGGGCCCAACTCCAACGACTACGGGACGAACAGGGTGCTTCACCATACTATCGGGTTGCCTGATTTCAGCCAAGAGCTTCGGTGTTTTCAGACTGTTACTTGCTTTCAGGTATCTCTTCGGTCCCCTTTTCATCTTATTTTCTTTTGCTGAGACTAATATTTTATTCGGAACCGATCTTTGTCTGAAGAAAGTTGTATATGTTGACCAGAAACATCGCTTCGAGGACTTTCCGGAATTATTCATATTATAATGCTTGTCGTGATTTTGGATCTCGTTATTTATGGTGGATCTTTCGTGGAAGATTATTATAATTAGCTGATGGTATCTTAAGTAGTGTGGCATGGGACTCGAAGTTGGAGTTTTTGCTTGCAGAGATCGTAGTGATTGGGGTAAATATGTTAAAGTGCAGATCGAACGAGCTGATGTGTTGAGTGTTTCCTTTTCGCCTTTTTCTAGGCTGTGGTAAATAACTTGGAAGATGCACATGAACTGATCGATACTGCAATCTCGACTGCTCTGAAAGAAAGCAAGCCAGTTTACATAAGCATAAGCTGCAACTTGCCTGCCATACCTCACCCGACTTTCAGTCGCGGGCCGGTTCCATTTGCACTCTCTCCCAAGTAATTTTTCATCTGTTCAGTCGATTTGAGTCTGTTAGCTGTGTTAGCTTATGAATAGAGTGATGTGATTAATTAATTTTTGTTGACACAGATTGACTAATCAGATGGGATTGGAAGCTGCGGTAGAGGCAGCTGCAGAGTTCTTGAACAAGGCAGTAAAGCCGGTAATGGTGGGCGGCCCAAAACTCCGGGTTGCAAAGGCTTGTGAAGCCTTCGTAGAACTAGCTGATGCGTGTGGCTATGCTGTAGCTGTGATGCCATCGGCAAAGGGGCTTGTGCCTGAGCACCATCCCCACTTCCTTGGGACTTACTGGGGTGCGGTGAGCACTGCATTCTGTGCCGAGATCGTGGAATCTGCAGATGCCTATTTATTTGCTGGGCCCATTTTCAATGACTACAGCTCTGTTGGGTATTCCCTCCTTCTCAAGAAGGAGAAGGCCATTATTTTGCAGCCTGATAGGGTTGTGATCGGAAATGGACCTGCTTTCGGTTGTGTTCTGATGAAGGATTTTCTTAAAGCGCTCTCGAAGCGGGTCAAGCGTAACACGACTGCTTATGAGAATTATCACAGGATTTTTGTTCCAGATGGCCATCCCTTAAAGTGTGAACCCAAGGAGCCCTTGAGGGTCAATGTCCTGTTCAAGCACATACAGGACATGCTCTCTAGTGAATCAGCTGTGATTGCTGAGACTGGAGACTCTTGGTTCAACTGCCAGAAGCTGAAATTACCAAGAGGCTGCGGGTATGTGGGTGTAATTGTATGGATTAGGTCCCTTATCTTTTAACCTTTTGATCTGGAGCTACTTAAAGAAAACGATCTGAAATTGTTTGAATGGGGGCCTGCAGGTATGAGTTCCAAATGCAGTATGGATCCATTGGATGGTCTGTTGGTGCAACACTTGGGTATGCACAGGCAGTGCCAGAGAAGAGTCATTGCATGCATTGGAGATGGTAGCTTCCAGGTATGGAATGGTTTCTGATCTGTTATATTGCTAAGCACATTCAAAAGGACCATCATGAATGACAAAGTTATGCATAGAGCTTCTGTCAAGAAGATATCACTGGTTATGCAAGCTCAACCTATGAACATGCTAGTAATCTTGTTAAGAAATTTGCATAGGTGAAAAGTTTTGCCACGCATTGACCTTGTTCATTCCCTTCCCTTTTTCTGCTAAATTTGATTATATTAATCTCGTTGTGTTAATTGAATGTAAGAGATGAATAATGTAGAATTCGTGGATGATTTTTGCACTCTAGGTAACCGCCCAAGACGTGTCAACTATGTTGCGATGTGGGCAGAACACCATCATCTTCCTGATAAACAATGGCGGCTACACCATTGAAGTCGAGATCCATGATGGTCCCTACAATGTGATCAAGAACTGGAACTACACTGGCCTGGTGGAAGCAATTCACAATGGCGAGGGCAAGTGCTGGACAGCAAAAGTAAGCTGCTTGTATACGAGCTACGGTTAGGATGATTTGCCAATCAAGAAATCCCTCCATTACGAAAAGATTAAAATTGCTCATGATTGCAGGTTTTCTACGAGGAGGAGCTTATCAAAGCGATTCAGACGGCGACAGGGCCCAAGAAGGATTGTTTGTGCTTCGTAGAGGTGATAGTTCACAAGGACGACACCAGCGAAGAGCTTCTGGAATGGGGTTCCCGAGTTTCGGCCGCCAATAGTCGCCCTCCCAATCCTCAGTAGAAGCCTTGATTGTCATAAAAACAGAGCGTCTTCTCGAGTATTGTTGATGCTTTGTGAAATGAAAGTAATCTTTGCGAAAGGAAAACTGGTGATCACATTATTCTGTAACGATCAATTTTTACATTAGTAATCAGCAATAAATTAAGCGCTGGGTTTTAAAGATCATTTTTACGCTTTATACTTCTAATACTTTCTCTCAAGCCTGAGCACATATGTTAATCATGTTCAACTTGTTACGAATATGATTGATTCTTTCTTTACCTAGAGGCTTTGTTGTGCTGATGTTGCCGGAATACCTGTTTTTTTACTTTTAGGTATCAGTAATTGGTCTTGTCAAGTTGATTTTGTATTACGTTCATTCTCAAACTCGGAGCAGGCACGGTACATCCGTCGGTTTGGTCTTCATTGATCTATGCATGTCGATGCACATTTGCTGTAAGTCATGTATTGCTTACAATCATTTCATTGTCTATGTCGATGTCTTAAGTGGTAGTTAGGAAGTGCGGAGCAACTCTGATTTAACCCATTTGCAGATGGATTACCCTCTCTTAGGCCTGTCAAATGGGTTGGTTGGAAACTGACCAAAAAAAAAAAAAAAGAGGGGTGGTTGGGTTAAAAATGATATGACTCAATTCGATCTATTTAACTCATTTTGACACAATTTCATTTAATATAAATTTAGCGATCCGTGCTCCACTCGACTCCTACTTGACCAATATTACTAAAACACTTACATATTTAACCTAATCTTGGAAAACTTATTTCTTATCATTTCTAAAAGAATTATAATATTTAAACACTTCTTTGCAATACAAAATTAGTGGACAAATTTTATATATTTTTTAATTATTTTAATTTTCTAAAAATTTTGAATTTTGAGATTTTATATTTTCTTATATTTTTTTTATTCTAAGACCAGCAAGGTCGGCTAGGTTTCCTAGAAAGAAAAAAAGAAAAAAAGAAGAAAAATTACTAAAATTCAGAATATTAAAAATTTAAGTATAATAAAAAATGACTTGATTCACTTAAACTTGTTCGGTAACTCAACATATTTATGACCCATTTAAAATTTGTTAGGTAACCCATTTATAACCCACTTAAGCTTGTTTTTTAAATTTAAAGCAACTCATTTATAACTCACACCTTACAAATGAGTTATTATATGGGTTTTAGACCCATGTTACTGCCTCTACCTTCCCCATGGACATGAAATGCATATAATAAGAGAGCAACTCGAAATCTCGGGTTAAAAATCCTCTACAAGCTGCTATTGGTGATTATGCGGTATACGGAATCGGACATTTCTTGTACTTTAACACTTCATTATATTCTCTCTCTCTCTTCAATGTTAATTTTGTACTTCTCTTTCTGTTCATCTCTTGCATGATATATCCGATTCTCCCTTAAGTGGCAGGCCAGCAAATCAAGCCTTTTCTATTTTCTGGATCGATCAAGAGAGATCTCATGTATTCAGGTAGCTCCCTAGTCGACGAGTCATTAAGGAGCAAGGACATTTTCGATCTTGATCAAGCACAAAGTAAAGGGTCCGCTTCTCTTTTTAGAGCGCATGTTTCGTTATGTTGCTCCATATTTAAGACAAGACTCTTTTTTCTACGAACCAACTCTCCATCAGATACCTTGTGGGTACTGGAAATCCTTCTTGCTCATTCTAGTGTGCCGAAATCGAACCTTCCAATTCCACTCGAAACATAGAAGAAAACACCTTGCTTTGCTATACCATATGTCTCTCATTACCTTCTTTGAACATCAAAATGACTAGATATCTCGCTAGCTTGTGGTGAGGGTTGAGTTGGCCTATGACTGGTTAAGGAAGAAGAA
The DNA here is from genome assembly GCA_014182555.1 of Eucalyptus erythrocorys. Classification (NCBI taxonomy): domain Eukaryota; kingdom Viridiplantae; phylum Streptophyta; class Magnoliopsida; order Myrtales; family Myrtaceae; genus Eucalyptus; species Eucalyptus erythrocorys. The sequence continues at coordinate 14,201,156 of CM024597.1, read as the reverse complement.
AAAGAAAAAGAATTAAAAACTCAATTAAAAAATTAAAATGAAAAAGAAAACATAAAAAGAAAAAGAAAATGTGTTTGTGAAAGAAAGGGAGGTGGAAGAGTTATTGAAAAAATAAAAAATTTTCTGAAAAATGAAAAACATTTTCCATAATTTTGAAGGGGTCTTTTTTTTTTTTTCTCCAATAGTGGAAAATGATTTCTTTGATTTGTTCATTTTCCATGAAACAGACGTTGAAAAATCCGAAAAATGTTTTCATGGAGCTTGAGTGTAGGTTTATTTTCTTACTAGTGATAGATATATCCGGGGCTTTCTACCTATTTTGTGTAGGCATGTTGAATTTCTTGAGGTTTACAACAACCAAGGAAAGCAGTCGCTTGGAAAATTTAGCGATGAACTCGATTTGACATGATGTCGAGACGCTTCAAGCTTCTTTCGCCATCTTCGCAACATACGGAGAGAGAAAGTCTCTGTCCGTTGAATGGCAACACATGGTTTTGCATGAGAGGGGCCCCCACGGCCATCTGGCCGGTGCCCGATGATTCATTGTGCTGACGTTGCTGGAGTACCCGATTTTTGACTTCTAGGTATCTGTAATTGGTCGTGTCAAGTTGATTTTGTGCTACTTCAATTCTTGGGAAGAGGTATGGTACATCCGTCGGTTTGGTCTTTATTGATATATGCATGTATATGCACATTTGCTGCAAGTCATCGATTGCTTACAACCATTTTATTGTCTATGTTGACGTCCCACATGGTACTTAGGAAGTGAAGAGCAACTCTGATTTAACCAATTTGCAGATGGGTTATCTTCTCTTGAACTTGTCAAATGGGTACATCGGATTGAAAATGATCCATTGCAACTTGACCCATTCAACCCATTTTGACTCATTTTCATTTAATATAAATTTAGCAACTTATGTCCACCCAATTCATACCTAACTCAACCCATATTATTATAACACTTCCATATTTAACTCAATCTTGGAAAACTTATTTTTTATGTATGATATTAAAATAATTTCATGCAATATAAATTTAGTAGATAATTTTTAAAAATTTTAATTTTAATTTTTATATTTTCTTTTTATTTTCCTCTTTTTTATTCTAAGAACCAGCAAGGGTCGGCTAGGTTTCATAAGAAAAAATGGAAAAGAAAATGAAAGAAAAAATTACAAGAAATTCAGAAAATTTAAAATTTAAAATTAACTAAAAATGACTCGATTCACTTAAGCTTAAGTTTATCCAACAGATTTATGACCCATTTAAAACTTGTAAGCTAATCCATTTATAACTCATTTAAGCTTGTTTTTAAAATTGAAAGTAACCCATTGACAACTCACGTATTAAATATGAGTTAAAATATGGGTTCTAGGCCCATTTTGCCATTTATACCTTATGCATAATACAAGAGAGCGACTCGAATTCTGGGGTTAGTAATCCTCTACACGTTGCGACTACTCATTATATGGTATACATAATTGGACACTTCTTGTATTTCAACACTTCATAATATTCTCTCTCTTCAATGTTCAATTTATTACTTCTTTTTGTTCATCTCTTTTCTTGTATGTTGCTTCGACAACAATAGCAAGTATGATATATTCGATTCTCCCTCGAGTGCTAGGAATTAGCTTATCAAGCCTTTCTACGTTCTGGATTGATTGAGAGAGATCTCGTGTATTCAGATGGCTACCTAGTCAACGAGTTCCGTGAAATCAAAACTAATTAAGGAGCAAGGACGTTGTCGATGTTGATCCACCGCAAAGTAAAGGGTCTGCTTCTTTTTTTAGAGCAGCATGATCTTTAGAACATGCGCGTGTTTCGTTTTGTTGCTCCATATTTAGAACAAGACTCTTTTTCTCCGCGAGCCCGCGCTTCATCAGATTCCTCGTGGGCATAGAAAGTCCTTCCCGCTTGTTCTAGCGTGTTGAGATCGAACCTTCCAAATCCACTCGCAACATAAAAGAACACGCCTCACTTTCCCGAACCATGTGTCTTTCATTATCTTCTTTGAACATCAAAATGACATCATATCTCGAGTCAATAGGCAATTCCAACTGCACAAAGCCACTGTTTATAAATAGAAGATTTGAACACAAAAAGCCACTGTTTATAAATAGAAAATTTGAACACAAACGCTCCATGCATGTGCGAATATACGGACAGACCTGATCCGATGAAGGTTGTTGCATGCTGGCCCTGTCTTGCGCCCCCATGTTGATCAAGCGCAAAGTAAACGGTCCGCTTCTATTTTTAGAGCAGCATGATCTTTAGAATATGGGTATGTTTCGCTATGTTGCTCCATATCTAGGACAAGACTCATTTTCTCTGCGAACTCACCCTCCATTAGATTCCTCGGGGGCATAGGAAGTCCTAGGAAGTCCTTCCCGCTCCTACTAGCGTGTTGAGATCGAATCGTCCAAATCCACTCGCAACATACAAGAACACGCCTTACTTTCCCGAACCATGTGTCTTTCATTATCTTCTTTGAACATCAAAATGACACGGTATCTCGAGTCAATAAAAGAGTCAACAAGGAATGAGCAACCATAGGACCACGTTAACCACGTCGGTAGGCAAGTGTCACCGGGAGCAAAAGGTCATGCGTTCACCGGGAGGGGGGGGTGTGAAACCTGACTTTGCACCGTCATGCGAACAAGTGCACAAAGCCACTGTTTATAAATAGAAAGTTTGAACACCGGACGCTCCATGCATGGGGAATATACGGAGAGACCAGATCCGATGGGGGTTGTTGCATGCCGACCCTGTCTTGTGCCCCTGTGTCGATCAAGTGCAAAGTAAATGGTTTGCTTCTCTTTTTAGAGCACCATGATCTTTTGAACATGAGCATGCTTTGTTATGTTGCTCTATATCTAGGACAAGACTTTTTTTATGTGAACCCACCATGCGAAAGTGTTTTTAATTAGCACTCTCGAGGTATTCATTACTAAAATTCATATATATATTTGGGATGTGCACATTCGAGAATAGAAGTGGTAGTTGCTCTATCTCGAGACCGATACTAAAAGATGGTTTTGAACATTCTTTGAAATCCGAAAATCTACCCGTCATTGTGTTAGAACCACTCAAAACTTTAACACTCTGGTTTCATTGGTTCTAAAGTACTTTGTACCAGTCAACCCAAAAAAAAACACTTTGTACTACTCAACACCAATAAATGGTACTGTTCACGTGGCTTTTTAAAAAAAATATATTAAAGGAAAACGTCATGATTTCAATTATCAACACATTTGACATTGGGGGAAAAAAATCCAGTTCATTCATAATAAGGTACCTTTTATGGCTAAGCGCGTTGTAATCTCGAGACGCAACAAACACCAAAAGTAAAATAAAAAAATGAAGGGTAAATATCATGAAAAATTTAAATTAATATATATATATATATATATATGATAAATTTATCTCAAATTAATTTTTTGACAATGAAAAACTCATAATTGACACACTTATAAAAAATTTACATAAAATTAATTTTTTGACTCTAAAAACTCTAAATTAGTATATTTATGATAAATATATCTTTCGTTAAATTGAATTAATATTATGAAAAATTACATATTGGTATATCTCGTGACGAATAGAGGATATAACCCTAAATAGGTATATTTGTTAATTGTTAAGTATCATCTAATTTAGTAATCTGACAGTAAAATTTGACTGATATTAACGAAGGACAAATTTGTCACAAGTATACTAATTTGGGTTTTTGGTGGTCAAATAATTAGTTTGTGGTAAGTTCATCACACATGTACTTATTTTGAGGTTTTCATGGTAAAAAAATTAGTTTAAGATAAATTTGTCAAATATGTATCCATTTGGAATTTTTGTGATATTAATCTAGTAATTAAATATAATTATTCCCATTACCCGACACATTTAAATTTGAATAAAGATCTATAAAGGAAAAAAAAAAAGCGAAAAATATCTTAAATGGCTTTGTGGGTGAGTAAGATGAACCGACTATGTCGGGAATTGCTCGTACTAGATCGTATTAACCGGTTGAGGCGCGATTCCAAGGGGGCGCCGGTACAGTTCCATAAGAATGGAATTGCTGATTTTCAGTCGGATTCTAAGTTCGTAGGGTAGATGAGGTGTTTGAGCAGGTCATGTTAGGATCTGGTTTTGGGACATGGCCAGAGGGAGAGCAGAATTGGTGACGTGTCGGCAGGTTTTTCCAAATTTCGAAGGTTGAAATGGTAATCGACGACATGCCAACACCTTCTCTCTCCGTCTCTCCTCGCGGCTCTTCGCGCCCTCTCGCCTATTTAAAGGCTCCATTTTTAACTAACCCCTCAAGGAACCTCCACTGCACCTCCTCGCTTTACCTCCTCCAGCCTCTCCTCCATGGACCTCGCCGGGTTGCCCCACGTCGGCGACGTCAACTCCCGCGAGCCCGACTCAAACTGCGGCCTTGATGCCACCATCGGCGGCCACATCGCCCGCCGGCTCGTCCAGATTGGCGTCACTGACGTCTTCTCTGTCCCCGGTGACTTCAACCTCGTGCTCCTCGACGACCTCATTGCCGAGCCAGGGCTCAACCTCATCGGCTGCTGCAACGAGCTCAATGCTGGGTATGCCGCCGACGGCTATGCCCGCGCGGGGTGTCGGGGCTTGTGTTGTGTCGTCCATTGTCGGCGGGCTCAGCGTGCTCAATGCGATTGCAGGTGCATACAGCGAGAACCTGCCAGTGGTCTGCATCGTCGGCGGGCCTAACTCCAACGACTACGGGACGAACAGGGTACTTCACCATACCACCGGCTCGTCTGATTCTAGCCAAGAGCTTAGGTGTTTCGAGGCTGTTACTTGCTTTCAGGTATCTCTTCGGTCCCTTCTCATCATCCTTTTCGCTGACACTAATTTTTCTCTTGGATCTGATCTTTGCCTTAGGTAAGATGCATATGTTGATTAGAAATATTGCTCAGAGGACCTCATTGTTTGTGGTGGGTCTGTTCTGTGAGATTATTATAATGTACTAATGGTTGCTTAAATAGTGTGCTGGGGGGAGTTGCTATTGGGGTTTTAGCACAGATCTTTGTGACGGGAATGTATGTTAAGTGCAGATTGAATGAACTGACTTTTCGCATTTTTCTAGGCTGAGGTGAATAACTTGGAAGATGCCCATGAACAGATTTATACCGCGATCTCGACTGCTCTGAAAAAAAGCAAGCCCGTTTACATAAGCATAAGCTACAACTTGCCTGCCAGACCTCACCCGACATTCAGTCAAGGGCCGGCCCCATTTGCACTCTCCTTCAAGTAATTTTCCTTCTATTCAGACGATTCAGTCTATCAGCTGTATTAGCTTATGACAAGAGTGATGTGATTAATTAATTTTTGTTGACACAGATTAACTCATCAGATCAAATTGAAAGCTGCAGTAGAGGCAGCTGCAGAGTTCTTGAACAAGGCAGTCAAGCCAGTAATGGTGGGTGGCCCGAAACTCCGGGTTGCCAAGGCTTCTGAAGCCTTCGTAGAACTAGCCGATGCATGTAGCTATGCTGTAGCTGTGATGCCATCAGCAAAAGGGCTTGTGCCCGAGCACCATCCCCATTTCATTGGGACTTACTGGGGTGCGCTGAGCACTGCATTCTGTGCCGAGATTGTGGAATCCGCAGATGCCTACTTATTTGCTGGGCCCATTTTCAATGACTACATCTCCGTTGGGTACTCCCTCCGTCTCCAGAATAAGAAGGCCATTATTTTGCAGCCTGATAGTGTTGATATTGGAAATGGACCCGCTTTTGATTGTGTTCTGATGAAGGATTTTCTTAAAGCACTCTCGAAGCGGGTCAAGCGGAATACCACTGCTTATGAGAATGATCACAGGATTTTTGTTCCGGAGGGCCATCCATTGAAGCGTGAACCAAAGGAGCCCTTGAGGGTGAATGTCCTGTTCAAGCACATACAGGACATGCTCTCTAGTGAATCAGCTGTGATTGCCGAGACTGGAGACCCTTGGTTCAACTGCCAGAAGCTCAAATTACCAAAAGGCTGTGGGTATGTGGGTGTGGTTGTATAGATTAGGTTCCTCGTCTTTGACTTTTTTATCTGGAGTTACTTAAAGAAAACAATCTGAAATTGTTCGAATGGGGGTTATGCAGGTGTCGCGACCTAAAAATTTTCGGGTGAACCACCTAGAATTAGGTTAATGGATTGCTAAGCCTAGACTTAGCTCGGGCTCTCCCAAGCCCATACCAATTCGCGACTAAAATTCAAACATCTAACATACAAAAAGGAGTCGCCACTAATCGGTTTGCGGTAGGTCGATTAGACACCTAAGTAAAATAACGGGAGAATTATTTTACTCCTACGAACCAGAGATTTTGGGTACGGGGACTTGGTTACGCTAGATTTCTCTAACGCCCTTTCAGTACCTTTCCCTTTTAATTTTGAAAAAATGTTTTGCAGGCAGCTTGAATTGATTTTAATTCATTTCCTTAACATGTGAAGTGATCATGCGGGTGCGCAATCCACCAATTTAGCACTCAAGAAAGCGAATAAGATAAATGCAGGACTTACCTCACGGCAACGAAAGCATCTGCAATGTTAGATTAGAATTCACATCCACAATCCTAGATATAGATGTGCTTTCTAATTAAACAATGCAATTTCTCAATTTTTGTTTTTACTTTTTTAATGAGAATCATACAATGCATCTAATCTAACATGAAATGGTATGACAATGTGTTCTAAGCTTCATGAAAATATTTCTTTTTTGTTTTCTTAATGCAATATGCAAATCAAAATGACTTAATTATACTAACGGGGAATTTTTAATTAAATGAGCCTAATTATACATGACATGCATTTTATGAACTTAATCCTACATGACGTGCACATGATATTTCTATTCCTAAAAATGCAAATCTATTCTAAAAATTGAAACTAATTTAAAATGAGAAATGCCATTCTATTCTACTATGCATGATGATTTTTTTGTTATTTTTTTTGAAAATTCGTAATTAAAATCACTAAAAAAACTAATTAAAGTGAAAAACTAAAGGGACACGTTATCTATTCTAAAACATGCATTAAAAAAAAAAAAACTATCATGCAACATACAAAAAAAGCCTCCTGAATTTATTATTTTTTTTTGAATTTTTTGTTATAAAAATTTAAAATCCTATTCTAATATCATATTCTAAATTAACACGTGCAAGTCTAGGAAAAAACTAAAAGAAAAACTAATATCCTAAAGGAATGCTTTTTTTTTTGGATTTTTGTTTTGTTTTTTAAAAGAAACGAAATAACTAAATGCCCTAACCCTAAACCTAATCTAACTTGCATTTTTTGAATTTTTTTTATGCAAACTGAAATAAAATTAATTCAAATAACACGACAGTTAATCTAATCAAGATAAAATTAATACCCAAAATTAACGAACCATATCTCGCGCAGGAGATCGGGTTGGTTAATTTTAAATTAAATCGCGAATCGAATCTCGGGCATGAGATTGGATTGTCGATTTTTACAAGAGAGTGTGAGTCAGATTTCGGGCGCGAAAACCGGACTCCCAATCCCTAATTTGAGGGGTTATTTCACATGGGCAATTTCAATCAAGCATCACTGAATAATCACACTAAAGAAAACTACGTAAAAACAAACTATAAACTATCTAAAAAATAAAGATAAAATAATAATAATAAAAAACTACCTAATCTGATTTTTTTATTTTCTGTTTGTTTCTTCCTTTCTCCGCACAGCTGTGGATCTCCAAGGGAAGCCGGCTGATCAATCCGGCAAAGAGGTGTAGGCCGTTTAATACGGCTTCCCAAGATCTACATAGCTAGAAACTCAAACATCCATGAGGTTTGACAAGGATTTGTGTACCTGGTTTTGAATCCATTGTTCTTGGAGCAAAACGACAGCAATCCCGGCCTTCAATGCTAAAGATCTTCTCCTCTATAACCCTCGATTCCTGGCTCGATGAGACCGCCACTCACGATATGCCTTATGTGAGTTCAGAGAGAATTTTGGAACAGTTGAGGGCTAGAGGAGGGACCTTAGCGCTATTTATAGAGTTTTGGGCTGGCCCTCTCATCACGGGCCAGGCCCAACTCGGCCCAGACAAGCCAGGCCCATATTCGATCATTAAGAAAACCTTATGCCTTACCTTATTAGACTAACCCCGTAAAACGGTAATTACAATCTTAATTAATGTAGCCCACATAAGGAAAACTCTTACATTCTCCCACTTGGGCTATATTAATTGAGACTGTACTTTATGTGCACATCTTTATGTTGGTCTAGTGGCAATTCTTAATAGTCAATCCTATCCCATAAAGTCTCCAACACCAAATCATGGCGGTAACTGCATGTATTTACACAGAGTCTTCCATGGTCACGAATGCTTTCAACTTTATTGATATGGATTTAATATGGTTGTGTGGCAAACAGATAACACCTCATGAAGAGTAATACCTTATGTGTTATCTCCCTTGTCGGTCACTATTCTCTTATCTTTAAGTGTCACCGAAAACCGGATGTGGCACTAGGGAATATCTTTATGGTTCTAACGAACCCACATATGTCTTATCTTTATGGTTAACCTTTCTTTATGTGTAATCAAGACATATGTACAAGGCTAATAACTGGATGCCCCTAGCCTTTACTCAAGATTTACACAGTACCTTGAGATTTTCCTTAGATATATGTGCACAACTCAATAACAACTTATACAAAGAAAGGAGTTGACATATATCGAAATGTTACAAAAAGTAACAAGGTACGGACATAAACTTTATTAGAGCAAATCTGAAATACCTCCTACTAAACGATAGTATCCACTGATTCTCCTAAGCCCATGTTCATGATATGTCGCTCAAATATACAAGGGCGTAGGCCTTTAATCAGTGGATCTGCCAACATATCGTCTGTAGAAACATGCTCCACTATAATGTCACCATTCTCGTACCATTTCCTTTATGGTAAAAATTTGACCTCCATATGCTTAGACCCTTTGAGACTTCTGTTGTTATTGACAAACAACACAGCAGAATTGTTATCACAATATAATTGTATGGGTCTATTCACAAAATCAAATACGGTCAATTCCTTAATGAGGTTCCTGAGCCAAACAGCTTGAGTAGCAGCTGAAAAACATGCTATAAATTCTGCTTGCATGGTAGAGGAAGATATAGATTTTGTTTCTCACTTTTCCACGATCGCACCTCCCGTTAACATGAAGATATATCCTGTTGTCGATTTTCTATCATCTTCACAACTAGCAAAGTCTCGCATCCGAATATGCTACCAATCGCAAATCATGGACATATCTATACACCAACATATAATCTCTTGTTCTTTTTAAGTATCTCAAGACCTTTTTGGCAGCAACCCAATGATCATGTCCTGGATTCGACTGGTATCTGCCTAAAAGTCCTGTTACAAAGGCAATGTCCGGTCTAGTGCAAACTTGAGCATACATAATACTTCCAAGTGCATTAGCATAAGGTATGTCCTTCATTTGGTCTTTTTCAAAATCGATTGAGGACATTGTGAGAGACTCAACTTGTCACCCTTAACGACAGGAACACTTCCTGGTTTGCAATCCTGCATGTTGAATCTCTCCAAAATACGATCAACATATGCCTTTTGAGATAAACCCAACATACGACAAGAACGATTTCTATGGATTTCAATGCCTAGAACGAAAGATGCCTCACCCAAGTCTTTCATGTCAAAATTCTTTGACAACATTTGTTTTGTTTCATGCAATAATCCAATATCGCTACTTGCAAGCAAAATGTCATCCACATAAAGTATGAGAAAAATAAATTTCCTCCCACTGACCTTGCAGTATATGCACTGATCTACTTTGTTCTCAACAAAACCAAAAGAAGTAACAACATGGTAAAACTTCATGTACCATTGCTTGGAAGCTTGTTTAAGACTATAAATAGCTTTCTTCAGTTTACACACACCTGAATCATTTATTGCAAAACCTTCAGGTTGCATCATATAAACCTCCTCATCAAGGTCTCCATTTAGAAAAGCAGTCTTAACGTCCATCTGATGTAATTCCATGTCAAAATGAGCTACTAATGCCATGATCACTCTAAAAGAGTCTTTAGAGGAAACTGGAGAAAAAGTTGCTTCATAGTCTATCCCTTCCCTTTGAGTGAAACCTTTGGCTACAAGTCTGGCTTTAAATTTTTCAATCTTTTCTTTTGAATCTCTTTTAGTCTTGTAAACCCACTTGCAACCTATGGGCTTACAACCTTCCGGTAATTCAACAAGTTCCCAAACGCCATTATATTTCATAGACTCGCATCTCATCTCTCATTGCATCCAGCCATAAACTAGATTGAGGACGGGAAATGGCGTCGTATAAGTCACTGGATCTTTAATGCATCTTATATCATAATCATGTTCTCCTAAATAGACCATATAGTCGGTGGTATAGCTGAACGCCTTTCCCGGTAGATCTCCTGAGTGGTGTCACTGGGTGCTCATTTTGAGTCTGAGGAACTTGAATGACTTCATCTGTGGTCGTTTCATCAATAGGATTCTCAGCGTTGACAGGTTCAGTTTGTGGCACAGTAGGCTCTATCATTGTCTGCATAGGCAAGGAGAAAGATATAGCAGGTCTCATCATGTTGTCATGTTCACTAATTTGTGAACAATCATGCTCTTCGGCTACATCAAATTCCAAAAACTTGGCCGTTTGTGATTCCACAATCCTTGTTCCTCCACTTGAATTATAAAACCGATATCCCTTTGAATGTTCTAAGTAAGATACAAAGTAACATCGAGTGGTTTTAGCCTCCAACTTACCTAATGTTGGATTATACAATCTTACTTCCGCAGGACATCCCCAGACCTTGAAATGATTCAAACTTGGTTTGCGTCCAGTCCATAACTTAAAAGGAGTTGATGCAACAGCTTTAGTAGGAACACGATTCAATATATAAACGGCTGTTTTTAATGCCTCACCCCATAAAAGATCAGGTAAATTTGTCCTACTCATCATAGATCTTATCATATCCATGAGAGTACGATTGCGCCTTTCAGCCACACCATTCGTTCGGGACTTCCGGGCATAGTGGGCGAGCCACTATCCCGAATCCTCTAAGTATTTAGCAAATGGTCCTTTAATTTGCCCAAAGCATTACCATGTCTACCATAATATTCTCCACCTCGATCGGATCGACCACCTTTATTACCTTTCCTAACTGTTTCTCAACTTCAGTCCGATAGATCTTAAATTTGTCAAGAGATTCGGATTTCTCCTTAATCAGGAAAAGGTAACCATACCGAGAATAATCATCAATGAATGTGATGAAATAAAAATTTCTATACAAAGTTGCAGTATGGGGTCCACTGATATCGGTGTGAACGACTTCTAGTAAGTCAGAACTTCGATTTGCAGTTTTCTTCTTTATCTTAGTCATCTTTCCTCTACAGCAGTCTATGCAAGTCTCTAGGTCACCTTTAAGAGTAGGCAGGATGTGTGTCTTTATCAGCCTTTCTACTCTTTCTTTGGATATGTGACTTAGTCGTTTATGCCACAACGCATAAGACTGTTCCTTAGGTAGAGGTCTTTTGGAAACAACATTTTCAACTGTATTAGCGACGTATATATCATTGGGAGATAAATACAATCTGTACAATCCATTGAACATGTTGCAAAGCACCCAACCTTATTTGAGTTAAAGAACATAGAAACAAGATCGTTCTTTATTTCAAAAGAGTAACCACACATATCCAAACATGATGCGGAAACTAAGTTCCGTCTGAAGGAAGGTACATAAAAAGTGTTTCTTAATATCATATTAAAACCAGAGTCTAGATTCAAAATGACGTCTCCCACGAACTCAACATCGATATCATCGTTGTTTCCCACAGTGAGCGATGATTCATCCTGATTTGGCATCCTTCTGTTTGTGAATCCCTGTATGGTAAACGCAACATGATTAGTTGCACCACTATCTAGCCACCAGGAACTGGATGGGGCTTCAGATAGGTTGGATTCACAGACAAGTGCCAAAGAATCATTACCTTTATGCTCATTTTTAGACAACCAAGCTTTATATCTCTCACAGTATTTCTTTATGTGTCCCCTCTTTCCACAAAAGTAGCAAGGACACCTTCCCTTTTAAAAGATATCCTTTTGGGAACCATAGAAGTGGAGGGACCAGCAAAGGGTGCCTTTCTAGGAGCCATAGAGTTGGAGGGACCAACGGCTTCGGGATCCCTTCTCTTGGGAGCTGTATTATTAAAAGTTCTTATGGCTTTAGGATTTCCTCTCGATGTGCAACCCATTTGCCTTTTCTACTGTGGCGTAACTAGAGGCATACAAGGCAAGATGCCCTCTCTCCTTCTTTAATTTCTCTTCCTCTCGCCACAACTCTAACTATAAGATCATTAATGGACCAAGATTCATTCTGCGAACTATAGTTCGTCTTGATAATTCCAAAATCGGGAGGAAGAGTATTTAATGCTTGATGCACAATGCAAGCTTCAGGTATATCAACTTGAAGGATTCGGAGTTTTGTCGAAGATCTACCATCCTAAGCACATAATCTCTAACTCCAGTTGAACCATCATACTTCATATTAAAAAGTGATTGCATGAGTGTACCTATCTCAAAGCATTGGTAGAAACACGATACCTAGCCTCCAAAGCTTCCATCATTTCCTTAACAAGTACAATCGGTTGGCAAGCCACTCAGCAAATGTTCCCGAATTGACCGTTTCATAATGAGCAAGCAAATTCTATTACTCTTTTCCCATGCAGCAAAACGTACTTTCGAGTTTCGCACCGGCATTAGTAAGGTCCGCGGTCTATCCTCGCAAGAGCAATATGAACATCTGCGAGCTCCATTCCAAACAGAAAATCCTCTTTCCATTTCTTGAAGTTTGACCTAGTAAGAACCTCAATGGCTATGGAATTGCCATTAACAGAGAATGTAACTGATTTTGTGAGCAATACATGTAATTAGCATAATGTGAGTATCAAACATACAAGAGCTACACGTATCATCATATAAACACCTTTGGCCAGAATACATGACATACAATTGTATACCCTTTACATGACAGCGGTTCCATGAAAAATATGCTCTAACCTTTCGCGAATTCATCACCTTTGGGTGTATAAATCACTAGGGCTAGCTACTTTTCAACCATATGCTGTACATGTATCCCTCCATCAACTAATGCACAATTACCTCATTTGGGAGTATAATTATACATAAGATCATGAGACATCCCATTTAAATATGAGACAGATATTTCTCAAATCCAATCAAGTGTGCCACTTTGGCGGTCACAACCCAACTGAATTATCAAAATTTCTCTCATATCAAGGATATAACTTTATAACTCACATACGCCTTTTATAAGTGATTTCAGACTTGATGACGGGGTCTTTTGTCACTAAAATCACAAAACATGCTAATTGCATTGCTCCATCCATTAATACAAACGATAATAAATCAACACCATATATATTCCTCAAGTGATGATATAATTGTAAGCATGCACTTGTATTTCCAAAAACATAGAGAAATACATGAAAATATTCCAAAATTACCCCAAAATCACATACTTTAAGGCTTTCACATGCATTTTCACATCCTTAAAGGCATCAAAAAATGCAAATAAGCACACCACAAGGTAGGAAATTTACATATGAGCACGGCGATACAAACCACGCGCCAAACCGACGTCGCATGCGCCCTCACGCGCCGCTGGAGTGCGCGGCGCGTGAGTCACACGCGCTGGCGTCCTGGAACCGGTCCGAAGTCGGTCCGACCGGTCAACGGACCGAACCGGTCAACGGTCGGACCGGTCAACGGTCAGACCGGTCAACGGGTCGGGTCAACCCGGTCAACGGGTCGGGTCAACCCGGTCAACTGGTCGGGTCAAACCAGTGAACGGGTCGGGTCGGCGTGACGTCATCGATGACGTCACCGCCACGTGGCGGTCACACGTGAGGCGGTGGAGATGACGTCATCACGACGTCATCGAGACGCGTGGCACCACGTGTCCGCGCGCACACGCGCGAGGCCACGTGGCCGCCACGCGTCGACGCGCATGGGCTAGGCGCGCGCGCGCGCGCGCGCGTGGGGCCACGCGGAGGCGCGTGCCGTCGACGCCCAACACCGCTTGGGCGCGTGGCGGCGCGTGCGGCCTATTCCGACCTCCTCCGGCGACGTTCGACCCACCATTTTGCTCGTATGGACGAGTAGAATCCGATTATGCAATAAAATTTCACTTTTATTGGACCAAAAATCACGAAAAAGCAGGGCAAACATTCAGAGCTTGGGAGAAGACCGAAAACAGCCGTAGGCGGCCGATTTAGCTCGGCGACGGGCTCAACAGCATAAAAGGACTCGGCTCTAGTCTATGCAGGCTCTGATACCAAATGTAGGCCGTTTAATACGGCTTCCCAAGATCTACATAGCTAGAAACTCGAACATCCATGAGGTTTGACAAGGATTTGTGTACCTGGTTTTGAATCCATTGTTCTTGGAGCAAAACGACAGCAATCCCGGCCTTCAATGCTAAAGATCTTCTCCTCTATGACCCTCGATTCCTGGCTCGATGAGACCGCCACTCACGATATGCCTTATGTGAGTTCAGAGAGAATTTTGGAAAAGTTGAGGGCTAGAGGAGGGACCTTAGCGCTATTTATAGAGTTTTGGGCTGGCCTTCTCATCACGGGTCGGGCTCAACTCGGCCCACACAAGCTAGGCCCATATTCGACCATTAAGAAAACCTTATGCCTTACCTTATTAGACCAACCCCGTAAAACGGTAATTACAATCTTAATTAATGTAGCCCACATAAGGAAAACTCTTACAAGAGGATCCGGCAAGGGCGGCTGCAGGCGACACAGGGACGTGGAGCGTGGCTACTGGGCGTCACGGACGGGGCACCTGGTCGTCGAGTCACCGATCTGCTGCTCGTAGAGATTCGAGCAGCAGGGGGAGCGGAGCGGATGGCGAGATCGGGCACGGCAGGGGCTCCGAGTGCGGGCATCGCGGATGAAGCAGGACCAGCGTCGGGCGGATCAGTGTCGGCAGAAGCTCTGGACAGCAAGGCACAAGGATTAGGCGGTAGCGTCAAATCGCGTGTGCGCGTCAAGGGGTTAGCGGGTCCTCGGCTCCTGGGCGATGGACAATGTGCGGTGGGCGACGTGGGCGGTCACGGATGCAGGTTAACAGTGGGCTTCGTCGCGGGCGGTGATGCCGAGTCGGAGGTGGAGCAGAGACTCCGGCGGAGGGCACAAGAGCAGGGACGGCGAGGCGAGATGCGGTGGAAGCGGAGCGGTGGTGCGGTGTGGGTACGGTGATGCGGCAAGGCGGAGCTCCGACGACCGCGAGACAGCAGCCGCGGTGAGGAGAGTTGCAGGCGTTGCTCGAAGCTTCGGGCTGTAGGAGGCCGATGAGCGGAGGCACGGGACTACAGCGGCAGCGGCGTTCGGAACTCGCCGGGAGCAGGAAGACAGCAGAGGGTTGCTGCAGCGTCTACGTTCTCGGATCGTCGGAATGATGGAATCGGTGGCAGGTTGTTGCGTTTTGGGCGTCAAACGGATGCTCGAAGCCCCCTAGGAAGAAGACACCATGGGAAGAAGACAACCCATTTTTTATTATTTTTCTTTCCCGTTCTCTCTCTTTTATTGCCCTCTCTGACTTCACTTTCTTTTTTAATACCTTCCCCCGACTTCTTTTTTCTCTTGTCCGAAAGGGGAAGCACCCCCCTCACTTTTCTCTCTGACAAACCCTCTTTTTTTAATCTCTTCCCCTTCTCTCCACTCGTGTGTTTCTCTACGATTTCTCACAAAACTTCTCTCGGCAATTTTTTTCGTTCCCCCCTTTTCGTTCCCCCCTTCTAACCGAGGATCCTTGCTTATTTATAGGGGTCCCACCGCCTTTAGTGTGAACAGGTGAACAGGAGGCAGCCGTAACTTTTCCTTGCTGTTCACGTTCGGTTCTTTTTCAAATATGGTGGCCACCGATCTGCTCTTCAGCAAGGATAATATTATAAAAATGCAGCCCATCTTCTTGCAGGCGTCTGTAGAATTTTCACGTCCCCCATTTCATGCGTGCATGTGCAAGCATTAATGAGGGGGGAGAAAATGGACATTGGATTGTTATTTCTTCTTTATGCTTGGGGCTTCTTATACGGCTACTTGTCCCTCCCTTCTGTAGGGTTGCCGCAACTTTTGACTTTTCTTGCTTGTTACTTGCTTCTTTCTTCAGCGAATTTCTCGTTGCTTCACTACCACACTTGAGAGAGCATATTATATAATATATCATGGGCTCATTTTGCTTCTTTGAAGTTCCTCACGTCCGCCGAATTTGTGCATGCGTGTGCATGCATTAATGAGAGTGAGACAATGGGCGTGCGAGAACTTCTTCTTTCCTCATTTTTTTGACTCTCTCTCTTTTGCGTGTTTAGACCAGCGAAGGGAGACCATCCTTTTGCGCAAGTAATCGACCGCGAGCCCATGCTTCTTGTTGCCTTTTAGTATCGATACAAATGTGACTACATGAAATGTAATTTTATTATTTTTTCTTAGGGGTTATTAATCCCTAAATTTTTATGTAATTAATTACTAAATGATTAGTCAAAATTTAGGTGTCAACAGTAGGTATGAGTTCCAAATGCAGTATGGATCTATTGGATGGTCCATCGGCGCAGCCCTTGGGTATGCACAGGCAGTGCCAGAGAAAAGAGTCATTGCATGCATTGGAGATGATAGCTTCCAGGTATGGAATGGTTTCTGGTATCTATTATATAGCTAAGCAAATTCGAACAGGCTGTCATGAATGACGTAGTTATGCATAGAGCTTCTGTCAAGAAGATATCACTGGTTTTGCAAGCTCAATCAATAGACATGCTAGTAATCATGTTCAGCAATTTGCATAGGTGAAGAGTTTTGTCATACAATGCCAGTCATGCACTGACCTTATTCATTTCCCTCCTTTTTTTCTACTAAATTTGATTGGTTTTATCTTGTTGTGTTGATTGAATGGAAGAGATGAATAATGTAAAATTCGTGGGCGATTTTTGCACTCCAGGTAACTGCCCAAGATGTGTCAACCATGCTGCGATGTGGGCAGAACACCATCCTCTTCCTGATAAACAATGGCGGCTATACCATCGAAGTGGAGATCCATGATGGTCCCTACAATGTGATCAAGAACTGGAATTACACTGGCCTGGTGGAAGCAATTCACAACGGCGAAGGCAAGTGCTGGACAGCAAAAGTAAGTTGCGTGTATACGAGTTACAGTCGGGACGATTTGCCAATTCAAGAAATCCCTCCACAGAAATAATAAAATTTGCTCATGTTTGCAGGTTCTCTACGAGGAGGAGCTTATGGAAGCGATTCAGACGGCGACAGGGCCCAAGAAGGATTGCTTGTGCTTCATAGAGGTGATAGTTCCCAAGGACGACACCAGCAAAGAGCTCCTGGAATGGGGCTCCCGGGTCAGGGCCCTCAATAGACTCCCTCCCAATTTTTACTAGAAGCCTTGATTCTCATTAGTATGTTGCTTCGAGTACTTGTTGGGGACATGAAAAAGAGTGCGTCTTCATGAGCATTGCCGATGCCCTGTGAAATGAAAATAATCATGTCTCCTGGTTGTGGATTTGAATAATATCTTTGACCGTTGGCTTCGGGTCGACATCCTAAACATGCGAAAGGAACAATTGCGAATGCACGGTTGCATTTGGTGGGCTTGGAGTCAGGGACAAGGACCTCCACGAATGCATGTGTCACGGGTCAGCAGATCCTTGGCCATGAAATAGCCCATGCAACGCCTAATTAGCGAATAACACTCGGGCTGGCCTTCCTTCCATAATTGTTCTAGAGAATATACGGCAAATGGTTTCCTCATATCGAATCACACCACGCGTAATTTAGCTTGAGCATCCAGTCTATCAAGCGAGACAACATATCACTTTAAGCACACCAATTGATTTTAGCCTATCATGACCTCATCCGGAGAGAGTGGCATCGACTTTTGACTAGTTTGTGCACGAGGAGCAAATCCCGCCTTTAGAACTCTATAGAGATTTATCGTTTCTATCCTAGAACTCCTAACACAAATTGTCCCGATACTACTCTCACGGCCAGTGGTATTCATCTCCTCTACATCACCTACTCTTTACCGGATAACCCCGAACTCCATTCACAAGGGTTCGTGAGTATAGAAGAATCACGAATTGTGCCGTTCTCCCCCACTCAATTCCGCAACACTCTCATTATAGGTTATCCGTGCATTTCCTTAACCATTGATGCTCCACTTTGGATCATCATATATCAAATGGCAATGCTCACCCAACAGAACAAACTACTCCTTTGGTAATTTCTTTTGATCGCAACTATTCGGACACATTCGGTCACTTGTGCTTTCCTTGACAAGTGTGGCATTTTTTGCCAATTGCACCTTTTGGCAGCACTCTATTTTGCCTATGAAGCCTTTCTTGATCCCAAATGGAGGTTTCTCCCTTGTTGAAAATGTGATAACAAACCTCCTTTTAAGAGTCACCAATTGATCTAGGAGTGTTTTCTCTATTCGGAGATGAATTAGTTCTTTCATGTGTTGCTATTGTCATCCTAGAAGTTGGTCGAGAGCCGCACTTTGTTCGAGCATATTTTTTCTTGGTGATTCACTATTCGCCCTTATAGGACTGAGTAGACCACAAATTTTCTCGAACTCATCTCACTTACAGGAGGGATCTTGCTTTGATACCATCTTTCACGAGTTA
Organism: Eucalyptus erythrocorys; assembly: GCA_014182555.1. Classification (NCBI taxonomy): domain Eukaryota; kingdom Viridiplantae; phylum Streptophyta; class Magnoliopsida; order Myrtales; family Myrtaceae; genus Eucalyptus; species Eucalyptus erythrocorys. The sequence continues at coordinate 14,182,407 of CM024597.1, read as the reverse complement.
GCAAATCCTTGGTTGAGGAATAACTGGTGTGGCGCCTCATAAATGGATAACATCATGCCAGCCTTCCCTTCTACAGTTGTTCTAGAAAAAAATATGGCAGATAGCTTTCTCATATCGGATCGTATCATGCCTAGTTTAGTTTGCGCGTCTAGTATATAGAGTAAGATAGCATATCACTTTTGACATAGTAATTGGTTTTGGCCTGCCATGGCCTCATTAGGAGAGTAACATAAGCTCTCAACCAGTTTGTGCACGGGAGACCAACTGCACTTTTACAGCTTTATAGAGATGTATTCTTTCTATCCTAAAACTTCCAGCATCAATTTTTCTGATGCCACTCTCATAAACCTGTTATATTCATCCCCTCTACATCACTCATTCTTCATCAATAACCCTAGCCTCCACTCACAAGTGTTCGCCAGTACAGAAGAATCACATATTGTAACACCTGCATTGCCTCAAATCTATCTTTGATTAGTATGGGGACCCTTCAAGTTGTTTACTTTTGGGACACGTGAAATGAAATAGAAGCCTAATTGTCATAATCTCCGAAATCAAGTTGTGGCGTGATCCACCATCTTCTAACCTACGTTCAAAGTTAAGCCCTTCTTCCTATAAATAATCACTTATAAAAAGGAAAATTCGCTTCCAAGCTTGGGGATGGGAATTTTAGCTTATACCTTCGGCACTTTACTCTGAGACATGATTTTCTCTTTTAGGGGTTGAGTGGAAAAACGTGGTTCAAGTTAAGTGGCTTAATATTATATGCATTAGCAATAGCCTAATACTATAATCCTCTGGACATCCGCATTCGCAATGAACTTAGTGGAAAGTAAAAGAAAAATGAAGAGATAGTGATACAAATGATCTTTAAACTATGTGCAATGTGATTTCAAACTTTTGCTTAATGTTTAATGTGGTTTCTAAATTCTTAATTTCTTCAATTTGATTCTTAGACTTTTGAGACATGCTCAATATGGTGCTTGAATGTAGTCATTCCTTCAATTCAAGATTAGGGGTAACATTGAATCTTTTCATATAGTTTAAGAATTAAATTGAATATGTATCAAAAGTTTATAAACTCTATCAAATAAATTAGAAATTCAGGGATCGCATTGCATATTGAGTTAAAATTCAGAATCGTATTAAATAAATTAAAAGTTCATATATTACATCATACATTAGGTCAAAGTTCATGGACTACTTGTATTATTTTTCCGCAAAATGAAAGAAACCTTGAGAAGAAAATAGAAAAAAAAAGTTGGCACTTCGGCCCCCAACCTAAGGACAAGTTTCGGTTTTTGGCGCAAAAAGAAGAAAGGTCAAATTGTCCAACAAAGGACGACAATGATCGGAGGATGGTCGGTTTCCCTTTGCCACTTGTTGTTTTCTATTGCAGGAGCCAAGCAAACCAGTGGCCAACTCCAACTCGACGTCTTAGTCTTCCGAAACCAGCCCGATGTACCGTTTCCAAGGACCGCTCGCCGGATTTTTGAACCCCTAAAATCAGCGTCCACATATGGATCTCACTCCGCCATCGGGCGGTGTTTCATGTGATTGGGAGTAACATGGGCAAAAGCACATTTTCCTTCTTATGCGGAAACGTCGCGTGTTGCTGTCGCACGATGTATTCAATTGTAAAAGTACCTATTTCTTTTCAAAAAGCAATATTTAAAATTTTACTAAACGGGTTTTCATATATCGAATAATTTGGAATTTTTTTAATTAAATATTAGATACTTCTTATAAGTATTACTTAACATGGGAATTTTGCGGATTAATTTTAATATGGTTAAATCCAGACACTTTTGAACATCAATTAGGGGTAAATTATTCCAAGTTTGTATAAGTTTTGCCTTCCACCTATAATTTACTTGCTAGAACATGTTCCATGTTTTTTGGAATTAGTGACCTATCCTGCACATTCTGAAACTTGGAATCTATCATTCAAAACTTATAACCACCGTAGCATGTGGGTTTCATTAGGTTCTAAAGTACTTCACACCATCATGTGCAAGTCTTTTTTTCTTTTTCAAAAAACTTATTAAACAAAATGTGGCGATTGTAGTTATAAGCACATTCAATAACATTCACCATAAAAAATAAAATCTGGTTCATTCATTATAAGGGACATGTTCGTGGCCACTAACGATGTAATTCTAAGACTCAACAAACATTGAAAAATAAAAATTGTAAGAGTTAAATACACTTATTCCAATTACTCGATACGTTTAAACATACAAAAAAGATCCGTAAAAAAAAAAAAAAAAAAAAAAAAAAAAAAAAAAAAAAGAGCAGAAAATCTTATGAATAGCTTGGCATGCATAAAGAGTGTGCAAGTAGATATTCGAATTCCAAAACCCCGAAACATATCACGGGACTTCTAAGGGTACATTTGATAATATTTATATTCTCGGGAACAATTTCAATTTAGAAATAGTTTCTTTTTCCCTATTTCTATTCCTTAGATGAGTTTCTAAACATAAAAACGTGTTTGGTAACTATACAAAGATTTTGCTACCGGAATAGAAAAAGAATAAAAATGTGTTTGGTATGACCCTAAAAATTTCTACTTCTAATTTTTTCTTTAATTATAAAGAGATTTAACATTTCATGTTTGGATAAAATTGGATTTTTCTAATGATTTGATTGATCAAGATATTTTAAAATGACCTGAGAAAATCCGACATAATAGTTAGTCAAAAATGGATGGTTGGAATCGGAAAGAGAGTCTTATTAGTTTATAACTCACAATATAAGGAGGTTGATGGTAAACCTTTAGGTATTACAATAAAAAGGTGTATAGATCTTTCGAGAAAAAAAGTAAACATTGCTTGGAGTAATCAAACTTTTGCGACCTTGCATTGTCTCTACAAGAAACGACATTCAAAAATCTATATGATAAAGCTCTAAAAGCTTATTCAATTTTGAATGCAATTTTCATCAAAATATTTTCACATTTTTTTATGCTAAACTAATTCTAAACTAGAATCAACATTAAAATAAAATAAAACTACTCAAAATCTAATTTCTAAATTTTTCGTTATTTTTATTTTTTTATTCCAAAAAATGGGATTTGGATTGGATTAGGAAACTGGATATTGTGTCAGTTGTGTAAAGATAAGTGTTAAGTTATGTTGAGCTTGTTTTTTCTAAAATGACGTTATTTCTCATTTTGTTTCATGGAATAAGAAAGTAAGTCTTTTTTTTTTTTTTTTTTTTCTATTTCTCGTTTTTATTCTAAATTTATTACTTGATTATTGATCCGTTTCGAGGAATCAAAAAATTAATTGACGTCGTCGAATAGATTTATGTTCTTTTTATGTTTTGGGGAATAAAAGAATTGAAAAGTATAAAAATGAAAACACTACTAAATAGGGTCAAGAGCTTGTCCCGCGACTACCTTTTTATTCTAGCCTAGTCCCCCCCAAACCAAATTCTGAACGAAATTGAATATGCCCGAATTCCACGGTCCAAACGGAGTGGAACACGGCATTTGTGGGTTAATTTGACATCCAAAAACTGAGGAAATCCCACATGAAATTGCTTAGCTCACCGTCGAAAAATCAATCCTCCAAAAAGGCGGAGGAGGAAAATCCCGTCATGATCACTTCCATGTCCCTCCGCCTCCAACGGTACTGCCAATACCTTTCCTCTCTCCGCCGCAAAACCGCCCATTGTATCCTCTCTCTCTCTCTCTCTCTCTCTCTCTCGTTGGCATACATAAAGACTGCATTTTTAACCACTCCTCACTGACCCAAAAAAAAAAAAAAAAAAAACCACTCCTCCCTCCACACACGAACATCAAAATGACATGATATCTCAAGTCAATAAAAGAGTCAACAAGGAGTGAGCAATCATAGGACCACGTTAACCACGTCGGTAGGTAGGTAAGTGTCAGCAAAAGGACACACGTTCACGGGAGGGCCCGGCGAATCCCAACTTTGCACCGTCATGCGAACAGGTGCACAAAGCCATTGGTTATAGATAGAAAATTTGAACACGAAACGCTCCCTGCATGTGTAAATATACGGAGAGACAGATCCGATGAGGTTTGTTGCATGCCAGCCCTGTCTTGCGCCTCCGAGAAAACTCATAATGATCTAGATACTTGGAAAAGTCAATAAGAAAGAAAAGAGCTCTCTCTCTATAAAGCACTCGTTCAAAAGTTGTCATGTGGGGGCATTTATTTGGTACGCGGACATTGAAAATTAGAACGCCTGCAATTGGACCCATCAAACAAGTGGATTGGGTCAAATAAAAAATAATCTGACCTAAATAAGTCTATTTAATATGTTTTGACCAATTTGCCAAGCAATGTAAATCTAGTGAGATATATCTGACTTGATCCATATTAATGATATACTTTCATATTAAACCAAATTTATGAAAATTCATACCTAGATTGTGGTGGGTACGACGTGAGTAAGCCTAAGATCAAGTGAGAGAGAGAGAGAGAGAGAGAGAGAGGTCTTGGGCCTCTCTCATCCCTTCCACAACCGATGTGAGATAAACCCCCTTACACATCTGGCTTAGGTCGAAGGTTGCAACAACTCTCTTTGAGTGACTGTTGGGTCTAGACTAACTTAGGCTCTGATACTAATGTTGAGTGATCTTGGTCTCTTTCACCCAAAGCTAGCTCAAAAGATGAGGTTTTTCCTCACACTTATAAATTAACTACTTACTCATTCCACAACTGATGTTGGATAAACCCTAACAATCTCCCCCCCTCTTACATTAGGCTTATGTCAAAGGTCGCAATAACCCTCTCCGAGTGATTGTTAGTGAGTGTTTTTGGACCTCTATCACTCTAAAAGTGAGCTCAAAGTGTTATAAACTAACCACTTGCCTCTTCTACAAACGATGTAAGGTAAACCCCAACAAGAAAATGGGTTTATGATCCATTTCAACCGGTCTACCTGCAAGTAAGACTCAGATTCAAGACCTAAACAAGTTGTATTGTGGCTGTACTACAATCATGTCATGCTGTAATCGTGCTGTACCTTGTGCGTTTTGGTAACAAAATAGAAAAAGTAAAATGCCTTAAAGTTAGATGAAATGGCTTCCTATAAACTGTTGTAAACTGTTGTAACTTTGGAGGTACTGTAATTGTGAGGTGATTAGAGAACGCCTCGATAGATAGTTTAGTGATGTAACACTTTCTTATGGTTAGACCTTTTTATTGGAATTAACACTACTTATGAAAAATAATTTCATTTCGAAAATTAGTGACCTTTACAAAAACTTATGTTTTCAAGACATCGAAAATGAGTAAAGTATAGCAATATTCTGAATTGCGGAACATTGGAATATGCAAGATATACACTTCCACGTTTTCAAATCACATCGAACATTGCCAAATCAGTGCCCTAAGGAGTTAATAATTATTTATATTGCTCTTCTTCGTGATGCTTGAGAGGTGCATTCTACAGTCTTAGAGGGTTGCCTTGGCCATGATGTGCTCAAGTTGATTTTCGCTTCCCTCATAAAGATTCGTTGTTCCAAAGCAAAAGAACCTTATCTGTACTTCCCTGTTATAATACAATGTCATATTTCAAAGTCCCAATATATTTCAGCAATGGACCGCAACCTGTAATTTAGCTGTACTGCTGTAACTGTTTAAATCAACAAATAACAAGTTGAACAATTCCATCGTTCAATGAAAGAGGCTACAGATTGTGCTCTTGTTGCACGAATTCGAGAGATAAGTATAAATAACACGTTTCGTAGTCACCAAATAGGTAAAAAGTCAACACGATCCGCATAATATGTTTAATAAACTGAGTTGAATTGGGTCATTACGACCTGAATAACATTATCGAGAAGAAGGGAAAAAAAGGCTCATATCATCTCTTTCACGAAATTGACGTGCTGAATAGGTTAGCATATTTACTTTTACAAGATCCAAAAATCATCGTTAAAATCACTGAAAATATGAACACCATTTTGCTTTGATTAATGGTCAACGTTCCCTGTTCATTCTAGATAATCATGATACAAAATTTTTGGGATTTTAGTTTCTTATTAAAGGAAACCGATGACTGGAGTCAACCTTCTCCAATATCATATTTATTAGCAATGAGATAATACCATAATCCTCTGGCCATCCACGGTCGTGAAGAAGCCGGTGGAAAGCAAAAGAAAATGAAAAAAACCATCGAAGAAAATAGAAAAAAAAAAAAAAAAAGAAGTTCGCACTTTGACCCCCAATCAAGGGACAAGTTTCGATTTTTGGCCTAAATAAGAGAAAAGGTCAAAATGTCAAACTCTTTTGCTAGAATTGCTTCTGCAACCGATAATGAATTAAACTTCTTTGATCCAAACAACACTATACAATCTTAGGTCGAGTAGAAATTTAATCAATGACAAGGTCTAAAAGTTACAAGACTTATCTCAAACTATACCAAAATTTAATCAAAAACACAAGTTGAGGATAACAGGATACACCGCTGAAATTTAATTGACAATGATGTACTAGGATAGTAGGATACAACACCGGAATTTAATCAATAATGATGCATCAGGATAGAGAAACACACTGGAATCCAATCGAGAGGGAATTTAAAAGTTATTGTAAGCCGTAAGAACGACACCCAAGATCTCCATAGCTATAATCTAGAATACATATAATCAAGTAAAAGAGATTTGCACACTTGATTTGAAACAGCAATAATCCAAAGCTCAAGTTCAAGCGCTTCTCCTTTATTGTCCTCTATATCATTAGCTTAGAGATTGGCCCTTACCCTTAGTGTTTAGTAAACGCTCCTTATGTGAGATTATTTTTGCATTAGTGTTAGAGAAAAAACTTGACCACTATTCATAGAGTTTTAAGCTACATGCCATCTCATTAGGGGCCGAGCTTTACTCTGCTCACATCAACCAGCCCAATATTAGACTAATTAAAAATCATTATATCTCACATTATTAGATAAATCCCATAAAACGACAAATTACAATATCAATTAATGTAGCCTACATTACGAAAACTTTTACATTCTCCCACTTAGGCTATATTAATTGGAATTGTACCATATATGCATACATTTATATTGATCTAAAGATAATTCTTAATATTCAATTTGATCTCATAAAGTCTCAAATATCAAATCTTAGCGGTAATTGCATGTATATACATAGAGTTTCCCATGATCACGAGTGCTTTTTGTTGGGGCTAACAATGCAACATAGAGGGGGGTTAAATAGATTATTTTAGAAATCTTGACAATTTTTTGCGGAAAAAAGCTAATGCTAAGTAAAGATTTGGTTGAAGTGATATTTCAAAACTCGTGAGTGTATTGTGCGCTTGTGGAAGGAATAAGAGAAAGAAAACAATAGCACACAAGGATCTAGGGTGGTTCAGTTTTATCCTCAAGCCTACGTCCACTCCTCAAACTAACAGCTATAAGTTGGGCTTGATTGCACTAGTAATCAGCTTAGAAAGTTACAATTGGCAAGCCTTGATCGTTTTACACAATAAATCATACTATGAAGACTCAACTACTACTCTTATTTTTATATACTTAGGATCATTTGGTAATATTTGTGTTTTGGAGAACAATTTCTTTTCAGAAATAGTTTTTATTTTTATTTTTATTCCATGGAATAATTTCTAAGTAAAATAATGCGTTTGGTTACCACACAAAATTTATATTTCGGAAATAGAAAAAGAACATGAATGCGTTTGGTACAACTCATAAATTTTTTTGTGCTGTTGAATTTCTTTTAATTTTTTAGAAGTTTTTTAGAATTTTCTTTTTTTCTTTTCTCTTTTTCCTCTTTTTTTTTTTTTTCCTCTTTCACGAGCTGGTGGTAGTAGCGATGATCGATGGGCGGTGGGCAGTGGTTTTTAGTGATTGGCGAAGGGCGAGGAGTTTCCACATGCCAATTAGAAGAGGAAGAACAAGAAAAAAAAAAAAAGAAAAGAAAGATAAGACTTATTTCTAGAAATTATTCCTAGGAGTAAGAAGTTATATTTTTCTACTTCTTTTTTCTATTCCAAATCCGTTCCTCGGTTGAATAGAAAAATTAATTAATGTTATTAAATGAATTTCTATACTTTTTCTACTCCGAGGAGCAAAAGAACAAAAGCGTTGCCATGTACACCCTTAATCTTTGGAGTAATTACTCTGACAACATGAATACAACATACAAAGAAATAGTCAAAAGAGAGCGTTTTGCTTGAAACACAACATATATCAAATTTTCGGTTTTTATATTTGCACATGTCTAACATTTGGCTTCTAAAATCTTCTTTTTTATACACATCTTCAATCTATTTGTTGGAGGTGGATTGAAGAAGCAAAGAGCCATTAGAGTTATAGTTGATGCTATTGTCCAAAGATAGATTGCCCATATAATCCATTTTCCTAAACATTAAAAGACTACCTAAGACTAGTTTCTACTGTTATTAATTGTTGCAGCTTCCAGTAGACCTGTCAGACAGCGTAGCATCTTGATTTCTATAATCATTCGGATTCTGTTGTTGTGCAGATTCACTACCATAACGGCTAATTTGCTGAACCAACGAACATTAACAAATCAACATTGTTGCCACTATGCTAGTTACCTAATGTGTACATCCTCAATACAAACATTGATATTAGCTAATCTTTAGGTCCGTTGGTGCTTTTTATGGAAAAACCATATCAAGACATTTTCATGATCTTTCATTACCTAGATCACACCATGAACATCAAGTAGTCTTTAATACTTGTTATGAATATCTGCACCATAGTATAAGTTATATTAAGGATAGTTTGTAAATCATCAAAATTATCTAGGGATTTTTTTCTAACACTTTTCACTCTATTGACGTGGATTCGATATGGTAGTACGTCAAATAGATAACACCTTATAGAGAGAAACCTCATGTGTCATCCCGTTTACCAAGCAATATTCTCTTTTTGTATGTGTTACAAAACCTTATGTGTCACTACAAAATATCTTTATGGTTCCAATGAACCTACATGTCTTATCTTTATGGTTAAACTTTTTTTTTTTTTTCCTTCTTTCATGTAACAAGACATTCTCTTAGCCTTTACTCAAGGTTTTTCATAATACCTTGAGATTTTCACCAATATTAATTCAACATGATAACAATGCATTCATAAATACTTTATTGAATACGAAAGAGCTTATACATATTAAAAAATCACTAAATGTAATAAAGACAATTGTAAACTTTATTAGAGCAAAACCAAAACAACTCCCATTAAATAATAGTGTCATATGATGCTTTTAAGCTTGTGCTAATGAATTGTTGTTCAAATACACCGGGTTGAAGGCCTTTAGTTAGTGAATCTGCTAATATATGATATGTAGAAATATACTTTACCGTGACGTCACCATTTTAAACTATATCTTTTATGTTAAAAAATGGACCTCCATATGCTTAGACTTCTTCAGACATTTGCTATTATTAATCAACAACACTAATAAGTTATTGTCATAATATAACTAATGTATGGGCCTATCCACCAACTCAAAGATGGTCCACAACCTAATAAGGTTCTAGAGCTAAATAACCTAAGTAGCAGCCGAAAAATATGTTACAAACTTCGCTAAATAACCTAATGACATGGATTTTTATTTTTTATTTTTTCATGATACGGCACCTCTTACTAACATAAAGATGCGTCATGTTGTTGACCTCATGTCATTTTGGCAGCTAGTAAAGTTTGCATCCAACTACCCCATTAATAGCAAGACCTGAAGATATTTGCAAACTAGCGTATAATCTTTTCTTCTCTTTAAATATCTTAAAATCTTTTTGGCAGTAATTTGGGGATCATATTGTGGATTTGACTGATATCTGCTTATAAGTTCATCACAAAAGCGATGTCTAACTTAATATAAATTTGAGCATACATGATACTTATAAGTGCACTAGTATAAGGTACATCCTTTAATTTGGGTTTTCTCAAATTCTAAATAAGAATATTGTGATCGATTCAATTAGTTACCCTTAATGACAAGAGCAATTTGGGGCTTATGGTGCTATTTACTGAATCTTTCCAAAATACAATCAATATATGTCTTCTGAGATAAACCTAATACGCGGTAATAAGGATCGTCATAGATATCAATGCCAAGGACAAAAAATGCCTCAACAAGGTCCTTCATGTCAAAATTCTTCAAGGATATCCATTTTGTCTCATGTAGTTTTCCAAGATCACTGCTTATAAGTAAGATATTGTCTATAAAAAGAATGCGAAAAAATAAATATTTTCCATTGATCTACTTTGTTCTTAACAAAATTGAATGAAGTGATACTGGGAGAAGAACACTAGAAGTGTCAAAATTTTTTATATGACGTTCAATAGAGTACATTTTTTTTTTTTCGCTCAATTGAGTGTCACATATTTGGAAAAATTGCTCACTTCGTGTCAATACCAATTTGCCTTGCTGAAAAATCCGAAGTGGACACTAGTCATCCAACATGGCTTCGCCGGTGTGACGTAGACATTTTTAATATCATTTTAATATTTTAAATATTATTTTATTATTTTATTGAATTTTTACTTTTATTTTTATTTTTGTCTTCTCTTTAGGGCTAGCAAAAGTGATCGACGACCCTTGCCTTCAGCTGTGAAAGCCTTGGGTAAGGGTTTTGCGACCGGTGAAGGTCACAGTGACCCTCGCCTGCCCTAAAGGAAAAAGAAAAAAAGCGAAAAAAGGAAATTAAAAATAAAAACAAAAATTCAAAAATTCAAAAAATAAGATAATTTTAAAAATTCCAAATAGAATGTTTGGCTAGAAGTGGCATCTAAATGAGTGATTTTATTTAGATGTGGTACTGAAATAAGCGCAAAAAAGTTTTGACACTCAAGTGAGTATCGTATGAAAGTTTTGGCATTTTTAGTGTTTTTCTTCCAATGATAACACTATTGGCTACCAATCTGGCTTTAAACTTCTCAAATTTTGTTTGGAGTCTATTTTAATCTTATACAACCATTTGTAGCTTGTGGCTTTATAACCTTTAGACAATTTAACAATTCCCAAATACAATTATGTTTCGTAGATTGCATCTTCTCTTTCGGTGCATCTAACCATAAAACATATTAAGAGCAAGAAATAACATTTATATAAGTTATTGGACCAATCACACAACCGATATTGTAGTCATGCTTTTCCAGAGAAATTATATAGTTTGGCGGTATAACTAATCATCTCTACCTAATGGAGAACTTGAGTAGAGCTACCACGACCTCATCCAAACCTAAGAGGTTTGAAGAACTTCATCGGGAGCTACCTTAATAACAGGATCCTAAACCTCGATTGGCTCAGTTTGAGGTGCGGGAGACTATAATTGTCTGTATAAGTACGGATAATGCCATAGTGGTCTCTGTCGAATTGTTAGCCTCAATAATTCATGAGCAATTATTCTCTTACACTATATCAAACTCTAGAACTATACCCTTTGTGATTCCATAATTATTGTGCCTTTATTGGGATTACAAAATCGATATGCCTTCAAATAACTCAAAGTAAAATACGAAGTATCACCAAGTGATTCTAGAGTTCAACTCATTTAACATTGGATTATATAATCTTACTTCTACATGACACCCAAAAACCTTGAGATGATTCAAACTAGGTTTATGTTTAGTTCATAACTCAAAGGGAGTTAATGGAATAGTTTTAGTAGAAACACAATATAGTATGTAAACGCTGCTTTCAAAGCATCACCCCACAGAAAATCGAATAAATTGGTTCTCATCATTATATCCAAAGGGTGTGATTGTACTCTTCGGCCACAAAATTTTGTTTAGGACTTCTAAGTATAGTAAACTTATTGACTATTCTAGGATCCTTCAAGTATTTAACAAATGGCCCTTTAAGTTGTCAAAAGTTGTCATGCCTATCAAAACACTCAACACCTCAACCTTCATGACTTTTCCTAACTATTTCTTGACTTCAACCTGAAAGAATCTTAAACTCGTAAAGAGAATTAGACTCTTCCTTAATCAAGTATAGAATGACAAGTCATTAATGAATGTGATGAAATAAAAATTTCTACACAATGTTGCCACATAAAGTCCATTAAGATCAGTGTAAATGACCTTTAACAAGTTAGAACTTTGGACTATAGTTTTATTCTATAGCTTGGTCATCTTTTCTCTACAATATTCTATGCAAGTCTCTAGATCACTTTTAGAGTAGGCAAGAGTTGACCTTCATCAACCTTTTTTATTCTTTCTCAAAAGATATGATGAAGACGTTTATACCACAATGCGTAAGATTGTTCTTTAAGTAGAGGTCTTTTGAAAACAACATTCTTAGCTATAAAATTGTTCTTTATTTCAAAAGAACAGCCATGCATATAGAAAATAAGTTTCTTCTAAAGAAAGATACATAAAATGAGTTTCTCAATGTCAAATATAACTAGAATTCATAATTGAAGTGACATCTCCCACGAACTCAACGTTAGCTTTATTATTGTTTCCCAAGTGAGCCGTGATTTATCTTGATTTAGCTTTTGCTGGTTTATGAATCCTTAAATGATAAACATAACATGATTTGTTGCACTATCATCTTTCCATCATGAATTGGACAAGGCTTCTGATAGGTTAGATTCATAAACAAACGCCAAAGAATTATTACCCAGTAGGCTAATGTTTGCATAGCCATGTTTTATATTTGTAGCAATTTTTCTTTGTTTACAAAAGAAGCAGCTGTCACCATCCTTCTTTTTACAAAAGAAACAGCGGTCACCATCCCTCTTGAAGGATGTCGTCTTCAAACCCAGACTATCAAAATAATTGCTGATTTCATGATTTCCTCTATGACAACAGTTTTTGGACTTCATGTTTACCATTCTTAAGATGTAATCCTTAATTCTACTAGAACTATCATATCTTATATTGAAGAGTCTTTGTACATGTGTCATAATATCGGCCCTAGACAAGGCATGGCTCCAAGACGCCAAGGCTACCATAATATATTTAGCAGTGCAATTAGTTGGTAAATCACTATTTGAGTGTTTTTGAATGGATCGCTTCATTGATAACAACCAAATTTGATTGCCTTTTTCCTAAGCAGCAAAATGTGCTTTCTAAAATTCTGTACTGTTGGCAATGAGATCTATTAGCTTATTTGTAGTAAGAGTAATATAAACATCTATCAACTATATTATAAACTAAGAAATCCTCTTTCCATTTCTTGAAGTTTGAATTGGTAAGAACCTCAATCTTACTAGAGTTGTCATTTATAAAAAATGGAGTTCCAAACACCTGGAGTGCCAAAACTTGGCATGAGAGACACTTAAGTGTCAAAAGCCAGGAAAGTCACTTAAGTGCCAAAATCGGAGCAAAATGGATCAATTAAGTGTCAACGACGAGAAAATCTGGCTAAAATGCTAACTTGGCGATTTTTCGAGGAGACAAGTGTAAAAAGACATATTTTTGCACGTTGATGTGGCTATATAAGTGCAATAATGATGTCGTTTTGCTGCTGATGTGGGTAGATAATTAATATAAAAATTAATTAAATTAATTTTTTTTTTTAAATATGGAGATTGCAGGCGATAAGGGTTGAGCCCTCAGCCGCTTGCAACTATTCATCTTTTTCCCCTTTTTTTATATGATTTTAAATTTAATTAAGTTAATATTTATACAAAATTCAAATCCACATCAAAAGGAAATCGTTTTTGTATTTCTTTACTGAGTCAGTTCTCTGGTGAGCCACGTAGGCGAGTAATATTAATAAAAAATTATCACGTATAATTTCCGATAGGGTTCGTCGGACTTGACACTCAGGTATCCTTTCTTTTTTTTCAAAAGTCTCACTTTCCTAACTTTTAGTATTTAAGTGTTCATTCGTGCTAAGTTTTGGCACTTTGGCTATTCTTTTGCCATAAAAAATGTGAATAAATAATAAGTAATGTATACAATTAGCATAATATAAGTATTGTATGACTTAAAACCGTATAAATACACATCTTGAGAGTCATATATATATCATCATATAAATACATTTGGACAAAATATATGTCATGACAATGGCCATCAAAATATATTTTAATTTCGTGAATTTATCACTTTTGGGTGTATGAAACTCTTATGAATCAGTACATACTCACTCCTTTAGGAGTATGACTACAAATTGACGCATGAGACATCCTGCCACAATATGAAACCAACTATCGAGATCCAATTGAATAATTGAAACTCTTCCATACCGCATATATAAACTTTATGTCTCACATTCACCATACACATGTAATTTTAAACTTGATGACATGAGTAATTTATCACTAAAATTACATGTCATGCCAATTACATTGCTCTATTCATTGAATCATGTTTTACATATTCTTACTAAGTAGTATCGGCACTGATATGCGACATGCGACACGACACGACACGACACGACACGACACGCCGACACGACATTTATCAAAAAATAGAGAATTCGGACACGTTGTGATGCGTTGTATATTAAATATATATTTTTATATATACATAAGAAATTATCATTTTTATGATTATTTCAATCAAATTAATTTGAATCAAATTCATAAATAAATAAGTAATTAAAAAAGCCTAGAATGAATATATACTAAAAACATTAATCCGCTATTTATTAATATTATTCATTGTTTCAATTTAACAAATTTAACTCTATTTCAATAATTCATAAAATTTGGAGAAAAAACAAGTGATCCATATTATGGATTCGCATGTTAGATATGTTGGAAGAGAAGAAAACTTAAGGGGTAAATTGTGTATCACAGGAAATGTGGGTTAGAAAAGAAAAGAAGACTATGTTTTTTTTTCCCCTCATTTATTAGTTTTACAATTGTGATTTCATTTTTCACATATATATTTTTTGACCTTTCATTTATTAAATTTTTAAGATTGATTTCGATATTGGAATCACGTATCGAAAACTTGTATGTCAAAATATCGACTCGAGTATCAGAGAGTGTCGAGAAAGTTGACTAGGTGTTGGATTTTTCAAGATGTGTTGATTGAGTGTCAAAGAGTGTCGAAAAGTGTCGGACACGTGTTAAAGCATCCGACATAATACAAAAATTCTTGAAGAGTATCGGTACTTTATAGGGCTCTTTCATGCATGACTCTTTTCATGTGTTTCATGAAGTTTCGTGAAATCCGTTTTCACGTAGTACAACGCAATTTGTGGATGACTTCATCCGTCTCTCTCCTTAAGTCAATATTTGGCGTTTCTTTCTTAGTCTTTCTGAGACCTTTGCATCTTCATCCAATTTATTACAGTACGCAGTACCCTCCACTCACATCTATTTGAGATTCCAAGGACCACTGCAGTATGGCAGGCAGACGTGACCGAGCGGCGGAGGCGTAGGGGAATCACCTCCTCCTCCTTCCTCTCTTTTTCCGCATTTTCTTAGCCTCGGATGCAGACAACTATCTCCCACCGACTCTGACATCCTCGATTCACGAGTCAAACTTTTGTCACTCTGTTTCTCTCTCAGAAAAGTGATTGACAGAGGTGAAATGGAAGGAGGGTCATTTTCTAATATCAGCTGACCCCATAAATTCCACCTTGTCCGTCCATTATTATTTACCCCTGTGGGAAAAAACGAGCATGAAAAGAAGGGAAGCCATAAGAGTTAAAAGTCCATTGATACCCTAAAAAGCACACACTTTTCGGAAATTTTTATGTCATGTCCAATATTTTAACTTACTTTCAATACATTTCGATACATTTCGACACGTGATTAATTATTTTCGACACGCTTCAACATACGAACTAAAAAATTTCGATATGCATGAGATCAATTTTAAAAATTTTTAATACTTGATAAGTCAAAATGTAAATATATAAAAAATAATGAAAATAACAAAAACAAAGGAGAAAGAAGAAAATTATTACTCTCAAGTTTCTTCCTTCCAAATTCTAACATTCCCGTGAGTGATAATCGAGCATCTCTCTTCTCGTGCGAGCATTGCTCCTCTCACTGACGTCTTTCCATATTTACTTTTTTCTCCAAATTTTATGGATTATTGCAATAGAATATAATCGAATTTGTCAAGTTAAAATAATAAATAATATTAACAAATGTTGGACCAATGTTTTTAGTATAAATGAATTTTATATTCTTTTTATTATTATTTATTTATTTATTTTTGCATTTAATATATAACATGTCGAAACGTATCGAATTCTCTATTTTTTTTTAGAAATGACATGTCGGCGTGTCGTGTCGTATCGTGTCACGTGTCGCATGTCCGTGTCGGTGCTACATAGTGAAGAACTACTTGGGCGATGACAAGGTGGTTGCACAGATGGTCAACAAGATGGGTGACTATGTCACTCTATTTAATTTCTATTACTCCGAGATCTTCAAAACCGTGAATGCATATATTGTAACAAGAGGTTGAATGTTTCGATGGCAAAACTGAGGAGGGAATATTTCCTTAGTCTTTAGGCTTTCTTGTCCGTTCTCGCGGCCATCATGTTGCTCCTTCTCGCAGCAGCTAGTATTCTTTCTTACAGAAAGCAAAAATAAATATGATCAATGCTAGTTCATATATTTCTTGCAGTTAATTGAAATACCTAGAACATTTTACATGCAATTGGTAAAATTTTAATATATAACTTTTCAATTCCTAATTTGATAATCTCTCGACACTTCGGTTGACTGCACCAATCTAGGAGATTGGACTAGCATCTTTATATTTGCATTTATCACAATTTTACAAGTTGTCTCCACCGTGAACGTAATCATGGGTTCTAGCTGGGTAGATAGAACCTAAGTAGTACCGACACGACACGGGACATGTGACGGGTAATACGACACGACACGACACGTCGACACGTCATTTCTAAAAAAATAGAGAATTTCGATACGTTGTAACACGTTGTATATTAAATATATATTTTTATATATACAAATAAATGATCATTTTTATGATTATTTCAATCAAATTAATTTGAATCAAATTCATAAATAATTAAATAATTAAAAAAAGCCTAGAATGAATATACACTAAAAACATTAATTCGCCATTTATTAATATCATTCATTATTTCAATTTAACAAATTCAACTCTATTTCAATAATTCATAAAATTTGGAGAAAAACAAGTGATCCATATTATGGATTCGCATGTTAGATATGTTGGAAGATGAGGAAAAAAAAACTTAAGGGGTGAACTGTGTATCACGGGAAATGGGAATCAGAAGAGAAGAGAAGACTAGGTTTTTTTCTCCATTTATTAATTTTATAATTATGATTTATTTTTTCACATATATATTTTTAGACTCCTCATTTATTGAATTTTTAAAATTGACTTTGATATTGGAATCACGTGTCGGAAACTCGTATATTAGAATTCTGACTTGAATGTCAGAGAGTGTCGAGAAAGTTGACTAGATGTCAGATTTTCCAACATATGTTGATCGAGTGTCAGAGAGTGTTCGACACGTGTTGAAGTGTCTGACACGACACGAAACATTTTGGAGAGTGTCGGTACTTCATAACATTCTTAATATGATAATATACATGTTAACTTACAACTGTATTTTCGAAACCATAGAAAAATACAGGAAAATACAAAAAATTACCCTAAACAAGTAAAATAAATACGCAAAATGTAGAGTATCTCAATATGAGAACAAAGGTACCAAGAATGCTCCAATCAGAGCTCGGATGCGCACTCACACGCGGGGTGCCTGAACTGTTTGAACCACCAATTCACTCAGTCAACGATCAACTAGGTTAGTTCTTGGACTGGGTCACCCAACCAATTTGGGTCGACTCGTAATTGTTGACATCATGATAATGTCAGCCCTAGCGTGCATGGCGTCTTCTAGCTGTGCACGATCACTCAAAATGCTCGTCTTAACGAGCTAATTTCGTTCATGCGATCAAAATTAATTTTTATTGCACAAAAAATGCAAAAAAGGGCCAAATTTGTATGTTCAAGTTCTAGACTATGGCTACTTTAAAACCACATGCGAGTCGCAAGAATGACACTCGAGATCTCCATAACTAGAATCTAGAATACCTATAATCGAGTGAAAGAGATTTGCGCATTTGATTTGAAATTCATTATTCTTGATACGAAATAGTGACAATCTAAAACTCAACCTCAAGCACTTCTCCTCAATTATTCTCTGTATCACTAACTCATCCTCATCTTTCCATAAGTGTTCTTTATGTGAGGTTATTTGTGTATCAAAATTAGAAGATAGACTTGAATATTATTTATAATGTTTTAAATCACATGCCCTCTCATTAGAGGCCGGGCTTTTCTTGGTTCACATTTGCTAGGTTCATATTAGACTAATTAAGAATCTTTATCTCACCTTATTAGATAAATCCTATAAAACAATAAATTACAATATATATTAATGTAGCCTATACGTATATAAGAAAAAAAAAAACTCGTACAATTATAGCTAAGGAAACTAAAGTGCAATATAGGAAAAGTAAAGATAAAAAGATAGCATTTTGATTGATTTGTCAAGGGCTTCTCGCTGGATGACTAGTGGTAATTATAATGAAGTTATGATAACTGTTCGGTAGTTGCACCTTCTCTAGTAATTGCTATTGGCTCTCTCCACATTATTGTATTCTTATAGATCACTTTGCCCATACATCATATGACAGTCCTAATTATGTTTTGAGTACTGTGCAATTATCAATGGTTCACTCTATGATTGGGTCTTTAAATAGCGACTACTATTTTTACAATGTGCATCTTTGATGCTAACTATCTTGGCGTCTTGAGTAATATTCGAAGTGTTTCTATTGGAAAAGTTGCTGGCAAGGTTCATACAGGCGACTACCAGCCATCCATTGTTGCATTTCAACAATTGGACATGTGGCGTTTTTTTAAATCTCATCATCGATCATTGGTTATTGACCCCCATGTACGTTGAGCGTCCGGCACGATCAAATATCACTTTTGTATCATGCGCGTCACCGTAGCCTATTTTTGTGCAAATATTATACGGTGCGTCGGTGACAAGCACGGTTGGTGTCAACACAAACGTAGGACGACAATGATCCGATGATGGTCTGTCTCATTTTGTTTATGTAGAGAGACATAAATAGGGCTGCCCAACTTGTAATTTTCGGTTGCAAAGCCAAACAAACAAGTGGCCGAATGCAACTTGACATCGTTGTCTTCCAAAACCAGCCGATGTATCATCAAAACGTATCCTTTCCTTTTCAGATATCAATGTTAAATATCGTGAAACTGGTTTTTGTATATCTTATAATCGGAATTTTTTTTAAATTAAATTTTCAATAACTTTTCTATAAGTATTACTTAACATTGTTATTGTGCTGATTGATTTCAACATGGTTATTGCTTAACTCAAGACAAGGGATGTGCAAAACGGATTGCCCAAAATGGGGATCGTCCGGATCGGATTCAATTTGGTTTCCAGAAGTGTCAATTCAGTTCTCGACTCCAAGGGAAAATCGGACCGTGCCAGACTGACTATGTGTACTTTTTTTTTTTTTTAAAAAAAAATTCTTTAAAAAAAGTGACTAATTCTTTTTTTTCACAATAGAAGGCATCAAGTAGTGGAAAAAGTTATCAGTTTCATCATATTGATAGTCGGGTTCAGTTTCTAAACCGGTCTTTTCGATCCGGTTCTCAGTTCCTCTTTGGAATTGGATAAGAAAATAGATCGGAAATCGATCACCGCTCCTCAAAGACGAGAGTGAAAGGATAGGACACTAGGAGAAGATGGATCCGGAAATAAGGAGGCGGCCTTTTCATGCGGGATGAATTTTGACCATTAAACCAGAGTTGCATGCCAGGTGCACGTGGAATGATGCTCAGGGAAATGAAAAATGAATGGGATTTTGTCTACGAGAATAATTTTGTCATTTTCAATGCAGCATTAAAAACGAAAGTATTTTCAATTAGTACTCTCAAGGTATTCATTAACAAAATTCATGTATATATTAGGGACACATTCGAGAATAAAAGGGATAGTTGCTCTATCTCAAAATTGATACTAAAAGATGGTTCTGAAAATTCTTTGAAATCTGAAAATCTACCCATGTGGTAGAATCACTCGAAACTCTATCATGCTGGTTTCATTAGTTCTAAAGTACTTTGTACAACCGACCAAAAAAAAGTACTTTGTACCATCTTGCTAAAAAAAAAAAGTACTTTGTACCATTCAACCCCAAAAAAAAGAAAATTTTTTTTTGGCTACTCAACCCCCAAAAGAAACGTACTGCTCACGTGGCTTTTTTTAAAAAAAAAATATTAAAGAAAAATGTCATCATTTCAATTATCAACACATTTGACTTTCGAGGACAAAAAAATATCCGATTCATTCATAATAAGATACATTTTATGGCTAACAGCGTTGTAATCTCGAGACGCAATAAACACCAAAAGTATAATCAAATAATGAAAGGTCAATATCATGAAAAACTTTAAATTGATACATATATGATAAATTTATCTTAAACTAATTTTTTTTTGTAACGAATCTTAAACTAAAACTAATTTTTTGGCAACAAAAAACTCATAATTGATACATATATAATAAATTTAGTCAAGATTGATTTTTTGACTCTCAAACTGATATATTTATGATAAATATATCCTATGCTAAATTGGATCAATATTACGAAAAATTCCAAATCGATATATCTGTAATGAACAGAGGGTAGAACGCCAAATATATACATTCGTCAATTGTCACGTATAATTTATTTTAGTAATTTGATAGTAAAATTTAACGGATCCTAAGATGAATAAATTTATCACAGACATATTAATTTAGGATTTTTAGTGGTCAAATAATTAATTTGTGATAAATTTGTCACATATGTATTCATTTTGACGGGTTTTTCCAAATTTTGAAGAGCCTAAAATGGTAATTGACATGCCAACACCTTCTCCCTCTCTGTCTCCCCTCACGGCTCTTCGCGCTCTCTCGCCTATTTAAAGGCTCCATTTTTAATTAACCCTCAACGAACCTCCGCTGCACCTCCTCACTTTACCTTCTCCGGCCTCTCCTCCATGGACACCAACGTCGGCGACCTCAACTCCCGCAAGCCCGACTCAAACGGCATAGGGTCGCCCCCCAGTGGCGCCACCTTGGTGATGCAGAGCCCGGCCCTCCCACACACCCTGGCCGCTGGCTCCCCTGATGCCACCATGGGCCACCACATCGCCCGCCGGCTCATCCAGATCGGCGTCACCGATGTCTTCTCCGTCCCCGGCGACTTCAACCTCGTGCTTCTCGACCACCTCATTGCCGAGCCAGGGCTCAACCTTGTCGGCTGCTGCAACGAGCTCAATGCTGGGTATGCCGCGGACGGCTACGCCCGTGCGCGGGGCGTCGGGGCCTGCATTGTGACGTTCACTGTCGGCGGGCTCAGCGTGCTCAATGCGATTGCCGGTGCATACAGCGAGAACCTGCCAGTGGTCTACGTCGTCGGTGGGCCTAACTCCAACGACTACGGGACGAACAGGGTACTTCACCATACCACCGGTTTGTCTGATTTTAGCCAAGAGCTTAGGTGTTTCCAGACTGTTACTTGCTTTCAGGTATCTCTTCGGTCCCTTTTCATCATCCTTTTCGCTGACACTAATTTTTCTTTTGGATCTGATCTTTGCATTGGGAAAGACGTATCTGTTGACTAGAAATATTGCTCAGAGGATCTCATTGTTTGTGGTGGATCTGCTCTGAGAGATTATATAATCTACTAATGGTTGCTTAAATAGTGTGCCTGGGGGAGTTGCTGTTGGGTTTTAGCACAGATCGTTGTGACAGGGGAATTTATATTAGAGTCCGTTCGTTTCACGGAAAATATTTTGTTTTTGCAAAATATTTTTCTAGAAGTCACTTTTCAAGAAAATGATTCTATTTTTCGGTATTCGACGGAAACCTAAATTTTCAATAAAAAATATTTTCTACTGTTCGTTAGCTAATTTAATTGTATGGAAAAATTATCAAAAATTGAATTTTAATATTTTTAATTGACCAAAAATTAGTTTTATTTTTTATATTTTAAAAAAATGAATTTTTAATTATTTGTATTTTTAAAAATCGAAATTTTTTTATTTTCCTTCCTCCTTCCTCATCCTCCTTCCTTTGCCGCCGCAATACTGACGATGGCCGACTGCCCGGCGACTGACCAAGACCCGATCGCCAGATTCGGCGAGCTCGAGGCTTGGCCGATTTTGCCTGAGCTTGCTAGAGTTTCACTCGGCTCGGCTAGCCGTGAGCTCGCTCGATTTGGCGGTGGAGCTTGAGCTCGCCTAAATCGGGAGCTCGAGCTCGCCACCGATCCGGCGAGCTCGGCTCGCCGAGCCTAGTGAACCTCCGGCGAGCTCGGGCAAGGCCCGAGCCCCGCCCGGCTCGGCGGATTTGGCGAGGCTCAAGCTTCGTCCCAGGTCGGCGAGAGCTTCGCCTCGCCCGATCTAGTAAGGCCCAAGTTCGGCTTCGCCAGATTGGGCTAGGTGAAGCCTTGCTGGCCTGGGGCGAGGCTGGAGTTGGCTTGCAACCGATTGCCGGCCGCCACTGGGGCCGACGACCGGCCAAGGCCAAAGAAGAAGGTAAAAAAGAAAGAAAGAAAAGAAAAATTAAAAACTCGATTTAAAAAAAGAAAAAAAGAAAAAGAAAGTATAAAAATAAAATGAAAATGTATTGGTAAAAAGAAGCAAGATGGAAGAAGTTATGGAAAATATTTTCCACTTCAAGTGGAAAATATTTTCCTCACTTTTAAAGGTTGTTTTTTTTTTTTTTCAATGATAGAAAACATTTTTCTTAATTAATTCATTTTCTCGTGAAACGAATCTTTGGAAAATCTGAAAAAAGGATTTCTCAGAAGTCATTTTTTACTAAACGAACGGACCCTAAGTGCAGATTGAATGAACTGACTTGTTGATTGTTTCTGTTTTGCCTTTTTCTAGGCTGTGGTGAATAACTTGGAAGATGCACATGAACAGATTGATACCGCGATCTCGACTGCTCTGGCAGAAAGCAAGCCCGTTTACATAAGCATAAGCTGCAACTTGCCTGCCATACCTCACCCAGCTTTCAGTCGCAAGCCGGTTCCATTTGCACTCTCTCCCAAGTAACTTTCCCCCAGTTCAATCGATCGAGCCTATTTGCTGCATTAGATTATGACTAGAGTGATGCGATTGATTAATTTTTATTGACATAGATTGACTAATCAGATGGGATTGGAAGCTGCAGTAGAGGCAGCTGTAGAGTTCTTGAACAAGGCAGTGAAGCCGGTCATGGTGGGTGGCCCGAAACTCCGGGTTGCAAAGGCTTGTGAAGCCTTTGTAGAACTAGCTGATGCATATGGCTTTCCAGTAGCTGTGATGCCATCGGCTAAAGGACGCGTGCCAGAGCACCATCCCCACTTCATTGGAACTTACTGGGGTGCGGTGAGCACTGCATTCTGTGCCGAGATCATGGAATCAGCAGATGCCTACTTATTTGCTGGGCCCATTTTCAATGACTACAGCTCCGTTGGGTACTCCCTCCTTCTCAAGAAGGAGAAGGCCATTATTTTGCAGCCTGATAGGGTTGTGATTGGAAATGGACCCGCTTTTGGTTGTGTTATGATGAAGGATTTTCTTAAAGCACTCTCGAAGCGGGTTAAGCAGAATACTACTGCTTTTGAGAATTATCAAAGGATTTTTGTTCCGGAGGGCCATCCATTGAAGTGTGAACCCAAGGAGCCCTTGAGGGTGAATGTCCTGTTCAAGCACATACAGGACATGCTCTCTAGTGAATCAGCTGTGATTGCTGAGACTGGAGACTCTTGGTTCAACTGTCAGAAGCTGAAATTACCAAAAGGCTGCGGGTATGCGGGTGTGGTTGCATAGATTAGCTTCCTTGTCTTTAAATTTTTGATCTGGAGCTACTTAAAGAAAACAAACTGAAATTGTTCGAATGGGGGTATGCAGATATGAGTTCCAAATGCAGTATGGATCTATTGGATGGTCCGTCGGCGCAGCACTTGGGTATGCACAGGCAGTGCCAGAGAAGAGAGTCATTGCATGCATTGGAGATGGTAGCTTCCAGGTATGAAATGGTTTCTGGTATCTGTTATATAGCTAAGCAAATTCGATCAAGCCATCATGAATGATAGAGCTTCTGTCAAGAAGATATCACTAGTTTTGCAAGCTCAATCACTAGACATGCTAGTAATCCTGTTAAGCAATTTGCATAGGTGAGGAGTTTTGTCATACAATGCCAGTCATGCACTGACCTTATTCATTTCCCTCCATTTTTCTACTAAATTTGATTGCCTTTATCTTGTGGTGTTGATTGAATGGAAGAGATGAATAATGTTAAAGTCGTGGGCGATTTTTGCACTCTAGGTAACTGCCCAAGATGTGTCAACCATGCTGCGATGTGGGCAGAACACCATCATCTTCCTGATAAACAATGGCGGCTACACCATTGAAGTGGAGATCCATGATGGTCCCTACAATGTGATCAAGAACTGGAATTACACTGGCCTGGTGGAAGCAATCCACAACGGCGAGGGCAAGTGCTGGACAGCAAAAGTAAGTTGCTTGTATACGAGTTACAATCAGGACGATTTGCCAATTCAAGAAATCCCTCCACGGTAATAATAAAATTTGCTCATGTTTGTAGGTTCTCTATGAGGAAGAGCTTACGGAAGCGATTCAGACGGCGACAGGGCCCAAAAAGGATTGCTTGTGCTTCATAGAGGTGATACTTCACAAGGACGACACCAGCAAAGAGCTTCTGGAATGGGGTTCCCGGGTCTCGGCCGCCAATAGCCGCCCCCCCAATTCTTAGTAGATGCCTTGATTCGCATCAGTATGGTGCTTCAAGTACTTGTTGAGGACATGAAAAAGAGAACGTCTTCTCGAGCATTGGCTATGCTCTGTGAAATAAAAATAATCATGTCTCATGGTTGTGGATTTTGATAATATCTTTGACCGTCGGCTTTGGGTTGACATCCTAAACATGTGGAAGCAACAATTGCGAATGCACATATACGTTTGGTGGGCTTGGAGTCGAGGATAGGGACCTCCACAAATGCTCGTGTCACGGGTCAGCAGATCCTTGGCCGTGAAATAACCCATGCAATGCCTAATTAGCAAATAACACTAGGCTGGCCTTCCTTCTATAATTCTTCTAGAGAATATACAGTGAATAGTTTCCTTGTATCGGATTGCACCACGTGCAGTTTAGCTTGAGTGTCTAGTCCATCAAGCGAGAGGACAAATCACTTTAATTACACCAACTGATTTTGGCCTATTATGATCTCATCAGGATAACGGCATCAGCTCTCAATTAGTTTGTGAAGGAGAGGTCAACCTTGCCTTTAGAACTCTAGAGATTTATCCTTTTTATCCTAGAACTCCTAAGACCAATCGTCCTGATGTCACTCTCATGGGCCAGTTATATTCATCTCCTCTACATCACTTACTCTTTACCTGATAACCCCAAACTCCATTCACAAGGGTTCACGAGAATCACGAACTGTGCCATTCTTCCCCAGTCAATTCTGCAATGCTCTCATTGCAGGTTATCCATGTGTTTCCTTAACCATTGATGCTCTACTTTGGATCATCATATATCAAATGGCAATGCTCACCCAATTGAATAGACTACTCCATTGGTAATTTCTTTTGATTGCATTTGTTTGACACATTCGGTCACTTGTACTTTCCTTGACAAGTGTGGTATTTTTTGCCAATTGCACCTTTTGGTAGCACTCTATTTTTCCTACCAAGCCTTTCTTGATCCTAGCATACCAGTGGAGGTTTCTCCCCTTGTTGAAAATGTGATAACAAACCTCCTCTTAAGATTCACCAATTGTTCTAGGAGCATTTTTTGTATTTGGTGAGGAATTAGTTCTTTTCTTTCTTGTGCCCCTATTGTCATGCTAAAAGTTGGTCGAGATCCACACTTTGTTCAAGCATGTTTTTCCTTGGCCCACGTAGGGTCGGGTAGACCACAAATTTTCTTAGACTCATCTCACTCACTAGAGGGATCTTGCTTTGATACCATCTTTCACGGGTTAGCAAATCCTTGGTTGAGGAATAACTCGTGTGGTGCTTGGGAAATAGATAGCACCGGGCTAACCTTCCTTCTACAATTGTTCTGGAGAATAATATGGCAAATAGCTTTCTCGTATCACATCATACCACACCCAGTTTAGTTTGGGCATCTAGTCCATCGGGTAAGAAAGCAGATCACTATTGGCACACCAATTGATTTTGGCTTGTCATGGTGTCATAAGAAGAGTAGTCTAAACTCTCAACCAATTTGCACATGGGAGGCCAACCTCACCTTTAGTGCTCTGTAAAGATGTGTCCTTTCTATCCTAAAACTTCTAGCGTCAATGGTCCTAATGCCACTCCCACATAACTTTTATATTCATCCTCTCTACATCACTCACTCTTCATCCGATAACCTTACGCTTCACTCACAAGTGTTCTCCAGTACAAAAGAATCACATACCATAACACACGCACTGCCACAAATCTATCTTTGATTAGTATGGGGACCCTTCAAGTTGTTTACTTTTGGGACATGTGAAATGATATAGAAGTTTGATTGTCATAATCTCCAGAATCAAGTTGTGGCGTGATCCACCATCTTCT
Source organism: Eucalyptus erythrocorys (assembly GCA_014182555.1). Taxonomy (NCBI): domain Eukaryota; kingdom Viridiplantae; phylum Streptophyta; class Magnoliopsida; order Myrtales; family Myrtaceae; genus Eucalyptus; species Eucalyptus erythrocorys. Next base: position 14,155,834 of record CM024597.1, on the reverse strand, counting down.
AACTTATGTTCAAAGTTAAGCCCTTCTTCGTATAAATAATCATTTCCAAAAAGGAAAATCTGCTTTCAAGCTCAAGGATGGGAGTTTTAGCTTATACCATGGGCACTTTACTCCGAGACATGATTTTTTCTTTTGGGGGTTGAGTGGAAAACATGATTCAAGTTAAGTGGCTCCACTATTCATTAGCAATAACATAATACTATAATCCTCTGGCCATCCACGTTCGCGATAAACTTAGTGGAAAGTAAAAGTAAATGAAGAGATAATGATACAAATGATTTTTGAACTTTAGTCAATGTGCAATGTGGTTTCTAAACTTTTACTTAATGTCAATGTGGTTTTTAAATTCTTAATTTTTTCAATTTGGTTTTTGGACTTTTGATACATGCTTGATATAGTCCTTCATTTAATTCAAGATTAGGGATAACATTGAATATTTTCATATAGTTTAAGGACTAAATTGAATATATATCAAAAGTTCATAGACTAAAAAAATAAATTAAAAATTTAGGGACCGCATTGTATATTTAGCTAAACTTCATGATCATATTAAATAAATTAAAAGTTCATGGACCATATCACATATTGGGTCAAAGTTTAAGAACTACTTGTGTTATTTTTCTGCAAAATGAAAGAAACGTTGAGAAGAAAATAGAAAAGAAAATGTTTTGCGCTTCGGTCCCCAATCTAAGGACAAGTTTCGGTTTTTGGCCCAAATTGGAGAAAAAGGTCAAATTGTCCAACAAAGGACGACGATGATCCGAGGAAGGTCGGTTTCCCTTTGCCACTTGTCGTTTCCTTTTGCAAAAGCCAAGCAAACCCGTGGCCAAATCCAACTTGACGTCTTAGTCTTCCGAAACCAGCCCGATGTATCGTTTCCAAGGACCGCTCGCCGGATTTTTGAACCCCAAAACAGCGTCCACAGATGGATCTCAGTCCGCCATCGAGCAGTGTTTCATGTGATTGCGAGTCACATTTTCCTACTGATGCGGACGCATCGCATGTTGCTGTTGGACAAATGTTTTCGAATGTAAAACTACCTAATTCTTTTTGAAAATCAACATGTAAAATTTCGCAATACAAAATTTCATATATCAAATAATTTGGAATTTCTTGATTAAATATTAGATACATTAACATGGGAATTTTGCGAATTGATTTCAATATGGTTGTGTCTAAACATCAATTAGGGATGAATTGTTTCAGGTTCCGTATAAGTTTCACCCTCCATCTATAATTTACCAGCCGGAACATGTTCCATATTTCTTGGAACTAGTAACTTATCCTACATATTCTAAAACTTGGAACCTACCACTCAAAACTATAGCATGTGCGTGTCATTAGGTTTTAAAGTACTTCACACCATCATGTGCAACTTTTTTTTTTTTCTTTTTCAAAAAACTTATTATAGAAAAAGAAAAGAAAATTTGGCAATTGTAGTTATTAGCACATTCAGTAACATTCACCATAAAAAAGAAAATCCAGTTCATTCATTATAAGGGACATGTTCGTGGCTACTAATGATGTAATTTCAAGACACAGCAAACACCGAAAAATAAAATTGTAAGAGTTAAATACTTTTATTCCCATTACTTGATACGTTTAAACATAAAAGAAAAAAGATAAGTAAAAAAAGAAGAAGAAGAAGAAGAGAGCAAAAAATCTTAGGAATAGCTTGGTATGCGTAAAGAGTGTGCAGGCTGATTTTTGAATTCCGAAACCCCAAAACATATCATGTGATTTCTAATATTTCTGTTCTTGGGAACAATTTCGGTTTAGAAATAGTTTTTTTTTCCATTTCTATTATTTAGATGAGTTTCTGAACAGAAAAACATGTCTGGTAACTATACAAGGATTATGTTATTGGAAAAGAAAATAAATAAAATGTGTTTGGTACAATCCTAAAAATTTCTACTTCTAATTTTTTATTTAATTATAAAAAGATTTAACATTTCATGTTTGGATAAAATTGGACTTTTGTAATGATTTGATTGATCAAGGTATTTTAAAATGACCTATGAAAATCCAACATAATAGTTAGTAAAAAATAGATGATTGGAATTGGAAAGAGAGAGTCTCATTAGTTTATAACTCACAGTATGAGGAGATTGATGGCAAACCTTTAGGCATTACAATGAAAAGGTGTATGGATCTTTTGAGAAAAAGAGTAAATGTTGCTTGGAGTCATCAAGCTTTTGCCACCTCGCATTGTCTCTACAAGAAACAACATTGACAAATCTATATAGTAAAGTTCTAAAAGCTTATTCAATTTTGAATCCAATTTTCAACAAAATATTTTTCACACTTTTTATGCTAAACTAATTCTAAGCTAGAATTAACATTAAAATATAGTAAAACTACTCAAAATCTAATTTCTATTTTTTTTTTTCTATTTTTTTATTATTCCAAAAATGGGACTTGGATTGGATCAAGAGACCGGATCTTGTGTCGATTATGTGAAGACAAGTATTAAGTTATATTGACCTTGTTTTTTCTAAAATGACATTACTTCTTTCTTTTCTTCCAAGAATAGGAAAGTGAGTTTTTTCTACTTCTTATTTTTATTCTAAATTTATTTTTTAATCATTGATCTATTTCGAGAAATAAAAAATTAGTCGATGTTATCAAATAAATTTATAATCTTTTTATGTTTCGGGGAATAAAAGGATTGAAAAATATAAAAACGGAAATGTCATTAAATAGGGTCAAGATCTCGTCTCGCCAACCCCTTTTTTGGAGTCATGCCTAGTCCCCCTCCCCCCACCCACAAATTCTAAACAAAATTGAATATTCCCCAATTCCACGGTCCAAACGGAGTGGAACACAGCATTTGTGAGTCAATTTGACATCCAAAACTAAGGAAATCCCACATGAAATTGCGCAGCTCACCTTTGAAAAATCAATCCTCCAAAAAGGCGGAGAAGAAAAAAATCATCATCATCACTTCTATCTCCCTCCGCCTTCGACGGTAATGCCAATACTTTTCGTCTCTCCGCCGCAAAACCGCCCATTGTTCTCTCTCTCTCTCTCTCTCTCTCTCTCTCTCTCGTTGGCATATATAAAGACTGCATTTTTAATAACTCCTCCACACACAAACACACAGAAAATACTCCAGAAGCGCCCGCGAACCTCCATTGCCACTCCTCGCTTCACCTTCTCCTTCACCTTCTCCCTCCATCTCCCCCTCCACCTCCTCCGGCGCCGCCGCCGCCACTCCTCCGCCGCCGCAGCCATGGACACCAACATCGGAGCGCTCAGCTCATGCAAGCCCCCCTGCAACGACGTCGGGTCGCCCCCCAACGTTGCCGCCGCGGCGATCCAGACCCCGGCCCCCGCGCACGCGGCGGTCGGCTCCCCCGACGCCACCATGGGCCGCCACCTCGCCCGCCGGCTCGTCCAGATCGGCGTCACCGACGTCTTCTCCGTCCCCGGGGACTTCAACCTCACGCTCCTCGACCACCTCATCGCCGAGCCGGGGCTCAACCTCATCGGCTGCTGCAACGAGCTCAACGCCGGGTACGCCGCCGACGGCTACGCCCGCGCCCGGGGCGTCGGGGCCTGCGTCGTGACGTTCACCGTCGGCGGGCTCAGCGTGCTCAACGCCATCGCCGGGGCGTACAGCGAGAACCTGCCGGTGGTCTGCATCGTCGGCGGGCCCAACTCCAACGACTACGGGACGAACAGGGTGCTTCACCATACTATCGGGTTGCCTGATTTCAGCCAAGAGCTTCGGTGTTTTCAGACTGTTACTTGCTTTCAGGTATCTCTTCGGTCCCCTTTTCTTCTTTCCTTTTGCTGACACTAATATTTTATTCGGACCCGATCTTTGTCTGAAGAAAGTTTTATATGTTGACCAGAAACATCGCTTCGAGGACTTTCCGGAATTAGTCATATTATAATGCTTGTCGTGATTTTGGATCTCGTTATTTATGGTGGATCTGTCGTGTAAGATTATTATAATTAACTGATGGCATCTTAAGTAGTGTGGCATGGGACTCGAAGTTGGAGTTTTTGCTTGCAGAGATTGTAGTGATGGGGGGTAAATATATTAAGTGCAGATCGAACGAACTGATGTGTTGAGCGTTTCCTTTTCGCCTTTTTCTAGGCTGTGGTAAATAACTTGGAAGATGCACATGAACTGATTGATACTGCAATCTCGACTGCTCTGAAAGAAAGCAAGCCAGTTTACATAAGCATAAGCTGCAACTTGCCTGGCATACCTCACCCGACTTTCAGTCGCGAGCCGGTTCCATTTGCACTCTCTCCCAAGTAATTTTTCATCTGTTCAGTCGATTTGAGTCTGTTAGCTGTGTTAGCTTATGAATAGAGTGATGTGATTAATTAATTTTTGTTGACACAGATTGACTAATCAGATGGGATTGGAAGCTGCGGTAGAGGCAGCTGCAGAGTTCTTGAACAAGGCAGTAAAGCCGGTAATGGTGGGCGGCCCAAAACTCCGGGTTGCAAAGGCTTGTGAAGCCTTCGTAGAACTAGCTGATGCGTGTGGCTATGCTGTAGCTGTGATGCCATCGGCAAAGGGGCTCGTGCCGGAGCACCATCCCCACTTCCTTGGGACTTACTGGGGTGCGGTGAGCACTGCATTCTGTGCCGAGATCGTGGAATCTGCAGATGCCTATTTATTTGCTGGGCCCATTTTCAATGACTACAGCTCTGTTGGGTATTCCCTCCTTCTCAAGAAGGAGAAGGCCATTATTTTGCAGCCTGATAGGGTTGTGATCGGAAATGGACCTGCTTTCGGTTGTGTTCTGATGAAGGATTTTCTTAAAGCGCTCTCGAAGCGGGTCAAGCGTAACACGACTGCTTATGAGAATTATCACAGGATTTTTGTTCCAGATGGCCATCCCTTAAAGTGTGAACCCAAGGAGCCCTTGAGGGTCAATGTCCTGTTCAAGCACATACAGGACATGCTCTCTAGTGAATCAGCTGTGATTGCTGAGACTGGAGACTCTTGGTTCAACTGCCAGAAGCTGAAATTACCAAGAGGCTGCGGGTATGTGGGGGTGATCGTATGGATTAGGTCCCTTATCTTTTAACCTTCTGATTTGGAGCTACTTAAAGAAAACAATCTGAAATTGTTTGAATGGGGGCCTGCAGGTATGAGTTCCAAATGCAGTATGGATCCATTGGATGGTCTGTTGGTGCAACGCTTGGGTATGCACAGGCAGTGCCAGAGAAGAGAGTCATTGCATGCATTGGAGATGGTAGCTTCCAGGTATGGAATGGTTTCTGATCTGTTATATTGCTAAGCACATTCAAAAGGACCATCATGAATGACAAAGTTATGCATAGAGCTTCTGCCAAGAAGATATCACTGGTTTTGCAAGCTCAACCTATGAACATGCTAGTAATCTTGTTAAGAAATTTGCATAGGTGAAAAGTTTTGCCACGCATTGACCTTGTTCATTCCCTTCCCTTTTTCTGCTAAATTTGATTATATTAATCTCGTTGTGTTAATTGAATGTAAGAGATGAATAATGTAGAATTCGTGGATGATTTTTGCACTCTAGGTAACCGCCCAAGACATGTCAACTATGTTGCGATGTGGGCAGAACACCATCATCTTCCTGATAAACAATGGCGGCTACACCATTGAAGTGGAGATCCATGATGGTCCCTACAATGTGATCAAGAACTGGAACTACACTGGCCTGGTGGAAGCAATTCACAACGGCGAGGGCAAGTGCTGGACAGCAAAAGTAAGCTGCTTGTATACGAGCTACGGTTAGGATGATTTGCCAATCAAGAAATCCCTCCATTACGAAAAAATTAAAATTGCTCATGATTGCAGGTTTTCTACGAGGAGGAGCTTATCAAAGCGATTCAGACGGCGACAGGGCCCAAGAAGGATTGTTTGTGCTTCGTAGAGGTGATAGTTCACAAGGACGACACCAGCAAAGAGCTTCTGGAATGGGGTTCCCGAGTTTCGGCCGCCAATAGTCGCCCTCCCAATCCTCAGTAGAAGCCTTGATTGTCATAAAAACAGAGCGTCTTCTCGAGTATTGTTGATGCTTTGTGAAATGAAAGTAATCTTTGCGAAAGGAAAACTGGTGATCACATTATTCTGTAAAGATCAATTTTTACATTAGTAATCAGCAATAAATTAAGCGCTGGGTTTTAAAGATCATTTTTACGCTTTATACTTCTAATACTTTCTCTCAAGCCTGAGCACATATGTTAATCATGTTCAACTTGTTACGAATATGATCTATCCTTTCTTTACCTAGAGGCTTAGTGAAGATGTTTGCAAAGTTGTTCACCAGTCCAAATATGATTAGAAACGATCACTCCACTCTACAACTTCTCTTGAACAAAATGATAGTCAATCTTAATGTTTTTTTTTCTCTCATGAAACACAATGATGGAAGCTATATGCATTGTTGTCTTATAGTCACACCATAAAGACATAGGAGCTAAATCTTTAAAGTCTAACTGTGTCAATAGTTGAATCCACACTAATTCATATGTCATTTTTGTCATGGCTCTATATTTTGACGTAGCATAGGAGTGAGAGACAACATTATGCTTCATACTCTTCCATGTCCCTAGATTTCCTCCAACCAAGGTACAATAGCCAATGGTTGATCTCTTATCATCTAGAAAGCCTACCCAATTAGCATAAAAAATCCTTCAACTCTGCTATGGCTGTAGTTTTGGAAAACAATTCCTTTCCCTTAAGCCTTCTTCAAATACCTTCAAATCCAAATGACTATATACTAGTGAGATGTATGAGGGGAAGACAAAAGTTAACCACATTTACTGGAAAGGCAATGTCTGATTGAGTAACTATGAGATAATTTAGTTTACCTACCAATCTTCTAAATCTCTCGGGATTATAAATAACCTCTCCTCCCTTAGCATCCAATTTAACCCTTGTTCCACGGGTGAATCAAGATCCCAACATACCTATCTCATTGAGCAAATTCAGGACATATTTTCACTTTGACAAAACAATATCTTTTTGTTAATGTGTCATCTCAATTCCTAGAAAATACTTCAATTTTCCCAAGTCGTTAGTCTGAAACTGTTGCTTAAGATAGAGCTTTAGTTTAGCTATACCAATCAAGTCGTCTCTCGTGATGATATTTAACATATACAATCAGAATGGCTTGCCTCCCCCTAACTGTTTATAAAAGAAATAGTGATCATTTTCTATATCTAGATAGTTCATAAGAAAGTATAACCTTGAAGAATCTTCCAAACCATGCCCGCAGGATTTCTTTAAACCATACGAAGATATTTTTAATTTGCAAGCCAATCCGCCATTCTTCCCTTGAGCAACAAACCCTGGGGGTTGCTCCATATAGACCTTGTCTTGAATAGTACCATGCAGAAAAGCATTCTTGACATCAAATTGAAACAAGAGCTAGTTATATGTGGTAGCAAGAGAGATCAAAACACGAATAGAAGTAAGCTTCGCAATAGGAGAAAAAGCGTACAGATAGTCAACCTCATACATTTAAGCATACCCTTTTGCAACAAGACTTGTTTCCAAGTAAGCAAGAGAACTATTGGGATTGACCTTCACAACATACACCCATCGACAACCAATAGCTGTCTTGGCTAAAGGAAAGTACACTAATTCCCAAGTTTGATGGACCTATAAAACCTTTAATTCTTCTTCCATAATTGTCCTCTAGCCAGGATTCTATAATATTTCAGCTATCAACTTAGGGAAAGGTCATTAGTGGATAAAAAAGGCTGAAAAGAAGGAGACACATAAGAGCATAAACAAAGTTTGCAATAAATGTTGAGCACACGAACGTATACCTTTGCGATGTGCAATAGGAAGATCAAGATCAAACCCAAGAAGTTGGCCGGCTAATAACATATCTGGAGCTTAAGGTGACATAGATGATGATAGGAGGAAGGGGGGGAGCAGTAGCCACTCGAGGACGCCAAGTATAGACCTTGAGAGAAGGTGATTCCTATGTAGACGCTAGTGAAATAGTTTAAGCAACTGACCCAATGATGGACACATTTAAGTCTTCATCCAACTTAGAAACAGTAATTGGAACATCATGATAAAGAGTAGATTCAAAGAATGAACCATCAACAATTATAAAGTACTTTCTTGATGATATAGAACAGCAATTGTATCTTTTTTTAGCATGAGAATAAACCAGAAACACACACTTCATGGCCTTGAAATTAGATTTTAATACTCTAGGATGATGATCATGAACAAAACAAACGCAACAAAAAATAGGGGCGGTAAGAAAAACAATGACTTATTTGGAAACAAAGTAGAAAATAATATACTACCTTGCAAAATAGAAGAAGGCACCCAATTAATGAGATAACATGCAATCAAGACAGCATCAAACCGAAATATTTTGGGAACCTTCGTCTTAAACAACATGGACCTAGTAACTTCAAATAAATGCCTATTTTTCCTTTCAGCTATACAATTTTGTTGTGATGTGTCAAGATAGGAAAAATCATGGATCATACCATGTTGAGTCATAGAGTTAGAAAATGGTGCAGAAAAGTACTCCTTAGCATTATTAGAATGCAAAGCTTTAACATGCACAAATGCACAAAACATAGAAAATAATTTAGAACTACTTTTCATTAGATATAGCCAAGTGACTCTCGAATAATCATAAAAAAAAAAAAAAAAAGTAACAAAGTTTCTAATACCCAAATTGGAAACCAAATAACAAGAACCCCAAATATTTGAATAAACTAACAAAAAAAGAGACGCTGCCGTTTAATGACTCAAGGCGGGTAACTGATGTGATGTAATTTGTTAAGTTGATAGGACTCACATTATAAACTAGAAAGAGACTGAAAAGTAGAATTTAATTTTTAAGACTATGCAACGAAGAAAGACCAATACAATAATGGATCTATTGTAGGGATGCAACACTAGAGCACACAATGGAAGGGGCATCTTTAAGCACAAACATGCCTCCTTTCTCATGTGTGACATAAAGAATTTTCAAAATAATATTTAGGATATAGATATAATTGTTATTTAGTTTGAAGCCATGAAGGTTGTTAATTTCGTGAGGTGCAAGAGGTGCGAAGGATGATTTTCCGTTACCATAATTGTCAAAATTCGATGAGTTAAGCTTAGTGATAGATACTGACATGCATGTTGGTGGTGTTGAGTGATGAACATTAAATTACCGCTATATCATTCGTAGTGCTCAAATTGCATATATAAGAATATTCAAGTTTTGGATTTATTAAATTGAATTTTTCCTAGCATCCTTTATTTTTCGCCAATGTTTTTTGTGAGTTCAAAATATTTTTCAGTTTTATCAATGCTTGGAAGAATAGTGATTTGCTTGTTTACATATTGATTTACTAGAATTTGATAATTTAACAAAATATCTACTTTGCAAGCCATGCAAGTAAGCCATTTGTCCCTTTTTAATTTATACCACCTCTCTTCATTTCCCACCAAGTATTTTATCCCACATGCTCTTAAGTTTGAAATATCGGCACCCATGATAACATGCATTACATTATTCATACATTAATGCCTTTGTGACTTGCCCACTTCACTTGGCCAAGAAAAAGCCATGTATCTCCTTGTGGCTAATCTTATTAGGCCACTTGTACCCTAGCTACTCAATTAGGGTAACTTGAATCATTTCTATCGGAACACATATCCTTTCTAGATTTAGACCTCATGATTTTAACCCAAACTCATTATTACTTTTAACCTTGGTTATTTGTTCAAGCAAAATTAATATGGTCAAATGTGCTTAAGGTCATTATTATTTGGTCCATTCCCCTTGGCCTTATCATTGGAAGGAAACCGTATGATAGTGCCACTAGCGATTCCACCTAACATTTTTTTTAAGTCATCATTTCTTTCAACTTAATTTTTTTGTTTTTACCACCCTCGGACTATAAATAGGTTTCCTACTCACCCAAAAAAAGAAAAAGAAAAAGACTATAAGTAGGTTTCCTTATGTCTTCAAGTTTCAAAAAGAATACTAACTTGTTCCTGCAAATGATGAAATTTTCCTCTCTTATTTTCAAATATCAATCTTTTGTGTGAAAGGAAAGATTCTATTATTGTGTTTTTAAAGCTTCAAAATTCCATTATTCAAGATATACAAGGTGAACTTGTAGGTTATCCACTTTTATTTGATATAGGGTTAAGAGATGTTAATTTTTGTTCTTGATTATATTGCTTTGAGGGTGACTAAAGTTTTGATTTTACTTGAGCATTCTATTTGAGGTAAGTGATAACTTTAAGGACTAAGTTGGGTTGATTTACTTAGGGTGAGTTTGGTTCAACTTTGCAAATGGGCTTTGGGTGTAATGCAAATGCCGAAAGCCAAAACCCTTCGGGGAAATGCAAATTGTATTTGGCAAAATTTTTTTGCAAAAGGACTTCAAGTTCAAGTAGTGTTTGGCAAAAAATTTTATGTAATGGGCTTAAAAAAAAGACCCAAACCTTTCATCAGTCCAGGAGGGGCTACGTTCACTAGTGAGCAAGATCTAACGTTGACAGTCGTCAACTAAGATCACCCTCGCTTGGGTTAGGTGACCTTAGGAGACCCTTGCCTGAGGTCACGAGTGGTGGTCGCCCAAGGTCATACGACCTTTTGTGGAGGTCACTTAGGTCACGTGACCCTTGCTGGTCAAATATAGCCTTGCCAATCGTCCTTGCGCCAAGAAGATGAACAATTACCATGAGGGGTAAAATCGGATAAGTAAAGAATTAGTGAGGGTAGTTTTGGAGGGAAAGAAAAATTTTAACCCTAGTTTCAATATTCCGCAAATGCTACTTCACAAAACTTGGTGGGGATAGTTTGGTTTTCAACATTCCTAGTGCAAGCATTCGGTTGAAAGTTATTTCAAAATACTTGCTAAATGCTCCAGCATTTCTCCAAGAGACTTTGGAGTCTAAAAGGCCTTTGGAAAAGCTAAACCAAACACACCATTTTTATTCTTGATTGGGTTGGTTGTTAATTTATGTTTGGCTTTTGTTGTCATATGTAGGTAAGTCTTAATGATGGTATGTTAAATCTTGTATTCATTTGAATTAAATTGTTATGCTTGTTCCGTGCCTAAGATGTGTTTGATGGATGTCCTAGGGGGTGTTTGATTGTTTCTCTAAGAGGTGATGACAATTATTTAGTGTAAACTCGAGGTGGTATTTATGTAATGTGACTAAGTTACTGAATTACTAGTTAAGTGTTTTTGATTAATCATGTGGTCAATTCTGTGTTGTCAATGTTCACATAATCAATTATTTGAATTATTAATGTTCACAATGTTAATTATATGAGTTGTTGTTCTTTCGTTGTCGGTTATATGAGATAATCTAGGAATGCCGAAACGGGACTCTCTCTAGTAGACGTGTGATTTGAGAACGAATTAGGTGAAAGCTGGTGGGCTTGTAATGACTCGGTTTGATGAGGGCAAGGTGCGGTTACATAGGCTAGAGGGCTCAGACAAGGAAAGGCTTCTGATAGGATTCTAGAATGGCAAATGGGGTAAGAATAAATCAAATTACACCTTGAACAAGAAGAGAGCATGTTTGGGATGCATCGAGAGTATTCATAATGCCTCGTGAGTTGAAATCCTAACTCATGACAAGTATGGATTCATCTATATGTGCTTGTGAGTTTCATGACAAGTATGAACTTGTCTATGTATATTCATATGTATAGTGATGAGCTACTAAGTGATACTGGTGCATTATGAAATAATACATCACCCACTTACTTTTGAGTAAATGAACTTGCAATGTTGTTAATGGTTTCTACTAGTATATCATGATAGTAAAGATAGAACATTTGCTTAAGCATTTGTAATACATAATTATTTTTATATTGTTTCAAATTCACGTTATTTGTTGGCATCGGGTAAAATGGTAAGCTGATCTCCTACCTTAGACTTAGAGATTTCATTTACAGCGGTTCGGCTCATCCCTTACTTTTCATATTTGTAGGATAGTTCCCCCGAACATGCAATGGAGGGATGACTTGAGGTTGAATACCATTAATCCTTGAGTTGGATCGTGGTTATTTTAGTATGGATGTAGTGGTGTTAGGTGACCTTGACCTTTTCTAGGACTACGTATTGTATTGAGATAATAACTGCCTCTGTTAGTATAAAGTTAAGGATGTGTATATAACTAAACTCGTGTGATTTTCTGGTAAGAGATGTTGTAACAAATTTATTGTGCTTTTGCATGGGCAATTACAATTATGAGACATAATTAGAAAAGAAATGTGTTGTGTATGATGTTCAGTGGTGTCGCATCACATCCTTTGCCAAAAATTCTCTTTGTAGCCAGATCTTGGAAAATACAAAAGTCAGGGTAGAATAACTAAATATTGAAAGTTTTTGGTTAATTTACTAACACACATGAGATTTAAAGGAAATTTTTGGAGATAAAACAATTGATAAGAGCAATGAAAGAGTTGGATGAACTGTACCAACCCCCTTAACCTGTATAGATGAGCCATTGGCTAGGATAACAATGGACAATGATAGAGTGAGAGAGGAAAATAAACCTAAATGACTGACTTGACATGTGATTCAAGGGTGAGAAGCAATTGAAAGGCATGCAGTGGCATTACCTGATTATACTAAAGTAGTAGTAGAAGAAGCATCCTGTGAAATCTAAACTTGTTAGTGCTGAGCAAATTCCTCATTAGACATAACCATTACCTTACCTTGGGAAGACTAGAGGAGAAGAAGGGCTAAAATTGGATGCATTACTTGCAAAATGTTGTTGCTGTCTTAGTCTTCCATGTAACTTGTATCAAAATTTCTGTGCATGACTAGGTTTGTCATAGTAATGACAAGTCCGAGAGGCCATAAGCTATCAGTAGACAAGTGGTACTATCCATAAAGATGTTGGCCTCGGCTCTCCTTTTTCCTATGCCTCAACCTCCACCTCGGCCACCATGACCATTTTATCCTCCACAGTTTCTTCCATCACTCCTGCTACCACCACTTGTTCGAGATTGGGACACAAGAGCTGAACTATTTACCACATACTTGGTGTCCTAAGAAAACTCACCAGATACCTGAAGAATCCGAGCAAATTATCTATGAGTGATGCAATAGTCTCTCCTTCAGGAATCTTAGACCTAACATTTTCATAGTCTAGACCAAGACTTCCTAGGGATTCCATTACTGCCAATTGTTCTCTATGAAGTTGCATTTGTTGGACATTGCCTGAAATAGGGAGAACAATAGTCAACTCCTCATACGTCATCCTATAATTAGCAAAGTACTATATAATAGAACACCCCTTCCTTTCAAATCAATAAAACTCCTGCGATAGCTCATAAATCTATGAAAATTTATTTTGTACAAAATATAATACATCCAAATATTCCAATATTCTTTGACTGTACCAATGTGAGTTATTAGATCGACTATATTACTTTCCATAGAGTTTGGCATTTGGCTAAAAATACGTGCATCAACAACATCCCAAGTTCGATCATATATGGGTTTAGGAAGTGTATATGTTGATTTCTATTTGTTCAAGTTAGTTTCTCAATTTTCTTTCATTGATGAAAGTTAGCACTACCCTTAAGCTTCTTATCAATAATTCAATTAGATGAAGAGGAAATTACCTCAGTCATCACAGTATTATTCTTCTCAAGATCACTCATAGTTTTCCTTCTCTTAGGGTCACCCATTCTCCAATAATAATAACAAACTATCACAATATTTTCCTTCAAGCAACTCAATATCAATAGTTCAATAATCCAACACAATTGAAAATAAATCATTACATAAAAGATTCTCCATGGCCCACAAACACTACCAATCAAGAGACCATAACTAGATTGGTCAAACACCAACAAGTTAAACGCTGAAAAACAAGAAACCCTTAGTAGTCCTGCTAAAAGATAATAGACTTGGCCAACAGATCAAATAAATTCATGAGGGCACAAGGACAACCAATTTAGCAGCCAACGGGTTTGGTGACCAACAGGTTGTCGATTGAGGAGAGCTGGTCATTGTTGGTGATGAAGAGGAAGCGCCCGAGGCCACGTGTGAAGATAGTGCAAGGAAGTCGCGTTAGAGACTAAGTAGCACCAACACTGACACGTGATGCGCAATACGATATGACACGACATGTTGACACGTTGTTTCTCAAAAAATAGAGAATTCCAACACGTTGGGATATGTTGTATATTAAACATATATTTTTTAATATACATAATAAATTATCATTTTTATGATTATTTTAATCAAATAAATTTGAATCAAATTCATATATAAATAAATAATTAAAAAGCCTATAATGAATTTACACTAAAAACATTAATCCGCCATTTATTAATATAATTTATTATTTCAATTTGACAAATTCAACTCTATTTCAATAATTCATAAAACTTGGAGAAAAACAAACGATCCATATTTTGAACTCATATGTTAGATATGTTGGAAGAAGAGAAAAAAAAAAAAAAAAAAACTTAATAGGTGAATTGTGTATCGGGGAAGTGGGAGTCGAAGAGAAGAGAAGACTAGGTTTTTTTTTTTTTTTTTTTTTGCTCCATTTATTATTTTCATTATTTGTGTTTCATTTTTTCGCACATATATTTTGACCTCTTATTTATTGAATTTTTAGAATTGACCTCGATATCAGAATCCTGTGTCGGAAACTTGTATGTTAGAATTCCGACTTGAGTGTTAGAGACTGTCGGGAAAGTTGACCAGGTGTCCAATTTTTCGACACGTGTTAACTGAGTGTCAGACACGTGTCGACTGAGTGTCAAACACGTGTCGAAGTGTCTGACTCGATACAAAGGCTCTTGGAGAGTGTCGGTGCTTCATAGGCTGGAGAAAGCATGCAAGGGAGATGTGCTGGTGAAGAGGAAGTGCATGAGGGTAGTGCAAGGAAAACACACTAGAGAAAGTGCGAGAGGGAGACATGCTAGTGGAGAGGGCTTATTGTTTTGGCAACTAGTCGACGGCGACGAGTGGTTGCTGTGTCAACAAGGGTTAAGAGAAACCATGTGAAAGGAAAATTGTTAATCATATTATTCACTAAAGATCAACATATATACCTTAGTATTAGCAACAAAATAAGCCTTGAGGTCCTAAGGACCATTAACTCCTTATACTTCTAATAATCATGTCTCCTAATTGGTTATCGTGGTAATATCTGCTGACCATCAACTTTGAGATGACATCTTAAAAATGTAGAAGGAACAACTGCTAATGCGCAGGCTATGTTTGGTGGGCTTAGAGTGGGAATTCTCCATGAATGCATGCGTTGCACTATCTTCGATTAATATTAGTATGGGGACCCTCCAAGTTGTCTACTTTTGGAAACGCATGAAATGATATAGAAGTGGAATTGCTGTAATATGTGGAATCAAGTCGCAATGTGATCCACCGTCTTCTAAGCTAAGCTCAAAGTGAAGCCCTTCTTCCTACAAATAATCAGTTATAAAAGGGGAAATTCACTTTCAAGTTCAAGACAGGACTTTTAGCTTAT
The DNA here is from genome assembly GCA_014182555.1 of Eucalyptus erythrocorys. Lineage (NCBI taxonomy): Eukaryota > Viridiplantae > Streptophyta > Magnoliopsida > Myrtales > Myrtaceae > Eucalyptus > Eucalyptus erythrocorys. The sequence goes on along the minus strand of CM024597.1, from coordinate 14,140,368 downwards.
AACTTGCGCACTTTTCTCCAAGAAACGATTTTATTTTTCGGAGGTTGAGAGGTTTCAAATTAAGTGGCTCCATATCATATTCAATAGCACTACAATAATTACTATGATTCTCTGCCCATCCACGGTCGTCATGAAACCGGTGGAAAGAAAAAGCAAATGAAAGAAACATCGAGAAGAAAATAGGAAAAGGATTTGTAGTTTGGCCCCCCAAATCTAAGGATGAGTTCCAGCTTTCGGCCCAAAAGGCAGAAAAGTTCGAAGTGTCAAACATAGGACGACAATGATCCGAGGTTGGTCGGATTCATTTACTTTACTGTAGAGGGGAATATAAAAAGGGCTGACCCCACTCGTCATTTTCTAACGCAAAAGCCAAGCAAACCAGAGGGCAAATCCAACCCGACATGGCGGTCTTCCGAAACCAGCCGATGGTATCGAATCCAAGGACCGCTGACCAGATTCTTGACCCCCCAAACACGGCGTCCACAGATGGATCGCACTCAGCCATCGGGCGGGCGGCGTTTCATGCGATTGGAGTCACGTGGGCAAAAGTACCTCTTCCTTCTTACTGTTACGTCACATCGCTGCTGTCGCGCAACATATTTGAAAGTAAAAGTATCTCTTCCTTTTTGGAAATTAATGTTAAATTTCAAAAGACTGATTCGTAAGTTGAATAATTTTCAATTTTTAAGTAAATATCAAATACTTCTTATAAGTATTACTTAACAGGAATATTTTGCGGATTGATTTCAATATGGTTACTGCTAACTCAAGATGAGGGTGAAAGAACATGACGCTGGGAGAAACAAGATAGACCCAGGTACTTCTTAACAGCAGTCAATGATTATCAATGGCGGCCCTTCATGTGGGATGAATTTTGACCATGAAATGAGCGTGAAAAATATGCTCTGGTTAGTGAATATGAATAGGGTTTTGTTGATGAGAATATATATTTGTCATCCTCAAAAACTTTGTCATTTTGTTGACGAGAGTTCTGTCCTATGAGGATCGGTATTGAGTATTCTTTTAAGACATGAAAATCTACCATGCACAAATTTTAGAACTGCTCGAAATTATAAGGTACTAGATTTGTAGCTATTAAAGTACTTACCATTTAAGTCTTCTCCTTGTATGTTCTAAAGTGAAACTTATTCGAAAAAAATGCCCCAATTCCAATTATCAACATATTCAACAATCATGGTAAAAAGAAAAAATCTGGCTCATTCATAATAATGTACATGTTGATGGTTAATGGGCACGTAAATCCGAAACGCAACAAAAAGCGAAAGTAAAATCAAGGAGTTAAATGTTTTCATTCCCATTACTAGACATGTTTATAAGCGAGAAAAAAAGAGATCCATAAAAGAAGAATGAACGGAAAGATCTGATGGACAGCTCGATAAAAGAAGAAAGAGCGTAAATGATGTGCACACGGGCTTTCAATTTTCGAAGCCTCGAAACCTATCGCGACTTCTAATACCCCGCCGGGCGAACCCCTTTTTTGGGTCACGCCCACAATTTCTAAACGACATTGAATATGCCCCCAGCTCCACCGTCCAAACGGAGTGGAACCCAAACATGTGGCAGGGGGGTCAATGTGAACACTTAAAAAAATCAACCCTCCAAAAAGGACAAGAAATTCAATCATGATCCCTCCTCCCTCCCTCAGTCTTCCGCCTTATTCAACGGTAATTGCCAATAACTTTTGTCTCTCTCTCCTTGCAGCTAAACCGCATTGTATATTCTCTCTCTCTCTCTCTCTCTCTCTCTCTCTCTCGTGGGCATATATAAAGACTCAATTTTTAGCCACTCCGCACACAAACACACGGAAAAACTCCAGAAGCACCCCCGAACCTCCATTGCCACTCCTCGCTTCACCTTCTCCTTCACCTGCTTCCTCCATCTCCCGAAGCTCCTCATCCAGCGCTCCGCCATGGACACCAACATCGGAGCGCTCAACTCATGCAAGCCCCCCTGTAACAACGTCCAACAGCGCGGCTACGGTGATCCAGAGCCCAGCACCTGCGCCCGCGGCGGTCGGCTCCGCTGACGCCATCATGGGCCGCCACCTCACCCGCTGTCTCGTCCAGTTCGGCGTCACCGACGTCTTCTCCGTCCCTGGGGACTTCAACCTCACGCTGCTCGACCACCTCATCGCTGAGCCAGGGCTCAACCTCATCGGCTGCTGCAACGAGCTCAACGCCGGGTACGCCGCCGATGGCTACGCCCGTGCCCGGGGCGTCAGGGCCTGGGTCGTGACGTTCACCGTCGGCGGGCTCAGCGTGCTCAATGCCATCGCCGGGGCCTACAGCGAGAACCTGCCGGTGGTCTGCATCTCTCGGTGGGCCCAACTCCAACGACTACGGGACGAACTGGGTACTTCACCATACCATCGGGTTGCCTGATTTCAGCCAAGAACTTCGGTGTTTTCAGACTGTTACTTGCTTCCAGGTATCTCTTCGGTCCCCTCTCTATAATTCTTTTTGCTGAAACTAATATTTTATTCTTATCGATCTTTGTCTGAAGTGTGTATATTGACTAGAAACATCGCTTCGAGGACTTTCCGGAGTTAGAAACTAATATTTTATTCTGATCGATCTTTGTCTGCGTTTCTTTTGTCGGAATCAACACCTAATATAATAATAAAAAGCCAAAAGCATGAAGAAAACAAAGAAAGAATTCTCCAGTGGGGAATTCTAGAGAAAGTTGGAAGTCCATCATGCATGAAGTCTGGACGTGAGGCAGTGAAGAAGAAAATCCTTGAAGAAGCCACAAGTTGATTAAAAAAAGAATGGGCACATATTGAAATAATAATATAATTGTGCTGAAGTCTTCAAGAGCAAGAAGCAAGGTGAAACTTGCGGCTGACAACTTGGACGTGAAGGAAGACAGCCCACAATCTTTGACTCCTTAGCCAAGAAAGAAAAGTTCAACATCACATTTTGCACGTTGAAGGTAATGGCGGTGAAGTTCAGGCGGTGGAGTCCAGGGGGTTAACGATGCTTATAAATATAGAGTTATGTTAGTTTATTTAGAGAGAGAGAGATAGCTTTAAAAGCATGTAGAAAGCTAGAGAGAGCTTTAAGCTTAGCAAAGCTTGTGTGTACTCCATTTAGCCTTTACAAGGCATATTGAGTAATATAATCTCTCTCTGTGTTTGCACTCTCTCCGAACCAAATCTTTTTGGTTCCAACAATTGGTATCAGAGCCCTTTTGGTTCCAACAATTGGTATCAGAGCTAGTCGGCCAGGGACCGTATCAGAGCTAATCGGCCAAGGACTGTATCAGAACTAGTGGTCAGGGATCGTGAATCTAGAGCAAGCCAAGGATCAGAGTGTCAAAGCCTAGGAGGTCAAGAACCGGAGTATCAACACCAGTGACCGAAGACCGAGAACCTAGAGTAGTCGATCAAGGATCGTGAACCCAAAGCTAGCAATGGCTTCCACCAACTCTGTTTAGTTGCTACTCCCGAAGTTGAACGGAAAGAATTTCAGCAACTAGTCCGTCCAAATGAAAGTTCCTTTCAGATCTCAAGATTTGTGGAACCTGGTAGAGAACAGCTACACCGAAGTGGCTGATGCCGAAGCATTCGATGCTTTAAGAAAGGCGGACAAAGATTTATTGGTGGAAACTCGAAAGAAAGACCAGAAGGCATTATTTACGATCTTTCAAGCTGTGGAAGAGAAGATATTTGAAAAAAAATCGAGCGCGGAGACCGCAAAAGAAGCGTGGGATATGTTGCAAAAATTCTACAAAGGCGATCGTCGTGTTAGGTGGGTGCGGCTCCAAACACTTCGAGGAGATTTTGAGTCTTTACGCATGAATGACTCTGAATCTATCTCGACTTACTTTGATCGTGTACAAACCATCGTTAACCAACTAAGGGTTAATGGTGAAGAACTCCAAGATGTACGAGTTGTAGAAAAAATCTTGAGGTCTTTGATTGAAAGGTTTGACTACCTTGTTGCGGCGATCGAAGAAGGCCAAGATATATCAACCATGACATTGGAGAGGTTGATGGGTTCATTATGCTCACATGAGCAAAGAATGAATCAAAAGTCCATCGGTTCGTATCTCGAGCAAGTATTGCAGAGTCGGGTTGTTCAGTCAAATCAAGGAGATTATCAAGGTGGACGAAGTCATGGAGGTACCCAAGGTAAAGGTGAAAATTCAAATTTCACCGGAAGATATAAAACACGTGACAAATCAAAGGTCAGATGTTTCAAGTGTAACAAATTCGGACATTACAAATCTGAATGTCAAGCAGAGATGACGGAACATGCACATATCGCCAATGATGAGGAAGATGTGGTGCTAGCATGTACCGTGGATGATGCACGTACTCTTTCTAGAAATAGAAGAGGTTTCAAGAGCCAATGGAGAATTGATACTGGCTTTAGGAATGGCAAAAACGGTGGAAAAGTCATAGTGAACGGCAGAGGCGACGAGTAGCGAGAAGCACTCAGCCAAGGGGAGCACACCGAGACTATGACAAAGACAACAAAAGGCATAGCAAACGGTGCTATGTTTGTGGTAAAGTAGGTCACTTTGCCAGATTTTGTTGGTTCAAGGAGATAAAAGGAGAAGCTAAAACTTTTACCAAGAAGAACCATAGTAAAAAAGAATGGAGTCTCCAAGCGATTGTTGCCGCAAAGGAGCAAGAAGAGCCCGTAGCCACCAATATCATCAAGGCAGATGATGTGATAGCCATTAAGACATCCCCGAAGAAGAGCAAGCCATGGACAAGCTCAAAGAAGCAAGTAGCAGCTTCAACAAGTAGTCGTGAGAAGGAACTGCAAGAGATGCGGGAGATGTTGAAAGAGAAGGATGAAATGCTGAAGCAAAAGGATAAGGAACTCAAGCTCAAAGAGAGAGAGCACGAGAAGCTCATATACAAGCTCAAGAAATATTGCCTAGAGAAAAAGATACCCAGGGGCAAAAATAAATGGAAGTTTGTAGAGAAGAAGTTCCATGAGAAGGAAAAAGAGATTGATATGCAAACTGAAATGGCATTGATGAAATCCGAGCCTCGCAAAGCTCAGTTGGAAGTCACAGTTGCGGAGGCAACTGAAGAAGATGAATATCAAATACTATAGAAGAAGAGTATTAGGTATTGAGGGGGAGTGTTGGAATCAACACCTAATATAATAATAAGAAGCCAAAAGCATGAAGAAAACAAAGAAAGAATTCTCCACTCCATACGTGAGAATTCTAGAGAAAGTTGGAAGTCCATTATGCATGAAGTTTGGACGTGAGGCAGTGAAGAAGAAAATCCTTGAAGAAGCCACAAGTTGATTAAAAAAAGAATGGGCACATATTAAAATAATAGTATAATTGTGTTGAAGTCTTCAAGAGCAAGAAGCAAGGTGAAACTTGTGGCTGACAACTTGGACGCGAAGGAAGACAGCCCACAATCTTTGACTCCTTAGCCAATAAAGAAAAGTTCAACATCACATTTTGCACGTTGAAGGCATTGGCGGTGAAGTTCAGGCAGTGGAGTCCAGGCGGTTAACAATGCTTATAAATATAGAGTTATGTTAGTTTATTTAGAGAGAGAGAGGGGAAAATAACTGGGTGTCAGTTGACAACACCAAAAATGTTTTGGTGGACTACAGTTAAGGGTGGGATTTTTGGAAAGAAAACAACAATATTGTGGCTAAGGGCGACTGTGTGCCCACGCACGTATACTTTTGTCAGAAATGAATAAAAGAACAAATTGATTGCACGTTCGAAGTATCATATTATATACCGGCTCGGTGACTCTATAGGTCATTTTGGAGAACGGATAACATGCCATAACGGCTCGATGACTCAACATGTCATTTTGGAGAATGGACGTTATGAGGAATATACTTGGAGACTTATAATGTCATTTCAGAGATTGAATCATTTAATATACTGGCTCGGTCACCCAATGTGTTATTTGGATGAATGGATAGTATTGATTGAAATAACCAAGAATGGTCTGTTTGACATGTAAATTGACTAAGTCGATTGACTAATGCTTTGATCGGTAGCATTTGATTGAGTGCCTATTTGAATTGTGCTAAACTGCAGGTGGAATCTGAGGCCAAGGTAAGTCCTCTGACCCGTGTGTGCTTAGGCAGCCCATAGTGTATTGGTTTACTAATCAGATCTTAGGAAATAGAACTCGTTCAGACGTAATCTCATTGGTTATTGTATAACCAATTTTAGGCCCTTAGGTGGAAGATCCTGAAGAGGAGGGACCCGAGAAGAACCTGGTGAAGAGTCGGAAGAGGATCCAGAGGATGATCCTGAGTACGACTCGAAGAAGGATTGAGACCTTCCCCATTTTGAAAACCCTATGAATATATGGTTATATGTTAGTTCAGACTTTAGTGAATGGTACTGTGAATTATACTATAAGGTTGGCTTGTATAAAAGTATGGTTGTAAATTTTCAGTATGAAAAATATAGCCCTATTTTTCTATCCCATTATTTTATAGTCTGGAAATTTATAACCGCTTCCGCATGTACTATTGAAAATGAAAGAGTTGGCAATACTTAATCCTAGGATATCGCATTCTATTATATCGACCAAGCAGAAGGATGGGTGCGTCCCCGCGAATCGAGGCGTGACATGATTCACTCTTATTCTCCAAGCGAAGAAGCCATCATTGGCTTAGGATAATAATTGAGCTTGCCATTAATGCTTGGAAGACACCTTCTCTCTCTTCAGTTCCCTTCTTCTCCAAGTTCTTCTTTTTTTCTCTCACTTCTCTCCCTTTCTTCCTCCCTTGGCTGACCCCCTCACCTCTCTCTCTCCCTCACGCCTCTCTCCTTCTTTCTTTCTCTCTCAGTTGCCACTCCACCGCCACTATCCACATGCCGTCACCGCTATCACCGTCGTAAACCATGAGCCGACTCGCCGTCCATCTTCATTCTCATCCTGGTTTTGTAAGTAGAATCCCTAACCCTTAGCTAGGGCGATGGCTTGACTATGTCCTCATCTATGCTTAGTTGTATGCATGTTAATGGTTGGTTGTATAGTTTGCTCATATACTTGGATTTGCAAGTGAAATTTTGATCTTCTATGCTATGTTGATTTGCTCATTGTACGGATCGATGAATTTTTCTTCGATGTGTTGGTTTTGGTGTGTTATTGAATTGAATTCGTGGGACCAAAGCTTTGGGTGGTTTTTAAAGTTCTAACTTCAATTTCAGTTTTCAAAACTACTAGACCCTCACTGTTTTCCAATTTTATAGATCTTTTTGTGTTCGAATTTAGTAAAATTTCCTTTATAAAAGTTGTTCAAAACATCTTCGTCCATAACATACTTTAATTTTAGATTTTTCTGAGGTAAAATGGTGGATACAAAAGCATAATCTTTTACTGTTGGAAAACTATCCGGTGTGATAAAAATGTTGATCTGTTCGTCTTCTCGATTTTTTATAAAATTTGTCCTTTCAAATCTGAACGTAATTCCTTCACAAAAATTGTAAAAGATATCCATGTTTACAATATAACAAAATTTCAAAGTGTTTTATGAAGATTTGGATTTGGAAAATTGGTTTTCTAGTACAATTGTTGAATCTGTCTAATGGACGAAATTTTGAGTTGTCTTCGGTGATTTGCTACTCTTTCCAAAAAATGAATTAGGCTTAGATTCCTTCATGAAAAATGTTATTTAAGGTTTTTTTTTTTACAACATATTAAATTTTTATAATTTTTCAAGCTCATTTGATGAAGTAATGACACTGATTCTGAAAATTGTTTGAAACTATTATGTTCTATTCATTTTTGGAAATTTACAAATTTCTATTCAAACCTTGGTTGTGTTATCATTTGGGCCTTATTTGCATTGGTTAAGAAGAATGATAATGAATTGGTTTGTGCGATTCACAACATGTGATCACCTAATGAGAGAGAAGAACAGTTAGCACCTACATGGCGACGATGCCCCCACGCTAACGGGATGCCATCACTAATTGAGATGGTGACGATGCCTCATTAATGAGAACGAGATGCCCCCACAATAATGGGATGCCCTCATGCCAATGGAATGTCTCATTAATGAGAACAAGATACCCCATGCCAACAGGATGCCTCCTCAAAAGGACAGGATGCCTCATTCATTAGAACGAGATGCCTTATTGAGCTAAGAAGCTCTTGAAAATATGGGAAGAATCATTTAAGATGATTAATGAACCTTTGTGCAAGCTGTTGTGTTGTTTGATGAGTTTGTTTGAGATATTGAGGTAGATCATGCATTGATGATAAGCAACAATTGATGACATGCATGTAGTTGAAGTATAACAATAGATTTGCTATTAATCTACCACCAATGCTTTTGCACGAGTGATGTTTGTATGCTAGATTCGAAGATGAAACGTCCTCCTATCTAAGGGTTAGTGATTTTACTTACCGAGTCTTCGACTCACCTCATTGTTTTTTCCTTAGATTTGTAAGTATGAAAGTCTTTCCTTTTAGTCTTTCCTTTTGGAGTTGAAGCCTTGCGAGAGGAGCTAGGGATTCCCAGCATATGTCCTTTAAGTGTTGTACAATGGAAGAAAATAGGCCCATAGAGAAGGGCTTATAAATATACTATTGTAATAAAAAATAGTGTGTGATGTGTGATGTATGTCCCAATCTCCCAGCTGTTTGTCTATGAAGTTTATTTGCTCACATTTCTACATGTGTCTACTAACAAGATAAAAAGAATTAGGATGGCGACGAGCCTGAGATGTTGGGAAAATAACCTCCGCCGCTCAAGACCTTGGAGATGGAGTTGTAGTCGTTACAATCACAATGAACCCAATGAAAAGCAAAAGAAAATGAAGGAGAAAAGTGTCAGAAAAGTCATAAACCCATTGCATTGATGCCAATTTAGTTCTAAACATTTTAATGATGTCAATTCAATCCTAAACCTTTTGAACTAATGCCAATTTAATCTTAAAACTTTTAACTTGGTGTCAATTCAGTCATTTCGATTAATTTTGGCCAAATTTTGCTAACGTGGACGCTAGTTGACTTTTTGGCACCATTGGCACTGACATAGAAATTTTTTAATAATTATTTGATCTGATTTTTCTTTTTTTTCTTTTTTTCTCTCATTCCTTTCTTCTTCCTTTAAGTAATGGCCAACCACTGGCCATAATTGGGCTAGCTGGCTTCGCTTGGCTGGGGTGAGGTCGAGCCTCGATAAGGATTGGCCGATCTAGATTTGGCTTAGGTGAGGGCTGTCTTAACGAGAGCTCCCCTTGCCAAATTTGGTGAGGTTGGCCCTCACCTAGGCCAAGGTGGCCTTACCGAGTGTCGCCTAGCGCCAACTCGCTAGACCATGGCCGATGGCCATCCATCACTTGTAGCTAATAGCCAGCCACCAACCAAAGGAAGAAGAAAGGAATGGGTGAAAAAAGAAAGAAAGAAATTCGAAAAAAAAAATAAAAAAAGTTACTAAAATATTATTAAAATTTATCTATGTTAGTGCCGGTGATACCACATAAGCTGGCCGACATTCATGTCCACAAAATCCGGCCAAAATTAGTTAGAAAGACTAAATTAGCATCAAGTCAAAAAATTTATGACCAAATTGGCACTAATTCAAATGACTTGGGACTAAATTGGCACTATTAAGAAGTTTAGAATTAAATTGGCATCAATACAATAAGTTCATGACTTTTATGACATTTTACCAAAAATGAAGGAATAATGATATAAATTATCCATGAACTTTGATTCAATTGCAATGTGGTTCATGAACTTTTAATTTTTTTAATGTGGTCCCCATATTTTTTGTACATATTTAATGTAGTACCTAAACTATAGGAAAATGTTTAATTTAGTCATTTTATCGATTCAAAAATCAGAGATAACATTCAATATTTTAATATAGATGGGCTAAATTGAACATGCACCAAAAGTTCTAAGACTACATTAAACAGATCAAAAGTTCGGGGACAACATTAAATATTTAGCTAAAGTTCATGAACCACATTATATTGGTTCAAAGTTCAAGGGCTAATTTTGCCATCTTTCTAGAAAATGAAAGAAACATCGGGCAATGTTTCATGTGATTGGGAGTCACATGGATAAAAGCACATTTTCCTTCTGATGTGGATTCATCGCGTATTACTATCTCGTGATATATTTGAATGTAAAAAACCTATTCCTTTTCGAAACCAACATTTAAAATTTTGCAAAACAGGTTTTCATACATCGAATAATTTGAAATTTTTTGATTAGATATTATATAATTTTATAAGTATTACTTAACATGGGAATTTTGTGGATTGATATCAATATGGTTACATTTGGACACTTCTTAACATCATTTAAGGGTGAGTTGTTCCAAGTTTCATATAAATTCCACTTACAACTTATAATTTACCCGCTGGAACAAGTTCTTTATTTTTTGGAAATTGTAACTTTTCCTGTATATTCTAAAACTTGGAACCTACCAGTCAAAACTTATAACAACTCAAAACTATAACATGGAGGTTTCATTAGGTTCTAAAGTACTTCGCACCATCACCGGCAATTTTTTTTCTTTTTTAATAAACTTCTTGAAAATGTCGCAATTGTAGTTATAAGCACATTCAATAACATTCACGATAAAAAAAAAAATCCGATTCATTTATTATAAGGTACATGTTTGTGGCTACTGACAATGTAATTAATCACTGAAAAATAAAATCATAAAAGTTAGATATACTTATTCCCATTACTCTTTAAAAAAAAAAAAAAAAAGATCGTAAAAGCAAAGAGAGAAAATCTTATGAATAGCTCGATTTGCAGAAAAAGTGTGCAGGCAGATTTTTTTGAATTTTCCCGAAACATATCATGTAACTTCTAAGGGTTTATTTGGTAATATTTTTGTTCCCGAGAACAATTTTGGTTTAGAAATAGTTTTTTCCCATTTTTATTTTTTTGATGAGTTTCTAAACAGAAAAATGTGTTTGGTAACTATATAAGAATTCTATTCCTAGAATAGAAAAAGAATGAAAATATGTTAGGTATGACCCTAAAAAATTATATTCCCAATTTTTTTATTTACTTAGAAAAAGATTTAAAATTTCATATTTGAATAAAACTAGACTTTTGTAATGATTTGATTGATCAAGATATTTTAAAATGACCTAAGAAAATCCAACAAAATAGTTAGTAAAAGATGGATGGTTGAAAACTGAAAAAGAGAGTCCCATTGGTTTATAACTTACAATATGAGGAGGTTGGTAGTAAATTTTTAGGCATTACAATAAACGGATGTATAGATCTTTTGCGAAAAAGAGTAAACATTGCTTGGAGTCATCAAGCTTTTGTGACCTAAAATTGTCTCTACAAGAAAAAACATTGAAACATCCATATAGTAAAGCTTTTAAAGCTTATTCAATTTTGAATCCAATTTTCACCAAAATATCTTCACATTTCTTATGATAAACTAATTCTAAACTAGAATTAACATTCAAATATAGTAAAACTACACAAATTCTAATTTCTATTTTTACTTTTTATGTTTTTTCCAAAGAATGAGACTTGGATTGGTCAGGGACTTTGTGTTGATTGTGCAAAGATGAGTATTAAATTATATTGAGCTTGTTATTCTAAAATGATATTATTTTTATTTTGTTCATGGGAACAAAGAGTAAGTTTTTTCTACTTTATTCTAAAGCCGAGGAAGGGCTGTGCGTGTGGGATAGTGTACTTGCCACAAATTCTGTTTTCATTTTCCCTGACTCGTATCATAGGCAAATTTTCTAGCTTAAGATGCTCAAGCAACAATATTCGGAAGAAGGTAACTCCAATCCTTCTGACATTCCATTTAGCTCATACGAGCCTCTAGATCCTCCGAGCTATCGACGCCCTCCATTGTAAATGATTTTGTTTCTCTTAGTCTTGCTCTTGAACTCCGCTGGAAAATCTCCTTAAGTTTGTGTACGGACTTAGTTTGTTGTGGTCCTCATAGAAGAGCATCTTGATTCTTAACTTAGGCTTTCGACAAGCCTGGTCAAGTTCCTTATTGCTCTTGAAAAAGATAACATTTTGATTGATTTGTCATGGGCTTCTTGATGGATGGCTTATGGTATTTATAGTGAAGGTATGATAACCGTTCAGTGGTTGCTTCTTCTCTAGTAATTGCCATTGGCTCTGTCCATGTTCCTTTATTCTTGTAGATCACTTTGCCCATACTTCATATAACCGTCCTAGTCGTATTTTGAGTATTGTGTAGATATCGATGGAAGTTCCATGACTGTTTTATAACATGTGTCTTTGGTTCTGACTATGTTGGCAGCTTGATTATTGTTCAAAGTGTCTCTATTTAAAAAGTTGCTGCCAACTTCAATAGTTCAATAATCCAACACAATTGAAAAATAAATCACCACATAAAAGATTCTCCACGACCCACAAATGCTGCCAATTGAGAGACCATAACTAGATTTTTCAAACACTCACAAGTTAAATGCTGAAAAACAAGAAACCCCGAGTAGTCTTGCTAAAGATAACAGACTTGGCCAACGGATCAGATAAATTCATAAGGGCATGGGGATAGCTAATCTAGCAACTAAGGAGTCCAACAACCAACGTATCATTGATCTAGGAGAATTGGTCAATGTCGATGATGGAGGGGAAGCGCGCAAGGCAACGTGCGAGGATAGTGCAAGGAAGTCACGTTGGAGAAAGCATGCAAGGGAGACACGCTAGCAAAGAGGAAACACGCAAGGGTAGTGCAAAGAAGACACATTGGAGAAAATGCGCAAGGGAGACACGCTAGTGGAGAGGGCTCACCGTTTCGGCAACTAGTCGACGGCGATGAGCGGTTGCCATGTTGACTAGGGTTAAGGACCCTACTTGAATGCCACGTGAAAGGAAAATTATTGATCATATTATTCACTAAATATCACTATATATATATATATATATATATATATATATATATATATATATATATTAGTAATCAGCAACAAAATAGGCCTTAAGGGTCCTAAAGACCGTTTTACCTTTTATACTTCCAACAATCATGTCTCCTGATTGGTGATTTTGTTGATATCTATTGACCATCAGATTGGGGTTGACATCCTAAACATGTGGAAGGAACAGTTGTTAATGCACAGGCTATGTTTGGTGGGCTTGGAGTGAGGGACTATATAGCACCGACACGGACACGCGACATGCAACACGACACAACACGCTGACACGTCATTTCTAAAAAAATAGATAATTCCAACACGTTTCAACACGTTATATATTAAATATATATTTATATATAAAAATACAAAAATAAATCAATAATAAGAAAAAGAATATAGAATTAAATATTAATCCAATATTTATTAATATTATTCATTGTTTTAATTTGACAAAGATTGAACAAGAAATTCAAAAATTGCAAACACAAAAGAATAAACTTAAAGGAACATCTCATATTTTCTTACACTTGTCAGAGATTAGTGAGATTTCTTATAGTCCTAGACAAAGTTCGGAGTTCATGATATATACTAGCTTGGAGCTCCTCTGTAAAATAAGGTTCAAGAAAAATAGAAATCCAAGACAATGACTCTCGAAGTATGACCAAAAGAAAAGGAAATCACTAAATTTGCCATGGAAAATATGAGAGATAACTCACAAGCCAATAACATAGACCAAAAGAGATAACTCGCCTGCGAGAGGCGGAAAGAATGAAAAAAAAAATCACAACTTTAAATCTGCGGGGGCAGCAGAGCGACACCGGCGAGAAGAGTGACATTCCATTATCACTCACGAGAAGGTCAAAACTCAGAAGTAAGAAACTTGAGAGTTAGAATTTTCTTTTTTTCCCTTTATTTTTGTTTTTTCATTATTTTTTCATATATTTACATTTTGACCTCTCAATTATTGAAAATTTTTAAAATTGACCATATATGTGTCGGAATTGCGTGTTATAATTTTGGACTCACGTGTAGGAGTGCGTCGAGAAAAGTTGATCACGTGTCGGATTTTTCAACACTAGTTGATCACATGTCGGAACATGTCGAAACGTATTGGAGTGTCGGATACGATATGAAGGCTCCTGGAGAGTATCATGCTTATTAGGTGGGGACCTCCATGAATGCATGCATTGCCTCCAATCTATCTTCAATTAGTATGGGACCCTCCAAGTTCTCTACTATTGGAATATGTGAAATGATATAGAAGTGTAATTCCCGTAGTCTCCGGAATCAAATCATGGCATGATCCACACCACCCACCTGGGTGGCGCAGTTGGCTTTGGGCCTCCTCCCCCTCACGAAGAGGAGGAGTTCGAAACCCCAGCGCATCGCAGGATGACTTACCTGGTAACACGTGTGTGGTGGCTAGCACGTGTCGCCCCCAGTGGTTTACTCCCGGCATCCGACCGTGCGGGGTTCCCTGGGTCACCAAAAAAAAAAAAAAATCATGGCATGATCCACCATCTTCTAACTTATGTTCAAAGTTAAGCACTTCTTCCTACAAATAATTGCTTATAAAAGGAAAAATCCACTTTCGAGCTTGGGACAGGACTTTTAGCTTATAGCATGGGCACTTTACTCCAATATACGCTTTTATCTTTCAGAGATTGAGAGGAAAAACGCAGTTCAAATTAGGTGGCTTCATATGAAATTCAATAGCAATGCAATAATTACTATAATTCTCTGCCCATCCACGGTCGGCATGAACCTGGTGGAAAGCAAAAGAAAAAGAAAGATTCGCGTAGAAAATAGGAAAAAAGTTTGTGGTTTGGCCCCACAATCTAAGGATAAGTTCCGATTTTCAGCCCAAATGGCAGAAAAGCTCTAAGTGTCAAACATAGGAGGACAATGATCCAAGGTTGGTAGGATTCATTTACTTTACTGTAGAGGGGCATGTAAAAAGGGCTTAACCCACTTGTCATTTTCCATTGGAAAAGCCAAGCAAACCAGTAGTCAAATCCAACTCAGACGTCGCGGTCTTCCGAAACCAGCCGATGTATCGTTTCCCAGGACCGCTCGCCGGATTTTTGACACCCCAAACAGAGCGTCCATGACCAAAAAAACAAAAAAACAAAAAATACTGTCCACAAATAGATCTCACCCAGCCATCGGGCAGTGTTTCATGTGATTGGAGTCACGTGGACCTTTTCCTTTGATCTGTTACGTCGCATGTCAGTGATGTCACTGCTGTCGCCCAATGTATTTAAAAGTAAAATACATCCCTTTTCGGAAATCAACGTTAAATTTCGCAAGGTCGGTTCATATGTTGAATAATTTTCAATTTTTAAATTAAATATCAAATACTTTTTTTAAGTATTACTTGACATGGATATTTTACGGATTGATTTCAATATGGTTATAGCTAAATCATGGTGAGGGTGAAAGAATATGATGCTAGGAGAAAAAGATAAATCCAGACACTTCTAAACAGCAATTAATAAGAATTTACCTTGGCATTTCAATAGGGAAAAAGATGCTCTTAATATAAATAGGGTTTTTCTCGACGAGAATATATATTTTATTATTTTGAAAATTGAAAGTATGTTAATAAATGCTCTGCAGATACTCATTAATAAAATCCATATGAACACTAAGAGTATGCACATTCCGAAATAAATAAGTTACTCTATCTTGAAATCTACTCTACAAGGACATGAAAATCTACCTTATAAGAGTTTTAGAACCACTCGAAACTATAACACGCCAGTTTCATAGCTTTTAAAGTACTTCAAACCATCTACACCTTTTCCTTACATGCCTTAAGGAGAAACTTTTTCAAGAAAAATATCGCGATTCCAATTATCAACAAATTCAGCACTCACGGTTTGAAAAACATCCGGCTCATTCATGTAGATGTTGATGGCTAACAGCCACATAAATCCGAAACGCAACAAACAGCCAAAACCAAAATCAGAGAGTTAAATGCAATTCATTCCCATTCGGCAAGTTCATACGCGAAAAAAGAAAAAAAATCCATAAAAAGAGGAAAGCCGAAAATCTGACGGACAGCTCGGTGGGCGTAAACGGTGTGCACGCGGGTTCTCAAATCTCGAAGCGTCGAAACCAGTCGGCCGACCTCCGGTACCCCGCGGCGCGACACCCTTTTTGGGGTCACGCCCACAAATTTCTAAAATGGAATTGAATATGCCCCCGGTTCCACGGCGGTTCAATTCCACGGTCCAAATGGTGTGGAAACCAAACGTGTGGCAGGGGGGGTCGACGTGACACTTTCCAGCACCGAAGAAATTCCACCGTAAAACTGACTGCTCAGCTCACCTGTAAAAAAAAAAAAAAAAAGTGGAAATCAATCCTCCAAAAAGAGCAAGAAAATTCAATCATGATTACGCTTCCCCCTTATTCACCGGTAATTGCCAATACCTTTTGTGTGTCTCTCTCTCTCCCTACAGCAAAACCGCCCATTGTATCTTCCCCCTCTCTCTCTTTCTCTCTCCTCTCTCTCTCTCTCTCGTTGGCATATATAAAGACTGCATTTTTTAATCACTCTTCCACGCACAAACACACACCAAAAAACTCCAGAAGCGCCCCGCCAGCCTCCATTGCCCCTCCTCCATTGCCACTCCTCGCTTCACCTTCTCCCTCCACCTCCTCCTCCGCCGCCGCCGCCGCCGCCGCCCCTCCGCCGCCATGGACACCAGCATCGGAGCGCTCAGCTCATGCAAGCCCTCCTGCAACGACGTCGGGTCGCCCCCAACGGCGCCGCCGCGGCGATCCAGAGCTCGGCCCCCGCGCCCGCCGCGGTCGCCTCCCCCGACGCCACCATGGGCCGCCACATCGCCCACCGCCTCGTCCAGATCGGCGTCACCGACGTCTTCTCCGTCCCCGGCGACTTCAACCTCACGCTCCTCGACCACCTCATCGCCGAGCCGGGGCTCAACCTCGTCGGCTGCTGCAACGAGCTCAACGCCGGGTACGCCGCCGACGGCTACGCCCGCGCCCGGGGCGTCGGGGCCTGCGTCGTGACGTTCACCGTCGGCGGGCTCAGCGTGCTCAACGCCATCGCCGGCGCCTACAGCGAGAACCTGCCGGTGGTCTGCATCGTGGGCGGGCCCAACTCCAACGACTACGGGACGAACAGGGTGCTTCACCATACCATCGGGTTGCCTGATTTCAGCCAAGAGCTTAGGTGTTTTCAGACTGTCACTTGCTTCCAGGTATCTCTTCGGTCCCCTCTCTATGACTCATTTTGCTGAAACTAATTTTTTATTCGGATCGATCTTTGTCTGAAGTGGGTATGTTGACTAGAAACATCGCTTCGAGGACTTTCTGGAATTAGTCATATTATAATGCTTATCGCTTCTTGGATCTCGTTGTTTGCGGTGGGTCTGTTCTGTGAGATGATAATAATATACTAATGGTTGCTTAGTAATTTGGCATGGGAGTCCGAGCTGGAGCTTTTGCATAGATTGTTGTGAAAGGGGTATGTATGTTAAGTGCAGATCGAATGAACTTGATTTGTTGATTGTATCCGTTTCGCCATTTTCTAGGCTGTGGTGAACAATTTGGAAGATGCACATGAACAGATCGATACCGCGATCTCGACTGCTCTGAAAGAAAGCAAGCCCGTTTACATAAGCATAAGCTGCAACTTGCCTGCCATACCTCACCCGACTTTCAGTCGTGAGCCGGTTCCATTTGCACTCTCTCCCAAGTAATTTTCCATCTGTCCAGTCGATCAAGTCTATTTGCTGCATTAGATTATGACTAGAGTGATGTCATTGATTAATTTTTATGGACACAGATTGAGTAATCAGATGGGATTGGAAGCTGCGGTAGAGGCAGCTGCAGAGTTCTTGAACAAGGCGGTGAAGCCGGTAATGGTGGGCGGCCCAAAACTCCGGGTTGCAAAGGCTTGTGAAGCCTTCGTAGAACTAGCTGATGCGTGTGGCTATGCTGTAGCTGTGATGCCATCGGCAAAGGGGCTCGTGCCCGAGCACCATCCCCACTTCCTTGGGACTTACTGGGGTGCGGTGAGCACTGCATTCTGTGCCGAGATCGTGGAATCTGCAGATGCCTATTTATTTGCTGGGCCCATTTTCAATGACTACAGCTCCGTTGGGTATTCCCTCCTTCTCAAGAAGGAGAAGGCCATTATTTTGCAGCCTGATAGGGTTGTCATCGGAAATGGACCTGCCTTCGGTTGTGTTCTGATGAAGGATTTTCTCAAAGCGCTCTCGAAGCGGGTCAAGCGGAACACGACTGCTTATGAGAATTATCACAGGATTTTTGTTCCAGACGGCCATCCATTGAAGTGTGAACCCAAGGAGCCCTTGAGGGTCAATGTCCTGTTCAAGCACATACAGGACATGCTCTCTAGTGAATCAGCTGTGATTGCTGAGACTGGAGACTCTTGGTTCAACTGCCAGAAGCTGAAATTACCAAAAGGCTGCGGGTATGTGGGTGTAGTTGTATGGATTAGGTCCCTTATCTTTTAACCTTTTGATCTGGCACTACCTAAGAAAACAAACTGAAATTGTTCGAATGGGGGTATGCAGGTATGAGTTCCAAATGCAGTATGGATCTATTGGATGGTCCGTCGGTGCAACCCTCGGGTATGCACAGGCAGTGCCAGAGAAGAGAGTCATTGCATGCATTGGAGATGGTAGCTTCCAGGTATGGAATGGTTTCTTATCTCCATTATATTTCTTAGCACATTCGAACGAACCATCATGAATGACATAGCTATACATAGAGCTTCTGTCAAGAAGATATCCACTAGTTTTGCAGGCTCAACCTATGAACAAGCAAGTAATCCTATTAAGCATTGTGCATAGGTGAAGAGTTTAGTCATACGATGCCAGTCATGCACTGACCTTATTCATTTCCCTCCCTTTTTCTACTAAAATTGATTATTTTAATCTTGTTTTGTGAATTGAATGGAAGAAATAAATAATGTAAGATTCGTGGGCCACTTTTGCACCCTAGGTAACTGCCCAAGATGTGTCAACTATGCTGCGATGTGGGCAGAACACCATCATCTTCCTGATAAACAATGGCGGCTACACCATTGAAGTTGAGATCCATGATGGTCCCTACAATGTGATCAAGAACTGGAACTACACTGGCCTGGTGGAAGCAATTCACAACGGCGAGGGCAAGTGCTGGACCACAAAAGTAAGTTGCTTGTGTACAAATTATAGTTACGAAAATTTGCCAATTCAACAAATCCCTCCACAGTAAAATAATAAAATCTGCTCATGTTTGTAGGTTCTCTATGAAGAGGAGCTTATTGAAGCGATCCAGACGGCGACAGGGCCCAAGAAGGATTGCTTGTGCTTCATAGAGGTGATAGTTCACAAGGACGACACCAGCAAAGAGCTTCTGGAGTGGGGCTCCCGGGTCTCGGCCGCCAATAGTCGCCCTCCTAATCCTCAGTAGAAGCCTTGATTCTTATCAGTATGTAGCTTGAAGTACTTGTTGTGTACATTAAAAGCACAGCATCTTCTCGAGTATTGCCAATCCCTGCGATGATTTCTTAGCTTTGTGCAATGAAAACAATCACGTCTCCTGGTTTTGGATCGTGATAATATCTGTTGACTGTCGGTGTCCTGTCCACATCCTAAACGTGTGATAGGAGCAACTGCGAACGCGGGCAGGTTAGGTTTGTTTGGCTTGGCGTGGGGGACCTCCATGAATGCATGCATTGCCTCAAATCTATCTTTGTTTAGTGCGATGGGGACCCCCCAAGTTGTCGACTTTTGGAACATGTGAAATGAATAAGACTAAGTTGCCTTGATCTCCTGAATCATCGCAGCGTGATCCACCGTCTTCTAACCAACGTTCAAAGTTAAGCCCTCCTTGTTCCCCGGGTGTTTTACCTTATAGCTTGGGCACTTCAAGATACAAAATTTTCTATTGCGGGTCAAGAGGAAAAATGCAGTTCGAGTTAAGTGGTCACATTATCGAATGTCGGCATCGATCATGTCCCGACCTTTGACACATGATGGTAGTGTCCTTGCTAGATGGACGATCTGCATTGCACGACATCTCATCGGCTTTTGTCTCGATTCTAAAGAGGCAAAGCTAATTCCCACCTCCACTGCCTTTGATCTTTCTTGCATTTTGATGGAGACGTCACCATGCTGCCTTTGATAAAACGTGGATTTCAACGATAGCTGCGCCTAAACTGGCTCTCGATCATATGCAGGTCCAGATATTTATGGGGGCGGGTATGAATAGGATCGCGGGATTGGCGCGTATTAGGATGAACGGACCCTTTGATTGGTTCCGTCGTTCTCGGGTCGAAAGTTGCGTCCACTCGGCCGGTCCCTCTATCGACACTCGAAGGGACTTTGGTGGTGAGATCTGTCTTGCCATGAAAGGTAGTTTAGTGTGGATGGTAGAATCCAGATTTTTTTTCTCTTTTTGAGATGGTAGAACCGGTTCATTTGAAGTAAATCTGCATTCATTACAAGTGAAGATGGACTTCTTGTTTGTGAGGAAAATTACCAGGGAAAAAAAAAAAGAATCTTAAATCTAATATATTAGTGCTAAATTAATAAAAAAAATCTTTCAATTGTACCAATTGAGTCCTAAAAATTTTCAAATTTTACCAACTAAATTCATCCAGTCGAACATTGTTGACATGGATGATGATCATCTACGTGGCACAATCGATTTGTCTTGCCATGAAAGGTAATCAATGGTAGATATTAGAGCTAGTTCATTTGAAGTAAATTGAATGCATCACAAGTAAAGATGGACTTGTCTATAATGCCAAGAAGAAAAGCTGAACTTATTTGTGGGCAATGTCTTGTTTTCAAAACCAGTATAATATCTATTTTAGTAAGGTATATTAATTACTAATATCATCTTTTACTTTGCATAAACCACAGTCATCATAGTAAAGTAAGTTTGTTCATGATAAACCTTGTTTATTTATGGAAAACATTAGTTGTTTCTAGTAACTTGAAGGTAATTCACATTTATTGCTCGTAAAATCCATGAATTTTTGGTAGATCTTACTAGTTCAAGGTAAACCTTTTTCATTTCTCAGTAATATTACTTAAAAAGGGTAAATTGCACTTCTTATTAATGCAATTAAGTGATTTTTGCAAAAATTGGGGAAAAATAGAAAGAAATGAAAATTCACGAGGAGCAATAAATACATGTTCTTTCTACACTTATCAACATACTTTCTCCAAACAACAGATGAGTTCTCAAAAATATAGAAAAAATAGAGGGAAGTAATATTTAAAAAATTACCTGTGTAATTACATATGTCTGCAGTCAAGCTTAAAATTACCTCCAAAATTTATTATAAAAAAAAAAATCCACACAAAGTGTCAATCTCTTCCACCCGGGATCCCATAATCAAAACAAAACATAAGATATCCCCAGAGCAGACATTGTGATACCAAATATTCTTTCCATTCAAATCAAATATCTTATCAACGATGTGGACAATTCCTATAATAATCAAAAGATTATTAATTTGTTTGTCTTTTTTTTTTTTTTTCTCCCGTTTAACTCATATAAGATTATAATACGATATTCATCAAGTTTCTATTCAATGAGCATTTTCCTCTAAAAACATCTAATGCATTTTATTTTATTTTTCCTTTGGATTCTTGTTTTTCTTTCTTTTCTTAATCATCTTACTATTAAATATAATATATGGATTGTTTGGTTGACCAAATCCTGACCCCAAGATACAGGAGAGGAGAGAGAATATTGGATACATCTGGAGTGTACCCATGTGAGTTTAGGTAAAATTATCCATGGTGGGTCGGTTAGCTCTTTTCTCTTGTTTTTTTTTCCTCCTTTTCTATTGTAAAGCTAATTTAAGTTCATACCCTTATTGCTCTAGAAATATTTTTTTTTTCTATTAGGTATTCATATCGATGTCGATATTATCACCTTTTGTCGGGCAATGTCACTACCTTAATATGGAAGTAAATGAGGAATTATGTTCACTTTTACATCTTAGATGATAATTTTGTTTTTTATGAAATAAACTTCATATGAAACTTCATATAGAAACCAATTAATTTAGGGAAAATTGTCCAAAAAGATTGTTTGGTAGTCAGTTTAGTTCTAAAAATTTTAGTTGTGCTAATTTAATCCTAAACCTTTCGACGATTTGTCAATTTAGTCATTTCGGTCTATTTGAATGAAAATCGATGGCATGGATGACAATTGGCTCACCTGGTGTGGCGTAGTCGACACTAAGATGAACAATTTTTTACGCCCTTTTTAAATTTCTCTAAATTTTTCCCTTTCTTTTTTCCTTTCATATGTTTCCCTTTATTTTTATTTTTTTTGTTTCCTTTCGCTTGTGACCAGTACTCAGCTAAAAAAAGGAGAAAAAAGTAAAAAAAAGTAAAAATTTTACAAAAATACAAAAATTGTCCGCACCAACGTCAATATCCCATCTCTTGTGCTTGAAAGTCTTCCATTTCTTATGGTTGAAGAGCTCACACACGGACGCCTAACCAAGTCATGCTCTCTCGATTGTCAAGAGAAATTTTGAACAAAGAATTGACAAGAGGAGATTTGAGATTTGGGATTTAAGTAAAAGTTAATAATTTTTTATGAGGCAAAAAAAAAAAAAAACTTCAGGTAGATTAGGAATACACTTAGAGATGTGGCTTTTTTATGGGACAAAAAAAGTTTAGTGTAGAATTGGGATAATACCTAAAGTTGGAGGTTTTTATGAGATAAAAAAAGTTTAATGTAGAATTGGGACTAAATCTAAAGTTGGGTTTTTTGTTTAGGTATTAGGGCTCTACAACATTTCTAAAAAAATCATGTTTCCTTTAGTTTCAAAATGCAAAATCAAACTTTAATTTAATGAAAAACACAGCAAACATTTTGAGAATATAACAAGATTACCATTTGAAGAATTTTTATGTTTTCTATTTTCCAATTGTATAAACCAATCTCATTTTCAGTTTGATGGTAAATGAAAACTTATTGGTGATCTTTACCCAAAAAAAAAAAAAAAAAAAAACTTATTGGTGATTGGCTCAACTTGAAACCAAACAAAAATTCGCTCCAATTTGCACTTTGATAAAGTTTTACGTTCTGTTTTTTCTAGTAGGAAGAGAACTTTCGAAACTTACCCTTTTTTCCTTTTCTGAAGGGTTTATGTCTCCAATACCAAACTTTGTGGTTGCTATAATCTGACTTTCTATACGGGTATTAATGCTACGTTTGTTTCTTGCCGGCATAAAAGAAACATCCTAGGTGTATTGCATTGACTAAAAAAGCTGACGCATGAGCTCCAAATTTCGTAAAAAGCGAAAAGATGAAAGCAGAAGCGACCTCAAATTCAAAAATCCGTCTCATGTGACATTCTTCGTCCACTGATTATTGGGAAGATACCAAAAATAATTGAGTTTCAGCCTAATAGCAAAACCATGTCTCTAACTTTAAAATTACAAGGTCCATATCTGAGACCCTATAAAATGAGTTAAACACCTTCACATGTTAAAAAAACCCCACCAAAAGACCCGAGCCTCCATTAACACACGGTTGCCCGTGGCATCTACGGCATCAATCTGAGGCCGTGATGCCAAGGCGACCTTCACGGCCTCAAAGAGAGAGACAGAGAGAGGCGGTCGAACCTAAGTGGTACGTGTATGGAATTTGTGGATAGGGTTTGTGTTTTTGGAGAGTGTAAGAAGGGTTGTATCACAGGAACAAGCGCAAGATTGTATTAAGATGTCCAATATTGCAAAAGCGAGGTATAAACTTGCAATTTTAAAATTAGAGGCATGTTTTCAATATCTAGATGAGAATTCAGGTATATTTTCCATATTATTCCTAAATGATTTTGTCTGCAAATACTACATTTTGTTTCATTTCCATTTCTATCAATGATTTTATGAAACAGCAGAGAGGATCACACACGGTCACGCACATCTTCACCGCTTCTCGCACAAAGATTCGTGTTGGATGCAAGTCGTGATCCAAATTATAGAGGGTATAAGGTGAAGAAGAGAAAAAAGACAATGGGAAAATTTCACTCGTTGATGCATCATATACAAAAATAACAAAATGGCAGGCAAACTAACTAGGAGGTTGATAAGGTGTTCCAGACTTGATTTACAAGTCAAAGATCTTATGTTCAATTTCCGACTTTCTTTTCGATCTCAGAAACCTTTGTTAGCCTGCTAAAGATAGCCCTACTCTTATATGTATCACCAGTCTCAAGCTTTTCCACTTGCACCTAAAAGTGTTGTGATGACTGGCTCCGCCAGTGTGATTAAATCAAACATTCAAGCAACAAAAGAGAAATATCAACTCCATCCAAACCTCTTTTTGCAAGCAAAAAAAAATCCGTGCAAAGCTAGCGAAATTGAGGATAGAAACAAGACTATAAATGGAAACAAGGTAGCATTTTTGCGTAAAGTTGCCCAACCGCCCAAACTTGAATGCTCTCTATGCTTATAAAAGTCAGTGAGATTGGGGCGATGCTTTTGATTTTATTTGAAAATTAGTCATATTTACTAAGCATATCTTCTCAATTTGTGTAAAGTATGTTCATAATGGTACTTCACGCTTGGCTACCCTACATCCCATCCATACCAAAATGTCGATTTCAAATTAAAGGTCATGCACTAATTGAGGATTGCCCTAGTGGGCCACTTTTTCCACATGGGAAAGGAGAGGTAGAAAGTTCGACTCTTCACCTTTTCGGAGAAGGGGCTGGAAGTGGGGACGTTTAGTTTCAAGTGTAGGGTTCAACTCTCACGCTTTGCAAAAAGGCATGGCAAGAGTTTGAAAGCGAGTTGAGAATTAGATTAAGACGGACAAAAAAAGAAAAGATAAATAAAGGTCATGCCGATGATAATCATTGAAAACAAGAAAGCCAAACAATTCGTAGCACACAGCTTTGATTCTCTGCATCACTATTGACTCAAAAAATAGCATTGTTTACAAAAAAGCCCCTGCCAGTTTGGTTAGTGCATCAAACCTGAAGAAAAGCAGTTATGGTACGTCACATATACAGCTTGTTCACGAGCATCAAGAGATAGAAAAGAACTCCACCTGCTTAGGTACGTTCTAATCTGCAAAACCATTGCAAAAGAACTAGGTTGACTTTCACGCAAGAATTGCTTATACCGATTCAGGCTCCAATCTCTATGTCCCCCATCTTAGTCCAGATCAATTCGCCGAACCTGGCATAATATCCATTTTATCAGCAGCATGGTGTAAGCATCCGGGAGAAAAAGTTACAGAAGAAGACAAACTAGGGTTTCATCTCTACTAGACTTGGACAACGTCACTATATTGACAGTACGCATTTTTATTCTTCAAAAGACATTATCCATTTGATCTGGTACAGAAGATAATTTTACCAAGGACCTCAAAGAGCAGATGGACTGGGAATAAAAACATAAAGAACATCCTATTTCTCATGGGAACAGTGAAGCCTTCTTGTGCATAAGATTATAAATTTAATTAGAGGAAGGTCAGGTCAGGACCCAACGTATGCAAAAAAAGCATCACTAAAACAGTGTCATTAGAAAAACCATTTCATCCGACCATTTGGGAAGCGGAGTAGCTAAAGTACCATATATTCGCATTACAAATATTAAGGAGACAAACCATCGTCTAAGATCAAACTCAGGCCTTCCTGGACTCCAGCGACTCCACGATCCTAAATAAAAGTAATATGAGAATGTCAACAAAACCTAGTTAACTTTAAACAGCAATCGGTACAATTGTACTGAAATGCAGATATGAGAAGTTCATCCAATTCTGATGACATGATGGAACGAGATTTTTTAAGGTGAATTTGCAGCAAAAAATTCCATAACTGCGGTAGCAGTTTCCTTTGCCAACTCAGGGCCGGTACTATAATAAAAATAACAGATCACACTTACTAGAAAAACATGACATGAAATTCCAGAAAATCAGAAAGATGCTACATACCTGTGCATAAACTGCCACTTGGTTTCGCCAGAACTCTAACCTGGGTAAAAGTATTCTTCCTATAAAACACGCAGGACCAAGTGAATTACAGGCCTTTCAAGACGGCAATATATGAATTGAAAGTAGTAGTGACCATTTTGGGAAGGCAAAAACGTGTCTCACAAAAATTGTATTTAAACATGGGGAAAATCCTCGAATATTGATTGAAACGCTCGCTTCATGCAGGCCTAAGAGGATACAGATGGTGACTACTTGAATACTTTAAAGCATTGAGAAATGCATATATAACTAGAGTCTGGAACGAGCCAATGATTTGGGAGTAGTACCAAACATTTTGGGAAGGCAAAATACGTTTTACAAGAGGTGTACTTAAAAAGAGAAAATCCTTTGCTATTGATTGAGCGCGTGCTAAATGCAGGCCCAACTGTTACAGGATAAAGATTGGGACAACTGGAATTCTTCCCATACAAGTGGATCCATCATTCCAAAGCATGTTCTTATTTAAACTGGCAATACGTATTCAGGTATGCAAAATGCTCTAGTATTGATTGAAATTGAATTCCATTTCATTAACTTCATCAAAGTTAAAGAAAAAAATAAAAAAAGTAGGTTTTCAAGAATATAATGGGATTGAAAAACTATTACATGCTTATTCTAAATCCATAAGTGCTTAAACAGCAAATTGCAAATCTTGAACAGAAATATGGTCTGATGGCCTACTCACCAGATCTAGAACGTTTGAAAGAATCTGGAGATATGAGGGAACTTCCCTAAACAAGCAGGAAACAAAGTAAGAAGGCATTAGACCAAACAAGTGCCCATATATATATATATATAGATGTATGTATGAGCATGATGATGGCAGATGCACTTGTGTGTGTGGACAGTAGATCACCATATAAATGCATACAACTGCAAACTTATACTATAATGGTAAACATAGAAACTGACAAGAAAGGCAGAGAAAGACTTCCCTAAGTTCAAATAAGTAATGACGAACTAGATTCCTATCTAATTCCCTCCACAGATCACACATGCATATCGGCTGACAAGTCAAGTATTAGTATGATTTAGGTGCTATATTTTTTCCCCTTCAAAAGCTTTTTGAGTAGTTTGCAGTATTTCATAGCTTTCAGTGTTGTGTCGAAACAGCGAATTAAAAGGCTAAGGTCTGGGAGGAAAAGGCAATGACAAGGAGTGAGAAAATATATCCAGGAAATTGTGGCCAAAGGCATCAAAATTTAATTACCTGCCACTGTTAGTAAAGCTTACAGGTAAAACTATAAAATCTCAGTAATCTCTCCCGGTTGACAAGATAATCAGTTTTATGACACTCCTCAGTTGGAAAATCAATCTAATTGGCATTTCATAGTATTACTAATCCATGTTCACTAAAACCCCGCTGCATGGTTCTCCATATTGTATAGGGAAACTGACAATGTTTGATATTGCAAAGGTGAAGTATCAAAACAAGAAACTCTTGCCAAACCACTTGAACGTTATTGACAGAATCAGAAACAGAGAGAACTTACTTGGGAGCCTGCAGGAGTTTTAAACACAATTGGCTCCCCACAAAAATTATCTTTATTTACATTGCCCTTTCCCTTCCCACCTGCAATGCAAACTTGTTAAATAACTGTCAAACAAGAAGTAAAATGTTTCGGCCACCATATGCAATCAAAACACCAAAACTGTTTCAATACCTGTCTTTTGAGGAGTGTACACTTTAGACTCATCAACAGCTGCAGAATGATGACTATCTTGTGTTCCTTCCACTTCAGCATTAGGAAGATTAGGGTCCATCATAGCAGAGCTGCCTGCATTCCATAGAATTAAAATGTTGAAAAGTCACTAAGATAAATAACCATTGGATAATTGTAATATTTTAACTTAAAATGGTTTTAGAACCTTGAAATAACATTTCGTGGATAAAAGTTTCTCCTAAATATACCCTACTTACTTCAAGCAAACTATAAATGCATGTATACCTCTTGAACTTGATAAAGCAAAAGATTTGCTTCCTGATCTGGTAACTCTTCTGCTTGTAGCAATAGTTGCATTCCTCAATGAGTTATCTTCATCTACATTGCCTATTCTCTTACCACCTACAAATGTTTAGGCATCAGCAAGCTGAAACAATCTACCGGGAATTCCTACACTGACAACTACAAATTAGATTTCTATCTTAGACAAGGTACAAATAAACAAGAACGTTCTAGATATTGATTTGCAATAAGACAACACTTCAACCATACCAACAGATGCTTAACTATTATTACTGCAATCACTTCAACACAAATGATTAAAAGTCATCACATGCTGTTTAAACACCAAAATCATTTCAGCAACTGTCTTTAAGCTTATTTACTATCGCATATAGTGTATTTTCCTGGAGTTCTTTCACCCAAACTAAGATTTTTATCTACTGTTGGTCAAATGGAGACATCCGCAATGCAAAATGTTGGAGAACAATAACCATCAAACAAGTCTAAAATTTCTAGTTGAGAAGGCACAAACAATTTGAAGCCAAATGTCATCACATAAAACCATACTCCCCAACATATGAAAGTTAATTTAAGCAAACTTTCGTTGCTTATATACCTTTATCAAATGATTCCTTCCCTGGCCTCGTAACTATTTTCGCTTCGTTCTCCATGCATTTTGAAGCACAATCTTCCCAATTAGGAGGAAATCCAAACACAAAATGCTTGAAAATCTACAAAGAGCACAAATTTTGAATCTCACATACCAAATTACAATGAGATGACATAATCAGATAGTAAGATGACTGCACAAAGGACAGACAAATCACCAATCCATTCAAACACTTTTCCCCTACACCAGCTAAAATTCAACGTTAAAAGCTGATTTCAAAGCGGCTCATAACAGCTTGTCCAGAATCCTTCTGCATTTGTAAAAAGGTCACCATGTGATGACTTTTTCACTTTCTTTTGTTTTGAACCTGAGCACTTTTAAAAACAATTGATATTTGCCCATGTCAAGTTTTCCATGGTTGCTCAAACTAGAGAAGGATGGTAAAATTTTCTGCAATCCATAGCTTCTTAAAGCTTAATTAAGCCAAAAGACAATGGTCGTTGCTCTGAGAAGCTAGTGATGTATATGCTAACTAATAGAACCTTCAAGGGCAGGAAAATAGCAAGGGACTCACAAACCTCAAGTGAGAAGCCACTTTTTGTAGTACGCGACTTGTTTATCAACCCAGACACCACAACACAAACACCATCTGCTGTTTCAAGAGTTGAAAAATCATATCTTTTGGTGATCGGAGCTGATTTGAACACCCGAACCACTTGTTGAACAGATTGTTGCCTGGAGTAAAAAGTCCTCTGAGCTCATGGAATTGCTACACCACAAAAATAAAGTAAATGCCAACAGAGAAGCCTCATTGAAAGCCTCAGTCATGAGGACAACAATGACTACCTCAAGATGAGGCCCTAGTTAACGGGGTGGCAACATTCTACACGATACAAGAACATGAATCGAACATCGAGTCAACTTGGATATGAGAAACCCAAAAATTAAAAGAACACGAATACAACCGACTCAAAACAGACACAGCTGGACAAATTCCGAGAAACTTTTACAAAATAAATAAACAATTTATCATTATATCGCACCAACTTTGTAAAATTCAGCCAATGACTTGAACACGACAGCCCCAACTCCACTAGTTATCTTGCCAGCTACATTTTCAAAACAAATTCGGACATTAAAGACCCAGGTCGTATTCGTCCCGATTAAAGCCAGCTTTTCAATGGGTTAGTGTCTACAGGATCGCAAATTTTCCAAAGTCTGGCCCCAAATTGACTAGATTTCTCTCCCCAAAAACCGCTAACTCATGGGAAAGCTCTGTTTTTTTCCTTCAAAGCCGCAAACTTTACACGAACGGAAGATGAACCCTATCGCTGTCAATGCTTACTTGGGCGAAGCGAACCCGGAGACGGCCAGCGTTCTTCCCTGAGAACCATCGTCTGCGGCTTGCGTCAGCCACCAATCGTAGAGGCAAACCTACCCGACGAAATACGAAGGAAGGAAATTCAGCAGAAGTTGGAGAAGAGAGAGAGAGAGAGAGAGAGTGAGCGCTCACTGTTTTTCTGAAGCGAGAAGCCGAGAAGTCGTCGTCGTCGGGGGACCTTGAAGGGTCGGAGCTCGACGCCATGGAAGGAAGCGAAGCGACCGTTGCCCGATTCTGCAGTTCCACTTCCACGCCAGACCATGATACAGATTATTTTTTCCTTCTTTTTATATATATATATATATATATATATATATATATTATTTTCACTTTTTATAGCTTGTTATTTTATTCGATTGCTTCAATCCCGCCCTCGTGAAAATGAGAATATATTCGATAAATAAATAACCTAACTGTTCCGGTTAGCGCCAAAAATAGGCCTCATGGGCCATGGGCAGATGACGAAGACCGCCAAGCCCGATACATTAGAAAACAGGCATGCAATAGTCTGGGCGAGACTTGCTATCAAATGTACTGACAGTTCAGTGCCGAATATTGCCCATAAGCGAAAGGACAGTATGAAAGCAGTTTCTGAAGAGTTCGGTATCACCGGCATGACAGAATAAGGCTTCGTTTGCCGAACGTCGTTTGGTAACGTTTTTTTTTTTTTTTTTTGACCGACACCGGAGAAAGTAAACCCCTGAGTGACGCCAGCGGAGACCCACCACTCCGACGCCACACTTAAGAATCCCTAGCGATCCAGTGAGGGGATTTGAACTCCTCCTGCGTTAGGGAGATAGCAAACCATCGCGCCACCGCGGCGGTGGTGTCGTTTGGTAACGTTTCTATTTTAAAAAAATTTAATAAAAGAACGCATTTAAGAATCGTACAAAATTTATATTCCCGAAATAGAAAAAGAATAGAAATACATTTTGTAAATTTGTATAATTTTTTTGTTTCTTTTAATTCTTTAATATCTTTATTTTATTTTTATTTTTCTTTATTTATTTATTTTTGTTTTTATTTTTTCTCCCTTTTGGCCGTCGCCGACCTAGGCCATGGTCGGTGACCGGCCGACGAGGGACGACGACCTCGCCTAGCCACGACAAGACTTGCCGATGGTTGGGCAAGCTCGAGCTCGCCCGCCCAAGGTGAGGCCGAGCCTCACCGACCGACGCGAGGTCGGCCTCGCCTTGGCTTAGGCGAGGCGGAGCTCACACAGCCACCGACGAGACAACTTGGCAGTGAGGTCACCGGCCCTCGACAATCGGTCGCCGGCTATGGCCAACGGCGACTAGCCAAAGAAAAAAGAAGAAGAAAAGAAAAAGAAGGAAAAAATAGGAGAGAGAAAAATTAATACTCAAAAGTGTTTCGGGAAACAAGAAACAAATTTTTCTTGTTTCTTGTTTCTGTTCCAAATTTGTGCCTTTGAATAGAAACAAGTCTCGAGAACAAAAATGTAAATAAATGCATTTTTATTCTTATTTTTGTTCCGGAGAACAAAAAAACAGAAATTATATATGTGACAACAAAAAAAGAACACAAACAAACAGGCCTCAAACAGGCCCTAAGACGATTTTGGACTATTTGAAATTGAAATAATAACTACTAGAGGACGGTTATTTGTAATATCTAGCTATAAATAGCCAAAAGAACATTATTGTGAATGACTCCTTTTTTGACAAATAAAAAAACACACGAGCATTTGTCTCTTGACTACTTTTTGTTTCAATTATCCATTTATTTTTGATTGCACACTATCTATCTTTAGTCAAACTTTATTTATTTCCTTTAAAGTAGAACCTAGTTAATTCTTTCCCGAAAAAACATAGGACCTAGTTTTACGAAAAAAAGGAAAAAGAAAAGCTGAAGACCTAATTCTTTGGTAAAAGATATTTGTCGGAGGACTTGTTTCTAGTCGACCACTAACCATTCAATTAAACGAGTAAATCACAACACGAAAATACAATGTAAAAGGATCACAAACAATTTATCAAAGATAACAATAAAAGAATGAGTAAAAGAGTAAAACGTAGTGAAGTAACTCGATATGAGCTGGTCAAAAAAATACAACATGGCTTTGTTATTAAGCTCTATACTAGGAACCCTATGAGCTTCATCCAAATTGAATTCAATTTCTTGTCTAAGAGATCAATTTACCAAAACTAAATTATAACATAGGCACTCACTAAAATCTATTAACTATATTTATATCAACTAAATGACATCAAGCTAAATCTAATATTAAAATAAATCTATCTAATCAAGACCTATTTTCTATTGTTTTTATTTTGGGAAAATACCACAAAAAAAAAAAAATCTACATTATTTTGGTAAATTTTTTTGTGTCACAGAAAACCTTAAACTTGTCCATTGTGATACAAACACCTCAAAATTTTTTTCTGTGTCACCAAAAAATTTAAATTTGCCTATTACAATACAAATACCTATAACTTTTTTTTTGTCTCGAAAAAATTCAAACTTATAAGTGTGATATATATATACACTTTTTATTTTAGTTCTATTTAAGTTATAATTGTCACATTGGCATAAATTCATGGTTTTTTATAACGTAAAAAAAATAAAATTGAGGCATTTGTGTCACAATGGCTAAGCTTAGAGTTTTCAATGACACACACACACACACAAAAAAAAAATACTTGAGATATACAATAGGCATAGTTTGGGGCCTTTTGTGGTATTAACCTTTTTTTTTTTTTTTTTTTTTTTAAATTCTAAGAAAGGAACATGAGCTGCGCCTTAGGCCCTATCCGCATGTAAAGCCGAGTCCCGGCTCATAAGGACATGGACCGAGTTCTTAGACTCGATCCGCATACGAGGCCAATTTTGAGTTAACACAAGAGCAGGCCGCAAATGGCCTTATTGGCTAGGCCTTTTTCAGTTGAAATCTCACTAGCAATTATCTCGAATTTGAAACTATCGAGCCCATTGCCCATCATAATAACACAAATCCCACGCCAAACCCATCATTTAACACTCGCTTTTCTTTCCTATTTGACATGCTTTTTTTTTTTTTTTTTTTGGATTAATGCCAAAAAAGAACTCAAATTATGTCCACTATGACACAAATATCCTAAACATTTTTTTAGATCGCTAAAAAACCTTAAACTTGTCTAATCACACAAGTATCCCAAATTTTTTTTTTTTTTTGTATTATAAAAATCTCGAACTTATGGATGAAAGTGTTGTAGAGGGTATATAAGTCACTTATTAGTGGGCAAGTGTAGATTTTTTGACAACACCAAAAATTTGAAAGTATTTGTGTCATGGTGGACATAATTTTAAGTTTTTTTTTTTTTTTTTTTTGGTGGTATTTTCCCTTTTTTTCCTTTTATTTTCAAGATCGCCATCCTTTATTGTAATCTCAAAACATCTAACAATACAGCATACTTGAAGAATCATCTATGATCAATATTTCCGGATACTAAAACCTGACCATCGCCTCTGTATATCTTCTGTAACCAGAACACAGCCGGAGTCCACCGGCCATATGGTTCAAGTTTCAGTGCATATACACCTCAATCAAAGAACATCTGGGGGTGTGCTTCTCGGTTGATCACTCGTCGGAATCAAAGTATTCCAGCAAGTATATAGCATCCGGACAAGCACTAAGAAACAGTCCAGCGAGGAAGAAATAGCAGGACCAAATTGTCTATAGATAACAACTTGCTCGATCAATTCCACTCAAACAACAAATCACACGAACTGTAAACTGCAAACCAACCCAAGCAGGGCCGATTACAATGAAGCTTCAATGGAATGCAAGTCAGATCGGCATAACACAAGTCTCAGTCACAGAACTTCAGAAATGGAAAACTACTGGGCCTATTCTGATAAAAGGAAACTGAACTCCAGCAAGGATTTATTTGGAAATGAAACGCAAACGTATCAAACTGCCAAGACATGTCAATGGGCTAATGCCGTATGGGAATTTCATCAAACATATGGTGTGCACATCGAACGAGAAGCCTAGACACGTTGTCGATGCAGTCTTTTCGACTAGAATGATTTCCTCAACAACAATGTCATCAAATAACTTACGTTACCTTAACGATGAAGGGTTCTGGTCACGATCAGTTGCCGAGCTAGAAGAGGGAGGTCCGGGAGGGAATTCGCCGTTAATGAAGATCGACGCTAGCTACGAAGCAGAGGAAATTTGGCAAGGCGCCCTTCGTCAGTCATGTCGCCGAGCACAGAAGCAACG
Source organism: Eucalyptus erythrocorys (assembly GCA_014182555.1). Taxonomy (NCBI): domain Eukaryota; kingdom Viridiplantae; phylum Streptophyta; class Magnoliopsida; order Myrtales; family Myrtaceae; genus Eucalyptus; species Eucalyptus erythrocorys. The sequence goes on along the minus strand of CM024597.1, from coordinate 14,106,343 downwards.
AGAGAGTCGAGCATGCGGCCGTGGAAAGTTCTACGGACAGCGATCAGTGGCGTTCCACGGCGTCGGAAAGACAATGAGAAAGTGAGAGAAGCTTTGAGGAAACTTCTCCGACTCTCAACCCTCCCGCTGCTTGTGCTCCTCAGATGGCCGGCGACCGGAGGTTTGGACGATGGTTGATGGTGATCGGAGCTGATGGATTCCTATCTTTCCTTTTCAAATTGCCGTTGCATCGGACCGAGAGAAGGGGCAATTCCATCTTTTTAATAACTTTCATTATTGAGCCGACATGTTTTCCGTTTTCATATATTTAAATAGATTGCGGATTGGACCGATGTAAATGTCTAAGAAAGCAATCTCGACTTTTTTTTGTCCTGGAAAAAAAATACAATGATCTTGCTTGCTTCAGTTTATTTTCATGAGCTGTGGTTTTCGTTGACAGGGAGAGGAAATTGCTGATACTCACACTTTTACTGTGAGGATTTTCATGATATGTTCAACTAAGATTGTCAATTATATGACATTTTGAGATTTAGTTTTAAGCCCGACAACTTTATGTATAATCATTTCATGTATATGTCAAGACCGGTTATATAAGTGAAGTATCACTCTTTGAGTTTCAATGGAAGCAATATCAAAACGAGTGTTGGTGCTCAGCTAGGTTCAATTTTTACTCTCTCTAGGGCATTTGCGTTTCATGGTCTATGACAATTATGCATAATTTCAGCCTTTAGAGCCTTGGGACTAAGTCTACAACTATAGACAAATAAAAGGCCAAGGTTACTTAGTTTTATTAATTGTTCACATAAATAAATAGAAAAAAAAGAAAATTTTTTATAAACCGAAAATTGGGGCTTTTTTAAGGCATTATGCATCTTGATTAAAATTAGAAAGTTAATAGTTAGGTATATCGAAATTGTAATAAATTTAAATTCTATTTATTTTGAGGAAAATAAATAATTTAAAAATATTTTTTAGAAATAATTATTTTTATCGATTGAAATAATTAATCTATTAAAAAAGTTTGCATTATTGATAATGATTTATATTTAAATATTTTCGTGAAAATAAAGATACTTTCTATTCATTCATTCTTGTAAGGAGAAAATTATTTTAAAAATATTTTTTAAATTATTTATTTTTCATCAAATAAACAAACCCTTAAGATCTAAATGGGCGCAACAAAAATTTGAGGGTTTTAATGTACGAATAGTATAAATTTTAGGACTTTGCTGCATTTTTCGAAAAAGAGAAAAGAGAGAGATTTGCGGGAGTATTGTCTGTGCAGCTTCCGACAAGAAGATCAGGACATAGGAGGAGGATTCGCCAACTGTGAACCCCAGATATTTCAGATGATGGAGATGGAATGTGGGTCCATCGCGATCTCGCTCTGCAAGGACGATCTTGAATTGGGTCGCCGTTCAAGAAGCTGGAAACGATAATTTGGGGCGCGAAGCAGCCGGTTGGATGATAATCGTGGCGTTCCAGCTCCCGTACGAGGTAACATTTTTGAATTTGCGTAGTTCTTTGAGAACGTTGTCTTGTCAGCTTGATCCGTGCGATGCGCATTGGGGCACGTTGATGCTTGTTGACAGCTCTCTGATCGAACGACCCATGATGTTCCTGCGGCTGTGCATTCTTCAAGTTGAACGCTTGCACTCTCAAAATTGTTCATTTTTGCATTTGACGAATGTCCATGTAGTCGTGTTTGGTGCATTGTGGTGGCTAATTAATGCGTGAAAACCTGCTTACGTAAGTGCACAAGCCTTTTTGTCTACGTAATGTTGAGCCATTTGGATGTTGCTGCTCTCCATTTGCTCTTTTTTACGACCTGTGATGTTCTTATGGCTCTGCATTCTTCAAGTTGAACGCTTGCACTGTCAAAATTGTTCATTTATCATTCGATGAATGCCCATGTAGTCGTGTTAATGTATTTTGGTGGCTACTTAATGCATGAAAACTTGCTCACATATGTGCACAAGGTGAACCCTGAGCCCTTTTTGTCTTTGTAATGTTGAGTCATTTGGATGTAGCTGCTCTACATTTGAATAATTGTTCGGAAGGAATCTGTTGCATCATGGAGATTCGGATTTTGGACTAGTGGGTATGCATAAGTTAGGCAGCGTAGGTGAAAATGACACAGTGAAATGCTGCTCCTCCTGAAATGAAGTATCAAAAGGAATTCTTCTTCATCATAATTTGAGACTTGGGTAGAGAATTCATCTAATGTATGAGATCATGCAGCTTTTAAGCTTGTGTTCAGCTTTAAGAATGAGTCTAAGCATCCTCTTTCCTTCCCAAATTGGCTGGAGCAGAAAAATTTGTTTTTGTTTTGATGCTAGTGAAGGAGTGAAGTAGCATACTTTACTTCATGGGAATTAAATTTTATGAGCAAAGCTTTCTTCAAATTCAATGTGCCAAATGAGTTCTCTGCAGAATTTCCGTAGTTTTTTGCTCTGTGAAGGCAATCAGGGCAAGAACGTTCATATTGCGATTGTGATAAAAGAATGCAGTCTGTTTAAGTCATCTCTCATCTGTAGGGTATGCTTAACAAATAGCAGTCCGTCATTCTTGGAGTAAATGCTTTTCATCCTGATGCAGGAGGAAGTTATTGAAATCTCCTGATTTTTGACCAGCTCACCTTTATCTGGCTTAACTCTATGTTGAGCTTAAACTTTAGCAAGCTCTGCCAGTTGCATCTTCAAACTATAAGTCAGATCGTGATCTTAAACAAAACCAACTGAATTCACTATGTCATGACTTGCTTTGTATCCTTAAATATATGAGAGAGATTTTGAATCCGCAAGATCCCATTTAGTTTTAACTGTAATACTTTCCATATATACTACTAATCATTATTTGGTACTTAATTGCTGTTTACATTCAATAAGCATGCTACACTATGATATCATCGAGTCTATATATTTATTTACCGTGATTCCGCTAGTGGGGTGCATGTATAGTGAGTAATTAATGCTTTGTTGTATACATCATGCTCCACAATTGGTGAATGCTGAAAGCAGTGGTCAATTATTTCCAATGCTCAGAAAGCAGTGGAGTCATAATTTTGTTCTCCGGATCTGAATCCCATGTCTTATTCTTGTCATAGTGGAGTGCTTTGAAAAGGATGAAGCTATTCAGAGATAATTAAAATAGTAATATCAATTTTCATCTGTTGAGTGGGAATAATGGTATGTGACTGATTTTTCCTTTGTTTGTGTATTTAAAGATATGGTTCGGGGTAGAGATGCCTGTTGGGAGCACTGTGTCCTGGTTGATGCGACGAAACAGAAGGTTAGGTGTAACTATTGTGCAAGGGAGTTCAGTGGAGGGGTTTATAGGATGAAGTTTCATCTAGCCCAGATCAAGAACAAAGACATTGTGCCTTGTTCAAAAGTTCCAAATGATGTGAGGGATCATATTCGAAGTATATTGAGCACTCCCAAGAAACATAAAACTCTAAAAAAACCTAAGGTTGATTGGACTGCTAATGGTCAACAACATAGCTCTTCGGGTAGTGAGAACTCCCATGCAAACCATTATTCTAGTGGACAACGTGAAAGCACTTGTCCCATTTTATTTCTTCCGCAGACTTCACCTAGTCTACCAGCAGTTGATGATGCCCAAAAACAGAAACAGGATTATGCTGACAAAAAAATTGCTACATTCTTTTTCCATAATTCTATTCCTTTTAATGCTACCAAAAGCATTTATTATCAGGAAATGGTGGATGCTATAGCAGACTGTGAATTGGGCTATAAAGGCCCAACCTATGACAGCCTGAGACTTGTTCTGTTGGAGAAAGTGAAAGATGACATACAAGATTGCTATGGAAAATTGAAGGATAACTGGAAGGATTGTGGATGTACAGTTTTATGTGAGAGCTGGTGTAGTACCAAGAGTCAATCACTTGTAGTATTTACAGTCACATGTCCTAAAGGGGCAATATTTTTGCGGTCAATCGATGTATCGGGTCATGAAGATGATGCTACGTATTTGTTTGAATTGATAGAAACCGTTGTTTTGGAGGTTGGTTTGGAAAGTGTTGTTCAAGTGATAACTGACAGCACGGCTAGTTATATTTATGCAGGAAGACTCCTCATGGACAAGTACTCATCACTTTTTTGGTCTCCCTGTGCATCTTATTGTGTTAATAAGATGTTGGAGGACATGAGCAAAGAAGGCTGGGTGTGCACAGTGCTGGAGGAGGCAAAGATTATCGCACAATACATATACAGCAATACCTTGAGGTTAGGTGTGATGAGGAAGTTAAATGGCGGTAAGGAGTTGACAAGGCCAAAAATAACTCAGTTTGTGACTCGTTTCCTCTCCTTAAGGTCCATAGTAATCCAGGAGGACACTTTGAAACATATGTTTTCTCACATGCAGTGGTTCTCATCTAACTACAGTAGGTGCCCTGATGCCCAGGCCTTTAAGTCCTTGTTAAATTCTAAGAGATTTTGGAAGTCTGCTCATGAAGTCGTGAGCGTGTCAGAACCGCTAATTAAAATTTTAAGGATGGTTGATGGGGATGTGCCTGCAATTGGTTATTTGTATGAGGCAGTGGAGAGGGCAAAGATCTCAATCAAAGACTACTATAAGGGTGTTGAGGAGAGATATATTCCTATTTGGAATATAATTGACCATAGATGGAATATGCAGCTTCAGTCGACAATACTCGCTGCAGCTGCATTTCTGAATCCATCGATCTTTTACAACCCAAACTGCAAGATTGACCATAGAATTAGGAATGGATTTCAGGAAGCCATGAGGAAGGTGGCTTGCAGCGATCTGGATAAAGTGGAAATTACAAAAGAACATCCTGTATATATCAATGCGCATGGTGCCCTTGGGACTAATTTTGCTATCATGGGACGGACTCTAAATGCTCCAGGTATGTTCCATGAGCAGCCAGATTTGGACTTTTATATTGCGTGATACTCGATGGGGAGATTTTATACCTTTTCAAGACATAAACAGGTGCATGGTATAAATGTTTCTCAACATGGCAAAACTCACGAGTAAAATTTTGTGTCTTCTGTATGCTGATTCAGCATTGGTGTCCATCATTATGGTTTATCATCCTTCAGATTAGCTAACTGGTTGAATTTGTTTTAGTGAAAAGGCCATGAAAAATAAGTTTTATGGAGGGCAAATGTATGGGATCAATAGATGGGGTCCTTCCACGGTCGGTTGAAGACCCATGGATGCATTGACTTAATTAGTAGCATTGTCTCAGGACACTGGAACTGATCATAGATTGGCTTACAAGATCAAATGTTACTTCCTACATTTGGTTCAATGCTATATTGCCTGATTTTCCTACCTCATTTTCCATCATCAATGCATATGGGTTAAATATTGTTTTGTCTTATTCGAGAAACTTCGTCTAACCTGTCAATATGCAAACTCTAGGTGATTGGTGGGCAGCATATGGATATGAAATCCCTACGTTGCAGAAAGTAGCAATTCGCATATTGAGCCAAACTTGTAGTATGCACTGGTGCAAATGGAACTGGACCACCTTTGAGAGCCTGCATACCAAGAAGCAGAATGCAGAGGAATTCAAAAAGTTCGGTGATTTGGTGTTCATGCACTGCAACCTTTGGTTGAAATCCATCCACGAAATTTGGGACAGAAGATGTAAACCTATAAATTTCGATGAGATAGATGTTAGCTCTGATTGGCCTACAGAGCTGGATCCTTCAGCTCCTTTGTTAATCGATACTTGGTCAGACGATTTGCTGGCAGAATGTAAAGTTGTCCCTGACTTTGCTGATAACCAGAGAATAGGATAGAAACAGAGCAACGGAGCAGAATATGTCTAATTTTCATGTGTTTCGCCAACAGTGCAAAGGAGATCAGCCACCAATCACTGCCACCATCAGCACACAGTGAATATGACCACCGCTGACTGTCGATATAACAACCGAATATAGCTATAACCGAATGACTCGCATGAATAACTGATAATACGTCCGCATGTTGATAGTAGTACTAACGGGGAATGTTTGATACAGTTATCAAGCGTGACAAGTAGTCCAAAGCGCTTACATTCTCTTGCAAAATGCTATAAGCAGAAGGAATATAATATAATCATCAGTTTCTCCAAGACCTCGCTCTCTCTCGGTCTTCTTGTTCATCATTTTCTCCTCCAAATCGACAAATCAAACTGCATGAAACAAACAATATTCAAAATGACAGTTTTGGAGCAACCACCAATAATAATCAAGTAAATAAATTTAAGGAAGTTAAATCTTTACCAAAAAAAAAAAAAATTAAGGAAGTTAAAAGATCCAATGAAGATCATTCCATTACACTAGGACGTTGCTGTATTATAATATGAAGTGCGGCCAGTTGACCTTCACAACAGACATCTCTGAATCATGCTTCGTTTGTAAGATGAACGACACCCCTTCGACCCATTTCTCACGGCTTTCTTAAGGTTCTCTGTGCCTCTAAAGACCCTTGGGCAGAAGAAATGTTTGGTAAAAAAATCTTGGATGCTCATTTGGGTTAGCATTTCCAGAGTCCTCAAAGACTTTTATCTCATGGCCTCTACTCATCCGTGTCGGGCATTCAGTATTATATGAGGGTGTTTATCGAGCTCTTGTTGGAGATTGTCAACATGACTGAGTCCAAAGCTCTATTCACATTTATGGATGGATCGGTCCAGATTGGAATTTGAACGCTGAGGAGTGCAAGAGCTATTGAGAACTTCTGTCGCAGCCCTCAATTGATCGCCATCGGTCTTAGTCTTCCAAGTCCAGGGGTGAAGATGGGGAATTGGATTGCCACCTTCACGAGGAAGAGGAAGAAGTCATCCATGGTCCAAGGGACAGAGGGGAATCTCGGCATGGCAAGTGGAAGTAGCCACGGATATGTTGTGTTACTTGTGTACATGGGGCTCGAGAGAAAGCCGATCAAATGTTTCTTTTGGATGACTCGCACCTTGCTTGGGATTTTGCGAAGAAGAAAAGGCTTTTGGCAATACATTCCATGGAAGAGGAGGAATCGTGGCAAGAGAATCGGGACTATAGGTTGGGGCATTAATGCCACTCAATTCCTTGAAGGTTCAAATACTGCCCAAGAAGCCTCTAGGTCAAATTTGCCGATCGTGGAATTCAAGGATAGCAATACAAAGTCTAGCAAGCTTGTTCATGTTGAGTAGAGTTTGGGTCTTTCAGTAAAGTTGATTGAACATTGGTTCAAGACAGTCCACTCAGGATGATGTACTGGCTATTGGCATTGTTTGAGATGTGGATATAAGCGTCAAAGATTGGAAGGCAAGTTCTCTCTCGAGATAATTCCGTTCGATGGTAATGATTTTGTTTTGGGTGTAGAATTCTTTGATAGACTGGATGCCATGATTGAATGAGGACTAAATCACATATTATCACTGATCTAAAAATACCAATACCAATTAGTGGTGACGACTGTTTGTGGGTCGTTAACAACCAAGAACATTTGTGGCACGATTCATGGGAGCAGGCCAAGAGTTGAGGAGTTGAGGCCATTGGAGACAAGGCCACAACCTACGGAGAGGCCAAAGGTGGGAGTTGGAGCAAGGGAGCTGGAGCTCTCCAAGGCAACTCAATACTGAATATCAATGCACGTGCTTTTTCCGGAAGTGGGGACTTGGTGGGCAACATGAAGTTAGCCCAACTGAGGGAGGAATTGCCCGTGGAGCAAGTTTGATTCAAGGTCCATGCAAGTCAAAGAGGGAATGACCACGTGTGACACGTAAGAATCGCCAACTCCAAGGGAGCTGATGATCCAAAGGAAGGATCCTGATCAGGAAAGTGAACAATTGCAAATTGAGACTGCCGATGGCGTTGCTTATTTGGATGGGGGAGAATGTCACAGACCAAAATGATTGATCAGATCTTGAAACTTCTTGAAATCTAGAGTTAGGGATATTGAATCTCCACTATTAAATCCACGTTATAGTGAGAGGGGCTCAGAGTATATATGGATTTCCTCATGGAACATTAGAACATTCTTTCTCAATCTGGAGTGGGGCCAAGTCAGTGAATAAACAATACTTTGAGGAAAAGACTGAGCTTATGTGACTCTAGGAGGAGTGAACAAGTCAAAGGAAACCTGAGTCAGTCTGTGACATGTTGTTGTTGTTCAGGACAAAAAAATACTGCCCCGTGGTTGTGGACCCTAGGACGTTTGCTGAAATGTCACCACACCATGACGCTGGTTTAATGGCGACCATCCCTGTATTTTCAAGATTGAAACGCTTGGTCACGGCGCCCTTTAAATTTCGTCCCAATTTGCACTGTTTTTTTCTTTTTTTTTTCTTTTTTTTTTTTTTTTTTTAGAAAAAAATAAGTGATAAGTTCAGCACGCAAGGATGATTCTTGAGCGAAAGACGATTCATTTGAAATAAAAAAAAAAAATGATTAAAATTCGGTGGTGACTCTGGACCTGGAGCGAATAGAAAGCTCCAGTGACTGCATTTAAAGTTCTCATCTTTTCTTCCGCAGCTCAAACAATCTGTTTCACCTTTTAAAAGTCATAATCAACTCTTTGCCATTATCCATTATGAGTGGAAGCCTAAAACGCGAAATCCACATGCAGTTGTGAGCTTCCTGCCTGATCAATCTTTAGAATCTATAAGCTATAGTGCAGAGGCAGCTAATGCGTGGAACAGCTTCATTTGCTGTTATAACGTCTCAGGCAAACAAATGAAAGAAATCAGCATCGAGATACTAGTGATTTTCAAGAGTCATGTCACATCGGGTCATTTAGTATGGATTTCGCTGTAATAGAAAGCATAATCAATGTACAGAAACTTTTAACATATTATCTTGCCCAACAACTACACTCAACACCCAAAAGTAAATCAACATTGATTGATTGGCTGCGAGACAGCAGATACTTGCTATGGGAAGGTGAAAGCCACCACTATGTACAACAAAATTTCGAGGAAAACTTCCTACAGTCTAGGGTTTAATTACTATCCGGTGCACGCACAAGGCGATCACTTTGAAGCAAAAAAGCTGGAAAAGGGACCTGGCAATTCCGAATATGTGATTTCAACCGGGGAATGTTTGGATGTGCACTTCTACATCTGTGGCAACGTAACTCCATAGAAAGTAGACTCTCGTCGTCTTTTATCATTGCTTTTCCATTCTTGTTCACCTCCTCAATGACATCAACTGAGTCGCGGAAGAAAGCAGTGTTAAATGAGTTCCAATGCTTCTTATTCTTGAGATGAACTGAATTAAAATCTTGGCTGATAACATGAAGGTGAAGCTGCCTCATCGATGGTGCCTGCAAGAGGAAGTATCTTAATTTCCCTTTTGAGGTTTCATTGCAGAATTTTAAATTGATACTGAAGACAATCCAAAGTACACAATGAACATGCTGGTATATATGCAGGATAGAGACAATTGTCACTTGTCTATAGTAGTAAGTCTTTCTCCAACATCAACAATTGCTAGCCACATTGGAGGACGGAGGCAAGTTTGGTTGCTCAATGTTCCATTATGAAAAGTCTCACAGCAAGGCTGAAGACTAAATCTCAGTGACGAAAGCCAGACGCAACAATACTCATCTGACTTATCTGCATTGACATTTCGTAATAAGCACAGGCAACATCACCATCGGAAGGCTTTCTACCAAAAAGTTTGCAGCCAAAGGAGATTGCAGCAATATAGAAATAGACAGTGATGACAGGTAGCATAATGATTCTCAATACTTTCCCAACAAAAACCAAGCCCGAGTTCCTAATAACTGATTTTGGTATTCTGGCACAAAGTTCTGCCAGTACACTACATACCTTCAGCACACTACAAAAATAGCATTGTCATTACCATTGTGCTCCTTTTAAATTTTGTTATTTGAGCATATAATGTAGGAGTTTATATTGCAAAATTTGGGGGAATAAGGAACTTGAAATAAGGTGCATTAGATTGCCATATCTGTAAGCATTTAGGTGCATGCCATCTCGATGTGCAAGTGCCTGCATCAAATGTCGACATTTGAACCAACTAATAGCCCCGGGTAAAAAGGTTGCGGCATACTGAGTGATATCCGAGACGGAAAACTAGTTGAGAATCTTCATGCAAGAACTTCTCAACCCACTTCAAGCCAATGGCATGCATTCTCCTCAACAGTTCAAGGTGTACTTGATGCACATCTGCCAGGCAATCAAGACCTCTAGCTTGTGCCAAGATGAGAATATGCTTCTGTGCCTACTCAAAGAAAAATCTTATATAAATTGAATTCACCAACCAAGAGAATCAAAGGAACAAAGAAGCAAGTTAGTATTCACCTTAGGATAAGCATCATTTAGCACAACGACATCCTCTAGTATTTCCAAAATGTCATCCTTATGCCTTTCTGGATTCATAGCAATATGATAGAGAGCCTGGGCCCAAGAGCCCCATGCTTTTGTCATTCCTCTGTTGGTAGTTTGGGTACCTGAATCTGAATTTCCAGTTCTGGGACGTGCAATGTGAGTCTCAACTTCATCTTCAGATCCTCGACTCTTTTTGCTGCTAATAGATACATCGGCATCATCCCTCTTATTCTTCAAATCACCATTTCCAACACTTTTATCAGGACCATGTCCAGAGTGATGCAAGAACTCTTCATGCGTTTTTGTAACTGATTTTTCCTTTAACTTCAATAAAGACAAGAATCCTTCAAAGAGTGATGTATATGCTTGACGGAGAACCATGCAGCCTTTATTATAATCATTATTAAGACAATTTGGTCTTTGTGGGTTCATATTTGGCCCAAGGACATGGATGATATGTGTTATCCCTTCCCTGTTGTACAGTGGAGAAGTTGAAGGAAGAGGAACAACCACAGCACTACCTGGGACAAGTGACTTAGCTCGTTGATTTGTTGCCTTTTCCAGGTCTGCACCTGCAGCCTTAAAAATAGCAGCATTAACGCCTCCACCTCCAGGTTTTAATCGCCTACACAATATTTTGTTCTGGTTAATCCTCATGAAGTGCTATTAAAGATTGGAAACAAACTATTCAATTCTTTTACACTGCATGAGTGAAAGAAATAAGAGAGAGGGTCACAAAACCAAATATATTCATGATTTTTCCTTTTAAAATTTTTTAAGCATACTGATCTTGGAAAAATAATTGACCCAATTACAACAAGAAGTTATGAGCCGAACCCTAAAGGATATCCTTCATGCATTGTTTGCAAAGCTCCATGGTACGGCATCTCACTATCTATTTCAAATAAAAAAAGTTTGGCTTCTACTAGATAACATGAATGATTTCTATTCCAGAAATCTCACCAATTGGCAGCATTAGCTATGACATTGCAGTTTAAACCTCCTTTTGTAGAGAGCTCAATTATATTGCCTGCGAATGTGAAGAACTTGCTTGAGTCAATACTCTTCTTCGCAGCTTTAGCCCGAACCAAGGACAAGATTTTCGAATCATGAGTCAAGTCCACTAGAACAAGCCTGGCATTTCCAAGCTTAGGCACAAATTCCTCAACTGTCTCAACAATGATATCAGAAGCCTTTTCGAGGTTAAACTGGAAATCTGCTGTCGAAATAGATGGAAATGCTAGCGTGGGAACATCATTGTCTATGGCCTGGACTGCATTTTCTTTGCCCTTGCTTTCTTCTTTCTGAGGAGCATTTGGAAGAATAGGCATTTCTTCTCTTTCCAAGGAAGAGTCTTTCTTCTCTGAGCTCCCAATTGATGCAACAGACTGGTCGCTATTGACCTTGGAAACAACTGGAGAAGGCCCCTCTGCTTTCTTTAGGAACTTCATGATTCCCACTTGAACCTTTGCATCTTGGCTTTTCTGGCCGAAACAGCCTGGTGGAAGACTGTCTGATGGACCGAGACCACTGTATGCACCCAAAGCAGCTTGAACTTCAGCATCATTATGGCAAAATGTAATCCTAGAAAACCCTTCACTCAGCTTAGGCAATTCTTTCTTCTGCAGCATTCTATTCACAACGGCAGCAGCTTTTCCACCTTGCAAGTTCCCTTCATGCCCCGTCCGCTTGACAGACCGAGAAATACAAAGCTGAGTAGGAAGATCAAGCACCACGGCATGCACCTCAATTTGGGCAGAGCCGAGTTTCAGGAACTCCGCACGCTGTTCCCTGTCTAGATTGCATCTGTCGATGAAGACGCTCTTGCCATCCTTCAATGCACTCAAGGCACTCTTGACGCATTGTGCCTTCGTCCCAGCTTTCCCATTTCCAATTGTGTCCTGCAAAGAACAAGCAGACAATTAATGGGTATCGACCATCTCGCACAAAAGCCTATGACACTCTAATCTCACCATGGAAAAACTAGAAAGCAAGAACTTGTCGACATTACAAGCGACAGAAAAACAACAAGAATTTCAGGGATACCCATTTACAAAGACTCCAGGAAGGGAAGCAGAACAAACATACTTTACCCAAAAGCACCAGGAGCGCACGAAAGAGGGAAAGGCTAACCTTCCACAGCGTATAAAAAGAGCCAGGCCCAGCGAAGCATTTCATCAAACGAATGGGGTGCGAGAGAGACGGACCTGACAAATGCGGACCCACGGCCTCCGAGAAGCGCCGACGACGGCGTCGCAGAAGGTGGACTTGCCACTACCGGGTGCTCCCACCAGCAACACCACCAATCGCTTCCCCTTCTCCTCCACTTCCGAACAACCACGACGACAAACACCAGAAGAAGGAAAGAAAAAATTTCGAAGGTGTTAGAGCTCAGCAACCCTCGAGCATCTCGAATAATGCAAGAAACGACTCGAGAAATTTCTCGTTACCTCGTGCTTCCGAACCGTCGTCAACCTCCATCTCCGTCGCGAAAAGCCTCCCTCCGCAATCTCTGCAACGAAAACCTCACGGTCGCCCTGTGTACTTCTTCATTCTCGGATTGAACTGGGGTGAAACTGGACCGGACCGAGAGAATCGGTTCCCAATTTTTAGAGCAGGACCGGATTAGATTGCGGTCTGATCCGGTCCAATCTAATAAAACCGATCATTCAATCAAAAAATTTTAAGAAATATTAAGATTATTACTAATTTAAAATTTATTATTATTTTTTAGAAATAAAATATAAATTTATAAACTAAGAATCAATTTGATCCATCAATATAGGCCATGTTTGATAACTATCCAAACATAGCCTAATTCTTCTTCTTTTTTTTTTTTTTTAGTAAAGAACATGGCCTAATTCTTATTCTTTATTCTCGAAAATAGTTTGGGAATAGAATCGCGTTTGGTAAAATTTTTGTTCTTGTAAATAAATTTCTATTTTTTTGTTCCTAGAAGTAGATTTGAAACAGAATTAAGAATAAAAAAAAAGTTAATTTTTGTTCTGGAAACAAATTTGAGAATCAAAACAAACTCTTCCTCTTCCATTTTCTCTTATTCTTCCTCTCTTTTCTTTTTCTTCATCGACCGCCATCCACTTGTTGACGGCAACCGATTCAACGAGCTCGCCGGAGGCAAGCCCAACCACCGGCGGGCCTCGTCGGTGGTTAGGCAAGTCTCACAACCCCTAGCCCTACCATTGGCCAGGCAAGCCTCGCCTAGCTTTGGCGAGGCTGGCTTGGCCACCAGGCGAGTCTCGCCTAACTGCCGATGAGACTCAGCTGATAAGGGATGGCCTCGTTGAGGGGTGGCAATGCCCTGATGAGGTTGCCAGCCCTCAACAAGGTCGGTCACCGATCCGTCGACTAGCAGAAGAAGAAGAAGAAGAAGAATAGGAGAAAGATGAAAAAAAAGAAAAAAAAAGAAAAAAGAAGAGAAAATAAAAGTAAAAAATTAATTAAAAATTAAAAGAATTTGATTTGAAATAGAATTAATGAGTATGATATCAAACGCAATTCTATTATAGAATAATAAATTTTGGATAGTTACTAAACGGCTTAAAATGCTTATAAATTATTTCTGGAAACAGAATAAAAAAGAATCATTTTTAATCGGAATCTGTTTTCGAGAATAAAATCGTTATAAAACGCATCCTAGCTTCCCATCAAAATTGGGACTCCGACCAAAAATTATCATTGTGAGAACTGGATCAAATCAGCCAATTCAATTCGCTCCGGATATTGACCAAAAAAAAATTCGCTCCGAATGATCTGATTCGATTTGGACGGTTCTTGATTCAATCCATCTTATATGCTCACTCTTAGATTTGGGATTGGACGTAGGCAACGATCGCGAAGTCAAGCACCTTCCCGTTCGCGGATCTAATTTGGTAACGGTGGGAGTTTATCGGGCCGGGCTAAATTTGGGCCCAAGCCGATCACGGGCCCAGAACGACACTGATCCATATATATATATATATATATATATATATATATATATATATATTTTTTTTGGTTGGTTGATTCTTTCGCAAACCCTAGAGACGACGAGTCGAGCGTCATCTCCTCCAACTGTTAGGGTTTGAGCTCCGCTCTGCAACATCGGCGAGAGCGGGCGCGAGAGCGATGGGGGAAGAAGAGAGGTGCGAGAAAGCAGGGCCCGTGTTCAGGGACATCAGGCGTTACTACTGCGAGTACTGCGGGATCTGCAGGTCCAAGAAGTCCCTCATCACTTCGCACATCCAATCCAACCACCAGGTCGGTTCTCCTCGCTTCTTCGCCTTCCGATGCTTCGTAAGCAGCTCGGTTCGTTTCGGGCCGCGAGTTCTGGTGCTACGATTTGACTAGCTCGATCGGCAATTGCTGGTTTTGCGGTTGCGGAATTTGCTCGCGTTTGAATGTTTTCGTGTTGGTTTGGTCTTTGTCAGGATGAGGTGGAAGCGGCAATGGCTCAAGGGGTCGAGGGGAAGGAGGGAGCGAAAGCTAATAATACCTGCGAAGAATGTGGCGCCACGTTCAAGAAACCCGCGTACTTGAGGCAGCATATGCAGGGCCATTCGCTCGAGGTATATTGGGCTCTCTGTTTTGTTATTAGAAGTTACAGATGTGAAGATTTTAAGAGCAAAGACCGAGCATCGTAAATCAAAACTGTCTGTTCAACAAGACCGATGCGACTGTAATCTGAACCCTCCACTTTACAGACTGTACTTAACCCTAGACCACCTCCATGACAGGTGTAATCAAGTCGAAACTTGACTAAAATTTTCAAAGAAGAGAGAGCCCAATATACCTCGAGTGAATTGAATAGTGATGCCGTGAATATGTGAAGCATCATCACATGCAAGCACCCATGAGAAAGCATTAATCTTTTTGTATGGTCTGGTTTCAAAGATGAATTTCTAAGATTTAGAAACTTCTAATTTTGGTTGAAAATTGAAGCGGTCCTTTTTTTTTTTTTTTTTTTTGATTTGTCTACTGTCAGTTTGCCTATACTGAAATCGAGACCTTGCAGGATAAAGTATGTTGGCTCATCTGATTATGATATGATAATGGCGTGAAGCATTGGATCCCACCGAAAAGAACTCCAAAATGCAAGAGGCTGCAATCTTGTATCTTGATCGGACTAGTATCAGGTTGGGGGACCACCTGAGAAGATCCATCAAGTCAGCCTCGGTCACGCATGTTCTATCTTGAGGTTTGAAGGATTATTTGTTCTTTTTTTTTTTCCCTATTGATGTCTAGAGATTTGGTGTGCTCTGTATCTATGTGTCAATATGCTAAATTCATTTGCAGAGGCCTTTCAAGTGTTCTATAGAGGATTGCCCTGCCAGCTATAGGAGAAAAGACCATTTGGCTCGTCACTTTCTTCAGCATAAAGGCAAGATTTTCAGCTGTCCTGTTGATGGTTGCAATAAGTCATTCGCATATCAAGGGAACATGAAGAGGCACTTGAATGAAATTCACAATGATGAGGAACCATCAACGTCTGGTGAATGCAAGAGTCTGAAGCAGTATGTTTGTCCGGAGGTTGGGTGTGGAAAGGTTTTCAAGTTTGCATCAAAGTTGCGAAAGCATGAGGACTCTCATGGTGAGTCACTTAATTATGAAGGTGTCTTGGTGAAGCCGAATGATATGTCTGAGCTGTTTAATGTGCTATTCGATAATAACGTCATTTCAACTGCTGCAGTCAAACTAGAGACTGTGGAGGCTTTCTGTTGTGAGTGCATGAAATACTTCAGCAATGTTGACTATCTGAAGGAGCACATGCGGTCGGCTCACCAATTAGTCAATTGTGACATATGTGGGACTAAGCAGTTGAGGAAGAATATCCAACGGCATCTCCGCACGCATGAGAAGAAAAATTCGGCTGATTCAGAAGCATTCAGATGTGATATTGTGGGTTGTCTCCGCATTTTTTCAACAGTAAGATGCAGTCACCTACTAAGTAGATTCTTGCTGGCATGGAATATAATTGTTTGGAACTTTGAAGCTTGAGCTCATTTATCGTGTGCCTGCTGAGTGTACATTAGCTGATTATTTTCTTGTTGACAGAAATCAAATTTATGTCAGCATGTGAAGGCTGTTCATCTTGAGGTGAGGCCATTTGTATGCGGCCATAAGGATTGTGGCAAGAAGTTTGCGTATAAGCACGTGAGAGACCATCATGAGAAAACTGGTTGCCATGTTTACACTCCAGTGAGCCCCATTCTCTCATTCTCTCAAATATTAAAATTGAATTTTACTGCTGTTGAAATCCGGCTTTTTACTACATGAGAGTTGGATGATTCTCATTCCTAGCAATTTGGCTCCTTGGGTTCAGGGTGATTTTGAGGAGTTAGATGAGCAATTTCGATCTAGGCCCAGAGGCGGAAGAAAGAGGAAATGTCCGACAATCGAGTCCCTATTGCGAAAAAGAGTTACTCTACCCAACGAGCTAGCTTTCCTATCGGATTAGTGACTGGAGTCTCTCGGCAGCGCTCGGCAGCAGCCGCGGGTTATGTATAGGAGCTGTGGTTTTTGGCTTTATAGGCTGAGCAAAGGGACAAATTCACTCGTCATCCTCCTGTCTCCTGTCTATAGTTAGTAGATAGAGCTTTCTATTGTTTTGTAAATGAAGATAAGAGAGCGTGTTAATAATCCTAAGCAAAAGATGCTTGTGATGAGCTATTGTCAGCTGTACATGCAATATAATAGTAAAATTCAACTGAACCATTGGTCTCATGCTAATATGTCACTGTTCACTTGATCAATTTCTATTGGTGGACATTTAAAAAGTCCTGTCCGATATACTCTCTCCTCTGGTAACTTTTAAAAGAAAAGTAATAGTTGTATATTAAAATAATTTCTCTTAAGTACATATTATTTCTTACTTGTAATTTAAATGTCAGGGGCTAAATCCCAAGAAAGATCATGTACACATTTCTAGGGGATAAAAATCATTGGGATTCGCCCCAGTGGCTACTCTTCTAACATGGAAGGGACATATAAGTTTCAGGAGTGGGTTTCAACTTTCATGTCTTGCAAGAGGCAGGACAAAAATCTGAGAGTGATTGTAGAATAGGTATAGAGCAGGACTGATTAAAAAAAAGAAAAAAGACCTCCCTAGATATCCTAAAAATATCACGGGGTTTTAGTCTAAGGACGAAAGTGGCCATTGCCATCTCTTTTCATCTCG